>CM077153.1:105333322-106638421 GCA_039583875.1 Platanthera guangdongensis
TAGAATCCCTCAGGTTCAGAACTATAGTTGATTGTGGTGCTTGTTTGGAGTTCTTGAGCAACATTATTGGATGTGGTTTTTTCCTCGCCGTAAAGAGGTAGACTGTTGTTTTATTTTGCTTTACTAGTTCAGAATACTTTGTTTAATGTGGGTTCGTATCTGTTTATTGACGCCCACAGGATTGTTGATTTTGGATGCTTGCTAGCTGCTAGTTTTGTTTTTATGTATTTGAATTACTTGCTCTCTGGAATGTTTTATACTATGATTGCAAGGTAGTTATTTTCAAGTATAAAGCTACTATTATTACCTCATGGATTGCACATTCTAAATGTTAAATGACTACATTTAACGACCATAAAAATCTACTTTTATTTCTATTTTAAACCTAGAACTTGCATACCATGAGGTGTCCTCTGGGAACCTCTCCACTCATATAGGATGGCTAAACATTAAAAGAAGTATTTTCCGCAGCATTTAACTACCTTTTTTTTGTCGACTAGATGAGCCACTAAGCTAAGAGATATGGCTAGCTGATACACTTAAACTGATTTTTCCTCTAAATAACTTAAAGATCTTTCTTCTTTGCCTAGTAGGAGTTTTGTCTGAGCATCCACAGTTATCCTCTGCTGACATGCATCATGACGCACATTTAACCCTTACTCTGATATTACTTTAAATGGCAGTTAAAAATGTGGTTGGCGACAATACATGCGACGTCAAATGCACGAGAAGCTGTAACCCAAATCAGATAAGTGTTATCTTGTGGGTATCCTAAGGAAACGAAAGGGTACTATTTCTATCTACCATCTGAGGGCAAAGTGTTTGTCACGAGAACTGATGTCTTTCTTGAGAAAGAGTTCTTAAGTAGAAAGACTGCTAAGGTAGAACTTGAAGAAGTTCAAGAACCACAAATAGTGAATGAACCGAAATTGTAACCTGAGTCAGGACTACAATTTATTATAGCTGGAGAGCCTGCTCAGGAAACACAAGTTCCACGTAGATCTGGTAGAACAAGGTTTGAGCCTGAGAGATATGGATTTCTCATATCTCAAATAGGTAATAGTTTGCTCATGGATCATGATGATGAGCCAGCAACCTACCATGAGACTAGAGTGGATTAGACTCCGAGAAGTGGCTTGAGGCCATGAAATCTAAAATGGACTCCATGTATGACAACTAATTTTTGACCTTGGTGGAACCACCTGAAGGTTACGACCCATAGGTGTAAGTGGGTCTTCAAGAAGACGACTGACATGGATGGGAATGTACAGAGATTCAAAGGGCAACTTGTGGCTAAAGGTTTCAAGCAAATTCATGGTAGTGACTATGATGAAACTTTTTCCCCTATTGACATAGTTAAGTCCATCTGAATTTTGCTTGCTATTACTACGTATTATGACTGCGAGATCTGGCAGATGGATGTCAAAACATCTTTCCTTAATGGGAATCTCGCTGTGGAAGTGTATATGACACAACCCGAGTTTTATATATCTCCAGGTGAAGCCACTAAAATATGCACAAAAAAGATCATTTAATGGATTGAAACAAGTTTCTCGAAGTTGTAATCTTTGTTTTAATGAAAATCAAAGAGTTTGGTTTTTATTAAAAATGAGATTAACCGTGTGTTTACAAACGATTTAGTGGGAGCGTAGTTTCCTTCTGATATTGTAGTAGATGACATACTACTGATCGGGAATGACAAACTGATCCTACAAGTTGTTAAGAACAACCTAGGGAACTGCTTTTCAATGAAAGACTTGGGTGAAGCAACTTATATACTTGGTATTAAGATCTATAGAGATAGATCAAAGAATTTGCTAGGTTTGACCCAAAGTACATATATTGATTAGGTGTTTGAAGTGTTCAACATGCTGGAGTCCAATAAAGGATTTTTTCCCATGTCTCATGGTGTGATTATCTCTAAGGACCTGTGTCCTAATTCTTGTGTAGATAAGGACCTCATAAAGTTGATTCCATATACTTCGGAAATTTGGTCAATCATGTATGCAATGATATGTACTAGACCCGATGTCTCTTATACTTTTAGCATGACTAGCAAATATCAGTCTGATCATGATGAAAGTCACTAGATTGTCGTCAAGAACATCCTGAAGTACTTACAAAGGACTAAGAATACGTTCTTGATATTTGGTGGAGAGGAAGAGCTCATTGTAATTGGTTACAGGGATGCTAGCTTCCAAACTGATAGGGATGATTCAAAGTCTCAGTCAGTGTTTTGTGTTTTGCCTAAATGGAGGTGCTGTTAGCTGGAATAGTTCCAAGTAGGAGACAGTTGCCGATTCTACGACTGAGGCCGAGTATATCGCCGCTGCAAATGCAGTGAAGGAGGCTGTATGGATTAGTAAATTCATCTGCGAGTTAGATGTAGTTCCTAACATTGTTCATCTCGTAGATCGCTACCGTGACAACAACGTTGCAATTGCACTTGCTTCGGAACCTTGATCTCATCAACTCTCCAAGCACATACTTCGGTGGTTCCATCTAATTCGAGAGATTGTCGATCGAGCAGATGTGAGCATACACAGAGTGCCGACTGAGGAGAACATTGCGGATCCACAGACAAAGCCTCTCGCATAGAGGAAGCATGATGGTCATATTAGATCAATGGGTATGTGATACCTAAATGATCAACTCTAGTTTGAGTCTTGTGGATTGTATGTTTGTTGGCTGTAATATTTATTTGATGAATAATGTACTATATGCATTTCATTTTATATATTTTGGCAAGTTCTTTTATTGTGTTATTATTTATATTGTGATAGAGTAATTACTGTATAAATGCCCTTAGAATATTTGCTTCTATAGGTCAAGTAGTGACTTGATATGAGAACCTATGATCCTGAAGCTTCATTCTTAAAGGTTCCTGATCGTTGTATCATCTTGGAAGCTAAGGGCAAATATGATACCTTTAAAAATAGCATGTGCATTGACTGATGACCTGTCCCCACAAGTCATATGATATTATGATATCAATCATCACATGTGTACTTTATACAACCCCGTGTTAACTTAGTGGGTCCACCAGACAGGTCGAGCGGACCAAGGCGACCTGTCTACTCCAGAACACCATGCGGTCGAATCCAGAATGGCCAACCCACTCCCGCCAAAGCTAGGCGCGCAAGCTGTGCGGGCAGGCCCACCCAACCCATTCCGCCCGGGGTTTGTGGAATGGAGCTCGCCGTTCATCAGACGAGGGTTGGCGTTCGTCGAGCGGATCTCAGCCTCCTTCGAGCTAACCTCGCGAGTTAGAATCCTGGATTCATCAAACTAAGCTCGGCAAGCTCAATGCCTATGGAATTGCTTCTGTAGTAGCAGTGCCAGACCGGCCAGCCTGCTCTCCCATAGGCGACTGCCGCCAGACCGCCTCAGAGCGAGGATTGGCAGGCTGTGGCAACCTGGGTCGCGCTCGCCCAAGGAGGGAAGGCGAGCTGTGGGAGCCAGGTCGCGTCCGTCTCAGTAGGGTGGAGTGTTGTGGTGAGCTGACCTCCAGATCCTTGGAATCTGCCCAGTGGGGCCCAACGGTAGAATTACCTCAGTGTCATTGCCAGGGGTGCGAATAGCTTGTTAGAACAATTATAGTGCGCTGTTGGCAGACCCAGTTAGGTTGCACATAGCTGTTCAAAACAGAGGAGGTTGGCTATTTGCAGGTCGTCTTTAGAAAACTATAAATAAGACCCAAGGGGCACCTAAGAAGACATGCTTACCAGTGTTCAGATCTTCTTGCTCTTTCTGAGGTAGCCTTATGTAACAACCCCATCTGTTCATATAATATATACTAGAAGGTCCGGCCGGGGCCCCACAACATATACCACAAAACTGACAATGAAGCTACGGAGTGATACAGAGTATGCGCAGCGCACCTAACACATTGCATTCTAGCGGAAGCCTATACACTTGAACTACTACTCTCTAAATGTCCAACATATAAAACTCCACATTTTAGAGATTATAGGAATGTCTTACAACATGTAACAGTGTTGGCCTTATGGCCTTACAGGGCTTTCAAACAGTGGCCCAAACATGGCACACGCAGGCCGGCCACATCAAAGAAAACATAACATGTACAATCACAATAGCCTTCGAGGGCTAGCAGCGGCAGCAGCAGCAAAAGCAGTAGGGACTTCAAACCTATGCATCCCGCTCGGTTCTCCAGCACCTGCACAGGGACATTCCACCCAAGGGTGGCAAACAGAGGCAACTGTCAGCATTCAGCTGACCAAATATAACGACCCTACCCCTTTTCTCGGTAGCGGTAATCTTCCCTGCAGGCATAGTATATCACAAGCATGGTTATATATCTCATATAATGTGCTATCACACACACATGCCATCACAACCGTTAGCAACCCAGCCCAACAGTCTGTGCACTCAGGGCGCATTCTTGGTGTACTGGCAAATCAGTTGCCCACCACTGTATTAGGGTCACAGCCCAACGACAACTCACTTGAGCATTTACTCCATAGCGTGCAGCCAGAGTTTTATAGTCTTAGTGAACCGGGATTGGCTCGTAGCCCCCCATTGTCTCACGGCATGTAGGCCTAAGACTCTTGCTATGCGCTCCAACATACTGAACCTTCTGGTCACACACGTCGACGGACATAACGCAGGTCGGATCCTCCACCTCCCGTTGCTCAGATCGCCTTGCCATCACCGAGCATGGCGTACTCGTGGCTAAAAAGGTCGGGTAGCTCTCACCGATCCTGTTCTGGCATTCAAGCCTGGGTATTTCTATTACACACTTTCATCTCACAACATTAGCGGTCTTTTCCTGGGCACACCAGTACTTCTTACTACTCTCTTCGAAGGTGGACACCACAAATATGATAAATGCCTGGGTCTTTCCTGGCTACCATGCCAGTACTTCCTGTTACTCGCTTCACATGTGGACTCCCCATGAACATTAAGCATTCCAAAGGGTATTTCCTGGAATTCCAATCCAGTACTTCTACTACTTCCTTTCACATTTCAAACCATCAGCACAAGCAGCACAACCAGTATACAGGTATTTTCCTAGACTACCACTCCAGTACTTCCTGCTACTTCCTTTCACAGGTCCAACCCGTCGACTCCTAAACTACACGTTTATCACGGAGTCTTCTCTGGTTCGTATGCAACATCACCAATCCAGACCAACCTGTCCAGATGGGCTTCACATAGCATGCCTATTACGTACTCCATTTCCAGATCTATATGCCAACAAAGGGGATTCCATGAATCCACCCAAAGACTCCCAAAATCAGCCACCTTTTGGTGCGGAATCACATACATATGCCAAAAAGGAAGCCTTCACATGGCTAGGAAGAAAAGTCGTTATCCTTGAAGACCTCTTTGGTGCCATGAGCTCTAAGCTGGCTCGAATGACTCACAAGAGCTTTTCCTCTGCAACGTCGGCCTCGGATCTCTCGTCGGTAAAACGCAGCACCACCGGTGATCAGCCCCCCTCCTCCTCCTCCTCCATCTTCCTTTCTCTTTCTCTCTCTAGAAGTATAGTAAGAGAAATTCAAAGGCCAAATGAGTTTCCACAAACCATTCTCAGCCTTAAGAAGACATGGAGGCCTCTCATCCATTGGATCTAGGCTAAAGGAATGGATGACCACGATTTCACCAAAAATCATAAATTTTGCCTGACACGGCCTGTGACACGCCCGTGTCCTTGGTCGTGTTCCCTAAGCAGTGCTCAACTAACTTACCCAATCTAGTGACACGCCCATGTGACACGCCCGTGTCATGGGTCGTGTCACCCGACACGCCTTCAGACATGCCTGTGTCTGTGGCCGTGTTCATCAGGCTGAAAATCTCAAAATCACATGAGACTCACATGGCCTGTGACACGCCCGTGTCCCAGGCCGTGTGCCCATACACGACACTAGACATGCCCCAGCTCATATTCATCGGGCTGAGTTCGTCGACCGTGCTGACACGCCCCTGGGACACGCCCGTGTCACAGGCCGTGTCTGAAGCACTCGATGATCGTCGACCAAATTGTGTCGACCACTCGTCTACTGTTCCTCCTGAACACTCGTTGAATGCAGGACATGCCCTGGGACACGCCCATGTCCCAGCCCATGTCACCCCAAAAATGAGACTGCTGAAAAATGGGATGTTACAACCCTCCTTCCTATAAGAAATTTCTTCCTCGAAATTTGTATACAGGAAGGCAACCAACAACCAAACATTTGTATAACATGAAACATTTATGTTACAATAAAATGTTCACTATGCAATCTGATGGGCCCCGCGAACAGACTCTTATTGTGGTTGGTTCGGTGAGTCGATCGCCACGGGCTTGCTCGGGTAGGCAAGTGCACCTATCGCAAGTAGTACTCGATATTTGTGGGAATACCGAGGTTGTATTGTTCTCGGGGTCGTGTTGCCTATTCTGACTCCTTCGTGAGGACTATTATTTTACTAAAAGTAAGGTGGATTTTTTTAGTAAAGTAAAGACAGAAAAAGTAAAGGAGCGAAAAAAACAATTTAGACAATATTCGATGAAGGGTTAACGCTCGGCATCGAATCAGATAGACTAAAAACAATTTTTAATAATTATAGACTTAGTTTTCAAATTAATAAAAGGCAACTTGGCCGTGGAGGTTCCACAAATGTGAGCTCACCTAGCTATAGGGATATCGCTCACCTAAACGTTAAGACTATTCGACCGAACGTTAGTCCGACGAAGGATTGCTCTTAACGCCCGCTTTACGCTAAGAACCCTGCTATTGGGTGGGAACCCAATCCTAGAATTACGCTTGTCCTCTTTCGAGGGTATGCACGCAACTCTATTTACCCAGGGGTGATCGGTCCATATGCACGGCCTCTAATCGCTAGCTAGCATATGGACTACGGAAATAGGGCCCACACATCGATATGTGGTCCTACGCCTCGTAAACCGGGTAAACTGTTGGGTATTGTATCCACGATTACCTAGATTTGAGGAAGCCCCTGTCAAGCTAAGATGAATTCACAATGTATTTGATAAACTCTTTCAAGTTGTACTTGCAGTTTCTCCACGCTAAGTGCACACCAATGTCAGGGTGCAGTAGGTCAATATACACGGGTCTGCACGACGTAATCCCTCGTTGAGCAGATCAGTGTGTTGGCCTATGTGTACTCTCTCTATTGGAGTGCACTTACTTTCAAGTACAGGGCCGCTCATATGCAAGAGAAGACAAGGAGCATGGAGGATCAAGGAGCAGCTCCTAGGTGGAAGACGAAAAATCGTCCAAGGCAAATTCGACGAGAATCACCAAGTGATTCTCGCCGAATCGGCGAGAATCACTAGGTGATTCTCGTCGAATCGTCGAGAATCGTCAGTGATTCTCGCCGACTCCTTCTGGCCATCTCAAAATGGTGCCAAGTAAGATTCGGCGAGAATCACTTGTAATTCCCGCCGAACCAGTGGTCAAGCAGCCCATGAATACAAAGTCCAATTCGTTGAGAATCGACAAGTGATTCGACGAGAATCACAAACGATTCTCGACGAATCAGCGAGAATCACTTGGTGATTCTCGCCGATTCGTCGAGAATCGTCTGCGATTCTCGCCGATTTTTACTTGGCGTTTTCTCCGAATGCTGCTGAACCGGATTCTGCTTCTGGATTTGTTTGAACCGGATTTTGGGGATTTCATTTGTGGGTCCCACAAATGGTCATATTTGAGAATCCTACAGTATTTATACACAGGTATTTTTGAACAGAGATTACGAAAAAAAAGAGGCCGAGCACGTAACCCTAAATTCGCGAAATCGCTCCGCTCCGCCGCCGCCGCTCGCGTCAAGTTGTCGCCACCGCTGATCGATCTTCTTCCCGATCTCCGGTGACAGAATCTTAGCAAGGCTTGAGTCTCACGCGTCTATCCGGAGATCTCTTGTCTCTCGATTTGTTGACCGGGAAGAACTCCCCCGTCCGAATCGATCGAGACGACTGATCCTAGAGTGACCGTTGGTAGACCTAGCTTGTTTCGCTACGAAGTTTAGATCTCCAAGTTCTGCAGCCACTCTTCATCGTAGCCGCCGATCCCGAAGCTAGCCGTCGCTCGTGTGCCGCCGCCGGTTCCGGGGAGATCTTCTCCAAGAGAGACCAAGGTCGTAGACTCTTCATCGACTTCAAGAGCACGTCGTCGAACAAAGAGGAACACCGTAGTCTCCAAAAGAAGTTTGTATCACGTGTACATTCTACATTTTCATTTCGTTGTAAAGGAACTTTTGTTCCGAGTTGTAAGGGTTGGGTGCAACCCGCTTTGTGGGAGTGTTGACTCTCACGTGTGGAAGGGCTCCTTCCGTTAGTGAAGGGATTGGATTTCAATCCCGTTGGTGAAGTGACCGAGTCGTCCCTCGTTGGGGAGATAGGTCGAAGGGGGAAAGTGGATGTACCCAAGTCGGGGAACCACTATAAATTTGCTGTGTATTCTGTGTGCTGTGTTTGTTGTTTTTATTGTGCAGGTACATCTGTAAATTCCGCAAAAGAACCACACGTCACCTATTCCCCCCCCCCCATAGGTGCACATAGCCGACACTAGGTGGACTTTCAAGTGGTATCAAAGCGAGGTTACTCTTCAAAAAGGTTAACACCTTGAGTAGAATCCTGCCACCAGTGTCAGAAGCATGGATCTGGATTATGACGTATTGCCACTCAAACTCCCTGCATGCACAAAGGATTATTATCCTATATGGAGGATGAGAGTATTATTCCACCTGGATGCCATCGATCCACGCGCATCCCTCATCTTGGAAGAGGGTCCGTTTATCCCCATGAAGACCTCCGACTCGGGGATCCAAGTGCCCATGTGCATTGCTGAGATGACAGAGATGGAACTCTCATTTTTCCAACTGGATCAGAGGATTCGACAAATTATCATGGATGTCTGGTCTGGAGCCTCTCACTCCAGGTTGGAAAAATGTAAAACGACTAAATCTCTGTGGATGACGATCTCAGAGCTGATGGGGGGGGTCAGAGAATGCTAAAATATGCTGTCAATCAGAGGATGAAGCGTATGTGGGGGTCCTCACCTCTGAAGATGAATGCAAGGATCCTTCGGATTGCATCAGAGCTCCAGTATCCTTGTCAGAGACTGAAGAAGATAGTGAGGAAAGCAGCTCCGACGAGGACGAAACATTGGTCACTGATTCTAATGACAATAACCCAGATGAGCAGGTATCATCTTCATCCCGTCCCACATCTTTTGACTTTTCTGAAGACAGAAACTGCTCTCCTCCAGAAAATACTGATTCCCTGAAGAGAGCCCTTCAGGAAAGCAATCTACTTGCTGAGGAGCAAGCTCGAGAGATTGCTCGACTGAAGATCTTGTTGGTTCTCCAATTGGCGTCCAACAAGGTCAAGGACTCTAAGATCTCAGCTCTAGAGAATAGTCTAGAAAATGAGAAACGTATAGTATCTAACTTTTCCAAAGTTGATGCTATAAAGAGAAAACAAGAAACCGGGTGGATCTCCCGGATTATCCAGGGATGGAGAAATGGGGAAACGGTGTTCCGACCTCCCACTCCAAGCGGGAAGGCAACTCATCATGCCTTCAGGTATGACCACAGGAATAATCGTGGTCACTGCAAGGGTGAATTGTCCCCATGTGGAAACGTCCATAGTGCAAGAGGCGTCATGGCCACCCATGAGGAAATACCTAAGGCTCATTCTGAGCCCTTTGTATTCACGGCCACTGCCACAACAAAGTGTGGATCTGCAGGTCCTAGTTCACAGAAGAATTCTCTCCATTCGAGGACACGGGATAGGGAGAATAGAAGTCATGATGTCAGGCGTCATGGAGCCTCAGCAAGGAAGATGCCTGAAAGAATGGCACCGCCTTCTCGGCCTCATAACGCTCACATCATGCATTCGTTCCACCCTTCATCATGCCTCGACGGAAGAGGAATTTGTGCAACAAGAACATGCCCTATCCCTTTTAGACCTAGGACCGTGACTACATTCGTCACTAGATCAGGTCGAAAACGGCGATACAACATTCACTCTTGTTGGTGCTGCGACAAAGTGGGACACTTTGCCATTGACTGTTGGCACAACCCCTCAGTGCCCACAGCAAGGGCTTATCCACATTCTAGGGACAGGGTAGTCTTCCAGACAGGTTTTCCGAAGGAAGGCAGTTGCATGCTTATGCTAATAGAAACCTAGGACCCAATATGATTTGGTTCCTAAGGTAAAGTAATTCTGTCTTGCAGGGTAGTCTAGGTCCCCGTGAATACTTTGGGAACTAGACAGTACGTGGCTCAAGGCTAACTTGGAACAAGCGTCTGCAATAACAGATGTGCTACCTGTTGAGCATACTCACTTTAAGCTACTAATATGTTCTACCTGTGGGACTAAGACGATGACTCTCCATATCCCAGGTAATTTTGATCAGTTCAAGGACTTGTGTCATGATGCATCCTCATTCAAAGTAAATATATATATATTTCTATCCTTGTGTATACGTATACTTATGCTTATCACGAGGCATGCAAACCATTACACATCAATAAAGGATAACAAAGATATGTCATTGCGAATTTTGACACATCACAATTGACATCAAGAAGTGTCTGAAGAAGTCTCGCTCAAATCCGAATATATTGTCGTTATAATAAACATGTATTTATTAATCTTGTATTAACTTGACATTCGAAGACATGTCGTTGTAAATCTCGACAACATACAATTGACATTTAGAAGACTTTGCAAAAACCTCAGTAAAATTCAAATAGATTGACTTTAGAATATACTTGTATTTATCATTCCTTTTATTAACTTGACATCGGAAAATCTCTAAAATGGTGCAATGCTTCCCAAAGTAGTCAAGAAAAACATCAATATTTACTCTGAATCCCGCCGACCCATTTTACATCTCGCCGAATTAGACAAATCCCGCCGAAGAAGCTCCCGACCGCTCGGCTTCCTTAAGAATCCCGACGACGTATATAAATCCCGCCGAAAGACCATCTCCGCCTGTTCGCCTTCCTCACGACTCGCGCAAGAGCCCACCCGACGACCCTCGCGCAAGAGAACTCCCTAAAACTCGCGCACGGGCACTTCCGCGACCTCGCCGACACCCGCAGCCCTCCGACGCTCTCGTCGACGCCGTCGAATCGCAGCTGTGTGTGATCATCTTCTCATCGCATGATTCTAGCAAGGCCGCACCCCACGGGATACTCTTCCCTCCACCGAAGATCTTCCCGAAGCTCATCAACCCACTTCCGTGTAAGCCCTTAGGTAACCTCATCCTCAATGGCTCCAAGGCCGAACCCCAAGTGTTGCTTTCTTTTTGAATGTTCACTAATGTTTAGAGTCGGGCTTCTTTCTAGATCCTCAATGGCCCCAAGGACGACTGCAGGCTTAATTTCTGGCTGCGAGCTGGTTCGCACTGGATTCTCTCATGCCTCAGACGAGTTCCGAAATATCATTCTCATGTTGCAAGAGGCCGGGCTAACCTTCGTATTGGAGCATCCTTGCAAAGTTTTAGATAAAGAAGTGCTGGAGTTCTTCTGTACCGCAAGGCTTCGAGACAGAGACTCCATCATCAAGAGCAAGGTGGCTGGGACTAAGGTAAAGATGTCTGCCAGTAAGCTAACACGCTACCTGCAGCTTTCAAGTGCGGAGCAAGAAGACTATTTGGAGGACGAGGACAAAGCCAGAACCCTCCTGTTCTGCGGTCTACCCAGAGGCACTCGATCAGTAAAGCAAAAAGAGATGAATGAAGAAGGGAAGCTCCTATCTGACATCATAGGAAAAGTACTCATCTGCAAGCCAGGCTCCCATGATCATATCTCCGGAGATATGTTCAAAATTCTCATAGCTGTGGTCTGCAGAAAGAGGTTCAACTAGGGAGAGTTGCTGTTTCAAAAGATCAAGGACACTCTGGGCACTCCAAGCTTCGGCCGCATCATCAGTCTATATCTCAACCAGCTCAACGGAGACAAATTCGACATGAGCAAAGGAGTCCCTCTCCATTACTTGAAAAAGATGGATGCTACTGTGTTTGATCGATGGGAGCGGCGCATCGGACAGCCTGCTGTAGAAGAGCATGAGGAAGTATCTCCCGCAGCCTCCCCCCGTGAAATTCCTGATACCCTGACTGCAGGAATCGAGGGGGAGACTCTACCCTCTCATATGGATATAATATCTGACATCGCCCAGGTGGCCAGGGATGCGGTGGCCGAAGTTCATGAAGAAAGTGAACCTGGGTTGGAGGATGAGGAGGTCCTGAACAGACACACTCAAGGAACTGAAGCTGAAACACTGGACTCTGCTGATCAAGAAGAGGAAGAAACTGCTGATGTGGATGAATTTTTGGATGCGGACGGAGAGGACGCTGTGAATGAGGGCCATGAAGTGTTTGAGTCTCCGGATACTGATGAACCTCCTACTGATAAGTCTGCACCAGTGGAGGGGGAGGTAAATGAGGCCACCAACATTCCTCCCATAGAGACTGTGATGGTATCCAGCTCTACTGATGCGTCTGCTGCCGCGCCAGAGCAAGGCCAAGAAGTGCCTCCGGGTATCCCATTACGAGATGACCTAGCCATTCACACTGTACATGTAATTCAGGGCATCGTGAATGAGCTTAAAACCTCTTTTGATAAAGCTCAGAAAACAATGCTGCAAGAGATTAAGACTTCTGAAGATCTCATGCTGAAGAATATGGTGGCAATCAACCATAAGCTGGACGTAATGGAGAAGAAATTCGAAGAAAAATATAACGCGGCCGGCGAAGCTGTCACACTGTTAATGGCCGGCTTGAAAAAGACTACTGATACTCTGGCTGTTGTCAATCAGAACGCACACGTTGTGGCCAACAATATTCAGAAATTTGATGGTAACATGGTCACTTTAAATGCAAATCAGCAGGCCCTAATCACTGAATTCAGCAAGACAACTAAGCACATTGATGACTCCTTGCACTCATATGCCAATTGCATTGCTGACGAAGCCAAAAAGGGGGAGAAGGAGTATATCGCTAAGCTGGCCGAGCTCCAAGAAAGCATGGATGCAAACTTTGCCCAATCAAGCAAATACGTCTATGAGAGTTGCTGGTGGATGCTACAACAGGCACTGGGCACTTTAGGCGTCGTCCTACCTGACCAACCTGCCGGTGTTCAGGTTCCTGAGACTTCTAAGGCTGCTGAGGAAGTACATATTGCTGAGGATGTAAGTACAAGTGCTGCTGATATTTTCACTGATGAAGCTGACGCTAGGGCCATCTCCAAATCTAAGCTGAGAAGTATGTTTGACCAGGAGGCTTTAGCTAAAGCAAGGGGAAAGAGGAAAGTTCAGGAAGGGACAACAAAGGAGACACCAACTCAAAAGAGGATCAGACTGAGTGAGGAGGATGTAAGAAACGAAAGGTGGAGCCCAGTTTCAAGGAACATCATCTTAGACACCTTCCGGCTGCAAGAAAGAGGAGAGATAAATCGAAATGAAGCATATAGCCAGTATGAATGGGAGACGCACAAAGCATTTGAAGCGAAGCGCAACATTTTCTTCAGAAACAACAAGGATCCAGACAAAGTTGCTCCTCCTAGGTACTACCCGAAGCCCAAGGAATACATGGAAAGGCAGAGCAAAAAGTACTTGGCGCAAACTCTTAAGGGTGACGTAGCTAAGGACAAATAGTCATTATTTTATAGCTGGTCACAGTGTATTAAGAACATTTAATAATTATTACTGTCGTATGAACAATTCTGAATTATATGTGAATATATTTCTCTTGGTATATATATATATTCTTGAATGTGTGAATGATTCAAGTCCTGTCCTGATTACATATATTCCCTTGAGTTGCATATTTAATTTTTTTTTAAAATGCTATAATTATTATTTGATAGGTGTTATTCATCTTAGCTAGTAGGGTTTTGGCTTCGTCAAATAGGGGGAGATTGTTGGGTATTGTATCCACGATTACCTAGATTTGAGGAAGCCACCTGTCAAGCTAAGATGAATTCACAATGTATTTGATAAACTCTTTCAAGTTGTACTTGCAGTTTCTCCACGCTAAGTGCACACCAATGTCAGGGTGCAGTAGGTCAATATACACGGGTCTGCACGACGTAATCCCTCGTTGAGCAGATCAGTGTGTTGGCCTATGTGTACTCTCTCTATTGGAGTGCACTTACTTTCAAGTACAGGGCCGCTCATATGCAAGAGAAGACAAGGAGCATGGAGGATCAAGGAGCAGCTCCTAGGTGGAAGACGAAAAATCGTCCAAGGCAAATTCAACGAGAATCACCAAGTGATTCTCGCCGAATCGGCGAGAATCACTAGGTGATTCTCGTCGAATCGTCGAGAATCGTCAGTGATTCTCGCCGACTCCTTCTGGCCATCTCAAAATGGTGCCAAGTAAGATTCGGCGAGAATCACTTGTAATTCCCGCCGAACCAGTGGTCAAGCAGCCCATGAATACAAAGTCCAATTCGTTGAGAATCGACAAGTGATTCGACGAGAATCACAAACGATTCTCGACGAATCGTCGAGAATCACTTGGTGATTCTCGCCGATTCGTCGAGAATCGTCTGCGATTCTCGCCGATTTTTACTTGGCGTTTTCTCAGAATGCTGCTGAACCGGATTCTGCTTCTGGATTTGTTTGAACCGGATTTTGGGGATTTCATTTGTGGGTCCCACAAACGGTCATATTTGAGAATCCTACAGTATTTATACACAGGTATTTTTTGAACAGAGATTACGAAAAAAAAGAGGCCGAGCACGTAACCCTAAATTCGCGAAATCGCTCCGCTCCGCCGCCGCCGCTCGCGTCAAGTTGTCGCCACCGCTGATCGATCTTCTTCCCGATCTCCGGTGACAGAAGCTTAGCAAGGCTTGAGTCTCACGCGTCTATCCGGAGATCTCTTGTCTCTCGATTTGTTGACCGGGAAAAACTCCCCCGTCCGAATCGATCGAGACGACTGATCCTAGAGTGACCGTTGGTAGACCTAGCTTGTTTCGCTACGAAGTTTAGATCTCCAAGTTCTGCAGCCACTCTTCATCGTAGCCGCCGATCCCGAAGCTAGCCTCCGCTCGTGTGCCGCCGCCGGTTCCGGGGAGATCTTCTCCAAGAGAGACCAAGGTCGTAGACTCTTCATCGACTTCAAGAGCACGTCGTCGAACAAAGAGGAACACCGTAGTCTCCAAAAGAAGTTTGTATCACGTGTACATTCTACATTTTCATTTCGTTGTAAAGGAACTTTTGTTCCGAGTTGTAAGGGTTGGGTGCAACCCGCTTTGTGGGAGTGTTGACTCTCACGTGTGGAAGGGCTCCTTCCGTTAGTGAAGGGATTGGATTTCAATCCCGTTGGTGAAGTGACCGAGTCGTCCCTCGTTGGGGAGATAGGTCGAAGGGGGAAAGTGGATGTACCCAAGTCGGGGAACCACTATAAATTTGCTGTGTATTCTGTGTGCTGTGTTTGTTGTTTTTATTGTGCAGGTACATCTGTAAATTCCGCAAAAGAACCACACGTCACCTATTCCCCCCCCCCCATAGGTGCACATAGCCGACACTAGGTGGACTTTCATAAACCTTAAGTCCTTAAATTAAAATGAAAATAAAGAGCTTCAATTATTAGAAATCATTTTAAATGTCCCAATGCTCTTCGATGCCGAGGCTAATAGCGATTAGCCACACATCGGTATGGGGACGGCTTATAATTTAGTGAGGCGCAAGTTCGAAATTAAACGCTAAATGATTATAAGAAGGGGACATAAGAAAAATAACAAACATTTAGAAAACTGAAAAGTTTGCTAAAACAAGAACTCACGCACACCCCAAATTATGAATTAAATAGAAACTAAGTTACACATAAAAGAAATTTGCATAATTGAAATTTGCGAGTCCCACTCAAACGAGTGGGGGCGGGAAATAAAAACTGAAAATTGCAAGTCCTACTCAAACGAGTAGGACTGAAATGAAAGCGAGTCCTACTCAAACGAGTAGGAGAAAATAAATGCGATTACAATGCTTTCTCAAGTATTTACAGGGAAATAAAGTCCGTCCATTTAACTCAAGTGAGTAGGCGGAAAAATAAGGAAAGAAAATTACAAGTCCTACTCAAACGAGTAGGCGGGAAATAAAGTCCGGTCATTTAACTCAAGTGAGTAGGCGGAAATATAAAGAAAGAAAATAACAAGTCCTACTCAAACGAGTAGGACTGAAAATGAAAACGATGCGTCATTTAACTCTTAACGAGTAGGCGGAAATAAATACACACACTCCATATGAATTTCAAGAAAGCAATAAAGCTAACACCTACACTCACACTCTATACATAATTTGAACAAAGCATTAAAAGAAAGCATTAAAATTTAACACCTACACTCACAAACTCTACATAATTTGAACAAAGCATCAAAACATTATTCTCATTCACTCACACACACAACATGAAAATTAAGAAGAACAAAAGAAAATTTATGCTCATATACTCACACACACTAATAACGAAGAAAAATCAAAATTGCTTATAAATTAAAATAACAAGATTTCTACTCCTAAAGCTTACCCAAAACACATAAAAAGAACAAATAAAAAGAGAATGAGCAAAAAGTTTTCCAAAATAAAGTCAAAATCAAAGGTGCTCAAAAATTAAAACGATAACTTTTTCAAGTATTTGTGTCGACACTATGCAGAGAACAGAAAGATTTGTGCTCAAAAATACTTTTTCAAGTATTTGTGTCTGCAGAGTCTAAGTACAAGTGTCGACACTCAACACAATGTGTCGACACTATGCAGAAGAGTCAGCACTTGAAGCATGTGTCGACACTCAACACAATGTGTCGACACTCAACAGAAGAGTCAACATTTGAAGTATGTGTCGACACCCAGAAGACTATGTGTCGACACACAGCTGAAGACTCAACACTGGAAGAAAGTGTCGACACATGGAGCTGTGTCGACACTTAGCAAAGAACAGAAAGAACAACAAATTATTCTAAGTACAAGTGTCGACACTATGGGAATGTGTCGACACTCAGCTAAAGTCTCAACAACAAGAAGGTGTGTCGACACAAGGAGCTGTGTCGACACTCAGCAAGAATCAACATAGAAGACTATGTGTCGACACCAAGAAGCAGTGTCGACACTTGACAGATTCAACACAAGAAGATGTGTCGACACAAAGGAGATGTGTCGACACATAGAAGAATTCAGCAAAAGCTAGAAGAAC
This sequence comes from Platanthera guangdongensis, assembly GCA_039583875.1. Lineage (NCBI taxonomy): Eukaryota > Viridiplantae > Streptophyta > Magnoliopsida > Asparagales > Orchidaceae > Platanthera > Platanthera guangdongensis. The sequence continues at coordinate 105,350,494 of CM077153.1, forward strand.
AAGTATTTGTGTCGACACTCAATTTCAGTGTCGACACATGCAGAAGAATCTGTGTCGAGACATACAAGGAATTGTGTCGACACCTTATAGACTTGTGTCGACACTTACACAACATGTGTCGTCACTTGGACTATAAGTGTCGACACTTTAAGACAGAAAGTCTCGACACTTACTGACTGTTAGAGATTTTCAAGAAGTGACTGGATGACATGACAGCTGCCGTTCCAGCCGGTCTACAGCAACTGTCAGAGATGTCAGAAGTCAGTTATGAACCAGACCAGCCGGTTACTATGAAGAAGGCCTATAAATAGGCACCCACAGTTTACAAAAACTGTTGTTGAAAGAGTTGATCAAGTGATTAACAAGTGGTACATATTATTCAAGTAATTAGAAAAGTGGTACACAGAGTATCAATACAAGAAGATCTTACAGTCCAAGTGCAGATCTAAGAAGTTGGAGAGAGAGGGCTCCATCCAAGAAATCAGCCTTTGGAACTAGGCTGAGAAGAAGGATTCAGATTCAGTCTGGATCTTAAGTGGCAGAGGTCAAGGAACAACTGCAGAGGATTCAGCCTTATTCAGTTCTACTCAAGAAGCTTTGAAGAAAGTTAAGTCAGGGTGAATCCAGCTGAGTTCTTCCAAGAACTCATCAAGAATCTCTCAACTCCCCTCCTTTAATTCTGAGTTGTAGAGTTATTATTTGTATTACAATTTTAACTTGTAGGATCCATTGGATCTGAGTGATTGTAAGCCTATATTTATAAAGGCTGAGGGTAGGGCTTGTTAGCCTGAGTGTAGGAGATAGAGATCTCTGAGTGTAGGCCTTGTTGGCTGAGTGTAGGCCTTGGTTGGCTGAGTGTAGGCTTTGGGAAAAAGCTGAGTTGTAAGGCTTTGGGCCTGAGGTAGGAACCAATTTGGGTTCTGAGACAGTGGAGAAGTTAGGCCGAATCTAGTACACTGCTAGATAGGCGAAGGGGGAAAGTGGATGTACCCATATCTTGGGGAACCACTATAAAACACTGTGTGCTGTGCTGTGATTGTGCTGTGGATTAGCTGTGTATGTTTTATTATTGCTGTTTGGTGTGCACAAATAGTTAGAAATCTGTGAATTAACTGTTTGGCTGCCAACAAAGTTAGAAAAGGATTAGGTCACCTATTCACCCCCTCCCCCCCTCTAGGTGTTTAGGTACCATATCTTTCAACCCCCATACTTAGGCTTTTGTTATTCCAGAGCAAAAGTTTGAGGTGAATCTATAAGGAATAAAAAAAACTCTAAGTTTAGCTATCGCTTAATCAATTATAAGAGAGATCGAAATAAATATACGGGGTGTAAGAGTTAAGTCCTAAAATTATGTAGATGATTTAAATAGCGCAAAAGTTTTGGCCAAAAGACTTCTTGATGTAATCAAATAGAAGGCAACATTTGTAATGGTTAGATTAACGAAAATAGTTTGTAATTATAAGAACTCTAGCTTATACGAGTGCTACTGGAAACAATACAATTTACTAATTATGCTCTCAAAAAGATTTTTGAATTAATTCTAGAATCGTGTAATTGGCTAAGGGGGTAGTGGGTTTATGAAGAGGGTTTTGATTTTTGAGGCGAGGTAATTTTTTCTCGAACCTCCATTTTTTTTTCTTTTGGATTATTAGGAAAACGAAATCTTATTTTCCTAATATGATTTTTGTTTTTCAACTTCATAAGAATTAACCCAATGTATATTTGTAGGAGTAATGAATTTTATCCTCTTACTCTATATATAATCTTTTAAAATTATTGGGTGCCTATGTTTACGGAACGAAATCTTATTCCCATTGACATAGGATCTTTTAAGGATAAAATTTTTCATGCCAAGTAGGTCATGAAAAGTAATGGGAGAAAGGAAAACTAGATTGTAATCCTAAAAATTTTTGAGAGCAACCTTAATAATTTGTACGTTCCAATTTTTTTTCAGAAAGCTAAAAGTAAGTATAATTGAATTCTATAGTCGTTATTTCCTAACATAATATACGTGCTCCTATCAATGAAAAATTAGAAGTAGTGCCTAAAATGAGTTCGCTATTTTTAACAAAGCATAAAGAATTCTTTAAAACTTAACCCCGGGTATTTAAATTTTTCATTCAATAATTAACAAACGGGTAGTGAACAAAGAATTAATCAAATTCACATATAAATAAACTCAAAACAGAATTTTTGGATAGCAGAAAAGTTAAGGATGAAAAATTTGATTTATTTGTTTCAAAACATTTTTTTTATTTTTATAGTTTTTATCATCATTTTTTTTGTTTTTCATTTATTATCTTTTTTTTTGTATTTTTGTTTTTCTCATTTTTTTTGAATTTTGTTTTGACCTATTATCTTTTTTTGTATTTTTTTATAGAATTTTCATTATATGTACAAAAATATGGGAGAAAAAGAGAGGTTTTTACAAGAATGAGGAAGGGGTAGAGAGAAAAGAGTAAGTACAAAAAAATATTTACAAAGTGAAACTAAATATATTTTGTTTTCTTTTTTTTTAATTGTTTTTGAGTTTTTTGGAAAAAAGAAAGAAATAGAACAAAAAAATTTTTGGATTTTTCATTTAAAATTTTTTTGTTCATTTTGAGATGTTTTTTAATTTTTTTGTTTTTGTTTTGTTGTTATATGTATTTTTTTTGTATTTTTGAAATGCAGAAAAAAATTGAAGTGCAGAAAGTAAAGCACGAAAATAACCTCATACTTAAGTCCAACATTGTCCCCAATGTTGTAACGTAAGTATGCAGAACAAAAATTAAATAAAATGCGATATGTACAAAAGTAAAGTGAGGGGGGTAGAAACGTCCCTGAAACGCGTTCGGGGAAGTCCAATCAGAAACCCTACGTTTATTAGGAAAAAAAAACAGCAAAGGTAATAAGGAAAGAGCGAAAAAGATAAGCGAGGGGTTCCTCCCAGGAGTGCTTTGTTTATAGTCGTGTAGCTTGAATATTTTGGCAGGTTTATAATGTGGAGGAAAGTTATGGTTTCGCTAAAACCAATCACTGGGTCGCCTGCTATATAAGACTTTAACCGATGACCGTTTACCTTAAATGAACCTTTGTCCGGGTGGGAGACGAGTACGGTTCCATATGGAAAAACTTCTTCAACTAGGAAGGGACCGGACCATCTAGATTTTAAATTACCTGGAAAAAGCCTAAGACGTGAATTGTAAAGAACGACAAGATCGCCCGTAGAAAATAATTTTTGGGACTTGATTTTTCGATCGTGATATAACTTAGAGCTCTCCTTATAGAATTTATTGCTCTCGTAAGCGTTCGCACGCCATTCATCGAGCTCATTTAGTTGCAGTTTTCTATTCTGAGCGGCTAAGTTGGAGTCGAGGTTTAAGAGTTTTAAAGCCCAAAGAGCGCGATGTTCTAATTCTACGGGTAAATGTCACGCTTTGTCGTAGACTAACCGGAACAGCGTACAACCAATTGCGGTTTTGTATGCCGTCCGATACGCCCACAACACATCGTCGAGTTTAACGGACCAATCTTTCCTATTTAGCAAAACGGTTTTTTCTAAAATTCGCTTAATCTCTCGATTTACTACCTCGACTTGGCCACTTGTTTGCGGGTGGTAGGGGGTGGCAAGCTTGTGCGTGACTCCGTATTTAGCTAACGTCTTAGCCATAAGAGCGTTACAGAAATGTGTTCCCCTATCACTAACAATTGCGCGAGGCGTGTCGAAGCGAGAAAAAAATTTTTTAAGAAATGTAACGATGACTCGCGCATCGTTGGTGGGGAGAGCTTGCGCTTCCGCCCACCTTGATACGTAGTCGACCGCCACTAAAATATACATATTTTTGAAAGATGGAGGTAGGGGGCCAACAAAATCTATGCCCCACAAATCGAAGACTTCACACTCTAAAAACATGTTTTGGGGCATCTCGCCGCGACGAGAGATGTTACCCGACCGCTGACAGCTATCGTATGCGCGCACAAAATTATGCGCGTCTTTGAAGAGAGTGGGCCAAAAGTAGCCCGCCTCTAGCGCCTTCTGAGCGGTCCGGTTGGCTTGATAATTCCCACCGGCTGGACCCTCGTGGCAGTGCTTAAGAATTTGCAAGCACTCCACACCCGCAACGCATCTTCGGACCGCTTGGTCCGCGTAGATACGAAAAAGAAATGAGTCCTCCCAAAAGAAATTTTTCAAGTCAGAAAAGAATTTCTTCTTTTGATGACTGGAAAACTCTTTTGGAAGGAGCCGCGCTACTAAGAAATTTGCAAAGTCTGCGAACCAAGGCGAAGATGACGAAGATTTATTAATGGCAAGAAGGCGTTCCTCGGGGAATCTGTCATTTATTTCAGATTCGACGAGCGCTTCCACACCCGGATTTTCTAAACGGGAGAGGTGGTCCGCCGCTAGATTTTCCGCTCCCCGCTTATCTCGGATCTCTAAATCAAACTCTTGTAGGAGGAGAATCCATCGAAGAAGGCGGGGCTTCGCATCATTTTTAGCTAATAAATACTTAAGCGCAGAGTGATCGGTAAAAACGATAACTTTAGATAGCGTTATATACGAGCGAAACTTATCAAAAGCGAAAATGACTGCTAAGAGTTCCTTTTCCGTTGTCGTGTAATTTACTTGTGCGGAAGTGAGCGTCTTGCTAGCGTAATAAATAGGATGAAAATGTTTTTCTACGCGTTGGCCAAGAACGGCACCTAAGGCAATATCACTAGTGTCGCACATTATTTCGAACGGAAGGGACCAATTAGGGGCCACTAAAATTGGTGAAGTGATAAGTTTTTGTTTTATTAAATTAAAGGCGGACTCGCATTCGCTACTAAAGATGAAACGTGATTCCTTTTCCAAGAGGTGAGTAAGAGGCTTTGTTATTTTTGAAAAGTCTTGAATGAAGCGTCGATAAAAGCCCGCATGGCCTAAGAAACTCCTAATAGATTTTACGTTTGTTGGATGCGGAAGTTTTTCTATAATTTCTATCTTGGCCTTATCCACCTCTATCCCCTTAGACGAAATCATATGGCCGAGGACCAAACCTCCTCGAACCATAAAGTTGCATTTTTTCGAATTTAAAACAAGGCTTGTGTCCTCGCACCGTTGAAGGACACGATCTAAATTGTGAAGGCAATCGGGAAAAGAGTGTCCGAAAACAGAGAAGTCATTCATAAAGACTTCCATAATGTCTTCTACTAGCTCGCCAAAGATTGCTAGCATACATCTTTGGAATGTATCCGGCGCATTGCAGAGTCCAAATGGCATTCTTCGATATGCGAAGGTGCCAAACGGGCAAGTAAAACTTGTTTTCTCTTGGTCATCGGGGGAAAAGGGGATTTGGAAAAACCCCGATAAACCATCAAGAAAACAATAATACGGATGACCGGATAAACGCTCTAAAATCTGGTCCAAAAATGGCAGAGGGAAATGGTCCTTGCGGGTGGCATCATTAAGTTTTCTATAATCGATGCACACTCGCCAACCCATAACAGTACGAGTTGGGACGAGCTCGTTATGCTCATTCGCCACTACGGTAAGACTGCCCTTCTTGGGCACGACATGCACGGGACTAACCCATGCACTGTCCGAAATAGGGTAGATAATCCCCGCATCTAATAACTTAATAATTTCGGCTTTAATGACGTCTTTCATGTTTGGGTTAAGACGTCGTTGCGGCTGAATTGTTTTGCGGCAATTATCGTTAAGAAAAATCTTATGGGTGCAAAAGGAGGGGCTAATCCCCTTTAAGTCATAGATTTGCCACGCAATTGCGTGGCGATGTTTAAATAAAACTTCCAATAAATCAGAAGTCTCCGAATCACTCAAGTCCGAAGAAATGATAACGGGAAGCGTATCGCCTTTTCCCAAAAATGCGTATTTGAGTGATGCGGGTAAGGGTTTGAGGTCTAGGATGGGCGGTTCTTGTAGGGAGGTTTTAATGCCTATGTCTTTCTTACCAATTGGTTCGAAAGGCAAGTCTAAAGAAGTATCCTCATCGCATTTAAAATTTTCGAGCGCATAAATATCGTCGTTTAAAAATACGGACTCGAAAACGGGAGAAGAAGGATCTCCAAAAAGGTATCTAAAGAGTAGCAGAAATCGTCGCTCGATGACAAATTGTCCATCGAGGGATTAATAGAGAAAGTAACTTGGTAATCGCCTACTCGGAGGAGAAGACTACCATTACTAACATCTATTAGTGCGCGGGAGGTGGCGATAAAAGGGCGACCGAGTATTATTGGTACCTCGGCGTCCTCCTCGATATCTAAGATGACGAAGTCTACCGGGAAGGTAAACTTGTCGACTCGGACAAGGACGTCCTCCACTACCCCGATAGGGAACTTAACCGAGCAATCCGCTAATTGGATGCGCATATTCGTAGGACTAGGAGTACCCAAACCTAAACGTGAAAAGAGCGAGAACGGCATCAGATTAATGCTAGCCCCTAAATCAGCTAAGGCGTACTTTACTAATATATCGCCAAAAAGGCACGGGATGGAAAACCGTCCCGGGTCGTTTTGTTTTGTGGGCAATTTATTAGTAAGGGCCGCCGAGCAGACGACGTTGAGAGATACATGCGAGATATCCTCTAATTTGCGTTTATTAGAAAGTAGTTCTTTTAAAAATTTCGCATATTTGGGCATTTACGAGATAGCCTCGCAAAAAGGAACATTAATGTGAATTTGTTTTAATAATAAAATAAATTTTTCATATTGTGCGTCCTGACGCTCGTTATCTAACTTATGCGGATATGGAAGGGCCTTGTTTAAAATATTTTTTTCTTTTATAATTGGTAAAGGCGGCGTAAGCGAAGAAAGGGGAAGAGGGGTCGGAGGTGAAATATGTACCTGAGGGTCGGTCCGTTTTGGATCGACCACCTCCTTTCTGCTACAGAGGGTTATAGCGTTGGCGTTCTCCCGCGGATTGGGCTCCATGTTTCCCGGCAGTGCCCCGAGAGCGCGCTCGAACATCATCCTCGCCAGCTGTCCAACCTATTGTTCGAGTGTTTTTAGCGATCCGGTAATGTTCCGGATATTTGACTCGTTGGACGCAATATACTTCGAAAAATTTTCCTCCATCGGGGAGGGTTTAGGAAGAGGAGGAGGAGGAAGAAATTCGGGCGCATAAGAAATAGGGGGACGCTGAGCATTATTCGGGTTGCTCCACGAGAAGTTGGGGTGATTCCTCCAACCCGGATTATAGTTATTACTATAAGGGTTGTTGTTGGGGTTGAAGGGAGGACGACCCGAATTTCCCATGAAGTCCACGAACTCTTCAGCCACGCAGACGTTAGGGGGAATAAAACAAGGCAGAGTGGAGGAGGCATCAGACATCTCCGCCACCTGCTTTGTTAACCTTTCAACTTGAAGGGTCAAGAGAGCAGTGGCATCCACTTCAAAAAGACCAGCCGCCGGCTTTGGTCGTCCCCGTGGGACGTTCCATTGATAGGCGTTCATAGCCATCTCTTCGAATAAAGCCTGGGCGGCCTCGGGGGTTTTGTTGTTAAGCGTACCCCCGGCATCTGCGTCAATCATTTGACGCGTCTGAAAATTCAGCCCATTATAAAAAATATGAACTTGCAACCACGTTGGCAGCGCGTGGTGCGGGCAACGGCGGAGGAATTCCTTAAATCGTTCCCAAGTCTCGTATAGAGACTCATGATCATTTTGCACAAACGAAGAGATGTCCACCCGCAACTTTGCAGTTTTTGCGGGCGGAAAGTACTTTGTTAGGAACCGTTCCGTCAACTCAGCCCACGTGGTGATACATCCTCGCAGGAGGGCATTCAACCACGCCTTGGCTTTGGACTTAAGGGAAAAAGGAAATAAGCTCAAATGAATGACGTCATCAGTGACGTCATTAATCTTGAAGGTGTCCCATATCTCCAAGAAATTGGACAAGTGGACATTCGGGTCCTCATCCGGCAGTCCATCGAACTGCACGGCATTTTTGACCATTTGAATGACACTCGACTTTATTTCGAAATTATTATTCGCCACCGCAGGGGGAACAATACTCGACCCAGAATCATCCAGGTTAGGCCGGGCGTAATAAGACATAGTACGCTCGGCCGCCGGGGGAAGGTTAGGCGCGGCCATAACTACAACAGTGGGTTCTCCGATAGATTCCTCGGGATCTAAAGAAGGATTTCGGCGTTGAGATCGGATACGCGCAAATGAGCGTTCGATCTCAGGGTCGAAGTCAAAATCTTCAGACTCGGAGGGTTGTCCACGGGTCATACACCCAAACAAAAATAAAACAAAATAAACTTCTCTTCTTTTTTTGTTTTAAAATAAAGTTTTTAGTTTTTTTTTTAGAAAATAAGTAAAAGTAATAGACTCCGGAATTCGAAATAGCAACTCGAAAAGAGATTCCCCGGCAATAGCGCCAAAAACTTGATGGGCCCGCGAACAGACTCTTACTGTAGTTGGTTCGGTGAGTTGATCGCCGCGGGCTTGCTCGGGTAGGCAAGTGCACCTATCGCAAGTAGTACTCAATATTCGGGGGAATACCGAGGTCGTATTGTTCTCGGGGTCGTGTTGACTATTCTTACTCCTCCGGGAGGACTATTATTTTACTAAAAGTAAGGTGGATTTTTTTAGTAAAGTAAAGACGGAAAAAGTAAAGGAGCGAAAAAAACGATTTAGACAATATTCGATGAAGGGTTAACGCTCGGCATCGAATCGGATTAAGACTAAAACAATTTTTAATAATTATAGGACTTAGTTTTCAAATTAATAAAAGGCAACTTGGCCGTGGAGGTTCCACAAATGTGAGCTCACGTAGCTATAGGGATATCGCTCACCTAAACGTTAAGACTATTCGACCGAATGTTAGTCCGACGAAGGATTCCTCTTAACGCCCGCTTTATGCTAAGAACCTCGCTATTGGGTGGGGAACCCAATCCGGTAGAATTACGCTTGTCCTCTTTCGAGGGTATGCGCACGCAACTCTATTTACCCAGGGGTGATCGGTCCATATGCATGGCCTCTCTGCTAGCTAGCATATTGACTACGGAAATAGGGCCCACACATCGATATGTGGTCCTATGCGTCGTAAACCTGGGGTAAACCTTAAGTCCTTAAATTAAAATGAAAATAAAGAGCTTCAATTATTAGAAATTATTTTAAATGTCCCAATGCTCTTCGATGCTGAGGCTAATAGCGATTAGCCACACATCGGTATGGGGACGGCTTATAATTTAGTGAGGCGCAAGTTCGAAATTAAACGCTAAATGATTATAAGAAGGGGACATAAGAAAAATAACAAACATTTAGAAAACTGAAAAGTTAGCTAAAACAAGAACTCACGCACACCCCAAATTATGAATTAAATAGAAACTAAGTTACACATAAAAGAAATTTGCATAATTGAAATTTGCGAGTCCCACTCAAACGAGTGGGGGCGGGAAATAAAAGCTGAAAATTGCAAGTCCTACTCAAACGAGTAGGAATGAAATGAAAGTGATTCCTACTCAAACGAGTAGGAGAAAATAAATGCGATTACAGTGCTTTCTCAAATATTTACAGGGAAATAAAGTCCGTCCATTTAACTCAAGTGAGTAGGCGGAAAAATAAGGAAAGAAAATTACAAGTCCTACTCAAACGAGTAGGCGGGAAATAAAGTCCGGTCATTTAACTCAAGTGAGTAGGCGGAAAAATAAAGAAAGAAAATAACAAGTCCTACTCAAACGAGTAGGACTGAAAATGAAAACGATGCGCCATTTAACTCTTAACGAGTAGGCGTAAATAAATACACACAAACACACACACTCCATATGAATTTCAAGAAAGCAATAAAGCTAACACCTACACTCACACACTCTACATAATTTGAACAAAGCATTAAAAGAAAGCATTAAAATTTAACACCTACACTCACACACTCTACATAATTTGAACAAAGCATCAAAACATTATTCTCATACACTCACACACACAACATGAAAATTAAGAAGAACAAAAGAAAAGTTATGCTCATATACTCACACACACTAATAACGAAGAAAAATCAAAATTGCTTATAAATTAAAATAACAAGATTACTACTCCTAAAGCTTACCCAAAACACATAAAAAGAACAAATAAAAAGAGAATGAGCAAAACGTTTTCCAAAATAAAGTCAAAATCAAAGGTGCTCAAAAATTAAAACTATAACTTTTTCATTCTTAAGAATTCATAAAAGTGATAAAAAAGGGTGAAGAAAAAATGAAAAGAACAAAAGAGGTTTTACAATCCTAAAAGAAAAACTAAGTAAAAAAAAAGAACAATATCACTTTTCAAATCTCTTTTATAAATTCATAAGAATGAAATCCTAATTCTTTCAAGAAAAAGACATGGTGAAAAAGAGGAAAACCTATCATACCTAAGCATGAAGACAAGTTAAAAACATGAATATTAAGCATGTTACACTCATACACACACACACACACACACACTATTCATAAATGAAGAACAAAGATGAAACTAAGAATAAAATGAGAAGAAAAATGGGCACAAGAGTTCATTCCAAAGCCAAATAAGAAGAGAAAAATCTAACATTTTTATTACTTAAAGGAAACTATTACAAGCTATTACAAGAGCTAAAGCTAAAGCAAAAACAAACATGAAAGAAAGGAGGGAGAAATCTCCTTACATAGCTCTAGAAATCACGGATGCAGCCCACAAAAAGACACTAAAATGGCCCAAAAATCTGAACCCTTGGACCTTACAGAAATGGGCAATTTATAGGCAAAAAATTCTAAGTACACGCCCTCCGTCACGGGCGTGTAGGGGGTGCGTGTCAGTACTATTCATGAAGGCGGCCGTCGATTGGACAGGAAAGTTGACTTCGGGCTGAGTTCGCGGCAGTCATGCCCCAGGTCACGGGCGTGACTCTGGGCGTGTCGGGGAGGTAGAACCTGGCGCGGGTTGCGCCGAAAGTCTTCGGCAGCATCTTGTCGGGCTAGCTGGAAAGGTCACACCCCAGGTCACGGGCGTGACTCTGGGCGTGTCAGTTGGTGTCGACACTCGACGAATGTCGAGCGGAAAGTGTCGAGTTGAAATCGTTGAGCAGAGATTGAGTCACGCCCTTGGTCACGGGCGTGACTCTGGGCGTGACGCGGGTTCGACGATCGTTGAACAGAATTCGTCGAGTGGAGGGGACACGGGATGCTGTCATGCCCTGTGTCGGGTGACACGGGCGTGACGCAAGGCGTGTCGAGCTTTTCTCTTCAGAATTTGTTCGATTTCACGGGAAATGCAATGTCACGGCCCGGTCTCGGGCGTGACCAAATTGTCACGGGCGTGTACTGCCCAATTTTGGCAGATTTTGAAATTTTTCTGCAAAATAAAATAAAACAAGTTAGTAGTAAATTTACAAGAATAGGAGCATTTTATTGAACAAAAATAAGTAAAAACGACGAAAATAAATGAAAATGACTAAATTAATGTGCACAAAAATACGTATATTTACAATTCATCACAATCGCTACACAAATAGCTCGGGAAACTCCGTTCGCATGGTTTGCTCTCGCTCCCATGTAAGCTCCTCACGGCCGCAATTGTCCCATCGGACTTTAACCATTCCGACCGTCTTGTTCCGCAACTGTTTCTCGGCTCGATCCTCGATATGAAGGGGTATAACCCTCATTGTTAGCCCACTCCACCGACACATAATCATCTGTGATCACTTGAGCTGGATCTTTAACGACCTTCCGCAACACCGAGATGTGAAACACATCATGTAGTCCACTCAAGTCTGTCGAAAGAGCTAGCCAATACGCAGCTTCTCCTATTCGCTCAACCACTTCAAATGGACCCAAATATATTGGACTCAACTTTGTCAAACGTCGAATCCTGGAGACACCTTTGAAGGGTTTGATCTTCAAGTAGACCCAATCGCCAACCGCAAACTCCACGTTCCGGTGCTTGGCGTTGTAGTACTTCACTTGAAGATCTTGGGGTATGAGTAGCTTCTCTCAAATATCATGAATGGTTGAATTTGCTTCATCGACTTCATTACGTTTATAAACTCAAGCTTCACCCGCTTCTACCCAAGCCAAGGGAGTACGACACTTCCTTCCATATAGATCTTCATAGGGTGCCATCCCGATGCTCGCCTGGTAGCTGTTATTATAAGCAAACTCCACCATCTAGAGATGATCGTCCCATCTCTTTCCGAAGTCTAAGGCGCACATCCTGAGCATGTCCTCCATCGTTCTGTTGGTGCGTTCGGTTTGGCCATCCGTTTGGGGATGAAAGGCCGTACTGAAAGTCAACTTCGTGCCCAACAGCTGGTGAACTAGCCTCCAAACCTGTGAAGTGAATCGCCCATATCGATCACTCACGATGCTTCGAGGAACACCGTGAAGTCGTACAATCTGTTCCACGTACAGCTTTGCCAAACTTTCTACCGAATCATCTCCCTTGTTTGGTAGGAAATGTGCCACTTTCGTCAGCCGATCAACAATCACCCAGATGGAATCGTTCCCTCGCTGAGATCTCGGCAACCCGTGCATGAAATCCATAGAAATATCGTCAAATTTCCATTCTGGAATCGACAATGACTTCAAATAACCGCCCGGTTTCTGGCATTATGCCTTCACCATCGCACAAGTTTGGCATTTGACCACATAAAGAGCAACATCTTTCTTTAGCCCTGGCCACCAAAATAGCTTTTTCATATCCTTGAATATCTTCGTGCTCCCTGGGTGGATTGAGTACTTCGTATAATGTGCTTCATACATCAGTTCTTCACTCAATTTACCCACATTTGGGACACACAAACGACCCACTTTCCGCAAAAGGCCCTCATTCCAGGAGAACTTCCCTTCTGGCCCAGCTTTCGCATAGCGTAGGAGATCTTCATCCAACTCCGTTGCCCATTGAAATCGGTCCGCAAGGTCACATTGCACCTCCGTCCAGTTCAAACATGCATTGGCAGTGGCATTCTTGTCAACACAAGAAATCTCTAACGCTTCCAGCTCCTGGATGAGACGTTCATCATGCTTTTGCAACAAAGCTGCTCTTGCTGGAGTCCACCGACTCAAGGAATCCGCGACAACATTCCCCTTCCCGGGAGTATAGTGAATCTCAAAAGTGTAGTCCCCGAGGAACTCCAACCACCTTCGTTGTCGCATATTCAAGTCCTTCTGCTCCAATATGTACTTCAGGCTCTTGTGATCTGTATAGATCTCCACGTTCACACCATAAAGATAGTGTCGTCACAGCTTTAGTGCAAAAACCACCGCCGCCAGCTCAAGATCAAGGATGGGATAGTTTTGCTCATGCACTTTCAGCTGATGTGAGCCATAAGCAATCACCTTTCCATTTTGCAGAAGTACGCAGCCTAAGCCGCTTCCTGAGGCATCACTAAAGATTACAAATCCATCGGTACCACATGATGATGACAACACAGGCACCGTGGTCAACCGAATCTTCAGCTCTTCAAAAGCTCGCGCGAACTCTGGCGACCAAATGAACTTCTGCTCTTTTCGCGTCAACGTGGTTAGCGGCAAAGCAATCCGCGAGAAGTTTTCAACAAATCTTCTGTAGTAGCCTGCTAGTCCAAGGAAACTCCTGACCTCAGCCACTAAAGATAACCCTGGTCACTCCTCTATGGCCCTTATCTTCACTGGATCCACAACTATGCCCGCTCCACTCACCACATGGCCCAAAAAAACCATCGACGATAGCCAAAACTCGCACTTCGAGATCTTGGCATAAAGCTGATTTTGCCTCAATGTATTCAACACCAACCGCAAATGTTTCTCATGATCGGCTTCCGATCTCGAGTACACCAGGATATCGTCAATAAACACTATCACGAACAGATCCATGTACTCACGGAATATTCGGTGCATCAAGTCCATAAAACCCGAAGGCGCATTGCACAGTCCAAACGGCATGACCGTGAACTTGTAGTGCCCTTACCTTGTTCGAAATGCGGTTTTGAGAATATCTCATTCCCGGATCCTCAATTGGTAATACCCGGATTTCAAGTCCAACTTCGAGTAGACGGACGATCCCACTAGCTGATCAAACAGCTCATCAATCCGCAGAATCAGATATTTATTCTTCTCGGTTAGCTTATTCAATTCGGGGTAATCAATACATAACTGTAAGCCACCGTCTTTCTTCTTCACAAAAAGCACAGGGGCGCTCCAAGGAGACATGCTTGGGTGTATATACCCCTGCTCCATCAATTCCTGCAGTTGGACTTTCAACTCCGCCATTTCTTTTGGCGCGACGCCATATGGAGAGCGGGCCACAGGTTTCGCACCTGGCACCAACTCGATCGTGAAGTCAATCTCACGTTGGGGTGGTAGCCCAGGGAGATCCTTGGGAAACACATCTGCAAATTCCGATACAATCGGAACATCACGCACACTGGCCTTAGGCTCAACAGCCTGAATCAAGGTGAAGTAGCATTCCGCACCCTTCCGAATAGCCTTTAAGACTTGGAGTGCAGACAACAATGTCCCGCCCACTCCTCGCATACCCGTGAACTTTGTCTCCTGTTTTGTATTCTGGCCCAACGTGATTTCTTTGGACTGGCAATCAATCATGGCATGCTTCTCCGCAAGCCAATCCATACCAAATATCACGTCGAATTCCGATATCGGCAATACAGATGCATTCAAACTGAAATCCTGACTTCCTATTTGGACCGCCACATCACAAGCTTGATCCTCAAGCATCCAACAGCCATTCAGCAACACCACTCTGACGCTATCTGTCTTCACACGACTAGGTATCCCAAGCCACGCTATAAACTCGCGAGACAGAAAAGAATGTGATGCACCTATATCAAACAGTGCTCGCGCCAGCGTGTCCCGAATCATCACAAAACCTGTGACAACATCACTTTGCTTGATGGCCTCATGTAGGCCAAGATTGTAGACTCGGGGCTACGCCTGAGAGGCAGAGGAGTCCACCACTGCCTTTCCTTTTTCCTCATATGACGCTCCTGCCTTCTTTTCACTATTTGGCGGCACTCGACAATCTCGAGCTATGTGCCCCACCCGGCCACAATTAAAGCACGTACGAGTATCCAGCTTGGAGGTGGCTCCCGACGTTGCTCCTGATGCAACAGAATAAGGAGCTTGTCCCGCCGCCTTGGGCCTCTTGCCCCATTTCTTCTTATAGAATGACTTCGTTGGTCGGGGCACTTTAAACTCTGGCTGTGACACAGCAAATGCCCTCTTCCCTTGCACTCTCTTCAAGTCTTTTTCCAGCGCCCTTGTAGTGTCGACCAACGCCTGGAAGCCTTGGTTCACCGAACTAGAAAGCAGGAACCTCAGATCGTCCCGCAGTCCTTCGTAGAACCTATTCATCTTCCTCTGCTCATCAGCAAATATCGAACCCGCATACCGCCCTAAGCGTGTAAACTCATGCAGGTAACCTTCCACACTGTCATCAACTTGCGTCAGCCTTTGGAATTCATTCTCCATGGCAATCCGTTGTGTCGCAGGAAGGTGCTTCGCTAGGAAGAGTCGAGAGAATTCTTCCATCGATACTTGTGTTAAGGGACGACCTGCCAAGTGATGCAGCTCCATCTCATCCCACCACAGTCTAGCCTCTCCTTCAAGAAGGAAGGTAGCTAAGGTGACTTTCTGATGCTCCTCGGTTCCAATCGCCGTCATGATCTGCTTGATGCGCGATAACCAATCCTCTTCCTGTACAGCAGCTCCCACACCCGAGAATGTAGGCGGGTGAAAACTCATAAACTGCGTCAACTGCTTCTCAGCGGTTCGAGGATTCACAACCACAACAGGTTCTGGCCTCACCTCCACCTATTCTGGCCGCACGGCTGGCTGCGCCTGCCCTTGCGCCTGCCCAACCAGATGTCCTTGAACCATCGCAAACAAAGCCTCGGCAATTTGTCGCATGTTATCTGCAGATGGCGGAGGTGTAGGCACCTCAGTTGGTGTCGTACTTTCAGCCGAACGCTGGGGCTCCGATTGCCCCGCACCACTCCGAGTCACCTAAAGGGGATAAGACACACACATTAGCGGCCTTACACAAGCAAACAACACAAAATAGGAACGCGCAGGTTCCTCACACATAGGAATTTGCATTCCTATCATGGACATTCAGGAGTTCAAACGTGTTAACGTCGTTTGCACAGACACGTGCTCGCCATCCCACAAAAGAAGTCGACCACGACTTCGAGAGGGAAAGAACAATGCAGCGGAAGCATGGTGGGCCCATAACCCACAGGTCCCAGGATCGAAACCTGGCTCTGCTACCAAAAATGTAACAACCCCATCCATTCATATAATATATACTAGAAGGTCCGGCCGAGGCCCCACAACATATACCACAAAACAGACGATGAAGCTACGGAGTGATACCACAGTATGTGCAGCGCGCGTAACACATTGCATTCTAGCGGAAGCCTTTACACTTGAACTCCTCTCTTGAATGTCCAACATATAAAACTCCACATTTTATAGATTATAGGAATGTCTTACAACATGTAACAGTGTTGGCCTTATGGCCTTACAGGGCTTTCAAACATTGGCCCAAACATTGGCACGCAGGCCGGCCACATCAAAGAAAACATAACATGTACAGTCACAATAGCCTTCGAGGGCTAGCAGCGCCAGCAACAAAAGCAGTAGGGACTTCAACCCTTATTCGTCTCGCTCGGTTCTCTAACACCTGCACAGGGACATTGCATAAAAGGGTGGCAAACAGAGGAAACGGTCATCATTCAGCTGACCAAATTATAACGACCCTACCCCTTTTCTCGAGGTAGTGGTAATCTTCCCTGCAGGCATAGCATATCACAAGCATGGCTATATATCTCATATAATGTGCTACCATGCATACATGCCATCATAACCGTTAGCCACCCGACCCAACGATCTGTGCACTCAGGGCACATTCTTGGTGTATTGGAAAATTAGTTGCCCACCACCGTATCAGGGTCACAGCCCAACGACAACTCACTTGAGCATTTACTCCATGGCATGCAGGCGGAGTTTTATAGTCTTAGTGAACCGGTATTGGCATGTAGCCCCCCATTGTCTCACGATACGTAGGCCTAAGACTCTTGCTATGCGCTGTAACAGACCGCACCTTCTGGCCTCACGACGGACGGACATAACGCAGGTCGGATCCTCCACCCCCCGTTGCTCAAATCGCCTTGCCATCACCGAGCACGGCGTTCTTGCGGCTAAATAAAGGTGTGGGTAGGTCTCACCGATCCTGTTCTGGCATTCAAGCCTGGGTATTTCTATTACACCCATTCATCTCAAAACATTAGCGGGTCTTTCCTGGGCACACCAGTACTTCCTGCTAATCTCTTCGCAGGTGGACGCCGCAAATATTACAAATGTCAGGGGTCTTTCCTGGCTACCATGCCAGTACTTCCTGTTACTCGCTTCACAGGTGGACTCCCCATGAACATTAAGCATTCCAAAGGGTATTTCCTGGAATTCCAATCCAGTACTTCCTGCTACTTCCTTTCACAGGTCAAACCCATCAGCACAAGCAACACAAGCAGTCTACGGGTATTTTCCTGGACTACCACTCCAGTACTTCCTCCTACTTCCTTTCACAGGTCCAACCCGTCGACTCCTAAACTATACGTTTATCACGGACTCTTCTCTAGTTCGTATGCAACATCACCAATCCAGACCAACCTGTCCAGATGGGGTTCACATACCATGCCCATTCCGTACTCCATTTCCGGATCTATATGCTAATAAAGGGGATTCCATGAATCCACCCAAAGACTCCCAAAAATCAGCCACCTTTTGTTGGGGGGATCACATACATATGCCAAAATGGAAACCTTCACATGGCTAGGAAGAAAAGTAGTTACCCTTGAAGACCTCTTTGGTGCCATGAGCTCTAAGCTGGCTCGAACGACTCACAAGAGCTTTTCCTCTGCAACGTCGGCCTCAGATCTCTCATCGGTAAACCGCAGCACTACCGTTGATCAGCCCCCTCCTCCTCCTCCTCCTCCTTCTTCCTTTCTCTTTCTCTCTCTAGAAGTGTAGTAAGAGAAAGTCAAAAGCCAAATGAGTTTCCCCAACCCATTCTCGGCCTTAAGAAGACAGGGAGGCCTCTCATCCCTTGGATCCAGGCTGAAGGAGTGGATGGCCACAATTTCACCAAAACTCATAAATTTTGCCTGACACGGCCTGTGACACGCCCGTGTCCATGGCCGTATTCCCTAAGTGGTGCTCAACCTACATACCCAATCCAATAACACTCCCATGTGACATGCCCGTGTCATGGGCCGTGTCACCCGACATGCCTTCAGACACGCCCGTGTCTGTGGCCGTGTTCATTAGGCTGAAAAATCTCAAAATCACCCGAGACTCACACGGCCTGTGACACGCCCGTGTCCCAGGCCGTGTGCCCATACACGACACTAGACACGCCCAGCTCATATTCATCGGGCTAAGTTCGTCGACCGCATTGACACGCCCCATGACACGCCCGTGTCATAGGCCGTGTCCGAAGCACTCGACGATCGTCGACCAAATTTTGTCAATCACTCGCCGAATGTTCCTCCCGAACACACATCGAATGCAGGACATGCCCTGGGACACGCCCTGGGACATGCCCGTGTCCCAGGCCGTGTCACCCCAAAAATGAGCCTGCTGAAAAATGGGTTGTTACACCTTAGCTGGGCCTTTGGCTAAGGAGGGGAAGCACTCTAAGATTTTTCAGGTGTGTGGTTGGACATCCACGCCGATCACTTGGGTCAGTTTCCGTTTCTTTTTGATATTTGGCTTGCAGGAGAGAAGTAGGTGCACGATCATCCCTTCCCCAAGGGTGAACTCCACAAGAGACTGAGTTTTCGGTTTCAACATTTTGGTGCGGTGAGCATGGACAGTGGTTAGTACAGAAAATCTTCAACATGCTAGATGGCAAGAGGAGAAGGACAAGGCTCGGATAGGTTTGACTCACCACCCCCACTGGCCATGGTTGGGATGTTCGAAGACTTTAGGTAGGAGGTGCTTAGCTTCGTCAAGTACGCACTCGGCGAGCAGGCCGAGTGCTCAACTCCAGCTGTTCCAATCGTCGCCGCCTAGTATCTGGGCAAGGACGCTGTCGGCAAGCAAGCTGGGAAGGAGGTCATCGAGGAAGGAAGGGGATGCGAGCTCCCCGGGTGCATGCTCTTCCCGGGCTCAGCAAGTGAGGGTCGGTATGGCGAGATGGGGGAGCGTGACCATCTTGCTCGCCCAGTAAGGGGAGGCAGCCCCTTCAGCGAGCTGGTTTCTTCTGCCCCAGTTCTAGAGGGGTTCAGGGAACCCGAGATGTCTAACTATACCGGGAAGGGGGACCCAGTAAAGCACGTCTAGTGGTTCGAGGAGGTGGTCTCGATTCGGCAGATGTCAGATGGTTTCAAGTGCAGGCTCTTCGCCATGACCCTCAAGGAGAATGCGAGAGAGTAGTTTCACCAACTACAGTCCAGCTCCATTTACTGCTTCAAGGACCTGCGTCGGGGGTTCATTTTGAGGTTCACCACCTCCAAGAGGAGGAATGAGTCAGAGTCCCTGTTCCACATCAAGTAGGGGGTGAACGAGACCCTGGGGAGTTATGTTGACCGATTTCAGGAAGAGCTCACCCAAGTCCAGGAGATGCCCGAGCATAGCCTGATGATGGTCTTTACCATGGGGCTACAACAGTGTTTCTTCAGGATGGAAATGAAAAGAGTGCTGCCCCTCTCCTACGAAGAGCTGATGGAGAGGGTGGCAAGGGAAGTCGACGGGGAGGCGTCTAATTCGGAGTTTGCTCGGAAGCTGGCAAGGTGGGCCATGAAGGAGGAGAAGGAGCCAAGGTGTGGCAGAGGTCAGGAGGAAAGGAGAGCTGAACCCCGATAGAGGGAACAAAGACAACTACAACAGCAGCAGCAACAACCCAGGTGGGGGAGTCAGGATCCGGACGAAGAGGTTATCAAGGAAGGGACAACCTCTAGGGGGGAAGGATCAGTTCCATCCCCCAGGTTGGAGGCAAGCCCAAAGACCTCCCCTCCCCGATCAAAATTAGGCTATGCACATAGCCATGGGGAAGAGCAGGAGAGCAGCACAAAAAAGGAGAAGAGAAGTCTGGGTAGAGTTCTACTGCGACTTCCACCAAGAGGAAGGGCACGCCACGGCCACGTGCCCAGAGTTCCTCGAAATGAGAGGAAATAGGGAGCAGCTGTTGGAACACTCTATTACTAATTTGGGTCAGGATCACTATGTCTCTAGGAATCTGTGTTTGACCTTCTGTATAGCTTAATAGGTCAATTAGAATTGAGTCTAAGGGATCAGGAGTCTAGGTTTGGAAGCTGCCCTGAAGACCAAGTTTTTCTGGAGACTAAGTCTAATCGTCGAGCTCAGCACGACGATTCGTCGAACTCCGGTCGACGATCGTCTAGCTCAACTTCTGCAGATCGTCGAGCCCCATTCGACGATCGCTGAGCTCAAACCTCATAATATCGTCGAGCTCCACTCGACGATCGCTGAGCTCAACTTCGCAATATCGTCGAACTCCATTCGACGATCGGTGAGCTCAGGTCGACGATTTTGACTCTGCACTGGATCCTTATCTCTGAGCTCAGTTCGACGATCTTTGAGCTCAAATCGACGATTTCTTTGCTGCTTGCATTTTCCAGGTCGCTGAGCTCAGCTCGACGATAGCAGAGCTCAGTTCGACGATTTCAGTTATCTTTCAGAATTCAAATTCGAATCAGATAGAAGTTATTCTGCATTTAATTCAGAAGATCTGCCAGCCGTTTTCATTTACTCCTGGAGCAAGTTTCAAGGGATTTTTCAAGGAACAATTCAGTGGACCTTCCTTCAGAAGAAATTATGCAATTAAGGCTGTAATCAATGCAGACCAACGGCTATCTTAGATAGAGTAATATCCTATTCAGACACAGAGAATAAAAAGACAGAATGTTTTTTTAATGAAATAGAGAAGAAATATAGAGATTGACAAGAACAGGACACAACTCAGAATATAGAGACTCTCTCAATCTTCTGTCAACAAGACTTCTGAAGAACACTCATCAGAGAGATCAAGTTTTCAAAAATTCTTCAGATTCCTTCAGCTCTTAAAGTGTTCAAGGCCAACATCATCTCAAGACTCCGGACACTCAACATTTCAGCTTGCTGAAATCATCTATTGCTGGAGTTCTACATCTGAAGGCCTATCACCCTCAAGCAAAGCTCTTCTTCCTGAAGATCAAGGACTCAGGGGGAGCTTTGAAATCAATCCACTTAGTCTTCTCAGTTGTTTGAGAAAAGAGAAGACTGCCATCACTCTCTCACCCCCACTCTGTAAAGGGTTTTTCAAACTCACTTCAAAAGTTTGAATCTGGTTTTTGAGCACCTTGTCAAAAGCTCATTGGTGGCAAGACACCTGATCAAAAAATCTGTTTTGGTTTTTGAGCACCTTATCAAAAGCTCATTGGTGCCCAGGACACCTGATCAACTCATCCTGCAGTGGATTCCTACCTAGGGTGGTAGAAGAGTGGATGTACTCAAGTTTGGGGAACCACTATATTTCCTTTTGTCATCTGGTTCTGCCTGTTTTCTTTTTGTTTCTGGCCTAGCTTTTCTTGTGCTTAGTTTCTGCATAGCTTAGTTTTGTAATTAGTTTTATTTCTGCTTCCCTGCTCACACTCATTACAACAATTGTTGTAAAGCTTTGCAAAAGTTTTTCTTTGTGTTTTAAAAAGCACCATATACTCTATTCACCCCCCCTCTAGAGTATATCTGATCTAGTTTCCCCTTTCAATTGGTATCAGAGCCAGGTTGGTTAAACATACCATATCTATTTGGTTGTACAGGCTAACACCTGAACCCTAAAGATCCCAATCTAGATCCTTCTTTTATATTTCATTATTAGATCTAGCTTGCACAAGTCATGGCCCAAAACAAAGATTATGCTAGCACCAGACCTCCAGTGTGCAATCTGTCAAAGTTTGCACTTTGGAAAGCAAGGATTAGACTCTACATGAATTCTATTGACGAAGACATTTTTAATTCTGTTTTGACAGTGTGTCCAAGACCTCCAGAGGGCACAAGCACAAATGCTGTTCCACCTCCATCAGGGACAGATGCTGACATCAAAAAGTGGAAAGTAGCTGATGCCAAGGCAATGAACATCTTAGCTCAGACAATGTCAGATGACATTTTTCAAAAAGTAGCTGAATGCAATTCAGCCAAGGAAATTTGGGACAAGCTCTCAGAAATTGTCTCTGGCTCAGCTGATGAGAGAAAGGACAGAAGATCCCACCTCATCTCCCAATATGAGAACTTCAAGAAGGGAGAAACAGAGTCAGTGGGAGACATGTACAACAGACTGAGTCTAATTGTCAGTGAACTGAGGACATTAGACAAAGAGATCTCACTGACAGAACTTAATGACAAGATCCTAATGTGCTTCCCCAGCACTTGGGATTCAAGAATCTGGCCAATTAAAGATGCCAAAAGTCTGAATGAGATCACCACTGAAGCCTTGTTGGGTAAGATCAAATCTTATGAGCTACTCATCAAGAACAGAGAGGAAGAACAGAAGGCTGCTCCACCAGCCACAAGAAGGGAGAAGACTATAGCATTCAAGGCAACTGAGGATCTGCCTGAAGAAAAAGGAACAACCAATGATGAACTTCTCAGCTTGTTGGCCAAAAGATTCTATAAGATGGCCAGAAAGGACTTCAGAAGAAGATCATACAAGGAGCAGGATAAGCCAAGGTATGACAAGTCCATTGGCAATAGCAAAGACATCATTTGCTTTGGTTGCAGGAAACCAGGGCATATGGTTCCTGACTGTCCAGAGAACAAGAACAGGGACAGAAGGGACAGAAAAGAAAGAAGAAAGGAGAAGGACTCCAAAAGGAATGGAAGTAGCAAACCTTCCTCCAGCAGAAATAAGCACACAAGGAAAGGATTTGTAGCTGAATCCTGGAGTGAGACTGAAGAGGAGTCAGAAGCCTCTTCCAGCTCAAGTGATGATGAGGATGATGCAGAGGAAAAGGAGTTCTGCATGATGGCAATCAATGCCTCACAACACAAATCAGAGGAAGAGGAGTCAGAGTCAGACTCAGAGACTCAACCTGAAGAAGATCAGGTAATCAGCTCTTTTGATTTTACTTCAGAAGATTTTAAACTTGAATTTAAGGCACTATGTTTAGACCTGCTAAAGTCTGAGAAAGAGATCATCTCTCTCAGAAATCAATTATCTGAACAAAGTGGTTTAAAATCAGAAAACCTCAAACTCTCTCAGGAGTTGGAGAACCATAGGGAACAGATAGCTTCACTGAAGAGTGAACTCTCTGAGGCCAAGAAGCTTGAAGAATCTCTCAATGGGAGAAGCATCAAGCAGATGGACATCACAAGCACAGTGAACTCAAGATTCAACAGTACACTGGGCTTGGGTGCCTCATCCAGCCAACCTATTGTTCTAACAACCCCTATCAAGTTCATTTCTGACAAGGGAAAGGGAGTTGTAGAGGTTGCCAGAAAAAATTCTGATCTGCCTCAGAAAACTAAAATCCAGCACAAATCGTCGAACGGAGATCGACGATCGCCGAATGAAGCTCGACGATCTCAGGACAAGTCGTCGAATGCTGATCGACGATCTAAGCCAAGATCATCGAACGCTGGTCGACGATCCCATATACCTGACCTCAGCTATAGTCGACCGTCGAACGGAGCTCGATGATCTGACCCAAGATCGTCGAACTCAGCTCCAAGATCGTCGAACAGAGGTCAGAGCTCTGGAAAGTTTTTCAATGGCAAGTAAAAATTGAATCCTGAGGGTTCTTCATCCCAAACCTTCAACCCTTATACTGAATGGATTTTACCTCCAAGGAGATATCATCCTGAAGGATATAAGAGTCAGCCAGGGATGTCTTTCATTTCTGAATTTAGAGGTTATCAACCTAGGCCCAAGGTAAACTGGGTCAAAAACAAGTAAATTATTTCATGTGCAGGTGAAGACCTATCCAACATCTAACCAGCAATGGTATTTGGATAGTGGGTGCTCTAAGCACATGACAGGGAACAAGGACAACCTCAATTCCTTTAGAGCCAAGCTTGGACCCAAGGTTACCTTTGGTGACTCCAACTTTGGACAAACTAAAGGTTATGGATCAGTCCAGATTGGTTCTGTAACCTTCAAGAAGGTAGCATATGTGGAAGGACTGAAGCACAACCTAATCAGCATCAGTCAGCTATGTGATGAAGGCTACCAGGTGACCTTCAGCAAAACCTTATGCAAAATCAAGTCAGAGGACAACACAACTGTGTTGACAGGTAAAAGGAAAGGTAACATCTACCTAGTAGATTTTCTTTCAACTACTATAGATATCTGTTTATTCAATTCAGTTTGTAGACCAAATGTTTTATGGCATAAGAGATTAGGATACCTAAACCTTAGAACTATTGCTAGGCTCTCCAAGGACAACCTTGTTAGAGGACTACCTTCTGGCCCCTACAAGAAGGAAGGACTCTGCAAGGCTTGTCAATTAGGCAAGCAAACTAAAAACAGTTTCAAGTCACTTAATAAGAGTGATTCACCTAGGATATTGTATCTGTTACACATGGATCTATTTGGACCCATCACAGTACAAAGCCTAGGAGGGAAATCCTACACTTTGGTAATTGTAGATGACTTCTCTAGATTCACTTGGGTGTTCTTTCTAAGGAAGAAGTCTGATAACTTTAAGTGTCTGACATAGTTTCTCAAATGTATAAAGATTGAGTTCAATACTCACATTGCCCTGATCAGAAGTGATCATGGGACAGAGTTTGATTCTCTTCTTATGCAAGAGTTCTGTCAGAGTGAAGGGATCAGACATACTTTCTCAGCTCCTAGAACTCCTCAACAAAATGGGGTAGCTGAAAGGAAAAATAGAACCCTTATTGAATCTGCCACTACATTATTGTCAGATGCTCATCTACCTCTATCCTTCTGGGCAGAGGCAGTGAACACCTCTAACTATGTGCTGAACAAAAGTCTAATACATAAACTGAAGGGAAAGACTCCCTATGAATTACTCAAAGGGAAGAAACCTAAAGTTGACTATTTCAGAATTTTTGGCTGCACTTGCTATATTCACAATAATGATAAGAAATATTTAGCAAAATTTCAAGCCAAAGCTGATGAATGAGTGTTTCTGGGATACTCCATGATCAGCAAGGCCTATAGGGTATATAATAAATCTTCATTGAAAATTGAGGAATCTGTTCATGTTTCTTTTGATGAAACTAACATGTCTTTCAAGGAGAAGATCTCTTCTACCATAGAACGTTTGCAGGAACATTCTCTAGTTGAAGATATGAACAAGCTACAGGTTGCTCAAGAAGAAGAAAGCAGTGAAGATGAAAGCAATGCTCAACACATTGAAGCTCAACATGAAGAGCCAGTTGTTGTACCACAAGAGGAAACAACAACACAGGTTGGTGAATAATCAACACCCCCTGTTGATTTAGTAACATCAAGAGACCATCCAATTACCCAAATAATTGGAGAAATCTCAGCTGGTGTGCAAACCAGAAATCAGGTCAACCAAAACCTGTTGCACACCTGCTTCCTTTCTCAAATTGAGCCTCAGTCCATTCAAGATGCAGAGCAAGATCCACACTGGATCATTGCCATGCAAGAAGAGTTGCATCAATTTGAGAGAAACAAAGTATGGGAACTAGTGCCAAAGCCAAAGGATCATTCCATTATTGGAACAAAATGGGTATTCAGAAATAAACTGGATGATCAAGGAGTAATAATAAGGAACAAGGCAAGGCTAGTTGCCCAAGGATATTCTCAAGAAGAAGGAATTGACTACGACCAGACTTTTGCACCTGTTGCAAGATTGGAAGCCATCAGAATTTTTCTAGCTTATGCAGCTCACAAAGGCTTCAAGGTTTATCAGATGGATGTCAAGAGTGCCTTTTTAAATGGAGACATCAAAGAGGAAGTCTATGTCAGACAACCTCCAGGTTTTATCTCTCCAACTTACCCTGATTATGTTTTTAAACTACATAAAGCATTATATGGTCTCAAGCAAGCTCCTAGAGCATGGTATGAGACCCTAGCATGCTTTCTCTTGGAAAATGGTTTTACAAGGGGTAGAGTAGACCAAACTCTTTTTATTAGAACCCATAAGTCCAATACCCTACTAGTACAAATTTATGTAGACGATATCATCTTTGGTTCCACTGACTCAAAATTGTGCAGAAGGTTTTCTAACCTAATGCATTCTAAATTTGAGATGAGTAGCATGGGTGAGCTATCCTTCTTCCTAGGATTGCAAGTCAAACAACATGCTGAAGGCATCTTTATTTCTCAAACCAAATATACTAATGAACTGGTTAAGAAATTTGGTATGTCTGAGGCATCTTGTATGAAAACACCCATGCCTACCAATGCTGTACTGGATGCTGATGAACATGGGAAACCTGTTGATCAGACAACATATAGAGCAATGATTGGCTCTTTACTGTATCTTACAGCTAGTAGACCAGATATAATGTTTGCTACATGTATATGTGCTAGATTCCAAGTTAGCCCTAGAGAGTCACACCTAACATTAGAAAAGAGGATTCTTAGGTATGTTAAAAGTTGTCCAAATCTAGGTCTCTGGTATCCAAAAGATTCAGCATTTGAGTTAACTGGATTCTCTGATGCTGATTATGCTGGATGCAGAATTGACAGGAAAAGCACCAGTGGAACTTGTCAGTTCCTTGGTGATAGACTTGTCTCCTGGTTTTGTAAGAAACAAACATCTGTGTCAACTTCAACTGCTGAAGCTGAATATATGGCTGCAGGCAGTTGTTGTTCACAAATATTGTGGATTCAAAATCAACTCCTAGACTATGGTTACAACTTAGAGAAGTCAAAAATCTTTTGTGACAATACAAGTGCTATCTCCATAGCTCAAAATCCAGTCCTCCATAGTAGGACAAAACACATAGAGATTAGGCATCATTTCTTAAGGGACAATGTTGAAAAGAACAAAATTGAACTGCAATATATCCCAACTGATTTACAAAGGGGAGATATTTTCACCAAGCCTTTGGATGAAAAGAAACACACTTTCTTCCTAAATCAGTTAGGAATGTTAGATGGAGGAAGTCTTAAATAATCCCCAAGATTTTGAAAGCTAAAAATGGACCAAGACTAGGCAAAATTCTGATTTTTCTTAGTATTTAGGATTCTCTGATCTCTGAACTGCGCTCGACGATTTCCCCAAAGATCGTCGAACGGAGATTGACAATTTCCAGGATCGTCGAACTGAGTTCAGCGCCCCTCAGACAGCATGAACTGTCTCCTTAGGTCAACGATCGTCGAACGGCGCTCGACGATTTTATTCCCTGAACGATCGTCGAACGGAGCTCGACGCTTCCCAAGATCGTCGAACGGAGATCGACGATGTTGGAGTCTCTTCAGATTCCTTTAGAAGCCTCGATCGTCAAATTGAGTTCAACGATCTTTCCAATTCTGCGTCGAACCCTAATATAAAACTCATTTTTCGCCGTCGTTCTCTCTTGCGCTTTCAATTTCTCTGCAGAAATTTTCTTCCCTCCAAACAGTTCTACCTTGGACGTTTTGTTTGTTAAGTTTTTGCAAGTACAATGGCCGTCTCAGTTGCTGTCCTCGCCGCCATGAAGTTTGATACAGGGTTTGACATCGATTTGGACTCCTTCAATACCACTGATCAAATCTTCCAGGACATCCTGAGTCTCTTCAAGGATCAACATTTGTCTGCCCTCATGACCACAAGAATCAAACTTGCCTCAGATGAAATAAAGGAATGGGTATATACTGCACACAACCTTGACAACAACACCATAGTTGGATCTATTGGTGGCACCCAGGTACCTCTGACCCCAACAGTCTTAACAGAGGTTTTTGGTTTTAGAAATGGAGATGACTCTGCTGAACTTTCTGGAGAAGAGTTTACTGATATACTTGCCAGGATGGGTCATCCTGAGGGAAACCCTAGCAAATTGTTTAAGAGGAACCTGTCAGTTGAATACAGGTTTCTGGCAGATGTTGTAGGCAAGGTCCTGTTGGCCAAACATTCTGCACATGACACCATCTCCAGACATCAGCTCTGCCTCATGGGAGCTCTGGTAGATAAGAGAAATCTGAATTGGGGAGAGGTCTTCTTTGACCTGATAAAGAAGCAAATAAATAAAAGCTTTGTAAATTTTGGAAGAATCCTTGGAGTCTTCCTTCAGGCTAAGTGCCCTGCTCTGCTAGTCTCCTCTGGAGTGCATATCAATGCCTCCAAGAGACTCTCCTGTGCCCTTTTTGGCAAATGGGACAGGCAGATTAGCAAGCCCAGCAGGCCCTCTTCAGCTGCCCCTTCAGGCACCAGGACTCACAGAGTCACTCCCCCCAGGTCTCTGCCCCTGCAGAGAACCTGCCTGCTGCTAGTGCTGCTTCTCCTCCTCCTCCAAGTTCAACCCTACCTCCAGCTCCATCCACCATTCCAGCCTCATCTCCCATTACAATCTCCAGCCCTTCTCCAACCTCTCTTCCATCCCCAGCAACCACCTCATCACCTCCAGTTGACCACTTCCACCCATTATTCTCATATCCACCTCCAGATGTCACCTCATCCCCATCCATACCATCCTTCACCCTTCTGGATGAATCCTACATGGATGATTCCCCCTCTTCTCCTCCAGACTTCCCCTCCACCTCAACATCTTTCCAAGATCTCCTCCACCACATCCTTGACCAACCATCATTCACTCCATCCATCTCTATAGCCTTGTCCTCCATCTCCACAATTCCCACACCACAGCCCTCTATCCCTTCACCATCCAGCACTCCCCCTCCAGCATCCTCAGCCATCCCAATTCCCTCTACCTCTGCTCCTGCCATTGAGCATGTAGATCTGCCAGCCCTAGCTGACAAGTTGTATGAGCTCCTGGCCCCCCGGCTCTCTCTTCTCATGGAGGCCTCCTTAGCTCCTCTACAACAGTCAGTGGCAGCCCTGTCTGCCAGGCTTTCTTCCCTCATTCCTCCAGCAACCCCACCAGCAGTGTGCCTTGATACAGAGGTATCTGCATCCAGGCAGGGGGAGATGCCTTATGAAGCCAGCCTTCATGCTGCTGTTGCTGCTGCTTCTGCTTCTGCTCCTGCTTCTGCTTCTGCTCCTGCTGCTGTTGCTACTCCTGCTGTGCCTACTGCAGTCTTAGCAATTGACCTAGGGTCTTTGCTCTCTGCATTTGATACTACATACTTAAGCTACCTCCCAGAGCCCCATGCTGTCCAGCCCCCTGAAGATCTGTCCAAGGCTCTGGTGCCCTTCTCATGCTGCGACCCCAGTATCATTTCTGCTTTTATTCATTCAGTGACTGTTGCTTCTGATGATGTTACTGCTGCTGCTGCTGAAGACAAGGCTGTATCTACTTCTGAAATTGTTGTTGCTACTGAAGAAGACAATGTTCCAACTGCTGCTGATGAGTTCATTTCCCAGGATTCTCTGATGACAGAGGCTGTTGTTTTTGAGCCTGCTGTAGATGTTGTTGTTGTTTCTGAACCTGCTGCTGCCAAAATCCCTGAAGTAACTAGTGCTGTATCTACTGAATCTGCTCCTGTATCTGCTGCTATACCTGCTGCTGGCCCTTCTGCTTCTGCCCCATCTGCTGCAATGCAACTGAAAGAAAATCTGATGAAAAGGATTGATGCCTTATATGATGCACAGAGTTTTGAATCTGAGGATTGCAACACTGCTTCTGATGATTCCTCTGCCACCATTACAAGGAAAAGGAAGGCAAGAAGTAAGGCATTGAAGAGGGTTCCTCCTGCCAAAGTTAGAGATGATAATGATGTTCCTTACTATATTATGCACAACTGTCCAATTACTGAGCATTGGATGCAGTTCTCTAAGAATCAGCTAAAGGCTATGAAGAAGAAAAGAAAGTTTGATAAGGACTCCTCCCAGTTCAAGCACCCTCATCCTCCTCCACCACCTCCACCTGATGCAGGTGTAGGTGGCAGCTCTGCAAGATCAGGCCCAGCTAGAAGCCAGGCTCCCTACCAACCTCATGCTAGAACATATCAAAGGGAAAGCCAGTCTAGGGGCTCTTACTCTATAAGGGGAGGATACAGGGGAAATCAAAGAGAGACTCAGGTTTACTCCAAAGGGCATTCCAGGCAGCACCCTTATTCCAGGGGAGGACATGTTCCTTCTGATACAACTTCAGGTCCATTCCCCTATAAGCTCAGAGAAACTGTGACTGTCAGGACTCCTCAAGATACTACTTCCAACAAGTATGAGTCACATGTTCCATTTGAGGACCCTGAGAAGAATCCTGTTGCTTGGACTGCTAGAATGAAAGAGTTGGCTGCTTTAGACCAGATCAAGAAAGCCAAAGAGCAAGGCCTGGACACCTCCAATATATCTACAATGTCAGAACAAAGACAGAAAGAACTAGAAAGATATGCCTCCAGTAAGTTCTTTGATGCAGACAGGTACATGGAGTTGCATCCAGCTGCAGTGGTTCCCAGGACATCAAAGCAAATTTATTTGGGTGCAGCTGATGATACCAGATCCAAACAACAAGCTTTAGATCCTAACAGAGAAATCAAGATGGTAAAAGGCAAAGAGAAAAAGTAACTCTGTAAGGTGACATTTCTTGGTTTTTCTGACTGATTTCTGGATATCATATATATATATCTGTGTGATGGTTCTGTAATGTCTGGCTACTGTTGTTTTTGTGTTTTTCTGATTGTATGATGTTGTTTGATTTTCAAAAGTCTGTAAATAGTTTTCCTAACCCAAATAGGGGGAGATTGTTGGAACACCCTATTACTAATTTGGGTCAGGATCACTATGTCTCTAGGAATCTGTGTTTGACCTTCTGTATAGCTTAATAGGTCAATTAGAATTGAGTCTAAGGGATCAGGAGTCTAGGTTTGGAAGCTGCCCTGAAGACCAAGTTTTTCTGGAGACTAAGTCTAATCGTCGAGCTCAGCACGACGATTCGTCGAACTTCCGGTCGACGATCGTCTAGCTCAACTTCTGCAGATCGTCGAGCCCCATTCGACGATCGCTGAGCTCAAACCTCATAATATCGTCGAGCTCCACTCGACGATCGCTGAGCTCAACTTCGCAATATCGTCGAACTCCATTCGACGATCGGTGAGCTCAGGTCGACGATTTTGACTCTGCACTGGATCCTTATCTCTGAGCTCAGTTCGACGATCTTTGAGCTCAGATCGACGATTTCTTTGCTGCTTGCATTTTCCAGGTCGCTGAGCTCAGCTCGACGATAGCAGAGCTCAGTTCGACGATTTCAGTTATCTTTCAGAATTCAAATTCGAATCAGATAGAAGTTATTCTGCATTTAATTCAGAAGATCTGCCAGCCGTTTTCATTTACTCCTGGAGCAAGTTTCAAGGGATTTTTCAAGGAACAATTCAGTGGACCTTCCTTCAGAAGAAATTATGCAATTAAGGCTGTAATCAATGCAGACCAACGGCTATCTTAGATAGAGTAATATCCTATTCAGACACAGAGAATAAAAAGACAGAATGTTTTTTTAATGAAATAGAGAAGAAATATAGAGATTGACAAGAACAGGACACAACTCAGAATATAGAGACTCTCTCAATCTTCTGTCAACAAGACTTCTGAAGAACACTCATCAGAGAGATCAAGTTTTCAAAAATTCTTCAGATTCCTTCAGCTCTTAAAGTGTTCAAGGCCAACATCATCTCAAGACTCCAGACACTCAACATTTCAGCTTGCTGAAATCATCTATTGCTGGAGTTCTACATCTGAAGGCCTATCACCCTCAAGCAAAGCTCTTCTTCCTGAAGATCAAGGACTCAGGGGGAGCTTTGAAATCAATCCACTTAGTCTTCTCAGTTGTTTGAGAAAAGAGAAGACTGCCATCACTCTCTCACCCCCACTCTGTAAAGGGTTTTTCAAACTCACTTCAAAAGTTTGAATCTGGTTTTTGAGCACCTTGTCAAAAGCTCATTGGTGGCAAGACACCTGATCAAAAAATCTGTTTTGGTTTTTAAGCACCTTATCAAAAGCTCATTGGTGCCCAGGACACCTGATCAACTCATCCTGCAGTGGATTCCTACCTAGGGTGGTAGAAGAGTGGATGTACCCAAGTTGGGGAACCACTATATTTCCTTGTGTCATCTGGTTCTGCCTGTTTTCTTTTTGTTTCTGGCCTAGCTTTTCTTGTGCTTAGTTTCTGCATAGCTTAGTTTTGTAATTAGTTTTATTTCTGCTTCCCTGCTCACACTCATTACAACAATTGTTGTAAAGCTTTGCAAAAGTTTTTCTTTGTGTTTTAAAAAGCACCATATACTCTATTCACCCCCCTCTAGAGTATATCTGATCTAGTTTCCCCTTTCAGCAGCATCAACAGCAAGGTCACTAGGAGGTGGGGATTGAGGAGGTTCTACCTCGGACGGAGGAGGATCGATGTGAAGATCGTTTGGACGTCGGGACCCGGGGAGGGATCAGAGTGATCCATGGAGGGGTGGGGATCGAGGCTTCCCGGAAGGCAAGCCTCCACACCATGTACCATCAGAGCATTGGGTACACATCTCAGACTCCACCCCTGGAGGAGAAGATCACCTTCTCGAGGAAGGATATGCCGTATCATGAGGATCCCTTCTGTGATGCGCTGGCCATCCATACAGCCATTGAAAATTTCACCGTCTCTAGGATCCTCAATGCCAACGGAAGCTCCATCAACATCATCTTCAAGAAGGCATTCAATGCGATGAAGGTGGAGGCAAAGAGGGTACTGACTTCAGATGGGCCCCTGTTTGGGTTTTTGGGGGAAAGGAAGGAGGTAGAAGGAGGAGTGGGCCTCCACGTCACTCTGGGAGGTAGTCTCGGAACTGTAGGTTTTTCATCGTGGATGCCCCCAGTAGCTACAAAGCCATCTTCGGAAGGCCCCTCATCCGCTCCTTCTGTTGCGTCCTCTCATCCTTCCACCAGTGCTTAAAGTTCAGCACCGAAGGGATCCAGGTATGAGTTCGGGGGGACCCCAAGGTGGCAAGGGAGTGCTACTTCACCACTGTAAACACTATATCTTGTAAGTAGGGGGTCGAGGAGATGGGGTGGAGAATGGAGGAGGCAGAGCAGGAGGCTGGCGGAGACGAGATGGAGATAGAAGGGAGATGCACCCATGTGGTGGCAGATGAAGACCATAAGTTGGCCAAGGATATGGTCGTGGAGGAAGAGGTTGTAACATCCCTCAAATAACTAGACCCCTAGGAGTGGTTTTGTCATGACCAGGTCATGACAAAACCCTAGGAAGCCCAAGAAGGCCAAGTAAACCTTGGAATATGGGTGAGACCACTATGGTCTGCACATAGTAGATTTCTGAACCCTTGTTTAAGATGATCATGGGGCTTCACCAAGACTCCAAGACCCCACCATGGTCTCACCAATCAATTGTGAAGTTCATTAGAGCCCAAAGGGTCCATTGGAGTCAACCCAGGGTGGCCTAGTTGACCTAGAACCACCATATGCCCTAACTAAGGGTAGTGTGCCCTAGTAAAGCCCAATTAACCCTACCAGGGCCTTTATAGACCAAAAGTTGGATCAATGGGTCACTAAGGACCCATGGAGGGCAGTCCAAAGGGTTAAGTTGACCAAAGTCAACTCTAACCATAAATAGGTCAAACCTGACCTACATAGGGTCAACTGACCATCCCCTAGCCAAGTGTACCCCACCCAAGCCCACCTAACCCTAGAGTGAGGTCAATGGGTGACCTAGGACCCAATGGGGTCCACCCAAGGGGCTAGGTTGACCAAAGTCCACTCTAACCCTAAATGGGTCAAACTAGCCTACTTAGGGTCAATTAAAGTTTCCTTAGCCAAGTGGACCCCACACATAACTTCCTAACTCTAGTGAGAGGCCAATGGGTCACCAAGGACCCATTAGGGGCAACCTCAAAGATCAAATTGACCAAGGTCAACCCTAGTCAAGGTTTAGGTCAAGCTAGCCCAAATGGGCTAACTCAAGCTCAAGCCCAATCCACTTGTGCTAACCCTGCTTTGATGGATGAAATGAACATGTGGGCTGCCATTGGGTTAGGTAGGATTCAAATTTCAGCTTGGTGAGTAGGGGAGAGAAAAATCTCCAAAGGAAAGAGAGAGAAAGAGAAGAGAGTAATGGGGGGAAGACCTTGGCTCATCCTTCCCCTTCCCCAACCTCCCATTCATTTCACCAGGACAAGGGGAGTTCAACCAGCTGGTTTTGACTGGTTTGAGACATGCCTCATACCCCACCTACCATGGCCGCCAACTTTGACTAGGGACCAATAATGGCAATGCATCCTACAGCCACCTAACACCACATTTCTTCTTCTTAAAAGCTTCACTGGACTCCAAGGAGTCAGTTCCACCCTTTACCTGAAGGAGCTAAGGAGTTTCACTATGTTGTTGTAGAAATCCGACCACCACCACCACCACCATGATAATCCGGCGATCGGCAAGGCTACAGCCACCCACACAGGTCCTCCTCCACTCCTTCTTCCATGGGTAGTTCATAGCAACCATTAGGGCCAATGTTCGGGCTCAATTGAGCCCGATCCAATGTGAAATTTTCCTGGTTTTTCCGCTAAAATACAACTGTCGGGTTCGCCAGAATAGGGCTCTTCGGCGGCTGTGCCACCGTCTGGCAACAGCCACCACCTCAACGGAGGTGGTGGTGGCGGTGGCCGGTCGGGGAGGTGGCAGGATCGCCGGTGGCAGCGGCTGGAAGGAGCTCCAGGTGGGATAAATCTAGGCCGTCGGATGGAGGTGGAAGACGACGAGATGTCGTCCAAGTCGTGCTAAGATTCGTGCAGATTTGATTTTAAACTATAGGTTTATATATGCATTTTAATGATTTCTGTCACACTTTATGTAATTAATGTTTTTAATTTTTAAAAATACTTAGAGGCTATTTCACAGAATGTGGTCAACATGAAAATTGTAGCCTGGAGAGTCCAGTATACAACAAAATATATTTGAACTAATTTGGATGCCTGTTTTGACCAGGGCACTCATTTTATTGGGGTCTACACGTAGGGCTAGGCAGAAATTTAAATGGGTACCCACACTTCATCTTTGGTGCAAATGATTAGAAATTTTGGCGGGGAGTCACCCTATACCATATCTCCTGCCCAAAAATGAGAATTTTTGTTGACAAATTTTCTATAGTTTTCTAAATTATTTAATTTCTCTAGGGTAAATTAATTTAAGGGCCAAATGACCTCCAAAATCACCCAAAATTTGGTGAGTGGTGCTTGGGGTCATTATAATGCTCTGGTTAAAATTTCATCACATTTTTAATGATTTGAACTGAAATCATGCAAACCCTATCCTTGCCCTAAAAAGGGTATTTTGGCCAGAAGTGCACTTTGGGTTTTGAGTGACCAAATCACCTCAAAAGAGGTTGGAATTGGGGCCACTGGCTTGGCATGACTTTTTGCACCTTCCCATGAAAGATGGGGTAGATTGGAATTGATTTGCCCTAAGATCTAAGACCAAACCCTAAGAAAGGACTTTTGTGCCTTGTGAAGGCATGAGGCCAAAACACCTTGAATGAACTTGAAATTTTGAAGGGAGGGTGCTAGGGTAGATAAAATCATCTGGTAAAAATCTTAGGGGATTTTGGAAAGGGTAGGGCCCACCAACCCTAACCATAATCTAGGGCACAAATATTGTAGTGCTAGAATAGGTTAGTAAAACTCCTTGAACAATAATGAAATTTGGGTAGTGTGTTCGTAAGGATAGATTGAGCCTCTGGTAATTTAATTGGGAATTATGGAACAATGTTCTTAGCACTTCCTTTGTAACTCGTGGGATTGCCCTAATTAATCATTTGGTCATTATGATCCCACTGCCCATTGGAAGGTCTTGAAAATTTGGCAGAGGTGGTTTTAGACCATATTGATCATATATGAATTTTAATAGAATTTTTGAGTTCATAATTAAGGTACCTACTTCACAAGCTCATAAATTTGGGAACTTGCTAACTAATTATTACAGAGCTCTATACTGGTTGAAAAAAATTATGAAACTTGATAAGTAGTGTTCCTAGTTCATTATGCTTATATGGGAATTTATTTGGAATTTATAGATGGATAATTGTTATAATTTGTTCATTAACCACTTAACTTGGAATATTATGAGGAAATCAAGTATAGACTTATTATTCAATGATAAATTGTGAAAATTGATCTAGAGTATTTATATGTCCTTATAATCACCCTTGAAGTTTCTCTGAATTTTTTGATGTATTATTGCTGTACATATCTCTTAAAATGATTTATTTTGGGATATATTTGAAATTAAAATTAGGCGCTTAAACCTTGCTGAAAAATTGGGAGACTTTGGATTTTACGTTAATTATTCATTTTGTATTTAATATAAATTTAGTGGAATGTTATCTTGTGTGAAATTGGTACTTCATGTTCAAACTTGGGATTTTTGGATACTAGAATAATTAAATAAATTATCAGATAATTAGGAAAATTGTGAATTTCTGGATTTAGGCCACAAAGGTCATAATAGCCCTCCAATAATCATTATAGGAGTACTGGATGATTATTTAGTGTACCTCCCATTTTACCGGTCATATAGCTTAAGTGGTCTGCATATAGTAAAAACTGCAGAAA
The DNA here is from genome assembly GCA_039583875.1 of Platanthera guangdongensis. NCBI lineage: Eukaryota > Viridiplantae > Streptophyta > Magnoliopsida > Asparagales > Orchidaceae > Platanthera > Platanthera guangdongensis. The sequence goes on from CM077153.1 coordinate 105,387,070, forward strand.
TTATGTTGGAGTATATTTTGAGCACATGAGTTGGGATTAGTATTTGGCTGGTTTGGATAGATAAAAATAAGTTCACCATTGGAAGTACGATGAGTAAATGGTTGGATTGGTTAGTGTTAGGTGGTGCTCGGGATCGACGAAAGATCTTCTTTCTCGTAGAGAGGAAATGTCAAATGCACTACGGTTAGATCCAATACAACATTTAAGGGACTAGGAGTTGGGTATTAACCAATAAGTATAACTGCCTTGCGAAAGGGAGCCTTGGGCTTCAGCCCATTATAGCTCCTAGTGCCCTCGAGAGCCCTTCGCGGGGAATACCTTGGACAGTCTTGAGCTAAATCTAAATTATTAGGCAAAACTGAAATGCAAGAGTAACTAGTAAACACTAGGGTTTCATCTTCACTCACCTCGATGTCTCAGGGTGGTAGGTTGGGTCACTCGGGCTATAGGCTCAGTGGATTTGATGATGGGCAGTTTGGCCCGGCGAGCTTTGGCTCGGTAGTTATTTGTGATGGGCAGGTTGGCCCGACGAGCTTTGACTCGGTAGCTGTTTGTGATGGGCAGTTTGACCCGATGAGATTTGGCTCGGGTGTTGTTTATGACAAACGGGATGGTCCGGGGAGCTTTGGCTCGGTAACTGTTACATAAGGTTGCATGTGCATAAGGTATAAGGTGGTGGGTCTTCGGTATTGGAGGTTCGATGCACCGACGCCAATACGTTGACTCGGCAAGTGTGGTTTAGCACTTGACCAAATAAAGTCCGGTGCGCCTGCCGGCAAGAGTACGCCGGAGCTCCGCTTAGTGCACCAGCATTGAGGCGTACGATAGGTCTAACTAGTAGTGCAATTACCGGTTTAGAGGTGGGCGAGGCTCAACCCACAGCTTTCGTTTGCCACTACGAAGGTATCCTGGGACATTCGGCTCCAGAAAGGGGGAACTAAAGGTCTGTGTACACAGAGTCGAGTGGGTGAGTTGTAGTTGCATGTTCACCTCATGGCATAATTGTATTTCATAGCATAATCATTGCATACAACCCGACACCTATTTTTTAAGTGGTATGAGATGCTTATACAATAGGCCCTGTAAAACGACCCGTTGGTTTATAAGTTCGTGCCAGCGTGCTTATAAGTTAAGGTTTTTATTCAGTATTACTTATTTATGCTTGCTGAAAAACTGACACCCTATCGTATAAATCGGTATGGGACTTTTTATATGATAGGAGCCCTGCAAAAGATCGTTTAACTTATGTGTTTTCATATAAGTTAAGGTTACTTTCTTATTCAATTTTCATACCATTATTACTGCCATATATACTTAGAACTGCTACATTATTTCCGCCGTCATCTGCCTATATGATATTGTCCACATTCATGTCTTCTCCTTTCCTTCTCCCCGCTCGGTGCCTAGGAGCCATAGGGGAAGGGGCGGGGGATGATAGGACTTAGTCTTTTAGACTAACGGTTTTCGAACCACATCATTTAGGGGACCGTGGAGCCCAGCATAGAGGAGCAGCCCCGGAGGTCGGCACGCTTGGAGATGGGGCAGTCTAGTACCGGAGTTCAGACGACAAGGACTGTGAGTCCTGATCATTAGTAGTTATAGTACTTTGCTTCCGCGATGAGAGATAAGTAGTGAGGACTTGATGTACTGGGCATATGCCCATGTTTTTAGTACTTTTATTACATCTGTGGACACTCCCTTCGTAGAGATTATTTACTATATATATGTGATTTCTGTGGTCTTGCTTCTCACTATTTGCTACAGTTGTGATCGATTTGGCCGACAAGATCGACATTTTGTAGTGATGACCTTCCCGGGTGCGAAGGTGTCACCGCAAAGCGGCGGTTCTTGGCCTAAGACCCCGATGTTTCAAAAGAAAAAAGGTGGGGGGTGGGGGGTCTTACAAGTGGTATTAGAGCAAACCTCGATCGAAAAGTAGCTGTCCACAACCCCCGGGTCATCCCCGCGCGAGTTTAGTTTGGGGACAAACTGAGCAGCGGAAGCAGTGGTGTGCCCATATGGGCGATGACATGTAAATTGTACACGATTAATTAGCTTAAGAGTTAATTACTTACAAATGGATTTTGTTATGCAGCCCCCAGCTCAGCCTACACCACAGGGTGGAGTCCAGCAGATTTCGGATGTTGCACCACCTCCCCAGGTCCCCACTCCATTCCCACAGTCAGAGATGGGACAGACTCTGATAGCTATCCTGGAGGCTTTTAGGGCTCAACAGGTTCCGACTTCGCAGCCAAACCCGAGGGCTAACTGGCTGAGTATTTTCCGAGGACTTTCTCCCCCATCCTACTTGGGGACAGAGTCGGTCGTTTGGACGGACGGAGGAGTGGCTGGACATTATGTATGAGATGCTGACTGGGATCCGGTGCCCATGGGGGGGAGAGTGCCCTTGGTTGTCTCTTGCTTGGAGTCTCATGCCAATAGATAGTGGAAGACTTCGCTGGACACGATGTTTGCAGACAGAGAGGTTGCTGAGATAGCTTGGGGGGAATTCAGGGTGGTACTATTGGAACATTTTGTTCCGCCGTTGGCCAGAGATGAGCTAGAGGATAGATTTCTACAGTTGAGACAGGGCGGCAAGGCAGTGGTGGAGTATCATCGGGAGTTCAACCATCTGGCCCAGTTTGTGGATTCTTACCAATTGGATAAGGAAGTTTACACCAAGAGGTTCTATAAGGGGATGCGAGAAGATATGAGGGAGGCTCCACTGTTCGTGTCCGACAGGCCTATTCCTCGGATATTGGAGATGGAGAAAAGGATCGAGGCAGATTGGCATACTACCCGAGGCCGGAAGCGGCCAAATGAGGATCAGGGCCGAGGAGCCGGGAATGATCATCGATGGGGCCGCATCACAGATGGGAGGAGAGTAGAAGACCAGCCTCGTTAGGAGGTGAGCCAGGAGCATAGGGAACCAGTAGTGGTGGCCCCTCAGCCACCCCAGATGCGGGAGGTGAAGAGACCAGGGGGTATTTGATATCGCCCGCTAGAATGCTTAAACTGTCATCAAGTGGGGCATATCCGAACGAACTGCCCCATGAGGTGGGTACAACCACCAGCACCACTGGCTGCCCCACCAGCTCAGTATTTTGGCGGCTGAGGCCGTGGCCGAGGTCGTGGATACCAGGGCAGAGACCACAGGCAAGAGAGGGAGCAAGTGTATGCACTGGATCTTACTCAACAACGGAATCCGGAGCAAGTGATCACAGGTAGTCCAATTAATTTTAAGTTTTCTCTTTCTTAGATAGTTAGAGTTACGGATATAGAACTGATAAACTAGGAAAGAAAACCACAATTAGAGTTGTAAGACTTTAAACTACCTCAGGCATAGTCTTCATCAGCGGCAAGCCCTCCTATACGATATTCGATACGGGTGCTTCGCACTCGTTCGTGTCGGAAGCCTTCGTGGAAGGGATGGAAGGCGTGGAGCGGTTCACTGGCTTGATGATGAGGATACGGCTACCAGGTGGATCAGAGTTATTCACCACCGCCCGCTGCAACATGGAGGTGGAGATCGGCGGAAAGATATTTGAAGCACCAACGACGATTATAAAGATGCCAGTCTTTGATTTGATCCTATGAATGACAAGGTCGTATTGGAACCATGCTCGGATTAACTGCATGTCCAAGAGGATTACTGTGAGGCATGGGGATTCCTACAACGTCATTGAAGGTATTAGATCTATTCCCCCTCTCTTGCTGTCATCCGTGCAGGTCATCAAGGCCCACTTGTAGGGGGAGGAAGTTTATGAAGTGTTGTTTGAAATGGCCGAGGCCAAGAGTTCCTTCTCGGATATTCCGGTAGTGCGAGATTTTGCCGACGTATTCCCAGAGAATATGCCAGGGCTACCCCCGCATCGGGAGCAGGATTTCCGGATACAGCTAGTGTCGGGGGCTAAGCCGGTATCTAGAGCCCCTTACCAGATGGCCTCGAAGGAGTTGACAGAGTTTCAAAGCCAGCACCAGGAACTAGTGGAGGCCGAATTTGTCCGGCCAAGCTCTTCACCATGGGGAGCCCCAGTGTTGTTCGTCAAGAAGAAGGACAGGACACTTAGGTTGTGCATTGACTACCCAGCAATGAACCGACTGACGGTCCAGAATACCTATCCATTGCCAACGATAGATGAGCTGTTTGATCAGCTGGAGGGGGCGCATTTCTTTTAAAAATTTTATTTGAGGTCGGGCTACTATCAACTGAGGATCCAGGAGGAGGACATTCCGAAGACTGCCTTCAGTAGCAGATATGGGCTATTCGAGTTCACCGTGATGCCTTTCGGGCTCACGAATGCACCGTAGGCGTTCATGAGCCTCATGAATCGGGTGTTTGAGGCATATCTGGATGTGTTCGTCATTGTATTTATTGATGACATCATCATTTACTCGAGGACAGAGGAGGAGCACACACGACATCTGACGCTGACCCTGGAGAGACTGCGGGAGCACCAGCTTTATGCTAAGATCAGCAAATGCCAGTTCTGGTTGAGGGAGGTGGCTTTTCTAGGCCATATCATCAGTGGTGCTGGGTTGGCAGTGGATCCGGCCAAGATTCTGGCAGTTCGGGATTGGTCGCAGCTGAAGTCGGCCACAGATGTGTTGATTTTCCCAGGACTTGTCGGTTACTACCGGAAGTTCGTGGAGGGATTTTCTCGTATTGCCCTTCCACTCACATCCCTGACAAGGAAGGACGTGCCCTTTGTCTGGACCACTCAGTATGAGGTGGCTTTTCAGGAGCTGAAGGGTCGGCTCACCTCGGCTCCTATACTTTCCCTTCCTTCGGGGAAAGAAGGATTCCAAGTCTACACCGACGCTTCCTACCAGAGCATGGGTGCGATGCTATTGCAGAATGGTCATGTGATAGCATACGCTTCTCGGCAGCTGAAGAAGCATGAGCAGAACAACCCAGTTCATGACTTAGAGATGGGAGAGGTCATATTTGCTCTGAAAGTCTGGCGACACTATCTGTACAAAGTCCACTGCGACGTTTACTCCGATCACAAGAATATGAGATATGTAGACACGCAGAAAGAGCTGAACATCAGGCAGAGATGATGGGTGGAGTTTCTAGCGGATTACCAGTATGAGATGCACTACCACCCAGGGAAGGCGAATGTGGTGGCAGATGCGCTGAGCCTGAAGGCCGCAAACCCTGGAGCAGGAACGCAGTTGATGACCTTAGAGTTGGTCCAGATGTTAGAAAAGATGCGGATATCCTTTGTGTCCGAGGATCACCCTGAGCTGTACCGGGAGTACCTAGCGTCGTTGATTGCCCCAGATGACATTCGAGACCGAGTCAGAGATGGGCAGAGGCAGGATGCCCAGCTAGAGCCGATATTCCGGGCCTTAGAAGCAGGAACTACTAGAGATTACACACTAAGGGATGGTCTAGTGTGTTTCAGAGGATGGATTTACATACTAGAGGGAGGCCAGGTCCGGGAAGATATTATGGCAGAGGCTCATTACAATCGATATTCAGTACACCCGGGAGTTACAAAGATGACTGCGGACCTAAAGAAGACCATGTACTGGCCATGCATGAAGAATGATATCACCTACTTTGTGACCCACTACTAGACATGCCAGTTGGTGAAGGCAGAGTGTATAAACCCCGCAGTATTATTGCAGCCGCTCCCAGTGCCAGAGTGGAAGTTTGATGATATAGTGATGGACTTTATACATGGGCTTCCCCGGTCGCGGACGGGAAATGATTAGATCTGGGTGATTGTCGACCGGCTGACGAAGGTAGCCAGATTTATTCCGATCAGGAAGGAAGACTCAGTTGGTATGTTAGTTCGAAAGTTCGTGGAGCAGTTTGCTCGTTATCATGGCGTACCCAGGTCGATTGTATCGGATCGGGATGGACGATTTATGTCCAGGGAGTGGAGATCAGTGCAGACTTACTTGGGCACTCGGCTAACATTCAGTACAGCGTTTCATCCCCAGACCGATGGTCAGACGGAATGCACCAATCAGACTCTAGAAGATATGGTGCGACTTTGCATATTAGATCGCAGTGAGCCTTGGGAGAAGCTGTTTCCACTGATCGAATTCTCATATAATAACAGCTACCAGTCCAGCATAAGGCTGGATCCTTATGAGGCCCTATACGGACGGAGGTGTAGGACTCCGCTATCATGGATACAGGACAAGGATCCGAAGGCTTTGGGTTCGGAGTTTGTCGAGGACACCGAGGCTCAGGTAAGATTGATACGGGACAGGATGCTATAGGCAAAGAGCCGACATGCTAAGTATTATGATGCTCGGCATCGTCGGGTGGAGTTCTAGGTGGGAGACCAGGTGTTCTTGAAGATCCAACCAATGCATGGGGTTTCACAGGTACGTGGTTGGAAGAAGAAGCTCAGCCCAAGATATATGGGGCCTTATAGGATCCGGGAGCGGATCGGTCCCTTGGCATACAGGCTGGAGCTGCCACCGCAGCTGGCGAGTCAACATGATGTGTTCCATGTATCCTCTCTTAGGAGGGCTCTACTACGCCCGGAGCAGCAGATTATGGCCACGGATGATCCGGTAGCATCTGATCGGTCAGTTCACCTGGAACCAGCCCGGATTGATGACAAGGGAATACGAGTCTTGCGCCGCAAGAAGGTACCATTGGTCAAGGTCCTATGGAGGAATCATGGGCTAGAGGATCACACATGGTATCCTCGGTACTTGATGTGACAGAGGTACCCGGAGCTTTTTGATTAGGTATTACTCACAACCTCTCGGGATGTTATAATTTACTTTCCATATTTGAAACCCCGTAGGCCTAACTAGAATTTCGAGGGCAAAATTTTTTTTGTTTATATATTGGGATTTGTAACATCGCTCAAACAACTAGACCCCTAGGAGTGGTTTTGTCATTACCAAGTCATGACAAAACCCTAGGAAGCCCAAGAAGGCCAAGTAAACCTAGGAATGTGGGTGAGATCACTATGTTCTGCACATAGTAGATTTCTGAACCCTTGTTTAAGATGATCATGGGGCTTCACCAAGACTCCAAGACCCCACCATGGTCTCACCAATCCATTGTGAAGTTCATTAGAGCCCAAAGGGTCCATTGGAGTCAACCCAGGGTGGCCCAGTTGACCTAGAACCACCATATGCCTAAAATGGGCAAGGTGCCCTAACTAAGGACACTGTGCCCTAGTAAAGCCCAATTAACCCTACCAGGGCCTTTCTAGACCTAAAGTGGGATCAATGGGTCACTAGGGACCCATGAAGGGCAGTCTAAAGGGTTAAGTTGACCAAAGTCAACTCTAACCCTAAATGGGTCAAACCTGTCCTACATAGGGTCAACTGACCATCCCCTAGCCAAGTGCACCCCACCCAAGCCAACCTAACCCTAGAGTGAGGTCAATGGGTCACTTAGGACCCATTGGGGTCCACCCAATGGGCTAGGTTGACCAAAGTCAACTCTAACCCTAAATGGGCCAAACTAGCCTACTTAGGGTCAATTGAAGTTTCCTTAGCCAAGTGGACCCCACACATACCTTCCTAATTCTAGTGAGAGGCCAATGGATCACCACGGACCCATTAGGGGCAACCTCAAAGACCAAATTTACTAAGGTCAACCCTAGTCAAGGTTTAGGTCAAGCTAGCCCAAATGGTCTAACTCCAGCTCTAGCCCAATTCACTTGGGCTAACACTGCTTTGTTGGATGAAATGAACATGTGTGCTGCCATTGGGTTAGGTAGGAGTCAAATTTCAACTTGGTGAGTTGGAGAGAGAAAAATCTCCAAATGGAAAGAGAGAGAAACATAAGAGAGTAATGGGGGGAAGACCTTGGGCTCATCCTTCCCCTTCCCCAAACTCCCATTCATTTCACCAGGACAAGGAGAGTTCAACCAGCTAGTTTTGACTGGTCTAAGCCATTCCTCATCCCCCACCTACCATGTACGCCATCTTTGACTAAGGACCAATAATGGAAATGCATCCTACATCCACCTAACACCCCATTTCTTCTTCTTAAAATCTTCACTGGACTCCAAGGAGTCAGTACCACCCTTTTCCTGAAGGAGACAAGGAGTTTCACTGTGTTGTTGCAGAAATCTGACCACCACCACCACCACCATGACAATCCAGCGATCGGCAAGGCTACATCCACCCACACATGTCCTCCTCCACTCCTTCTTCCATGGGTAGTTCATAGCAATCATTAGGGCCAAGGTTCGGGCTCAATTGAGCCCAATCCAATGTGAAATTTTACTGGTTTTTTCGCTAAAATGCAACTGTCGGGATCACCAGAATAGGGCTCTCCGGCGGCTGTGCCGCCGCTTGGCGACAACCACCACCTCAACGAAGGTGGTGGTGGCGGTGGCCGGTAAGGGAGGTGGCCGGATCGCCGGTGGCAGCAGCTGGAAGGAGCTCCAGGAGGGATAAATCCAGGTCGTCGGCTGAAGGTGGAAGACGACGGGATGTCGTCCAAGGCGCGCCAAGATTTGTGCAGATTTGATTTTAAACTATAGGTTTATATATGCATTTTAATGATTTCTATCACACTTTATGTAATTAATTTTTTATATTTTTAAAAATAATTTGATGCAATTTCACAGAATGTGTTCAACATGAAAATTGTATCCTGGAGAGTCTAGTGTACAGCAAAATTGATTTGAACCAATTTGGGTGCCTGGTTTGACTAGGGCACTCATTTTGGTGGGGTCTACACCTAGGGCAAGGCAGAAATTGAAATGGGTGCCCACAGTTCATATTTGGTCCAGATGATTTGAAATTTTGGCAGGGAGTCACCCTAGACCATATCTAGGTCCTGACAAAAAATAAAAATTTTTAGGGACAAAGTTTTTATAGTTTTGGAAATTATTTAATTTATATAGGGTAAATTAATTTAAGGGCCAAATGACCTCCAAACTCACCCAAATTTGGTTGAGTGGTGCTTGGGTTCATTATAAAGATCTGGTTTAAATTTCATCATATTGGAAGTGACTTGAACTGAAATCATGCAAACCCTAGCCTTGCCCTAAAAAGGGTATTTGTGGCAAAAGTGCACTTTGGGTTTTGAGTGAATAAATCACCTCAACAGACGTTGGAATTGGGGTCACTGGCTTGGCATGGCTTTTTGCACCTTCCCATGAAAGATGGGGTAGATTGGAATTGATTTGCCCTAAGATCTAAGACCAAACCCTAAGTAAGGACTTTTGTGCCTTGTGAAGGGCATGAGCCCAAAACACCTTGAATGAACTTAAAATTTTGAATGGAGGGTGCTAAGGTAGATAAAACCATCTGGTAAAAATCTTAGGTGATTTTGGAAATGGTAGGGCCCACAAACCATAACCCTAGTTTCGGGCACAAATATTGTAGTGCTAGAATAGGTTAGTAAAACTCCTTGAACAATAATGAAATTTGGGTAGTGTGTTCATAAGGACAGATTGAGCCTCTGGTGATTTAATTAGGAATTATGGAACAAGTTTCTTCGCACTTCCTTTGAAACTCATGGGATTGCCCTAATTAATCATTTGGTCATTATGATCCCACTGCCCATTTGAAGGTCTTCAAAATTTGGCAGAGGGAGTTTTAGACCATATTGATCATATATGAATTTTAATAGAATTTTTGAATATATAATTAGGGTACCTACTTCACAAGCTCATAAATTTGGGAACTTGATAAATAATTCTTACAGAGCTCTATACTGGTTGAAAAATTATGAAACTTGATAAGTATTGTTCCTAGTTAATTATGCTCATATGGGAATTTATTTGGAATTGTTAGATGGATAATTGTTATACTTTATTCATTAACCCCTTAACGTGGAATATTATGAGAAAATCAAGTATAGACTTTATTATTCAATGATAAATTGTGAAACTTGATCTAGAGTATTTATATGTCCTTACAATCCCCCTTGAATTTTCTCTGAATTTTTGGAAGTATTATTGTTGTACATATCTCTTAAAATGATTTATTCTAGGATATATTTGAAATTAACATTTGGGGCTTAAACCTTGCTAAAAAATTGGGAGACTTTGGATTTTAAGTTAATTATTCATTTTTTTATTTAACATAAATTTAGTGGAATGTTTTCTTGTTTGAAATGGGTACTTCATGTTCAAACTTGGAATTTTTGGCTACTAGAATAATTAAATAAATTATCAGATAATTATGAAAATTGTGAATTTCTGGATTTAGGCCACAAAGGTCATAATAGCTCTCCAATAATCATTATAGGAGTACTGGATGATTATTTAGTGTACCTCCCATTTTACGGGTCATATAGCTTAAGTGGTCTGCATATAGTAAAAACTGTAAAAATTATGTTGGAGTATAATTTGAGCACATGAGTTGGGATTAGTGTTTAGCTGGTTTGGTAGATAAAAATAACTTCACCATTGTAATTAGGATGAGTAAAGGGTTGGATTGGTTAGTGTTAGGTGGTGCTCGGGATCGACGAAAGATCGTCTTCCCCGTAGAGAGGAAATGTCAAATGCACTATGGTTAGATCCAATACAATATTTAAGGGACTAGGAGTTGATTATTAATCAATAAGTATAAGTGCCTTTCGAAAGGGAGCCTTGGGCTTCAGCCCATCATAGCTCCTAGTTCCCTCGAGAGCCCTTCGTGTGGAATACCTTGAACAGTCCTAGGCTAAACCTAAATTGTTAGGCAAAACTGAAATGCAAGAGTAACTAGTAAACACTTGGGTTTCATCTTCACTCACATCGATGTCTCGGGGTGGTAGGTTGGGTCACTCGGGTTATAGGCTCAGTGGATTTGGTGATGGGAAGTTTGGCCCGGCGAGCTTTGGCTCGTTAGTTATTTGTGATGGGCAGGTTGGCCCGGCGAGCTTTGACTCGGTAGTTGTTTGTGATGGCAGGTTGGCCGGCCGAGCTTTGGATCGGTTGTTGTTTATGACGGATGGGTTGGTCTGGGGAGCTTTGGCTTGGTAGCTGTTACATAAGGTTGCATGTGCATAAGGTATAAGGTGGTGGGTCTTCGGTATTAGAGGGTCGATGCACCGACGCCAATACGTTAACTCGATAAGTGTGGTTTAGCACTTGGCAAAATAAAGTCCGGTGGGCCAGCCGGTAAGAGTATGCAGGAGCTCTGCTTAGTACACCAGTGTTGAGGCGTACGATAGATCTGACTGGTAGTGCAATTACAGGTTTAGAGGTGGGTGAGGCCCATCCCACCGCTTCCATTTGCCACTACGGAGGTATCCTCGGAGGTTCGACTCCAGAAAGGGGGAACTAAAAGTCTTTATAAACAGAGTCAAGTGGGTGTGTTGCACTTGTATATGAAGGAACGCGGTTTACTCTTGGCAATGGAGCGCGGCGGAGCGCATGGAATGGTTTTTTTTTTGAACAAACAAAACTCACAACCAATCCATCACATAGGGTTTATGATATGTTACCTCTAGAGAATATATCTCTAGGTGAAGTGGTGAATGCGAGGATGAAGATGGCAACGAATCCACCACAAGGAGAAAACAATCTCTTTCGCCTCTTAGTTCACCTTGAACCCGAACAGTGAGGAATCTCTATTCCATTGACGGGAAATAGAGACACAAAGCCTAGACTTTCTCTTCCAAGTGTGCCAATGACTCCTAGTGGCCAAACCACACTAGTCGCCGGGAGAAGAAGAAGAAGAGGAGAATGGTGGGGCTTGACAGGACCGGCTCCTTCACCAACCGTCGGCGAGCTCCTAGAGACTGACCAACAACGATAAGGAGGGGCCGACGAGGTGAGCTCTCGCCGGTGAGGAGGTTAGAGGCGGCACGACTAACCTTCGGCACGAGCAAGGAAGCGATCGCAAGGGCGCCGTCAAGAGGATTCCGGAGAAACCCTAGCCCCTTGCCGAAAAACCTTTCTGCTTAACTCACCATGCGGGAGGGGGAAAAAAGGCCTGCACCTCTCTTTTTTCTAAATCTGATTCATATCTTTATATATATATATATATATATATATATATATATATATATATATATATATATATATATATATATATATATATATATATATATATACATAACTATTACATATACATATGTATAGGAATGTATTCCTAAATCAAGCCCATATGGTTACAGTTAACTAAGCAATAAAATTGTGCTCTCATACCAAAACAATTATGACGACTAGCCTCGTCATAATTTTCTCTTTTGATAGTCGCACAAAAACAAAACTTGTCTAAGCATGTCGAGTCACGACATAATGCGCTCGCACTTACTATAGTATTTAGATTAAATTTTCCAGGAAATAAATACCCAAGTAAGCCGAACTGATACTGTTCCCGTTCATTTGGTGCGACCTTATAGAGGGACTATGTCGTCAAGGCGATAATGTAACAACCTATATTATGGACTATAAGAGGATGTCACTGCATTATAGTCTCCTTAATAACATAGTGACTAGGTAACATATTTTGATGGCCTGTGTCTTTCTCTTGTCACATGATATCATAAATATTGTGCAAAATAGGAGCGTGTCATTTTCGCACTATATTTAATTTTTCTCCGTCTCATAAGTGACGTGTATTTATAACTGCATCAGTTATATTGCATGCTATACAAACTCGCTTTACAAAGGGGCCCGTTGATATCATAACTCAAATAAATTTGAGGGACACAGAGATTTTCTCGTGTATATTACACACACAGAGGCATGAGCAACGAATCACGTTATTTATCACCATCAGATGATAGTCTTCAACCGCAGTCACAATGCTCACACCAATGCGCCAAATCTACACATCTCAAATCTACAATTAATAAGACACGTTGTGAACATTAATGACACTCAACACAATCCAAATAATGTTACAACATGGAATAGGTCAAGCTCAGTATGTTTAAAACACATATACATATTCATATGATTAAACGATAATCCCTTATCAACATTTATAGAACTACAATGTACTTCAATCGATATGACAATCTTAACTTGGTAATCAATGTTCCTCTTTGATTACCTCGATTGTGAGTAGAATATAAGATTACGTGATGGTACAAACTCAGAGTTCTATAGTTCAGGACCAAGTGCATCTTCCCAAACCAAATATGAGACTCAACACATAATCAAGGAACAAAATGTGAAAACATTTATAAGCAAAAGACAACTTTCAAAAACACTACTTCCTTCAGTCTCCCACTTGTTTTTTAAAGTTTCTTAATTAAGAAAATTAAAACATAAAGAGACCCACAGAGTCAATCGACAAGCCACTCTCCATGGTCTTGAAGCCCCATGGACTTGAAGTGAACTTCGCCTTTGGCTCGAGACAATGGTTTTGTGAAGGGATCAGCTGTGTTACTGTTTGTGTCAATCCATAAAAGTGCAATTTTTCCTTCATCAATAAAGTCGCGCGTAACAAAATACTTTCTGTCCATGTATTTTGTTTTATGATGTGATTTTGGCTCCTTGATTTGAGAAATAGAAGCGATATTGTCGCAAAACAACTTCAAGGGCCCCTCACTGGATGCAACGACTCCTAGTTTCTCAAGGAACTTCTTAATCCATACTCCTTCTTTGCTTGCTTCTGCGGCTGCCATGACTTTCACTGCGGTGGTCGAGTCAGCTGTAGTTGACTGTTTCTAACTCCTCCAACTCACGACACCACTATTCAGAAGAAAAATGAACCCAGATTGAGATCTCCTATCATCCGGATCTGTCATAAAGCTAGCATCTGTGTACCCTTTGGCAGCTAGATCCTTCTACCCACCAAAAACAAGAAACTTATTCTTGGTCCTCTTCAGGTACCTAAGAATAGTTTTGACGGCGGTCCAATGATTAGGACTGGGCGAAGCCTGATGTCGACTAGTCATGCTCAAAGCAAATGCGACATCCGGTCTTGTGTAAGTCATGGCATACATGATGGATCCTACAGTGGAAGCATACTGAACATTCTTCATGTATTCAATGTCTTTATGCATTGAAGCGCAGTGAGACTTTCCAAGTTGCACAGACACTTTCATTGGCACATTCCCTTTCTTAGAGTTCTCCATATGAAACCTTTCTAAGACTTTGTCAATGTAAACACTTTGATATAGGCCAATGAGTCTCCGCGATCGGTCTCTATATATCTTAATTCCCAAGATATATTGGGCTTGACCCATGTCCTTCATTGAAAAAATTGTTTTCAATGAGTCTCTTGTTGGTTCCATTAATGATAATTCATTCCCCATTTATAAAATGTCATCGACATATAAGACCAAAAAGATAATGTGACTCCCACTAACCTTCTTGTACACACAAGGCTCTTCTTTGCTTTGAATAAATCCAAGAGTTCCAACCTCTTCATCAAAGCGCTTTTTCCAACTCCTCGACGCTTGCTTTAAGCCATAAATGGCCCTCTTAAGTTTGCATACATTGTTGATATTGTTCGGGTCTTCAAAACCTTGAGGTTGTTCCATGAACACATCCTCATCAAGCTTTCCATTTAAGAACGCTGTTTTGACATCCAATTGCCATATTTCATAATTATAAAAGGCGGCAATGGCCAGCATGATCCGAATAGTTTTGAACATTACAACCGGCGAAAATGTTTCATCATAGTCAATCCCTTGGACTTGACTGAAACCTTTTGCACGAGTCTAGCCTTGTAGGTTATCATGTTCCCATTCATGTCCATCTTCCTCTTGATGATCCATTTGTTGGGGATGGACTTCTTTCCATCAGGAAGGTCAACCAAGTCCCATACTTGATTGTCATACATGGACTGAATTTCAGATCTCATGGCTTCTTACCAGGCAATGGAATCTATCCGTTTTAAAGCTTCTTCATATGTCAAGGGGTCTTCGGTGTCGATCACCAATACTTCATGAAAACCCATGTATAGGTCAGGTTTTCTTCACACCCTTGTCGTTCTTCTGAGTCCATTTTGCACATTCAACTCCTCTTGAGTCACCTGAATGTCTTCCACAATTTCTTGCGGAATTATTTCATGCTCAATGCGAGTCAAGCGGTCGCTTGGTGGTGCGGTATGAACCTCCTCTACAAATATTTGTGGAGGTGGGATGTTCATACTCCCACTGAACAAAGGAACTCCATGTGACATCTCGTGATCATCTTGAATATCAAAACTCGTTTCATGATCACTCCCTTGTAGGCCTTCTTGAGTTTCCTCAAGTATTATCCTACGGTCACTGCCTTCAATTCTTTCGAGAAACTCTTTCTCTAAGAACGTTGCACCCTTCTTTACGAATATGGTATTCGTCAACTTGTGCTAGAAATTATACCCTTTCGTTTCTCTTGGGTATCCAATGAAGAAATATTTGTCCACTTTGGGTTCTAATTTTGACGATAACATACGTTTGACATATGCCTCGCAACCCCAAATTTTGAGAAAAGATACGTTGGGTGGCTTGCCAACCCACTTATCATGAGGAGTATTATCAACATATTTTGTTGGGACAAGATTCAGAGTGTAAGCCGCAGTTAATAACGCATGTCCCCAGAAATATAAAGGAAGATCGGATTGGCATATCATGGAACGAACCATGTCTAGCAGGGTTCGGTTTCTCCTTTCGGAGACACCATTCCACTGCGGGGTTCCAGGAGGAGTAAGTTGTGGTACTATACCACAATCCTTTAGGTAAGTAGTGAACATATTGCTCAAGTACTCACCTTCACAATCTGTTCTCAAGATTTTAATTTTCTTATCAAGTTGGTTCTCTACTTCGTTTTTGAATTCCTTGAATTTCTCAAGAGATTCACTTTTGTGCTTCATAAGATAAACATAGCCATAACGAATATGATCATCTGTAAAGGTAATGAAGTACCTATAACCATCTCTTGCACTTGTACTCATTGGACCGCATAAGTCGGAGTGTATCAATTCCAACAAGTTGCTCGCTCTTGCACCTTTCTTGTTGAAAGGTGTCTTGGTCATTTTACCGGACAAACAAGATTCGCATGTTCCAATTGCTTCAATGTCAAAAGAATCCAAAATATTAGCTTGATGCAATTTCCTTATGCGTTTCTCGCTTATATGACCAAGACGATGGTGCCATAAGAGTGTCTCATTTAGGTGAGATATCTTGAGTCTCTTGTTATTGATATTCAATACAGGTTCATCTTCAACTATATTTAGCAAATACAAGCCATTTGAAATAAAAGCATTTGCATAAAATATACCATCCCTCTTAATCGTCATTTGTGAATTACCTATCACAAAACAAAAACCTTCCGCATCCAAACATGATACAAAAATAATGTTTCGAAATACAAAAGGGACATGATAAACATCTTTTAAGGTTTAACATAAACCACTAGGTAAGTGAAGGTCTAGGGTGCCCACAGAAGCTGCAGATATCCTTGCACCAATTCCAACCTTCAGCACAACTTCTCCCTTGGAGAGCAATCTTCTATACCTTAGTGACTGCACATTAGAAACTAAGTGAGCACATGATCCGGTATCTATTATCCAATCAAGGATAGTAGTGGTCAAGTTTAAATTTAATTCTATAACACATATACCTTTGGGACGCTTGCGTTCAATCTTGCCTTCATCCAAGTCATGCTTATAGTTGGGGCAATTCATCTTGAAGTGTCCTTTCTCATGACAATGGAAGCATTCGATGACAGACATCAAAGAGTTCTTCACTTTGCTTCCCTTGGAGTTGCTCACATGAGCTCCTCCCATATTGCCTTTGAACGAGGAATTTTTACTTGCAATCTTGACTGCAGCTTTGCCTTTATTCTTAAAGGGCTTCTTGCTATTTGATGCAATGGCCAAGACAGGATTTGCCTTTGTCTTGCCCATGTCCACCTCAGCTGTTTTGAGGGCATTATGGTGCTCATTTATGGTCATCTTCCTTTCACGCATATGATAATGCATTATGAAATCCTTAAAGGAGTAAGGAAGCGAACCCAAAATGATATCCTCAGCAATGTCTTCAGGAAGCGGAGAATTCATTTTTTCCAATTTCTCCAAGTAGCCCTGCACCATAAGAAAGTGCACCGAGACAGATTCACCCCCCATCAACTTGCACCTTGTGAGTGATATGGTGGTCTTATAGCGCTCTTCTCGAGCACTATCGGTGAACATCTTCTCTAGTTGTGTCACTATTTCTTTTGCAGGAGTATCAAGGAATTTCCTTTGCAACTGATCGCCAAAGCTGGCCAAGATCAGTGTTTGAACAACACGCAGTTGGTCATTCCATTTATTTTGTTCCTCCTTTTCAACATCAGTTGGTTCGCCTTTCTCCTTCTCTTCTGGGCAACTGCCATCCAAAATTTGTTGGAGATTTTCCAAACGCAACACGATGTTCAACTTGAGGATCCAATCGGAATAGTTTGACCCGTCGTTAGCAAGCAGGCTTTTATCAATCATGGAACGCAGGAAATTGTGAAGGGTAGACATAACTCTCTAAATAAAATTAAGAGAAGAGTAAAGACAAGGCCATAAAAAAATATTTGCAATATAAAATAAAATTGCCACACAAGATCCTATCCAAACAAATGGAGTCATCCAATTGGTTTGTGCAGGTAGGTACAAGTCACCAATCATAACCTTTTAAGCAAAAAAAACTTAAACCTTATGATTCTTGAGAATAACCAAAAGCACTTTCCCAAAAATTCAAGCCTAGATCTTGAAAATTTGATTAAGAAAACTCTTATTATTGGGCAACCAATGTGACCAAAATATTCCCCCAACATGAGTAGGATGTGCCTCACACAAAACCTACTCACATGCGGCCTAATATCAAGTTCACACCGGTTCCACCACATCTAGTAATTGGAGTCACACTCATGATTATCCAAGATTACTAGTTAAGTGGATAATATGAGAAGGAAAAGAAACATCTTAAATCTTTGAACCATTTCATATAATCTAATTCCTCTAAACAACGAAGGAATCAAAAATAAAACCTAACTCATGGCATTCTAAATATTACATGCATCACAAGCAATACATTCCAGAGACGAAAAATAAAATAAAAGAGGATGCGAAGAACAACTCCGCAACACAAAAGGAAATGGATGGTCCAAGCCGCCAACACCAACCGATTCATCTAGATCACTCTTGTAGCCAAACAAACCACAATCAATAGTGATCTCCACATAAACCTCCAGAGGCAAAAGCCACAAAAAGAACAACCTCATTGCCAAGAGAAAAACCCTACAACCTCGCTCTGATACCACTGAAGGAACGTGGTTTACTCTTGGCAATGGAGCGCGGCGGAGCGCATGGAATGGTTTTTTTTAAACAAGAAAAACTCACAACCAATCCATCACATAGTGTTTAGGATATGTTACCTCTAGAGAATATATCTCTAGGTGAAGTGGCGAATGCGAGGATGAAGATGGCAACGAATCCACCACAAGGAGAAAACAATCTCTTTCGCCTCTTAGTTCACCTTGAACCCGAACAGTGAGGAATCTCTATTCCGTTGACGGGGAATAGAGACACAAAGCCTAGACTTTCTCTTCCAAGTGTGCCGATGACTACTAGTGGCCAAACCACACTAGTCGCCGGGAGAATGAGAAGAGATAACGGTGGGTATTGACAGGACCGGCTCCTCCACCAACCATCGGCGAGCTCCTAGAGAACGACCAGCGATGATAAGGAGGGGCCGACGAGGTGAGCTCTCATCGGTGAGTAGGTCAGAGGCGGCACGGCTAACCTTCGGCGCGAGCAAGGAAGCGATCGCAAGGGTGCCGTCAGGAGGAGTCCGGAGAAACCCTAGCCCCTTGCCGAAAAACTTTTCTGCTCAACTCACCGTGCGGGAGGGGAAAAAAGGCATGCACCTCTCTTTTTTCTAAATCTGATTCATATCTTTATATATATATATATATATATATATATATATATATATATATATATATATATATATATATATATATATATATATTTATATACATAAATATTTCATATACATACATATAGGAATATATTCCTAAATCAAGCCCATATGGTTACAGTTAACCAAGCAATAAAATTGTGCTCTCATACCAAAACAATTATGACGACTAGCCTCGTCATAATTTTCTCTTTTGATAGTTGCACAAAAACAAAACTTGTCTAAGCATGTCGAGTCACGACATAATGCGCTCGCACTTACTATAGTATTTAGATTAAATGTTCCAGGAAATAAATACCCAAGTAAGCCGAAATGATACTGTTCTCATTCATTTGGTGCGATCTTATAGAGGGACTATGTCGTCAAGGCGATAATATAACAACCTATATTATGGACTATAAGAGGCTTTGTCATTGCATTATAGTCGCCTTAATAACATAGTGATTAGGTAACGCATTTTGATGACCTATGTCTTTCTCTTGTAACATGATATCATAAATATTGTGCAAAATAGGAGCATGTCATTTTCGCACTATATTTAATTTTTCTCCGTCTCATAAGCGACGTGTATTTATAACTGCATCAGTTATATTGCATGCTATACAAACTCGCTTTACAAAGGGGCCCGTTGATATCATAACTCAAATAAATTTGAGGGACACAGAGATTTTCTCGTGTAGATTACACACACATAGGCATGAGCAATGAATCACGGTATTTATCACCATCAGAAGATAGTCTTCAACCGCAGTCACAATGCTCACACCAATGCGCCAAATCTACACATCTCAAATCTATAATTCATAAGACACGTTGTGATCATTAATGACACTCAACACAATCCAAATAATGTTACAACATGGAATAGGTCAAGCTCAGTATGTATAAAACACATATACATATTCATATGAATAAACGATAATCCCTTATCAATATTTATAGAACTACAATGTACTTTAATCGATATGACAATCTTAACTTGGTAATCAATGTTCCTCTTTGATTACCTCGATTGTGAGCAGAATATAAGATTACGTGATGGTACAAACTCAGAGTTCTATAGTTCAGGACCAAGTGCATCTTCCCAAACCAAATATGAGACTCAACACATAATCAAGGAACAAAATGTGAAAACATTTATAAGCAAAATACAACTTTCAAAAACACCACTTCCTTCAGTATATTCACATCATGTCATAATTATATTTCATAGCATAATCATTGCATACAACCCGACACCTATTGTATAAGTGGTATGGGACGCTTATACAATAGGCCCTGCAAAACGACCACTTGGTTTATAAGTTCGTGCGAGCGTGCTTATAAGTTAAGGTTTTTATTCAGTATTACTTATTTATGCTTGCTGAAAAACCGACACCCTATCGTATAAATCGGTATGGGACTTTTTATATGATAGGAGCCCTGCAAAAGATCCCTTAGCTTATGTGTTTTCATATAAGTTAAGGTTACTATCTTATTCAATTTTCATACCATTATTACTGCCATATATACTTAGAACTGATAGATTAGTTCCGCCGTCATCTTCCTATTTGATATTCTCCACTTTCATGTTCTCTCCTTTCCTTCTCCCCGCTCGGTGCCTAGGAGCCATTGGGGAAGGGGCGGGGGATGATAGGACTTAGTCTTTTAGACTAACGGTTTTCGAACCACATCATTTAGGGGACCGTGGAGCCCAGCATGGAGGAGCAACCCCGGAGGTCGGCATGCTTGGAGATGGGGCAGTCTAGTATCTGAGTTCAGACGGCAGGGACTGTGAGTCCTGATCATTAGTAGTTATAGTATTTTGCTTCCGCGATGAGAGATATGTAGTGAGGACTTGATGTACTGGGCATAAGCCCATATTTTTAGTATTTTTATTACATCTGTGGACACTCCCTTCGTGGAGATTATTTACTATATATATGTGATTTATGTGGTCTTGCTTCTCACTACTTGCTACAGTTGTGATCGATTTGGCCTGCTGGATTGGCGTTTTGTAGTGATGACCTTTGCGGTTGCGAAGGTGTCACCACAAAGCGGCAGTTCTGGGCCTAAGACCCCGGTGTTTCAAAAGAAAAAGGGTGGGGGGGGGTCTTACAGAGGTGGAAGCTGAGGAGGTTCCTATCTTAGAGGAGAGGGATGTCTGAGAATGGGCAGAGCATTCTAGGCTGGGGGCTGCAGAGGAGGTCATGAAGATGTAGATTCTCACCCATGGAGGGAGGGTGGAGAAGGTTCGCATCAGCGAGGGGCTGATCCCAGAGGCTCAGGGCTGGATGCTGACATGTATCAAGAAGAACGTGGACATCTTCGCATGGAGCGCAGTGGAAATGTCAGGGATTGACGGGGACGTGGCCTGCCACCACCTCAACATGGACCCAGGAGCTCACCCCATCCAGTAGAAGAAGAGATCCACCGCCGACAAGCTGGCCGTGTCGATCAGAGAGGAGGTGGCCAAATTCCTCAAGCCCGGCTTCGTATCCGAAATACAGTACCCTGACTGGGTCTTCAATGTAGTTATGGTTAAAAAAGGAGACGACCAGTGGTGTATGTGTGTAGATTTTTCTTTGCTTAATAAATTATGCCCTAAGGATTGTTATCCCTTGCCTCGAATCGATGTGCTGGTTGACTCAGCTGTCGATTTTCCTGTAATGAGCTTCTTAGATGCATTTTCAGGTTATCACCAGATTAGGATGCACCCCCCCCCCCCGAACTGATTTTACGCATTTGTCGAACTGAGCTTGCCGTTCGTCGAATGGAGCTCAACATTCGTAAAGCTCAATATATAGAGAGATAGAATTTTGTCTGTATTGTGGCATTGAGTGATACCTACTCACTCAACATCTTTGGTTCTAATGATTGAATTTTGTCTAAGTCCACAGATGCTGAGTCATGCTGACGTCAGCAAAGTAAAAAAGTCAACCAAAATTCAAATGTTGCGGAAATGCTGCCAGAGACGTTGGCGCCCAACTGTTATCATCTTCTGCACTTTCCAAGGAATATTTTCACCATTAAGTGTTGGGGCCCACACACAGCAAAGAGCCATTAAATCAGGAATTAATGGAAAGTATGGGCTGAATGGCTAAATCTCGGCCATCAATCCTGGTGGTGGGGCCCACTGCTCAATTGGCCTTCAAAAAATAAAAAGAAGAAAATCGGCTAGGGCAATCAGTCGAATCCTTATCTAGGTTTTCTGAAAATGAACAGTGCGACAGAACTTCATCTTCTTCCTCGCCATTTTCGTCGAGCCTGAAGAAGCTGTTCTGCACAGATAACCTGGCTAAGGAAAGAGATAGCTGAAGCAATCACCATTTGCAACAACAGGTTCAGAAGCTATTCTTAGGAAGAAGATCAACTAGTTCTACAGAGAAAAGAAACCCGTTTGAAGAAAGTTTCTACTGTAAATTTCATTATCTTCAAAAGCAAATGCTTGGACTGATAACTGCTCAGTCCAGGAAGAAGTAGACACAGAGATCTTGCTTTAGTGTCTAATCAAACCAACTTCTATTTCTTCTATTAAGATTCTTTGTGAGTTTGGAGTTGTAAGCATGTTTTATAAAGGCTAAGGTCTTTGTGACGTGTGTTTGGCTTAGTGCCGGGTGAAAGGTCTTTTTGACCTGGGTTTGGCTTAGTGCCTAAGTTGTAGGTATGTGTGACCTGTGTGGTCCTGCGGGATCTGTGCTGTAAGCTATTAAGTAGCTGAGTTCTGGAGGGAGAGCCGAATCTAACACATTGTTAGATAGGCGCAGAGGGACAGTGGGTGTACCCAAGATTGGGGAACCACTATAAAATTATTGTGTCGTCTGTGATTGTTCTTGAAAGCTGATAACTAACCTAATCACCAGGCATAAAAATTTGATAAAAGGAAAGAAAATTTAATTAGAGACAAAAACCTCTTCACGCCCTCTAGGTGTTTAGCTACCCTTGAAAATAAGACTTTCAAGTGGTATCAGAGGGAGGTTGCTCATTAATGGCTTAACAGTCTGAGTAGACCTTCAAGGTTAGCTTGAAGTTTATCTCTATGGGTTCAGGAAAATGACCAATAAGGAGTTGAGTGCTGTGAGACTTCCAATCTATAGGAAGGAAGATTTTGGCATCTGGAAAGCAACGGTGAGGCAGTTTATGGAAGCTGCTGACCCTAGGATGTATATTACAGTTGAAGAGGGACCATTTATCCCAATAAAGGTGTCTACACTGGATGCTAATGTCAAGAGCCCCAAGATATATGATGAGATGATCTAGGATGAGTTGGCCCTGGCCTCAATAGACAAGAGGGCAAAGAATATAATAATTAGTGTTGTTGATGACACTACACTTCAGAACCTGATCCATTTCACAACAACAAAGGAAATGTGGGAAACACTTGTGATCTACATGGAGGGGACAGATGAAGTTAGAGATTATAAGAGGTCCATGCTCAACCAAGAGCATGAGACTTTCAGGCAATCAAAGGGGCACAGCATAACCATCTATTATGAAACGTTTTTTAGGATTGTGAATGAGCTGAAGACTTATGGAAGAGTATTCAGTCACTATGAACTGAATGACAAGTTCCTTAGATCTCTCTCTAGATAGTGGGACACAAAAATCTGTGCCATCAGAGAAGTGACAAAGCTGGGTGACACAATTCCTTACACCCTCTTTAGGAAGCTGTTGTCATATGAGATACAGCTGGCTGTAAAGAAAGAAGAGGAGAACCAGAATAAGTCTCAGGCTAGAGATAAGTCTGTTGCATTCAAAGATGAAGGCTACAATAAAAGCAGTAGAAATTCTCCTTGTCCACCAAGGAGAGATGCTGAATCTGATTCTGGAAGATCAGAGAAAAGCACATCGGACTGCCAATGGTCTGATGAAGATTTTGTTGCCTTCATCAGGCAATTTAAGAAGTTCTCAAAGAAGAAGAACTGGATAGACAGGCCTTCCTCCTCCTCTCATACCAAGGATGACTACTACAAGGGCAGGAGAAAATCCTCTAAGGAGGACAGGTATGGTTCCAAAACTGGTAAACATGTTTCCACTAACATGACTTGTTATCATTACAGAAAACTTGGGCATGTAATAGCTGACTGCCCAGTCAAAAGAAGAGAACATGGTGAGAAAAAGGATAACCAACAACAAAAAGGCAAGAATGAGAAATCCCTCATTGCTAAGAAGAAAAAAAGTTGGACTGACTCCTCCTCATCTGAGTCAGAAGAAAAAGAGGAAGAAGACTACATTGTGTTGTACTCTACTGAAGAAGGAGCTGTAGAAGCAGACTGCATCAAAAGGCTGGTTATTTTAGAAGAAGAAACTGAGAAGGTTCATCCTGCTGCCAGGATTGAAGACAGGGCCCCTCTATCACAGTATGATGGTGATTCAAAGGTGGATTATGAAGAAGACAGCTGCTACCTTGGGCTGATGGCAAGGTCTAATGAAGAAATCAGCTATGATCAGCCTGGTCTAAGAAAGGTAATTTATGTTACCAGCTCTTTTTGTCAGATTCTGAATCTATTCCAGATTCTTGTGCCTCTGAAATAAGTGATGATGATGACTGATAATTGGAGGGAGACATCAATCAATTGATTGATAATTATGGTGCACTTTTGCAGGTTCTAAAGAAAAGCAATCTCTTGGCCAAACAGCAGGCTCACAAAATTACTTATTTAAAGCTTGCTGCTTCTGAAATAGCAAAATTGCTGGATCTGAAGAATCAAGAAGTTATCAAACTGAAGAATGTAACAATCCTTCAGATAAGCACCATAACCTTCAAGAATAACCATATCAAGAATCTTGAAGGAAATCTCTAAAAAGAGAGGGAACTAGTGGCTAGCATCTCCAAGCCTAACACAGTGTTGCCCTTGATAAACTCTTTCTCCTCCCAAAAGGGAAATAAAGGTTTGGGATTCAAGGGAAGAACAAGAGCTGCTAATCCCAAGGGAAAGGGCAAAGCTCAAGTGGAACCACTAGACTCTAAGCCTCATGTTCAATTTAGTAAAGTGCAATTTCCTTCTAACAGACAATACCATAAGAGTATTTATGGTCACTGGAAGCATGCTAGACCATCTTGTATGAACAAAAATGTTCCACAATATGGTGGTAGATACAACAAGTGTACCTATGAGGAAATACAAATGGCCCAACCTGGACTATTTGTGTTTTGTGCAACAGCCGGTTCAGTCAAGGGTAAAGCTGCTGACTGTTCTCAATTTTCTGCAGCCGACTCTAAGATAAAGAGCAAGGTTGTCAGTATACCAGACCTAGGCATCTATGATGCCATCAAGAGTATGCTTTCTGAAAAGAAAGCTGCTGCTAGAAGGGCTCAAGATATCCCAAGCACTTATGCTGCCAAACCGACTACTTGTCAGACTGGAGCTGGGAAACTAAAGAACAAGACTACTGCTACTCCTTCTAGACTGAGAGCTACTGTTAACACAACCAATAGATCTGCTCCAAAAATAAGGTACACCATCCATGAGTGTTGGTGTTGTGGCAAGATAGGCCACTTTGTTGTTGATTGATGACACAATCATAGTGTGCAGAGAGAAAATGTTAGCTTTCCTATCATAAAAGCTGCAGACAGACAGAGTTATTTTCAGTCTAACATGCACCAAGGACCCAATAAAAATTGGGGTCCTAAGGTTAACTGATTTGTGTTTTGTAGGTTAGTCCAAGTGCCCATACCCCTATATGGTACTTGGACAGTGGATGTTCCAGGCACATGACTGGAACAAGGTGCACGCTGAAGGATTATGCTCTAGTAAAGAATGGAGCAATGGTTATCTTTGGTGGGTCGGAAAAAGGGGCGACTAGAGGTTATGGTAAGATCTCTAATGACATAGTCACTATCACTAGAGTAGCCTATGTGGAAGGGTTGCAACACAACCTGATAAGCATTAGCCAACTCTGTGATCTTGGCTATGACATAGTATTCCACAAGGATGAGTGCCAAATTAAGAGGTTAAGTGACCAACAGGTCATCTTAACAGGAACTAGGAGTGGAAATGTGTACTGTTTAGATTTTCTATGCTCTAGCAAAGACTCACATATATGTCTAGTTGCAGATAATAAAGCCTTTTTCTATGTCCAGTGGAACAAGAGGCTATCCCATCTAAATTATAGGACCATAGGCAAGCTATTCAGCAATGAGCTAGTTAGGAATAGGACTAAGTCTATATGCACTAAGGAGTGTATCTACTCTGCATACCAAAAGGGCAAACAGACTAAGACCTCCTTCAAGTGCATTGACACCAAAGACTCATTGAGATGCTTATACCTCTTGCATATGGATTTGTTTGGTCCTATGCCAATTTAAAGTCTAGGTACGAAAGTCTACACACTTGTGGTTATTGATGACTTTTCTAGATTTGCCTGGGTGTTCTTTCTAAGGAAGAAATCTGAAACCCCTGATGTCTTCCATACACTTGTCAAGCAAATTCAGAATTAATTCAACAACACTGTGGTTAAAATTAGAAGTGACCATGTGATTGAGTTTCATTCTGAGTGCATGACAAGGTTCTGTGAAGAGCAAGGGATTCATCAAGAATTTTCCTCTCCTATAACACCCCAACAAAATGGAATTGCTGAGAGGAAATATTGGACTCTCAGAGAGGCTGGTAGAACCTTGTTAAGTGACTCATCCCTTCCAGAATACTTCTGGGTTGAGGCAGTTAACACTACATGTTATGTCCTTAATAGGTCTTCTATCACCAAGAGCCACAAGAAGACTCCCTATGAGATATTGAAGGGCAAAAAACCAAACCTGAGCTATTTTAGAATCTTTGGTTGCAAGTGCTATGTGCTCAATAATGGAAAAGTCCATTTGACTAAGTTTGCTGCCAAGTCCCATAAATGGATCTTTGTTGGGTACAATACTCATAGTAAGGCATATAAAATCTACAACTTAACTAGCCAAGTTGTAGAAGAGTCAATACATGTTATTTTTGATGAGTCCAACATGGTTAACTGTGAGCTGCCAAGCTCCTCCTCTTATAGTATTGCAGGTACAGAGCAGATGATGGACAAGCTGACCATCAAGGAAGCTACCCCAAACAGTCCAAGATAATGATGATGGACTGCCTATTCTAAGAGAAGAGGAAAACATACCTGAAGAAATTGAAGACCAGCTAGCTGAAAACCCTAAAGATCAGCAAGTTACAACTAGATTGCTCCAACTACCAGGCATCTAAGGGACCATCCAGTACACCAAATCATTGGTGCTGCAAATCATGGAGTCCAGACCAGAAGCAGGAGCATGAATACAACTCTCTACTCAAGCTTTCTATCTCAAGAAGAGCCCAAGAAGTTTGAGGAAGCAACCAAGGACCAGTTCTGGATTGGAGCTATGCAAGAAGAACTGGACCAATTTAAGAGATGTAAGGTCTGGAAGTTGGTACCCAGACCACAAGGACAAAATGTCATAGGGACCAAGTGGATCTACAGGAATAAGTTGGATCAAAATGGCATTATTGTTAAGAATAAGGCTAAAATGGTGGCTAAAGGCTACAAACAAGAAGAGGGCATAGACTTTGAACACACCTTTGCTCCAGTAGCCAGATTGGAAGCAAAAAGGATATTCCGTACATTTGTTGTCTATCAGAAATTCAGAGTCTACCAGATGGATGTCATGTCAGCATTCCTGAATGGGGACCTAAAAGAGGATGTATATGTGGATCAGCCACTAGGTTTTGTAGGTCCTAACTCTCATAATTTTGTTTATAAGCTTAGGAAAGCTCCATATGGGCTAAAGCAAGCCCCTAGGGCTTGGTATGAAACCTTGTCCAGCTTCCTCATTGAGAACAAATTCTCAAGGGGGAAGATAGACAAGACCTTATTCCTAAGGGAATCAAAGGGCAAGCTTATCCTAGATTAGATATATGTCGATGAATTATCTTTGGATCTACTGATGACAACCTTTTCAGGAAGTTTGCTAAAATTAGGCAAGAGAAGTTTGAAATGAGCAGCATGGGTGAGCTCAAGTTCTTTTTGGGACTCGAATTAAGACAGACTGATGATGGCTTGTCCATATCCCAGTCCAAGTTCACTTGGGAACTAATCAAAAAATATGGTATGGAGAATGCCTCCACCATGAGAACTCCCTTATGGTCAAGTATACCTATAGGCAAAGATGAGGCAGGGATACTTGTTGATGAGTCTTTATATAGAGGGATAATTAGCTCCCCTCTTTAACAGACTGCTAGTAGGCCTGACATCATGTATGTTATATGTGTCTGTGCTAGGTATCAGGCCTGCCCTAAAGAATCTCATTACTCTGCTGCAAAGAGAATCTTGAGGTGTCTTAAGGGCACACCAGATCTTGGCCTATGGTACCCTAGAAATAGGGATTTTGATCTAACCAGATTTTTAGATGCAGATTTTACAGGCTGCAAAGAAGATGAGAAAAGCACTACTGGAACCTATCAGTTCTTAGGAAGAAGACTGGTTTCTTGGAACAGCAAGAAGCAAACTAGTGTGGCTATATCCACTGTTGAGTCAAAATATATATCAGCAGGCAGCTGCTGTACTCAGCTGCTATGGATCCAACATCAGCTAGAGGATTACCCCCTTCAGGTAAGTAGAACTTCTCTCTACTGTAATTCTACAAGTGTTATTTCTATTGATAGGAATCCTGTCTCACATAGCAAGACTAAGCATATAGAAAAAAGATATTATTTTATTAGGGAGCATGTGGAGAAGGAAGATATCAGTCTTGAGTTTGTCCCCACAGACAAGCAAGTGGCAGATATCTTCACTAAGCCATTAGATGAAGCAAAGTTCAACACCCTCAAATTTGAGTTAGGTATGTAGAAATTGGCATAGCTTCAGGCACTCCCTTCATATATTGATTTTTTATGGTGCGGGTATTGTTCCTCTTGCTGGATATACAGAATTCCTAGTGGTATCAATTCACTGATGCTTGTACTGAGGGAGAGTGAGTTACTCTGGAGAGAAGAGAAAAGGTCATCCAGTGGAAGGGCCAACCCCTTTCTGTCTATGCTACAGAAGTCAAAAGGGGGAGAGATGAGAGAAGGTCATAACAAGGGGGAGACATAGTAAGGGGGAGAGATGGCAAAGGGGAACGAAGGACATATCCATTGATCCAGAGAACGAGAGGTGGCACTCAAGTAAGGACAAACACCTTGCAGTAAAATAGGGGGAGTAAGTGATGCTCACCATACAGGAAGGAAATGAGCAAAATAGGGGAGTAAGTGATGCTCACCATACAGGCAGGAAATGAAGTACACTTACTTATAGCTTATTAGAATTTCAATATTTATTTTGCTATATAGGTTGTGTGTGTCATTGACCAAGGAAAGAAAACATTTTTTTTTGAGAAAGGTTTTGACTTTTTCAAATAGGGGGAGATTGTTGGATTCATTGTTCCCAATGTCCCTGATTTGTGAGAAGTCAAATAGGTCAATGTCACACACATCAAATGTATTTGATGTGTATTTGAGATTTTGAGTGCAGGTTAGTCCATATTACATTGATTGGACATGCGGACACAATAATTAGTTATTGGACATAACAAAAATCGATTAAGTCCACAGGCATTGAGTGGAGCAAGCTCACTCAACGCTAGAGGTAAGGATTCAATATTGTCTAGTAGAAATTTGTCTAATTCCATGGGCATTGAGTGAGGACAGCTCACTCAACGTCATATAACAAATGTCAATGAGTCTATCACAGCTTAACTGTTAGATAGCCAAAAATTTGTCTATGTACAAAAGCATTGAGTGTAATCTACTTACTCAATGCCATACAACAAAATGGCTGTGAGTCAGGCTGAGTCAGTCATAGCCATGAGAAATTGGCTGAAAATGTGTCTAAGTCCACAAGTGTTGATTGTGGTCTACTCACTCAACGTCATACAGCTTTTAGCATTGAGTGTTGTGACTGTCAACTCCACAGAAAAGTTGGGCAAAAATTTGACTAAGTCTACAAGTGTTGAGTGTAGCTTACTCACTCAATGCCAGATAAAAAAAATTCTATTAAGTAGTTTGGCATTGAGTGGAGCTTAATCTCTCAACGCCAAGGCCCAGAAAATCTGGCAAAGCTAAATAGCGTTGAGTGAGGCAAGCTCTCTTAACGCTCTCAATGCTCTTAACGCCTTGAAGTAGAAAAATTGGCTAAGTCCAAATACATGGATATCTTGGATTTCGTCGAGCTCAGCTTCATCGAACTGAGTTTAGCTTTCGACAATCTGAGTCTGGAATTCGTCGAACTGAATTTAATCTCTTGTCAAACTAAGGTTTGCTTTCATCAAACTAAACTTAGAGTTCGTCGAATTGATTTTGCGCATTCGTCGAACTGAGCTTGCTATTAACCCAGAAATCGGCGATCCTTCCCAAGGTAGCCAGCTGGCTAGTCGCGACCTTCAGATTCTCCCTGGAGTTCACGACAAGTCCATAGTGTAGGCGGACAGAATTCTCTATCCGCCAAGGTCGTGTAGCAACCGCGTGCCATGCGGGACGGCAGGCTATTCCTATAGCTCAACCTCACAGGGCGCACGGTTAGGCCCGCTAACCGCGCAACATTTTTCCTTACAGGAGGCAATCCAAAGCAAACAGGGGGCGATCTATGTGATATATCCCTTCAGTCCGCCAGGTCGCCCAGCCAGCGTCAACCCTGGACCAATTCAACTGTCGCGGGCTCGGTGGACTCACTCTCCGGCTCGCCATCAGAGGGTTTCCTCCCCTATAGGGGCGGCCTGCTCCTCAGGCTGCCTCTTCTACCTGCCCAGTGGCAGCTTGCTCCTCAGGCCGCCACCCAGGGTCGGCCTTCTCCTCAAGCCGCCCCCTTAGCAGCCCTAGGGGGCGACCTGCTTCCCAGACCGCCTCCCTTGCTGGCCATTTGGCAACCTCTAATGCCCAGGCGGCCTCCCTTGCCAGGCCGCCCACCAGGGGCAGCCTCCCTGCTCCAGGCTGCCCAACAGGGGCGGCCTCCTTGCCAGGCCGCCCACCAGGCGCGGCCTCCCTGTGCTAGGCCGCCCACCAGGGGCGGCCTCCTTACCAGGCCGCCCACCAGGGGCAGCCTCCTTGCCAGGCCGCCGACTAGGGGTGGACTCCCTGCTCTAGGCCGCCCACCATGGGCGGCCTCCTTGCCAGGCCACCCACCAGGGGCGGCCTCCATGCTCCAGGCCACCCACCAGGGGCAGCCTCCTTGCTAGGCCGCCCACTAGGGGTGGCCTCCCTGTGCCAGGCCACAAACCAGGGGCGGCCTCCTTGCCAGGACGCCCACTAGGGGTGGCCTCCCTACTCCAGGTAGCCCACTAGGGGCGGCCTCCTTGCTAGGCCGCCCACCAGGGGCGGCCTCCCTGTGCCAAGTCGCCCACCAGGGGCGTCCTCCTTGCCAGGCCGCCCACCAGGGGCGGCCTCCCTATGCCAGGCCGCCCACCAGGGGCGGCCTCCTTATCAGGCCGCCCACCAGGGGCGGCCTCCTACTTCAGGCCGCCCCCTATGCCTTAGCAGCCCAAAGGAGGCGGCCTGCCTTCTGCCAGTCTTCCCAGCTAGGCAGCTTGCTCGCCAAGTCCGTGCAGGTCATCATGATGACGTCACTGGGCCCCGCTTCTAGAAGATCCTTCCTCGGGCTTATAAATGCCCCTGATACCTCTCATTTGGAGGAAGAACGCGCAAGAGGAAAATTGCAGCTTGCCAACAAGACCTGCAGACTCAGATTTCCAGTCCTCCATAGCTTGCCAGCAAGCCCTACGAACTCAGATTTCCAGTCCTCTACAGCTTGCCATCAAGACGCGCGCCTGCCAGCAGCCTCTTTTCCTTACCCTCTAGCAACTCCTTCCTTAAATGACAGCTTCCCCCTTTGTACCCTTTATTACTTTTTCATGTAAAGGTGCATTAGCAAGCTGTAATCTTGTTTCTTGATTAAAGCAAAAGCCCGTCGTAAGAGTGGCATTTAAGCCGCGGCGGGTGAAGGTTGTTGTTGCCGCTGCTAGCGGTCCCCTCTCTTCCTCTCAGCTCAGTTTAGTTCTCTCGGTGTCAACATGCAAGCACAACCATCCAAGTAACTGTCAGCTCAAGCTTCTCTGTTAATCAACCTTCTTCTCTGTTGATCAAACTCCACTGTTGATCAACCTTTTCTGTTGTCAAGCTCCGTTGTTGATCAAGCCGCTCTATTGATCAAGCATCCTTGTTGATCAAGCTCCGCTATTGATCAAGCTTCTCTGTTAATCAACCTTCTTCTCTGTTTATCAAGCTTCCTTGTTGATCAAGCTCCGCTGTTGATCAACATTTTCTGTTGATCAAGCTCTGCTGTTGATCAAGCCTCTTTGTTGATCAAGCTTCCTTGTTGATCAAGCTCCGCTATTGATCAAGCTTCTCTATTGATCAACCTTCTTCTCTGTTGACCAAGCTTCCTTCTTGATCAAGCTTCCTTGTTGATCAAGCTCCGCTGTTGATCAAACTTTTTTGTTGATCAAGCTCCGCTGTTGATCAAGCCTCTCTATTGATCAAGCTTCCTTCTTGATCAAGCTCCGTTGTTGATCAAGATTCTCTGTTGATCAACCGTCTTCTCTGTTGATCAAGCTTCCTTGTTGATCAATCTTCGTTGTTGATCAAGCTTCCTTGTTGATCAAGCTCCGTTGTTGATCAGCCTTCTCTGTTGATCAAGCTACGTTGTTGATCAAGCTTCTTTGTTGATCAAGCTTCCATGTTGATCAAGCTCTGCTGTTGATCAACCTTCTCTGTTGATCAACCTTCTCTGCTAAGCAAGCTTTTTCTCTGCTCAGCAAGCTTCTTCTCTGCTCAGCAAGCTTCTCTGCCCAGCAAGCTTTTTTCTGCTCAGTAAGCATCTTCGCTGCTCATTACGCCTCAACCGTCATATTAACCGTCTGCTCGACAGCTCCTGATCATCCTCCTCTTCTCATCAGCCTTCCTAGCTACTCTCAGCAACCCTGTCCTCTATCCTCGCAACCCCTTTGACAAGCGCCTACTCCACTCTTGAGCACTCAGAAGCTTCCTCTTTCCCCGCAACCTTCATCCTCTTCCTCTCCTATCTTGTGATATCGAACACCCCATCCGTGTTAACTATGTGGTGTCGTTTTCGCCCATCAACAGTTAACACGCGACCTTCAGATCTCGAATAGACAGTGAAAACTGACAGTCATGACAGACCACCAACCAGCTGAGAACCTTGCTCAACTAAGTCCCAGAGATGATCCCCTCTGGGAGGCCTTCGAGCAATCACGTCGTGAAAATGCTCAACAGTTCCGAGCAATAAACCAAATTCTTGCTGCAATCACACAACGACTATACACTCATCCTGCGGCAGCTCCAGTTGCTCCAGCTGCTCCAATCAAACCAACATCTAAGACTCCTCAAGTTTATCCACCGGCCTATCCGCCGGTCTATCCTCTTTACACTCCAACCTTTCGGCAAGGGCCTACAGCCCCTTTGCGGCCTCAAGATGAAGAGTTTGCAGCTCGTCAAACTTTTTTCGGGAAGCAGCCCGGGGAAGTCCTGCAAGATTTCTCAACTTTTAGGAAGTCATCCTTGCCACCCAGCTTATGCCTCTGCTCCTACAACAGCTTTTCCCTTTTATCCTCCTGCTTCTTTTGCAGCTGCAGCTTATGCTCCTTTTCATCCTTATGCTGTAGGAGAGCAGGAAGAGCCATCACCCTTTACAGAGAGTTTTCGCCATGAACCGACTACAACAACCTTCAGAGAGCCTCGGCTGCCCATCTACACTAGAGAGACTGATCCAGTAAAGTACCTTTGAGCCTTTGAATCGGTTGTTGCTCTTAAGACTCTGTCAGATGCAACTAAATGCAAGCTCCTTTGATGGGCACGTGACGGACTGGTTCTATGGCCTTCGTCCTCACTCCATCACTTCCTTTGCCGATCTGTGAAGGGAGTTCTTGCTCAGGTTCTCTACCTCAACCAAGAGAAAGGGCGGTCCTGAAGCCGTCTTTGAGATCAAGCAGCGTGGAAATGAAACTTGGTCTCAATTCGTTAGTCGATTCCAAAGAGAAATCTTGGACATCAAGATTGTCGATCAAGAAATGTACCGAGTGGCTCTTATCCACGGTCTTCGTGAAGGGCCGCTCAAGTTTGAAGCTAATGTTCGTGCACCGAGAACATATTAAGAGTTGATTGCTTTAGCCAACTCCTACATCCGAGGCAAGAAGAGCAACCCAGGCTTTGTCTCCAGGCTTCTATCAGAGAAATACTCTCCTACTCACAAATAGCCTCCGAGGTCTCCTCACAATCATTTCCCAACTCACCAAAGGAAGGGAAGAAAGTTTCAGTGCCAACGATACTCCTTTCCGATCCATGATCGTGCTCAAGATCAACTGCTTCTACCATCAGCTCCCTCTTCTCAAATAGCTACAGTTTATCAACAGCAAGGCAATGACTTGCATGGGTCCGAACTAGATGAAGTCATGCTGCAAGTTAGCCAAATCATGAAAGATAAGGCTAACTACAAGAAGCATTATCGGCCAGCTGATCTAAGATCAAGTGACTCAGAACCATACTGCGAGTTCCACAAAGAGTCCGGCCACTTGACTGAGAACTGTCGAGCACTATGCTGACTAGTGCAAAGGATGCTCCAGCAGGGTAAGATGCGTGATCTGCTTCCTAAAGGTGATCGCCCTGATCCAGCAACCTCAAAAGGTAAAGAAGTTGCAGACATTCCTTGCAGCTCAAGAGTGGTGAGCCTAGTAGAAGAACCCCCTCTCCTCGTTGTTAATAAAACTGTTGAATGCTTTGATGCCGATGACGAGGGCGTGCTTGGAAGACTGTTCTAAGCCGGCAAAGGACCCCATAGTTCTTCAAAATTTTTCACAACCATGATGGGTTATCTCTACTCTTACTCTGTCAAACATTTTCATTTCAGAGCACTTCTAAGTGTTCATTCTTGCTTTTCAATAAAGCTTTTATTCAGGGATCTCATACTGACACAGTTCCCTTCTTGTGTTGCTTCTTCCTCTATTTTTCTCTTCGCCAAAGAGATCACTACACCACCGAGATATCGCCAAGTCTGAAATGCTCCCTCCGTAGATTGTTCTCTGGCACGACCGCTACGACCATATACAGTGGGGAGTATACCCATATGTGCAGTGGGAGCCATTCAATCTAAGGCATTGGGCTTCAGACTTTGGATCCTAGCCGGCATCTAACACATATTGTGTGCTAGGGAAGCCCCATGTGTTAGCTCTGCTGTGCTTCGCAAAGGATACATTAACTTTACGGTGATCTTTGCGTGACAAGCAATGGCTATCAAGCGTAGCCTTGTATCTTCGATCATCTAACAACTGTGATCCCACAATTCCACTGATCAATCCTCAGACAAGCAATAGGACACTTGGCGAAACTAGTCTCATTGATCAGTGATGATTGTACCTGAGGAAAGAGAGCAGTGTATCTAGCAATCCTTCTCAGGATTCTCCTTGCTTTTCTCTTTTGTGCCCTCCTAGAGGATGCGCGGCCAGCCCGCTTTGAGTAAGACTATACTTGGGATGACCATTCTCAAGCAAGGGATGCATAAGGCCCACGGGGAACACCTGTAGCAGCATCCAGCCTCCTTTAGTCACTTCCGAGTATAGACCACTTTTTGTCAACTGCCTTCTTTCACAGGTGAACAGGTTAATCCGACCTCTCAAAAGGATTAGCAAACATCCGCTTTGCTTATGCTCATTTCATATACATTGCTTGCTCAAGCTCTATCAGATGATGATTCACAAAGCTATTCATTACTCTTATCAAAATCTAATGGCATCAAACATTGATCAAAGAATCTTACACTCCTTGATCATCAATCCATGCTATTGCAATCTAGTTAAGATTGGCAGAATTCGTCAAACTACAAGTTTAAAAATTAGCATGGTGGGACTAAATGGTTCATTCTTTCCTTCATGAAAGGATTCCCTTATTTGGCTATATCGGTTTGATTAATAATGTCTCCTTGAAGGGTGTGTCGGCTAGGCAACACGTATCAGCTAGATGCTTGATCTACTGATAATGCTAGACATACCGCCAAGCATTAGCCATATCAGTTACAAGTAAGGATCTTTTAGACATGCAGTATTGACCAGATGAATTATATTGTCTAGACAAAGCTCAACGACTGCCACCGCACGGTATAATCAACATGTCGTACTACCTATAAAGTCCATGATTATGATCCATATGCTCTATACGAGATGTGGTGGCGACTAGAAATGGAAATGTGACTACCTCTCCGTGGTATCTCTTACCGCTCCACGATAACTCTGCTGTAAAAGGAAAGGACTGCCACCTTCCTTATCTGCAGATGGCTAGCTCTTCAAGATTGTAAATTAAGAGAGTTTACCATGCTACGCTAGCACTACCCCTTCACGCCTGCATATGATGATAAAGGAAAGGTCTATCACCTTTCTGAGATGCAGCATGATAGCTAGAGAAAATGCGTAAACAAGACCTATCATCATGCGCTAATAATACCCCCAGTGGTAGCTCTTGTAACATCATATAAAAGTGTTCCTTTTTCCTTTATATGGATGGCTGCTGAACCTTAGAATGACAAAAGGCTGTTATGCCATTTATACAACAAGGAGCCACCACCCAAGGAGAAGAACTCTTACCCTCAAGTAAGAATAAAGATGATCTTCATAGATCGCAGACAACGAACGTGAATTATAGGATGATCTAGTAAATAAAGAATGAGTATAAAAAGCATCGATCTATCACCGCCTCTGAAGGCAAAATTTGAGGGAGAAAAAAATTTATCTTCTTGATCCACTTTTCTCTTTTATTGTATCATGCGGAAAATCAACCGGGGAGGTCATCACATTCCGAGTAGGAGTATGCAGAAATTGATCAGGGAGGTCGCCAAAATCTGAGGTGGATTCCATGAGAAATTGTAAGGAGATGACATCTAGATCGGGTAGATCTAGTGGCCTCGAAGACCTTCAGTGAGAAGGGAGAGAGCCGACTCAAAGATCTTCAGAGAGAAGGGAGAGAGCCTGCCGGTTCCCAGGGGGAACGTCGGTATAGAAACCATAAGAGCTTATTATTCATAGCCTTTGATCTTTGGCGTAATGGAGATCTAGTTTTATAATTTTAAATAGTATTATAATATTAAATGAAATCTAGTTTTCTTGATCTATTCTAGAATTACTTCTGTGTGCCTGGGTATTATTTGTGCAAACACTGAATGATCTTATGTAGCATTAGAGTACAATTTTTGGTGATACTGCTGACGGTAGATCTACCGCCTCGTGCTAGCATCCAAAAAGTGTATTCCATATGCAGAAACTTTTAAATCTCCATAATTTGTTTAAAAACCTTATTAAACCCCCCTAAGGTTGGCCACCAAATACAAGTAGTGGTATCAAAGCTAGGTTACTTCAAAAAGGACAAAAATCATGAAGTAGATGACCAAGTTTTAATGATATAGAGCATAGACATATGGTGACGGACTATAGTCATTGGAGAACATGAATGAAAATATTTTTAATGATATAGAGCATAGACATATGTGACATAGTCAGAACAAATACACTGTATCCATAGTCATGGTAAGAGACCAAACGCTAACAAAACTACATAACAAGTGGGTTGTTGCAGATAAGTAGAGGTGTACCAACAATGCTAAATCTATGAATTCTTTATTCTATGCGCTAGGTAAAACTAAGTTTAATATAATATATAATTGTGAGACTACATACGATATCTGTCTATTACTGGAACTAACACATAAAGGTACCTCATAGGTGAAATAATCAAATTTATTGTGATTTGAGTTTGAATATGAACAATTCTGCATGGAGATCAATGAGGAGGTAAACATTATGTACACCTGCTTCATGAAAATTGTCAAAGCCTCGAGATATCTCAGAAATATGTACTCGAATGGAGATTTAGTGAGGAAGATACTACGATCCCTTCCACTATAATTTGATCCAAAAATCACTGTCATTTTTGAGTCATACAATATCAGTGCACTGGAGATAGGGAGTCATATTGGGTATCTGAAGACCCATGAGTTGGAGGTGAAAATGCAAGCCGAGGAATGGATGATGAATTTAGAGAGGCGATACACATTCAGAATATTCATAAAAATACTATTCAAGGATAGGGGAGGTAGAGTAAGCCATCAAAATTGATGGAAGGTGATGATAATGAATCCACCCCAGAATGCTACCATTGCCACAAATACAAGCACTTCAAGAGAGAATGTCCAAAGCTCTTGAAGGAAGAAAAAGAAATGAATAACCGAGGAAAGGGAAAGAAGAAAGTGTTGTATTGTAACACCCCCATCCGTCACATGGCATATAACAGAAGGTCCAGCTGGAACCCGACGCCATATACCACGGACAGACAGAAGGGTTACATATTAATAACCAAACATACCAATTAATACTACTCGTCCTACACATAGCATTCTAGCAAAAGCTTTTAAATAGCTGAAAGAACCCAAAACTTAAATCCATAATCATGAAAGTCCACATCCACACAACAGGAATGAAAATCAAATACACTGAAAGGTGTACACGGTCTTATGGCCTTACAAATATTCACTTAATAAGATAGTGTCTTACATACATCGGCTCGCAGGCCGGCCACACATGACAAAATAAAAACAAATATTCTTTACGGCCTTCAAGGGCCAGCACAACAACATGGTCTCCCGCCCGCTAACTTGCACTCGGCTCTGCAGCACCTGTATGTAACATTCCACTGCATGGTGGCAAATAGGCAACGGTCAGCTAAAGCCGACCAAATTATAATGACCCCGTCCCTTTCTCGGGATGGAGGTGCTCCTTCCCTGCATATCATTAGCCCAGCTAAACAATTATGTAAAAACATACTTCTCCACAGGTGTAGGCTCGCATGGTCAAACACCCCGTGCACTCAGGGCACATTAACGGTGAATCTTGACACTTCAGCGTCTTCACCACCACCCTCAGGATGGTAACAACATGAGCATTTCGGCCTTCATGACCACTGTCAAAGGCTCCCGACTATTCCAACGGCCAGTCCCCTTTTCGGGTCTCTCGCACCGAACCACATAGCCCAGGTCTGATTCCACTTGCCTGTTGCTCACATGGCGTAGTACACCTTAAGACGTACGCACAAGCCAAGCTTCTCTCGGATCCTGCCATTTCCAAACAATCACATAACCTAGTTATGTTCAAGGCCGGTTCCCAGACCGCCAAGTTACTAGAACACGTTTCCGCTCAGTTTTTCGGGTGTGCCTTGGAGTTAATCCCCAAGGATCCCTGTTCCAATCTACCACGTAGAAACCCGAAAACCCAAAGCATATAGTCTTGTCCGGCAAATCATAACAAATGCAACATCACCGATCCAGACCAACATGTCCGAGTAGGCTTCACACATAATGCCTATGCCCGTACGTCGATTCCGGACTCTACATACAACACAAGGGGGACTATTCCCATCAACCCCAAGGAACACCGCACACTCGCGGGAGCGGGTTTCCCTATACAAAAAGGAAGAGCTTCACATGCTCTAGTGGAGAATCGTTACCCTTGTAGTCCGTTTTAGCGCCATGGAAAAACTACACGGATAGAAGTCTTCCCAACGAACTTTCCTCCACGGATCCGCTCTCAGATCTCAAAACGGTGCTCTGATGCTCTGCCGGCGGCCGGAACCCTCCTCCTTATTCCTCCTTGCTCTAACTCCTTAGAAAGAAAAAGCTTTGGAGAGAAATGAAGGATTCAACTCCCATTCACGGCCTTAACAGAGCAGGAAACCACCTGGGCCGTTGGATCTTAATTAAAGAAAACCAACGGCTTCGATCTGCACAAAAATCCTATGACCTGGGCCGAACACGGCCTCGCACATGGCCATGTCCCAGGACATGTGCCTCGATCCAGGCACGATCGTCGAACTCAGAGACTCACACGGGCTCAGACATGCATGTGTCTCACTCGACACGCCCGTGTCGGGTTCCTCGACACGCCCGTGTCTGGTGGCATGTCACACATAACCGCCACGCCAACTGACATGACCCTGCTGAACACGGGTACTGACACAGGTATGAACACGCCCGTGTTATTTAGTCATGTTCCTTGTCGTGTCCTTCTCGGGATGAAAACGGCCAAAACACCAGCCAGACATGGCCTTGGGCACGCCCGTGTCTTAGGCCGTGTACCCCTATACAGGCGCCAAAATCCCTTTTACGCGACCAACTCAAATACAATTTTCGGGGCGTTACAAAATTGTAACACTGGATGACACATCTTCAAACAGATCAAGCATATCGAGTTTGGGCAACATAAAGAAGGAAACTTTTTGCGGCATGGGAAGTGTCCATAGCGACACTGAGGTAACTCCTACTTATGATGAACTTTATGATTTATATGAATATTTATGTGATGAGTTCGATAAAGTCCATAATTAAAATAGGTCTCTAAAATCTGAAAAGGAGCTAATGAAAAAGAACTTAAAAGACCTAAATAAAGAACTCATTAAATATGGCAAAGGGAAAGTTGAATGCCAAGAGTGATCCAAATCATTGGCTATAATTAAAGAACTGAATGAAAGCCTTTCCAAGAATTCCTCCACTATCAAAAATTTAACTAAAGGGAAGAAGGACTTGGTGAAAAGACTTTAGATTTCCATAAGCCACATTTAGGATCGAAAGTTGTGTGTAATGGTCGTCACACAAATTGCCCCTTTGAAAGCTAAGATCCGTGACCTGCCCCTTGCAATTCAAAAATTCATAATTGGTCAGAAATCCAAGATACGATGTTAGGATCTCAGTGTCATGGATCTGGAAAACTTAGGCTGGGTTTTAATATTGCATAGTTACCGTCGAGCAATAGTACTACCACCGACAGTATTCAACTTCCAGCAATATGTATAAAGCTGAAATGAAAAAGAAAACATAATACCTAGAAATTAATATACATCTTCCAGCATGTGTAACACCCCAAATCTCAGGATTGGGAAAAGTTGGGTGACACGGCCTGGGACACGGGCGTGTCCCAGGGAGTGTCCTGCTTGGGTGAGCAACCGACGAGTGTTCGACGAAAATCCGTTACAAGGAAAAAGAGGGAACACGCCATCTGACACGGGCGTGTCAGATGCCGTGTCTTGCTTGCGTCGACGAACTTCAGTTCGACAAAATTGAGCTGGGCCGTGTTTGTTGTCATGTATAGGCACACGGCCTGTGACACTGGCGTGTCACAGGTCGTGTCCTTTGCGAGATGTGCCCAGGGTAGTTGAGGCCTGGTGAACACGGGTAGGACATGGGTGTGTCTTAGGGTACACGGCCTGGGACACGGGCGTGTCACTGGACGTGTCCCAATTGGGTTGAGATTGGTTTTGTGTAGCATGATGTACACGGCCAAAGACACAGGTGCGTCTGAAGGAGTGTCGGGTGGCACGGCCCGTGACACGGGCGTGTCACATCGGCATGTACTGGTCTGGATAAGTCGGTTGTGTACCGCTTAAGGTACATGACCTGTGATACAGGCGTGTCACAGTCCATGTCAGGCAAGATTTATCCTTTTGTGGAAAAATCGTGGCTGTCCATTTCCTCAGCTGAGATCCAATGGCTAAGAGTCCTCCCTATGTCCTTAAGGCCGAAAATGAGATTGGAATTCTTATTTTAATTTTGGCTATCATCTTTCTATAAAGTTATATAGAGAGAGTGGAAAAAGGAGGAGGAGAAAGATGAGCCGGCCACTAGTGGAGCTGTGGAGTTCTTATTCACAATCTGAAGCTAGTGTTGTGAAGGCAAAGCCACTGCAGTGCTTTCCAGCCAACTAGGAGTCCATGGATCCGAAGAGATCTTCAATGGTAACAACCTTTCTTCCTAGCCATATGAAGGCTTCATTTTTGGCATGTGCATATGATTCCCCCAACAGAGGGTGGCTTGTTATGGGAGTCTCTTGGGTTGATTCATGGAATCCCCACTCATTTGGCATATAG
Source organism: Platanthera guangdongensis (assembly GCA_039583875.1). NCBI lineage: Eukaryota > Viridiplantae > Streptophyta > Magnoliopsida > Asparagales > Orchidaceae > Platanthera > Platanthera guangdongensis. Next base: position 105,428,710 of record CM077153.1, read on the forward strand.
ATTCAGAAATGGAGTACGGAATAGGCATGTTTTGTGAAGCCCATCTGGATAGGTTGGTCTAGATTGGGGATGTTGCATATACGCACCAGAGAAGACTCCATGATAAATATGTAGTTTAGGAGTTGACGGCTTAAACATGTGAAGGGCAGTAGTAGGAAGTACTAAAGTGGTAGTTCAGGAAAATACCCGTATAATGCTTGTGTTGAATGGGTTGTACCTGTGAAGGGTAGTAACAGGAAGTATTGGATTGGAAGTCTAGGAAATACACTTGTAATGCTTGATGTTCATGGGTGGTAGCTGTGAAGGGTAGTAGCAGGAAGTACTAGCGTGATAAGCCAGGAAAATACCCTTGATGCTTGTGTTGCTTGTTGGGTTGTGCCTGTGAAGGGTAGTAGCAGGAAGTACTGGTAGGAAAGCCCAGGAAAATACCCGCAAATGGTTAAAGCTAGGGATGGAACATGAGTTCTGTCGCTACCGTTGAGTGTGGCACCTAGATAACCTGTGATTGTGAAGCTTGTCCTGTGAGGACAATATGGCTATTTGCTAAACGGACAAGGGGATGCCGACCCACGTTAGTCTGGTTATAGAACTAATGATTTGAGCATCGGGCAAAGGCTGAACTGTATCCATGTTATGGTTGTCTGCCATGGGTGTCTGGATGAATTTGCATTTGACATAAATGCATAGCGGGAGTCTTAGGCATGTGCGCCACGACACCATGGGGGTCTACGGTCCAATCTCGGGTCATTAAGACTACAATCTTCGGCTGCACGCCATGGAGTAAATGCTCAATGTTTTACCGTTGGGTTGCGACCCTGATACGGTGGTTGGCAACTAGTTCGCCGGTATACCAAGAATGTGCCCTGAGTGCACGGATCGTCGGGCCGCGTGGCTGATGGTTGTGATGGAATGTATGTGCGTGCGAGCACAATATATGACTCTATATATATATCTGGCTGTGAAATGCTATGCCCGCAGGGAAGGAATGCCACTGCCCTGGGAAAGGGGTAGGGTCATTATAAAATTGGTCAGCTGAATGCTGACCGGTTCTTTGTTTGCCATCGTTGGGTGGAATGTCCTTGTACAGGTGCTGGAGAACCAAGCGGGACACATAAAGGCTGAAGTCCCTGCTGTTGTTGCTGCTGCTGCCGCTAGACCTTGAAGGCTAAGCCTAAAATGCTATATTTGTTCATACGTGGCAGCCCTACGCGCCAATGTTTAAGGCCACTGTTGTGAAAAGACTTGTAAGGCCATAAGGACAACTGATTTGTATTTTGTGAACATTCCTGTTATATATAAATGTGGATCTTTATATGGTGGACATTCATGTTTGGAGTTCAGTGTCGTATTATAAGCTTCCGCTAGAATGTTTTGTGTTAGGATGCGCAACTCTGGTATCACTCCGTGACTTCGCCGCCTGTTTTGTGGTATATGTTGTGGGGCCCCGACCGGACCTTCTAGTATATATTATATGAATGGATGGAGTCGTTACAGCATGAGCCCACCACCCTCAATGCAAAAGATGACATCCACTGCTTACATTAATTGTGCAAAATGTAAAAGGTTCGGTCATATGAGCTCATGCATGAAGAAAGGTTCTAAAGCTATAACACAAACCTAACAACCAAAGTCTTCCACCTACACCATCGGTAGAACAACTTGGATAACTACATCTTTACCCTCATCATCCTACTCAGTGTGACAGCTGGCTAAGAACAAAGATGACATGTGGTACTAGGTTTCATATGTCGGGGAACAACTATAAGTCATTTAGTTATGTAATATATATATATATGTATAAGTAGATCTAAATTCATAGCATGCATATGATTATTCACCATATTTGTGACTCACAATAGCAGGGGCGTAGGGTTGTGTGCCTTAGAGACATTAACTTATAAATCATGTCTTGTCCTTAAAATCAGGGAGGGTTCTAGTGGGTCCTCGCGAGGCACTAAGGGAAGGATGTTAGGTTGAGCGACATCTAGTGTATGCATATAAGATTAACATCCTAACTAACGAAATGTGTGCAGAACCTCATACCCATCCATCACTTAGTATGGTCCAAGGTGTAAACATATATTCAGTGATGTTTAATCTTGAGTATGTCTATATCTTATTCTTGCATGATGAACATTACTTTAACTTATGATTATGCATTTCATGCATATATGATGTGTTTAAACATGCTTGTCCTGTGTTTCTCACACTATATCTTATTGAGCTTTAATGATGTTAAAAACACAAGTATTTTTTTAAAATAAATTTGTGAGACAATAAGGCTAAAATGCAAAATCCACAAATTTTCAAAATATTTCAAAACTTATTGCTGTAACTGGTGTCTCTTGTATAGTAGAAAACATGAAACAAAAAACTCAAAACAAAAATTATCAAAAAACATGATTTCTAAGCAAAAAATTGAATATCTATTGATACCGCTAGACGTTAGTTCACTACCAGCAGTAGCTAAATTTCATGAAAACTTCTATTTTACATTGAATTCTATTTTATTTGTTTTGCTGCTTTTATGTTTGTCAGTGTTTTCATTCCAGTTCTTTTTTTCACTTTTAAAAATTAAAAACAAATAAAAATTAACGAAGAACTTTAAAAAAATTACAAAAACATGTTTTTGGGTTTGTCTGTATTTCTTGTTTGTTTTAGTTTTTATTGTTATTCAAAAATTAAAATGAAAAAAATGATGAAATCAATACATTTGGGACATGCATGACTTGAGTTAAAAGCATATATATGAATTATATACAATGTTTTATTTAGGATTGTTAATCAATGTTTACATTGTATGCACTTTGTCATGAAATATCTCAACCTATATGTATTGGCTACTAAGTGCTACTAGATATGAAATGTATATTTGTTGTGCCTCGAGGTATGCATGAGGTTTTAGATAAAATAATGACTACTTACAGTACACACAACCTTAGAGAGTGCACTCAAGTAAACGTTTTAGGGCATACATGTAATAACTCATGATATTGTGTAAACACATTGTGAATGACTTGATAAATCAATATCTTGTAGTTCATCTTTCATATATAGGTCTTAGAACATTGGGCCAAAATTTTATTGCTACAGTTTTTCAACAAGTAAAAGTGCATCTATCTTTGCGGGTAGACTTCAATAGATTCGAGAACCTTGTCTAAAATAACATTATAAATTTGATAATAAGCAAAGTAATAAAAATTATATATTATCGATAAAGTTAAGAAAGATATGCCCCAAGAGCTACTCACTCCTCCTAATAAGCCTCTATGAGCATTGTAAGGATGCGCACCTTGGTTATACAGATCTTATCGAGCATGTGTAAGAATTAGAAAAATAAGTTAGTACCATAGTTCTAATCTTGGTATTGTGTAGATTGAAACACGACATGATTTATCACTTCATTACTATTGTGTTAGCATATTGATTTACTGAGATATAACATGTATTAATGATTAATTTTACTTGATGCTATTTTGTTTTGAAGTTACACTCACACATACCATTGTTTTGTTTAACACTTTCAAGCATAACAATTGGATCAAAATTGCATTCCATGTTTTTTGCACGAATGTACGAATACACGATTGCTATAAATTTATGACACATACAACTTTGCTATGTATTTATGCTATTAACCACCTAACATTGTATGACATATCTTTTGTATTTAGATTCATAAGATGTGTCTGATACTATGATTAATTATATATATATACCAAGTGATAATAAGTAATATCAACTTCAAAAGGTATTTTGATTCTACCATCTTTTGACCAATGAAGTTAAATTCTCTATTTTTATTTTGGTCACCCCTTTATTTATCATGCTTATCTTGGTACCTTTGTATAAGGATAAAGAAGATATACAAAATTTTATTAATTATAGAGGAATTAAGTTGATGATTCATACTGTAAAATCCCTCCTCTCGGTAATTGGGCACGACCGAGAAGAGATTTTATGCCCAAGACCATTGCCTTACAATGACGCCAACTTACGAGTTAGCTGTCAGCACAAGACGACGACCATGTCGGCAGGTACGTTCATACACATGACCAACGAGAAAAGAAGTAATAAAAACCAGTCCATAATATCATAATAGAGATATATAAATATCAAATGAAAGGAAAGGTACACAATGAGATAACAAATGAGGAGAGTAATAGGGCTTATGCCCAGTTCATAACCATAACACAAAATTCTCTCTCTCTCTCTCTCTCTCTCTCTCTCTCTCTCTCAACTACAAGCAGAAGCTAACCAAAATACTCATCAACCTATCATCGGGTGGTAGTAGTAGTGCACAACAACTGCTCCTCCGATCAAGATAGCTCAACCTCTGGCTCCACCTGGTCGAACTGGCGTAGCGTCTCCACACATCCCTAAAATGATATGGTCCACCGACTGTTAGTCAAAAGTCTAAGACATTATCATCCTTGCCTCACCCCCGCAACTCCTAGGCACCGCGCGGGAGAAAGAAAGCGGAGGACCAATAGTAGCAGATAGTACAAAAAATGTGACAATGGTATTTACATATAATTCTAGCAGTTCTATACTAGTATGAGCAGCAACAAAAACTTTACTAATGAGTAGTAACAAAGTACAATACAAAAAGCAGTAAGGAAGGGATGTATAAATTTAGGAAAGTAAAAGTAGTTATTCTACCATCACAGATGCGTACTTTAACTTATATGAATGAGCATACAAACTTATAAGTTAAGGTTTCCAAGTAACTCATCATATAAAAGAACCCATACTAGTTAATATGATGAGGGTCTAGAAATATAAGCTAAACTATATTATATACATATGTCATGATATGTGGTGCAATGCAATGGCTACCTTGCAACTCACCCACCTGACTCTGTGTGCACAGATCTTTCAAACATTTCTCACTTTTTGGAGGTAGCTAGACTCTCAGGTACCAACCTTCGTGGCTCACGGTGGCAGTGGAGCATGTTTTTCCACTCTTAGGCGGGTAGGCACACTACCAGGCCTAGACCGTGTGCACGCCTCAACACTAAGAACACAACAGTGGAGCCCATGTGTACTCTTGCTGGAAACTACCAGACTTTATGGTCGGATATGCTTTTAGGGGATAATCTTCCAGACCTCAACATAAACATCCTACTGGTCTCCCCTAAAACCTGTAGTCCTCACCAGAGTCAACATACTTTCGTCAGTATGCCGACTGGAGCAGTACCAAATGACCCACCACACAAATACAAACATGTATGAAAATACTCATCCAAGCCTCCAGCTCACAGGACCAACCCAACCTCAAATCTTATGCATCATCGAGCCTTCAAGTCACAGGCGAATTAGTCGGTAATATCACCACACCAAGTATCCAGTTCCAGGACTAAGAAGTCTAGAATCACTCAAGCCATTTGAGTTCTCTTCAAATTTGATCTTATGGCTCAATACATTTCATCCAAGTGCCATAAGTAGGGCTGAGAGCCTCTTTCCCTTCATTTCTTCCCATTTTGAGAGTTGACCTAGGGTTTGGGTGAGAGTGAGGAGGAGGAAGAAGAGAGCTTTATTCCGCCATTAACAAAGCATCAGAGCCCTGATCGTTGATCCGAGTTCAGATCTATGGAGAGGACTTGGAGGTGCACATTCTTATCCGTACAAAGTAAGGTCTCATGGCAAGGAAGAGGAGTCGTAATTTAACAACACTTATCCTCTTGATCTTTAGGATGCGTGCATGACATCTATGTTGTTTTTGCTTTATTTCAAGCATTTAAGCACCAGATATCTCAAGTGAGAGGGATTCGAGTTGCCATGGTTCAAGAGGAGCCACCGGGTCGATTAGGGTAAGAAAAGGTTTGAGATTGTTATGTGCTAAGGCGTGATTTGTCTCTGTGGTCGGCCGGCTAGGCTGTGACGCTCAAGTCATGTGGGGAGAGTGTCTCGACGAGATAAGTCCCCTTTTATGAAACTAACAAGAATGCCGAGCTTAGGACAAGCCCGGGCGATGAAACCCACGAGCAGGTGGGGTCCAATAAGGGTTCTTAGAATTAGTTTGTGTGTGAGATGGAATCCTGACGTGAGAAGTCAGAGCTTGCAGGAAAGCCCGGGTTTTGAGACCCACGAGCGGGTGGGCCCTAGGCAAGAGTTCCCTGTGGAGGCTTTTATGTTGTTTGAAGGAAATTGGAAGTACCCTTGTGTTTGCGGCTTGAACGCCGATGGGGAAATTGAAAGTACCTAATTGATGATGTGTTATAAGCATATGTTTTAGGGTGCCTTGGGTGAAGCTCAGGTTTGCATACTGCATTATAGGCCTCTCTTATTATATACTCAACATAGAAACATGTTTATTGTAGGAGACATCCAAACTTATTTTACTACTTTCAATGTTCATGTATATTTGCATACGAAGTGCTGACCTGCAGGGTGATGGAGTGCCCCGGTCTCTGCTAGGGATGGCCGGGAGGAGATGTGTTAGTTACACAGTTGAAGCTAGTCTTTACTGACCCACATTACAACCAATTTTTATAGGGCAAGGATCGCAAGTAGGAGCAAGCTCGCCAGCCAAAAAGGCCTAAGTCTCATGAAGTGTTTCATGTTGTGTAATAGCTCTATTTTGTGGAATGTGATACTGAATGCACTATTTTTCAAGCTTGCATGTCGAGGTAGCTTAGGAGTGCTTATGCACGTTGATGTTTGATGTTCTTGTTTGATTTCTAGACTCTTAATTGTTGTCAGGCCTTAAGGCCATATTGACACTCGTATATTAGTGGATAAATTCTAGACTTGTTCTTTTTTTCCACTGTGTTTAGTCTGAGTTTTGAGTTGGGTAGTTTATATCATTTTATAATGCTTAAGCTGTGGTGTTTGTATGTTATGGGGCCCAGGCCGAACTAATATTATACGATCATTATAGGAGAGGTGTTACAATTAGATATCAAATGGAGGTTAGTGTCCAAGGTAAGGATTCATGGTCGAATGTCCTAATCAGATCGTGTTAATAAGTTATTCACATAGGAGTATCACGGGACCGTGAGTGTCCTTGTGTCTAGTTTTGTGATAAAAACTGATTTTGGTTTACCTTGCTTTTGTTAAGGGTGCAAGCGACGAGGCATGGACGTCGAGGTCGCGAGAAGAACCTTTGGTGAGCAGTGCTACTGCTCTGGATCCAATGGGCATGGGTATAATCCCAGCTGATTTCTGTCGTATGCTAGCAGAAGCAATGGTAGCAGCCCAAGCTGTAGTGGCAGTGCAAGCTGTGACCCCTGTCGCGCAGGAAACGACTTTTGTTACCCTGAATGCGACGCTGATCATATAGTGTGGAGGAGCCAGGCAGGTAGATCCATTGGCGGAAAGAGTGGTTGTCAGGAAGGGAGACTGACAAATGAAGTATTTCCTAAGTTTCCATCCCCCAACATTTCAGGGAGTCGGCACGCCGACTAATGCAGAGGACTGGCAGGTGAGGATTCAAGAACTGCTAAGGGCGGCAGAGATGCCAGTAGATAAGCAGTTCGAGTTTGAGACTTTCATGTTGGAAGGTGACATTAAGCTATGGTGGGTGAGCCATAACGGTCGCTAGTTTCCTGGATGCACCCCGTCCATAGAAGAGTTCGTGAATGCTTTCTTGAAGAAGTATATTCCCGCATTGATAAGGCTAGACCTTCAGAGAAAGTTTTTGCACTTGGTGCAGCGGGACAAGATAGTAGATGAGTACGTCCAGGAGTTCACTCATTTGGGTCGTTGTGCTGGGAAGACCTTTGCGGACGATGAGGAGAGGGACAACCTCTTCTACCATGGATTGAGGGAGAATCTGAGACAACCCCTCATAACTATGAAGATAGCGGGCTTCATCGAGTTGGTCGGGGCTGCTAGGATGTTGGAGAGCGATATGGATCAAACCCAACGTCTGATGGGTTTTGCAGGCAAGCAGGGAGAAGTAAATACTTCTCAATCGTAAGGGAAATCTAACGTAATTAAGTGGAAGCAGTCCCATCCCAACAAGACTTAGGAGAAGAGTAGTACGACATCGAGGGATCTCGCTTCAAGGGACCACCCTAGTGCTACAAGTGTGGCAAGCCAGGACACATAGCTCATTTCTGCACAGGAGGTGGTGCTGAGCAGGAGCCAAGTCAAGAGTTGTCGGTGCGCTCCGGGCCCAGTGTAGCGGAGAAAGGGAAAATGGCGGAGTCGAGCGCTTCTCGTTTCCAACCCGTGCAGCCAAGGGTTTACAACCATGGGCAGCAGGAAACGATCCACCATCCCGATGTGGTGACAGGTATGGTAAATTTTAAGTTCATATTTGCTTTATACTTTCAAGGTCTTTTATGTATGTCACCTGATGAATTGTAAATTTACGTATTTTTGTGCACATTAATTTAGTCGTTTTCATTTATTTTCGTCGTTTTTACTTATTTTTGTTCAATAAAATGCTCCCCTTCTTGTAAATTTACTACTAACTTGTTTTCTTTTATTTTGCAGAAAAATTCCAAAATCTGCCAAAATTGGGCAGTACACGCCCGTGTCATTTTGGTCACGCCCGTGACCGGGCCATGACATTGCATTTCCCGTGGAATCGGATGATTTTGAAGAGAAAAGTTTGACATACCCTGGGTCACGCCCGTGTCACCCGACACGGGGCGTGACATAAGCCCGTGTCCATTCCACTCGATGAATTCAGTTCAATGATCGTAGAACCCGCGACACGCCCAGCATCACGCCCGTGACCTAGGGCGTGACTCAAGCTTAGCTCGATGATTTCAAGCTCGACACTTTCCGCTCGACGTTTGTCGAGTGTCGACACCAACCGACACGCCCAAAGTCACGCCCGTGACCTGGGGCGTGACTTCTCCACCTGGCCGACAAGATACTGCCGAAGACTTTTGACGCAACCCGCGCCCGGTTCTATCTCCGCGATAAGCCCAGTGTCACGCCCGTGACCTGGGGCGTGACATCCTCGAACTCAGCCCGAAGTCAACTTTCCTGTCAAATCGTCGACCGCCATCATGAATAGTAGTGACACGCCCCCCCTACACGCCCGTGTCGGAGGGCGTGTACTTAGAATATTTTGCCTATAACTTGCCCATTTCTGTAAGGGCCAAGGGTTCACATTTTTGAGCCACTTTAGTGTGTTTTGTGGGTTGCATCCGTGGATTCTAGTGCATGTAAGGAGATTTCTCCTCTCTTCCTTTCATGTTTTGTTTTGCTTTAGCTTTTAGCTTTGTAATAGTTTGATAATGTTAATAAAAATGTTAGATTTTCTCTCTCTATTTGGCATGAAAATTCATTTGGATGGCTTACTTCTTTCCCTTTTTATCCTTGGTTTCATCTTTGGTCTCCCTCTTATGAAAAGTGTGTGTGTGTGTATGAGTGTAACTTATTTACTTTACATGCTTTTAATTTGTCTCATGTTAGGTTTTGTTAGAAATTTATGAAATGTTGTATTAGCTTTTTCTCTTTTTCTTCATGTCCTCTTTTAATGTTTTCAAAATCTTCAATTCTTATGAATTTCTAAAAGAGTTACAAAAGTGTTTTTGATTTTTTTACTTAGCTTTATTTTAGGATGAAAACCCTTTTTGTTCTTTCTCTTTTTATTTCAACTTTTTGGCACTTTTATGAAATCCTAAGAATGAAAATATTGAAATCTTAATTTTTGAAAGATTTTAGTTTTTGATTTGTTTTGAAAAACTTTTGTTCTTTTAAAATTTTATTTTGTTCTTTTTATTTGTTTTTGGCAAAACCTAAGCATGAAAAAGTAAATGTTTTAATTTTTAGGTAACTTTCATTTTGCTTTTAATTTGTGTGTGTGAGTGTATGAGAATAGTGTTTTGATGCTTTGTTCAAATTATGAAGAGTGTGTGAGTGTAGGTGTTAGTTTTTCATGCGTTATTTTTCATGCTTTATTTTATCGTTTTCTTTTATTATGTAGAGTGCGTGTGTGTAGGAGATAGTTTTATGGCTTTCTTTCAATTCATATAGAGTGTGTGTGTTTGTGTGCATTTATTTCTGCCTACTCGTTAAGAGTTAAATGGAGCATCGTTTTCATTTCCCGCCTACTTATTTGAGTAGGACTTGTAATTTTCTTTCTTTATTTTTCCGCCTACTCACTTGAGTTAAATGGACGGACTTTATTTCCCGCCTACTCGTTTGAGTAGGACCTGTAATTGCATTTATTTTCTCCTACTCATTTGAGTAGGACTCGCTTTCATTTCAGTCCTACTCGTTTGAGTAGGACTTGCAATTTTCAGCTTTTATTTACCGCCCCCACTCGTTTGAGTGGGACTTGCAATTTCAATTATGCAAATTTCTTTTATGTGTAACTTAATTTCTGTTTTATTTATAATTTGGAGTGTGCGTGAGTTCTTGTTTTAGCTAACTTTTCAGCTTTCTAAATGTTTGTTATTTTTTATGTCCTCCTTTTATAATCATTTAGCGTGTAATTTCGAACTCGCACCTCATTAAATTATAAAGCCGTCCCAATACCGATGTGTGGCTAATCGTTATTAGCCTCGGCATCGAAGAGCTTTGGGACATTTAAAATAATTTGTAATAATTAAAGCTCTTTATTTTCACTTTAATTTAAGGACTTAAGGTTTACCCTGGGTTAACGATGCGTAGGACCACAAATCGATGTATGGGCCCTATTTCCGTTATCCATACACTAGCTAGCCGAGAGGCCGTGCGTATGGACAGATCACCCCTGGGTAAATAGAGTTGCGTGCATACCCTCGAGAGAGGACAAGCGTAATTCTACCGGATTGGGTTCCCCACCCAATAGCGGGGTTCTTAGCGTAAAGCGGGCGTTAAGAGGAATCCTTCGTCGGACTAACATTCGGTCGAATAGTCTTAACGTTCAGGTGAGCAATATTCCTAGAGATAAGTGCGCTCACATTTGTGGAACCTCCACGGCCAAGTTGCCTTTTATTAATTTGAAAACTAAGTCCTATAATTATTAAAAATTATTTTAGTCATAATCCGATTCGATGCCGAGCGTTAACCCTTCATCGAATATTTTCTAAATCTTTTTTTCACTCCTTTACTTTTTCCGTCTTTACTTAATCAAAACATCCACCCGATTTTCAGTAAAATAATAGTCCTCCCGGAGGAGTAAGAATAGCCAACACGACCCCGAGAACAATACGACCTTGGTATTCCACCAAATATCGAGTACTACTTGCGATACGTGCACTTGCCTACCTTAGCAAGCCCGCGACGATCGACTCACCGAACCAACCACAGTAAGAGTCTGTTCTCGGGCGATCACGTTTTTGGCGCCATTGCCGGGGAACTTCTTCGAGTTGCTATTTCGAATTCCGGAGTCTATTACTTTTACTTATTTTCTATAGATTAAAAAAAAAACTAAAACTTTATTTTAAATATAATAAAAAACAACAAAAAAGAGTTTATTTTGTTTTATTTTTGTTTAGGGTGTATGACCCGTAGACAACCCTGCGAGTCTGAAGATTTTGACTTCGACCCTGAGATCGAACGCTCTCTTGCGCATATTCGATCTCAACGCCGAAATCCTTCTTTAGATCCCGAGGAATCTATCGGAGAACCCACTGTTGTAGTTATGGCCGGGCCTAACCCTACCCCGGCGACCGAGCGTACTATGTCTTATTACGCCCGGCCTAACCTGGATGACTCTGGGTCGAGTATTGTTCGCCCTGCGGTGGCGAATAATAACTTTGAAATAAAGTCGAGTGTCATTCAAATGGTCCAAAACGCCGTGCAGTTCGATGGAATGCCGGATGAGGACCTGAATGTCCACTTGTCCAATTTATTGGAGATATGCGACACCTTCAAGATTAATGGCATCACCGATGACGCCATTCGTTTGCGCTTATTTCCTTTTTCCCTTAAGTCCAAAGCCAAGGCGTGGTTGAATGCCCTCCCGTTAGGATGTATCACCACGTGGGCTGAGTTGACGGAACGGTTCCTAACGAAATACTATCCGCCCGCAAAAACTGCAAAGTTGCGGGCGGACATTTCTTCGTTCGTGCAAAACGATCCTGAGTCTCTATACAAGACTTGGGAACGGTTTAAGGAATTCCTCTGTCGGTGCCCGCACCACGCGCTGCCAACGTGGTTGCAAGTTCAAATCTTTTATAATAGGCTTAATTTTCAGACGCGTCAAATGATTGACGCGGCTGCCGGGGGTACACTGACTAATAAAACTCCCGAGGCCGCCCAGGCTTTATTCGAAGAGATGGCTATGAACGCCTATCAATGGAACGTACTGCGAGGACGACCAAAGCCGGCGGCTGGTCTTTTTGAAGTGGATGCCACTGCTCTCTTAACCCTTCAAGTTGAAAGGTTAACAAAGCAGGTGGCGGAGACGTCTGCTGCCTCCTCCACTCTGCCTTGTTTTATTCCCCCTAACGTCTACGTGGCTGAAGAGTTCGTGGATTTCATGGGAAATTTGGGTCGACCTTCCTTCAACCCCAACAAGAACCCTTATAGTAATAACTATAATCCGGGTTGGCGGAATCACCCCAATTTCTCTTGGAGCAACCCGAATAATGCTCAGCGCCCCCCTATTTCTTATGCACCCGGATTTTTGCCTCCTCCTCCTCTTCCAAAACCCTCCTCGATGGAGGAAAATTTTTCGAAGTATATTGCGTCCAACGAGTCAAATATCTGGAACATCACCGGATCGCTAAAAACTCTCGAAAAACAGGTTAGACAGCTGGCGAGGATGATGTCCGAGCGCGCGCTCGGGGCACTGCCGGGAAACACGGAGCCCAATCTGCGGGAGAACGCCAACGCTATAACCCTCCGTAGCGGAAAGGAGGTGGTCGATCTAAAACGGACCGACCCTCAGGTACATATTTCACCTCCGACCCCTCTTCCCCTTTCTTCGGTTACGCCGCCTTTACCGATTTTAAAAGAAAAAATTATTTTAAACAAGGACCTTCCATATCCGCAAAAGTTAGATAACGAGCATAAGGACGCGCAATATGAAAAATTTATTTTATTATTAAAACAAATTCACATTAATATTCCTTTTTGCGAGGCTATCTCGCAAATGCCCAAATATGCGAAATTATTAAAAGAATTACTTTCTAATAAACGTAAATTAGAGGATATTTCGCATGTATCTCTCAACACTGTCTGCTCGGCAGCCCTTACTAATAAATTTCTTACAAAACAAAACGACCCGGGACGGTTTTCCATCCCGTACCTTTTTGGCAATATATTAGTAAAGTACGCCTTAGCTGATTTAGGGGCTAGCATTAATCTGATGTCATTCTCGCTCTTTTCATGTTTAGGTTTGGGTACTGCTAGTCCTACGAATATGCGCATCCAATTAGCGGATCGCTCGATTAAGTTCCTTATCGTGGTTGTGGAGGACGTCCTTGTCCGAGTAGACAAGTTTACCTTCCTGGTAGACTTCGTCATCTTAGACATCGAGGAGGACGCCGAGGTACCAATAATACTCGGTCGCCCTTTTCTCGCCACCTCCCGTGCTCTAATAGATGTTAGTAATGGTAGTCTTCTCCTCCGAGTAGGCGATGACCAAGTTACTTTCTCTATTAATCCCTCGATGGACAATTTGTCATCGAGCGACGATTTCTGCTATTCTTTAGATACCTTTTTTGGAGATCGTTCTTCTCCCGTTTTCGAGTCTGTGTTTTTAAATGGCGATATTTATGCGCTCAAAAATTTTAAATGCGATGAGGATACTTCTTTAGACTTGCCTTTCGAACCAATTGGTAAGAAAGACATAGGAATTAAAACCTCCCTAGAAGAATAGCCCATCCTAGACCTCAAACCCTTACCCGCATCGCTCAAATACGCATTTTTGGGAAAAGGTGATACGCTTCCCGTTATCATTTCTTCGGACTTGAGTGATTTGGAGACTTCCGATTTATTGGAAGTTTTATTTAAACATCGCCACGCAATTGTGTGGCAAATCTCTGACTTAAAAGGGATTAGCCCCTCCTTTTGCACCCATAAGATATTTCTTAACGATAATTGCCGCAAAACGATTCATCCGCAGCGTCGTCTTAACCCAAACATGAAAGACGTCGTTAAAGCTGAAATTATTAAGTTATTAGATGCGTGGATTATCTACCCTATTTCGGACAATGCATGGGTTAGCCCCGTACATGTCGTGCCCAAGAAGGGCGGTCTAACCGTAGTGGAGAATGAGCACAACGAGCTCGTCCCAACTCGTACTGTTACGGGTTGGCGAGTGTGCATCGATTATAGGAAACTTAATGATGCCACCCGCAAGGACCATTTCCCTCTGCCTTTTCTGGACCAGATTTTAGAGCGTTTATCTGGTCATCCATATTATTGTTTTCTTGATGGTTTATCGGGGTTTTTCCAAATCCCCATTTCCCCCGATGATCAAGAGAAAACAACTTTTACTTTCCCGTTTGGCACCTTCGCCTATCGAAGAATGCCATTTGGACTCTGCAATGCGCCGGCTACATTCCAAAGATGTATGCTAGCGATCTTTGGCGAGCTAGTAGAAGACATTATGGAAGTCTTTATGGATGACTTCTCTGTTTTTGGACGCTCTTTTCCCGATTGCCTTCACAGTTTAGATCGTGTCCTTCAACGGTGCGAGGACACAAGCCTTGTTTTAAATTGGTAAAAATGCAACTTTATGGTTCGAGGAGGTTTGGTGCTCGGCCATATGATTTCGTCTAAGGGGATAGAGGTGGATAAGGATAAGATAGAAATTATAGAAAAACACCCGCAACCAACAAACGTAAAATCTATTAGGAGTTTCTTAGGCCATGCGGGCTTTTATCGACGTTTCATTCAAGATTTTTCAAAAATAACAAAGCCGCTAACTCACCTCTTGGAAAAGGAATCACGTTTCATCTTTAGTAGCGAATGCGAGTCCGCCTTCAATTTAATAAAACAAAAACTTATCACTTCACCAATTTTAGTGGCCCCTAATTGGTCCCTTCCGTTCAAAATTATGTGCGACGCTAGTGATATTGCCTTAGGTGCCGTTCTTGGCCAACGCGTAGAAAAACATTTTCATCCTATTTATTACGCTAGCAAGACGCTCACTTCCGCACAAGTAAATTACACGACAACGGAAAAGGAACTCTTAGCCGTCGTTTTCGCTTTTGATAAGTTTCGCTCGTATATAACGTTATCTAAAGTTATCGTTTTTACCGATCACTCCGCGCTTAAATATTTATTAGCTAAAAATGATGCGAAGCCCCGCCTTCTTCGATGGATTCTCCTCCTACAAGAGTTTGATTTGGAGATCCGAGATAAGCGGGGAGCGGAAAATCTAGCGCCAGACCACCTCTCCCGTTTAGAAAATTCGGGTGCGGAAGCGCTCGTCGAATCTGAAATAAATGACAGATTCCCCGAGGAACGCCTCCTAGCCATTCAAAATTATTCTTCGTCATCTTCGCCTTGGTTCGCAGATTTTGCAAATTACTTAGTAGCGCGGGTGCTTCCAAAAGAGTTTTCAAGTCATAAAAAGAAGAAATTCTTTTCTGACTTGAAAAAATTCTTTTCTGACTTGAAATATTTCTTTTGGGAGGACCCATTTCTTTTTCGTATCTGCGCGGACCAAGCGGTTCGAAGATGCGTTGCGGGTGTGGAGTGCTTGCAAATTCTTAAGCACTGCCACGAGGGTCCAGCCGGTGGGCATTATCAAGCCAACCGGAATGCTCGGAAGGCGCTAGAGGCGGGCTACTTTTGGCCTACTCTCTTCAAAGACGCGCATAATTTTGTGCGCGCATGCGATAGCTGTCAGTGGTCGGGTAACATCTCTCATCGTGACGAGATGCCCCAAAACATGTTTTTAGAGTGCGAAGTCTTCGATTTGTGGGGCATAGATTTTGTTGGCCCCCTACCTCCGTCTTTCAAAAATATGTATATTTTAGTGGCGGTCGACTACGTATCGAGGTGGGAGGAAGCGCAAGCTCTCCCTACCAACGATGTGCGAGTCGTCGTTACATTTCTTAAAAAATTATTTTCTCGCTTCGGCACTCCTCGCGCAATTGTTAGTGATAGGGGAACGCATTTCTGTAACGCTCTTATGGCTAAGACGTTAGCTAAATACGGAGTCACACACAAGCTTGCCACCCCCTACCACCAGCAAACCAGTGGCCAAGTAGAGGTAGTAAATCGAGAGATTAAGCGAATTTTAGAAAAAATTGTTTCACTAAATAGGAAAGATTGGTCCGTTAAACTCGACGATGCGTTGTGGGCATATCAGACGGCATACAAAACCACAATTGGTTGTACGCCGTTCTGGTTAGTCTACGGCAAAGCGTGTCATTTAGCCGTAGAACTCGAGCATCGCGCTCTTTGGGCTTTAAAACTCTTAAACCTCGACTCCAACTTAGCCGCTCAGAATAGAAAACTGCAACTAAACGATCTCGATGAATGGTGTGCGAACGCTTACGAGAGCAATAAATTCTATAAGAAGCGTTCTAAGTTATATCACGATCGAAATTTAAAGTCCCCAAAAATATTTTCTCCGGCCAATCTTTTCCTTCTTTATAATTCACGCCTTAAACTTTTTCCGGGTAAACTAAAATCTAGATGGTCCGGTCCCTTCTTAGTTGAAGAAGTCTTTCCATATGTGACCGTACTCGTCTCCCACCCAGAAAGAGGTTCGTTTAAAGTAAACGGTCATTAGCTTAAGTTATACATAGCGGGCGACCCAATGATCGAGCATTATGAAACCATAACCCTTCTCGATCTATAACTCCGCCAAAATAGTCAAGCTACACGACTATAAACAAATCGCTCCTGGGAGGCACCCCTCGCTTATCTTTTTCGCTCTTTCCTTATCATCTTTGCTGCTTTTTCTAATAAACGCAGGGTTTCTGATTGGACTTCCCCCTATGCGTTTCAAGGAAGCTTCTACCCCTCCTCTCTTTATTTTCTTTGTATATATTGTCTTTCCTCTTGTTTTGCATACTTACGTTACAACATTGGGGACAATGTTGGACTTAAGTATGTGGGTATTTTCGTGCTTTACTTTCTGCACTTCAATTTTTCTGCATTTCAAAAATACAAAAAATACATATAACAACAAAACAAAAACAAAAAAACAAAAAAATAAAAAACAAAAAAAAATCTTAAAATGAAAAACTTAAAATGAAAAATCCAAAAAAAAATTTCATTTTCTTTTTCTTTCTTTTTTCAAAAACTCACAAAAAAAATTATAAAACAAAAAATATATATTTAGTTTCACTTTGTAAATATTCTTTTTGTACATATTCTTTTTGTAAATACTCTTTTCTCTCTCCCCCTTCCTCATTCTTGTAAAAACCTCTCTTTTTCTTCTATGTTTTTGTACATAGAATGAAAATTTTCTTAAAAACTATAAAAAAAAGATAATAGTTCAAAAAATTCAAAAAACATTTTGAGTAAAACAAAACAAAAATACAAAAAAAAGTGATAATAAATGAAAAACAATGATGATAAAACTATAAAAATCAAAAAAAAAATGTTTTGAAACAAATAAATCAAATATTTCATTCTTAACTTTCCTGCTATCCAAAAATTTCATTTTGAGTTTATTTATATGCGAATTTTATTAATTCTCTGTTTGTTATTCGTTTATCAATTATTGAGTGAAATATTTAAATAGTCGGGGTTAAGTTTTAAAGAATTTACTATGCTTTGTCAAAAATAGCGAACTTATTTTAGGCACTACTTCTAATTTTCCATTGATAGGAGCACGTATATTATGTTAGGAAATAACGACTATAGAATTCAATTATACTTACTTTTAGCTTTCTGAAAAATTGGAACGTACAAATTATTAAGGTTGCTCTCAAAACTTTTTAGGATTAAAAATCTAGCTTTCTTTTCTCCCCTTACCTTTCATGACCAACTTGGCATGAAAAAGTTTTATCCCTAAAAGATCATATGTCAATGGGAATAAGATTTCGTTCCGTAAACATAGGTACCCAATAATTTAAAAAGATTATATGTTATGGAGTAAGAGGATAAAATTCATTACTCCTACACATATAGATTAGTTCAATTTTATTTTTATGAAGATGAAAAACAATTATGATATTAGGAAAATAAGATTTCATTTTCCTAATAATCCAAAAAAAAATGGAGGTTCGAGAAAAAATTACCTCACCTCAAAATCAAAACCCTTTTCATAAACCCACTACCCCCTTATAGCCAATTACACGATTCTAGAATTAATTCAAAAATTGATTTGAGAGCATGATTAGTAAATTGTATTATTTTCAGTAACAATCTTATAACCTAGAGTTCATATAATTCCAAACTATTTTCGTTAATCTAACCATTACAAATATTGCCTTCTATTTGATTACATCAAGAAGTCTTTTGGCCAAAACTTTTGCGCTATTTAAATCATCTACATAATTTTAGGACTTAACTCTTACACCCGTATATTTATTTCGATCTCTCTTATAATTGATTAAGCGGTAGCTAAACTTAGAGTTTTTTCTATTCCTTATAAATTCACCTCAAACTTTTGCTCTGGAATAGCAAAAGCTTAAGTATGGGGGTATTTGATGAATTGTAAATTTACGTATTTGTATGCACATTAATTTAGTCGTTTTCATTTACTTTCGTCGTTTTTACTTATTTTTGTTCAATAAAATGCTCCACTTCTTGTAAATTTACTACTAACTTGTTTTCTTTTATTTTGTAGAAAAATTCCAAAATCTTCAAAAATTGGGCAGTACACGCCCGTGTCATTTTGGTCACGCCCCTGACCAGGCCGTGACATTGCATTTCACATGGAATCGGATGATTTTGAAGATAAAAGTTTGACACGCCCTGGGTCACGCCCGTGTCACCTGACATGGGGTGTGACACAAGCCCGTGCCCATTCCACTCGATAAATTCAGTTCAATGATCGTAGAACCCGCGACACGCCCAGCGTCACGCTCATGACCTAGGGCGTGACTCAAGCTTAGCTCGACGATTTCAAGCTCGACACTTTTCGCTCGACGTTTGTCGAGTGTTGACACCAACCGACACGCCCAGAGTCACGCCCGTGACCTGGGGCATGACTTCTCCACCTGGCCGACAAGATACTGCTGAAGACTTTTGACGCAACCCGCGCCCGGTTCTACCTCCCAGACACGCCCAGCGTCACGCCCGTGACCTGGGGCGTGACATCCTCGAACTCAGCCCGAAGTCAACTTTCCTGTCAAATCGTCGGCCGCCATCATGAATAGTAGTGACACGCCCTCCTACACGCCCGTGTTGGAGGGTGTGTACTTAGAATTTTTTGCCTATAACTTGCCCATTTCTATAAGGGCCAAGGGTTCACATTTTTGAGTCACTTTAGTGTGTTTTGTGGGCTGCATCCGTGGATTCTAGTGCTATGTAAGGAGATTTCTCCTCTCTTCCTTTCATGTTTTGTTTTGCTTTAGCTTTTAGCTTTGTAATAATTTGATAATGTTAATAAAAATGTTAGATTTTCTCTCTCTATATGGCATGAAAATTCATTTGGATGGCTTACTTATTTCCCTTTTTATCCTTGGTTTCATCTTTGGTCTCCCTCTTATGAAAAGTGTGTGTGTGTGTATGAGTGTAACTTATTTACTTTATATGATTTTAATTTATCTCATGTTAGGTTTTGTTAGAAATTTATGAAATATTATATTAGCTTTTTCTCTTTTTCTTCATGTCCTCTTTTAATGTTTTCAACATCTTCAATTCTTATGAATTTGTAAAAGAGTTACTAAAGTGTTTTTGATTTTTTTTTACTTAGCTTTATTTTAGGATGAAAACCCTTTTTGTTCTTTCTCTTTTTATTTCAACTTTTTTGGCACTTTTATGGAATCCTAAGAATGAAAATGTTGAAATCTTAATTTTTGAAAGATTTTAGTTTTTGATTTGTTTTGAAAAACTTTTGTTCTTTTAAAATTTTATTTTGTTCTTTTTATTTGTTTTTGGCAAAACCTAAGCATGAAAAAGTAAATGTTTTAATTTTTAGGTAACTTTCATTTTGCTTTTAATTTGTGTATGTGAGTGTATGAGAATAGTGTTTTGATGCTTTGTTCAAATTATGAAGAGTGTGTGAGTGTAGGTGTTAGTTTTTCATGCTTTATTTTTCATGCTTTATTTTATCGTTTTCTTTTATTATGTAGAGTGTGTGTGTAGGAGATAGTTTTATGGCTTTCTTTCAATTCATATAGAGTGTGTGTGTTTGTGTGCATTTATTTCCGCCTACTCGTTAAGAGTTAAATGGCGCATCGTTTTCATTTCCCGCCTACTCGTTTGAGTAGGTCTTGTAATTTTCTTTCTTTATTTTTCCTCCTACTCACTTGAGTTAAATGGACGGACTTTACTTCCCGCCTACTCGTTTGAGTAGGACCTGTAATCGCATTTATTTTCTCCTACTCATTTGAGTAGGACTCGCTTTCATTTCAGTCCTACTCATTTGAGTAGGACTTGCAATTTTTAGCTTTTATTTACCGCCCCGACTCGTTTGAATTTCAATTATGCAAATTTCATTTATGTGTAACTTAATTTCTGTTTTATTTATAATTTGGAGTGTGAGTGAGTTCTTGTTTTAGCTAACTTTTCAGCTTTCTAAATGTTTGTTATTTTTTATGTCCTCTTCTTATAATCATTTAGCATGTAATTTCGAACTCGCGCCTCATTAAATTATAAAGCCGTCCCCATATCGATGTGTGGCTAATCGTTATTAGCCTCAGCATCGAAGAGCTTTGGGAGATTTAAAATAATTTGTAATAATTAAAGCTCTTTATTTTCACTTTAATTTAAGGACTTAAGGTTTACCCCGGGTTAACGACGCGTAGGACCACAAATCGGTGTGTGGGCCCTATTTCCGTTATCCATACACTAGCTAGCCGAGAGGCCATGCGTATGGACAGATCACACCTGGGTAAATAGAGTTGCGTGCATACCCTCGAGAGAGGACAAGCATAATTCTACCGGATTGGGTTTCCCACCCAATAGCGGGGTTCTTAGCGTAAAGCGGGCGTTAAGAGGAATCCTTCGTCGGACTAACGTTCGGTCGAATAGTCTTAACGTTCAGGTGAGAAATATTCCTAGAGATAAGTGCGCTCACATTTGTGGAACCTCCACGGCCAAGTTGCCTTTTATTAATTTGAAAACTAAGTCCTATAATTATTAAAAATTATTTTAGTCTTAATCTGATTCGATGCCGAGCGTTAACCCTTCATCGAATATTTTCTAAATCTTTTTTTCGCTCCTTTACTTTTTCCGTCTTTACTTAATCAAAACATCCACCCTATTTTCAGTAAAATAATAGTCCTCCCGGAGGAGTAAGAATAGCCAACACGACCCCGAGAACAATACGACATCGGTATTCCCCCAAATATCGAGTACTACTTGCGATAGGTGCACTTGCCTACCTTAGCAAGCCTGCGACGATCGACTCACCGAACCAACCACAGTAAGATTCTGTTCGCGGGCGATCATCACCAGTGTTGTAGGATTTGTGCTAGTTTCCGGTTACCTCGATAGGGTATTATTCGATACGGGAGCGTCGCACTCCTTTCTTGCAGAATGCTTTATCCGGAGAATTTGAGCCGAGCCCTTTTCTACAGACGTAGAGCTTCGGGTGTGCATGCCCAATGGGTCCTTCATGACTACCAGGGCGAGAGGGCACATTGGTTGGAGTATAGGCGGAGTTGATTTCGGATTGGTAGCAGCAGTTCTACTGTTGGCCGAATTTGATGTGATCTTTGGGGAGGACTGGCTTGCGAAGTAGCGTGTCAGTATTGACTTTATGTCAAAGGAAGTGACCCTAAGAAGCGAAGGAAAGGCAGAAGTAATATTTGAGGGCCTTAATGGAGTGGCATGTTCCCTGATTTCGGCCATACATTTGGTGCGGGTAGTTAGCCAGGGAGGAGTAGCTTTTGTAGCATTTTTGGAAGTTTAGCTTTCCAAGCTATCTCTTGGATAAGTGCCGGTAGTGGCAGAATTAGAGGATGTGTTTCCTAAGGAGTTACCTGGAGTACCTGCTCGATGGGAGATCGATTTCACGATCGATTTAGTGTCAGAAGCTAGGCCGATGTCACATCCTCCTTTTAGGATGAACTGAAGGAGTTAGCTGAGATCAAGGTACAGTTGCAGGAATGTTGGAGCAGGGGTACATCAGACCTAGCTCATCTCCTTGGAGCGCGCTAGTGTTGTTTGTTAAGAACAAAGATGGTAGTATGTGCCTGTGCATAGACTACCAGAGTTGAATAAACTGACCATCAAAAATTAGTATCTGATCCCACGGATAGATGACCTGTTCGACCAGTTGGTGGGGTCAGTGGTGTACTCTAAATTGGACTTGAAGTCAGGATACTACCAGTTATGGATTCGAGACGAGGACATACCCAAGATATTGTTTGGTACGAGGTATGGTCACTTCTAGTTCTCAGTGATGTCGTTTGGGTTGATGAACGAGCCATTTGTATTCATGGATTTGATGAACTGAGTCTTTTGGGAGTATTTAGACTCATTTGTGGTGGACTTCATTGATAATATTTTGGTTTACTACAAAATGGAGGCGGATCATGACACTCATATGTGAGTGGTATTGCAGACTTTGAGAGAGAACCAGTTGTATGCCAAGTTCTCGAAATGCAAGTTCTGGATAGAGAAGGTGATATTTTTGAGCCATGTAATTAGTGATGATGGGGTAGCGGTGGATCCAGCAAAAGTTGAGGCCATCAAAGATTGGCCAGATCTGAGCATCATGGTGGAGGTCAGGAGTTTTCTTGGACTAGCCGGGTATTATAGAAGATTTGTGGAAAACTTCTTGCAGATAGCTCTGCCCCTCACCTATCTGACTCGTAAGGACCAGAAGTTCATGTGTTCTCAGAAGTGCAAACACACGTTCGACACCTTGAAGGAAAGGCTGATGACAGCTCCAATCCTAAGTATTCCAAAGGGGACTAAACGATTTCAGATCTTCAATGATGCATTAGGGTGCGGATTGGGTTGCGCGCTAGTGCAACATGGTAAGGTGATAGCCTTTAGGTCTAGACAGTTGAAATCTCTTGAGAGGAATTACCCCGTCCATGACTTGCAATTAGCAGCAGTATGTTTTGCGTTAAATTTATGGCAGCACTATGCGTATGATGCGAAGGTGGAGAACTTCACGAATCACAAAAGCCTGAAGTATCTCCTAGATCAAAAAGATTTGAACATGCGCCAGTGCAGATGGGTCGAGTTCCTTGGGGACTATAATGTGGCAATACAATATACGCCAGGCAAAGCCAATGTGGTGGCGGATGCCTTGAGTAGGAAATATTCTGGACAAGAGAATTGGATTGAAGCTCATGATGAGCAGTTGGTGCGAGACTTTGACTCCCTCAGCATCGTTTGTGTAGTAAGAGGCGAGTCTAACATGGCTCGATTGAACTGGATAGAGTTGTAGAACGATTTGTCCGATCGTATTTGGGAAGCGACTAGTGTGGATGCATATTTTCAGCCATTTGTGGTGGAATCTCAAAATGGCGAGAGAAGTGCCTAGGAGATGATTGATGGGATCTTAAGGAAGGATGGAAGGATATGCGTACCGCATTTTGACAAGATCCATGAGGAAATCCTTTTAGTGGCCTGGTTTGAAGCGGGATGTTGCTTTGTACGTGAGTCGGTGTCAAACTTGTACCTTAGTGAAGGCTGAGTGTCAGAAGCTGGGCGGGTTCCTGAAGCCTCTTCCTATCCCCGAGTGGAAATTTGATAACATCTCCATGGACTTTATTCATATCTTACCTTGGTCGCAGTAGGGAAATGATGTGATATGGGTGATCGTGGATCGCTTGACCAAAGTGGCTCACTTCATCCCAAATCGGAAAGAGGACAGCATGGAAAAGCTGGTAGAACTTTATGTTTGCAACATTGTGCGGTTGTATGGAATTCCTAAGAGTATCTTTAGTGATCGTGATGGACGGTTCACATCCAAAGACTGGAGGTTGGTATAGAAGAGCCTGGGTATAAGACTTAAGATTAGTATGGCGTTCCATCCTCAAATTGATGGACAAACGGAAAGGACAAACTGTACAATGGAGGATATGATCAGAATGTGTACCGTTGACTTTGGTAAGAACTGGGAAGATCAACTATTCATGGTGGAGTTCGCTTATAACAACAGTTTCCAGGCAAGTATAAATATGGTGCCAACGAGGCTTTATAGGGAAGGCGGTGTCGAATATCGATGTCATGGACAGTGGCGGGAGAAACAAAAATTTTGGGAAAAGAGGAGGTTACTGATGCTTGAGAGTTGGTGCGAACAATTCAAGAGCAGATGAATCTTGTTCAGGATCGGCAAGCGAAGTATTTCAACGCTCACTATAGGAACGTGGAGTTTGCAGTAGGCGACTGAGTATACCTAAAGATTAAGCCGTTCAAAGGTGTTTCGCGAATTCGCAGACTCAACAAGTTGAGTTCGAGGTTTTTGGGGTCGTTCGAAGTTACAGAGAGCATTGGAGAAGTCACTTACCGGTTAGCATTGTCTACAAAGCGGAGTGGATTACACGACATCTTCCATGTCTCAGTTTTGAGAAAAGCCTTGTTGGAGACGAGTGTTATGGTCGAGTTGGCAGTGGTGCCGGTCGAAGAGGACTTGAGGACAAAAGTCCGTCCTATTGGCATAGAGGATTCAGAAGTTCGGCAATTGCGGAACAAAGAAGTTAAGCTCGTAAAAGTGCGTTGGGACAACTGCGGGCAAGAAGAGTTCCCTTGGGAGCGTGAACATGCAATGCGAGAGGAATTCCCAGAACTTTTTACTTCAGGTATGCTTTTGGTTTGAGTGCATGCTTAATTTCGAGGACAAAATTCTTTTACGGGGGGAGGAGTTTTAACACCACAGTTTTCAAGAAAGGAGCCTCTGGAAGCTATCTCTCAGCGATAGTAGTTATCGCCCAGCGGTAGCTAAGCGCTGAGAGGCCAAGTGCTGAGGGCATTAAGTGCTATGGCGCGACATTAGCTATCTATCGCTCAACGGTAGCTTGGCATTGAGTGTGTTAAGAGTATGTCGTTGAGTGGTATGTGTTTAGTGAGCTACCGCGCAACGTTAGTGCTATCTCTGGCGCTATAATGACCTTATTTTCTTGGCCGAGCTCTCGGGAGGCTACCGCCCTATGGTAGGTAGTTATCGCGTGGCGATAGTAGACGAAAGTAGTTCTATAGTTTGGCTTGTTAGCCGTCCAATTTCTCTTAAACGTTGATCTTATGGCTCAAGACATTTCGTGCAAGTGCCATAAGTAGGTCTGAGAGCCCTTTTCCCTTCATTTCTTCCCATTTTAGAGTTGACCTAGGGTTTGGGTAAGAGTGAGGAGGAGGAAGAAGAAAGCTTTCTTCCGGCATTAACGGAGCTTCGGAGCCCCGATCGTTGATCTAAGTCCAGATCCGTGGAGAGGACTTGGAGGCGCACGTTCTCATTCGTGCAAAGTAAGGTCTCATTGCAAGGAAGATGAGTCGTAAGGTAACAACACTTCTCCTCTCGGTATTTAGGATGTGTGCATGGCATCCATGTTGTTTTTGCTTTGTTTCAAGCATTTAGGCACCGGATCTCTCAAGTGAGAGGGATTCGGGTTGCCATGGTTCAATAGGAGCCACTGGATCGATTGCGTCCGTCCCCGACATGATATTACACTATAAATTTGCTTCGTTAGCGGATTAGGCATTGTTGGTGAAGCCGTAGTAGCGACCGTTAGTCCGACTCGCTGATGTTGCATAGCGAGCCTTAAGGATTTTGTTAGAAATACGTTAGTGGCAAGATGTCATTTGTGATGTTATTTTCCCCCTCTCTCGTGTGAGTACGTGTAATCAGAACCGGACCAGGTGGAAATTAGAGTATACGTGGGGGTGAGGGGACGATACAGTACGAATGGTGGATTAGGGTGGGAAAAGTCTTGGGATTGTTATGTGCTAAGGCGTGGTTTGTCTCGGTGGTCTGCTGGCTAGCCCGTGACGTGCAAGTCATGTGTCGAGAGTGTCCTGGAGAGACAAGTCCCATTCCATGAAACTGATAAGAACACCAAGCTTAGGACAAGCCCGGGCGATGAAGCCCACGAGCGGGTGGGGTCCAGCAAGGGTTCTTAGAATCATTTTGTGTGTGTGTGTGTGATAGAATCCTAACGTGAGAAGTCAGAGCTTGTACGCAAGCCCGGGTTTTGAGACCCACGAGCGGGTGGGGCCCAAGCAAGAGTTCCGTGTTGCAGCTTGTATTCTGTTTGGGGGATATTTGAAGTACCCTTGTGTTTTTGGCTTGAACGTCGATGGGTAAATTGAAAATACCCGATTGATAATGTGTTAGAAGCATACGCTTTAGGGTGCCTTGGGTGAAGCCCGGGTTTGCATACATGCTGTATTGTAAGCCCCTCATATTACATGCTCAACATAGAAACATATTTGTTATATAAGACATCCAAACCTGCTTTATTACTTTCAATGTACATGTATATTTGCATACGAAGTGCTGACCTGCAGGTTGATGGAATGCCCCGGGGTCCACTAGGGACGGCCGAGAGGAGATATGTTGGTTACACATTTGAGCTCAGCCTTTGCTGACCAACGTTACAACCAATTTTTATAGGGCAAGGATCGCAAGCAGGAGCAAGCTCGCCATCCAAAAAGGCCTAAGCCTCATGAAGTGTTTCATGTTGTGCTATTTTGTGGAATGTGATACTTAATGCACTATGTTTCCGGATTGCATGCCGAGGTAGCTTAGGATTGCTTATGCACGTTGATGTTTGATGTTATTTTTTGAGTTTTGGACTCTTAACTGTTGTAAGGCCTTAAGGCTGTATTGACACTCGTATCTTAGTGGATAACTTCTAGTCTTTTTTTTGTTTTCGCTGTGTTTAGTCTGAGTTTTGAGTTGGGTAGTTTATATCTTCTTATAATGCTTAAGCGTGGCATCTGTATGTTGTGGGGCCCCGGCCAGACCCATATTATACGGTCATTACAGGGGAGGTGTTACATGACCTGTACTTGCATTATATCTATCTTGTACTAGATTGCCTAAAGTAATTGGCTTTCATCGATGGCATAATAAGAGTCTTAGGCCCCTATCTGGAAATACTAAAATAGTCAAGTATACCATCAAGTCTAGAACTGTGGATGGTGGTGGGACCTGGAGAAGTCTGGTACACCGAGAATGTGCCCTGAGTGTATGGGGCATGTGGCAGATAGATACTACGTCTATGGCGAATGGTGCTTACATTACGCGTTCTGATTGCCAAAAGATATATATACTGTTGCGTGCAGGGAAGGAGAACCGCCGCCCCGAGTGAGGGGTGTGGTCGTTATAATTTGGCCAGCTAATGCTGACCGTTGCTTTGTTTGCCACATTTTGGTCGGTCGTGCTTTGCAGGTGCTGGAGAGACAAGTGGAAAGTAGCAGGCTGAAATCCCTTATGTTGTGATTGGTTGGCCCTTGAAGGCCCAAAAATGAACGTTTACTGTTTTCATGTGCGGACGGCCTGCATGCCAATGTATGGAGACACATTTTATAAAGAAAATAGTTCTATGGCCTTAAGGCCAAAACATCTTGTGTATTAATATATCATTCATATATGGTAAGTGGACATTCCTTGTATTTGGGTTCTATAACAAAGTTATCTTATTCCGCTAAAATTCACTCTAAGTTTGGATGTGTATAAATCAAATGGTTTCAATGAGTAACTCCACTGTCTATGTGTGGAATATCACGTGGGGCCCCTACCGGACCTTCTGTTATATTCTACGTGACGGATGGTGGTGTTACAATTTGGTATCAGCTTCTGGTATCAGTCTTTCTTATTAGAATTTGTGGTCGAATTCTAATAAGGGGTGGTGAGCATGTGTATGTGCGCGACTGTTATAACAAGAATGAACCAATGAATGTCCACTTAGGAACGAAAATACACATGTATGAAGAATATGTGTGTTCCTATAATTGATTTTTGCAATAATATTAGTTTCGTAATCATGTGTTTCACGTTTATCAGTGACTAGGAGTGGTGCGTGGCAGCATGAACCCCAGCGCTCAGCAGTGAGTAGTGCACCTAATGAGGTGACAACACCTCCTCCTTCTGCGAAAACGATATGGTTGGCTGCTGAAGGACTCGATGCCTTCGCCATATAAAACTTCCAGTCATGCCCGTATTGATTCAGCGCACGCCCATGACTGCCTCAAATTTCCAGAAAAGATGTCGCCAGCGAGGCATGGATTCGATGCCTTTGTCAGCCATGCCCTCAGTACATGCCCATGACCACATGGTCACGCCCGTGAACTCCACGTGGAATGCCCCAAAGTCAACCGCCAATAAATTTTTGGCGTCACCTCAGCGCCAATACCGACACCCCTCCCCCCCCCCGACATGCTCGTGACTGGGACGTGTAATCTCAAAGATTTTGTCTATAAATAGATATTTGCTATAAGGTCCAAGGGTTCAAATTTTTGGACCATTTTGCTGTTAGGAGGGCTGCTTAGGTGTTTTTCATGTAATGTAAGGAGATTTTCTCCCCCTCAGTTTTATGTTTGTTTTTGCTTTGTAATCAACTTTTTGTCTTAATAAAATTTGTAACTTTTTGCCTCCTTATGTTGTTACGGATTTCATTCGAGTGCCCCACCTTCAGCATATCTTATTTATCTTTTTTTCTCTATTTTTAAAATGGGTGTGTGTGTGTGTGTGAGTAAAATTAATTTTATGTTTTCAATTTTTTGTTACTTAGCTTTGTACTAGCTTTCCTTATCATTTGCACTTAGCTTTTTTATTTTGTTTAAGTACTTTCTTTATGTTCATTCTTCTGAATTTATAAAAATGGTTTTAAAGTGGTTTTATTTTCTTTTAACTTATTCTTTTTATTTTTGTAAAACGTTTTGTTTTTTTAACTTTATTTCCATGTTTTTAGCATTTCTATAAAGTTATAAGAATGAATATCTAATCGTTTTAATTTTTGTAAGACTTTGATTTTTGTTTTTAATTTTCAAAACTTTTGCTCCTTTATTTTTTTTTATTTCATCTTTTTCTACATTTCTAGCATATTCTAGCAGTAGAAATATAATTGTTTTAATTTTTAATTAACTTCATTTTTCTCTTTTTTATGAAGGGTGAGTGAGTGTATGAGTTGGGTTTTTATTATTTTCTTCTTTCAAGTAGAGTACGTGTGTATGAGATAGCTTTTACTTATTTAATTTTTCGCCCACTCGTTTGACTAGGACTTGCAATTTCCCACCTACTCATTTCAGTAGGACTTGTCATTTCCTGCCTACTCGTTTGAGTAGGACTTGTCATTTCCCGCCTACTCGTTTGTGTAGGAATTGTCATTCTAATGCTTTCATTTCCCTACTACTCGTTTGAGTAGGACTCGCACTTTACCGCTTTCTTTACTACTTTCATTTCCCACATACTCGTTTGAGTAGGACTTGAAATTTTATCGCTTTCAATTACAGCTTTCATTTCTCGCCTACTCGTTTGAGTAGGACTCGCACTTTACTGCTTTCTTTACTGCTTTCATTTCCTGCATACTCGTTTGAGTAGGACTTGTATTTTCAATTATACAATCTTTTCAATAGCCGTCCTCATTCCGATGAGTGGCTAATCGCTCTTACCCCTCAGTATCGAAGAGCATTGGGATAGATAAAATCGTTTTAAATAATTAAAGGTCCTCGTTTTCTCTTTAATTAAAATTACTTAAGGTTTACCCCGGGTATACGACGCGTAGAACCACATATCAATGTGTGGGCTCTATTTTCGTTATCCATATGCTAGCTAGCCGAGAGGACGTGCATATGGACCGATCACCCTTGGGTAAAGGGAGTTCCGCACTAACCCTCGAGAGAGGAGGTGTGGAAATCTACCGGATTGGGTTCCCCACCCAATTGTGCGGTTCTTAGCATAATGCGGGCATTAAGAGGAATCCTTCGTCGGATGAGAGCCCGATCGAATTGTCTTAAAGTTCAGGTGAGCGATATTCCTAGAGATAGGTGAGCTCATTTTTCTGAAACCTCCACAGCCAAGTTTCCCCCTTAATTAATTTGAAATTTAGGATCTCTAGTTATTAAAAGTTATTTTAGTTCAAACTCGATTCGGTGCTGATGCGTTATTTCTTCATCGGCTTTTTCAACTTTATTTTTTGCTTCTATATAACTGCTCTATTTAGTTAAATCACCCCATAATTAATTTTCGATAAAATAATAGTTCTTCCAGAGAAGAGTAGAAATAATCAACCCTTCCCCGAGAATAATATGACCCTGATATTCCCCACCAGAATATCTTGTACTATACGTGATAGGTGCACTTGCCTCCTTTCATTAAAACTCGGTTTCAACTTTTATACATAATAAATCCGCATGCCACATCCACCTGAATCAAACTAAATAACCTAACCACCAAATAAATAAATAAGCCTCGGGGTGCCTCGAGTTTTAACCATCAATCTTCATTTTAAATCATGTGTATATGTGTAGTTATATAGATCTTAACTTGTCATGCATGCTCATGCTGTGATATGATATATATGACATGCAATGAATTATAAAAAGTCCTAATTTCATGCCATATGCGGTCGTACACATGAGATATTATGCATTGTATTACTACATAATATTGCATGTAATGAAAAAATCTAGTGAGTGCCCAAATGATGTTTAGTCTCCCATTTTAACTTAACAATCATATGTTGTTGTCCTTATGATGATCTATATACAATCATATATTATGTATCCCAAACTAAATAGTATGCCCCGTATACTTTCGTCATGCCTATGAGTATAGTGGTCGTGCTTCAGCAAAGATATACTGATGACACATCAATGTGTGTATGCAAATGGAATGAAAATAAAGAGTGATATATTTTCAAATGCTCTAATACCAGCTATCACAACTCATATTTTCTCAATATTTATATATTATCAGAGTAAGAGAAAATACTTAAATATAATCCTACGTGTAGATAAACACCTAAGGGGTGAATAGGTGTCTTTTTAAAATATACTAGCAGATTTTAATCACTTAACTATTTCAGCAGTTAAAAAAATCCAGAACACAGTACAACCAAAAGAAAACCATAGCAAACAGTACATAAAGATTTATAGTGGTTCCCAAATCTAGGGTACATCCACTTTCCCCCATCTTCCTCAGTAGCAATGTTCTAGATAAGGATATAGCTCCTCCTCTTTAACTTAGATCCAAGGATCCTACAGTCTCAATTTATGTTAAGAAACCTACACTCAGACAAACAGTTCCTAACTCAGAGATTCTCTCAATCTCCTACCTCAGGTCCCTCAAGAACCATATCTCAGCCTTTATAAATCAGGCTTACAACTAAGTGATTCACCCACAACCACATACCTCAGGTCCCTCAAGAACCCTACCTCATCATCTATAAATTAGTCTTACAACTCAGAGATAAGATCTCCTAACCACTCAGATCTCAAGGAGATCTTACAAAAATAAATAGTTAAAAATGATATAATCAATAATCTTCAGAAGTCAAAATTTCTGTAATCTACTTATTTGTTAGCACAGATTCTTCAAATTAGCAGCAATGGATTTCTTCTTGATAAATTAATTTGCTGATAAGTTACTTCTCTGGATCTGTAATCTTCTTGATGTTGATCAGCTTGATTTGCTTGAAGAAATTATAGATCAGATCCACCTTAATCCTCAGATCAACTTGATGAAAGGATCTGGAGATTTCCTTGACGACCTTTGTCTTCTTCCTCCTCCTCAGGATTAGAATAAGAATGAGAATTTATGTTTGCTTGATCGATTATGTCTCTGTTAATGTAGACCACCCCTCTATTTATAGCCTTCATTGATGGGTAATTACTGAATGATGACATCAGCATCCGATATCATACTTCAAATCCTCCCTTAGACTGTTTCTGTCAAAATATCTTATTCATGTACTCGATGTGATAGTTCTGACCCATCTTGACACTTCTGTGTTGACTCTGCACATTTTCTGAAACAAAAGAGACGAGATGTCCAAAGTGTCCCGACACTTGTGTAGAGATATCTTAGCAGTCTCGACATAATTCTACTTAGAAGAATTTTCATTTATAACTTGAAAGTGTCGAGAAAATTAACTTATCTCGACACAAGCATTGTCTTTGTCGGCATCTTTTAATTCTGCCTTGTTTCGAGACAGTTGGATTATCTCGACACACCTCTCTGCCAGATGTCGAGAAATCTGTGCTTTAATTCTACATTGTGTCGAGACAGTTGATTTGTCTCCACATAATTTTATGTAGCGAAATTTCCTTCCATCTTTGTGTTGAGACAGTTGTTTTGTCTCGACACAGCTTTCTTGAATCTTCTCTGTGTCGAGATAACGGACTTGTCTCGACACACCTGTATGCAAAGGTGTCGACACAGTTGAAGTGTGTCGACACTTTTCTACTTAGCCATTTTTTGCACTGCAAATTGCTGAATGTAGACTGTGCTGACTTCACTCAGCACTTTGCTGACTCCACTCGACGCTTTTGGTACTTAATGCAGTTTACAACAAGTGTACCGGTCACACAAGTAATATAAAATGGGCGAATTTTCCCAAGTATCGATCTCTCAAGAAACACAGTAAGGTGGAGTTAATTTTGAGGAGGACTTGAGATTGAAGTTCTCAGGTAGGTGTTTATGAAGGGGGTTTTGATTGTTGCGGAAAAAGAAAGTAAAACACTAATAAACTACTCTTGTGCAATGTCGCTATGCAATGCCGCTATGCAATTCTTCGTCAGGCGGATGGAAAACTACACGGGCCGCTATGCACCGAATCGCTAGGCGGATGGACGAGTAAGCTTGCGGATGAGGTGGTGAGAACGACGGAATCCTATGCAATGCCACTATGCAATGCTTCACCAGGCGGATGGAAACTACATGGGCCGCTATGCACAGAATCGCTAGGCGGATGGACGAGTAGGCTTGCGGATGAAGTGGTGAGAACAGCGGAATGAGGGTAGTGAGCACCTCTTCGCTATGCACGCCACTAGCAATTGCAAGTGCGGAAATGTGTGGTGGAGGATGGAAAAGGGCGCACCTCAAGCAAATAACGTAAATATAAAATCACATAGACATGATTGTACACAAACGTATATCAAATTAAGCACACTTCATCAAATACAAAGAGATCAAACTACAATATCAACAACAAAAGAAGAAGAGAGTGCGAAATCGACCGGATCTGAAGTCTTGCTTAGGTTTCATGAAAGGAATCGTCGGGTTATTAATCCACATCTTAGTTCGGTCCACAACTGCGTCCGGGGTAGAGGAGGCTGTCACAAACTCCCAATGGACCCATCTTCTTCGTGTCACGATTCGGTGAAGGATGACACAAACTCCTCCGAGCTTGATGGTGAAATCTAGGTCAAACCCTTCTTGAAGCTCAAGGATGAAGGAGGAGGCCAAGAGGAAGCTCCGGCTTGAATTTGGCATTGAAAGCTTGCCAGGAGTCCCTCCCTACGGTGGAGGAAGAAGGAGATCGGCGGAACCCTCCTCGGAGACCTAAACGGCGGAGAAAAAGTCCGAAATTCGTAATTAGGACGGAACCTGCGAATTTATAGATTACAGAAATTATAATGCACACGACCAGTGGTGCACGACCAGTGGTCGTGCGCACTATGTCCTGTGGTAGTGCGTTTGCCCCAGCCAGAACTTGGAAAAATGGATAATAGTGTGCACGATCAGTGGCGCATGACCAGTGGAAGTGCACACTGTGTCCTGTGATAGTGCACATATGCATGGAAGAACCGGTAAGAAAAATGGAATCATTGCACACGATCAGTGGCGCACGACCAGTGGTCATGCGCTAAGGAATCCACTGAGCAAGCACATGTAAAATCGCATGATCAATGGCCCTTAGGCAAAAACATGCCCCAAACCAACCACTGATATGTGCAGACATTCCAGGCAATAAAAATAAGAAGTACAATCAATAAAAGTAACAAAAATACACAACCACGGGCCTGTAAGTGCACTTCCTATGGAAATAAAGATTATATGAAATATATATGATAACGAACTAAAACTGAAGTGATAGTGAAAGAAAACTAGCCCAGATGAGTCTGAAAATCAGTATATAAATAGGACTCATCACACCACTAGACTTACTTGTTTGCGCATCCCAAGCAAACAAAATCTATGCAGATAGGGAAAATAAACTAGTTAACATAGAAATTGAGATACGAAGTACCATGAGAAGTCGCATTTTCTCCCACGTAAAAATATAATAGAGGAAATTTGTAAGTATACAAAATAATTTATACTTTTCAAAATGCGTATCAATATTTTATTATTACTCAAAAATGGAATCACTGTGAATCTTCTGGTCACGCGTGGGGAGAAAGTAGAATAATCGCTAGGGCAAGCATTGCCAAAGATCGGGGCTCGGGATAACCTCCAAAGGAATCCACCAATGTCAGTGACCATATGCTTGCCCGTTCGCACTCTCTCCACTACATTGGTTTGGTTCACACACGAATCAGTAGGACTTTAGGTGAAGAGATAGTGCTTGGGTTTCGGTGAGGTAAACAACGATAATTAAGAAGGCTACGCACCTAACCCAAATGAGCTAGCATAAAAAAGAATTTATCCGTTAACCAAAATACATGCAGGTACACCACACCACCAGACTTAATTTTTAAAGTATGGGTGTGTGCACCGCCTACTCCAAATACAATCTCATCTCAAATAGAATTCTCAATTATACTTTTCTTTTCACTTTTCTTTTTCGCAATTAATTTTTATATATTTTTTTTCAAATCACCTTTTTTATTTTAACAATTTCAGCAAATAAAACTTTGGAGCACATCCACATATTCACAAGGAATATCACCACATCAACACCCAAAAATGAAAATCTAAAATACTAAAGCTCAACTTGGGTGTGCGACTAGGATCGACTATGAGGCTTTAGTGAAATAATGGTGGAGCTGAATCAAAAGAAGGTGTAGACACAACGGGGCTAGAATGTATAAGACATTAGGAACTGTACAAAGCTCAACCGGTCCAAAATGATGGCCTACATCACGCTCATGCTTGACTAACCATGCACCAATGCTTCGAGAGTAGCTTGGGGTAAGTTCTTAGCCACCGAGAAAGATGATCCTTCCTCCCGACTCGAGCAAAATGAGTCTAGTGATGGCTACGCACATCCCTACACTACCGTTCGATTCGCACCGGATTCACCAATTTTTAAGTAGAATAAATAGTATTTACGCAATTAGAAAAATATAAACTATAAGCATACAAAAAAATTAAATCTACTCCAATTTCTACACAAGACAAGAGCACTCGACTAGGAGCACTACAGGAGTCAACATTTTACTCTGTCTCACAATCTTATGCCAGCACAATAATTTCCCTAAATCATACAAAAGAAATAAGTTTAACTCGCAACACGCTAATAGCTAAGCACGTGCTCATGTGGGTGCAGTGGTGTGTGATGTAATGAACTAATCAAAATAAAATAATATAAGCTTCTGGTATGCAAATGAAATGTGGGCGTGCAAAAGGTAACAAAGATTGGCTCTCCCCCATATCCCCCATACTTAAACTAAGTTACACTGCATATGATATTAAAATTAAAATCAGATAGAGACAAGGGAAGAGGTTACCCAAAGCTAAGCTAGTGAACATACTAGAAGACGCGTGAAAACATAGAAGCAGGTCTGCCAAATGAAGAATCATAACCCCACCAATACGAATTTGCCATGAATACCTGCAGGGGTGAGCTCCACAAAAACAAAAGAAAAATAGACAAAATACAAAAAATACTAAAACTAAAATAGACATGAAAAACAAAAATGTAGGAAATGAAAGATAACTATTGGGGTTAATGTCCACTCAACACGACTTATTAAATTTTATACAATTCTAGCTAATGGGCCTATGAAAAGAAAGATGCGCAGGTAACTATTCCATTATCCGTTTCGGTAACAGGTACCGATACGACGATAAAGAAGTTACCCCTCTGCCTAAATAATAATACCTGCCCAACAAAGGTAGAGGAAATAGGAAGTGAAAGAGAGGGTTAGACCTGATATACTCTAGAGGGGGGTGAATAGAGTATCTTTAAAACTTTTTGTTATTTATAAAATTTTCAAAGTATACCAAATAATAGATACTAATATTTACTGTAAGTAAAAGAGCAATCCAAGATAGAATAATTTAACACAGCCACAACAAAGCTAAATTAACACAGCCACAGCAAGAGCAAAATGAAAGAGGGCAACCAGACAACACAAGAACTTTTATAGTGGTTCCCCAACCTGGGTACATCCACTCTTCTACCACCATGGTAGGAATCCACTAGCAGGTTTTGATCAGGTGACTGCCACCAATGAGCTTTTGATCAGGTGCTCAAAAACCAACTCAAGTCTTTTGATCAGGAGACTTGCAACCAAGGAATAACTTTTGAAGGGAGTTAAAGAACCCTTTGTATAGAGAGGGGTTGAGAGATTTATGGTGTCTTCTCTTTCTCAAAAAAACTGAGAAAACAAGTGGATCTTGATGTTGTCAAAGCTCCCCCTGAAATATTGAATTGTTAAAGAAGATTGGAGCATTGCTTCATGGTGTAGGTCTTCTATCTTCAGCCTTGATTTGAACAGATCCAGGAACTTCTTGAAAGATAGAAGTTTGTTGTCCTTGAAGAATCCTGGAGTGAAGATTGAAGAAGACTCTTGATTTGGAATGAATATTCTTCTTCTTCTTCAGCAATGTCAAGGTGAAAACAAGATTGTTTTCTGTACAGAGAAGGATTAGAATGTGATTGATGTTGATCTTCTCTGTGTACCTTGTATTCTTTTTCTGGTCTGGACTATCTTGTTGTCGAAAAGAGAGAGAATCTCTTTTTTATGATCAATCGAATTTTCTCCTTTGAATTTTTGAATTCCTTTTGCATTAATTATTGATGGCCTGGAGAAAGTAATACGACTGGATAGAATATCTGCATCAATGGATTTCCCCAACTGTCCTATTGAAAATGACAAGTAATAATCCTGATGAATACCATAATCAATGCTTCTTCTAACGGTTATTTTCATAGAATATTAAGCATTGATTATTCAGGAATTACTATAATGGAATAAGGACAAAAGAAGGAAAAATCCAAGTCTGGATCTGCACAAAATTCTTCGAGCAAAGAACAGATTTCGTCGACTTGAGTCCAGAGATCGTCGACCAAAGAAATCATGTTCGTCAACTAGATAATTCCTGTCTTCAAACTGAGCACCAAGTTCGTCGACCTGAGAACAACTAACTGCTTTCTGATAAAACTTGCCAATTTTGTGCTCTAAGTTCATCGAGCTGTTAACATAACTTCGTCGACTGGAGTTCAGAGAAAGGATTCTGGACTTAGAAAGTTGAAGTTGAACTTCCAGAAATCGTCGACTTGTGCTCGAATATCATCGAGCTCAACTCATAGAATTATCTCTGAGTTCGTCGAGCTGAGCACTACTTTTGTCGAGCTGAGTTCGATGAACGTCGAACTCACTTTCCTGAATCATGATTTTTCTCTAAGTCTGGAGTCTTTTGCAGTCTTTTGTTGGCTGGTCCATGCAATGTTGACTCTAAGGATATAGCCTAAACTCTAGGACACAGACATGACCATTGCTATACATGTTGGGTCAATAGTCCTAGTTAGTGAACCTAGCCCAAATCAAACTAGGGATCCAACAATCTCCCCCTATTTGGGTGAGGTCATTAATACAAACACAAATAAAAACAATCACAAAGCAGGAAAATATATCTGGCAAAAAAATTTGTAGCATGCAGTAGATATTTATACAGTGTATCTTTGTGACAAGATATAAACAATTTAAGACATACAGAAAAAACTGAACAGTTTATACTCATTTATTCCTCTTTTTCTCCTTTTGCTTATCCTCCTTTGCTTTATCACCAGGCTGAGTGAAATTGATTTCCCTATTTGGATTAGCTACTTGACTCTTTGTTATAATCATATCAGCAGCTCCAATGATGTTGAGAGATGTAGACCTTGGCACAATAGGCTCTGGATGTAATTTCATATAATCATCTACATTAAAGAACTTATTAGCTTTTGCAAACCTATTTAATTCTTCTTTCCTGTATTTTTACATTGTTGAGTACTGTGAGGGATCCTTTCATTCAGCTTTAGCCTTATTTATCATAGATAATCCAACTAGTTATTGAAACCTGGACATTCTAGCAGTAGTAGCTATTTCATGATCCTCAAATGGAACAGGAGGAGATTCAGACTTCTTTGGAATGTCAGCTTTCTAGGATTCTGGAGCTTGTTGTAGATGTTACTGAGGTTATTGATGTTAATGCTGTTGATGTTGTTGATGTTTCCTGCTTGAGGAGTACCTGTGTTGGTTGCTTCCAGAATAAGTAGAGGATCTACCCTGTTGTCTCTGATAAGTTTGATATTGGGTAGATCTCTGAGAAGAAGTGCCTGAAGCACCAGCAGCAGGTGGAGGAGGAGGAGGATCTTTCTTGTATCTTTGAGAAGGTGGAGGAGGAGAGTATCTCCTACTTTTCTTTCTGTCTTTCTGCTGATTCTTGGAAAACCACATCCAAGCCAGCATGCCCTTGTAAGGAGTGATATTCTGAAGAATATAATATGGGTTATCATGAGTTGGGCTTGGTTTTGGAGCAGCAGATAGAGGGGCTTTCCTTTTCTTAGAGATTTTCTTCTTGGACTTTGGCTCATCATCAGAATCATCTTCCTCATCTTCATCATCTAAAGATCCTTGGGGATTATCATATAAAGCATTAATTTCCTTTAGGGCTTCTGCAGATATCAGCAAGTTTTTAGCTTGAGGAGGAGCTGGAGCTGGAGTTGGAGGACTATGTACAGCAGTGCTTTCAGCAACTGATTTATTTTCTTCTTCAATATCTACCATGATCAACACATCTAGATCAGGAATGGGGTTGTCATCCATTATATATTTTGGAGCAGAGACAACCTCTAGAGAATAAATATCTTTGCGAGCAGATGTAGTTAGAGTCTCTGAAACTGCCAAACTGTCCTTGAGTTGCTTAGCAACTAAGGGACTAATAGGTGTAGTGTATGGAACAATAGCCAAAGATGTCTTTATGCAGACAAGAGGAAGGTAGTTCAGATGAACTGTATCAAAAGAATTTAACAAACTCAAAATATCTACTGTGGGATTGATAATGTAATCACCAACAGTGTTTATTTCATCTACAACTGTCTCATCCATATCCATATCAGATTCAATAAAAGCAATTAACTTAGCAGGAGTAACCGAGTCTGCTGCTGCTTCTGCTAGAGCTACTTCTTCATGGAGTATCTCCCCCTGCCTGGTTTCAGTAGGCACTGGATCCAGGCCCCTGACTGAAGAATGTGGGATAGAGAGGGCAGAAATTTGAGCAGTAAGGGATGAGATTGAAGAAGCAAGAGGGGAAACAGCCTCTGCTATAAGGTTTTTGATGAGGGGAGTGAGAATTTCCAGAAGAGGTGGAGTGAAGGAGGGGTCCAGTTACATGAACTGAGAAGGTGTCTATGTGGATACAGAAGGGTGGATGGAAGATGATGGTGGAGGGGAAGGTAGAGAATCTGGCATTAGCTTATCTGGTGAAGATATGGTATGAATGGGGGATGAAAGCAGATTGAATGATGGTAGGGATAACAGATTGGAAAGAGGGATGTTAGCTAGATGTTGTGGTAGAGGAGATGAGGGTGGTGATGGAGTTGGTGTATGAGAGTGAATATGAGTTTGTGATGGAGTTGGTGCACCATAGATTGTTGGAGTTGGAGTATGAGAGTGAATATGAGTTTGTGGATGATGCACTGAAGATGATGGAGGTGTAGGAGTATGGACTATGGTGTGAACTGGTGAAGAGAGATGAATTATGGAGGCTGGAGGAGGTGGAGGTGGAACACCTTCAGCAGGGTGGGGAGTGGCTGGAATAGCCCTTGTACTCTCAAAAGGTCTGGAGGAAGATGATTCCTTGGTTGGCTTGGTTATCCTCCTTTCCCATCTGCCAAAGAGGGCAGAGGTAAGCCTCTTGGAGGAATT
Source organism: Platanthera guangdongensis (assembly GCA_039583875.1). NCBI lineage: Eukaryota > Viridiplantae > Streptophyta > Magnoliopsida > Asparagales > Orchidaceae > Platanthera > Platanthera guangdongensis. Next base: position 105,468,613 of record CM077153.1, read on the forward strand.
GATGAACACTGGTGTAGTCACAAGATGTCCTTGTGCGTTCTCCTATAGAAATATCCCCAGAATTCTGCCAAAGCAGACCTCTTTCTTGTTGTTTTTCTTTTTAATCAAATAAACAGCATCTTTCCCCAATTTACCGTTTTCTTCTTGACCAGAGCACTCATCACCATGAACTGGTGCCTGGTTATGTAGCCGTGGGCAGTGTGTTTGCCCAGCAGTACCTTGCCGACTACATCAGCCAAGAACTTGTACTCAGGAGACAAGTTATTCTTCAGCAGTTTGTTAGGGTTGTCGCCATAGTAACCCATCTTGGTCAGCATATTAGCATACTCCTTAGAGTCCATTTCAATTTCTTCTTCACCATTTAACAGAGCGAAAATGTCGGTTAGTACGGAAGGGGAGAGGGTAACTGGATTACGAGAAATTGACCCAGTCATATTATCTTCTTCTGGAGTTGTAGATGTATACACCAATTCTTTGACCTCAGTCATAGCTATCTTGATCCTCATTGTCATGAACTATTTCAGATGCTATTCTTCAAACAGCTTTAGGATTTCGACGAAAATAGCGTTAGAGAACTGGAAGGAGTCAAAATTGATGTCAAAGCCCATATCAAATTTCATGAAAGAGAGAGTGCTTGCTAGAATCGCCATGAATTCACCTGGAAGAGAAAAACAGAGATCAAGTGCAAAGGGAACTGAAAGCGCGGGATGGAGGTTGAAGAAAAACCTAGATATAAGGTTTATTTTTCAGAATATGAATCGACAAACTCCGTTCAGCGAGAAATTAAAAATTCTTCGAGCTGAGGTCAACGAAATATTTGATGGTCAAAAGAATTTGTCGATCTCTGTCAGAAGATGTGAAAACATTTCGTTGACCTCCGGTCGACGAAAGTTTTCTGAAGAAACTTCGGCGATCTTCGTTCGACAAAAATAGCTTCACTCACAGAGAGTTCATCGAACTCCGTTCGACGAATGTCTCTAGAACCTTTCACAGTTCGTCGATCTTCGTTCGATGAACTTTGAAAAATTCATCAACCATAGACAGAAAACAAATTAAGTCTTCTCCATTTATCACACCAACCTGATTTATGAAGAATAGATGATTCCTCTCATCCAAAGGTTTAGTGAAGATATCTGCCCTTTGAAAATCAGTGTAGATATAGACAAGATTAATTTTATTTTTTTCTACACACTCTCTTATGAAATGATACCTAGTGTCTATATGCTTGGTTCTACTGTGATGGACTGGATTTTGTGCTATGGATATAGCACTTGTGTTGTCACATAATAGAGTTGAATTATTTAAGTTGAACCCATAGTCCAGGAGTTAGTTCTGAATCCACAGCATCTGGGAACAGCAACTACCAGCAGCTATATATTCTGCTTCGGCAGTTGATGTAGACACAGATGACTGCTTCTTGCTAAACCATGAGACTAATCTCATACCAAGGAACTGGCATATTCCTGAGATACTTTTTATGTTTACTCTGCATCTAGTAAAGTCAGCATCTGAGTATCTAGTTAACTCAAACTCTAACTCAGTAGGATACCAGAGTCCTAAACTAGGACAACTCTTTATATATCTCAAAATTCCTTTTAAGAAAACTAGATGAAATTCTTTAGGGTTCACTTGGAACCTAGCACAAAGACATGTAGCAAACATTATGTCTGGTCTACTTGCTGTAAGGTATAGTAGGGATCCAATAATGCCACTATATAATTTCTGATCAACAGGTTTCCCATGTTCATCAGAGTCTATTACAGCGTTATTGGCCATGGGTGTTTTCTTTGCTGAGGCATCAGCCATCCCAAACTTTTTGAGAAGCTCCTTAGCATACTTAGCCTGTGATATGAAGATGTCATCAGGTAGCTGCTTCACTTGGAGACCAAGGAAGTAGAAGAGCTCACCCATACTACTCATTTCAAACTTTGAATGCATGAGGTCAGAGAACCTTTTGCATAGTTTGGAATCTGCTGACCCAAATATAATATCATCTACATAAATTTTTACTAACAATATTTGATCCTTATGGTGCCTAGTGAATAATGTCCTATCTACAATACATCTAGTAAATTTATGCTCTATCAAGAAGGTAGCTAAGGTCTCATACCAAGCTCTTGGAGCTTGCTTTAGACCATAAAGAGCTTTATGCAATCTAAAGACATATGAAGGATAAGTTGGAGAGATGAAACCTGGAGGTTGTTCAACATAAACCTCCTCTTTAAGTTCTCCATTCAGAAAGGCACTCTTGACATCCATTAGATAGACTTTAAACTTCTTGTAGGAAGCATATGCAAGAAAAATCATGATTGCTTCTAGCCTTGCAACAGGAGCAAAGGTTTGATCATAGTAAATGCCTTCTTATTGCCTATAGCCTTAAGTAACAAGCCTAGCCTTGTTTCTCATAATTACACCATGGGCATCAAGTTTGTTTCTGAGTACCCACTTGGTTCCAATTACTGGATAGCCTTTGGGCCTTGGAACCAAGTCCCAAACTCTGTATCTCTAAAATTGATTAAGCTCCTCTTGCATTGAAATAATCCAGTGGGGATCTTACTCTGCATCATTTATAGATTGAGGCTCAACTTGAGAGATGAAATAGGCATGCAACATATCTTGGTTGAGTTGATGTCTTGTCTGTACACCTGCTGACATGTCCCTAATCACTTGAGATCTAGGGTGATCCCTTAGTGTGACAAGGTCAGTGGGTGGAGTTGGTTCAGCAATAATATTTGGAGTTAATTCCTCTTGTGGAATAATGTCTGCTTTTGGAGGAAGTTCCACTTCCAAATAATTCTTCTTCACTATCTCCATCAGCTTGTGGAGGAGGACATGATATAACCTCTTGTGTAAGGTTCAAATTACCCAATTTCTCATACAAGTGATAAACCTACAAAATATCTGAGGTAGAAGAGTCATTATCCTTATAATACATGTTAGCTTCATCAAAAGAAATATGTATATATTCTTCCATTTTTAGGGATGATTTATTGAAAACTCTATAAGCCTTGCTAACTTGGGAATATCTAAGAAAAATTCCCTCTGTAGCTTTAGCTTCAAATTTTCTAATGTGTTTCTTATTATTAATATGAATGAAACATCTACACCAAAAAATTCTAAAGTAATCAATTTTAGGTTTCTTCCCTTTGAGTAATTCATAGGGGGCCTTGCCCTTATGTTTATGTATCAAACTTCTATTTAGCACATAGTTTGTTGTGCTCACAGCCTCTGCCCAAAAGGATAGGGACATGTGTGCATCTGCAAGCAATGTTCCTACATATTCAATGAGGGTTCTGTTTTTTTCCTTTCAGCTACCCCATTTTGTTGAGGAGTTCTAGGAGCAGAGAAACAATGCCTGACAACTTCCTCCTCACAAAATCTTTGCATGGGAAGAGATTCAAACTCAGTACCATGATCACTTCTGATCAATGCAACTGGAGTAGAATACTCAATCCTTATGCTCTTAAGAAAGTCTGTAAGGACTTTAAAGTTATCTGACTTGTTTCTCAGGAAGAACATCCAAGTAAATCTAGAGAAGTCATCTACAATAACTAGAGTGTAAGACTTCCCTCCTAAGCTTTGTACAGCAATGGGTCCAAAGAGATCCATATGTATCAAGTATAGAATCGTAGGAGAGTCACTCTTATTAATTGACTTAAAGCTATTTTTAGTTTGTTTGCCTTCTTGACAAGCCTTACATAGGCTTTCCTTCTTGTAGGGGCCAGAAGGCAATCCTCTGACACGGTTGTCCTTAGATAGCTTAGAGATGTTCTTAAGGTTAACATGACCTAATATCTTATGACAAAGAATATTGTTATTACTAACTTTATTGAATAAGCATAGTTTTGAATTAGCAGAGTTAAAGTTTACTAGTTATATATTCCCTTGTCTACAACATGTTAAAACATTTTGGTTATTTGAGGAAATAATACATTTGGAATTAGTAAAGCAAACCTGATAACCTGCATCACATAACTGACTTATGGATATTAGGTTATGTTTGAGACCATTTACATATGCCACTTTTCTGAAGGTTACAGCTCCACTGTTAAAGTCTCCATAGCCTTCAGTTTGTCCAAAGCTGGAATCTCCAATGATCACTCTTCGACCCAGCTTTGTCTTGAAGTTGATTAGGCTATCCTTATATCCAGTCATGTGCTTTGAGCACCCACTATCCAGATACCACTTATTTTGAGTGATATGATAGTTCTTCACCTGCAAGGAAACAATTTAGATGTTCTTGACCTAGGTCACCTTGGGTCCTTGTTTCTTTTCATAAGAAAAACTGGAAATGTAAGAATATTCAGGCTGGCTTTTATACCCTAAGGGGTGAAATCTTCTGGGAGGAATTATCCATTGGGTGAATGGGTTGATATTTGCCCTAGGTTGATTGAGGTGATTATAATACTTTCTATGGGAGTTGAAGTTTCTATAAGATTGATCTGGGATCGACGAACTCTGGTACGTTCGTTGACCTGAGTTCGATGAATTGGGATAAGATCTTCGATCTCTTCTCGAAGAATGAAAGTATTCATTCTCAGGGCACCAATATCGTCGATCTCTGGTTGACGAACTAGACTGGTTTCGTCGATCGTGGATCGAAGAATAACTATTATTATAGTTGGCGTTCGGAGTTCGTCGTTCGGAGTTTGATGAACTGTACATGTTTCATCGATCAGAGTTTGACGAGAAATGTTGAACATTGTTCTGGTTATTATTTTTCTTATTCTTTCATCTTTTCTTATTCTTGTATGTAATTTCAGTTAGATTAAGATTATTATCTTCTACTTTCTCCTTACCCTTTTCAGAAACAAATTTTATTGGAGTGGTTAATATGTTTTTCTGAATGAGTGGGGGTAGGCTTTATGAAGCACCTAAGCCCAGCTTGTCATTAAGTCTGGCAGTCACTGTGCTAGTGATGTCCATCAACTTGATGCTTCTCCCATTCAGGAATTCTTCAAGTTTCCTTGCCTCAATCAGTTCAGATTTTAAAGATATAATTTGTTCACTTGCTAGATTTAGTTCATCTTTTAACCAAGTATTTTCAAAAATCAAATTTTCTTGATTAGACAGTATTTCCCTAAGCATTTTTATTTCTTTTTCAGAGTTAATTAAGCTATACACATGGTTTTAAATTCAATTTTAAATCTATCATAATTATAATCAAATGATGATAGTACATGATCAGCTTCTAATTCTGAAGCTTCTTCATTATCAGATTCTTCTTTACAATCTGATGGGATGCTAGAGGCATTGATGGCCATGAGGCAGACTTCCCTGTCCTTTGCCTCTTCTTCCTCTTCACTAGAACTGGAAGATGTGGATTCATCTTCTGTGTCACTCCAGGTATCAACAATAAAGCCCTTCTCCTTCCTTTTCTGTTTGCTGGAGGAAGGTCTGTTGTATTGTTGTCTTCTAGAGTCCTTCTCTTTTCTTATTTCTTTCTTCTGATTCTCTGGACATTCTGAGATAAAGTGTCTAGGTTTCCTGCACCCAAAACAGATTATTTCTTTAGTAGGAGTTTTATCATACCTGGGCTTATCATCCTGTCTGGATGATTTTCTCCTGAAGTCTTTTCTTGTCATTTTGTAGAATATTATGGCAAAGAGACTCATTAGTTCCTCACTAACTATTGAAGCTTCTGTCTCTTCAACAGCCTTGAATGCTATATTTTTTCCTTTCTTGCTGGTGGAGGAGTTCTTTGTTCTACAGCATCTCTAGACTTTATCAACTGCTCATAAGATTTGAGCTTTCCCAATAGAAATTCTATGGAAATCTCATTTAAACTCCTAACCTCCTTGATTGGACAGATCCTGGAATCCCATGAGCTTGGGAAGTGCATGAGAATCTTATCATTCACTTCAGTAAGAGTGGTGTCCTTGTCTAAAGTCTTCAGCTCATTGATTATTGAGCTCAATCTGTTGTACATGTCAGCAACAGATTCTGACTCATCCTTCTTGAAGTTCTCATATTGGGAGATGAGTGTTGATCTTCTATCTTTCCTCTCATCAGTAGAACAAGCTACCATCTGGTTAAGAGAGTCCCAAATAGCCTTGGCTGATGTTCATTCAGCCACCTTCTAGAAGATGTCATCAGACATAGTCTGAGCTAGAATATTCATGGCCTTTACATCAGCAATCTTGGCCTTCTTCTGAGCATCTGTCCATTCAGGTGGTGGAACAGCATGTGTGCTTGATGTTGAAGTACATGTAGTTGGTTGAGGAGGACCTGTCAAAATAGAATTGTAGATGTCTTCATCAATGAAATTCATATAAAGTTTAATTCTTGCCTTCCAGATGGAAAACTTATTCAAGTTGCACACCAGAGGTCTGGTGCTTGCATAATCCTTGTTCTGTGCCATGCTGTGATAATAATCCTAAGAGAAATAAAAGATTAGATCTAACACAGGATCTTTTGGCTCAAGGGTTAGCTGGTACAACCAAAGGAACACTGCTCTGATACCAATTGAAAGAGAGGGTTAGACCTGATATACTCTAGAGGGGGTGAATAGAGTATCTTTAAAACTTTTTGTTATTTATAAAATTTTCAGAGTAAAGCAAATAATAGATACTAATATTTAATGTGAGTGAAAGAGCAATCCAAGATAGACTAATTTAACACAGCCACAACAAATCTAAACTAACACAGTCATAGCAAGAGCAAAAAGAAAGAGGGCAACCAGATAACACAAGAACTTTTATAGTGGTTCCCCAACCTGGGTACATCCACTCTTCTACCACCCTGGTAGGAATCCACTAGCAGGTTTTGATCAGGTGATTGCCACCAATGAGATTTTGATCAGGTGCTCAAAAACCAACTCATGTCTTTTGATCAGGAGACTTGCAACCAAGGAATAACTTTTGAAGGGAGTTAAAGAACCCTTTGTACAGAGAGGGTGTGAGAGATTTATGGTGTCTTCTCTTTCTCAAAACAACTAAGAAGACAAGTGGATCTTGATGTTGTCAAAGCTCCCCCAGAGATATTGAATTATTCAGGAAGATTGGAGCTTTATTTCAGGGTGTAGGTCTTCTATCTTCAGCTTTGATTTGAACAGATCCAGGAACTTCTTGACTGATAGAAGTTTGTTGTCCTTGAAGAATCTTGGAGTGAAGATTGAAGAAGACTCTTGATTTGGAATGAATGTTCTTCTTCTTCTTCAGCAATGTCAAGGTGAAAACAAGATTGTTTTTAGTATAGAGAAGGATTAGAATGTGATTACTGTTGATCTTCTTTGTGTGCCTTGTATTCTTTTTCTGCTCTGGACTATCTTGTTATCGAAAACAGAGAGAATCTCTTTTATATGATCAGTCGAATTTTCTCCTTTGAATTTTTGAATTCCTTTTGCATTAATTGCTGACGGCCCTGGGAAAGTAATACGGCTGGATACAGTATCTGCATTAAGGGATTTCCCCAACTATCCTATTGAAAACGACAAATAATAATCCTGATGAATACCGTAATTGATGTTAAAGATCACGGCAGTGAACCGGTCGCACAAGTATTATAAAATGGGCGAGTTTTCCCAAGTATCGATCTCTCAAGTAACACGGTAAGGTGGAGTTAATTTCGAGGAGGACTTGAGATTGAAGTCCTTAGGTCAGAGTTAACTAAAGGGGGTTTTGAAATTTGGGATAAAAAGAAAGTAAAAATCTAACAGCTACTCCTATGCAACGCCACTATGCGATGCTTCGCCAGGCGTGATGGAAGACTAGTCAGGCCGTTATTCCCTAAATCACTAGGCGAATGGGCGAGTAGGCTTGCGGATGAGGTGATGAGAATGGCGGAATGAGGGTCGTGAGCACTTCTTCGCTACGCACACCACTAGAAATTGCTAGTGCGACAAGGGCGGATGGATGGTGGATGGACAAATATGCACACCTCAAGCAACTAAAGCGTAAAACAATACAGAATCACATAGACATGAATCTAATAAAGTTTACATCGAAAGTGCAACAACATCAATATAAATGAAGTTTTAACACACATATACAACAATAAAGGAAGAACAAGTCAAGAGATCAACCGAATCCAAAGTCTTGCTAAGGATTCACGGTTGGAATCGTCGGGTTGTCAATCTGCGTCCAATCTCCATCCTCAACTGCGTCCGGGGTAGAGAAGGGTTGTCACCACCTTCCAATGGGCCGTCTTCTTCGTGTTACGATAGCGGACGAAAGTTGCAAGCTTTCCATGGCTTGATGGCTATGGCGTTGAAGCTTGAAATGAACCCAAGAGATGATGGAGGAGGCCGAGAGGAAGCTTCGGCTTTGATTTGGCGTTGAAGGCTTGCCCGGAGCTCCTCCCTACGATGGAAGATGAAGGGGAATGGCGGAACCCTTCCTCGGAGATGAAAATGGCGGAGAAATGTCGAGCGATCCCAGCGATCCGAATTAGGGCGACACCTGTGATATTTATACAAAGCAGAGTTGAACAATGCGCACGATCACGGGCGCACGACCAGTGGTCGTGCGCACTTTGACCAGTGGTCTTGCGCACTAGCATGGAAGATGAGGAAGAAGAACTAGGATAACTCGCACGAGTAGTGTCGCACGACCAGTGGTTGTGCGCACTAAGTTCAATGGTCGTGCGATTACCCCAGACAGGACTCCAGGAAAAGAGGAATCAATGCACACGATCAGTGGCGTACGACCGGTGGTCGTGCGCACTATGTCCAGTGGTCGTGCGATTACCCCAGGAAGATTTTGGAAATCAGGGAACATTGTGCACGATCATCGGCGCACGACCAGTGGTCGTGCGGACTATATCTGATGATCGTGCGCAGTATTCCTACTTCAAAACATCCCCGAAACACGCACACGACCCCTAAACCCAGTACTGATATGTGCAGACATTCCAGATAAACACAAAAAAGGAGTACAAATAATAAAAGTACAAAAATTACACAACCATGGGCCTAAGTGTGCACTTCCTATGGAAATAGAGACAAGATGAAATATGAACGATATAGAACTAAAAGTGAAGTGCAAACGCGTAAAAACTATCCCAGATGAGTCCAAAAAACCATATATAAATCGGACTCATCACACCCCCAGACTTAACTGTTTGCGCGTTCCGAGCAAACAAAATCTAAGCAGATAGGGAAAATTACTAGCTAACAAAGAAATTGAAAAACAAAGTACCATGCGAAGTCGCATGCTCGCGTGCGTAAAAATACAATAGAGAAAATTTCTAAGTATGCAGAATAGTTTATATTTTTCACAATGCGTATCAAAATTTTATTACTACTCAAAAATAGAATCATGGTGAATCAACCGGTCACACATAGGAAGAAAGTAGGCATGCCACTAAGGTGAGCATTGCCAAAGATCGGGGCCCAAGATCACCTCCAAAGGATTCCACCAATGTCGGGGACCATACGCTTGCCCGTTCACACTCTCTCCACGACACTAGTTAGACTCAAGCGCAAATCCGTAGGACTTTAGGATAATCACTGGGCTTGGGTTACGGTGAGGTAAACAATGATAAAAATAAAGGCTATGCACCTAACCCAAATGATCTAGCCTAAAAAGAATCCAACTGGTAACCACAATATAAGCAGGTACACCACACCTCCAGACATAACTTTTAACAAATGGGTGTGTGCACCGCCTACTCCAAATATAATCACATTTCCAAAAAGATTTTCAATTTAAACTTTTTCTTTTCACTTTTTTTTTCTTTATTAATATTTTTCTTTTTATTTTATTTTATTTTCACAATTCAGTAGATATAAACTTGGGAGCACTTCCACATTTTCACAAATAATAACACCACATCACATCCCAACATGAAAATATAAAACACTCAACTCGACTTGGGTGTGCGGCTAGGATGGGCTATGAGGATTTGGTGAATGAAGGTGGAGCTGAATCAAAAGAAGGGTAGGCACAACGGGGCTAGCGAGGATATGAAGTTAGGAATGGTACAAAGCTCAATCAGGCCAAAATGATGGCCTACATCACGCTTACGCTAGACTAACCAAGTACCCATGCTTTGAGAGTAGCTTGGGGCAAGTTCTTAGCCACCGAGGAATATGATCCTTCCTCCTGACTCGAGCAAAACGAGTCTAGTGACGGCTACACACATTCCTATACTACCATTTGATTCACACCGGATTCACCAACTTTTGAGTAGAATAAAAAGATCTTTACGCAAATACAAAAGTACAAAACCATAAGCATACAAAAAAATTAAATCTACTCAAATTTCTACACGAGATGAAAGCAGTTGACTAGAAACACAACAAGGTCAACATTTTACTTTGTCTCACAATCCTAAGCCAGCACCATAATTTTACCAAATCTAACGAAGAAATGAGTTTAACTTGCGGCACACTAACAGCTAATCACACGCTCAAGTGGGTGGAGTGGTGTGCAGTGCAATGAACTAAGCAAAATAAAACTATAAAAGCTTCTAGTATGCACATGAGATGTGCACGTGAAAAAGGTAACAAAACTGACTCTCCCCCAGACTTAAACTAAACTACACAACATATGATAGAGAACTTAAAATCAAAAAGATCTAAGGGAAGAGGTTACCCAATGCTCAGCCAGTGAGCATACCAGAAGATGCATGGAAACCTGAAGCAGGCCCGCCATATGAAGAATCACACCCTGCCAATACGAATTTGCCACGAATACCTGCAGGGGTGAGCTCCGCAAAAGAAAAAAAAAATACAAAATACAAAAAAATACTAAAACTAAGCTAGGCATGAAAAATAAAAATAAAGCAAATGAAAGATAAGTACTCGGGTTATTGTCATCACAGCACGACTTATTAAATTCTATACAGTTTTAGCTAATGGGCCTATGAAAAGAAAAGTGCACAGGTAACTGTTCCAATATCCGTTTCGGTAACGGGTACCAATACGGAGATAGAACAGTTAACCCTCTACCTAAATAGTAATACCTGCCCAACACAGGTAGAGGAAATAGGAAGTAAGAAGAGAAGGAGCGCTGGTCCTCACTCTTCTCACCACAAAACAAATCCTTGCCTAGCAAGGTTTCGTCCACCACAAGTTCGCTGGGGGCGAAGGTGATGGCAGGGGCTTCCACTGTGAAGGAGGTAGGAACCTCCTCACACAAGAGGATGCACTCGTCAACAGCCTGAGTGCAAGGCTCAATGTCAACCCAACTTACCCATGGAGATTCAACCTGCACAGGCTCAGATAAGGAACGGGGTTCAAGAAATAAAATAGACGAAGAACATAAAGAAATAATCGGGGGAGTGATCCCGGTTTCACTCCCCAAAGGCTGAGGTAGAAAAATATCGTCAGCAATGTCGACAATGCTACAAGGCTCGACCGGATCCATAGAGGCCTCCACCAAGACTTGGACTTCCTCCTTTGGTATCAAGGGAGAATCCTCGACACCAGGAAGGTTGTCCTCCTCCATGGGAGTGGAAACAACCCAAGTATCATAAGCCTCAACTTATGTTGCATCGTCGAAAATATCGTCAGAGATGACTAAAGTAGAATGCACAAAAGGCGGAAGAACTTTGCTTGGATAAAAGTCAAGCGCAGGTTCCTCACAAAGAATCGGCTCCACGCTTGGATATGTATGCACAGGAGAGATGGGCTCAGCCACGTCGAAGCCTAGATCAGCCACACATCTGGCGGTTGTGTCCAAATCATTACCTTCAACAAATGAAGGTGACAGGGATACATAACCAGATGATGAAGATGTGCCCCCAAGGGTAGGATTCGGGATGATCCGGATGTCCGGCTCATCATCCTCCTCCATAACACGGAGGTACTCGACACAATCCTTTAGGACATGATCTGTTCTACGACAATACAAACACTTTCTCCCATTTCTCTGCGGTCCTTGTGGGGCCAGAGAGGAATAAGAGAATGGTGTATGTGGTGAGGACGATTGACCATAAGCTCGGGGCACAGTGTTTGAAGGGTTGTACGAATACAGCATCTCATGCATTATGCGCTGAGGCTTATGCTCAATATCTCTCATATGGCATTCATGACTAGCGTGGGAAGGCTTTCCACACCAATGACATTGGGCAAACGAATATCCCCACATGGTGACGAAACAGCAGATTCAAAATAAATTATGCAAATTACTAAATCCAACAATATATTACTACAATTGCCTAAACAAACAAGAAAAAGGCAGGAAAAACAGAAACAGAACAAAACAAAAGCGATTTACACAGGAAAAGGAAATCAATCTCACATCTCCCTCTCCAAAAACTCACATAGTAATATAAAATGGGCGAGTTTTCCCAAGTATCGATCTCTCAAGGAACACAGTAAGGTGGAGTTAATTTCAAGGAGGACTTGAGATTGAAGTCCTTAGGTCGGAGTTAACTAAGTGGGTTTTGATATTTGCAATAAAAAGAAAGTAAAAATCTAACAACTACTCCTATGCAATGCCGCTATGCGATGCTTCGCCAGGCGGAATGGAAGACTAGTCGGGCCGCTATGCACCGAATCACTAGGCGAATGGGCGAGTAGGCTTGCGGATGAGGTGATGAGAATGGCGGAATGAGGGTCGTGAGCACCTCTTCGCTACGCACACCACTAGCAATTGCCAGTGCGGCAAGGGCAGATGGATGGTGGATGGAAAAATAGGCGCACGTCAAAAAACTAAAGCGTAAAACAATACAGAATCACATAGACATGAATCTAATAAAGTTTACATCGAATGTGCAACAACATCAATATAAATGAAGTTTTAACACACATATACAACAATAAAGGAAGAACAAGTCAAGAGATCGACTGAATCCGAAGTATTGCTGAGGATTCACGGTTGGAATCGTCGGGTTGTCAATCCGCATCCAAGCTCGGTCCTCAACTGCGTTCGGGGTAGAGAAGGGCTGTCACCACCTTCTAATGGCACGTCTTCTTCATGTCACGATAGCGGAGGAAAGTTGCAAGCTTTCCTTTGCTTTATGGCTATGGCGTTGAAGCTTGAAATGAACCCAAGAGATGATGGAGGAGGCCGAGAGGATGCTCCGGCTTTGATTTGGCGTTGAAGGCTTGCCCGGAGCTCCTCCCTACGATGGAAGATGAAGGTGAACGGCGGAACCCTTCCTCGAAGACGAAAATGACGGAGAAATGTCAAGCGATCCCAGCGACCCGAATTAGAGCGAGACCTGTGATATTTATACAAAGCAGAGTTGAACAATGCGCACGATCACGGGCGCACGACAAGTGGTCATGCGCACTGGCATGGCAGATGAGGAAGAAGAACTGGGATAACTCGCACGAGTAGTGGCGCACGACCAATGGTCGTGCGCACTAAGTTCAATGGTCGTGCGATTACCCCAGACAGGACTCCAGGAAAAGAGGAATCAATGGACACGATCAGTGGCGCACGACCGGTGGTCGTGCGCATTATGTCCAGTGGTCGTGCGATTACCCCAGGCAAATTTTGGAAATCAGGGAACATTGCGCACGATCATCGGCGCACGACCAGTGGTCGTGCGGACTATATCCGATGATCGTGTGCAGTATTCCTGCTTCAAAACATCCCCGGAACACGCACATGACCCCTAATCCCAGCACTGATATGTGCAGACATTCCAGACGAACACAAAAAAGGAGTACAAATAATAAAAGTACAAAAATTACACAACCACGGGCCTAAGTGTGCACTTCCTATGGAAATAGAGACAAGATGAAATATGAACGATATAGAACTAAAAGTGAAGTGCAAATGCGTGAAAACTAGCCCAGATGAGTCCGAAAAACCCTATATAAATCGGACTCATCAATAATCAATGTTGTTTCTAACGGTTATATTCATAGAATATTAAGCATTTATTATTCAGGAATTACTGTAATGGAATAAGGACAAAAGAAGGAAAATCCAAGTCTGGATCTGCACAGAATTCGTTGAGCAAAGAACAGATTTCGTCGACCTGAGTACAGAGATCGTCGACCAGAGAAATCATGATCGTCGACCAGATAATTCATGTTCGTCGACCTGAGCACCAAGTTCGTCGACCTGAGAACGGCTAACTTCTTTCTGATAAAACTTGCCAATTCTGTGCTCTAAGTTCATCGAGTTGATAACATAACTTCATCGACTGGAGTTCATAGAAAGGATTCTGGACTTAGAAAGTTGAAGTTGAACTTCCAGAAATCGTCGACCTAATCTCGAATATCATCGAGCTCAACTCATAGAATTGTCTATGAGTTCTTCGAGCTGAGCACGAATTTCGTCGAGCTGAGTTCGACAAACGTCGAACTCACTTTCCTGAATCTTGATTTTTCTCTAAGTCTGGAGTCTTTTGCAGTCTTTTGTTGGCTGGTCCATGCAATGTTCACTCTAAGGATATAGCCTAAACTCAAGGACACAGACATGACCCTGGCTATATATTTTGGGTCAATAATCCTATTTAGTGAACCTAGCCCAAATCAAATTAGGGATCCAACAGGAACTAAGAAGAGTAGGAGGGCTGGACCTCACTCATCTCACCACAAAATAAATCCTTGCCTAGCAAGGTATCGTCTACAGGGAGACGGCAGGAGGAGAGAGTAAAAAATGGAGCTTCTTCAACAGAGGAGGAATCAACCTCCTCACAAAAGAGGATGTTATCATCCATGACTCGAGCTGAAAGCTCCAACTCCTCCTGAAGCACCAACGAAGACTCAACCCGCACAAGCTCATATATAGAAAGGGGATCAAGAAATAAAGGATATGAAAAACTAAAACAATCTGAAATAGGAGTGGTCCCGGTCTCACTCCCAGCAAGATCCAAGCATAGACCACAGTCGGTGTCATATGAGTCATAGCAAGGGGAATCCAAGAGGTCGAGGACCTCGATGGTGGTTTGGAGCTCCTCATCCAATAAGGAAGTGAAAACTTCCTCATCAGAAAGGATCTCCTCTTCATCACACCTTGGTGCGTCATCATGTTCCAAGGTATCACACTCTCCATCGGAGAGAATAACGTCCTCGTCCCACATTGGCGCAACCTCAGGATCTGAATCACTATCCGGCATAACATCATCAACCGACTCACTAAAAATTGGGATAGACAATTCTTGTAAAGAAAGCAGAGGAACAACAACATCAGAGAAAATATGTGCGGGTTCCTCCGGGGGTGAATCCAAAAGAGGGGAAGAATGCATAGGGAGAGACAGCACCGCAATGTTGTCACACAGATTAGCAGAAAGTTTCTTAGGTATATCCGTAGCAGTTCCCATAGACAAGGTGGTACTGCAAATATATCATCAGAATCAAAAGGGGCAGCCAATTGAGAGGTGGATGGAACGAGTTGGATACACGGTTCATAATCCTCCTCCAACTAGCGCTGAAATTCTGTGCAATCTTTCAACACGTGCTCGGTGCTACGACAACACAAACACCATTTTCCATTACTCCTCAGTCATGGTGGGACCGGAGAGGAATAAGAAAAAGGTGAAGGCTTAGAAGAGAAGTGACCATAAGACTCGGGTATGGTGTATGAAGTACTATAAGTGGACGGTGCTCCGTACACTGAACCACGAGAATTATACTCACTATCTTCAGTGGGGCACTCATCACTACCATGCCTATAATCCCCGCACCATTTGTAACGGATATTCATATAAGAAAACATGTTGCAACAAGAAAGAATTCACCAACAGAAATATTCTAAGCAAAAATTTACTACACACTAGTAGATAAAAGAAAAGGAATGTCTACTGCTGAAAAATTAAAATAGAAAGATAGGGGTTAGATCTGATTTACTCTAGAGGGGGGTGAATAGAGTAATAAAACTTCTTGGCTGTTTTATATTTTTATCAGAGTGAAAAGTATGTGATACAAATAATAATAGAAAGGAAAAACAGTCTAAGTTAATCTACTCTAACACATCACATCAATGTATCACAGCACAAAGAAAAGAGGCAACCAGACGACACAAGAATTTTATAGTGGTTCCCCAACTTGGGTATGTCCACTTTTCTACCACCCTGGTAGGAATCCACTAGCTGGTTTTTGATCAGGTGACTTCCACCACAAGATCTATTTCTAGGGAGATCTCACAACCCTTTGAGTTTTTGATCAGGTGCCCAAAAACCAAAATAAACTTTTGAAGGGAGTTAATAAACCCTTTATACAGGAGGGAGGAGAGAGATTTGAAGGTGTCTTCTCTTTCTCTATTCAACAGAGAAGACTAGTGGATTGCTGTTGTCAAGACTCCTTTAGAATTACTTGGAGCCTTGCACAGGGTGTAGGTCTTTAGCCTTGACTTAAAGTATTCCAGGAACTTCTAACTGATTCAGGTTTTGTTGTCCTTGAAAGCTCCTGGAGTTGAAGTTGAAGAAGGCTCTTGATTGTGATTTTTGTTCTTCTTCTTCTTCAGTAAGATCAAGGTGAAAACAGGATGTTTTCTTGTACAAAGAATTTCTGACTATTTCTGTATTTTTTCTGTCTATTCTCTGGTTCTGTATTTTTGTCTTCTCTGCTATGTTGTTGTTGTCTGAAAGAGAAAATCTCTTTTATATATTCTCTGTCGAAATTCTCCTTTGAATTTTGAATTCTTTGCATTGAATGCTGATTTCCTGGAGAATGAAAATCGGCTGGAAAATATTTGATTTAATGATTTTCCCAATGAAAGTGAGGAGTCAGATCTGGAATACTCTAGAGGGGGGGGGGGGTGAATAGAGTATCCTTAAAAACTTTTCAAATTGTGTAGTAAATAAAATACTGCAGAATATAAACTAATTAAACAAAAACATAGCAGTCCTGATTAGCATAGCCACAACAAGAACAAAAAGAAAAGGGAAACCAAACAACACAAGAATTTATAGTGGTTCCCCAACCTGGGTACATCCACTCTTCTACCACCGTGGTAGGAATCCACTCAGATTTTTGATCAGGTGCCTGACACCAATGAGCTTTTGATTAGGTGCTCAAAAACTAATCCTCAAGTCTTTTGGTCAGGTGACTTGCAGTAGGAATAACTTTTGAAGGGAGTTAAGAACCCTTTATATATTGGGGAATGAGAGATGATTTTGTCTTCTCTTTCTCAAATTACAACTAAGAAGACTTAAGTGGATATAATGTTAGAAAAAGGCTCCCCATGAGATATTGAATGGTTAAGAAAGATGGAGCTTTGCTTCAGGGTGATAGGCCTTTAGTCTTTCAGCTTTGACCAGACAAAGTACAGGAACTTCTTGACAGATAGAGGGTTTGTTGTCCTTTGAAGTGTCCTGGAGTGTAGAAGGAAGAAGACTCTTGATTTTGATTTGATGTTCTTCTTCAGATTACTGATATTCTTCTGGTCTAGATGTTGTATGTTTGTATCAGATTTCTCTATCTGTGTATCAACGTTCTGTCGAGAGAGAGAGGTAGAGAAATCCTTGTTGCAGACTAATTGCTCTCTTCTTGACTTGTTGATCCTCTCTTCAGGAAAAGAGAAAATCTCTTTTATATTTTCCAAATAAGTTTGCTTTTGAAATTTTAAATTCTACTGCATTCAATGCTGACGGACTGGAGAATGTTTTGCATTGATTGAGTTTCCCCAACTGTCCCATGGAAAAACAACAAGCAATAATCCTGGAGAAGACCATAATTAATGATCCGTCTAACGGTAATATTCAGAGAATATTTTAGCATTAATTACTCAGGAATTATTACAGTAGGAAAGGGACTTAAGTGGATATGATGTTAGCAAAAGGCTCCCCCTGAGATGTTGAATAGTTTAGGGAGATGGAGCTTTGCTTCAGGGTGAGTAGGCCTTCAGATTGATGATGTCTCCAGCAAGCTTCTTAGACTGATATTGATTGTGTGTCTATTGTGAAGCTTGGAGCAGATGAAGAACTCTGTGAGTATATTGATTGATGCAGAGTTCCTCCTTCTCTGTCAAAGGAAAAACCTTCACTGTGTGTCTATTCTCTGTATGTTCTCTGGTACTCTGTGTTTCTTGTTCTTTTTGTACTCTGTCGAATTCAAACATTTGAATTCATTTATCTTGAAGACGGCTGAATCATTCCCGAGAATGGTAATTTCTTTTGGGAATCAATTAGCATTAAATCCTGATTTAATCCATAATTAATGCAGCCTCCAAACGGCTATATTCAAAAGAATATATAGCATTAATTCTGATAGCTATAATCTCCTTTAATTAAGCCCTAATTAATTCTGCCAGCTGTAACTGATTGCACAGAATTCGTCAACCTGGGCTTGCAGATCGTCGAGCTCAGTTTCTTATTTTGTCGAGCTGTCTTGAGTTCAGTGATCGTTGACCTGAGCTTGGAGTTCGTCGAGCTGAGTCAACAGTTTTCTTTAGCTTCTGGTGTCGACACAGCTTTTATGGAATGTGTCGACACAAGTCCTGTGTGTCGACGCAATTGCTTCTGGTGTCCACACAGTTAATGTCGACTAAAGTTCTTTGTGTGTCGACAGAATTCCGGTGTGTCAACACAATCTGACTGCTGGTGTCGACACAGCCTTTCCGAAGTGTCGACACATTTTCTTCTGGTGTCGACATAGCCTTGCTGAAGTGTCGACACAACTGCTTCTGGTGTCGACACAGTCTTGCTTCTGGTGTGTCGACACAATCTTGTTGAAGTGTCGACATAATTGCTTCTGGTGTCGACACAGCTTCTTGAGTCTCTGGCAATCTGTTGAATGCTGGTCCATGTGATGTTGTTAATTCTAAGGACTTGTCCTAGACTCTATGATACAACCATGACCCTGGCTATACATGATGGGTCAATCTAAACAAACCTAATAGTGATGCTTGCCCAAATCAGAACTAGGGTTCCAACAATACCCATTCTCTAATTTCATTCGATGTTATCTTTATTTTGTTGGTAATCAAGTTCTTTGATTTTGTTCTTCGAACAGTTGCAGTATGTCCACAAAGATTTGGTCTGAGTGTTGAAAGGAATCAAAATCAATGTCAAAACCCATGTCGAACTTCATCGCTGCCAGGGAGTTCGCCGGAATCGCCATTAGTTCGTCTGTAAAAGAAAACAGAGAGATCAAGTGTAAGGAAATAGAAAGAGCGGGACAGAGCTCGAAGAAAACCTAGATATATGGTTTTCAGAATATGAAGCGGCAGACTCCGTCCGATGAAAAATAAAAATTCTTCGATCTCAGGTCGACGAAATATTTTATTGTCAAAAGAATTCGTCGATCTCAGTCAGAAGAAGTGAAAACATTTCGTCGAGTTCAATTCGACGAAAATTTTCTAAAGCAATATCGTCGATCTCCGTTCGATAAAAAGTGCTTAACACACAGAGAGTTCGTCGATCTCAGTTCGACGAATTTATCAAGAACTTTTATCAGTTCATCGATCTCCATTCGACGAACTTTGACAAATTCTTCGACCGTAGATAGAAATTTAAATGAAGGCCTCTCCATTGATCATACCTAGCTGATTTATAAAGAACAAATGGTTTCTCTCATCCAAGGGTTTGGTGAAAATGTCTGCTCTTTGCAAATTAGTGTAGATGAAGACAAGCTTAATATTATTTTTGTCCACACACTGTCTAATGAAATGATGTCTGATGTCTATGTGCTTAGTTCTACTATGATGAACTTGATTTTGTGCAATGGAAATTGCACTTGTGTTATCATATAGTAAGGTTGAATTATTTAAGTTGAAGCCATAATTTAGGAGTTGGTTCTGAATCCACAACATCTATGAGCAATAACTACCAACTGATATGTATTCTGCTTCAGCAGTTGAAGTAGGCACAGATGACTGCTTATTGCAAAACCAAGACACTAGTCTCAAACCAAGGAATTGACATGTCCCTGAGGTGCTTTTGCAACACCCCAAATACCAAATTTGGGTTCAGGCTGGGCAACATGGCCTGTGACACGGGCATGTCCCCGGGCGTGTCCTGCTCTATATAGCTGAGCCGCATGTCGAGTGCTCGATGAGCTGCACTCGACGAGATCTTAAAAGGGAACACGCCCTGCGACACGTGCGTGTCAGAGGGTGTGTCCTCCTTTGGTCGACGAACTCCACACGCTGGAGGCGTGTCTGATATCGTGTAAGAGTACACGGCATGTGACACGGGCACGTCACATGGCCGTATACTTCTCTGGATTTGGCCAAGTAGTGAGGCCTGGTGAACACGGGTAGGACACGGGTGTGTCTCTGGGCACATGGCCTGTGACACGGGCGTGTTACAGGGTCGTGTCCTGTTTGGGGTAAGTTGGTTGTGTGATGCCTGAGATACACAGTCGCAGATATCAGCGTGTCCAAAGGCGTGTCAGGTCACATGGCCTGTGACACGGGCGTGTCATGTGGCCGTGTACTGTTCTGGAAGAGTCAATTGTGTGTCGCTTAAGGTACACGGCGTGTGACATGGGCGTCTCAAAGTCCGTGTCAGCCAAAAATAAGACCTTTGTGGTAAAATTGTGGTCGTCCATTTTCTTCAGCTGGGATCTGATGGCCCAGGCTTCTCCTTGCTACTTTAAGGCCGAGAATGAGAAGAGAATTCTCATTTGATCTTGAGACATTCTCTTTCTAAGAAGCTAGAGAGAAGAGAGAGCAAGGAGGAGGAGTACAGGGGAGCCGGCCACCGGTGGAGCTGCAGAGTTCCGATTCGAGATCCGAGGCCAGATCTATGGAGGCAAGGCCGCTGCGGTGCTTTCCAACTGGCTAGATGTCCATGGATCTCAAGAGGTCGTCAAGGGTAACGATCTTTCTTCATTGGACATGTGAAGTCCTTGATTTGGCATATGCATATGTTTTCCCCCACCAAAAGGTGACTTCGTAGGGGATTCCTTGGGTTGATTCTTGAGATCCCCAAGATGTCTTGCATGTAGATCCGGAAACGTGAAGTACAGAATAGGCATACTGTGTGAAGCCCATTCGGACAGGTTGGTCTGGATTTGTGATGTTTTTGTTGCACACCAGAGAAAACTCCGTGTCTGAATGATTATGCTTGTGATCTCAGTCGGTTATGACTGTGAAGGATAGTAGCAGGAAGTACTGGAATGAACGTCTAGGAAAAGACCGACTCAATGCTTGTGGTGTATGTTATGAATGATAAGGTTAGGACTAGGGATGGAAAGTGAGTTTTGTCACTAATGTCGGGCAAGAGTGAGTGCCAATGGAAATAGCTCCTAGTTAACCTGTGATTGTGAAGTCAGTCCTTCGGGGACAGCATGGCTATTTGTTAGCTTGATGAGCTCTTTATAAGGACTCGTGTGGAACGAAAGAGGGGATGCTAACCCGTGTTAGTCTTTGCATTGAACTAATGATATGAGCAACGGCCAAAGGCTGAACTGTATCCGGGTTATCTGCCATGAGTTCCTAGGCGCCTAGTTCTCGACAGAAGTGTTAGGCCTGTGAGCTACGATACTATGGGGGGCTACGGACCAATCTCGGGTCGTTATAAGACTATGTATCTGGCTGATAGTCATGGAGCAAAATGCTCAAGTTTGTCATTGGGCTTCGGGCCTTGAATGGCGGTGGGCGACTGGGTTCACCGGTACACCAATAATGTGCCCTGAGTGCATGGAACGTCAGTCTGCATGGGCGACGTTTGTGATTTGTGAATTGTGCGTGAGCGCACGCTGTGTGCAATATCTACTTGTATAATGTTATGTCTGCAGGGAAGAAATGCCACTGCCCCGGGTAAGGGGTAGGATTGTTATAAATTGGTCAGCTGAACGCTGACCATTGCTTTGTTTGCCACCATTGCAGTGTATTGTCCGGTGCAGGTGCACGAGAGATGAGCGAGAATAGGGGACTGAAGCCCTTGATGTTGCTGCTTCTGCCGTTGCTATTATGTTGGCCCTAGAAGGCCAAAGAAGTGTATATGAGATATAGTTTCTATGTGGTCGGCCTTTGTGCCGATGTATGAAAGCTATATGTGTTAAGTTGAACTGTAAGGCCATAAGGCCAAACTTGTTGTGTACTTGTATAACATTCCTTCATGGTGTGATATATAAATGTTGGTTTATATATTGTGGACATTCTAATGAGCTGAGTTGAATCAACATAAAAGCTTCCGCTAGAATGCTTTGTGTTAGGTTGCACAACTCTGATATTAACTCATAACTTCGCCGCCTGTTTGGGGCACATGGTGTGGGGCCTCGGCCGGACATTCTATTATATGTCATGTAATGGATGGAGGTGTTACAGCTTTTTCTATCTACTCTACATCCAGCAAAGTCAACATCTGAGTATCCAGTCAACTCAAACTCTAACTCAGTTGATACCAGAGTCCTAGACTAGGACAACTCTTTATATATCTTAAAATCCTTTTTAAAAAAGTAAGCTGAGATTCTTTAGGGTTCACCTGGAACCTAGTACAAATGCATGTAGCAAATATGATGTTTGGTCTACATGCTGTAAGAAATAACAGGGACCCAACAATGACCCTATATAATTTCTGATCTACAGGTTTCCCATGTTCATCAGAATCAATTACAGCATTTGTAACCATAGGTGTTTTCTTGGCTGAGGCATCTGACATCCAAAACTTTTTGATTAGCTCCTTAGCATACTTAGATTGGGATATAAAGATTCCATCAGGTATCTGCTTCACTTGGAGACCAAGGAAGTAGGAGAGCTCACCCATGCTACTCATTTCAAACCTTGAATGCACGAGGTCAGAGAACCTCTTGCATAGTTTGGAATCTGTAAACCAAAATATAATGTCATCTACATAGATTTGTACTAGTAAGATTTGATCATTATGGTGTCTAGTGAATAATGTCTTATCTACAATGCCCCTAGAAAATTTATGTTGTAGAAGAAAGCTAGCTAAGGTTTCATACCAAGCTCTTGGAGCTTTCATTAAACCATAGAGAGCTTTATGAAATTTAAAAACATAAGAGGGATGTGTAGGAGAGATAAAACCTGGTGGTTGCTCCACATAAACTTCTTCTTTAAGTTCACCATTCAAGAATGCACTCTTGATATCCATTTGGTATACTTTGAACTTTTTGTAGGTAGCATAATCAAGGAAGATTCTGATTGCTTCCAGACTTACAACAGGTGCAAATGTCTGGTCATAGTCAATCCCTTCCTCTTGTCTGTAGCCTTGAGATACCAGCCTTGCCTTGTTCCTTATGATAATACCTTAGACATCAAGCTTGTTTCTGAACACCCATTTAGTTCTAATGACTGGGTAGTCTTTTGGTCTTGGAACTAAATCTCAAACTCTGCATCTCTCAAATTGGTTGAGCTTCTCTTGCATTGCAATAATCCAGTGGGGATCTTGCTCTGCATCTTTAATGGATTGGGGATTAATTTGAGATATAAAGCAGGCATGCATCAAGTCTTGGTTGAGTTGATGCCTTGTCTGTACACCAACTGAAATGTCTCCAATCACTTGATATACAGGGTGATCTCTAAGTGTGACAAATTCAGTAGGTGGATTTGGTTGAGCAACAGCTTGGGGAATTAATTCTTCTTGTGGAATAATAGTTATTGTTGGTTCTTAATTATTTTCACTATCTTCATCTTCACTGTCTTCAGCAATTTGTGGAGAAGGATGGCTAACAGCCTCATTGGTGAGGGTTAATTCATTCAGCTTCTCACACAAATGTGGTTCCTGCAAAGAATCACTGGTAAAAATTTCTTTCTCCTTGTAAAACATGTTAGTCTCATCAAATAAAATATGAATAGATTCCTCAATTTTCATAGTAGATTTATTATGGACCCTATAATCCTTGCTTGGGAATATCCAAGAATGATTCTCATTTCTGCCTTGGCTTCAAATTTTCTAATGTGTTTCTTATTGCTGTTGGGAATGTAACATAAGCAACCAAAAATTTTGAAATAGTTTATTTTAGGTTTCTTCCCTTTAAGTAGCTCATAAGGAGTCTTATTCTTAAGTTTGTGTATTAGAGTTCTGTTCAGTACATAATTTGTTGTGCTCACAGCCTCTGCCCAAAAGGATAGGGGCAAATGAGCATCTGCAATTAATGTGCCTGCAGATTCAATTAGGGTTCTATTCTTCCATTCAGCAACCCCATTTTATTGAGGTGTTCTAGGAGCTGAGAAGCAGTGTCTGATACCTTCCTTCTCACAGAACTCTTGCATAAGAAGAGACTCGAACTCAGTACCATGATCACTTCTGACCAAAGCAACTATAGTAGAGTACTCAATCTGTATGTTCTTGAGAAAATCTGTAAGAAACTTGAAGTTATCAGACTTAGATCTCAGAAAGAATACTCAAGTGAATCTACAGAAGTCATCTACAATCACTAAAGTATAAGATTTCCCTCATAGACTTTGTACTGCAATAAGGCCAAAAAGGTCCATATGTAGCAAGTACAATATTCTAGGTGAGTCACTTTTATTTATAGATTTAAAACTATTTTTAGTTTGTTTGTCTAACTAACAAGCCCTGCAAAGGCTTTCTTTCTTGTAGGGGTAAGTAGGCAATCCTCTAACAAGGTTGTCCCTAGAGAGTTTAGCAATGTTTTTCAAATTAATATGACCTAATCTCATATGCCAAAAGTCATTATTATTACTGGTTTGATTAAATAAACATATTTCAGATTTAGCTGACTGGAAGTTAACTATGTAAATGTTTCCTACTCTAATGTCAGTCAATACTACATGGTTATCTAAAGAAGTAATAATACAGGAAGTTTTATTAAAGGATACCTAAATCCTTTCATCACATAACAGACTTATGGAGATGAGGTTGTGCTTTAGTCCACTTACATAAGCTACCTTCCTGAAGGTGACAGCTCCAATCTTGACTTTTTCATATCCTTCAGTCAGGCCACAATTGGAGTCACCAAATATTACTTTGAGTCCTAGCTTTGACTTGAAGTTGATTATGTTGTCCTTGTTTCCAGTCATGTTTTTAGAACAGCCACTATCCAGATACCACTATTACTTTGTGGTGGGATAGTCTTTTACCTGCAAGGAAACAGATTAGCTATTTCTTGACCCATGTTACCTTGGGTCCTTCTTTCTTTACATAATTAAAACTGGAAATATATAAATATTTGGGTTGACACTTATAACCTAAAGGATGGTATCTTCTAGGTGGAATAATCCATTGATTGAATTGGTTTATGGATGATCTTGGTTGAGCATAAGTTTAAGAAAAATTAAAATTTTTGTTAACTTGAACTAGGTTCGACAATTCAAGTGAGTTTGTCGATCAGAGTTCGACGAATGGGAATGAGTTCGTCGAACTCCACTTAGAGAATGAGAATATTCATTCTCTGGGCCCCAAAATCATCGATCTCGGGTCGACGAACCATACTGGTTTCATCGATCGTAGTTCAATGAATAATTATAGTAGAAATTTGCGTTCGGAGTTCTTCGACTTGAGTTCGACGAACTGTACATATTTCATCGATCTGAGTTCGACGAAATCTGTTAAACATTGTTATAATTATGGTTTTTTTTATTCTTTTTCTTTTTCTTATTCTTTTGTTTTAACTCTGTTTGTTTAACATTATTATTATTATTCATCTTCTCCTTTCCTTTTTCTGAAACAAATTTAATTAGAGTTGTTAATATATTCTTCTGAATTAGTGAGGGTTGGCTTGATGAAGCACCTAAGCCCAGTTTGTCATTTAGTCTGGCATTCACTGTGCCTGTGATGTACATCAACTTGATGCTTCTCCTATTTAGGCATTCTTCAAGTTGATTTACCTCAGCTAACTCAAATTTTAATGATATGATTTTCTCATTTGCTAGAGTTAATTCATCCTTTAGTTTAATGTTTTCAGAAAACAGGTTATCTTGTTCAAATAATTTTTCTCTAAGAGTTTTAATTTCTTTTTCAGAATTAATCAAGTCAATAAACCAAGATTTAAATTCAGTCTTAAAACTATCTGAATTATAATCAAAGGAAGACAATACCTGATCTGCCTCTAATTCAGATGTTTCTTCATTATCTGATTCTTTTTGCTTGTACCTCAGCATCAGATGGGCTGCAAGAGGCATTGATAGTCATAAGTCAAACTTCCCCTGCCTTAGCTTCTTCTACCTCTTCACTGGAGCTAGAAGATGAGGATTCATCTTCAGTGTCACTCCAGGTCTTAGCCACAAAGCCCTTCTCCTTTCTTTTGTTCTTGCTGGAGGAAGGCTTATTGTAGTGATGCTTTCTGGTTTCTTTTTCTCTTCTTTTCTCCTTCTTTTTATTCTTAGGACATTCTGAGATAAAGTGTCCTGGTTTCCTACACCCAAAGCAAATAATTTCTTTAGTGGGTGTTTTGTCATACCTTGGTTTATCATCCTGTCTGAATGACTTTCTTATGAAGTCCTTCCTTGCCATCTTGTAGAATATCTTTGCTAAGAGCCTCAGAAGTTCTTCACTGGCAGATGGGACTTCTGATTCCTCTGAAGCTTTGAAGGCTATGTTCTGCTCCTTTCTTGCAGGTGGAGGAGTCTTTTGTGCTGCAGCTTCTCTTGACTTGATCAGTTGCTCATATGATTTGAGCTTGCCAAGAAGTGATTATGTGGAAATCTCATTCATGCTTCTGGCCTCTTTGATTGGCCATATCCTGGAATCCCAAGTGCTAGGAAAGCACATTAGGATCTTGTCATTCACCTCATTGAGAGTGATATCCTTATCCAAAGTCTTAAGCTCACTAATAATTGAACTTAATCTATTGTACATGTCAGTGACAGACTCTGATTCATCCTTCTTGAAATTTTCATATTGGGAGATGAGAGTTGATCTTCTATCCTTCCTCTCATTTGTAGAACCAGCAACCATCTGGTTGAGAGAGTCCCAGAATGCCTCGGTAGATGTGCATTCAGCCACTTTTTGGAAGATGTCATCTGACATAGTCTGTGCTAGGATATTCATGGCCTTTGCATCTGCTATCTTGGACTTTTTTTGAGCATCTGTCCACTCAGATGGTGGAACATCATGAGTGCTTGAAGTAGAGGTAGATGTTGTAGGTTGAGGACGACCTATCAAAATAGAATTATATTTGTCCTCATCAATTGAATTCATATAAAGCCTGATTCTTGCCTTCCAGATTGTAAATTTATTCAAGATACAGACTAGAGGTCTGGTGCTTCCATAATCATTATTTTGTACCATGTCGTGAAAGTAATCAGAAAAACTATGGAAAAATAAGATCAGATCTAATAAGGATCTTTTGGTTCAAGTGTTAACTTATACAACCAAAGGAACCTGCTCTGATATCAATTGAAAGATATGGGTTCGATCGGATTTACTCTAGAGGGGGTGTGAATATAGTAATAAAACTTTTTGACTGTTTTATATTTTTATCAGAGTAAAAAGTATGTGATACCAATAATAACAGAAAGGAAAAATAGTCTAAGTTAATCTACTCTAACACACCACATCAATATATCACATCACAAAGAAAAGAGGCAACCAGACGACACAAGAATTTTATAGTGGTTCCCCAACCTGGGTACATCCACTCTTCTACCACCCTGGTAGGAATCCACTAGCAAGTTTTTGATCTGGTGACTGCCACCACAAGATCTATTTCCAGAGAGATCTCACAACCCTTTGAGCTTTTGATCAAGAGCCCAAAAACCAAAATAAACTTTTGAAGGGAGTTAATAAACCTTTTATACAGGAGGGGAGAGAGAGATTTGATGGTGTCTTCTCTTTCTCTATTCAACAGAGAAGACTAGTCGATTGCTTTTGTCAAGACTCCTTCAGAATCACTTGGAGCCTTACACAGGGTGTAACTCTTCAGCCTTGACTTAAAGTATTCCAGGAACTTCTGACTGATTCAGATTTTGTTGTCCTTGAAAGCTCCTGGAGTTGAAGTTGAAGAAGACTCTTGATTGTGATTGTTGTTCTTCATCTTCTTCTGAAGATCAACGTGAAAACAGGATGTTTTCTTGCACAGAGAATTTCTGAATTTTTCTGTATTTTTTCTGTCTATTCTCTGGTTTTGTATTTTACTCTTCTCTGCTATGTTGTTGTCGTCTGAAAGAGAAAATCTCTTTTATATATTCTCTGTCGAAATTCTCCTTTGAATTTTGAATTTCTTGCATTGAATGTTGATTGCCTGGAGAATGAAAATCGGCTAGAGAATATTTGCTTTAATGATTTTCTCAACTGTCCCAATAAATTAAGCAAGTAATTAACCTGATGAAGACCATAATTAATGATGTCAATAACGGCTATATCCAGAGAATATGAGCATTAATTACTCAGGAAATTACTGCTAAATAATATATGGAAATAAGGACAGAAATGCGGGGAAAACTCTAAGTCAAGCACTGGATAGAATTCGTTGACCTCTGAACAGATTTCGTCAACTAGAGATCCAAGTTCGTCGAGCTGAGAAATCCTGTTTGTCGACCTGAGCTCAGCGAACTGCATTCTGGAGATAACTTGCCTAATATGCGCTCCAAGTTCGTCGAGCTGATAATCTGTCTTCGTCGAGCTGTGTTCAGCGAAATAAATCTGGAAAGTGTTTTGAAGGCTGAACTCCAGACATCGTCGACCTGAGCTCGAATATCGTCGAGCTCAACTCAGAGAATTAACTCTGAGTTCGTCAATCTACGATCGAAGATCATCGAGCTGAGTTCGACGAACGTCGAACTTATATACTGAACTTGATTTCTTCTAAGTCTTGAGTCATCTGAGTTCTTCTGTTGGTTGGTCCATCAAGATTAATCCTAATGACTAAGCCTAAACTCTAGGACTCAAAACACAAGACCCTGGCTATACATTATGGGTCAGACATCCTAATTAGTGAACCTAACCCAAATTCAACTAGGGATCCAACAAAAACTAAAAAAGGAACAAAGAAAAATAAGCAACGAATTCTAAAAACTAAAGCAAAGAAGAAATATGCAATGTATAAATGCAAAAGGGCTTCTATCTCCTATCTCCCTCTCCAAAAACTCACACTACTATGTTCCCCGACAACGGCGCCAAAAACTTGATGTTGTTTACGGCAAGTGTACCGGTCGCACAAGTAATATAAAATTGGCGAATTTTCCCAAGTATCGATCTCTCAAGGAACACAGTAAGGTGGAGTTAATTTTGAGGAGGACTTGAGATTGAAGTCCTTAGGTCGGTGTTTACGAAGTGGGTTTTGATTGTTGCGGAAAAAGAAAGTAAAACACTAATAAACTACTCCTATGCAATGCCGCTATGTAATGCTTCGCCAGGCGGATGGAAAACTACACGAGCCGCTATGCACTGAATCGCTAGGTGGATGGACGAGTAGGCTTGTGGATGAGGTGGTGAGAACGGCAGAATCCTATGCAATGCCGCTATGCAATGCTTCACTAGGCAGATGGAAACTACAAAGGCTGCTATGCACTGAATCGCTAGGCGAATGGACGAGTAGGCTTACGGATGAGGTAGTGAGATCAGCGGAATTATGGTCGTGAGCGCCACTTCGCTACGCACGCCACTAATAATTTCTAGTGCGGCACTGTGTGGTGGAGGATGGAAAAGGGTGCACCTCAAGCAAATAATGTAAATATAAAATCACATAGACATGATTGTACACAAACGTATATCAAATTAAGCTCACTTCATCAAATACAAAGAGATCAAACTACACTCTCAACAACAAAAGAAGAAGAGAGTGCAAAATTGACCGGATCCGAAGTCTTGCTAAGGATTCACGGAAGGAATCGTCAGGTTGTCAATCTGCGTCCTAGCTCGGTCCTCAACTGCGTCCGGGGTAGAGGAGGCTGTCACTAACTCCCAATGGACCCATCTTCTTCGTGTCACGATCTGGTGAAGGATGACAAAAACTCCTCCGAGCTTGATGGTGAAAGCTAGGTCAAACCCTTCTTGGAGCTCAAGGATGAAGGAGGATGCTGAGAGGAAGCTCCAGCTTGAATTTGACGTTGAAAGCTTGCCGGGAGCCCCTCCCTACGGTGGATGAAGAAGGAGATCGGCATAACCCTCCTCGGAGATGAAAACTGTGGAGAAAAAGTCCGGAATTCAGAATTAGGGCGGAACCTATGAATTTATAGATTGCAAAAATTATAATGCACACGACCAGTGGCGCACGACCAGTGGCGCACGACCGGTGGTCTTGCGCACTATGTCCAGTGGTAGTGCGTTTGCCCTAGCCAGAACTTGGAAAAATGAAGAATAATGCGCACAATCAGTGGCACACGACTAGTGGTCATGCGCATTGTGTCCCCGGCAAGTACACAGGTCGCTGTCAAGTAATAATTTGGGAATAGCTTACTCGAATGTCGATCTCGAGGGAATGCAGGATGGGTACATGATAGCATCGTAGAGAGATCGTTACTAAGAGTTTAAAGAAATAACGAGGGGGTTTGATTTTGATTCCTAAGTTAACAACAAAAAGAAAACTAATGGGTTGTAAGCACCGCTTCGCTTGGCGGATGGAAACTAATGTAGGTCGCTATGTCGTGCTTCGTTATGCGGACGGACGGAGAGCAAGCGGATGGAATGAACACCTTGTGAAAAGTGAGGGTCGTAATCACCTCTTCATCCACCAACTCCAGCCTTTGCTAGAGTGGTTCTAGAGCATGAGTGGAATGGATGTGAAATGAGGCGATTGCATCACAGCTATAACAAAGGATGTAACTATCCAAACAAACTTCATTCATAGACAAATTAAAAGCAAGTTTAAGTTTACTACAAGCTCAAGAGTACAATCCACAAAGAGAAGAGGTAGAATAAACTGAAATTGGGAAAGTCTAGCCATGGTTCTTGGCCGGAGTGGTGGGTTGTCAGTCCACTTCACGACTCTGACCGTGGTTTCTTCCGGAAGCAAATGGGTTGTCAATCCACTTGTCTTCCTCCGTCTTCTTCCCTTGCCTTCAGTCTACTCCCTTTGCTCAGATGAAAAGTACTGAAAGGTCTCCGTTGCAAGCTGTTGGTGGCCGGGAACTCTCCGATGAGGTGAAGATGACTTCAGATGGCCGGGGAAAGCTTCCCGGAGGGTGGAGATGAGTGGAGGACCTGTGAGGGAGAGGAATGGCACTTCGCATGCAGCAGCCGGGCAGAGAGAATGAAAATTCTATGCCCTAATTCGCGGAGCAGAGGCTTAAATACGGCAGCAGACAAACAGAAAACACGATCAGTGGCGCACAACCAGTGGTTGTGCGTACTGACGGTTGATGATCGTGTGCTCAGCTCCTAGAGAAACCTTTAGCTGGATAGAAAAATTAATATATATACACACGAGCAATGGCGCACGACCAGTGGTCGTGCACACTTGATCCCCTGATCGTGCGATAGGTAATGGCAGAACTTCAGAAAAACTGGAATAACATGCACGAGCAGTGGCGCACGACCAGCGGTCGTGCATACTATGTCCAATGGTCGTGTGATGCCCCTAGACAGAACTTGGACAATGGAGAATATAGATCGCACGATCAGTGGTGCATGACCACCGGTCGTGCACACTATGTCCAATGGTCGTGCTCAGTGTTCCTGTACCATTTTGGGATTTCCTGAATAGTCCCGGAACACGCACATGACCCTTGTACCTACAATAAGAACAAAATAGCCACCGAAACGAGCATTCCACATTCTGCAGACACAGAAAAATACCAAGTATAGGGCAAAAGTATAAAACTATAAAATCACACTGAAAACGGGACTAAAGTGCATTTATCATGAAATGATGAGAGAAATGAATATGAACAATTATGGCTCTCAGTGTAGTGCATTCATGAGAAAACTGCCCTAGATGAGTCCAAAAATATGTATACAATTTGGACTCATCACACCCCCAGACTTACCCATTTGCGCGTCTCGAGTAAATCACACCCCCAGACTTATCACACCCCCAGACTCATCCATACATAATTTGGAATCATCACACCCCAGACTCATCAAACCCCCAGTGGCGCACGTCCAGTGGTCGTGCGCTAAAGAATCCACTGAGCGTGCACGTGTAAAATCACATGATCAGTGGCCCTTAGGCAAAAATGGGCCCCAAACCAACCACTGATGTGTGCAGACATTCCATGCAATCACAATATGAAGTACAATCAATAAAAGTAACAAAAATACACAACCACGAGCCTATAAGTGCATTTCCTATGGAAATAAAGATTAGATGGAATATATACGATAATTAACTAAAAGTGAAGTGCTAGTGAAAGAAAACTAGCCCAGATGAGTCCGAAAATTAGTATATAAATAAGACTCATCAGTACTCAGACAATTTTCCTTCAAAATCAAGTCAGCTTATTGTGTCCACCTGTCCAATCAATATGAAATAGACATCCTGCAAACATAAACTTAAATATACATCAAATACAAATATATGTACATCGAGTTGAAAG
Source organism: Platanthera guangdongensis (assembly GCA_039583875.1). NCBI lineage: Eukaryota > Viridiplantae > Streptophyta > Magnoliopsida > Asparagales > Orchidaceae > Platanthera > Platanthera guangdongensis. The sequence goes on from CM077153.1 coordinate 105,500,748, forward strand.
GCCTTCTTCAAATCAAGTACATTGTGTCCAATGTACCCAACAAATACGCATCATGATTTTCACAACCCGTATTTTCTCTATGATAACATCGTATCAGAGCAAGAGAAAATATGTGTTGTGATGTCATGTCGTACAGGGGATAACTGCACACGTTCAGGCAAAACTCCAGACTTTAGATTTTAAGTAAAATCATAGATTAATATGAAAGAAAACTAGTTATATTGAATGGTCGTATCCCTCAGCACGGTGGATCAGCTAGTCCACAATTAAAAGTATATTTATACGCAGCAGAAAATACTTTGGTTAAATTAAGTTGACACCCTAAATGAGCATAAGTGTCCTCGCGGGATGACTCATGGTATGCGCGACTCTAAGGTGAATATAGTATATATAAAAGATAGTCTTTTACGCTAAAGGAAAAAAATAGTGTCTTAATTTTATAAATATGACGTACATGAGATACATATAGTAATGCTTTATGGTTTAAAATAACTAACATGCAACCTAGCATAAAATCCTTCCCAGAAGATAAGTAAACATCCATAAAAAGGCAAAAATAGCAGTTTAAGTTCATACCCAGCCTCGCAAGAAGCCACCAGTGGGTGTCAACAACCTGACACGAACCCACCGATGAGTATGCATGTCTATACAGAAAAGTAAAGAACTACCTCACAAAAATCGAGGATCAGCTATCTCAGCTACCCAAGAGGCCACAAGCAAGCCCCTCCAAAAGAACTAGCCGCTGAATTGGTTATAACCTGGACCTGAGGCATTCAAGAAAAGAACACCTCAGCAAGAAAATAATCAAAAAGGTAAATAGAGCATTAGATTTATGAGCAAATAAGAAGGGTTTACCAACCCGGCAACAAACTTCCATAAGCAAAAGAAAGGGCATGACAGTAAGAAAAGAGCACTGTCGAAAGCACAGCAAAGCACACCAAGTGCGAGCAATAAAAGCAATATGCCCTACAAAAGAGTCTGCTACAGCAGCAAGACATATACACATATGCCAAAAGAAATAGCCATAAAAAGGGAAGGAACTAACAGTCCTAACACGTGGGTTAATGGTAGTGGTCAAAACATGGATCTGAATACATAACCAAAACTAGATCCAAAAAGGGCTAAGGGGTCAAACAATGGCAGCTTTAGGGTCCCACACATGTCAACCCAAACCGGGGCAAAAGGCGGTGGCCACAGCTCTCCACACAAAACCACCCCTCCAGAGGCACCAAAACTCCACCACCTGCCACAACCCAAGAGTCGGCATGCAAAAACTAGCTGAACACCCAATACCCCCCCCCCCTAGGGAATAAGGAAAAGTCACACTAACAATCCTAAGGAAACACACGAACCCAAGGCAGAAACGTCGAGCCCACTCGATGCGGCGTTGAGTAAGCTCCACTCACTTGACGCCAAAATACTTAGCCGCAAAACCTACGCTGGATGACGGCGTTGAGTGAACTCAGCTCACTGAATGCTATCAGCGCTTTCTACTTAGGGTAAACGTAAATTTTAGTTAAAACCGCAGCCTAAACTCTCTCAACGCGCGGAAACAGAGAGTTGGAAATTTAATCCCAACCCTCCCTTCCATCCTAACTACTCGGGGCTACCGCAACTAAACTTAAACTACAACTAAACGCAGCCTTACCCTAACTCTAGCTACCCACTGGACACCAAACCAAGACAAAATGAGAGAAAGCGTAATTTAAATATAGAAAATAAAGAAACAGCAACTTGATTTAAAGCTTGATTTAACAACTCTACCTGCTGCTCTAGGGAGGAAAACAAAGAGAACAGAGCTATTGCACTGGAAATGAAAACAGAGTATGGGTTAGAAATAATTTGGCAAGGGCAAGGGAGCCACTTGCCTCTACCTCCAGGAAAAACAACAACTATCTCCAAAGCTTGGCACCGGCGGCAAGATCGGCCACCTAAAAGACCAAAACTGAAGCTTTGAGGAAGAAGAAAAGAAATCAGAAATTCTTAACTCCTAGAATCAACCCTAAATCAAGAAAAACTTACATGGAAGGAAGGATCTAGACGAGAGCAAGCCAAATCCGCTAACGCACGAGAAAAATCGAGCTCTAACCCTCCCGAAATCGCCGTCCAAAACCCAACACCATCTCCTCCCAAAACCCTCCGCTGGAAGCTTTTCCAGAATCGAGAATGAAGAAATGAGGAGGAAAAATGAATCACGGCATAAAAAGAAGCACTCAGGAAAAAAGTACGGAACACGCCCCAGACACGCCCGTGACACGCCCGTGTCCGATCTAACACGCCCGTGTCATGGGGCGTGTTCTCACACATCTACCCACCTACCCACTCCACGATCGTCGATCTCAGCTCGACGAAACAGGGGACACGCCCTGTGACACGCCCGTGTCACAGGCCGTGTACCAACTCAAACACCGCTTGACGATCGTCGAGCGTCGATCGTCGAGCAGAGAGACATGCTCCACGTCACGCCCGTGTCCGATACAACACGCCTGTGAAACTACCGTATACTCACTAGAACACCGCCCGACGACCATCGAGCGCAGATCGTCGAACCAAAGGGGAACACGCCCTGTGACACGCCCGTGTCACAGTCCGTGTTCCTCCCAAAAACACCCATCGACCGATACTCGTCGACCACACAAATGAGAGCTCTACCCGAGCACGACACGCCCTGGGTCACTCCCGTGACCCAGGCCGTGTCACCCAAACTTACACAAAAAAATACAGCTAACTCCTTAGCTAAAAAAAACAAGGCACCAGCCTAACAAGCTCGGCCACACCAGGCCATGCAGAGCACAACAAGCATTACAGCTAACAAAACAAACGTCGAAACGACGCGAAAGCAAACGATCTCGGACTTCGACCAAAACTCGCACCTTAGCTAAACACCCAAGCTACGAAAACAACGGTGAGGTCGAAAACAACATCCGACGATCGCACAGAGGCCCAACCGATTCTAGGTCAATTACACATGATGTATAAGGAGGGTAATGTTGTTGATGTGCGAAAACGGTACCGGGGCAGCTAACACGGAGGGAGTGTTCGATCTCACAAGCTAGGAGAGGAAGAGGATGAAGGTTGCGAGGATAGAAGAGAAGAGGGAAGCTTCTGAGTGCTCGAGAGTGGAGCAAGCAGCTTGTTCAAAGAGTTGCGGGGATAGAGGCGAGGACTGATGATCAGAGGAGAAGCTTGATCAACAGAGAAGGTTGACCAAGAGAGGAGGAGGTTGATCAGGAGCTGTCGAGCAGACGGGTACTTGGACAGTTGTACTTGCAGGTTGGTGTCGAGAATAGCTGAGCTGAGCTAGGAAGAAGGGAAAGAGAGGGGGCCTCTAGCAGCGGCAACAGCAGACTTCGCCAGCCGCAGCTTAAACGTCACTCTTGCGATGGGCTTTCCTTTTATTAATAGTGAGAGTTACAACTTGCAAATACACCTTTACAACAAAGCAATAAAGGGTACAGGGAGGAAGCTGGCGGCTAAGGAATAAGGATGCCAGAGGAGGCCGCGCGTACTGAAGAGCGAAACCGGCAGGCCGTGCGGTTAAGGGAATCGGGAGACCGCGCGGACTGGAGAACCGGAGGCTGGCAGGCCGCGCGACTAAGTCACAGAGACGGGTGCGGATTGAGAAATAGAGTCCGCAGGAGGGCTGGCTTGCTGGCTGACTTCGAGCATGAGCACCTTGGCGATGACGAGACCCCCGAGCACAGGCCGGTGAGATAGTAACTGGAGAGAGAAAGAGACGGAGTCCGCCGAGTCCGCAACAGGCCGCGCGGACTGGGACTTAGTACTGGAGCCGGTGCTTACGGCAAAATGGGAGACTCAGTGGCGGACTGCGATGCGGGTTCGCGGAGTCCGTCAATGCTGACCTGGGACTGCCCGCCTACTGCTGGGGTGGCGGATGCTGGAAGCTATGTGGCGGACTGCGAGGAGAATCCGCGGATCCCGCCACTGCTGAACTGAGTGAGCTACAAGGGGTGCGAGCAGGAGAGTGCCCGCTGAGTCCGGTGAGTCTGCACGAGGTTATACGGACTGGGACTGCCTTCTAGAGGATCTGCTGCCTGGCGGGCTGGAAAGAGCCCGCCACTAATGACTGAGTCCGCACGGAGGCTGTCGACTGAGGGACGAAACTACTACTACTTGCTGAGCCTGCGAAAGGCCTGCGGACTGAGGACGAGTTGACCCTGCTGCTGCCGAGAAGCTAATGCTGGCTAAGGAAAGGGCGGACTGTATAGAGAGTCTGCCAAGTCCGTCGAGTCCGCGGCTGCTACAAGGTCGAGTCCGCTTGCGTTGGAGATGGAGAGCCTGGCTGTTGAGGCTGTTGGGGTTCACCAATGAAGGCGGACTGGAAGTCTAGATCAAACTTCGAGTCCACCCAGCTCGCGAGGAACTTGGACGTTGTTGTTGGTCTTGTCGGATAGCTGGATTTGGAGTTCGCGCCTTGCAGGAGGACTGGAGGAGTCGACTGCCCATGTTGATGGGTGAAGGGACTGAGCGACCTATTACCGGTCTGTATGGATAGGGAGTTGAGTCCGGCAGAGAGGGTCCTGCGAAAACAACCTCTCGGTTAAGCTAAAAAGGGGGGCAGCCTGCAGAGTCGGACTGCGGAAGCAGTCCGCGGACCCTGCCGACCAAGGGAAGACGCGCGGCCTGGTCTGTCAGACCGCTGAGACCGCGTAGGCCGCGCGGCCTGAGCGGATAGAGAATTCTGTCCGCCCAACCTAGGGCATCACGGCCTCCAGGAGGAACCCGGAGCAGGCCGCGACGAGCGAGCTGGCTCCCTTGGAAAGGATCACCGATTTCGGGGTTAACATAATCCCTACACTTGTTTAAGTTCCGAATAGAACTTCGAAAAAGTTGGAGACCAACAAAAATCGTGATCCACCCCAACGGAAAGAGAAAGGGGGCAAGGAGAGACAGAACCTGAAGCCTCTCCTTAAAAGTTTGGTGCTGCCTGTCTATTTTCCTGCAAGAGGAAAGTTAGGGTAGGCATATATGGGAGGTACACCGAGTGTGTACCTGAGTTTGCTTTTGCAAAATGAAGATGTGTCTTCCACTAAGTTCTGCAAAATGAAAGTGAGAGGAAAACATAGAAACGCAATGACGTGCAAGTACCTGATGGAGGCTTGCAATCACCTGTTATCCTCTGCAAAAAGGAAGGATGAAAGAGTATGCAAGAAGGAAAAAATGAGCTGCAAGTACCTGGAAGGGACTTGCAAGTCTTTGCTCGTTTCTGCAAAAGAAGAGTTAAAGGTATGCACAGTATATGAAATTAACTTGCAAGTACCTGTGAAGACACTTGCAAGGGTCTGCTGATCTCTGCAAGAAGAGAGTTAGGAGCAGGTATTGTATGCCAAAAATAAGCTGCAAGTACCTGGAAGAGGGCTTGCAAGTGTTTGCTAATCTCTGTAAAGAGAAGAGTTAGAAGCAAACATGTATATAAAAGAAGCTTGCAAGTACCTGTGGAGAAGGCTTGCAAGTGTCTGCTAATCTCTGCAAAAAGAAGAGTTAGAAGCAAACATATATATGAAAGAAGCTTGCAAGTACCTGTGGTGAAGACTTGCAAGTGTTTGCTAATCTCTGCAAAAAGAAGAGTTAGAAGCAAACATATATATGAAAGAAGCTTGCAAGTACCTGTGGAGAAAGCTTGCAAGTGTTTGCTAATCTCTGCAAAAAGAAGAGTTAGAAGCAAACATATATATGAAAGAAGCTTGCAAGTACCTGTGGAGAAGGCTTGCAAGTGTTTGCTAATCTCTGCAAAAAGAAGAGTTAGAAGCAAACATATATATGAAAGAAGCTTGCAAGTACCTGTGGAGAAGGCTTGCAAGTGTTAACTGTTGATGAGATAAGGCCGATATGACCAAATAGCAAGGAAAATGCCTAATGAACTCTTTATCATGAAGCCCAGATCAATAAATCAAGCGTTAACTGTTGATATGGTTGGATGGACATGTTCAGATTAGCAGAGAAGGAACTTGACGAATTCTGCCAATCTTAACTAGATTGCAATAGCATGGCTTGATGAACAAGGAGAGTAAGATTCTTTGACCAATGTTTGATGCTATTAGATTTTGATAAGGATAATGAATAGCTCTGTGAATCATCATCTGATAGGGCTTGAGCAAGCGATGTATATAAGATAAGCAAAGTGAATGCTTGAAACCCCTTTGGTAGGTCTGATTAACCTATTCACCTGTGAAAGAAGGCAGTTGACAAAGAGAGGTCTATACTCGGAAGTGACTAAAGAAGGTTGGATGCTGCCACAGGTGTTCCCTATGGGCATTATGCATCGCTTTGCCTGAGAAAATCATCTCGAGTATAGTCCTACTCAAAGCGGGCTGGCCGCACATCCTCTAGGAGGGCACAAAAGAGAAAAGCAAGGGAAAAACCTGAGAAGGATCGCTAGATGCACTGCTCTCTTGCCTCGGGTACAATCATCACTGATCAATGAGACTAGTTGCGCCAAGTGGCCTATTGCTTGTTTGTGAATTGATCAGTGGAATTGTGGGAACCCGCGAAGGTACGGATCGAGAGTACCAGAGAGTGTTCGGCCATCACAGTCGTGAGATGATCAAAGAGACAAGGCTACGCTTGATCGTCATTGCTTGTCAAGCAAAGATCATCGTAACTGTAATGTATCCTTTGCGAAGCACAGCAGAGCTAACACATGGGGCTCCCCTAGCACACACTTTGTGTCAGATGCCGGCTAGGATCCAAAGTGATTAATATTTTCGCATCAAGTACGAAAACTTAATGCGGTTAAAACTCCAAAAAGATTTACGAAGCGCGGCGCCCCGGGCGATTTGATTTAAGTAGAAAAGCAGATTTGGTTTTTATTTAGAAAACGGGGCGCGCGTATTTATTATTTGGATATAAAAACAGTGAAATCGAGTTTTAACGAAAGGAGGCAAGTGCACCTATCGTGAGTAGTATAGAATATTCCGGGTGGAATATCGAGGTCGTATTGTTCTCGGGGTCGGTTCGTTTATTTCTACTCTTCCCTGGAGGGGACTATTATTTTACCGATAATTACTTGTCGGGTAATATATATATATTATAATAAAAAAAGGCAATAAAAATGAAAGCATAAAAAGGTGCAGCCGATGAAGAGCTTAGCTCGATGGCACCGAATAAAATTGAACTAAAATATACTTTAAATAAAAAAAGATTCTAAATTTCTAAATAATTAGTGGGGAGACTTGGTCGTGGAGGCTCCACTAAAATGAGCTCACCTATCTCTAGGACTATCGCTCACCTGAATATTAAGACTATTCGACCGGGCTCTCATCCGATGAAGGATTCCTCTTAATGCACGCATTACGCTAAGAACCCCGCTATTGGGTGGGGAACCCAATCCGGTAGAGTCGGCGTGCCTCCTCTCTCGAGGGTTAGTGCGGAACTCCATTTACCAAGGGGTGATCGGTCCATACGCACGGCCTCTCGGCTAGCTAGTGTATGGACTACGGAAATAGGGCCCACACATCGATTATGTGGTCCTACGCGTCGCAAACCCCTGGCAAACCTTAAGTGATTTTTAATTAAATAGAAAAATAATACCTTTAATTATTTAAAGGAATTTTATTTGTCCCAGTGCTCTTCGATACTGAGGGCTAAGAACGTTAGCCACTCATCGGAATGGGGACGACAGCGATTGAAAGAAATAAAATTAAAGCAGTAAAATAAAGCAGGAAAATGAAAGCAGTAAATGGAAAGCAATAAATTGCAAGTCCTACTCAAATGAGTAGGACTGAAATGAAAGCTGTAAAAGTGCAAGTCCCGGCGCAAATGCGTGGGCGGGAAAAAGAAAGCAAGTCCTACTCAAACGAGTAGGAGAAAATAAATGCATTTACAAGTCCATTCCAAATTATTACAGTCCAATAAAGACCGACCATTTAACTCAAGTGAGTAGGCGGTAAATAAAATCCAGCCATTTAACTCCTAGTGAGTAGGCGGAAAATAAAAGCTAACACTCATGCACTCGACATAAAATTAAAACACACCCACTCTACAGAAAGTAAACACACTCTACTGGAATAAAATCCTGCCATTTAACTCAAGTGAGTAGGCGGAAAAATAAAAATACACACACTTGCTTGAATAAATTCCAGCCATTTAACTCAAGTGAGTAGGCGGAAAATTAAAAACAACACACGGACACACTCAACATGAATTGAAATAAGGTTATAAAAACTAACTCACAAACGCACGCACACGTACAAAAAATAGGAAAACCAAAGTGACTGAAAAATTAAAACGACTACATTTCTACCGCTAGAATGCGGTAGAAATGAATAAAACGTGAAAATAAAATTAAAAGGAGCAGAAGTTTTTGCAAATAAACGAAAAGTGCAAGTGCTCGAAAAATTGAAATGAATATATTTCTACCGATGGAATGCGGTAGAAATGCATAAAATGAAGAAATAAAATTTAAACGGGCAAAAGGTTTTTGAAAATAAAAGCAAAATGAAGTGTTTGAAAAATTAAAATGACTATATAAATGTTCCTATAACTCCGCAAAAGTGATTAAAAAGTGGAAATAAAGTGAAAAGGAAGAAAAGTTTTACGACCTAAAAGGATAATCTAAGTTAGTGAAAAATCAAAACCACTTTGAAAATGCTTTTTACGGGCTTATAGGAGTGCATAAAAGCTAGAAAAATCTTAAGTTAACAAAACTAAGTAAAATTTCCTAAGTATAAGTGCATGAAAATTAATCTCATATGCACACACACACACGTACAAAAAGTAAACGAAAAAGTAAAGTTAAAAAAAAATAAAAGAACAAATAAGATTGCTTAGAGATTGCATATAAATGAAGTCCATAACAATGCAAAGGAGAAAATATACAAATTTTATTCAACTAAACAGGAGATTACAAAGCTAAAAATAAAGGAGGGGGAGAAAAAAAACTTTACATAGCATTTGGAAGCACCTAACAGCAAAGCCCTAAGCAAAATGGATCCAAAAAAACGGAACAGCAGCTCAAACAGAAGCTGGAAATTTATAGACAAAATTTTTCATCGGACATGCCCTCTGACACGGGCGTGTCATGGGGCGTGTCGACACTGTACATATGGCGGCCGTCCGATTTGATTTGAGATTTGATTGGGCGGCTGAAATCACGGCGGTCACGCCCCAGGTCACGGGCGTGACTGTGGGCGTGTCGATACTATTAAGCAGCAGATTTTGGTGACTTGACGGTGATTTGACGTTACGGCGGAAATCGCGGCGGTCACGCCCCATGTCACGGACGTGACGGTGGCCATGTCGGGGAGGTTGAACTGGGCGCCGTTTGCGTCGAAAGTCATCGGCGGCGGTTTGTCGGGCCAGGTGGTGGAAGTCACGCCCTAGGTCACGGGCGTGACCCTAGGCGTGTCGGGTTGGCTCGACAAACTTCGAACGAAAAACATCGATCGGTTGGTCACGGCCTCGGGTCACGCCCCGTGTCAAATGACACGGGCGTGTCGCCGAGCGTGTCAGCTGGGTCGACGATCGTTGAGCGCGATTTCGTCGATCTGGATGTTCACGGGAATGGGTCACGGGCATGACTCGGGTGACACGGGCGTGACACGGGCGTGTCACGCTATTTCTTCAAAAAGATGTTCATTTCTCGGGAATTTGACGTATCACGCCCTGGTCACGGGCGTGACCAACAGTACACGGGCGTGTACTTTGATTTTTTGACAATTTTTCCTGAAAAATTCAGGAAACAAAAATAACTCTAAGTTAGAAAATATTTACAAAAAGGAAGCAATTTATTAAGGAAAAACAACTAAAAATAACAAAAAGAAACTAATACGTCTTATTTAATGTATATAAAAACACGTATATTTACAACTCATCAAATACCCCCATACTTAAGCTTTTGCTATTACAGAGCAAAAGTTGGAGTTGAACTTATAATGAATTAAGGAAATCTTAAGTTTATCTACCGCGTGACTTAATTGAAAGAAAGATCAAAATGAATATCCGGGGTATACGAGTTAAATCCTAAATTATGCCAAAAATTTAAATAAAGGAAGAGTTTCAGCAAAAGACTTCTCGTTATAAGTAAATAGATAGCAAAAATTTTATTTGTGTGGTTAACAAAAATAGATTGGATTTATGAAACTGTAGCTTGGAAAAAATTAAAGGAAATAATTTAATTTATAAATTATGCTCTCAAACAGATTTTAAAAATAAATCTAGAATTTTTTTTGAATTTGGCGGAGGGAGATATCGTGGTATATGAAGAAGGCTTAGAATTTTTAGAGGCGAGGGTATATTTTTTCGCTCGAACCTCTAATGATTTTTTTTTCTTTTTTTTTCGAATATGGATGTTAGGAAAACGAAATCTTATTTTCCATAACATAATAATTGTTTTTTTACAATTTTCATAATAATCTAATGTATATGTATAGGAGTAATGAATTTTATCTTCTTACTCTGTAACATATAATCTTTTCAAATATTGCATGCCAATGTTTACGGAACGAAATCTTATTCCCATTGACATAGGATCTTTTAAGATCGAAATCATGTCAAGTATGACATGAAAAAAATGATAGAGTTTTTTTCAAAAATAAAACTAGATTTAAAAAAAACTTTTAAGAGCAACTTTTATAAATTAAACATTCCTAAATTTCAAAAAAAAACTTTGAGTTATCATAACTTGAAATCTAAGATCGTTATTTTCTAACAAAATAAATGTGCAACTATTTAGATAAGTAGAAGTGATTCTGAAAACAGGTCTCTATCTAAATAAAAAAAAGCATACAAAAAATTTTAAAAACTTAACCACAAATATCTAAATCTATCAATCTCCAATTAATAAACGAATAGTAAGCAAAGAATAACTAAAATTCGCTTATAAATTAACTCGCAACTATATTTTTGGAGAGCGAAAAGGGTTAAGAATTGAGATATTCGAATTATTTGTTAAATAATTTCAAAATGTTTTTTTCTATTTTTTTGGGTTTTTATCATTTTTTTGTATTTTTGATTATTATTATTATTATTATTTTGGATTTTGAATTATTCTCTTTTTTCGTTGTTTTTTTTTTTGGATTTTCTAAGTTTTTTTTTTGTTTTTTGTTTTTAGAGAGATGCTCAGTTTTTGGGATGACCCGCGAATAGACTCTTTGGGTGGTTGGTTCGATGAGTCGAACGTCGCGGGCATGCTAAAAAGCGAGCATTGTCAAATAAGAAGAGTGGGGAAAGAGAGATTTTTTTTGAGTTTTTTGGATTTTTATTATAAAAAACAAGGAAAATTTTTTTTTTGGCTTTTAAGTTTTGTAATGTTTTTTGTATTTTTGAGTTCTAATTTTTTTTTTTGAGTTTTTTGGACTGCAGAATGGGAGACTCAGTGGCGGACTGCGATGCGGGTTCGCGGAGTCCGTCACTACTGAGTTGGGACTGCCCGCCTACTGCTGGGGTGGCGGATGCTGGAAGCTATGTGGCGGACTGCGAGGAGAATCCACGAAGCCCGCCACTGCTAAACTGAGCGAGCTGCAAGGGGTGCGAGCAGTAGAGTTGCCGCGGAGTCCGGCGAGTCCGCACGAGGTTATGCGGATTGCGACTGCCTTCTGGAGGATCTGCTGCCTAGCGGGCTAAAAAGAGCCCGCCACTACTGACTGAGTCGGCACGTAGACTGCGGACTGTGGGACGAAACTACTGCTACTGGCTGAGCCTACAAAAGGCCTGCGGACTGAGGAGGAGTTGACCCCGTTACTAACGAGAAGCTGATGCTGGCTAAGGAAAGGGCGGACTGCAAAAAGAGTTCGTCGAGTCCGTGGCTACTTCAAGGTCGAGTCCGCTTGCGTTGGAGATGGAGAGCCTGGTTGTTGAGGCTATTGGGGTTCACCAATGAAGGCGGACTGGAAGTCCAGATCACACTTCGAGTCCACCCAGCTCGCGAGGAACTTGGACGTTGCTGCTGGTCTTGTCAGATAGCTGGAGTTGGAGTCCGCACCTTGCAGGCAGACTGGAGGAGTCGGCTGCCCATATTGCTGGGTGAAGGTACTGAGCGACCTGTTACCGGCCTGGACGGATAGGGAGTTGAGTCCGGCAGAGAGGGTCCTGCGGAAACAACCTATCGGTTAAGCTGAAAAGGGGGGAAGCCTACAGAGGCGGACTGCGGAAGCAGTCCGCGGACCCTGCCGACCAAGGGAAGGCGCGCGGCCTGGTCTGTCAGACCACTGAGACCGCGCAGGCCGCGCGGCCTGAGCGAACAGAGAATTCTGTCCGCCCAACCTAGGGCATCACGGCCTCCAGGAGGAACCCGGAGCAGGCCGCGACGAGCGAGCTGGCTCCCTTGTAAAGGATCACCAATTTCGGGGTTAACAAATGTGGTCTTAGAAGTCCTAGGATATCAGTAGAGTAAAGGACATGAGTAGGGCATATTTAATTTCATAGGAAAGTCAAGAAAAGCCAAAATGCACCGACTAGATGTCGATGCAACATCGACTTGATGTCGAAGTTAGTTCGATTATAAGTTAGAGCATAAAAAAAAGAATAGTTGATGTTATTTCAAGGTATATATCGACAGATAATTTGACATTTTGTCGACGTAACATCGATTATAAAGTTAAGTCGAAACATAATCAGTAGGAAGCCAGATTTCGACGCAACTATTATATTAAATAAACATTACGTCGAATAAAGTTCTGTATGGAATTTTCTGAGGATTAATTCAAGTTTATTCAAGAAAAATTTAAATGGAACAACGGTTTATTGGAGACGTTAGAAGATGTGATAATAAGAAAGTTGTTCTTTACCATACACACACACACACACATACATGGAGACACACGTATGAAGACATACAGATAATTCGAATCAATTAATCACACACAAAAAAATAAAGTGCTTTTGGAATTTTGAATCAACAGAGAAGATTAGGAAGACGATCATTCTTTTCCTGTTGAAGAAGTTCTTCCAAAAATCAGTTGATCATCTTGTTCCTAAATCTGATTAGAGAGCCAATTCTTCTTGTTCTCTAGGTCTCTTCAAGTGTTGCAATAGATTTAGTGAAGGATCAGAAATCATTTGGATCAAAGGGCTTATAATCCTTGAAATCTTCTATATCAAGGATTCATCAAAGATCCAAGGTTTAATTCACTTAGTTCCAAAAAGTCCTCAGAATTCTTGCTGAGAGGACTCATCAAGAAATCATCTATTCATCATATCTTTTACTAATTTCTATATATTTCTCTTTTACTGTTTGAGAAAAGTGTGTTGAGAATCTCTCTTCTAAGGATTCCAATTGTGGTTATGAGAGTCTCTTTGTAAAAGACTCAGATTGTATTTTTTCAAGATCTCCTTATCAAAAGATTTAGAGATTGATTCTAAGACTCTCCTTATCAAAAGCTCGGGCACAGTGATAATGAATTCCTACCAAGGGCATATTTTGGGGAACCACTATAATTTGTGTATTTTGTGATTGTTCTTTTCTGTAATTATTCATATGTTGTGTTATGGTTAGTATTGATAGGTTTAAAGTTCTGGTTATAAAGATGTGTGTATGCAAATTCTGTGAAAAGTATAATTAAAGTAGAAATTATTGTTTATCTCTATTCACCCCCCCCCCCCCTTTAGAGAATACTCAGAGAATTTTATCAACTATTCACCCTTTCAATTAATATCACAGTCATGTTGATCAAGAAAAGGCTAACACCTTGATTATAAAGATCTAAATAGTTATACTAGTATATATAAATCTATTTTCAAAATTTCTTCAAATACTTTCAAAGGATTTGCACCCACTAGGCCACCAATATGTAATCTTAAAAAGTTTACACTCTAAAACACCAGAATCAAGTTTAATATGAATTCTATTGATGAATGTAATTTTTATTCTATTTTGAAATGACCACCTATGTAAGACCCCCTCCCCCTTACTAAGGAGGCTCCCGGTCTTATGCCCAGAACCGCCGCCTTACGGTGACACTAACTCACGGGTTAGTTGACACATCAAGATGTTGATTCTACCGGCTAGTACGATCATATAACCTGTTCGGCCAATTGAGAAATAGAAGTATAAATGCAGTGTATAAACAGCTAGTCCACAAGTCAAAGCACTATCATCTATAATGAAAATGAAAGTACAATAGAGTCCAGAATGAGTACAATAAAAGATAAAAGGGCTTATGCTATATACATGATATCAAATCTATCTCTCTCAAAACGACAATAAGCGGAAGCTAAACTATCATCAGAAAACTCGTCCCACCTGACGACAGGCTGCAATAATAGTAGTAGGTGGTGGTGGTATCAGCTCCTTACGTCCTGCCACCTTATCCTGTTGGTCGTGCTGGTACTCCATCTCCTCTTGCTCCTAAAATGATTTGGTCACAACCGACTATCAGTCATAAATACTAAGTCATTTCCTCCACACCTCGCCCCCGCAACTCCTAGGCACCGAGCAGGAGGACAAAGCGGAGTACAACAAGGGGTATAACAAGAAGTAGGTGACAGTGGAGCTATACGAAAAAGTATGTATAGTAATAACTATTTATACTCTAGCAGTTATATATAAATAGCACATGTAAGGTATGAAGAATTGTACAGAAAATACGTAAGGTGTTGTAAGTAAACAAGGTACTGAAAGTAAAACAGAGTAAAGAACGACAAGTAGAATATGATACTACTAAACAACCATCACAGAAGTACCTTAACTTATATGAATGCCCATACAAACTTATAAGTTAAGGTTTCCAAATATAACTTATCATATAAAAGAGCACATACTAATTTATATGATAAGGATCTATGGTGCATATGACCTAGTTATGAATGTATGATATGCATGTGTTTTATGATTCATGCAAGTGCAACTCACACACACGACTCTGTGATCACAGACCTTTAGTATATGCTCTTTGGAGCTAGCATCACTCTCTGGTACCACCGTTGTGGCTACGGTAGCAGTGGAGTGGGCATCTCCACTCCTAGGCGGGTATATACACTACCAGGCCTAGACCTCCCATATGCCTTTGTACTATAGAGTCTTTGCATACTATTTGTTGGCGACCTACCAGTCTTTTTTTGGTTGAGTGTGCATTTTTGGTGTTCGTCCTCCAGACCACAGTGTAAAACAACTCACTGGCCCCTCAAAACATCACACCTTCCCAGAGTCATCGTACTACCATCAGTGTAATGATTAGCCCAGTGCCGTATTGTTCGCCACAAGTTTATTTTTATACACATGCAAGATATTCCAACTTGAGCCTCCAGAACGCAGGACCTGAAAGTGAAGGTTAGTTCTGAAATACTCTAGAGGGGGGTGAATAGAGTATTGTGGTCTCTTACAAAATATTTACAACTTTTGCTGTAATCCTAGGTGAACAGGTTAGCAAACAAAGTAATAAGCACAGCAACCTAACAAATCACAGAACACAGCCAAAACAAAAGAAAAAGGGCAACCAGACGACACAAGAAATTATAGTGGTTCCCCAACCTAGGTACATCCACTCTTCTACCACCCTGGTAGGAATCCACTCAGATTTTTGATCAGGTGTCTGACACCAATGAGCTTTTGTTCAGGTGCTCAAAAACCAAAACATCAAGTCTTTTGGTAGGAGACTTGCAACCAGGAATAATTTTGAAGGGACTTAAAACCCTGTACAGAGGATGAAAAAGGTGATGGTGTCTTCTCTTTCTCAATAACAACTGAGAAGACTAGTGGATTGATTTCAGCAGATTGCTTCCCCTGAGATCTTGAATGGATCAGGAAATCTGGAGCTCTGCTTCAGGGTGACAGGTCTTCAAAAACTTGATTGCCTGGACCAGAGATTGCTTCAGGAACTTCTTCGACAGATAGAGTTATTATTGTCCTTCTAAAGTTGTCCTGTAGGGTGGAAAGAAGAAGACTCTTGATAGAGATTGTATGTTCTTCTTCTTCTTGATGATAATGTTCTCTGGCCTAGGCTGATTGCAGTGTGTAAAGCTTTTGATTTCTGTAAGACTTCTTGAATGTAATGTATGTCAGCAGGACTGCTTAATCTTTTCTTTTCTTAAAGCTGACTAAAAAACACATTCGAAATTTGAATCCTTGAGCAGTAAATGCAGTCGGCCTGAGAAGGAAGCGACAATGAATGAATTCCCTAACTGTCTCGTGGAAAAACGGCATGTAATAATCCATGATCAATGCTCGTTCTAATGGTAATATTCCGAGGATAATGAGCATTAATTACTCAGGAATCATCGCCAAGAAATAGGGACTGAAAACTGGAGAAGACCAAGTGTGGAATCATTGAATGAAGAACAGAAATCGTCGACCTGAGTTCACAGTTCGTCGAGCTTAGCTGATGAGTTCGTCGACCAGACAATAGCAATTAGTCTTCAAGGGAAACTTGTCAATTCTACTACAATCTTCGTCGAACAGAGGTCCAAATTCATCGACTGAAGAATGATTGTGGACTTGGACAGAATCTGAGAAGTCTCTGGCTGAGAAGAGTTCAAATAGTAGACCAGAGATCGTCGACCAAGGAATATGGTTCGTCGAGCTGAGATCGACGAACGTCGAACACATTTCCTTGAGCTTAAGATATATCTAAGTCTTGAGTTTCTCTGGCAGTCTAGAGGATGGCTGGTCCATAGGATGATGTTCTAAGGACAAACCCTAGACTCTAGGACACAACCAATGACCCTGACTATACAAGGTTGGTCAAAGACATCCTAACTCAGTGAACCTAGCCCAAAATCAAACTAGGGACCCAACAATCTCTCCCTATTTGGGTGAGGTCACTAAGTGAAGACACAGACTTAAACAAAGCAGTAAAAGCATATATCTGACAGAGAATTTATAACACATGTAGCAGATATATAAAATCTTTGATCAGAAACATAACCAGAGAGTTGTAAAAGCAAAAACAGGAAAAGAAAGAAAAACTTAGATCATATCTTGCTCTTCTTGAATTGGTCTTTGTCTTTCTCTTTGCTGCTGCTGCTACTAGCTCCAGGATTTGAGAATTTGATCTCTCTGTTTCGATTAGCTGCCTAAGCTATAGTCATTGTCATATCAGCTATACCAAGCATATTCTGAGTAGAGGTTCTGGGAACAATAGCCTTGGGATGGAGCTTCATATAGTCATCGACATTGAAAAGTTTGTTTGCTTTGTCAAACCTTTTAACTTCTTATTTTCTATATTTTGACATAGTTGAGTATCCTGAAATGTCCTTCCCTTCAGATTTTGCTTTATTAATCAATGAGAGGCCAATCAGTTCCTGGAATTTGGCCATTCTAGTAGTGTTAGCTATTTCAGGATCCTCAAAAGGAATAGGAGGTGAATATGGTCTTTTGGGACTGTCAGCCTTCTATTCTACAGATACATTTTGCTGTTGCTGCTGAGGTTGTTGTTTGCCTGAAGATTGTTGCTTCTGCTGGTAACCTCCTGAAGACTTTCTCTGATGCCTTTGGTAGGTTTGTACAGGAGCAGGCTTTGAAATTCAGGAACTGGAAGTACCAGCAGCTAAAGGAGGAGGAGGAGGATCTCTTCTGTATCTATGAACTGGTGGTGGAGAATATTTCCTACTTCTTTTCCTCTCCTTTTGCTGATTTTTAGACAGCCACATCCATGCTGGCATTCTTTTATAAGGAGTGATGTTATGCAAGATGTAGTAGGGAGTGTCAGCTGTTGGATTGGGCTTAGGAGCAGGAGGACGAGGATCCTTTCTCTTCTTTGACCTGACTCTCTTCTGGGCTTCTTCATCTGAATCTTCATCTTCCTCTTCCTCATCTGAGCTAGACCCTTGAGGATTGGCATACAGAGCATAAATCATCCTTAGGGTAGCTGTAGAGATCTGGGGCTTGGAAGTTGAACTGGAACTGGAGAACTGATTAAGACTGAGCGCTCTTCTTGAGCTTTACTCTCTTCCTCAATGTCTGCTACAATCAATGCATCCAGGTCAGGCATTGGGGAATAATCCATAACAAAAATAGGGGCAGAAATCTCTTCTGGGGGGGAAGAGATGGCTTGCTCTGGAACAGCAAAACTGTCACTAAGTTGCTTAGCAACTGTAGGACTTATTGGGGAGGTGATAGGAATAATAGCCAAGGATGGCTTAGTAGAAGGGATCTGTACATAAATTGTATCAAAATATCTCAACAAAACAGCCAAATCAACTGTGGGATTCAAATGGAAATCACCAACAGTTTTTATCTACTCTGGAACTGACTCATCTAATTCAATGTCAATATCCATGAAATGAATCAAGTCAATCAAATCTGAATCAAATTCTGTCAAAATTGTTGCTTCTGCATCTGAGACTGCTGTAGGAGGAACTGAAACTGCATCTGAAACTGCTGCTATATCTGCTGCTACTTCATTACAGAGCATCTCCCCTTGCCTGATTTCAGGAGAACCTGGAGCCAGGCCCCTAAATGAAGAGGGGGCAGCATAAAGAAGAGATACTTGGGCAGATAAAGAATTGATAGAATTTACAAGAGGTGTAATGGCCTCTATGATCAGGGATTTGAGGAGGGGAGTGAGTAGGGTTATGATGGTAGATACAGTGGGGGGTCCAAAGATGGAGAAGTAGTTGATGATGGCAGAGAAGTAGATGAAGTGAGGGGAACAGATGGAGGAGATACAGGTGGAATGGCATCTGTCATGGTGGAGTCTGGTGGAGGTGGAGAAGGGGATGGTATATCAAAATGTGGAATGTTAGACAGATGAGGTGGAGGAGGTGATGCTGGAGGAGACATAGCAGGGGATGCATGAGTTGATGGAGAAACATGACTAGGGGAAGCTGGAGGAATTGGAAGACTGGTTGAAGATGGAAAATGGGTTGCTGGAAGAGGTTGTGGAGATGGGATTTCCTCTTCTGCAGGGTGGGGAGTGGCCCGTATGGCCCTTGTGCTCTCAGAAGCTGGGATGGAGGAGGAGGAAGCCTTGGATGGCTTAGAGATCGTCCTCTCCCATCTGCCAAACAAAGCGCATGTGAGGCGCTTGCTGGCATTGATGAATATGGTCGGGGAGACCATGAATTCACCAGCTTTTGCTTGAAGGAAAATCCCCAGGATCCTTCCAAAGCATACCACTTTCTTACTGATTTTCTTCTTTATCAAACCAAAGAAGATCTTGCCCCAATCAACGTGACTCTTGTTGACCACCGCGCACATGACAAGGAATTGGTATCTTGTTATGTAATCGTACGCGGTGTGCTTGCCCATCAACACTTTTCCCACAACATCCGCCAAGAACTGGTAGGCGGCAGAAAGCTGTTTCTTTAACAGCTTGTTAGGGTTACTCCCAGTAAACCCCCTCATATTCAGCATCGAACTATACTCATCAGAATCTATATCCAAATCTTCTTCTCCATTGACTAACTCAAAAATCTCAGAAATAACGGCGGGGGATAAAGAAACAACATTACCCCCGATATTTCCTGTCAAGGTGTTGTCCTCAGAAGCAAAAGAAGTATACACCCATTCTTTAATCTCTGTTGCATGCAGTTTGATTCTCCTGGTCATAAAATCCTTGAGACCCAGCTCCTCTAGAAGTTCCAGAATGTAAAGAAATATAGGATCAGAATGCTGAAATGAATCAAAGTCCATATCAAAGCCTGTATCGAATTTCATTGCAGCCAGGGTGCTCGCTGGAACCGCCATTAATTACCTGCAAGAGAGACAAACAGTGATCAAGTGCAACAGGAACTGAAAGCGCGGGATGGAGGTCGAAGAAAACCTAGATATATGGTTTTCCTGAATATGAATCGACAAACTCGGTTCCACGAAAATGAAAACAGTTCTCCGAACTGAGGTCGACGAAATAAATTATAGATAAATAATTCGTCGATCTCATCCAGAAGAAACGAAAATAGTTCGTCGAACTCCGTTCGACGAAATATCTTCTGATGCAAAGTTCGTCGATCTCCGGTCGATGAAAATTGTTTCCACACAGAGAATTCGTCAATCTCCGTTTGACGAGCATCTCTCAAACTTTCCCTAATTCGTCGAACTTCGTTCAACGAACTCTAGAGAATTCATCGAATGCAGACAGAAACTAATTTAACTCTTCTCCATTGATCATTCCAGGTTGATTTATAAAGAACAGATGATTTTTCTCATCCAAGGGTTTGGTGAAAATGTCTGCTCTCTGTAAATCAGTAGGAATATGGATTAGATTAATTTTCTTTTTGTCTACACTATCTCTAATGAAATAATGCTTTATATCAATAGGTTTAGTCCTACTATGGTGAACTGGATTTTGTGCTATAGCAATAGCACTAGTGTTATCACAAAATAATGTTGAATTATTTAAGTTGACAACATAGTCTAGGAGTTGGTTTTGTATCCATAACATTTGTGAACAGCAGCTGCCAGCAGCCATATATTCTGCTTCTGCAGTTGATGTAGACACAGATGTTTGCCTTTTACAAAACCAAGAGACAAGTCTCATACCCAAGAACTGGCAAGTTCCAGAGGTACTTTTCCTGTCCACTCTACATCCAGCATATTCAGCATCTGAGTATCCAGTTAACTCAAACTCTGACTCTATAGGATACCAGAGTCCTAGATTTGGACAACTCTTTATATATCTCAAAATTCTTTTTAGGAAAATAAGGTGAGATTCTTTGGGGTTCACTTGGAACCTAGCACAAAGGCACGTGGCAAACATGATATCAGGCCTGCTAGTTGTTAGGTATAATAGGGATCCAACAATTCCCCTATAAAGCTTCTGATCTACAGGTTTCCCTACTGCATCAGAATCAACAACAGCATTCGTAGCCATAGGTGTTTTCATTCCTGAAGCATCAGCCATCCCAAACTTCTTAATAAGCTCTTTAGCATACTTAGCTTGGGAGAGGAAGATACCATCAGGGAGCTGCTTCACTTGGAGACCAAGGAAGTAGGAAATCTCACCCATGCTACTCATCTCAAATTTGGAATGCATGAGGTCAGCAAACCTCTTGCATAATTTGGGATCAGTAGACCCAAAGATGATGTCGTCCACATATATTTGCACTAATAAGATTTAGTCCTTATGATGTATAGTGAAAAGGGTTTTATCTATGGTTCCTCTTGTAAATTTATGCTCTAAAATAAAGATTGCTAAGGTCTCATACCAAGCTCTTGGATCTTGCTTTAAACCATAGAGAGCTTTATGCAATTTAAACACAAAAGAGGGTTGAGTTAGAGAGATAAAACCTGGAGGTTGTTCCACATAAACCTCTTCTTGAAGCACTCCATTCAAAAATGCACTCTTGACATCCATTTGGAAAACTTTGAATCTCCTGTGAGCTGCATAGGCAAGGAATATTCTTATGGTCTCTAACCTTGCAACAGGGGCAAAGGTTTGGTCATAGTCAATTCCTTCATCTTGCTTGTAGCCCTGAGCAACAAGCCTAGCCTTGTTTCTCACAATGTTTCCTTGAGCATCCAGCTTGTTTCTGTAGACCCATTTGGTTCCAATAACTAGGTAGTTATGAGCTCTTGGAACCAAATCCCAAACTCTACATCTCTCAAACTGATTCAGTTCCTCTTGCATTGCAATGATCCAGTGGGGATCTTGCTCAGCTTCATGGATGGAGAGAGGTTCAATCTGAGAGAGAAAACAAGCATGCATCAAGTCTTGGTTGAGTTGATGCCTTGTCTGTACACCTGCTGAAATGTCTCCAATCACTTGAGATCTGGGGTGATCTCTAAGTGTGGCAAGATCAGTGGTTGAAGTTTGTTCAACAACAGCTTCTATAATTAATTCCTCTTGAGGAATGTTATTAGCTGTTGAGGGAAGTTCAGCCACTTCCACTTGATTTTCTTCTTCACTGTCTTCAGTAACCTGTGGAGAAGGATGGGTTGACACCTCTTGGGTAAGGTTTAGTCCATCCATAGACTCACACAGTTATGGAACCTGTAAAGAGCTTTTGGTAGAAATCTCTTTCTCCTTATAAGACATGTTAGCTTCATCAAAAGATACATGGACTGACTCTTCAATTTTAAGAGAGGATTTATTAAAAACCCTATAGGCCTTGCTTACTTGGGAGTATCCTAGAAAAATCCCTTCTTCAGCCTTAGCCGCAAACTTTCTAATGTATCTTTTGTTGTTTGTGTGAATATAACATATACAACCAAAAACTTTAAAATATGTGATTTTATGTTTCTTTCCTTTAAGCAATTCATAGGGGGTCTTATTTTTCAGCATATGTATAAGACTTCTATTCAGGACATAGTTAGCAGTGTTTACAGCTTCTGCCCAAAAGGATAGAGGAATGTAAGCATCTGTCAATAATGTACCTGCATCTTCAATGAGTGTCCTATTTATCCTTTCAGCTACCACATTTTGTTGGGGAGTTCTAGGGGCTGAGAAGCACTGCCTGATACCTTCTTTCTCACAGAACTCATGCATAAGAAGAGACTCAAACTCTGTGTCATGATCACTTCTGATCAATGCAACATGAGTAGAGAACTCAATCTGTATGGTCCTGAGAAAATCTTTAAGAACCTTGAATGTATCTGACTTAGTTTTCAAAAAGGCCACCCAACTGAATCTGGAGAAATCATCAACAATTACTAAAGTCTAAGACTTCGCTCCTAGGCTTTATACTGCAATGGGTCCAAATAGGTCCACATGAAGCAAATACAAAATCCTAGGTGAATCACTCTTATTAATAGATTTAAAACTATTTTAGTTTGCTTGCCTAATTGACAAGCCCTACATAGGTTTTCCTTCTTGTAGGGACCAGAAGGTAAGCCTCTAACAAGGTTATCTTTAGATAACCTAGCTATATTTTTAAGGTTTACATGACCTAATCTTTTATGCCACAACTCATTTTGGTTACTAGTGATATTGAGTAAATAAACATCAGTTTTGGCAGAAATAAAATCTACTAGATATATGTTACCTTGTCTAGTTCCAATTAAAACAGTTTTGTTTTCATTATTAATAATAGAACAGGAGGTAGAGTTAAAGTGTACCTGATAACCTTCATCACATAATTGGCTTATGGATATTAGGTTATGTTTGAGTCCTCTTACATATGTTACTCTCTTGAAAGTAACTGTTCCAATCTTTACTGCTCCATATCCTTCAGACTGGCCACTATTTGAATCACCAAAGATCACCTTTGGTCCTAGCTTGGACTTGTAATTAGATAGATTGTCCTTGCTGCCTGTCATATGCTTGGAGCAACCACTGTCCAAGTACCAGGTCTGACTCACCCTTGGACAGCTCTTCACATGTAATGAAAAACAAAAATTAATTATTCTTGACCCAGGTTACCTTGGGTCCTTTATTCTGTTGAGATGAAAAGCTGGATTTAACTGATAAAGTAGGTTGAGATTTATAACCTAAGGGGTGATATCTCCTATGTGGAATAACTCAATCAGCTATTGGAGTGAATGTTTTATTAGCTGGCTTAAAATTTCTGTAAGAGAAATGATTTATGTTTGGTCCTTCTGGGTTTGACGAGTTTCTGTAAGTTCATCGACCAGAGTTCGATGAATAGGGCTGAGATCGTCGACCTCTGCTCAGAGAATGACAATAGTCATTTTCTGTGCCCCATGTTCGTCGACCTCTGCTCGACGAACCATACAAAGTTTGTCGATCGCAGTTAGACGAATTGTTATTACTGAAGTTTACATTCAGCGTTCGTCGATCTAGGTTCGACGAACGGGCCACATTTCGTCGATCTGAGTTCGACGAATGCTACTGAATATTATTTTTATTAGTTGTTTTCTGATTTTTATTGCTCTTGTATGTGGATTTTGGATTGTTTTCAGACATTGGTTTGTTTATTATCTTCTCTTTTCGCTTAGCAGAAACAAATTTAATGGGTGTCATAAGGATATTTTTCTTAATTATGGGGGGCAAACTTGATGATGCACCCAAGCCCAGCATGCCATTTAATCTGTCATTTACTGTGCTTGTTATGTCCATCAGCTTGAGACTTCTTCCCTTGAGAGATTGCTCAAGTTGTTTAGCCTCACATAAATCAGATTTTAATTTAATTATCTGCTCATTTGCTGAAGTTAGTTGATCTTTTAGTTTAAGATTTTCTGAGTTAACAGATTCAAGGTTTCCTAGTTTTTCTCTAAGGTTTTTTATTTCTTTCTCTGAACTAATTAAATCTAAACACATAGTCTTGAATTCAATTTTAAATGAATCAGAATTATAATCAAAACTTGAAAGAACCTGATCTGCCTCTGACTCTGAGGCTGCCTCATCTTCAGATTCACCTTCTGATCCTGAACTGCTCCTGGAGGCATCAATTGTCATAAGGCAAACCTCCTTGTTTCTTGCTTCTTCCTCTTCTTCACTTGAGCTGGAGGAGGATGATTCTTCTTCAGTATCACTCCGTGTTTCAGCAAGAAAGCCATTGTCTCTCTTTTTGTACTTACTAGAGGAGGGTCTGCTGCTGTGTTTTCTCCTGGAGTCTTTTTCTCTGCTTTTCTCCTTCTTCTGGCTTTCTAGACATTCAGAGATGTAATGTCCAGGCTTTCTACATCCAAAGCACACAACCTCCTTGGTTGGTGTCTTGTCATATTTGGGCTTATCATCCTGCCTGGATGATTTTCTTCTGAAGTCCTTTCTAGCCATCTTATAAAATCTTTTTGCAAAGAGGCTCATTAGTTCTTCATTGGATGTTGAGGTCTCACTTTCCTCTGATGCCTTGAAAGCTATACTGTGATCTTTTCTCACTGGAGTTGTTGATTTTTGTTCAGCTACTTCTCTTGATTTAATCAACTGCTCATAAGATTTTAGTTTGCCTAGCAGAGATTCAGTTAATATCTCATTTAGGCTTCTGGCTTCTTTGATAGGCCAGATTCTTGAGTCCCAACTGCTAGGGAAGCACATCAAGATTTTGTCATCCACCTCTATTATGGTGATATCTTTATCCAAGGTTTTAAGCTCATTGATGATTGAGCTCAACCTATTGTACATTTCAGCAACTGATTCAGCCTCATCCTTCTTAAAATTCTCATACAGGGATATGAGATTTGATCTCCTCTCTTTCCTTTCATCAGCTGAACCAGCTACCATTTGGTTGAGGGAGTCCCAAATGGCCTTGGCTGAGGTGTGCTCAGCCACCTTCTGAAATATATCATCTGACACAGTCTGAGCCAAGATGTTCATTGCTTTTGCATCTGCAATTTTGTCTTTCCTCTGGGCTTCAGTTCACTCAGGTGGTGGCACTGTTGTTATGCTTGAAGATGTTGCAGAAAATGTGAACAGTTGGGGGGGACCTGTCAAAATAGATTTGTAGATATCTTCATCAATAGAGTTCATATACAATTTGATTCTTGCCTTCCAGATGGCAAATCTGCTAAGATTTCATACTGGAGGTCTGATGCTTGCATAATCTTTATTTTGAGCCATTCTGTTAAGAAATAAATCTAATAACGGAAACAAAACAATCAGATCTAACAATAGGGTTCTTTATGGTTCAGGTGTTAGCCTGTGCAACCAACAATAACCAACCTCCCTCGGATACCAATTGAAAGTGAAGGTTAGATCTAAAATACTCTAGAGGGGGGCTGAATAGAGTATTGTGGTCTCTTACAAAATCTTTACAACTTTTGTTGTAATCCTAGGTGAACAGGTTAGCAAACAAAGTAATAAGCACAGCAACCTAACAAATCATAGAACACAGCCAAAACAAAAGAAAAAGGGCAACAAGACGACACAAGAAATTATAGTGGTTCCCCAACCTGGGTACATCCACTCTTCTACCACCCTGGTAGGAATCCACTCAGATTTTTGATTAGGTGTCTGACACCAATGAGCTTTTGTTCAGGTGCTCAAAAACCAAAACCTCAAGTCTTTTGGTAGGATACTTGCAACCAGAAATAATTTTGAAGGAACTTAAAACCCTGTACAGAGGATGAAAAAGGTGATGGTGTCTTCTCTTTCTCAATAACAACTGAGAAGACTAGTGGATTGATTTCAGCAGATTGCTCCCCCTGAGATCTTGAATGGATCAGGAAATCTGGAGCTCTTCTTCAGGGTGATATGTCTTCAAAAATTTGATTGCCTGGACCAGAGATTGCTTCAGGAACTTCTTCAACAGATAGAGTTATTGTTGTCCTTCTGAAGTTGTCCTGTAGGGTGGAAAGAAGAAGACTCTTGATAGAGATTGTATGTTCTTCTTCTTCTTGATGATGATGTTCTCTGGCCTAGGCTGATTGCAGTGTGTAAAGCTTTTGATTTCTGTAAGACTTCTTGAATGTAATGTATGTCAGCAGGACTGCTTAATCTTTTCTTTTCTTAAAGCTGACTAAAAAACACATTCGAAATTTGAATCCTTAAGCAGTAAATGCAGTCGGCCTGAGAAGGAGGCGATAATGAATGAATTCTCTAACTGTCCCGTGGAAAAATGGCATGTAATAATCCATGATCAATGCTCTTTCTAACGGTAACATTCCGAGAAGATTGAGCATTAATTACTCAGGAATCATCGCCAAGAAATAGGGACGGAAAACTGGAGAAGACCAAGTCTGGAATCGTTGAACGAAGAACAGAAATTGTCGACCTGAGTTCACAGTTCGTCGAGCTAAGCTGATGAGTTCGTCGACCAGACAATAGCAATTAGTCTTCAAGGGAAACTTGTCAATTCTGATACAATCTTCGTCGAACTGACAATCATCATTCGTCGAACAGAGATCCAAATTCGTCGACCGAAGAATGATTGTGGACTTGGACAGAATATGAGAAGTCTCTGGCTGAGAAGAGTTCAAATAGTAGACCAGAGATCGTCGACCAAGGAATATGGTTCGTCGTGCTGAGATCGACAAACGTCGAACATATTTCCTTGAGCTGAAGATATCTCTAAGTCTTGAGTTTCTCTGGCAGTCTATGTAACGCCCCTGATTTTTTGATGATTTTATTTGTTTGGGAACGTCAGATTTATGACGTCGTGGCGTTACTTTTAACGTCGATTTGACAGCGCAATGTCGTTAAGGCAATTTCGCGTCCGTGCGGTCGAGTAGGCCGAATTATAGTTGTAATGGGAAGATTTTGCATTTGTAATTTAAGTTAAGTAATTTTGGACTTGCTCGTCAAGTTTCATCGCAATCCGAGCATTTTTGGAGTCTCGGCGCGCGATTGAAGTTTTGGATTGTTTATGTTCGTCGTATACTTCGAAGATTAATATCTCGGGAATGGCTCGTCAGATTCTGGTTTTAACTTCGCCGTTGAGTTCGTAGCATCAGTGTTTGCCTACGGTGTGAGTTTCATTTAATTCGACGCTCATTCGGGCTTCCGTGCTGAGTCGTCTCGAGAAGCTATGGTTCTACTCGATTATCCCGTTTTAGATGTTTTTTACTCGGGCGCCATTTTGGGGGTCAAAACGGAGTTGTATCAAAATATGATCAACATTAAATTTGTTCGTCTCGACGATATTTACAACTTTCATGTTGACCACTGTTTGATTTGAGGTGGTTTTAAACCCCTAATTCCATTTTTTCTGCAATAACTCGAGTTGTGGGCTGCTACTCGAGTATATGCTGCTTCTACTCGAGTAAGTCATGTTTTTACATGAGTAATGAGCCCCTACTCGAGTATATTGTGTTACTACTCGAGTAGGTATGTTATTACTTGAGTAGGTATGTTGTTACTTGAGTAGGTATGCTGCTACTCGAGTAGGTGTGCTGCTACTCGTCTAGGCTGTTTTCTGTCTGCGTTCATAGGCCGTTTTGAGGGTCAAAACGGCATCGTATCAAAACTTGGTCACCATGCAATTTGTTCGCCTCGCCGATATCTACAACTTTTATGTTGACCACGTTTCAATTTGAGGTCGTTTTAAACCCCTAATTCTATTTTTTTACACTATAACTCGTGTGGTGAGCTGTTACTCGAGTATGTGCTAGTTCTACTCGAGTAAGTCATGTTTTTACTCGAGTAATGAGCCCCTACTCGAGTATATTGTGTTACTACTCGAGTAGGTATGTTATTACTCGAGTAGGTATGTTACTACTCGAGTAGGTATGTTGTTACTCGAGTAGGTATGCTGCTACTCGAGTAGGTATGCTGCCACTCGAGTAGGCTGTTTTCTGTCTGAGTTCAGAGGCCGTTTTGAGGGTCAAAACAGCATCGTATCAAAAACTGGTTAACATGAAATTTGTTCGTCTCGATGAGATCTATAACGTTCATGTTGATAATATTTTGATTTGAAGTCATCCTAGACCTCTATTTTGGGTTCCCGCAAAACCGCTCGAAATAAACCGTTTTTGACAAAACTTTTTATAAACATATATATATATTCTTGTACTTAGGTTTTAGAACCAAACTTCATCTTCTCCATTATTTTTCTCCCGAACCAGAGCAGCGAGCGAGAGAGAGAGTTTCTTTTTCGTGAATCTTCCGGTGGCCGCCGACGGTTCTCCGGTGCTCGAAATCTTCAACCGAACTTAGATCCGGAAAGCTCTCGCCGAGAGCTACGCTATCGTGGTAATTTCTTCCCCATTCCTTGAGTTTTTTTCGTTAGGGTTTTTCAGCCCTAATCCCTTTTCCACCATTTTTGTCTCGATCTCAACCTCTCCCGCATCCTTTTGCCCCGATCTATGACGTGGAGTGATTTCAGTGGACTTTTCCGGTAAAACCAAGGCAAGTGGTGGTTTCTCCTCGTTTCTCCTTGTCCGATTCGATGGTAACGGCTATGTTTTTCATGTCCCCTAACATTTTCTATAATTATTCTTCCAAATTATTGATATTATTAACCGCTCTGTTGATCACATGTCGTTATGATGTTTTGCCGTGCTAACCTCGATCATGTCTATTTATGTTTAATCGTTCTTCAAGTGTCTTAGCGATGACTTAAGTGCCTTAGCTCTCGTTATCAAACGTTTTAGAGTTTAATTAAGGTTGTAATTCATTCTTAAGGGTTGATCAACCGCATCTCGAGTCTAGAAATGCCAAGTAGAATCTGTCGAGCCAAATCCTGAGATTTTTTGTGTTGTGGTTTCTTTGGGTTCTTAAATGCAAGAGTTGGTGGACGATTCCACCTCTGCAGTGTCTGTCACCTTCATTAGTGCCCTGTGGAAGTCTACCTTGTTTTTGGATGTCTACAGTGTATGGTGGAGAGTATGAGACTCCCTCGCAGTTAGACGGATTATATATCCGTTTGGTGCTGTTTGGGGGGTGTGTCCAAGAGTGACCACTTCGCCCGTGCCTTTTGGGGGGGTGTGTCCATGAGCGACCACTTCGCCTGTGTTTTTGGGTGGTGCGTCCAAGAGTGACAACTTCGCCTGTGTTTTTAGGTGGTGCATCCAAGAGTGACCACTTCGCATGTGTGTTCGGGTAGAGTCGACCACATGTGCCTAATAAGGTTTCTTTTGTATTTTTTCTTTCCGGTGAAATAACCATGTAGCCACCTTATAGCCTTGTGCATCTGGTGCACCCTTGTGGACGTGAAAAATCACGAAGGAGTTCTTTTCCTATTGATGCCCTGTTTTCTTTTGTACTTTACTTCAGTGCTTTTGGTCTTGGGTTGGTACCCCTGTTGACCTTTGTTTATTTTGGCTTATTACTTTTCCTGCCACTACTTGTACCTTCTTGCTGAGGTATTCTGTTTTTGGAATGCCTCAAGTTCAGAGCTGTAGCAGTTAGCAGTGCTGGTGTTGGATTTCTGGCGGCAGTGTTGGCCGTGGTTGTTGCCTCATCTTAGCGAGGTAGTTGTTGTTGGTTTAGTTTTACTAGTTCAGACATACTTTTGTACGTGGGTTCGTGTCAGCTTGTTGGCGCCCACTGATTGTTAGTTGTTGATACTTGCTAGCTGCTCATTTATTTAAAAGTGGATGTTTTACTTGCTCTCTGGGAGGATTTATGCTAGGAATGCATGTTAGGTATTTTAAACTATAAAACCTACTACTACTACTTCATGCATTGCATAATTTGAAACTCTAACTTGTTATTTTTGGTAACCGTAAAAACTATCTTCCCTACTATAATAAATTTAGAGTCTTGCATAGCATGAGTTGTCCTTTAGGGACGTTTTTACTCATGTAGGATGTTTGAGTTAATCTAATCAAGTATTTTTCCGCAGCGTATAATATATTTTGATTCGTGGACTAGATGAGCCACTAAGCCGAGGGATACGGCTAACTTCTGCACTTAACTGATTTTCCTTATAATAACTTAAAAGGAACCTTTCTTCATGATTAGTTTGGTGTCTGCCTGAGCGTCCGCAGTTATCCCCTGCTGACGTGGCATCATGACGTGTATTTTCCCTTACTCTGATAAGCCTTATTTGCGGTGAAAATGCGGGTTGTGACAGTTGGTATCAGAGGGAGATTGCTTGACAATTTGTCGGGCAACCTTTCCTTGTTGGTATTAGGTGTTTAGCATCATATCATACACACACCGATATGTCATCAGCACGTCTTGGCCGAAGCACGAACACTACACTCATAGCATAACATGAAGTATACGGGGCATATTATGTAGTATGGGATGCATAATATGTGTTTGTATATGGATCCACCATAGGGGCAACATGTGAGGGTTATGTAGTATGGGATGCATAACCTCACCACATGAATGCGAGTAGCACGTTTCTTTTTTGTTGCATGAGAATGTCATGTAGTATGGGATGCATAACATTTTCATGCGTACGCCGCTCATAACATGCATTAGGGCCTTTTTAGAATGCATAGCACCATCATGCATAGCATAACATTGCATAAGCACAACGTGTCAAGCTAAAGATTTGCGGGGTGACATATGTACACACATGGTTTTAAATCAAAAAAAAACGAATATGAATACATGCATTCATGTCATAGGCACAAGAGTCAATAGGATGAGAGGATATCATCCAAAGTAGGACATAGCATCATTATAAAAATCTCAGAGCAAGTTGCAGTGTAAGCAAGTGTCTTTTAAGTATGGTCTAAACTAAGTGATGTAGTCCTAGTTTAAGCTAGAGTTTTAATGAGGTGTTACGTGTTTTTTTAGAATGTCGCATGAGCGTGTTACGACCAGGTCGACTCCCCAGTCTGAGGGCGAGTCGTCAGGTACGCGCCGTGAGGCAATGATTGTTGAACTACGCCAGAGCATGGAGACCATGGCAGGTCAGATCGTGGCAATGCAAGCGCAGTTGCAGGCATTGTTGGCTACCACCTTAGGACAGCATCCTGGCGAGCAAACCCCCGTAGTGATTGGGTATGAGAGTGAGATCAGTAAATTTAATAAGTTTGCTTCTGAGTTGAGAGCTGCTGAGGAGCGCAGGGTTAAAGGTTTCTTGGGCAGTCTCCAAAATGACATTCAGCAGTTCGCCAATACTTACCAGTCTGAGACTAATGCGAGGACAGTAGAAGTTGCTCTTGAAGTTGAGACCACTGGATATGCTAAGGATCGTGATATGATACCGAGGAAAGAGAAGAGGAAGGGTGTCGAGCATGGAAGCTCTAGGGCATCTGTACCTTTTTCAAAAAAGAAAAGTGGAGAAATATGTAGCTTCTGTGCTCGACCTGGCCACCTTTTCGAAAGGTGTTTCAAGAGAAGTGCCACTCAAAAGAAGCAGCGGGTGCTCTCCATCAAAGGAGTACCCAAGGGAGATCGGGTGTGCACGTTCTGCTCAAAGAAGGGACATGACGTGAGTCATTGCTGGTTGAAGGAAAAGACTTGCTTCCATTGCGGGCAGAAGGGACACCTGAAGACTTCGTGTCCCCAGGCTCAGTCCCCACTGCAGCCGGCCCCGCCTCGGGCTCTACCGCTGCCACAAAATCAGGACAAAGGAAAAGTTAAACTGATCGCGACGACCGAAGAAGAAACTCAGTCTTCAACACAAGTGATTTCAGGTTAGGTTCTATCTGGTTTTGTTATTGATTGAATAAGTATGTATACGATTTTATAAGTAAATTAAGGTAAAGAACCGTTGGGCGCGTGTTCCTTTTGATTGTGTCGCTACCCACCCGTTCGTGGCTAGGCCCTTTGTAGAGCATCATGGTTTGACCCTCGATCAGGTTGGTGACGTGCTTTGTGTCAAGTTTCCTTCTGGTGCTTCTGTGGTATCGGACGAAGATATTCAGGGTTGTCCTATTCAGTTATTTGTTTTCCTAGGGGTTGCTGATTTAAAGGTGATAGACCTGGAAGGTTTTGTGTAGTCTTAGGCCTGTACTGGTTATCTAGGCATGACTCTATTACCCAGTGTAAGGTTAAGCGCTTGGACTTCAAGATGGACGACGGTCAACCCAGGAGTGGTTATGGTTATCCGCGTCAGGCTTCTCCAGTTATTTCTGCGGTATATGCTCGGAGGCTTTTAGCTTCTGGGTGTTTTCTTATTTGGTTCTAGTTCTGGAAACCAAGGTAGGTTTACTGTGTCTAGAGGATGATGTCTTGGTGTATTACTGCATTGCTGAGGATCATACTCAGCATTTGCTTTTGATTTTGTCGACCCTGAGGGAGCATAAGTTATATACGAAGTTGAGCAAGTGTGAGTTTTGGCTACCCCAGGTGTCCTTCTGGGTCATGTTGTAAGCAAGGGCGGTATTTCGGTAGATCCGACCAAGATTTCTATCGTGATGGAATGGGAGAGACCTTCTTCACCCAAGAAGATTATGAGTTTCTTGGGCATGGATGGCTATTATAGAAGATTCATGGAGGGGTTTTCGGTATTGTCTGCTCCTCTAACTAGACTTACTCAGAAGAATACTGCTTTTATTTGGAGCGATAAGTGCGAAGAGGCTTTCCAAGAGTTGAAGAAGATATTATGTACTGCTCCGATTTTAACCTTACCTATGGAAGGAGTTGAGTATGCTGTGTATGTTGACGCGTCACACATCGGACTTGGTTGTGTTCAAATGCAAGATGGTAAGGTAATCGCGTATGCACCAAGGCAACTAAAGATCCACGAGAGAAATTATCCTACGCATGATTTGGAAGTTTGCTGCCGTAATTTATGCGCTGAAGCTTTGGAGACACTTATTACATGGTGCATTGTGCAAGATCTATACTGACCATAAGAGTTTGAAGTACGTCTTCACTCAGAAGGAGCAAAATCTGCGCCAGCGTCGGTGGTTAGAATATGTAGCAGATTATGAAGTAGAAATTTTTTATCATCCAGGAAAGGCTAATGTAGTAGCCGATGCCTTGAGTAGAAAGACCGCTAAGATTTTTAATCTGTCGATGCAGTCCTTGATAGAAGAATTTTTGTTGATGGATATTGAGGTTGGTAGTAGTACTGTGCCTGCTAGTCTAGAAGCAGAAGAACCCTCTTGGATTTCCCTTACTCGAGCACATCAGAAGGATGATCCGGATTTGTTACATCTCCGGAATAGAACGGTGAATGGAGAGCTACCCGATTTTTCTGTGGACGAGTTGGACACCCTGAAGTATCGGGGTAGATTTTGCGTCCCCGCCTTTGATGATATTCGAGCTAAGATCTGTGCTGAAGCTCATGGTTCCAGTGTAGCCTACCACCCTGGCTCCACAAAGATGTATAAAGATCTGAAGCAAATTGTTTGGTGGTCAGGGATGAAGAACGACATCGCAAAGTTTGTATCGGAATATTTTACATGTCAGCGTGTTAAGGCTGATCATAGAAGGCCTGGTGGTAAGTTGACACCGCTTGATATTCCAAGTTGAAAGTGGGAAAGTATTTCAATGGATTTTATCACTGGTCTGCCAAAGTCTCCCCGTGGGCATGACTCCGTTTGGGTGATAGTCGACAGATTGACAAAGTTTGCTCACTTTGTTCCATTTAAGATTGGGTACTCGATGAAGAAGATAGCTGAGTTATATCTTGAGTAGGTCATCAGGTTACATGTTGTGCCTGTTAGCATCGTATCAGATCGGGACTCTAGATTTACGTCTCGCTTTTGGAAGAGTTTACAGGAGGGGTTGGGTACCGATTTAAGGTATTCCACCGCCTATCATCCTCAGACTAATGGTCAGACGGAAAGAGTAAATCAAATCGTAGAAGATATGATCAGGTGTTATATTTTGGATCATGGTGGTGCTTGGGATGAGCATCTCAGACTCATGGAGTTTGCTTACAATAACAGTTATCAAGAGAGTCTGCAGATGGCTCCGTTTGAGGCCTTATATGGGAGGCGTTGTAGAACCCCACTATTTTGTGCTGAAGTTGGTGAGAGACCGTTGTTAGGTCCGGAAGCCCTTGAAGAGATGAATTGTGTTGTGACTCAGATTCGAGAAAAGCTTCGTGTGGCTCAAGAATGCCATGAGAAATATGCCAATCTTCGAAGGGTCGATCTGGAGATTGCGGTTGGAGACTTGGTGTTTCTAAAGGTTTCTCCAATGTCCGATGTTAAAAGATTTGGTAGGAACCACAAGTTAGACCCCCGGTATGTGGGACCTTTCCAGATTCTTGAGCGCATCGGAGTGTCGGCTTATAGGTTGGAATTGCCTGCGACCTTCCCTGGTGTCCATGATGTGTTACATGTGAGTCAGTTGTGGAAATGTGTTCGTAATGATCGTCAAGTCCTCGACTCGATACCCCAGGTTCAGCCCAACCTTACTCATGTGGAAGAACCTGTTCGTGTTCTGGATTTTCAAGAGCGGGTGTTGCGGAGAAAGACCATCCCTATGGTCAAGATTCCTTGGAGAAATCAAGACGTCGAGAGCGCGACGTGGGAATTGGAATCGGTGATGAGGGGATCTCACCCGCACCTCTTCTCTTAGTTTCACGTATATCGTTATGTTTTCAGTTATGTTTGATTTTATCGTTTTGATTGTATTTGGAGTTGTGTTAAGTTTCGGGACGAAACTTATTTTTAGGGGGAGTGACTGTAACGCCCTCGATTTTTTGATGATTTTATTTGTTTGGGAACGTCAGATTTATGACGTCGTGGCGTTACTTTTAACGTCGATTTGACAGCGCAATGTCGTTAAGGCAATTTCGCATCCATGCGGTCGAGTAGGCCGAATTATTGTTGTAATGGGAAGATTTTGCATTTGTAATTTAAGTTAAGTAATTTTCGACTTGTTCGTCAAGTTTCATCGCAATCCGAGCATTTTTGGAGTCTCGGCGCGCGATTGAAGTTTTGGATTGTTTATGTTCGTCGTATACTTCGAAGATTAATATCTCGGGAATGGCTCGTCGGATTCTGGTTTTGACTTCGCCGTTGAGTTCGTAGCGTCAGTGTTTGCCTACGGTGTGAGTTTCGTTTAATTCGACGCTCATTTTGGCTTCCGTGCTGAGTCGTCTCGAGAAGCTATGGTTCTACTCGATTAGCCCGTTTTAGATTATTTTTACTCAGGCGCCTTTTTGGGGGTCAAACCGAGTTGAATCAAAATATGGTCAACATGAAATTTGTTCGTCTCGACGATATCTACAACTTTCATGTTGACCACTTTTTGATTTGAGGTCGTTTTAAACCCCTAATTCCGTTGTTTCTGCAATAACTCGAGTGGTGGGCTGCTACTCGAGTATATGCTGCTTCTACTGGAGTAAGTCATGTTTTTACACGAGTAATGAGCCCCTACTCGAGTATATTGTGTTACTACTCGAGTAGGTATGTTATTACTCGAGTAGGTATTTTACTACTCGAGTAGGTATGTTGTTACTCGAGTAGGTATGCTGCTACTCGAGTAGGTGTGCTGCTACTCGAGTAGGCTGTTTTCTGTCTGTATTCAGAGGCCGTTTGGAGGGTCAAAACGGCATCGTATCAAAACCTGGTCAACATGAAATTTGTTCGTCTCGACGATATCTACAACTTTCATGTTGACCAATATTCGATTTGAGGTCGTTTTAAACCCCTAATTCCATGTTTTTCTGCTATAACTCGTGTGGTGAGCTGTTACTCGAGTATGTGCTAGTTCTACTCGAGTAAGTCATGTTTTTACTCGAGTAATGAGCCCCTACTCGAGTATATTGTGTTACTACTCGAGTAGGTATGTTATTACTCGAGTAGATATGTTACTACTTGAGTAGGTATGCTGTTACTCGAGTAGGTATGCTGCTACTCGAGTAGGTATGTTGTTACTCGAGTAGGTATGCTGCTACTCGAGTAGGTATGCTGCCACTCGAGTAGGCTGTTTTCTGTCTGAGTTCAGAGGCCGTTTTGAGGGTCAAAACGGCATCGTATCACAAAATGGTCAACATGAACTCTGTTCGTCTCGACGAGATCTACAACTTTCATGTTGATACCGTTTTGATTTGAAGTCATCCTAGACCTCTATTTTGGGTTCCCGCAAAACCGCTCGAAATAAACCGTTTTTGACAAAACCTTTTATAAACATATATATATATATATATATATTCTTGTACTTAGGTTTTAGAACCAAACTTCATCTTCTCCGTTATTTTTCTCCCGAACCAGAGCAGCGAGCGAGAGAGAGAGTTTCTTTTTCGTGATTCTTCCGGTGGCCTCCGACGGTTCTCCGGTGCTCGAAATCTTCAACCGAACTTAGATCCGGAAATCTCTCGCCGAGAGCTACGCTATTGTGGTAATTTCTTCCCCATTCCTTGAGTTTTTTTCGTTAGGGTTTTTCAGCCCTAATCCCTTTTCCACCATTTTTGTCTAGATCTCAACCTCTCTCGCATCCTTTTGCCCCGATCTATGACGTGGAGTGATTTCAGTGGACTTTTCCGGTAAAACCAAGGCAAGTGGTGGTTTCTCCTCGTTTCTCCTTGTCCGATTCGATGGTAACGGCTATGTTTTTCATGTCCCCTAACATTTTCTATAATTATTCTTCCAAATTATTGCTATTATTAACCGCTCTGTTGATCACATGTCGTTATGATGTTTTGTCGTGCTAACCTCGATCTTGTCTATTTATGTTTAATCGTTCTTGAAGTGTCTTAGCGATGACTTAAGTGCCTTAGCTCTCGTTATCAAACGTTTTAGAGTTTAATTAAGGTTGTAAATCGTTCCTAAGGGTTGATCAACCGCGTCTCGAGTCTAGAAATGCCAAGTAGAATCTGTCGAGCCAAATCCTGAGATATTTTGTGTTGTGGTTTCTTTGGGTTCTTAAATGCGAGAGTTGGTGGACGATTCCACCTCTGCAGTGTTTGTCACCTTCATTAGTGCCCTGTGGAAGTCTACCTGGTTTTTGGATGTCTACAGTGTATGGTGGAGAGTATGAGACTCCCTCGTAGTTAGACGGATTATATATCTGTTTGGTGCTGTTTGGGGGGTGTGTCCAAGAGTGACCACTTCGCCCGTGCCTTTTGGGGGGGTGTGTCCAAGAGCGACCACTTCGCCTGTGTTTTTGGGTGGTGCGTCCAAGAGTGACCACTTCGCCTGTGTTTTGGGTGGTGCGTCCAAGAGTGACCACTTCGCCTGTGTT
The DNA here is from genome assembly GCA_039583875.1 of Platanthera guangdongensis. NCBI lineage: Eukaryota > Viridiplantae > Streptophyta > Magnoliopsida > Asparagales > Orchidaceae > Platanthera > Platanthera guangdongensis. The sequence goes on from CM077153.1 coordinate 105,537,908, forward strand.
TTTGGGTGGTGCGTCCAAGATTGACCACTTCGCATGTATGTTCGGGTAGAGTCGATCACAGGTGCCTAATAAGGTTTCTTTTGTATTTTTTTCTTTCCGGTGAAATAACCATGTAGCCACCTTATAGCCTTGTGCATCTGGTGCACCCTTGTGGACGTGAAAAATCACGAAGGAGTTCTTTTCCTATTGATGCCCTGTTTTCTTTTGTACTTTACTTCAGTGCTTTTGGTCTTGGGTTGGTACCCCTGTTGACCTTTGTTTATTTTGGCTTATTACTTTTCCTGCCACTACTTGTACCTTCTTGCTGAGGTATTCTGTTTTTGGAATGCCCCAGGTTTAGAGCTGTAGCAGTTAGCAGTGCTGGTGTTGGATTTCTGGCGGCAGTGTTGGCCGTGGTTGTTGCCTCGTCTTAGCGAGGTAGTTGTTGTTGGTTTAGTTTTACTAGTTCAGACATACTTTTGTACGTGGGTTCGTGTCAGCTTGTTGGCGCCCACTGATTGTTAGTTGTTGATACTTGCTAGCTGCTCATTTATTTAAAAGTGGATGTTTTACTTGCTCTCTGGGAGGATTTATGCTAGTAATGCATGTTAGGTATTTTAAACTATAAAACCTACTACTACTACTTCATGCATTGCATAATTTGAAACTCTAACTTGTTATTTTTGGCAACCGTAAAAGCTATCTTCCCTACTATAATAAATTTAGAGTCTTGCATAGCATGAGTTGTCCTTTAGGGACGTTTTTACTCATGTAGGATGTTTGAGTTAATCTAATCAAGTATTTTTCCGCAGCGTATAATATATTTTGATTCATGGACTAGATGAGCCACTAAGCCGAGAGATACGGCTAACTTCTGCACTTAACTGATTTTCCTTATAATAACTTAAAAGGAACCTTTCTTCATGATTAGTTTGGTGTCTGCCTGAGCGTCCGCAGTTATCCTCTGCTGACGTGGAATCATGACGCGTATTTTCCCTTACTCTGATAAGCCTTATTTACGGTGAAAATGCGGGTTGTGATAGTCTAGAGGATGGCTGGTCCACAGGATGATGTTCTAAGGACAAACCCTAGACTCTAGGACACAACCAATGACCCTGACTATACAAGGTGGGTCAAAGACATCCTAACTCAGTGAACCTAGCCCAAATCCAAACTAGGGATCCAACAGGACCAACCCGTCCTGAAACCCTCCAACCCATCATGGGTGAGATTGCACATCAATGCCTCAGTTCTGAATCCATCCAACCCTTCACGGCTGAGAATGTATATCAATGCCTTAGTTCTGAATCCCACTAACCCTTCATGGGTGAGAATTTACATTAATTCCTTAGCCTATTAGACTACTCTTGTCTAATGTTTGTTATACCTGGCAATTTAGGGTTAATCCCAAGACTGCCCAGGGCATGCCCGGTGAAGGGCTCTCGGGGGCACCAGGAACTATGATGGGTTGAATCCCAAAGCTCCCTTTCTCAAGGATCTTTACTTTTATTAATGTCTACCCATGATCCATACCAACTCTCATTGTTACTCTAGGACAAACCTAATAATTTAGAATATTATCAGGAGAGCGACGGTCTTCCTTCGATCTCCGTCCTAGCCACTATCCTCAGTATTTTCACTCTACCACTCGTTATCAAGAAATGACCTATTGGACACCAACCAAGGTTCATCTTCCCAACATAGATTCCATCTCAACCGACAATCTTATCCCCTGAGGGGTCCTAATATTATGTGTTATTTTTACGAAGCGCACCCATGACCTAATGTTGACCTATATGACGTGTCTTCCAAACTCTTGGTCCAACTGCCCCTAATTATTTATCATGGTTTGCTATGACGTATGACATTGACCATCCTAGGTTTCATTATTTTTCTAAGGGATTAAGGGCCTAAATTAATTCTTTTAATTGAGTGACAACGGTCACCTTGCACATGATGTACTATCTATAATGGTCCAGCCTACCTAAGACTTTTATCAGGGGTTCCATGAGGTTAAATATGACTTCCTACCAAGTTTCATAATTTTGCCATGTGAAATTCCATTTAATATCTATTTAATAATAAACCAAAAATTGACTACTTTCCAAATGAAATACAGTATTTATACAATCAAAAATTCTAGGGAAATTACTGAGGATCCATGTTGATATAATAAAGCTAAATACAGAATTTTAAAATCCTAAATAATGATTTGACCTAACTTATATCCAAATGAGCTATATTACCAAAATGCCATTATTAAGATTTTCAGTATATAGAGACATCCAAAAATTCTCAAATAATTTGACAGGGATTTAATCACAGAAATAAGCTATTATAAATTTTTCCATAATATTTAAGAAATAATTTCAATTATTTTTAATTAATTTCCACAATGGGCAAAATGATAAATTTTACTTAAAACCCAAGTTAACATCACCTAACAGTCCCCTAAATTTTTCCAAAATGTCGTAATAAAGCTTGTGACAAAATTTCAGAATTTAATAAATTCATATGCCCTAGATTCAAATTTATTTCCTATCTAGGCATATTTTCCAATAATTCTTATTAATTGGATTCTTAATTCCAAAAATCCCAAACATCCCATGGGAGGCATATTCCATCCCAATAAGCCTATGTCCAGAGTTTCATGGATATGCAATGGTCCAAATGGGCTAAATTTTCATTTTTCTATTTTTACTATAGGCACTCCAAATTTGAACATACCTATCTCATGCATGTGGGATTTTCCAAACATGCAGAAGTCAAAATAGCCTGAAATTTTTACCATGGTCATATAATGACCCAATGGCCATTCCACCCAAATTTGGGGGCATTTGGAGTTGTAGATCTCCAAATATTCAATTAATTTTATAAATGATATTTCTCCAAAAACTATAGAAAAACGCTTTCCAAAAACTCCCATTTTTGGTCAGTACCTAAGTATGACCTAGTCACATGCATGACCAAAACTGCAGGTCATGATGAGTTATGATTTGGTCTGGTCACTTATTTAAAGATCTTCCCTAGCCTAGGACCAATCTTTGTAGAATGGCACTACAGGGGGCCCTACTTCTCCAAATTACATTTTTAGGGTGTCAAAACAAAGCTAAGACATAGATCTACAATTGTTATGTTGGTGACCACTTCTTAAATTTCTTCTAAGGGGCCTATATTTAACATTCAAGGTTCTATATAAAATGTGACAGAAAATAAATGAAATCAATATAATCACTATAGTTTAATATGATCAAATTGACGACATCCATGCATCTTCTCCAACCAGCCAATACTCCAGATTGCCCCGACCTGGGCTGCCTTAATTTGGCTTTTCCCGGCCATCCAACCACCTCCCTGGCCAGCCACAACCACCACCAGCTCCATTGAGGTGGTGGTTAACGATTGGCGGCGACTTGGCCGCCGGAGGCGGCGGTTTCCGGCGAACCCAAACACCTCAATTTCATGGATTTTTCTTGATTTCCTCTCATGGTATCAGGCTCATTTGAGCCCAATATCTCTCCTAGTAGATCTAGGAAACTAACACGTGGTGAGGGGAGGTGAAACAGACCTGTAGCCGGGCTTGACGACGCGTGCGTTGGTGGTGTGCCATGGCCGACGATCTCTCCGGCGAGCTTGCTCCAAGCTCCGATTCTCCACGGTTTTCCTCGATACAGGACACGATTTCCACTCCTCTCGACCTTCTGAAGCTGATGGTGAAGTCAAATGGGAGTAAAGAGGGTTGGTTGTGGTGTTTTGAGCATGTGTAAATTCGGCCTAGCATAGGATGTTTCACCATGGCTGTCATGTGTCATGGAGCTTGCTGAAAATGGCTGGGAAATGATGTGTTAGCTCAGAGGAAAGCTTGGGAAGAGAGGAGGAGGGCCATATGGCCTTCATCCCCCATTTTCCTCTCTTTTCTCTCTCCTCCATTTAGCAAATTACTAAACTACCCCCATGCATGTCACTACCCTCCAAAATCAGGGGGTAGCAGCTATAAATGTGCACTTGGGCTGGTCATGGGCCTTGACTTATGGGCTTAGCCCTTTGGGAATGAGCTTGGTCTTCAAATCCTTGAAATAGGACTAAGGTTGACCAAGTTGACTTCTAGGGTTGACTTGGTCAACATGATGAGTGCGCTGGCCCCACTTGATGGTCATGGGTCCAATGGTACCACTCAACTTGGGTTGCGCCGTGGTGGTGCCCCACTTGGACTAATTGGGCCTTTAGGTGTGTGTTTGACCAAATTAAGGTTAGGGTTGACTTGGGTCAACTTGGGTCAATAGATGACCCAATAACATGGCTTATGGTTCACTTAGATTGTTATTAGGGTTAGGTGTATAGTGGTGGGACCAATGTGTAGCTAAGACCCCAATTTGGGCTAGTTTGACTTGGGTTAACTTGGGCCCTATAGTGGGTCCCATGTGACTACACCGTAACTCCATGGTTCAAACCTAGCCTAAACCCATGCCCCCACCACATGTCCTAACCCAATCTAAGTAGAGGGGTCTAATAGGAAATGAGATGTTACAAATCCCAATAAACAAAAAGTAATTTCGTCCCCGAAATTTAAGTTCTGGTCTACGGGGTTTCGAAACATAAGAATTTAAGAACTTTAAATAAAATTAAAGTATCACCTGAGGTAAAAAGCTCCGGGTGCCGCTCTAGCATCATATCCCTCAGCTCCCAGGTGTGCACCTCCCGTCTATTGTTGGACCATAACACCTTCACCAGGGGAACCTTCTTTTTCCGCACCACTCGGAACGAAGTATCATCGATTCGGAGCGGCTCTAAATGAACTAATCTGTCAGGTGCTTACGGGCCTGCTGTAGTGGTAATATGCTGCTTTTGCCAAAGGAGAGCTCTCTGTAGCGAAGAGATGTGGAAGACATCATGCAAGGTCCCTAACTCTGTCGGCAGCTCCAACCTGTAAGCCAAGGGGCCGATCCGCTCCAGGATCAAATATGGCCCCATATATCGAGGGCTGAGCTTCTTGTGCCTCCGCACCCGAGAAACACGATGAACCAGACGTATCTTTCAGAACACTCTGTCCACCACCTGGAATTCCACATTTCTATGTCGTGCATCATAGTACTTAGCTTGCCTACTCTGAGACTCCAGCATCCGATCCCTGATCAGTCGTATCTGAGCATCTGTATCCTCTATGTATTCCGATCCAAGTGCCCTAGGTTCCTCATCCTGAACCCAAGATAGTGGTGTCCGACACTTCCTCCCATAAAGAGCCTCATAAGGTGCCATCCCAATGCTCGTCTGGTGACTGTTGTTGTAGGAGAACTCAATTAGTGGCAACAGTCTCTCCTAGGTCCTCCCCGTATCCAGTATACACAAAACGTAGCAGATCCTCCATAATCCTGATGGTCTGCTCTGTCTGGCCGTCGGTCTGTGGATGAATGCGGTGCTAAAAGCAAGCTGAGAACACAAGTACACCTGCACCACTCTCCACTCCCTAGAAGTGAACCGACCGTCATGATCCGAGATAATCGTCTTGGGGACCCCGTGGTACCTGACGAACTGCTCCACAAACAACCTCACCAAAGCAGCAACTGAGCTATCCTTCATGATCGGTATAACCGAGCCACCTTGGTCAGTCTATCGATAATGACCCAAATAGAATCATGCCCTGAGTGGGACTGAGGCAATCCGTACACGAAGTCCATAGCGATATCTTCAAACTTTCACTCAGGCACCAGTAGTGACTGTTGTAACCCTCCTGGGCTCTTGCACTCTGCCTTTACCCGCTGGTATGTCTTGTAGTGCATCACATAGTAGTGATCTCCCTCTTCATTCCCGGCCAATACATGCTCCTCCGCAGATCCGTTGTCATCTTGGTGATACTGGGGTGCACTGAGTACTGAGAATAATATACTTCTCTGATTATATCCTCTCGGATACCACCTCTTGTGGGTAAATAAACACGACCACGGAAATGAACGAGGTCATCACGCAATGAAAAATCCTCTGTCTTACCCCTTCTATGGCCCCGAATACCGGCTCCAAAGCTACATCTAGCCTCTGATGTGTCCTGATGCGGTCTCGTATATCGCACTCCATGATCAAGGAACTCAGGTACTTTCGATATTTTTCTGGCTCGGACTCGGAAACTATAGTAATATGCATATCCTTCGGCATCTGTACCAGCTCCATAGACATCGCGCGGGGCTCCGGTCCTGAGGTACTGGCTCACCTACTCAAGGCATTTGCCACGATGTTCGCCTTCCTCGGATGATAATGCATGGTGTAATCATAGTCGCACAAAAAATTCAAGCCATCTTCTCTGGAGCAGGTTCAGGTCCTTCTGCGTGTCAACATAATTGAGGTTTTTGTGATGTGAGAAGATGTCACAATGAACCCCATATAGGTATTGCCTCCAAATCTTCTATGCAAATACCACCACGCCGAGCTCTAAATCATGTATGGGGTAGTTTTGTTCATGCTTCTTCAACTGTCTTGAATCATAAACGATGACATGTCTGTGCTGCATCAGGACCGCGCCCATCCCCTGATATGAGGCGTCAGTATAAATGTGAAATCCTTCCTTCCCAGATGAAAGTACAAGGATGGGGGAAGAGGCGAGCCTATCCTTTAGCTCCTGAAATGCTGCTACGCACTTCTCCATCCAAGTAAAAGCTTCCTCCTTTTCGTCAATGATGTGAGGGGGAGTGTCATACTCGAGAAGCCCTCCATGATCTTGCGATAATACCCCGCAAGTCCCAGAAAACTGAGTATGTCTGAAGCTGACTTTGGATGCGGCTAATCTATAACTGCATGCACCTTGGCTGGGTCCACGGCCAACCCTGCCCCACTAATAGTATGCCCCAAGAATGACACCTCTTGCAGCCAGAACTGGCACTTGAAGAACTTTACATACATCTGGTACTCTCTCAGCTTCCCCAAAACCAATGCCAAATGTTGAGTGTGGTCCTCCTGTGTCCAAGAGTAGATCAAAATATCATCGATGAAGACTATGACAAATCTATCCTGGTAGGGCTTGAAGAAGCGGTTCATCAAACTCATGAATGCAGAAGGCGCATTCGTGAGCCCGAAGTGCATCACCATGAACTCGTACAATCCATAGCGGGAACTGAAGGCCGTCTTTGTAATGTCCTCCTCCTGGATCCGCAGTTGATAGTATCCGGATCTCAAATCCAACTTGGAGAACCAGAAGGCTCCCTGAAGCTGATGAAAAAGCTTGTCGATACGGGGAAGCGGGTATGTGTTCCGGACCGTCAACCGGTTCAACTCCCGGTAGTCGATGCAGAGACGCAATGAGCCATCCTTCTTCTTGGCAAATAACATCGGTGCTCCCCATGTTGATGAGCTTGGTCGGAAAAATCCTGACTCAACCAGCTCCTGTAGCTGTGTCCTGAACTCCGCTAGCTCCTTTGGGGCCATCCTGTACAGTGCCCAAGATACAGGCCTCTCTCCTGGCACCAACTGAATGCGGAAGTCCATATCCCTGGCCAGTGGCAATCCGGGCAATTTCTCCGGAAATACATTGGAGAAATCCCGAACCACCGGTATGTCAACAATAGAAGCCTCTGCTCCCGCCATCTCGAAGCAGATAATGTATACTTCCTCTCCCTGCTTGTGGGCTTTGACAGCCTGTACAGATGATAATAAAAGGTGGGAAACAAGTCTAATACATTCGACGATGATGTCGGAGTCCCTGTGCCTCAACGTGATCCTCTTCAATGGGCAATCGATCTGGGCATGGTTCCAATGCAACCATGTCATGTCCAGGATCAGGTCGAAGTCTGGCATCCTTAGGATAATTGCAGGTGCTTCAAATGTCTTTCCGCTAATTTCTACCTCCATGTTGCACTTGGTAGAGGATAATAGATCTGATCCATCAGGTAGCTGCACCCTCATCGTCGAGCCCGTGAATCGTTCCACACCATCCAGTCCTTCCACAAAGGCTTCTAATACGAACGAGTGTGAAGCACCCATATCGAACAGTGTATGAGAGGGCTTGCCGCTTATAAAGACTATGCCTGAGGTTGATTTGGGTTTCAAATTGGTTGTTATTCTACAAGTTCAAGTGCTATATATTGAAAAAAACTTAAATTCATAATGCAATTTAAAGTACCTGTGATGACGTCCTCAAGATTCCTCGGCTCGGCGAGGTCTAATGCGTACATCTGCTCATGTCCTCTACCTTGGCGATAAGTTCGTCAGCGTCGGCCTCGACCTCAACCTCATCCTCAGCCTCGGCCCTGCTATACTGGAGAAGCCACTGGGGGTGGAGGAGGTGGAGGAGGAAATGGACGGAACTGATGCGGGCACTCAGATCTAATGTGGCCCGGCTTGTGGCACCCGAAACAAACTACCGATCGCTGGCCACGATCATCCTGCCCCGTCGGGCCATGTGTCTATAGTGGTGGAGGAGCTAGTGATGCAGGAGGCCTCTCCTCCTGCCTTAAGTTGGGACAGTGGCGTCCCCCACCCCTCTTGTGCCTCATAACTCTACCTCTCTGTAAGCCCCGACTACTCTCCCCGAAGGACGACCCATCCAGCGGTCTCTTTTCCTTGCTCTACACTATTAGCTAGTCTGTCTCCAGCTTCTTGGCCATCTCTATGATCTGAGCTGAAGTGCCATCAGTGATGAATAGTAGGGCCTGTCTCAAATCGTCTCTAAGGCCCCGACAGAATCTCTTTGCGTACCTCCTATCGTCGAAATCATGTATCCCCGCAAACCTGGCCAAATGGGAAAACTCCCTTTGGTACTCGATCACTGACCTGGTCACCTGTTTGAGGTTTAAAAACCTCTTTTCTATCTCGTCACGATCCATGGTGGACACAAAATGCTCCAAGAATGCCTCACTGAAATCCTCCCAAGAAATATCTGACAGTGCCCTATCTGTATAGGTGGAGTCCAGCATGGACTTCGGCCACCTCTTTGCGTGGGCATCCAGTGCAGAAGATGCCAAAGGAACTCCCTGGCTGAAAGGGCAGCTGATGCATGTCAGCATCACTTGTATGGCCTCGAGTCATTCCTCGATCTTTACTGCATTCTCCGTCCCGTGGTACATCGGCGGGGACAAACTGTTGAATGCACTCAGCCAGTTCGATCCCGGATTTGGCAACTGTGTCGGGACCTGCTGGGCTCTGAAGGACGTAAGAATGGCAGTTAGGGTCTGCCCCATCTCTATCTGCTGAAAAGTAATGGCAGCCGAAGGGGGAGGAACCACATTCTGCGATACGGCGACCTATGGAGGCTGCATAAAGGTAAGGTTTATATTGTAATTGGCCTAACTCATTTCTTAGGTGGACTATTTTATATGACCTTTTTTACACATGGGCACACCATTGCTTCCGCTGCATAGTTTGTCCGCAAACTAATGCTCGAGCGGGGTGACCCAGTGTTGTGGACTTCTTCTCTTATGATCGTTTGTACAAGTGATACCAGTTTGTAAGACCCCTACCCCCTTACCAAGGAGGCTCCCGGTCTTATGCCCAGAACTGCCGCCTTACGGTGACGCTAACTCACGGGTTAGTCGACATCGTAAGACGCTGATCCTGTCGGCTAGTACGATCATATAACCTGTTCAGCCAATTAAGAAATAGAAGCATAAATGCATTGTATAAATAGCTAGTCCACAAGTCACACCATTATCATATATAATGAAAATGAAATTACAATAGAGTCCAGAACGAGTACAACAAAAGAGAAAAGGGCTTATGCCATGTACATGATATCAAATCTCTCTCTCAAAATGACAACAAGCAGAAGCTAAACTATCATCAGAAAACTCCTCCCACCTGACGATGGGCCGCAGTAGTAGTAGTAGGTGGTGGTGGTATCAGCTCCTCACATCCTGCCACCTCATCCTGCTGGTCGTTCTGGTACTCCATCTTCTCGAGCTCCTAAAATGATTTGGTCACAACCGACCGTTAGTCATAAAGACTAAGCCGTTTCCTCCACACCTCGCCCCCGAAACTCCTTGGCACTGAGCGGGAGGACGAAGCGGAGGACAACAAGGGGTATAACAAGAAGTGTGTGACAGTGGAGCTATACTAACAAGTATGTATAGTAATAACTATTTCTACTATAGCAGTTCTGTATATATAGCACATAAAAGGTATGAGGAACTGTACAAAAAATAAGTAAGTTGTTGTAAGTAAACAAGGTACTAAAAGTAAAACAGAGTAAAGAACGGCAAGTAGAATATGCTACTACTAAACTACCATTACAGAAGTACCTTAACTTATATGAATGCCCATACAAACTTATAAGTTAAGGTTTCCAAATATAACTTATCATATAAAAGAGCTCATACTAATTTATATGATAAGGATCTATGGTGCTTATGACCTAGTTATGAATGTATAATATGCATGCGTTTTATGATTCATGCAAGTGCAACTCAAACACACGACTCTGTGATCACAGACCTTTAGTTCCCACTTTTTGGAGCTAGCATCACTCTCTAGTACCACCGTTGTGGCTACGGCAGTAGTGGAGCAGGCATCTCCACTCCTAGGCGGGTATACACACTATCAGGCCTAGACATCTCGTACGCCTCTATACACGTCATAGGTGCACTCTAGAGTCTTTGTGTACTATATGCTGGCTACCAACCAGTCTTTTTTTGCTCGACTGTGAATTTTTGGGGATCGTCCTCCAGATCGCAGTGTAAAACAACTCACTGGCCCCTCAAACCATCACACCTCGCCAGAGTCACCGTACTGCAAACGGTGTGATGATTGGCCCAGTACCGCATGACCCGCCACATGTTTATTTTTATGCACATTCAAGATATTCTAACCCAAGCCTCCAGCTCGCAGGACCAACCCGTCCTGAAACCCTCCAACCCATCACGGGAGAGATTGCACATCAATGCTTCAGCTCTGAATCCCTCCAATCCTTCACGGGTGAGAATGTACATCAATGCCTTAGTTCTGAATCCATCCAACCCTTCACGGGTGAGAATGTACATCAATTCCTTAGCCTATTGGACTACTCTTGTCTAATGTTTGTTATACCTAGCAATTTAGGGTTGTTGAAGTATTAGACCGGGCGGCTTAGCGGTCTGATCCTGCGGTTTGTTGACCGAGTGGCTTAGCGGTCTGATCCAGCGGTTTGCAGACCGGGCGGTCTATCGGTCTACCTCTGCGGCCTGTTTCATCCTGCTGAAGTTGCCGAGCGGTTATCCTGTCTATCTAACCGCGCGGCCTATGCGGTCTCCATTATTCTAGCCGCTCAGTATTGTAAATGTTTAGTCCCACATTGTTTGTATACTCTCTTTCTCTTCCCCTCCATTCTATATAAGGGAGGTCATACCTTTGTAAATGATATCTTTTTTGGATAATAAAATTTCAATTATTCAAAAGTTTATTCGCTTGTTCTCCACTTTTCGCCTCTTTTCGCTACTTTCTAACATGGTATCAGAGGACACGGTCATTTCCTCCTGATTCTGTGCGCTCTCTGTTGCTCGCGGCTTGTTTTCCGCGTTCTGCGACTTGATTCGTGACTTGCCTTCTCTTCTGTCCGCGCGGCTTGTTTCTATCCGCGCGGCTTGTTTCTGTCCGCTGCCCTGTTCGCGCGGCTTGCTTCTTCTTGGTTCTCTTCTCCTACTGCTCTTTGTCGCAGCGACCTGTTTCCTTATCGCCGCGCTCCTTGGTCTTTCCTGCCGCTCCGACTTCCTAGTCGTTGCGGTCTGTCCCTGTCCGCGAGTGTTGTCCCTCTACTCGCGGTTCGCTGCTGTGATCTGCCTGACCGTGCGGGTTGTTCCTTTCTTACCTGCATCTTGGTCGCGGTCACCAGCTCGTCTCCTCTTCTCTGTTCGCTCGGCCTTTTCAGTCCGCGCGACCTCTTCCCCGCTGTGCCTTTGACCGCCTTCTAGCAGCTGCTGTGATCTGCCTGACCGTGTGGGTTGTACCTTTCTTACCCGCATCTTAGTCACGGTCACCTGCTCTTCTCCTCTCTTCTGTTCGCTCGGCCTTTTTCAGTCCGTGCGACCTCTTCCCCGCTGTGCCTTTGCCTCTTTCTAGCCGCCACTGTTCGCGCGGCTTCTTCTGTTTTCTAACCGCTACTATTCGCGCGGCTTCTTCTGCTTGTCGGGTTCTATGACTACCTCCGGTCTCACCACTACTCCTGCAGCTCCTTCTCCTCCTCCTCCTTCGGGCAACCTTGGCACCCTTTCCAAGCTTGTTGGCTCCAACTATCCCGATTGGAGCGTTTCTTTCACCTTTCTCCTTCGTTCTCAGCGCAAGCATCATCACCTCACCGATGACCCTCCTCCTCGCACCTCTCCTGAGTTTGATGACTGGGATGCGAGTGATGCCCTTGTTCGCACCTGGCTGGCCAACAGCCTTTCTGATGAGTGCCTTCCCGTCATTCGCCATGATGAGACGGTCAAGGCCGCCTTGCTTCACCTCGCTGCTCTCTATTCGAAGGGGGGCCAGACGTCCCGCATTTATACTCTCTATGCGGACCTCTTCGCCCGCCCTTCCATGTCACCGGCTGCGGCCTATCAGCAGGTTCAGGCTCTTGGTGCTGAAATCCTCCAGAATCGCCCCTTCTCCGCGGACTTGGCCGACCAGCACAAACACTTCCAGGAACTCCTGGTTGTTTGTTATCTTCTTCGTCTTCCCGACTCTTATGATATGATCCGCCAGCAGATCTTGGGTGAGGCGGAATCTCCTACTTTGGATGCCACAGCGGCTCGCATTGCCGCCGTTACTTCGCTCCTCCAGCGGCCTCTGTTGGCCTCCCCCCCTTCCCAGGACTCCTTTGCTCACCAAGCTCAGCGGGGGGGCCCCAGTGGCCGTGGCTCCTCTGGCGGCCGGAGTTCCTCCCGGTTCCTCTGCTCTCACTGTGGTCGTACTGGCCATACTGTTGACCGCTGCTGGCAGAAACATCCTCATCTTCGCCCTTCCGGTGATGCTCCTTCGGCCTCCGCCTCTTCTAGGCCGTCTGCCTCTGTGGCCACGACGTCAGGTAGTGCCCACGTCGTTACCCAAGGTAAATGGCTGATTGACTCCGGTGCCACCAATCATATGACGGGCAACCCTCATTGCTTCTCCCGTCTTGAGACCCATGACCGCTTACCCCCAGTTCGTGTGGCGGATGGTTCCCCGTCCCCGGTTCATGGGACGGGCATGGTTCAACTCACTCCATCGCTTTGCTTGGAGGATACCCTCTATGTCCCGAAGTTCCCGTGCAATTTGTTATCAGTTACTACTTTATGCCGGCAACTTCAGTGCTCCGTTTTATTCACTCCCACTACTTGTTCTTTTCAGGACCCGAGGACCCAGCGGACGATTGCTACTGGGACTGAGAGCGGCGGCCTCTACTTCCTCGAAGATGTTTCCGCTCTTTCTGCCTACTCCTCCTCCACCGATCTCCTTCAGTGGCATCTTCGTCTTGGACATCCTCCTCCTCGGCTTATTCGTCAGCTTCTGCCCCACTTACCTCCTACCGGTTCTCCGCTCAATTGTGATGCATGTCAGCTTGGCAAACATCATCGCTCCTCCTTCCCTCCGAAGCAAGGCCGTGGCTCCTCTCGCATGTTTGATCTTATTCATTCTGATGTATGGGGTCCTGCTCCTACCCTTACAGTTGGTCGGGGCAGTTCCTATTTTGTTACTTTTATCGATGATTTTACTCGATGTACCTGGGTGTATCTATTAAAAGATCGCTCTGAACTATTTTCTGTTTGGCAATCCTTTTACTTTATGATTAAGACTCAATTTGCTATTTCCATTAAAGTCTTACGTTCTGATAATGCAAAGGAGTATCTAAATCATGAGTTCTCCACGTTCTTTCACAAACATGGCCTCCTTCATCAAACATCTTGTGTTTACACCTCCCAACAGAATGGGGTGGCGGAGCGTAAAAACCGTCACCTGCTTGATGTTGCGCGTACTCTCATGACGCAGATGCACGTCCCTCGCTCCTACTGGGGCTACGCCGTGCTCCTCGCTTGCTATCTCATTAATCGCCTTCCCTCCACGGTCCTCCACGGCCAGACTCCCTTCTCCCTTCTCTACCCCCACCAGGAACCTTTTCCTCTTCCTCTCTGTGTCTTTGGCTGTACGGCCTTTGTTCACGCTCCCTCCGCCACCCGCGACAAGCTTTCCCCCCGTTCCACCAAGTGTGTCTTTTTGGGGTACTCTACCACTCAAAAAGGCTATTGCTGCTTTGACCCCCTTCTCCGCAAGTAGTTTGTTTCTGCCGATGTAACTTTTTTCGAAAATGCTTCCTATTTCTCTCCCTCTTCTCTTCCTTCTCTTCCTTCTGATATCTCCGTTCCTTCCACACCTCTCCACGTTTTCCCACCTTCGTCTCCTCCTCCACCCACTCCTTACCAGTCCGTCTCCCCACCCACCCCTCCACCCTCCTCTCTGCTGCCGTCTCTCTCTAGTCCCGGGCCAGCCTTCTCCGCCACGGACGCTCCGGTCGCTGACGCTCCCGTCGCCGACGCTCCCGTTGACCTGGATGTTCCCATTGCCCTTCGCAAAGGGGTGCGGGCGTGTACTCAACACCCGCTCACGGCTGTTGTTTCTTATGATCAGCTTTCTCCTTCTCGCAGGTGTTTTGCCTTGGCTATCTCTGCTACTTCTACTCCCCGTACCTACCAGGAGGCTCTCGCTCTCCCTCATTGGAAGTCTGCCATGGATGAGGAGGTGGCTACTCTTACTGAACGGGGTACCTGGACCCTGGTTCCTCCTCCCGTGGGCACTGATGTGGTTGGCTGTCGCTGGGTATTCGTTGTGAAGTTTCGCCCCGACGGCACTGTGGATCGCTACAAAGCCCGGCTGGTGGCCAAGGGCTTTACTCAGACTTATGGCGTTGATTACTTTGATACCTTCTCTCCGGTTGCTCGCCTCAGCACCATCCGGGTTCTCTTTTCTGTGGCTGTTAACCGGGCTTGGGCTATTTCCCAGCTTGATGTGAAGAATGCCTTTCTCTATGGCGATCTTCAGGAGGACGTTTATATGGAGCAACCTCCTGGGTATGTTGCTCAGGGGGAGACACGTGTCTGTCATTTGAAGAAGGCCATTTATGGCCTAAAGCAGAGCCCTCGGGCATGGTTCGAAAAATTCAGTGGTATTGTGGCTACCATCGGCTTTCAAAGGAGTTCGGCCGATCACTCCTTATTCATTCGCAAAATGACCTCGGGACTGGTGGTTTTGGCCGTATATGTGGATGATATTCTCCTTACTGGCGATGACCGAGATGGGGTGGACTTGACGAAGAAGCACCTCCGTCAGCACTTGGTCACGAAGGATATGGGCTCCCCAAAATACTTTTTGGGGATAGAAATCTCTCGGAAACTTGACTTCTTGGTTCTCTCTCAACGGAAGTATGCCCTTGATCTTCTTCGAGAAGCAGGCTTGACAGGTGCCAAACCAGCTCGTTTTCCCATGGCTGTTGGAGAAGACAAAACGTGGACGGATGATTCGCCTCTTCTATCTGATGTCACACGGTACAGACGTTTGGTAGGCAAACTCATCTATCTCACGATGACTAGACCCGACATCGCCTACGCTGTAGGCAAGGTCAGTCAGTTTATGCAAGCTCCCAGGGAGTGTCATCTTCAGTCCGCCCTGAAGATTTTAGAGTATATCAAAGCAGCACCGGGCAGAGGGTTACTCTTTCAGAAGAATGGCCATCTGAGGGTTGAGGCCTACTCAGATTCAAGTTATGCGGATGACAAAGGCGATCGTAAGTCCACGTCAGGTTTTTGTACCTTTGTTGGAGGTAATCTCGTGAGTTGGAAGAGCAAGAAACAGTCTGTTGTTTCCAGATCCAGTGCCGAAGCAGAATACCGGAGTATGGCGTCAACCACGTGTGAGTTAAAGTGGTTGCGCGCTCTCATGCTTGACCTGGGCGAGGTATATGACTGTCCTCTCCCTATGTTCTGTGACAACAAAGCCGCTATACACATATCCAGAAATCCGGTCTTCCATGAGAGAACGAAGCATATATAGGTTGACTGTCACTTCATTCGGGAAGAGATTTTGAAGAAACAGATTTGTACTCCTTTTGTCACCTCTGACAAGGAGTTGGCAGATATCTTCACCAAGCCGGTTTCTACTTCCTTCTTCCGCATCTGTGACAAGCTGGGCATGATTGATATCTATGCTCCAGCTTGAGGGGGAGTGTTGAAGTATTAGACCGGGCGGCTTAGCGGTCTGATCCTGCGGTTTGTTGACCGAGCGGCTTAGCGGTCTGATCCAGCGGTTTGCAGACCGGGCGGTCTATCGGTCTACCTCTACGGCCTGTTTCATCCTGCTGAAGTTGCCGAGCGGTTATCCTGTCTATCTAACCGCGCGGCCTATGCGGTCTCCATTATTCTAGCCGCTCAGTATTGTAAATGTTTAGTCCCACATTGTTTGTATACTCTCTTTCTCTTCCCCTCCATTCTATAAAAGGGAGGTCATACCTTTGTAAATGATATCTTTTTTGGATAATAAAATTTCAATTATTCAAAAGTTTATTCGCTTGTTCTCCACTTTTCGCCTCTTTTCGCTACTTTCTAACAAGGGTTAATTCCAAGACTGCCCAAAGCATGCCCGTTGAAGGGCTCTCGGGGACACTAAGAACTACGATGGGCTGAAGCCCAAAGCTCCCTTTCTCAAGGATATTTACTTTTATTAATGTCTACCCATGATCCATACCAACTATATTGTTACTCTAGGATAAACCTAATAATTTAGAATGTTATCAGGAGAGCGACGGTCTTCCACCAAACTCCGTCCTAGCCACTATCCTTGGGATTTTCACTGTACCACTCATTATTAAGAAGTGACCTATTGGACACAAACCAAGGTTCATCTTCCCAACATAGATTCCATCTCAACCGACAATCTTATCCCCTGAGGGTCTTAGTATTATGTGTTATTTTTACTAAGCGCACCCATGACCTAATGTTGACCCGTATGACGTGTCTTCCAAACTCTTGGGCCAACTGCCCCTAATTATTTATCATGGTTTGTTATGACGTATGACATTGACCATCCTAGGTTTCATTATTTTTCTAAGGGATTAAAGACCTAAATTAATTCTTTTAATTCAGTGACATGGGTCACCTTGCACATGATGTACTATCTATAATGGTTCAGCCTACCTAAGAAATTTATCAGGGATTCCATGAGGTTAAATAGGACTTCATACCAAGTTTCATAATTTTCTCATGTGAAATTCCATTTAATATCTATTTAATAATAAACCACAAATTGACTACTTTTCAAATGAAGTACAGTAATTATACAATCAAAAATTCTAGGAAAATTACTGAGGATCCATACTGATATAATAAAGCTAAATACAAAATTTCAAAATCCTAAACATTGATTTGACCTAACTTATATCCAAATGAGCAATATTACCAAAATGTCATTATTAGGGTTTTCAGCATATAGATACATTCAAAAATTCTCAAATAATTTGACAGGGATTTAATCATAGAAGTAAGCTACTATAAATTTTTTCCATAATATTTAAGCAATAATTACTCTTATTTCTAATTAATTTCCACAATGGGCAAAATGGTAAATTTTACTTAAAAACTCAAGTTAACATCACCTAACAGTCCCCTAAATTTTTCCAGAGGTAACCAATGTCCTAATAAAGCTTGTGACAAAATTTCAGAATTTAATAAATTCATATGCCCTAGATTCAAATTTATTTCCTATCTAGTCATATTTTTCAATAATTCCAATTAATGGGATTCTTAATTCCAAAAATCCAAACTTCCCATGTGAGGTATATTCCATCCCTATCAGCCTATGTCCAGAGTTTCATGGACATGCAATGGTCCAAATGGGCTAAGTTCCATTTTTCTATTTTTACTATAGGCACCCCAAATTTGAACATACCTATCTCATGCATGTGGGATTTCTCAAACATGCAGATGTCAAACTGGCTTGAAATTTTTACCATGGCCATCTAATGACCCATTGGTCATGCCACCCAAATTTGGGGGCATTTGGAGTTTAGATCTCCAAATATTCAATTAATTTAATAAATGATATTTCTCCAAAAACTATGGAAAACTACTTTCCAAAAGTTCCCATTTTTGGTCAGTATCTAAGTATGACCTAGTCACAGGCATGACCAAAATCTCAGGTCATGATGACTTATGATTTGGCCTGGACACTCATTTAAAGATCTGTCGTAGCCTAGGACCAGTATTGCTAAAATGGCCCTATAGGGAGCCCTACTGCGCCAAATTATATTTTTAGGGTGTAAAAACAAATTTAAGACATAGATCTATAATTGTTATGTTGGTGACCAGTTCTGAAATTGCCCGTAAGGGTCCTATATTTAACATGCAAGGTTCTATATAAAATGTGACAGAAAAATAAATGAAATCAATATAATCACTATAGTTTAATATGATCAAATGGACGACATCCATGCATCTTCTCCAACAAGCCAACGCATCAGATTTCCCCGACCTGGGCCACCTTTATTTGGCTTTTCCCTGCCATCCGGCCACCTCCCTGGCCGACCACCACCACCTCCGTTGAGGTGGTGGTCATCGATTGGCGGTGACTTAGCCGCCGGAGACGGCGGTTTCCGACAAACCCGAACTCCTCAATTTCATGGATTTTTCTTGATTACCTCTCATGGATTGGGCTCATTTGAGCCCGATATATCTCCTAGTAGATCTAGGAAACTAGTACGGGGTGAGGGGAGGTGAAACGGACATGTATCCAGACATGGCGTCGCGTGCGGTGGTGGTGTGCCATGGCCGACAATCTCTCTGACGAGCTTGATCCAAGCTCCAATTCTCCACAATTTGCCTCGATCCAGGACTCTATTTACACTCCTCTCGACCTTCTGAAGCTGATGGTGAAGTCAAATGGGAGTGAAGAGAGTTGGTTGTGATGTTTTGAGCATGTGTAAATTCGGCCTAGCATAGGATGTTTCACCATGGCTGCCATGTGTCATGTAGCTTGCTAAAAATGGTTGGGAAATGATGTGTGAGCTCAGAGGAAGGCTTGGGAAGAGAGGAGGAGGGCCACATGGCCTTTATCCCCCATTTTCCTCTCTTTTCTCTCTCCTCCATTTAGCAAATTCCTAAACTACCCCCATGCATGTCACTACCCTCCAGAACCAGGGGTAGGAGCTGTAAATGTGCACTTGGGCTGGTCATGGGCCTTGACTTATGGGCTTAGCCCTTTGGGAATGAGCTTGGTTTTCAAATCCTTTAAATAGGCATAAGGTTAACTAAGTTGACTTCTAGGGTTGACTTGGTCAACTTGATGAGTGGGCTAGCCCCACTTGATGGCCATGGACCCAATGGTACAACTCAACTTGGGTTGGGCCATGGTGGTGCCCCACTTGGACTAATTGGGCCTTTAGGTGTGGGTTTGAGCAAATTAAGGTTAGGGTTGACTTGGATCAACTTGGGTCAATAGGTGACCCAATGACATGGCTTATGGTTCACTTAGATTGTTATTAGGGTTAGGGGTATAGTGGTGGGACCAATGTGTAGCTAAGACCACAATTTGGGCAAGTTTGACTTCGGTTAGCTTGCGCCCTATAGTGGGTCCCATGTGACTACACCCTAACTCTATGGTTCAAACCTAGCCTAAACCCTTGCCCCCACCACATGTCCTAACCCAATCTAAGTAGAGGGGTCTAATAAGAAATGAGATGTTACAACCTATGCCTTAAAGGAAAGATACAGATGACAATACCACCTCAAAACCAGTTGTATAACCCGTAATTCGTCGAGATCGGATGTACCCAAGAAGACGGCTATTCGCAGACCACTGGGAGAGCAAAAGCGGGCTTGAGCGAGCAGAGGAGAGCTTTGGCGAGTAGAGGCAGGCTTTGGCAAGCAGAGGGAGCTTGGGAGAACAGAGATGAGCTTGGGCAAGCAGAGGCGATTTTGGGCGTGTATGGGCAAGTATCTCGCGAGTATAGGCGAGTAGACCCTTGGAACTCGCTGTTAGTAGCTGGATACTCGCGTATACCCCCACCCCCCCCCCCCTTGGATTGCTCTATATATAGCCCACCAGGGGTACAAAAATGGAATCTTTGGAAGAGGAGGAGGACCCCCATGTGGATACTCGCCAAGTCCATGCCTTCCTAGTACCTCGCCCAGCCTTTTGGTTGCGGAGGAGAAGTTTCTCCCAAACTTCCGGGTACGTGGTGGGACCTCCCTGCTGGAGCACTTGGGGTGTGCTTACAGATAATTTCCTCTCTCTCGCTAGCCATTTGAATTGTGACGTCGGATCATAGAATCAGTAACCTTACGCTTTCTTGATCCGAATTTTGGAGTAGGGAACTTTCCCGGCTTCAACACTTGCTGCGGTGAGCGTGGATCACAGCCTAGGAGGAAAATTATGTGGTTTAGCGAGATGGTAAGCGGTGGAGAGCATGGAGAGTTACTTGGTAACTCGGATGGAGTTGGTAACTCGGCGCTAGGTGGCGTGTTTGTGACTGTTGCGGCATTCGAGGAGTTTGCGAGGATGATCGAGAGGACCATTCTCTCATGGCTCCCTCATCGCTCTGATGTCACGGTGACCTCGCCCCATCACATGACACCATTGGACAAGGAAGCGCCACCTAGGTGACCTGGGAAGGAGCGAGCTTGTGAGAGAGAGGAGCAACTGATGTAGTCACGGCAATACCCGACGAGCTGCTAAGGGATCAGGTTCTGAGATCCAATATCGCTGGCGAGGTATCGTGATACTCGCCCATCGAGTGAGTATGAAGATGATACCAGTAAGGATGAAACTCGTCACCGCTAGGAATGGAGGAGCCTCTTTTGTGATGAGATCCTTGCCGCCCCAGTTCTCGAGGGGTTCAGAGAGCTAGTTCAAACCTACTACTCCGGCAAGGATGACCCGATCAGGCATCTCTAGTGGTTTGACGACGTCGTTTCCATCCATAACATGTCAGACGCCTTCAAGTGCAGGTTCTTCTCAATCACCTTCAAGGGGAATACAAGAGACTGGTTCAAAAAGTTGTCAGCTGGTTCCGTCTAATGCTTTGCGGATCTGCATCGCGGTCTTATGGAAAGGTTTGCGATGTCTAAGAAGAGGAAGAAGGAGGAAACTGCCCTCTTCAAGATTTCTTAGGGGAAGCACGAGAGTCTTGGGCACTACATCGATCATTTCTAGGAGGAGATCTTGGAGGTAGAGGAGGTGGACAGCTTCACCCTTATGTCGGCCTCAAGTTCGGTTTGAAGCAGGGGATTTTCAGCATGGAGATGTCCAAACCGCCGAGGTACTTCAAAGATATGGTGGAGAGGACGAATACGTTCATCCAGGGGGAGGAGAAGAATAATGACTTCTTAGCACGTCTGGATAGATACGAGCCTTTAGGAAGGGGGAGAGGAGGACCTTTAATGGCGAGGGGAGGAAGACTACCGGAGAGGCATGTGGAGAGAAGAAGGGAGGAACCAAGGAGTAGAGAGGAGCAGAGGAAGAGAGAAGAGCCCAGGAGGGCCGAGGCCCAGAAGAGGTAGGAGAGGCCTTAGAGGCAAGAGGAGAGGAGGCCCGCGGAGGCTCTGGAGAGGAGAGGGGAGGAGAGGAGATTCTGTAGAAAGTAGCGAAAAAGAAAGAACAAACGGATAGACTTTTGAATAATTGAAATTTTATTATCCAAAAAAGATATCATTTACAAAGGTATGACCTCCCTTATATAGAATGGAGGAGATATGAGAGAGAGTATACAAACAATGTAGGACTAAACATTTACAGTACAGAGCGGCTAGAAATAAAGGAGACCGCACAGGCCGCGCGGTTTAACAGATGGGTTAACCGCTCGGCAACTCCAGCAGGATAGAACAGGCCGCAATGGGAGACCGATAGACCGCCCGGTCTCCAGGCTCCAGAGTGAGACCGCCAGACTGCCGGGTCAACAAACCGCTGGACCAGACCGCAAGGCCGCCCGGTCTAATACTTCAACACTCCCCCTCAAGCTGGAGCATAGATATCAATCATGCCAAGCTTGTCACAAATGTGGAAGAAGGAAGTAGAAACTGGCTTGGTGAAGATATCTGCCAATTCCTTGTCAAAGGTGACAAATGGAGTACAAATCTGTTTCGTCAAAATCTCTTCCTGAATGAAGTGACAGTCAACCTCTATATGCTTTGTTCTCTCATGGAAGACCGGATTTCTGGATATGTATATAGCGGCCTTGTTGTCACAGAACATAGGGAGAGGACAGTCATATACCTCGCCCAGGTCAAGCATGAGAGCCCGCAACCACTTTAACTCACACGTGGTTGACGCCATACTCCGGTATTCGGCTTCGGCACTGGATCTGGAGACAACATACTGTTTCTTGCTCTTCCAACTCACGAGATTACCGCCAACAAAGGTACAAAAGCCTGATGTGGATTTACGATCGCCTTTGTCATCCGCGTAACTTGAATCTGAGTAGGCCTCAACCCTCAGATGACCATTCTTCTGAAAGAGTAACCCTTTGTCTGGTGCTGCTTTGATATACTCTAAAATCTTTAGGGCGGACTGAAGATGGCAGTCCCTGGGAGCTTGCATAAAATGACTGACCTTGCCTACAGCATAGGCGATGTCGGGTCTAGTCACCGTGAGATAGATGAGTTTGCCTACCAAACGTCTGTACCTTGTGACATCAGATAGAAGAGGCGAGTCATCCGTCCACGTTTTGTCTTCGCCAATAGCCATGGGAAACAGAGCCGGTTTGGCACCTGTCAATCCTGCTTCTTGTAGAAGATCAAGGGCATACTTTCGTTGGGAGAGAACCAACGAGTCAGGTTTCCGAGAGATTTCTATCCCCAAAAAGTATTTCGGGGAGCCCATATCCTTCGTGACCAAGTGCTGACGGAGGTGCTTCTTCGTCAAGTCCACCCCATCTCGGTCATCGCCAGTAAGAAGAATATCATCCACATATACGGCCAAAACCACCAGTCCTGAGGCCGTTTTGCGAATGAATAAGGAGTGATCGGCCGAACTCCTTCGAAAGCCGATGGTAGCCACAATACCACTAAACTTGTCGAACCATGCCCGAGGGCTCTGCTTTAGGCCATAAATGGCCTTCTTCAAATGACATACACGTGTCTCCCCCTAAGCAACATACCCAGGAGGTTGCTCCATATAGACGTCTTCCTGAAGATCGCCATAGAGAAAGGCATTCTTCACATCAAGCTGGGAAATAGCCCAATCCCAGTTAACAACCACAAAAAGAAGAACCCGGATGGTGCTGAGGAGAGCAACCGGAGAAAAGGTATCAAAGTAATCAATGCCATAAGTCTGAGTGAAGTCCTTGGCCACCAGCCGGGCTTTATAGCGATCCACAGTGTCGTCGGGGTGAAACTTCACAACGAAGACCCAGCGACAGCCAAACACATCAGTGCCCACGGGAGGAGGAACCAGGGTCCAGGTACCCCGTTTAGTAAGAGTAGCCATCTCCTCATCCATGGCAGACTTCCAATGAGGGAGAGCAAGATCCTCCTGGTAGGTACGGGGAGTAGTAGTTGCAGAGATAGCCAAGGCAAAACACCTGCGAGAAGGAGAAAGCCGATCATAGGAAACAACTGCCGCAAGCGGGTGTTGAGTACACGCCCGCACCCCTTTGCGAAGAGCAATGGGAAGATTTAGGTCGACGGGAGCGTCAGCGACGGGAGCGTCAGCGACCAGAGCGTCCGTGGCGGAGAAGGCTAGCCCGGGACTAGAGAGAGACGGCGGCGGAGAGGAGGGAGGAGGGGTGGGTGGTGAGACGGACTGGGAAGGAGTCGGTGGAGGAGGAGACGGAGGTGGGAAAACGTCGAGAGGCGTGGAAGGAACGGAGATATCAGAAGGAAGAGAAGAGGTAGGAGAGAAATAGGAAGCAGTCTCGAAAAAAGTGACATCCGCGGAGACAAACTGCTTGCGGAGAAGGGGATCAAAGCAGCAATAGCCTTTTTGAGTGGTAGAGTACCCCAAAAAGACACACTTGGTGGAACGGGGGGAAAGCTTGTCGCGGGTAGCGGAGGGAGCATGAACAAAGGCCGTACAGCAAAAGACACGGAGAGGGAGAGGAAAAGGTTCCTTGTGGGGGTAGAGAATGGAGAATGGGGTCTGGCCGTGGAGAACTGCGGAGGGAAGGCGATTGATGAGATAGCAGGCGAGGAGCACAGCGTAGCCCCAGTAGGAGCGAGGGACGTGCATCTGCGTCATGAGAGTACGAGCAACATCAAACAGGTGACGGTTTTTACACTCCGCCACCCCATTCTGCTGGGAGGTGTAAACACAAGTTGTTTGATGAAGCAAGCCATGTTGGTGAAAGAAGGAGGAGAACTCATGATTCAGATATTCCTTGGCATTATCAGAACGTAAAACTTTAATAGAAATAGCAAATTGAGTCTGAATCATAAAATAAAATGATTGCCAAATAGAAAAGAGTTCAGAGCGATCTTTTAACAGATACACCCAAGTACAGCGTGAAAAATCATCTATAAAAGTGACAAAATAGGAACTGCCCCGACCAACAGTGAGGGTAGGAGCAGGACCCCATACATCAGAATGAATAAGATCAAACGGGTGAGAGGAGCCACGGCCTTGCTTCGGAGGGAAGGAGGAGCGATGATGTTTGCCACGCTGACACGCATCACAGTTGAGCGGAGAACTGGTAGGAGGTAAGTGGGGCAGAAGTTGGCGGAGAATCCGAGGAGGAGGATGTCCAAGGCGAAGATGCCATTGAAGGAGATCTGTGGAGGAGGAGTAGGCGGACAGAGCGGAAACATCGTCGAGGAAGTAGAGGCCGCCGCTCTCAGTCCCAGTAGCAAACGTCCGCTGGGTTCTCGGGTCCTGAAAAGAACAAGTAGTGGGAGTGAATAAGACGGAGCACTGAAGTTGTCGGCATAAAGTAGTAACTGATAACAAATTGCACGGGAACTTTGGGACATAGAGGGTGTCCTCCAAGCAAAGCGATGGGGTGAGTTGAACCATGCCCGTCCCATGAACCGGGGACGGTGAACCATCCGCCACACGAACCGGGGGTAAGCGGTCATGTGTCTCAAGACGGGAGAAGCAATGAGCGTTGCCCATCATATGATTGGTAGCACCGGAGTCAATCAGCCATTTACCTTGGGTAACGACGTGGGCACTACCTGACGTCGTAGCCACAGAGGCAGAGGGCCGAGAAGAGGTGGAGGCCGAAGAAGGAGCATCACCGGAAGGGCGAAGATGAGGATGTTTCTGCCAGCAGCGGTCAACACAATGGCCGGTACGACCACAGTGAGAGCAGAGAAATCGGGATGAACGCCGTCCGCCGGAGGGGCCGCGGCTACCAGGGCCCCCCCTCTGAGCTTGGTGAGCAAAGGAGTCCTGGGAAGGGGGGGAGGCCAAAAGAGGCCGCTGGAGCAGCGAAGTGACAGCGGCAATGCGGGCCGCAGTGGCATCCAAAGTAGGAGATTCCGCCTCACCCAAGATCTGCTGGCGGATCATATCATAAGAATCCGGAAGACAAAGAAGATAACAAACAACCAGGAGTTCCTGGAAGTGTTTGTGCTGGTCGGCCAAGTCCGCGGGGAAGGGGCGATTCTGGAGGATTTCAGCACCAAGAGCCTGAACCTGCTGATAGGCCGCAGCAGGAGACATGGAAGGGCGAGCGAAGAGGTCCGCATAGAGAGTGTAAATGCGGGACGTCTGGCCCCCCTTCGAATAGAGAGCAGCGAGGTGAAGCCAGGCGGCCTTGACCGTCTCATCATGGCGAATGACGGAAAGGCACTCATCAGAAAGGCTGTTGGCCAGCCAGGTGCGGACAAGAGCATCACTCGCATCCCAGTCATCAAACTCAGGAGAGGTACGAGGAGGAGGGTCATCGGTGAGGTGATGATGCTTGCGTTGAGAGTGAAGGAGAAAAGTGAAAGAAACGCTCCAATAGGGATAGTTGGAGCCCACAAGCTTAGAAAGGGTGCCAAGGTTGCCCGAAGGAGGAGGTGGAGAAGGAGCTGCAGGAGTGGTGGTGAGACCGGAAGTAGTCATAGAAAACCAGCAAGAAACCGCAGCGGATAGAAAAGGAAGAAGCCGCGCGAACAGAAGCGGCTAGAAAGCAGTCAAAGGCACAGCGGGAAAGAGGTCGCGCGGACTGAAAAGGCCGAGCGAACAGAAGAGAACCAAGGAGAAGCAAGCCGCGCGAACAGGCAGCGGACAGAAGAAAGGCAAGCCGTGAGACAGGTCGCGAAAAGCGGAAACAAGCCGCGAGAAGCAGAGAGCAGACACAATCAGGAGGAAACGACCGTGTCCTCTGATACCATGTAGAAAGTAGCGAAAAAGAAAGAACAAACGGATAGACTTTTGAATAATTGAAATTTTATTATCCAAAAAAGATATCATTTACAAAGGTATGACCTCCCTTATATAGAATGGAGGAGATATGAGAGAGAGTATACAAACAATGTGGGACTAAACATTTACAGTACAGATCGGCTAGAAATAAAGGAGACCGCACAGGTCGCGCGGTTTAACAGATGGGTTAATCGCTCGGCAACTCCAGCAGGATAGAATAGGCCGCAATGGGAGACCGATAGACCGCCCGGTCTCCAGGCTCCAGAGTGAGACCGCCAGACCGCCCGGTCAACAAACCGCTGGACAAGACCGCAAGGCCGCCCGGTCTAATACTTCAACAGATTCCAATATCCAGCAAATCAGCCTCAGTGGAGACCAGCAGTTATGTCGCACCACCAGCACCAGGACAGGAGGGATGGTTACCGACAGGGTGGAGGCCGAAGAGGAACAGGAGGAGAGGCGATGGTCATTGTCTGTCAGGATAATAAGTGTCGCAGGCAGGAGGCGCAAAGGGCGAGGCGCCAGGAGGTTGAGATTCCCCTCTACTGCGACATACATTGGGTAGAGGGGGATGTGACTTTAGCTTGCCCAGAGTTTTGGGAAGCGAGGAGGAGGCTGGAAGCTGGGGTAGTAGAGAGGGAGAAGCCGAGGCAGGATCTGTCAGCAAGACCGGTAGCATTCCAAGCTCTAGCGAGGAGGAGGAATGAGGATCTGGTCGACCTAGGAGGTCATGGAGAGTTGATCCATGGCCCAGGAGTTGTGCAGGTTGGAGTGATCAACGGTGGGGCCGGACTCGGAGCTTCTTGTAAGGGAAGTCTTCACCAGTTCGTCGCCTCGACTTCTCAGTTTCCGCCGCTGTTAGATGAGATCACCTTCTAGGAGGACATGCTAGGAAATGAGAACCCCTTCTATGATGCCCTCACCATTCAAGCTGTCATCGAGGACTTCACCGTCACCTGAATCCTTGTGGACAACGGGAGTTCGGTGAACGTGATCTTCAAGAGGACCTTCGTCGGGCTTCAGGTAAAAGCGTATAGAGTCCAAGCAGCGGACAGACCCCTCTTTGGATTCTCGGGAGAGAAGAAAGAGGTGGAAGGAGGGGTGGACCTTCTGTTCACGCTGGGTGGAACTACAATCTGATGTCGCTTTGTCATTGTCGATGCGACGAGCTGCTACAACACCATCTTTGGGTGTCCCCTCATCAACTACTTCAAAGCAGTTCCATCATCTTATCATCACTGCCTGAAGTACTCTCATGGAGATGTTCAAGTGAGGATCATGGGTGATTTGAAGACTGTCAGGTAGTGTTATCTAAATGTCGTCAGTACCATCAGCTAGATGGAGGATGTATAGAGGTTGGAGAAGTGTTGGAGAGAGAAGGTCTGCAAGTTGCAGAAGAGCTGGAAGAGCTAGAAGTGATCGCCCGGAGCAGAGAGCTGGGGATGCTGAAGGTTGGAGGATCTCTGACACTGGAGGGGAAGCTGGAAATGGTCGTGTGTCTGTAGGATAATGTGGATATCTTCGCTTGGAGTGTCGCGGAGATGCCAGGGATTGTTGTCGATGTTGCCTACTGTTGGATCCCTAGTTTAAATTTGGGCTAAGTTCAATATTAGGTTATTGACCCTCCATGTATAGCCTAGTGTCAAGTTGATATTTCTAAGGTCTAGGTCAGTTTGACTAGGTTAGACAGACATTGATCCAGCCCTCAGAAGAAACCAGAGATCCAGACTTAGAAGAATGGCAGTCATTAAGAGTTCAGAGAATCAGTTCGAAGTTCTTCGAACTCAGCTCGACGATCGTGTTGGGTATTGTATCCACAACATACCTGATTTGAAGAAGCCCCTGAACAAGCTAAGGTAAATAGGCAATGTTTTTGATAAAATATTTCAAGTTGTGCTTGCAGTTATTCCACGCTAAGTGCACACCAATGTCAGGGTGCAGTAGGTCAATATACACGGGTCTACACGACGTAATCCCTCGTTGAGCAGATCAGTGTGTTGGCCTACGTGTACTCTCTCTATTGGAGTGCACTTACTTTCAAGTACAGGGCTGTGTTTATGCAAGAGCAGACAAGGAGCAAGGATGAGTCAAAGAGCAGCTCAGAGGCGTAAGACGAAAAATCATCTAAGTAAGAATCGACGAGAATCACCAAGTGATTCTCGCCGAATCGTCGAGAATCACTGGCTGATTCTCGCCGGCTAAATCAGAGTGCAATCAAGTCAAATTCGACGAGAATCACTTTGTGATTCTCGACGAATTGTTGAGAATCACTTTGTGATTCTCGCCGAATCGTCGAGAATTACCCTTGATTCTCTACGATTCGACGAGAATCACAGGTGATTCTCGCCGATTTTTACTTGGGCAATTTTCGGGAAAAAGCTGGACTGGATTCTGCCGCTGGCACTATTTTGAACCGGATTTAGGGTTTCTTCTTGTGGGACCCACAACGGTCATTAGGTGTTTACTTGTGTATATATATACGGGTATTTTTGAACAGTAAAGATACACAGAGAAATACACAGAAAGAAGCCGAGCGACGATCTTGACCTAAAATCGCGAAACTGCTCCGCCGCCGCCGTCGCCGCTCGCGCTAGTTGGTCGCCGCTTTTGATCTCGATTCTTCCTGATCTTCCGGCGACAGAAGCTTAGCCAAGCTTAGAGTCTCACGTGTCTAACCGGAGATCTCTTGTCTCTTGATTTGTTGATTGGGAAAATCTTCCCCATCTGAATCGATCGAGACGATTGATCCTAGTGTGACCGTTGGTAGACCTACCTAGCTTCGCTACGAAGTTTGGATCTCCAGAGTACAGCAGCCGCACATCGTTGTCACCGCCGACCCCGTGAACCAAGCCGCCGCCCTCTTTGCCGCCGCCGGTTCCGGGGAGATTCTCTCCAAGAGAGATCTAGGGTTGTGGACTTTTCGTGGACTTCGAAAACACGTCGTCAACGAAGAGGGACACCTTAGTCTCCAAACGTAGTTTGTATCTCTTATACATTCTAGTTTTACTTTTGCTGTAAAAGAACATTGGTTCCTAGTTGTAAGGGTTGGGTGCAACCCGTGTTGTGGGAGTGTTGACTCCTACGTGTGGAAGGGTTCCTTCCGATAGTGCAAGGATTGGATTTCAATCCTGTTGGTGAAGTGACCGAGTCGTCCCTTGTTGGGAGATAGGTCGAAGGGGGAAATTGGATGTACCCAAATCAGGGAACCACTATAAATAGCTTGTGTACTCTGTTTGCTGTGCTGTGTTATTTTCTTGTGCAGGTACAATTTTAAATTCCGCAAAAACGTTGCACGTCACCTATTCCCCTCCCCCCCCCATAGGTGAAGATAGTTGACACTAGGTGGACTTTCAAGTGGTATCAGAGCCAGGTTACTCATCAAAAAGGTTCACACCTTGAGTAGAATCCTGCCACTAGTGTCAAGAAGAAGACAAACATCTACTATGGACGGGCTCAAGTACACAGGCAAGATCCCAGTGTGCACCAGGCTCAACTTTCCTATCTGGAAGGAAAGGATCAGGTTCTACATGGAAGCTGTTGATCCTCGACTCTTCATGATCGTGGAGGAGGGACCTTATGTCCCCACTAAGGCCTCCACCATTGATCCTACCCAGAAAGTGCCAAAGAAAATTTCTGAAATGGACAAGGACGAGATGGTGCTTGTGGGACTTGACAAGAAGGCGCAGAACATTCTGGTCAGCGCGGTCGATGACTCAATGATGCAGAACTTCTGCAACTGCAGGACAGCAAAGGAGATCTGGCACTGCCTGATTATCCTAATGGAGGGCACTGATGAAGTGAGGGATGATCGGAGATCCCTTCTGAACCAGAAGTATGAGGCCTTCAGACAAGGGCCTAAGGAAGAGATCGGAGTTACCTTCGAGAACTTCCTCAAGATTGTCAATGCCCTCAAAGGATACGGAAGAGTGTTCACTAATGGTGAACTTAATGATAAATTCCTTAGGTCCCTTACTAAAGAATGGGACACAAAGATCTGCGCCATCCGCGAGTTTGGGAGACTAGCTGAAACAGACCCTCAAATTCTATTTGGAAAGTTGATGTCCTATGAGCTTCAACTGAACATCCGGAAAACAGAAGAAGAAGCAGAGAAGGCTGCAGCCAAAGAAAAGACTGTGGCTCTAAAAGCCATTCACTCCAGAAAAGGCAAGGGGGCGGTTTCATACCGTGCCAGGAAAAAGGATGAGGAGGAGGACTCCGAGCCATGCTCCTCCAGCTCTGAGCTGTCCGAGGAGGATTTCTCCCTCATCACCCGAGAATTCAAGAAGTTCCTCAAGATGAGGAATCAAAGAAAGAAAGATGGCTCCTCCTCCCGGCATCAGAAGAAAAATTATTCTTCTAACAGGTATGCTTCTAAACCGAACAAACATCGCTCCTCTGACATTATTTGTTTTGGATGCAATAAGCCAGGACACGTCGTGGCCGACTGCTACCAAGGCAAGAGAGAAAAAGGGAAAGAAGAGGAGCACAAATCCTCGAGAGATAAGAAGAAAGAGAGGAGCTACATCGCCAAAAGGCCAAAGACACTGAGTGAGTCTGATTCCTCAGACTCCAGCGATGATGAGGAAGCCTACTTCGGGCTGGTGGGTCGCTCTGAATCAGAAGGAGAATGCCCCCCATTTACTGGGAAGGTAAAAGCTCACACCCCTCTCTCCGACTCCGAATCTGATCCTGAGTCTCAGGATGATGACCCTGAGGATAGCCTTTCGGCCCGTGAAGCGGAGCTCCTCGAGAAGTATGAGCTTCTGCTCAACACTTTCGAGGAGTGCCGTAAGAGACTGAAGGCTGAGAAAAAGGAAGTGAAATTCCTTAAGGGTGATTGTGTCTCCCTAAGGGAAGAGGTCACCAGTTTGATTTCTCTCCGACAGGAGCACCTTGACCTGACTTTAAAGCATTCAGAATCTCTTAAGCTCCTTGATCTTAAGCAGGAGGAAGTCGACAAGTTGGAAGAACAACTTGCGGCAGAAAGAAAGATCGTCAAGAGCTTCTCTATGCCAAAAACAGTTCTTCCAGTAGTTGATACCTTCTCTACTCAGGCCAAAGGAGCTGGCTTGGGGCATGTAGGGGTATCTGGTTACTCATCCAGGAGAAACAGGAACCAGAGAAAGAATAAGGCCGCCAAGAAGGCCTCTGCTGATGAAAAGGGAAAGGCTCCGCTCAGTCCTGTTGAGTTCAGAAAGCCTAGCTTTCCTTGCAACCAACATGACTTTGAATCAACCTTTGGTCATCATTTCCGGCCCTCGGTTGCAAAGCCAAAGAGCCGATATGATGGTTGGACCTTTCCCCGGAACTTCGGTGAGAGTGCCTTCAAGGCACCTTATGAGTAAATCCACATGGGAAATTATGGTCAATTCTCTAGCGGCCATAATGGAAAGCAGGCACCAAGAGTCAAGCCTGTTATACTGACGAAACAGAAGGTGAAGAAGTCATGTGACTGCAATCACTATGAGGCCTCCACCTCCAGATCCAAGGCCCCGGCTGTACCCACCATTCCCAGGGTAAGGCAGGATCCTAGGAAGAGGTACAACAGATTCGACTGTTGGTGCTGTGGCAAAGTCGGTCACTTTTCACTGGATTGTTGGTTTAATCCAAGGTATCTCGAGACTCCATATGTTAGCAATGCGAGGACGACCACTCGTAGGGTTAACCAACTGAGGGGGAGTATGCTAACCAAGAATCTAGGACCCAAGTTCGATTGGGTTCCTAAGGGAAATTAATTTTATTTTGCAGGAATGTCCAAAGGCCACCAAAACGCTGATCTGGTACTTGGACAGTGGTTGCTCCCGGCACATGACTGGGACTAGAAGCCTGCTGCGTGATTACACTCCAGTCGAGAATGGACCCAAAGTCATCTTTGGAGGGTCAGATCGAGGAGTCACCAGAGGTTACGGTATGATTTCCAACGGTATAATCTCTATCACCGACGTGGCTTATGTTGAAGGGTTAAATCATAACCTGATCAGTGTAAGTCAGTTATGTGATAAAGGTTATGACGTTAAGTTCTGCAAGGATAAATGCCTGATAATTTCATGCGCCTCTTCTGAGACGATATTAACAGGCATTAGGAGCCAAAATATTTTCTGCTTAAATTTTCTTAGTTTAGATTCATCTACCCCCGTATGCCTAGTGGCAGCTGGCAGTGCATCTCTTTGTGAACAATGGCACAAGAGATTGGCACATATTAATTTCAAGACAATTAGTATGATGTTTTCTAAAAATTTGGTGAGGGATGCTCCCATTATCAAGTGCATCAAAGATAGCCCCTGTCCTGCATGCCAGATGGGCAAACAGACTCGGCCTACCTTTAAGAGCATTGCAGACAAAGACTCTTCCCGGTGCCTTTATCTTCTACATATGGACTTGTTTGGTCCAATGCAAGTTCATAGCTTGGGAGGCAAGTCATATACACTCGTGATAGTTGATGATCATTCTCGGTTTACTTGGGTGTTCTTCTTAAAACGAAAGTCAGATACGTTTGACATCTTCACTAGTTTTGTCAAGCAGGTTCAGAACGAATTTAACTGTTCAGTGGTCAAAATCAGAAGTGACCATGGAACAGAATTCGAATCTGGTGCTATGACAGAGTTTTGTGAAGAACAAGGTATCTTTCATGAGTTTTCCTCCCCACGCACTCCTCAACAAAATGGAGTTGCGAAGAGGAGAAATAGAACTCTCATTGAAGCCTGCACGACAATGTTGAAAGACGCTTCTCTCCCAGAATACTTCTGGGCAGAGGCTGTCAATACAGCTTGTCATGTACAAAACCGAGCATTGATCAACAAGCATCATCGCAAGACGCCTTATGAGCTACTGAGAGGCAGGAAACCAACCATGTCCTACTTGAGGATCTTTGGTTGCCGATGCTATGTACTGAATAATGGGAAGTACCCGCGTACTAAATTTGGTGAAAAATGCTTCGAAGGCATATTCATGGGCTATAGTTCCCACAGTCGGGCATATAGGGTCTTCAATAAGAAAACCCTAGTGGTAGAAGAATCAATTAATGTTGTATTTGATGAAGGAAGTTTGCTTAACAGCAATTCTTCCAGTGGTATTCTTGAAGATGCAGGTGCACGACTTGAACAGCTGAGTCTCGATGAGACCGCTAAAGATGATACTTCTAAGTACGTCAAAGTTTCCACCTCCACGTCATATGGAAATGTTGAAGATCAAAATAGAACAAATCTCCTAGAAGGAGGAGAAGCCCAAGAAGTCGTCGAAGCTCCAGACGCCAGACTTCTAGAGCTCAGGCACGTGAGGGATCATCCTAGAGATCAGATCATCGGAGATCCTCGTGTCGGTGTTAGAACTCAAAGAGGTACTATTAACGAAGTTTTGTATCTTAGCTTCCTGTCACAGGTTGAGCCAAAGCAGTTCGACGAGGCGAACAAAGACGCGGCATGGATTTTGGCCATGCAAGATGAACTACATCAATTCGAACGATGCAACGTTTGGACGCTGGTTCCCAGACCACACAAGCAGAATGTGATTGGCACCAAGTGGATCTTCAGAAACAAACTGGATGAACATGGTGTCATCATAAAGAACAAGGCCATGCTGGTGGCTCAAGGTTACAGACAGGAGGAGGGGATTGACTTCGACCAGACCTTCGCACCAGTGGCAAGGCTCGAGGCAATCAGACTGTTCCTGGCATATGCTTCGCACAAAGGATTCACAGTCTATCAAATGGATGTGAAATCAGCCTTCTTGAACGGAGACCTGAAGGAGGAAGTATACGTCGCTCAACCCCCAGGTTTTGTCAATCCTACTTATCCCAATCATGTGTATTTTCTCAATAAAGCTCTATATGGTTTAAAACAAGCTCCACGAGCTTGGTATGAGACTTTATCTAGTTTTCTTCTTGAGAACAATGGTATCAGAGCATTGTTTCTCAGGGAAGTCAAAGCTTATTTCAGGGAAGTCAAAGCTCCACGAGCTCCACGAGCATTGTTTCTCTAGAGGTAAAATAGATAAAACATTGTTTCTCAGGGAAGTCAAAGGCAAGATTTTGCTGGTGCAAATCTATGTCGATGACATTATATTCGGCTCAACGAACAACAATCTTTGCAAAAAGTTTTCTAAACTTATGCAAGGAAAGTTTGAAATGAGCAGTATGTGAGAGCTCAAGTATTTCTTGGGACTTCAAGTGAAACAGTCTGAGGATGGAATCTTCATCTCTCAGACGAAGTTCACAAATGAACTCCTTAAGAAATTCGGTATGGAGAATGCAACCTCTATGAGGACTCCAATGGGATCCACTATGTCTCTGGATAAGGATGAGAAAGGTAAACCTTTCGATGAAACCAAATACAGAAGCATCATTGGATCCCTGCTCTACCTTACTGCCAGTAGACCGGATATTATGTTCTCCACATGTGTCTGTGCCAGATATCAGGTGAACACTAAGGAATCTCACTATGTCGCTGCAAAGCGAATTATAAGATACCTTAAAGGTACTCCTAATCTTGGCTTGTGGTACTCGAGAAACAATGATGTCGAGCTAATAGGTTTTTCAGATGCTGATTTTGCAGGGAGTAGGGATGACAGGAAAAGCACCTCCGGGATGTGTCAATTCCTCGGACGAAGGCTTATTTCATGGAATAGCAAGAAACAGAATTGTGTTGCAACCTCCACAGCAGAGTCTGAGTACATCTCGGCAGGCAGCTGTTGCGCACAACTCCTATGGATCAGAAACCAGTTAGCCGACTACGACCTTCAGTTCAAGAAAGTACCAATGTACTGCGACTCCTCCAGTGCAATTGCAATTGCCAACAATCCGGTATCGCACAGCAGAACGAAGCATATTGAAGTGCGCTACCACTTCATTCGGGAGCACGTGGAGAACAAGGACATCTCTCTCTGTTATGTCCCCACGGACAAGCAGATTGCAGATATATTCACAAAGCCCTTAGACGAGGCCAAGTTCAGTCTTTTCAAAACTGAATTGGGGATGCTAAATTATGAGGAATGAAGACTACAGAAGCTCCAGGATCATGCCTCTAGGGGGAGCCTCTGCCAGGAACTCCATTGTGAGCACAGGTGCAAGAACTGAGGGGGAGCAAGGGGTCAAATGCTACAGACCCAGATTTGCAGAAGCCGAAAAGGGGGAGATTACCCTCTCGGCTAAGGCTAAGGTGGGTCCAAGTTTGCTCTCAAGAAATTGGTATTGGTAATGAATATCTCTCTCAGCTAAATTTCAAGGTTATGATTTTCATTCCCATACGCTTTATTCACCTTAGCTTGTAGGGTTTAGGCTTCTTCAAATAGGGGGAGATTGTTGGGTATTGTATCCACAACGTACCTGATTTGAAGAAGCCCCTGAACAAGCTAAGGTAAATAGGCAATGTTTTTGATAAAATATTTCAAGTTGTGCTTGCAGTTATTCCACGCTAAGTGCACACCAATGTCAGGGTGCAGTAGGTCAATATACACGGGTCTGCACGACGTAATCCCTCGTTGAGCAGATCAGTGTGTTGGCCTACGTGTACTCTCTCTATTGGAGTGCACTTACTTTCAAGTACAGGGCTGTGTTTATGCAAGAGCAGACAAGGAGCAAGGATGAGTCAAAGAGCAGCTCAGAGGCGTTAGACGAAAAATCATCTAAGTAATAATCGACGAGAATCACCAAGTGATTCTCGCCGATTCGGCGAGAATCACTAGTGATTCTCGCCGAATCGTCGAGAATCACTGGCTGATTCTCGCCGGCTAAATCAGAGTGCAATCATGTCAAATTCGACGAGAATCACTTTGTGATTCTCGCCGAATCGTCGAGAATCACCCTTGATTCTCGACGATTCGACGAGAATCACAGGTGATTCTCGTCGATTTTTACTTGGGCAATTTTCGGGAAAAAGCTGGACCGGATTCTGCCGCTGGCACTATTTTGAACCGAATTTAGGGTTTCTTCTTGTGGTACCCACAACGGTCATTAGGTGTTTACCTGTGTATATATATACGAGTATTTTTGAACAGTAAAGATACACAGAGAAATACTCAGAAAGAAGCCGAGCGACGATCTTGACCTAAAATCGCGAAACTGCTCCGCCGCCACCGTTGCCGCTCGCGCTAGTTGGTCGCCGCTTTTGATCTCGATTCTTCCTGATCTTCCGGTGACAGAAGCTTAGCCAAGCTTAGAGTCTCACGTGTCTAACCGGAGATCTCTTGTCTCTTGATTTGTTGATCGGGAAAATCTTCCTCATCCGAATCGATCGAGACGATTGATCCTAGTGTGACTGTTGGTAGACCTAGCTAGCTTCGCTATGAAGTTTGGATCTCCAGAGTATAGCAGCCGCACATCGTTGTCGCCGCCGATCCCGTGAACCAAGCCGCCGCCCTCTTTGCCGCCGCCGGTTCCGGGGAGATTCTCTCCAAGAGAGATCTAGGGTTGTGGACTTTTCGTGGACTTCAAAAACACGTCGTCAACGAAGAGGGACACCTTAGTCTCCAAACGTAGTTTGTATCTATTGTACATTCTAGTTGTACTTTTGTTGTAAAGGAACGTTGGTTCCTAGTTATAAGGGTTGGGTGCAACCCGTGTTGTGGGAGTGTTGACTCCTACGTGTGGAAGGGTTCCTTCCGATAGTGCAAGAATTGGATTTCAATCCTATTGGTGAAGTGACCGAGTCGTCCCTTGTTGGGAGATAGGTCGAAGGGGGAAAGTGGATGTACCTAAATCGGGGAACCACTATAAATAGCTTGTGTACTTTGTTTGCTGTGCTGTGTTATTTTCTTATGCAGGTACAATTTTAAATTCCGCAAAAACACTGCACCTCACCTATTCCCCCCCCCCCCATAGGTGAAGATAGTTGACACTAGGTGGACTTTCAGATCGTCGATCGTAGATCGACGAACTCAGAGTCCCTACTCAGAGTCCTTCTTCTCTCAAGTTCTCTGGTCGATGAACTTCTTTCTCTGGTCGACGAACTTGGAGCTCAGCCTTGACAGACTATTTTCCAGATCAGTTTTCTCTAAGCTCAGCTCGATGAAGATGATTTCTCAGCTCGACGAGCTAGAAGTTCAGGCCGACAAAATCTATTCTGAGTTCGACGATTTCTATCAGTTTGGCATTTTCTCTCATTATGATTTTATTTTGGATTACTCTAAGGCTGTAATTCTATGGTAATTAATGCTCATATTCTCATGAATATAGTCATTATTTGGCTGCATTAATTATGGATTTCACAGAGCAAATTACTTGACTTATCTACTGAGACAGTTGAGTAAATGCATTTAAGATTAATTCCAGCCGTTCAAGTCCCAGGATTCCATCATTAATTCAAAAATTCAAATTTCAAATGGCAGAAATCCTTCAGAATATAAAAGAGAAAATTCTTCTCTTCAGCACATACAACAGAAGTAGGAAGGATTGACAAGAGATTTTTCACAGAACAGCTGATACAAGTTTTACAGAGAAAAAGGATTGCCTCCTATAGGAAATTGAAGAGGAACAACAACACACAAAACAATATTTAGTCTTCTTCAGTTTCTGCTTCAACGCTTCAAAAGGACAACTATTCAACAACAGTCCAAGAAGATTCTGAGGATCTTCATCAAGGCCTACACCCTGAGCAAAGCTCTCATCTTCCTGAACCATTCAACATTTCAGGGGGAGCTCTGACAAGATCTTCCACTAAATTCTTCTCAGTTGTTTGAGAAAGAAGAGTCATCATCAATTTTTTCCCACCGTGTACAGGGTTATAACTCCCTTCAAAAGTTAACCCCTTGGTTGTTAAGTCTCCTAATCAAAAGACTTAGTTTGGTTTTGGGGCACCTGATCAAAAGATCAAAAGGGTTGTTAGATCTCCCTTGAAAAAAATAGATCTTGTGTTGACAAGGCGCATGAGCAAAAACCTGTGGTGGCAGGGCACCTGATCAAAAACCTGTAGTGGATTCCTACCAGGGTGGTAGAAGAGTGGATATACCCAAGTTTAGGGGAACCACTATAAATTTCTTGTGTCGTCTAGAATGTTGTTTTGTTTATTTTCTTTGTGCTGTGATAGTTTTTGTTTTCTTCTTTCTTTATACATATACTTTATCACCTATTTTAATCCGCTGTAAAACTTAATTGAAGTTTTAAAATACTCTATTCACCCCCTCCCCCCCCCCCCTTCTAGAGTTAAGCAGATCTATCCCTCACTTTCAATTGGTATTAGAGCATATCTGATATCTCTTTCAATTGGTATTAGAGGATATCAAATATCTCTTTCACCTGTGATCGCCTTTACCTGGATCCCAAGATCGCCCCCATTCGTCAGAAGCAGAGAAAGAGCGCCACCGTGCTAGCCGGTCCGATCAAATAGGAGGTGGAGAAGCTGCTGGAGGCGGGGTTTGTTTCGAAAATCCAATATCTAGGATGGGTCTCCAATGTTGTAATGGTGAAAAATTCTGGAGGGGCTGGCGTTTATGGATTGACTTTTCTATATTGAATAAAGCCTGCCCGAAAGATTGCTACCACTTGCCTCAAATCGACGCACTAGTTGATTCAGTCATCGAGTTTCTTGTAATGCGTTTCCTTGATGCCTTTTCAGATTTTCGCCAAATCTGGATGCATCCCCCCAACTGCCACGACGTCTCCTTCATCACCAGTGATGGCTGCTATAGATATAAAATGAAGCCCTTCGGGCTCGAGAATGCGAGCGCGACAAACCAGAGGATGATGGACCAAGTATTCATGGATCAGAATGGGGGAACTTCGAAGTGTATGTGGATGACCTCCTAGTCAAGAGCAGGAGCATCGCGGAACACATAAAGGATCTGTTAGAGGCCTTCGCCGCCCTGAGGAAGTACAAGATGCAGCTCAACCCGGCCAAGTGCGTCTTTGGGGATGGAAAGGGGAAGTTTTTATGTCACCTCCTCACTCCCACGGGATGGAGCCTAACCCCGACAAAGTTAAGGCCATTCTTGAAATGGCATCCCCGAAGGATCTAAAGGAAGTTCAGAGGTTAAACGGAAGGCTGGCAGGCCTAAGATATTTCCTCTCCAAGGTGGGAGAGAAGTGTTCTCCGTTCTTCAAAACTCTTTGAGTCAATCAGAAGTTTGAGTGGACCGCGGAATGTGAGGAGGCCTTTGGAAAGCTCAAGCAGCATCTAACTCAAGCTCCTCTCCTTCAAGGCACACAGGGAAGTGAAGACCTCCTACTCTATCTATGAGTGGGAGCGGAAGCAGTCAGTTCTATGTTGGTCAGGGAGGAAGGCAAGAAGCAGCTCCCTATCTATTATATAAGTAGAGTGTTGCAACAGGCAGAGACAAGATATCATATCCTATAAAAGTTGGTTTTTTCCTTGGTGATCTCAGCTCGTAGACTCCGCCCATATTTTTAGGCTCACTCCATCAAGGTCACCTCAGATCATCTATTCTATTGCCTCTTGGATGGAGTGGAGCATTCTGGCAGGTTGGCAAAGTGGGCGGAAGATGTTCGTGGACGGTGTTTCAGGCAAGTTTTCTGTGGGATCCAAAGTTGTGCTGGTAAGCCCGCGGGGAACTAGGATCGAGCAAACTGTCGAGATCCTCTTCCCCATCACAAAAAATAGGCGAAGTATAAACCCATGGTGGTAGGCTTGTGTCTCGCCAAGGAGTTGGTAATCCAGGATCTCAGGACTTCACCGACTTAACGGTGGTTACATTGCAGATCAGAGGAGAGTTCGAGGTATGCAATCCCACCCTGCAGAAATACTTGGTCAAGGTCAATGGGTTGATCGAGTTCTTTCAATCCTTCTTTGTCGAGCATGTACCCTGGGAGGGAAATTCAAAGGCAGACTATCTCGCCAAGTTCGGCCCCCGGGTCGGGGGCACAGTGACCGAGATATTTTGACCATCCATCGAGGAGGGGGAAATGATGGAGATCGAGCAGAGAGTTTCTTGGAAGGACCTGTTTGTTATATTCTTAATGACGGGTTGACTTCCTTCCGGTGAAGGAGCTCAGAGGAAATTTCGGTACAAGGCTGCTTATTACCTGCTACAGGAAGGGGATCTTAATCACAAAACTATCTCAAGGCCCCTAGCCAGATGTTTGTGAAAGATCAAAATCCCTCGTGTTCTAGAGGAGATCCATTCGGGAGAATGCGGCAGCCACTCAGGAACCCATACTCTGGAGTAGAGGATTCTAAGGCACGGCTACTTCTGGTCGACCATCCGAAGGGATGTCGAGGCTTTCTCAAAAAAGTGCCCGAAATGTCAGCTCTTTGTGTCTCTTCGGTTACAGCCAGCTCAACATTTTCGCTCGATCACCGCTCCCTGGCCTTTTTCCATCTTTAGAATGAATTTGATAGGCCCTTTCCCCCAAGCCAGCGGTGAGAGGAAGTTCATTCTAGTCATGATCGACTACTTTTCCAAGTGGATCGAGATAGAGGCCCTAGCTAAGACCACTTCTCTGATCGTGAAGAACTTCATCTGGAGAGAGATTTCTTGTAGGCTCGGGATTCCTCTCGCCATCGTCACCTACAATGGTCCATAGTTTGCCAGCTTGGAGCTGGAGGAATTCTGCAAGCAGCTAGGGATGGATCTTCGAATTGCCTCTATGCATCATCCTCGGAGAAACAGATAGGTGGAGGCCACCAACAAGCTAATCATCAATCTCCTGAAGAATAAGGTCACTAATCTGAAGGGAAATTGGGCAGAGCAACTTCCCTCAGTCCTACGGGCTCTGAGAATAACTCCTAGCTCAGCCCCGGGGGAAACACCATTCAAGTTATCCCTCGGGTCCGAGGCACTCATCCCAGTGGAGTTTGAGGTTCGGAGTAAAAGAGTCATAGCAGCAGCAGAAGGCAGCAAAGAATGGTGTTTGGAAAATAAAGATGCTCAGAGACTTTCACTGGACTACATTGAGGAACTCCGCGACTTAGCCTCCATCTGCCAGGAGGAAATCAAAAGGCGTATGGATAAGAACTTTGACAAGAACATCCGCCTCAAGCATTTCCTAGCAGGAGACTTGGTCATGAAGAAGGTGGATGTTGTGGGAAGGGAAGCAACAGTTGGCAAACTGCATCCCAACTGGGAAGGTCCTTTCATCGTCCAGGAAGCCCTATCTGCGGGTTACTATCGTCTGCAAGATCAAGAAGGGGAGCAACTAGGGATTACTTAGAGTGGGGATGACCTGAAAAGGTTCAACCCCTAGCGGTAACATGTACTGATTATCTGTAATGATTATTTCTATGTTTTTTATACAATTCCTCACCCCCGGAGGCATAGGTAGTTACGAGTTATCTTCTTTATATGATTGTATCTCAAGTTAGCTAGAAGCAGTAAAGGCCAACTCCCCGATCGATTCAGGAAACCAGCATTCGACCTGTTCCTCATAAATAGCCCAGGACGGACGATAGGACGATGCTTCGCGATTTAAGCATCCTTGTAAGACTGAGCCCCTGCATTGATGGCCAAGATCAGATCCCCACTTGCATGTCGGCCTAGCTACCCCCAACTGCATCTCTCCTCTGACTGGAGGAAATTTTAGGAATAGATCTTGACGCTAACATCCCAAACTCGATAAAGTAAGGCCCGCTCTTAGCGACCGTTTGTGCTATAAAACAGG
Organism: Platanthera guangdongensis; assembly: GCA_039583875.1. NCBI lineage: Eukaryota > Viridiplantae > Streptophyta > Magnoliopsida > Asparagales > Orchidaceae > Platanthera > Platanthera guangdongensis. The sequence continues at coordinate 105,579,669 of CM077153.1, forward strand.
ATGCTTTTTCTTTTTTTTTTTGCCAAGGAGGGATAACCCACCAAGCCCTGGAAGGAACAAGTTCGTGGAAGGATGATGAGCTCGAGTGTGTGAGTCCTTAGGGACCCCTCGATGATCAGTTCCCTTTGCTTGTGTCCTTGCCATCGCGGCCAGTTGACAAAGATGGAGGCGATCTCCACAGTGGGATTGGGACACAAGACTTCGACCTATTTCTCCTAAATAGCCCAAGACGGATGATAGAACGATGCTTCGGGATTTAAGCATCCTTATAAGATCGAGCCCTTGCATTGACGGACGAGATCAGCTCCTCTGATGCATGTCGGCCTAGCTACCCCTGATTGCATCTCTCCTCTGAATGGAGGAACTATTAGAAACAAGTCTGGACGCCGACCTCCCAATTCGACGAAGGAATGCTTGTCGTAATTTTATTAACTTCTTTCGTCTTCAAAAATGTTGGTACAGTTAATTACCCGATAATATTTTTGAGCAACGGGACGAATCGCTTCGACACCGACATGAGTGCTCGAGTCTCCACCGCCAGTTGAGCTTGTCTCCTGGTTGGTGTCAACTCCTCCACCACCAGTTAAGTTCGGCTCCTGCTAGGTTTCTACTATGTTCCTCAACTAAGTCATGTCGAGCTCCTATGAGGTATGCGACTATGTAGGTCCGAGTATGTTATGGCAAGTATGCGAGTAAACACAGATGCGAGCATCGGAGTGCGAACTGTTAGAGCAACTATACCCATGCGAGTAATGACTACGCGACTAAGAGCGACATCAACGTCCGAGTAAGAATACAACAAGCACTCAACCTATCCGAGCCTCTGAGCCTAGCGAGCGTCATCAATCAGCGAGCACGTGAATATAGAAGAAAAAGGGCAGTAACTTAAAAACTTGTATATATATCAAAAATTTTGCAAGTTGCAAAATTTTGTGTTTACAATCCTTTATATGCAAGCATGAAGAAAATCTGCGAGCAACTAGGACTCATCATTGCTTGTATCAGGCTGATATTCATCGTCTCCAATATCGACATCTTCCTCGTCCTTGCCTTCATCCTTGCCCTTCTCTCCATCATCCTCGTCGCCACTGTCATCACTGCTCTCTTTGTTGCTGCTACTGTTGTCGCTAACGCTGGATTCAAATGCAGAGGTGATGCGAACAGGAGAGTTGGAATCCTTGGCAAGCAACTCTGGGATAAGTTCTTGGATAGTCAGGCGCATGGCCTCCTCGACAAGGTGGTCGTTGATCCTCAACCTGGCAAAGATGATATCCCCCAATGCTCGCACTATCCCGCGGTTGTCGGTATCTCCTCCTAATGGGGGCAGACCTTCTTGACCCACCTGTGCGGGGATTCCACCTGTTGTTACCCGGCAAGGCGAGGAGCTGAAGGACCAGCGCGATCATTAGTTACAGCTGGGCGAGTTTCTAGCTCAGCGACCCGGATTTAGGAAGCTTCTAGCTCGGGCCTGGTGTAACGCCCCCGGTTTTTCTGTGTTTTGTTTGATCTCTGGCTGGCATTACAATGATGTGTTTCCGGCCTTTCGCCATTTTAGAGCATGGTCTTAACTCTTTAGGTTCCTTGTGTGGCCTGGTTGTAGCCTGTTAGCAAGATTCCCCAGCTAGCCGGAGTCTGTTTGGTGACTCGGTTGGGCCTCTTAGGGAATGCTTGTGTTTTGGCTTCGGGTGGTGATATCCCGAGTTTTGTTCGTCGAATGCTAATTTCAACTTCGCAGTTGTGTTCGTAGCGTGGGTTTTTAGCTGCGATGTGAATTTCCTCAATTTCTGAGATGTTTCGATTCTTGCGTCATTTTGATATGGCAAGTAATTAATATATATTGATTTGTTTATTATTAAAATTGGTGCTTATAAATAGCCTTAGGTTAGAAATTAGGGCTCGGTTCATTGTCTCTTTTCATTGTCTTTTTTTTTCGAAGAGGCCGCCGCCTGTGCGAGAGGAAGAGAACCGCCGGACTACCCTGGCCTTCGGACGCCGATTCCTGGAGATTTAGCGGTCGAAATTCGATTTCGAGAGTGGATCTGGATTGCTCTCGCTTGGATCTGCATTCCTTATGTTCCTCGGCTTGGTGCTCTGCATCTAGATCCAAGAGTGAGGGAAGTGGCCGACCAAGCTTTGCTGGTATTGAGGCAAGTGATGTCCCCTCATCCTTGCCAAAGCTGATCCTTGTTTTTCTTCTTGATTAAATTTTATCTCTCTCCTTCTTAGATCCCAGGTGTACTCTAGGATTTGTCCTCGATTATACTGTTGTTAGTGTAGAGAAGTTCCAGTTAAATCTCAGTTTTTCTTGAGAGAATGTGTCTAATAGGGACGGATTTGGTACGGTTCAGGTTGAGTAGTTAGCAATTGCCGATAGAAGATGAATTTCTTTTTTATAGAGAGGCATTTTGTTCTTGTTTTGGTTGGTTGCTGGATCTGGCGCTAGTGTCGAGTGGGGCTCGACATCGGCCAGTCTAGGTGTCGACACATTGTGTCGACACCGGCCAGTCGAGGTGTCGACACATTGTGTCGACACCGGCCAGTCGAGGTGTCGACACTTTGTGTCGACACCGGCCAGTCGAGGTGTCGACACATTGTGTCGACACCGGCTAGTCGAGGTGTCGACACCTTGTGTCGACACCGGACGGTCAGGGTGTCGACACCTTGTGTTGACACCGACCGCGGGAGTGTCGACACTTTGTGTCGACACCGGCCGCGGTAGTGTCGACACCGGCCGCGGTAGTGTCGACACCGGCCGCGGTAGTGTAGACACTTTGTGTCGACACCGGCCTGTTGTGGTGTCGACATATCGTGTCGACACCGGTTGTTGTGTCGTTTTTGGGTCAGGTAACACTCAGAGTTGGTTCGGGTTAGGCGTGCAAGGCCGCGTCGGTTGGACCCGACGTTTTTGCCTTGGGTTCGTGTGTTTCTTTAGGATTGTTAGTGCGACTTTTCCCTAGGGGGGGGTATTGAGTGTTCGTCTAATTTTTTGCATGCCGACTCTTATGTTGTGGCAGGTGGTGGAGTTTTGGCGGCCTCTGGAGTGGTGGTTTTTTTTGTGGAGAGCTGTGGCCACCGCCTTTTGCCCCGGTTTGGGTTGGCGTGTGTGGGACCCTAGTGTTGTCACTGTTTGACCCCTTAGCCCTTTTTGGATCTGGTTTTGGTTATGTATTTAGATCCATGTTTTGATCACCGCCATTAACCGACGTGTTAGGACTGTTAGTACCATTCCTATTATATGGCTTCTTCTTTTGGCATATATGTATATGTCTTGACGCTGTTGCAGGCTCTTTTGGTAAGGTATATTGCTTTTATTACTCGCACGTGGTGTGCTCTGCTGTGCTGTAGACAGTGCTCTTTTCTTACTGTCATCCCCTTTCTTTTACTTATAACAGTTGTTGCCTGGTTGGTAAACCCTTCTTATTTGCTCATAAATCTAATGCTTTATTTACCTTTTTGATTATTTTCTTGCTGAGGTGTTCTTTTCTTGAATGCCTCAGGTCCAGGTTGTAGCCAGTTCTGCAGCTAGTTCTTTTGGAGGGGCTTGTTGGTGGCCTCTTGGGTAGCTGAGATAGCTGATCCCCGATTTTTGTGAGGTAGTTCTTTACCTTTCTGTATAGACATACATACTCATCAGTGGGTTCGTGTCAGGTTGTTAACGCCCACTGGTGGCTTCATGCGATGCTGGGTATGAATTTAAACTGCTATTCATGCCTATTTGTGGTTGTTTACTTGCTTCTGGGAAGGATTTATGCTAGGTTGCATGTTAGATATTTTAAACCCTAAAGGCATTACTATATGTATCTCATGCATAGCATATTTATAAAACCAAGACACTATTTTTCCTTAGCGTAAAAGACTATCTTTCATATATACTAAATTCACTTTAGAGTCGTGCATACCATGAGTCGTCCCTCGGGGACACTTATGCTCACTTAGGGTGTCAGCTTAATTGAACCAAAGTATTTTCTGCTGCGTATAAACATACTTTTAATTGTGGACTAGCTGATCCACCGTGCCGAGGGATACGACCATTCAACATAACTGGTTTTCTTTCATATTAATCTAAGATTTTCCTTAAGTCTGGAGTTTAGCCTGAGCGTGTGCAGTTATCCCCTGCACGACGTGGCATCACGGCACGTGTTTTCTCTTGCTCTGATTCGATTTTATCGTTGAGAAAATGCGGGTTGTGACAGTTGGTATCATAGGGAGGTTGCTTGACAAATGGTCGGGCAACCTTTCCCTTATTTGCATTAGTGGTTAGCGTCATACCATACACATGCCGATATGTCATCAGCACATCTTGGCCGAAGCACGAACACTACACTCATGAGCATGAAGAAGTATACGGGGCATATTATGTAGTATGGGATGCATAATATGTGTTTGTAAATGGATCCACCATAGGAGGCAACATGTGAGGGTTATGTAGTATGGGATGCATAACCTCACCACATGAATGCGGCTAGCACGTTTTCTTTTTTCGTTGTATGGAAATGTTATGTAGTATGGGATGCATAACATTTTCATGTGTACGCAGCCCATGGCATGCATTAAGGCCTTTTTAGAATGAATAGCACATCATGCATAGCATAACATTTCATAAGCACAACGTGTCAAGCTAAAGATTTGCATGATGACATCGTACATGCATGGTTTTGAGTCAAGCAGAATACAAATACATGCATTCATGGTTTAGGCACATGAGTTAGAATGATGGTGGTGAACCATCTTAGAGTAAGCATAACATCATCATGGCAAAAACAACTCCCAGAGCAAGTTTTGCAGTTGAAATTCATATTTAAGTGTGTTTTTCTGTACCGGGTAGTTTTGTTCTAGCTATTGGGCTAGGTTTTGTCTAAAGCTTGTGCGATTATAGGATGGCGAGACGTCCTGCGACGAGATCGACCCCCCAATCCGAGGGTGAGACGTCAGGAGCGCAGAGCGAGGCATTGGTAGAAAACCTGCGGCAGAGTAACGAGGCGTTATCGAGGCAGGTAGTGGCTATGAAGGCTCAGATTCAGTCTCTTGTAGCGGTGGTGGCGGGACAGACTCCGAGAGTTCAGGACCCCGCTGAGGGGGTAGTTGTTCCTGCCCCTCCTGCTCCTCCTGTGCCTATGGTTGTGGTGCCCCTGGGGATGGTATTCATATCCCAGTTTCAGCGGCTTAGGCCCCCTACTTATGATGGGCAAGCAGATTTCATGATTTTGGATGACTGGCTGATTTCCATTGAAGAGATGTTCTCTTACTCTGGGATTGCGGACGATCATAGAGTGATGCTCGCTGCCTATCAGCTCAAGGGCTTAGCAAACAGTTGGTGGCTGAGGGAGAAAGAGAGCTTGGTGACAGGATGCACTTGGGAGTCATTTAAGGTGATGTTGTTAAGTAAGTTTTTGCCTTCAGTCGAGCGGGACCGGCTAATGAATGACTTTCTTCATTTAAAGTAGAGGAAACTCACGGTTAGTGAGTATGAGATTGATTTTAGTAAGTTGAGTCGGTTTGCTCTTGGTCTGGTGAGTGTTGAGGCGGACCGAGTTAAGCGATTTCTGGGTGGACTGAGAAGCGACATTCAGCAGTTAGCGAATGCCTACGGAGCAGTCAGTTATGTCGGTGTAGTTGAAGCTGCCTTAAGTGTTGAGGCCATTGAGAATGCCAAGAATAGAGGCCAGCAGTTGAGGAAGGATAAGCGGAAATCCGGTGGATGGAAGAGCCCTCAGGAACCTGATGCTGTCTCGAGAAAGAAGATCAAAGAGGTTTGTAGTTTTTGTGGCCGGCCAGGCCACCCCTTTGAGAAGTGTTTCCAAAGTTTGGGAGCGCAGAAGAAGGAACAGGTGCACGCAATTCAGGGTGCTCCCAGAGGAGACTTGGTGTGTGCCTTGTGTGGAAGGAAGGGGCATGATGTTGCCCGATGCTGGTTAAAAGATAAAGTTCGTTTTCAGTGTGTGCAGAAGGATCATCTCAAGACAAGGTGCCCACAGCTCCAGCCTATTCTGCAGCCAGTTCCCCTCCAGGCTTTACCATCGCCTCAGCAAATGGATAAAGGAAAGGGGAAGCTGAATGTGCTTTTGGCATACGAAGCGCAGACTTCGACCCAGGTTATCTCAGGTTCGACTCCTCCCCAGTCGTTTCGTTATGTCCCCTTTTTGGTTGTAGTTTTCGTTTTAGCACTTATTGCCTTAGATGCGTGTGCAATTCGTAGGACGATTTAAGGTAAAGAACCGCTGGGTGCGCGTTCTCTTTGACTCCGGCGCTACCCACTCGTTCGTGGCTAGAGCCTTCGTGGAGCGGTTCAGTTTGGGCCTTGATCGTGTTGTGGAGCCTTTTGCGTTAAGTTCCCCTCCGGTGACTCTGTGGTTACAGACCTGGGTGTCCTTGATTGTCCGATTTTGTTGGGGGATTTTCTAGCAAAGGCAGATCTGAAGGTGATTGACCTGGAGGATTTCGACGTTATTTTGGGCATGGACTGGTTGTCAAGGTACGATACAGTTATCCAGTGCAAGGGTAAGCGCTTGGACTTCGTCAAAGACAACGGTCAGTCAGGGAGCGTTTATGGGTATTCTCTCCAGGAGTCTCCAGTCATTTCTGTGGTGCGTGCTCGGAAGTTGCTTGATTCTGGCTGCTTTGCCTGTGTGGTCTCTCTGGTAGGGGCAGTTGTTAGTGTGCCGCGATTGGAAGAGATTCTTGTAGTGTGTGACTTTTCGGATGTGTTTCCTGACGATCTTCCCGTTCTTCCACCTGATCGAGATGTCGAGTTTGTTATAGATTTGGAGCCAGGCACGCATCATATTGTAAAGGCGTCGTACCGGATGGCCCCGCGAGAGCTGGAAGAGTTGCGAATCCAGCTAGATGAGATGTTGGCAAAAGGTTTCATAAGGCCGAGTTCTTCGCCTTTGGGTGCACCAGTGCTGTTCGTTAAAAAGAAAGATGGGTCGATGAGGTTATGCATCGACTATAGAGAGCTGAACAAGGTTACTGTTAATAACAGGTACCCCTTGCCGCAAATCGATGATTTGTTTGACCAACTGCGTGGTAGCTCTGTGTTTTCCAAGATTGATCTTCGATCGGGCTATCACCAGTTGAGGATTCGGGAGTCAGATGTTCCGCGGACGGCGTTCCGCTCTCGTCATAGGCATTTTGAGTTTTTGGTTATGTCATTTGATTTGACTAATGCGCACTCAGCTTTTATGGATTTGATGAACAGAGTTTTCAAGGATTTTCTAGATAAGTTTGTGATTGTCTTTATAGATGATGTTTTGGTGTACTCTAAAGATGCGAAGGAGCATGATCGACATTTGCGTCTGGTCTTGGCGACTCTGAGAGACCATAAGCTATACGCCAAGCTGAGCAAATGCGAATTTTGGTTGCCTCAAGTTTCTTTTCTAGGCCATGTGGTTAATAAGGAGGGAATATTAGTGGACCCAGAAAAGATCGCTGCTGTTATGGAATGGGCGAGACCTGTTACTCCCAAAGAGATCAGAAGCTTCTTGGGTTTGGCTGGCTATTATAGAAGATTTGTAGAGGGATTCTCTACCTTGTTCGCGTCGTTGACCAAGTTGAAGCAGAAGAATGTAGCCTTCATATGGGATGGCAAGTGTGAGGAGGCTTTTGAGGAACTAAAAAGACGGTTATGTTCGGCTCCAATTTTGTCTTTGCCTACTGAGGGTAGTGAGTATGATATATATGTGGATGCGTCGCATGTCAGACTGGGCTGCGTTTTGATGCAGGGCGGGAAGGTGATTGCGTACGGGTCAAGGAAGCTAAAGACTCACGAGAGGAATTACCCTACGCATGACCTGGAGTTTGCAGCTGTGATCAATGCGCTGAAATTATGGAGGCATTTGCTATATGGCGCGCAGTGCAAGATTTTCACGGATCATAAGAGTTTAAAGTATGTCTTCACCCAGAAAGAATTGAATCTGCGCCAGCGGTGATGGTTGGAGTATGTGGCCGACTATGATGTTGAAATCCAGTACCATCCGAGCAAGGCTAATGTGGTGGCCGACGCCCTGAGTCGGAAGTCAGGGAAGATTTTCAATCTCTCCGCCGAGCGTCTAGTGGAAGAATTCTTTTTGATGGACATTTCTGTGGGAAGCTGCGATTCGCAGAGTAGTTTGGCAGTGGCAGAACCTTCGTGGATTGCGCTTACGACACTGCATCAGAAGGATGATCCCGATCTTCTGCATTTGTATCTTCGAGCTGAAAAAGATGAATTACCAGATTTCTCTATAGATGATGCGGGTACCTTGAAGTATCGTGGCAGGTTTTGCATCCCCACCGTTGGATATATCCGGGATTTGGTGTGCAGAGAAGCCCACGGATCTAGTGTTGCCTACAATCCAGGGTCTACCAAGATGTATCATGATTTAAAGCAGATTGCCTGGTGGTATGGGATGAAGAGAGGTATAGCCAGATTTGTTTCTGAGTGTCACACTTGTAGGCATGTGAAAGTCGATTATGGGAGGCCTGGTGGCAAGCTAACTCCCTTGGAGATTCCGACGTGGAAGTGGGAGAGTATCTTGATGGATTTCATTACAGGCTTACCGAGATATCCTAAGGGGCATGATTCTGTTTGGGTAATCGTAGACAGATTGACAAAGAGTGCTCATTTCGTACCATTTAAGATCGTTTATCCTATGAGGAAGATAGCCGAGCTGTATCTGGAAGAGGTTGTCAGATTGCATGGTGTACCTGTAAGTATCATATCGGATCGAGACTCTAGGTTCACGTCTCGTTTTTGGAAGATCCTCCAAGAGGGGTTGGGTACAGATTTGAGATATTCCACAGCTTATCATCCGCAGACCAACAGTCAGACAGAGAGAGTAAATCAGATTGTGGAAGATATGATCCGATGCTATATTCTGGACCACGGAGGAGCGTAGGACGAGCGCTTGTGGCTTATGGAATTCGCGTATAACAACGTTATCAAGAAAGCTTGCAAATGGCTCCTTTTGAAGTTTTGTATGGGAGGCGCTGCAGGACTCCCTTATTTTGGGCTGAGCTTGGCGAGAGACCTTTGTTGGGTCCAGAAGCGCTCGAGGAGATGGAAACCGCTGTTAAGCTTATTCGGGAAAAGCTTCGTTTAGCCCAGGAGAGATATGAGAAGAACGCCAACCGGCGTAGATCGGACTTGGAATTTGTTGTGGGGGACTCAGTGTTCTTAAAGGTCTCCCCGTTGATCGGAGTCAAGCGGTTTGGCAAGAATAGGAAGTTGGACCCGAGGTACGTGGGGCCGTTTCTGATTGTTGAGCGGATTGGGTTATCAGCCTATAGGCTGGCTTTGCCCGCAAATTTCTCTGGCGTGCATGATGTCTTTCACGTCAGTCAGCTGCGGAAATGTGTGCTGAATGGCAGGCAGGTTTTGGATTCTGTGCCTCAGTTGGAGCCGAATCTTTCTTATGTGGAGGTACCTGTCTGCATATTGGATTCTCAAGTTCGTGCGTTGCGGAAGAAGACTATTCCTATGGTTAAAGTTTTATGGAGGAATCAGGATGTGGAAAGCGCGACTTGGGAATTGGAGTCGGCTATGAGGGAGGCTCACCCTCATCTATTTCCCTGATCTTGTGCCTGGTATGTTCTGTTTTATTTTTATATATAGCCCTTTCCTGGCCCTTTCTCTCTCCTTCTTTATAGGAGTGTCGTGAGTAAAGTTTCGAGGCGAAACTTTCTTTTTGGGGGAGTGGCTGTAACGCCCCCGGTTTTTCTGTGTTTTGTTTGATCTCTGGCTGGCGTTGCGATGATGTGTTTCCGGCCTTTCGCCGTTTTAGAGCGTGGTCTTAACTCTTTAGGTTCCTTGTGTAGCCTGGTTGTAGCCTGTTAGCAAGATTCCCCAGCTAGCCGGAGTCTGTTTGGTGACTCGGTTGGGCCTCTTAGGGAATGCTTGTATTTTGGCTTCGGGTGGTGATATCCTGAGTTTTGTTCGTCAAATGCTAATTTCGACTTCGCAGTTGTGTTCGTAGCGTGGTTTTTTAGCTCCGATGTGAATTTCATCAATTTCTGAGATGTTTCGGTTCTTGCGTCATTTTGATATTGCAAGTAATTAATATATACTGATTTGTTTATTATTAAAACTTGTGCTTATAAATAGCCTTAGGTTAGAAATTAGGGCTCGGTTCATTGTCTCTTTTCATTGTCTTTTTTTTTGGAAGAAGTCGTCGCCTGTGCGAGAGGAAGAGAACCGCCGGACTACCCTAGCCTTCGGACGCCAATTCCTGAAGATTTAGCGGTCGAAATTCGATTTTGAGAGTGGATCTAGATTGCTCTCGCTTGGATCTGCATTCCTTCTGTTCCTCGGCTTGGTGCTCTGCGGCTAGATCTGAGAGTGAGGGAAGTGGCCGACCAAGCTTTGCTGGTATTGAGGCAAGTGATGTCCCCTCATCCTTGCCAAAGCTGATCCTTGTTTTTCTTCTTGATTAAATTTTATCTCTCTCCTGCTTAGATCCCAGGTGTACTCTAGGATTCGTCCCCGATTATACTGTTGTTAGTGTAGAGAAGTTCCAGGTAAATCTCAGTTTTTCCTGAGAGAATGTGTCTAATAGGGACGGATTTGGTACGGTTCGGGTTGAGTAGTTAGCAATTGACGATAGAAGATGAATTTCTTTTTTGTAGAGAGGCGTTTTGTTCTTGTTTTGGTTGGTTGCTGGATCTGGCGCTAGTGTCGAGTGGGGCTCGACACCGGCCAGTCGAGGTGTCGACACTTTGTGTCGACACCGGCCAATCGAGGTGTCAACACATTGTGTCGACACCGGCCTGTCGAGGTGTCGACACATTGTGTCGACACCGGCCAGTCGAGGTGTCGACACATTGTGTCGACACCGGCCAGTCGAGGTGTCGACACCTTGTGTCGACACCGGCCGCGGTAGTGTCGACACCTTGTGTCGACACCGGCCGCGGTAGTGTCGACACCTTGTGTCGACATCGGCCGCGGTAGTGTCGACACTTTGTGTCGACACCGGCCTGTTGTGGTGTCGACACATCGTGTCGACACCGGTTGCTGTGCCGGTTTTAGGTCAGGTAACACTCGGAGTTGGTTCGGGTTAGGCCTGCAAGGCCGCGTCGGTTGGACCCGACGTTTTTGCCTTGGGTTCGTGTGTTTCTTTAGGATTGTTAGTGTGACTTTTCCCTAGGGGGGTATTGAGTGTTAGGCTAATTTTCTGCATGCCGACTCTTGGGTTGTGGCAGGTGGTGGAGTTTTGGCGGCCTCTAGAGGGGTGGTTTTTTTTGTGGAGAGCTGTGGCCACCGTCTTTTGCCCGGGTTTGGGTTGGCGTGTGTGGGACCCTAGTGCTGCCACTATTTGACCCCTTAGCCCTTTTTGGATCTGGTTTTGGTTATGTATTCAGATCCATGTTTTGATCACCGCCATTAACCCACGTGTTAGGACTGTTAGTACCTTTCCTATTCTATGGCTTCTTCTTTTGGCATATATGTATATGTCTTGACGCTGTTGCAGGCTCTTTTGGTAAGGTATATTGCTTTTATTGCTCGCACTTGGTGTGCTCTGCTGTGCTGTAGACAGTGCTCTTTTCTTACTGTCATCCCCTTTCTTTTACTTATAGCAGTTGTTGCCGGGTTGGTAAACCCTTCTTATTTGCTCATAAATCTAATGCTTTATTTACCTTTTTGATTATTTTCTTACTGAGGTGTTCTTTTCTTGAATGCCCCAGGTCCAGGTTGTAGCCAGTTCTGCAGCTAGTTCTTTTGGAGGGGCTTGTTGGTGGCCTCTTGGGTAGCTGAGATAGCTGATCCCCGATTTTTGTGAGGTAGTTCTTTACCTTTCTGTATAGACATACATACTCACCAGTAGGTTCGTGTCAGGTTGTTGACGCCCACTGGTGGCTTCTTGCGATGCTGGGTTTGAATTTAAACTGCTATTCATGCCTATTTGTGGTTGTTTACTTGCTTCTGGGAAGGATTTATGCTATGTTGCATGTTAGATATTTTAAACCCTAAAGGCAATACTATATGTATCTCATGCATAGCATATTTATAAAACCAAGACACTATTTTTCCTTAGCGTAAAAGTCTATCTTTCATATATACTATAATCACTTTAGAGTTGTGCATACCATGAGTCGTCCCTCGGGGACACTTATGCTCATTTAGGGTGTCAGCTTAATTGAACCAAAGTATTTTTTGCTGTGTATAAACATACTTTTAATTGTGGACTAGCTGATCCAACGTGCCGAGGGATATGACCATTCAACATAACTGGTTTTCTTTCATATTAATCTAAGATTTTTTTGTTGGGTACATTGGAAAATATGTACCTGATTTAAAGAAGCCTCACCCTACTCAATGATATACATCAAGGTGTATTTTATGTGCTTTGAGTTTATTTGTGCAGGTTAAGTAACTACAGGATTGCAGGAAAAATTCTAAGTCCATGTGTCGACACCCAGAAGAAAAGTGTCGACACTTATGAAGTCTTGTGTCGACACCTAGAGAAGCTGTGTCGATACTTGGAGTAATTGTGTCTACACCAGGAAGGCAGAGTCGACACCAGAAGAAAAGTGTCGACACATACAGGCTGTGTCAACACACTGTGAAGAATTGTCTACATAATCAGTGTCGACACTTAGAGGCAGTGTCGACACCCAGAGAAACTTTGTCGACATCAAAAGTGTCGACGCCAGGAGGATGTGTCGACACTCAGCAAAGTTTCAACACATGAAGGCATGTGTCGACACAAAGGAGATGTGTCGACACTCAACAAAGTTCAATACAAGAAGGCTTGTGTCGACACAGAGGAGATGTGTCGACACACAGCAGAATTCAAATAAGTATTAAAGAAGAAGTACTTGTGTCGACACACAGAACCAGTGTCGACACATTCAACAGAAGGCTTGTGTCGGCACACAGAATCAGTGTCGACACATTCTGAAGAATCTGTGTCGAGAAGCAGTTACAACAACACAAGGAGTTGTGTCGACACCATCAAGGCTAGTGTCGACACTTAGTCTACTTGTGTCGACACTTAGTCTATTTGTGTCGACACATAAAGACTATCTGTCTCGACACTTTCAGACAGTGACAGAGATTTCAAGAAGTGACTGGATGACTTGACAGCTGCCATTTCAACCGGTCAACTGCAACTAATAGAGACGTCAGAAAGTTGTTAGAAACCGGATCAGCCGGTTACCTTGGAGGAAGTCTATTTAAATACCTTTCTCCTTCAACAGAAAGTGAGCAATCAAGGAATTGAAAAACAACACAACAAAGAAGAAGACCTTCAAGAGAAGATCTAAGAAGTTGGAGAGAGAGCTCCTTCTAAGAAGAACAGCTGTTGAACCAGGCTGATAAGTAAGATTCAGATTGAGATCTGATTCACAAGATAGAAGTTGATTGAAGATCATCTTCAAGAGATACAACCCTACTGTGTTCTAATTCAAGAAGCTTTGAAGAAAGCCAAGGGAGGTTGATCTCTGCCAAGTTCTCTCAAGAACTCATCAAGAAGCCAGTCAACTCATCTCTCTCTTTTAGAGTTGTGGTTATTACTTTGTATTATCAATATATCTGTAGGATCTTGTATAGATCTGAGCTATAAGCCTATTTTATATAGGCTTAGTGTAGGAGTTTGTGTGCTCTGAGTGTAGGTCTTGTTGAAGACTGAGGTAGGGCCTTGGGCCTGAGTTGTAGTAGACTGTGTTCTCTGAGTGTAGGTCTTATTGAAGACTGAGTGGTAGGGCTATTATGCCTGAGTTGTAGGAGTGGGATCACTCTGAGTTGTAGGAACTTGTTTGGGGTTCTGAGTTGTAAGATCTGAGGATCTGAGAAGAAGTGGAGAAGTTAGGCTGAATCTAGTACACTACTAGATAGGCGAAGGGGGAAAGTGGATGTACCCAGACCTTGGGGAACCACTATAAATCCTGTGTGCACTCTGTGAATGTTTGATTGTATGGTTGCTGTGTTGTGATTAGTGTAGCATTGCATTTGCTGTACAGTAGTTCTACCTTAATTTTAAAAAGATAAAGTTCACCTATTCACCCCCCCCCCCCTCTAGGTGTTTAGGCACTATTTCTTTCACGTGGTATCAAAGCGAGGTTACTCAAAAAGGACATAACAGTCTGAGTAAGATCCTGTAGGCAGAATCAGAATGATCAAGAATCAAGAAAATGGGTTCTAGTGAGAATCACAAAGAGTTGGGATCCATGAAATTGCCAATCTGCAGAAAAGAGATTTTTCCCATATGGAAAGAAAGGGTTAGACTCTTTATGGAAGCATCTGACCCAAGAATATACATCACAGTCAAAGAAGGGCCATATGTGCCAATGAAGATATCTATTCTAGATGCAAATCAGAAAACTCCTAAGTACTATTCAGAAATGACTAAAGATGAAATAATTCTGGCCACTATGGACAAGAGGGCCCAGAATATTATTGTTAGTGCAATTGATGATGCCACATTTCATAATTTAATTCACTGTAAAACTTCAAAAGAAATGTGGGACACACTGATAGTTTACATGGAGGGATCAGAAGAAGTAAGACAAGATAGGAAGTCTTTATTAAATCAGGAATATGAAAGCTTCAGACAAGAAAAGTCTGATAGCATTACTGAATGCTACAAGAAGTTCTATAGGATGGTCAATGAATTGATGTCCTATGGAAGAGAATTCAGCAACTATGAGCTGAATGACAAGTTCTTAAGATCCCTGACTAAGGACTGGGACACCAAGATTTGTGCCATTAGGGAAATGGCCAAATTAGCTGATATACCTCCTCCAACTTTGTTTGGAAAACTGCTATCTTATGAAATGCAGTTAATGGTTAGAAAGGAGTAAGAGAAGACTACTAGAGTGGAGCATAAGGAAAGAGATGCAGCCTTCAAGACTGAAGCCACTAGGAAGTATAGAAGCAAGTCTCCATCTCCACCTCAAATAGTTGCTGAGACTGTCACAGAAAATTCAGACAGCAAGAATTCAGAAAGCAGTGAAAGTGATGAAGACTTTGCAGCTTTCACTAGGCATTTTCAAAAGTTTCTGAAGAAGAAGCAGTGGAGGTCTAAGCCTACCACTTCTCAGCCAAAAGATGACTACTATCAGAAAAGAAAGTCATCAAGAAATGATAGAAGAAAGTCCAAGCCCAGCAAATCTACATCTTCAAAAATTGTGTGCTATTGCTGTAATAGACAGGGACATATAGTAGCTGACTGTCCAGAAAAGAGGAAGGAGACAACTGACAAGAAGAAGACTCAGTTTAAGAGCAAAAAGGAAAAGTCCTTTGTTGCTAAGAAAGACAAAAGTTTGACTGATCAGTCATCTTCAGAAACAAATTCAGAAGATGAAGCCTATATTGGATTGTTTGCTGAAGAGCAGGAAGATGAGTTCATGCAGCTGATGAATTCAATTTATGAACATGAGGACAATCAGTGCAAAGGGCTGATGGCATTATCTGAAGGAGACAAAATCCAGGATCAGCCTGGACCAAGTAAGGTACAAAGTTGTTCTACTTGTTCAATTTCTTGTACTGAGTCAGAATCAGATACATTTGCATCAAGTTAAGTGGGTGGGTCTGAATCTGAAGGAGATATTCATCAGTTAATTGATGAATATAGGGACTTGTTGCAGGCCTTGAAGAAAAGCAAAACCTTAGCCAAAACTCAGGCAAAGGAAATTGCTAGTCTTAAATTGGCTACTGCTGATTCAGACAAGTTCTTTGATCAGAAACTAAATAAAATAGCCAGGCTGAAGAACATTACTGTTATTCAGATGGGAACTATTACATTTAAGAATGATCAAATTAGAAATCTGGAGGTTAGACTTCAGAAGGAGAGAGAAATTGTAGCAAGTTTTTTTAAACCAAAATCTATTTTACCTTTGATAGATGAGTTTGTACATTAAAAGGGTAAAACTGGATTGGGGTTTACAAAACCTGCCTGGACAGATAGGTCCAAATCTAAGGGCAAATCCCCAGCACTCAACAAGAAGCCTGCTGTAGATAAAATAGTCAGGGTTGTACCTAAACAAAGGTACAACAGATTTGAGTGCTGGTGTTGTGGCAAGGTAGGACACTTTGCCATAGATTGTTGGCACAATTTAAGTGTCAAGGAGAGTAGCAAACTGCCTGCTAGAAAAGCTACAGGTAGTTTTGTTAAAATTCAGACTAACTTGCACCAAGGACCCAAGAATTATTTGGGTTCTAAGGTTAAGTAATCTGTTTTGCAGGTGAGTCCAAGTGGCCATGCCCCTATATGGTACTTGGACAGTGGATGTTCCAGGCACATGACTGGAACTAGGAGGTTGCTGAAGGACTATTCACCTATCAAGGATAGCCCTAAAGTTACCTTTGGTGGTTCAGAAAAAGGAATCATCAAAGGCTTTGGTAACATTTCTAGCAACCAAATATTAATTACTCAAGTAGCTTATGTAAAGGGTTTGAAACATAACCTCATTAGCATAAGTCAGCTGAGTGATTTAGGATATGACATCTCATTTGTCAAGGATGGTTATCATATCAAAAGGTCAAGTGATCAAAAGATCATTCTGACTGGATATAGGAAGAGAAATGTCTATTGTCTAGACTTTGTATGTGAGAACAATATTTCTCCTATTTGTCTTGTAGCTGATGAGAAAGTCTCACATTGTGTTAAATGGCATAAGAGGCTGGCTCATCTTAACTATAAGACAATTGGCCAACTCTTTAGCAAAGAGTTAGTGACGAATGGTCCTCAAGTTAAGTGTATAAAGGATGGAATATGCTCAGCTTGTCAAAAAGGCAAGCAGACCAAATCCACCTTTCATAGCCTTGAGAGCAAGGATTCTGTGAGGTGTCTATACTTCTTGCATATGGATCTTTTTGGTCATATGCCAGTTCACATCCTAGGTAGGAAGGTATACACATTTGTGGTTGTAGATGACTATTCAAGGTTTTCCTGGGTGTTCTTCCTTAGACAAAAATCTAAAACCCCAAGTATCTTATATAGTTTTGTTAAATAAATTCAGAATGAATTGGACAGTACAGTGGTCAAAATCAGAAGTGACCATGGTACTGAATTTCAGTCTGAAAGTATGACAAAACTGTGTGAAGAATTTGGAATTTTTCAGGAATTTTCCTCACCAAGAACACCTCAGCAAAATGGTATTGCTGAAAAGAAAAATAGAACCTTGATAGAGGCTGGTAGAATGCTATTGAGTGACACTTCTCTCCCAGAATATTTCTGGGCTGAGGCAGAAAATACTGCTTGTCATGTGATCAATAGGGCTACTATCACCAAGAGCCACAAGAAGACCCCCTATGGGATTGTGAAGGGCAGAAAACCAAATTTATCCTATTTCAGAATCTTTGGTTGCAAGTGTTATCTCCTTAACAATGTAAAGTCTTATCTAACAAAGTTTGCTGCCAAATCCCAAGAGGGGATTTTTGTTGGGTACAACAACAATAGTAAGGCTTATAGGGTCTACAACTAGATAACTCAAGTTGTAGAAGAGTCTGTTCATGTAGTTTTTGATGAAGCTAGACTCATTAACTGTGAATTGCCAAGAAGTGTTTGCAGCTCCACAGGTATAACTGAGAAGTTGGACAAGCTTACTATTGCAGAAGGATCTATTGCAAGTCAGCAAGTGGAAGATAGTGGTTGTTGTCTAGGGGGAGTACAAGATACACCTGATGCTAAAGAAGACCAAGGGGTGCAGCAAGTTGAAGAGACTGAAGGTGTACAACCTGAAGACAGGCTGCCTCCAACAAATAGGCACTTAAAGGATCATCCAGCCAATCAAATAATTGGAGATCCCAGACAAAGAGTGCAAACAAGGAGAAGAAATCTAAGTACAGTACTTTACTCCAGTTTTCTATCCCAAGTAGAGCCAAAAAAATTTGAAGAAGCAATCCTAGATCCTCATTGGATTGAGGCCATGCAAGAGGAGCTGAACTAGTTCAAAAGATGCAAAGTCTGGGAGCTAGTTCCTAAACCAAAATACCACAACATTATTGGAACTAAGTGGATCTTTAGGAACAAGTTGGATGAGAATGGAGTCATTATAAAGAACAAAGCTAGACTTGTTGCAAAGGGATATAGGTAGGAAGAAGGTATTGATTTTGATCAAACCTTTGCTCCAGTAGCAAGACTGGAAGCAATAAGGATGTTCCTTGCCTATGCAACATTTCAAGGATTTAAGGTATATCAAATGGATGTTAAGTCAGCTTTTCTGAATGGAAATCTGAAGGAAGAAGTCTATGTAGAACAGCCATCAGGTTTTGTTCATTCTATTAAACCTAATTATGTTTATAGACTTAGGAAGGCTTTGTATGGGTTAAAACAAGCCCCTAGGGCTTGGTATGAAACCTTGTCTAGTTTCCTCATTGAGAACAAATTCTCAAGGGGGAAAATAGACAAGACTCTATTCCTTAGGGAATCCAGAGGCAAGATTATCTTAGTCCAAATATATGTAGATGACAGAATATTTGGGTCTACAGAAAGTAGTCTTTGCAGAAAGTTTGCAAAACTTATGCAAGGACAATTTGAAATGAGAAGTATGGGGGAACTTAAGTTCTTCTTGGGTCTCCAAGTTAGACAGACTGAAGATAGCTTGTCCATATGCCAGTCTAAGTTCACCCTAGAGTTGATAAGGAAGTATGGTATGGAATCATCTACTACCATGAAAACTCCTATGGGGTCAAACATGTCTCTAAGCAAAGATGATGCAGGGAAACCTGTAGATGAAACTTTGTATAGAGGGATAGTTGGCTCCCTACTTTATTTGACTGCTAGTAGACCAGATATCATGTATGCTACATGTGTCTGTGCTAGGTACCAAGCTTGCCCTAAAGAATCTCATCTAACAGCAGTCAAAAGGATATTGAGATATCTTAAGGGCACACCTTATCTAGGCCTTTGGTAGCCTAGGAATGGATATTTTGTACTGACAGGTTATTCAGATGCAGATTTTGCAGGCTGCAAGGAAGATAGGAAGAGTACTACAGGAACCTGTCAATTTCTAGGTGGAAGGCTGGTGTCATGGAGTAGCAAGAAGCAGACCAGTGTGGCCATCTCCACAGCTGAGTCAGAGTATGTGGCTGCAGGAAGTTTTTGTGCACAACTCTTATGGATTCAACACCAGCTAGAAGATTATGGTATTCAAGTATGTAGAACACCTTTATTTTGTGATTCTACAAGTGCTATTTATATTGCAAATAATCCTGTCTCCCATAGTAGGACTAAGCACATAGAAATTAAATATCATTTTCTAAGAGAACATGTAGAAAAAGGAGACATTTCCCTTGAATATATTAATACAGATAATCAGTTAGCTGATATGTATATTAAGCCCCTAGATGAAACTAAATTCAATAAGTTTAAAATTGAATTATGTATGATAAACTTAGAATAGTTTACAAAAATTGACTAAGTAAAATGGTGTCGACACACAGAGTTGTTTGTGTCGACACATAGAAGTGGTGTCAACATTTCAGAGAAATGGTGTCGACACATCTAGACAGTCAGTGTCAACACTTAAGAGAATTAGTGTCGACACATGAAAAGTAGGTGTCGACACATCCAGGGTGTTGTCGACACTTAAGATTTACATAGAATTCGTCGAGTAAAGTCTCGACTAATCATCGAGCTGAGATATGTAAGTGTCGACACATATATTCTGTCGAATATACTGGTGTCGACACATAGTTGTCGAGACATTAGAAGTAAGTGTCGACACTTTTCAACAGTGTCGACACATTTTAAGTATTTTGACGTGTCTTTTCACCTTCGATTTTAGAAAGGTATAAATAGGTCTTCACCATTGTTTGTCGACATGCTCACCAAAGTTTCGAGACCAAACTTGTGTGTCGACATCTCTCTTCCCTAAGTTCAAAATTTCTTCAAATCCTAATGGCGCCCAAGCTAGAAGAGAACATTAACGAAGGCTATGAGCTCGTGCAACACGCCTTTGATGACGCGGAATTAGAAATCAAAGGAGTGGTAACCCTAGTTGCTGAGACTGGGTTAGAAGATCTTGTATCAAAACCAATCAAGATCTGAAAGAAGGAGGTCCTTGAATTCTTGAGTGCAGCTACTCTTGATGAATATGGACTCAAGATAAAGTCCAAAGTTCATGGAGCCAAAGTCAAGGTCACACAGAAAAGTCTAAGAAAGGTATTTCAACTACCAAGAACACAAGAGGAAGAACATGTATCTGCTTCTAAGACTAGAGAGGCATTGAAATGGAGTGGATTAGACTCAAACCTGAAAATTGGATCAGTTTTCAATAGAAAAGGGATGAACATACAAGGAAAGTTCTTATCTGAGATAGTTGGCAAGGTGATACTGAGCAAGCCTGGTGGGCATGATAGGATATCAGCTCACATGTTCAGTTTGATGACAAGGATAATTTTCAAACTTAATACTGATTGGTCAGCAGTAATGTTTGATAAGATAAAAGAGAGTCTGAAGAAACCCAATCTGGGTAGAATTCTGAGTTTATACTTAGCTACAAGTATCCCTGAAGTGATGAACCAAGTTGCAGGTTCAAAGATAAACCACATGAGGAGAATAGATCTTAGGATTTTCTCAAGGTGGGATAGAGTATTGACAAAGGAAATGCCAACTCCGGAAAAGGAAACACCTCAGAAGAAGAAAAAGAAGAAAGCCATTGTGGCTTCTGAATCCTCAAGTAGCTCAGAAGAGCAAGTGATTTTTAGTTCTGATGATGGAGAGGGAAGAAATGCTGAACAATCACCAGCAAGACAAGAAGATGCACAGAGGCAGGGGAAGCTACCATCAGCTAGCCCTATTCACCTAGATCCACTCCAGGGGGAGCCTCTGCATGTGGATGAGCCAACTCAATTAGAGAGTGAAAGGGCTACCCAAACCATTCTAGAGGTAATCACTGAAGTTAATAAATTGAATTTCACTATTGAGGATGAAGTTTTGACTGAATCATTACTTGATGTTGATCAGCAAACACAGTTACATAGTCAACCACAAGATGTTGTCATGGAGGACACAGCTGTTGCTGATAAAGAGGTATCAGTTGCTCCTGAGATCAGAGATTCTCCAGTTCAACCTCAATAGGAGTATACACTAGAAGAGCTGTTCCCTGATCTCTTACAGACTGATTTTGAGGGAGAGAAAACAGCCTTTAAGTGAGAGTAGGTAGATCTTCAGGGGAAGCATGTTAGATCTTAGGAGGAGACAGCAAGAAATGAAAATGAGAAACAAAGAAACGATGAGGAACTTCAAAGGACTGAGAAGGACTTGCATCCTAGTCCTAAGGATAGGGTAGACATTGCTAGTACATCTGAATCTGAAGATGAAGAGGTTGCTAGAGCCAAGAAAAGAAAGTTGCAAGTCTTCAAGAGAAGAAGTCAAAGCTACAAGAAAGCTTTACAAACAGTTGCTCCACAACAAGCTCCAACACATGATTATAGTTCATTGTAGGTGGCTTTGCAACTAAAGCTAGATGAGCAAAGAAAAGCTATGGAAACTTATATGGATGATCACCATAAGGAGCTCCAATTTTCCTTAGCTCAAGACATAAAGTCTATCAGATTTGAAGTAAATCAACATAAGAAGGAAATGACTGAATGTTTTCATAAAGGAGGCAATGCAGTGGTCTATCTGGCTACTCATCAAGAGAAGATAAAAACAAAAGTGGATGACAAGGCAGTAAAACAAGGATATGTTTTGGAGAATCAGATTCGAATGAATGATAATCTGACTGCTTCACATAATGTCATTGTCACTGAAATAAAAACTATAGCTACTGTACGGTCTGCAGTAAGTGCAACTGCCAAAGAAGAATTTGATAAGAAATTACAGGAGAGCCTCACTGCTGTCAAAACTGCCATTGAAGATTCTCAGAAAGCTATTTCTGCTCAGCTTCAGAAGTTCAAACCTTTTTATAAGGATGGAGTTAACTATCTGAATGCTCAAATTAGATTCCAGAAAGATGATCTTAGGGATCATATACTAAGAGAAGTCATAAAGGGGGAGAGGGTGTTAGTCAAAGCAGGCTCTGATCATGCAAAATGGATTTCAAACTCCATCAGAGCTACCCTTGGATATCCACCCTTGTGTGATGATGATAATGTGGCAGAGTCTGGAATTAATCCTGCATATTTTGGAGAAGAACAAGCTGAAGTAGCTCAAGTGATATATCCTCCTGCTGATTTTGACATGATACATCAGGAGGTACTGTCTATGTATAGTCCTCCTGAGGGTAATCAGAATGTTATTTTTGAGAAAGTTGTACAGCCTGTGCCAGAGGCAGTACTAAAAGAACAAGAGGCCCAATTATCTAAGAAAAGGCTCAGAGAGCAGGCTGAATTAAGGCCAGACTTTGAGCAATGGAGCCCCACATCCAGAAATATTATTTTGATTGCTTGGAAGGCTGCTAAGGACAATATCCTGGATAGAGACAAATGGTATTCTGAACAGGAGTGGAGGAAACATGAGAATAGGCAAGAGGGCATAGTACAATACAGAAGGAAGGCTAAACTGGGAAAGCTACCTCCTAATGCACAGGAGCCTAGCAAGTATTTCCCTAAGTCATATCACTATTTTGAAAGGCAAAAGATAAAGGCTGAAGAGCTTAAAAAGACAGATCTTAAGGGAAAGAAGCCTGCTGATGACAATGATGCTCCAGTTCAAGCAAAGATTCAATCTGGAAAGGGCATTGTTATCAAGGAGCCAGAGCAGCCATAGGATAGAATTTTCTTAAGTTACAATTTGTAATCATTTGCATTAAACTCTATGTAAACTTTTGATTAATGAAAATGTTGGAAGTAGTAAAAACAATGTTTCATGATTCAATCTATTACATTGTCATTCTGAGATAATTGTTAATACATGTTTTGTTTATACATGTTTAGTACTTACCCTGTCATATTATACTGTTATACATCATACTGAGTATTTGTTATGAATGGTGTATATCATTGACTAAGGGTTATGACTTCTCCAAATACGGGGAGATTGTTGGGTACATTGGAAAATATGTACCTGATTTGAAGAAGCCTCACCCTACTCAATGATATACAACAAGGTGTATTTGATGTGCTTTGAGTTTATTTGTGCAGGTTAAGTAACTGCAGGATTGCAGGAAAAATTCTAAGTCCATGTGTCGACACCCAGAAGAAAAGTGTCGACACTTATGAAGGCTTGTGTCGACACCTAGAGAAGCTGTGTCGATACTTAGAGTAATTGTGTGGACACCAGGAAGGCTGAGTCGACACCAGAAGAAAAGTGTCGACACATACAGGCTGTGTCGACACACTGTGAAGAATTGTCTACATAATCAGTGTCGACACTTAGAGGCAGTGTCGACACCCAGAGAAACTTTGTCGGCATCAAAAGTGTCAACACCAGGAGGATGTGTCGACACTCAGCAAAGTTTCAACACATGAAGGCATGTGTCGACACAAAGGAGATGTGTCGACACTCAGCAAAGTTCAACACAAGAAGGCTTGTGTCGACACAGAGGAGATGTGTCGACACACAGCAGAATTCAACTAAGTATTAAAGAAGAAGTACTTGTGTCGACATACAGAACCAGTGTCGACACATTCAACAGAAGGCTTGTGTCGACACACAAAATCAGTGTCTACACATTCTGAAGAAGCTGTGTCGAGAAGCAGTTACAAGAACACAAGGAGTTGTGTCGACACCATCAAGGCTAGTGCGACACTTAGTCTACTTGTGTCGACACTTAGTCTATTTGTGTCGACACATAAAGACTATCTGTCTCGACACTTTCAGACAGTGACATAGATTTCAAGAAGTGCTTGGATGACTTGACAGCTGCCATTTCAACCGGTCAACTGCAACTGTCAGAGCCGTCAGAAAGCTGTTAGAAACAGGATCAGCCGGTTACCTTGGAGGAAGTCTATTTAAAGACCTTTCTCCTTCAACAGAAAGTGAGCAATCAAGGAATTAAAAAACAACACAACAAAGAAGAAGACCTTCAAGAGAAGATCTAAGAAGTTGGAGAGAGAGCTCCTTCTAAGAAGAACAGCTGTTGAACCAGGCTGATAAGTAAGATTCAGATTGAGATCTGATTCACAAGACAGAAGTTGATTGAAGATCATCTTCAAGAGATACAACCCTATTGTGTTCTAATTCAAGAAGCTTTGAAGAAAGCCAAGGGAGGTTGATCTCTGCCAAGTTATTTCAAGAACTCATCAAGAAGCTAGTCAACTCATCTCTCTCTTTTATAGTTGTGGTTATTACTTTGTATTATTAATATATCTGTAGGATCTTGTATAGATCTGAGCTGTAAGCCTATTTTATAAAGGCGGGTGTAGGAGTCTATATGCTCTGAGTGTAGGTCTTCTTGAATACTGAGGTAGGGCCTTGGGCCTGAGTTTTAGGAGACTGTGTTCTCTGAGTGTAGGTCTTATTGAAGACTGAGTGGTAGGGCTATTGTGCCTGAGTTGTAGGAGTGGGATCACTCTGAGTTGTAGGAACCTGTTTGGGGTCCTGAGTTGTAAGATCTGAGGATCTGAGAAGAAGTGGAGAAGTTAGGCCGAATCTAGTACACTACTATATAGGCGAAGGGGAAAAGTGGATGTACCCAGACCTTGGGGAACCACTATAAATCCAGTGTGCACTCTATGAATGTTTGATTGTATGGTTGTTGTGTTGTGATTAGTGTAGCATTGCATTTGATGTACAGTAGTTCTTCCTTAAATTTAAAAAGATAAAGTTCGCCTATTCACCCCCCCCCCCCCTCTAGGTGTTTAGGCACTATTTCTTTCATTTTCCTTAAGTCTGGAGTTTGGCCTGAGCGTGTGCAGATATCCCCTGCACGACGTGGCATCACGGCACGTGTTTTCTCTTGCTCTGATTCGATTATATCGTTGAGAAAATGCGGGTTGTGACACCTTTTATTGTCGAGCTCTTGTTCGAGCTCAGAAAGCTTCTTCACCATCTCAACCTCGGTGACCTGCGAGCACCAACATCGAATCAGTCAGCAAAATTACCCAAGTTAAAGTTAACTATGTTGCGCCAAGGAGGCGACCTACCTCATACTCCGCCCAGCGAGTTGATTGCATCCCGAGGTGTATCACCTTCTTCGAGATGACCTTCAGTGCCTCATGCATTCCGCGCATATTCCTCGTCAAGAAGTGTCCCAGCTCGGTAGTCCGCAGGATGGAGCGCGAGGTTTGTTGAGCGAGCACCTCTAGGCTCAGTTCTAGCATCGATTCAACATCGGCTCGCCCATATAGGGAGTGAAGGGCGTCAAAGGCCTCCCCCTTGTCTTCCCAATCTTCCGACCAGGTAGGGAGATTGGTGTTTAGTGACACCCAATGCTCATCTGCAGACCAGGACACCAGCAGGTGGTCGAAGGCATCCTTGCCTTCTCGCCCAATGTTGAAGTTTGGGCGGAGATAAGGCGCCTCGACATCAGCCGGAGATTCTTGATCCTTGAATAGCTGGCGAGGTACTCTGGCCCGCTTGCGTGCATGATCCGGCGACTTGGCCTTCTCCTTTCCTTTGGCGGGCTTCTTTTTCTCCACAACTTTCGGCGGCTGGTTGGAGGGTTTCGGGTGTGATGAGCTGACTTCCTTGGCCGGAGAAAGCGGCTTCGTCGGGAGTTCACATGGTTCTGCGAGCATCAAAAGCAAATTTGCATGACTTTAAATGACGAGCAGAGGTAAGTAGGCGAGTATGATCAAATTTTGAAGACTGTTTACCTTCACAGGGGAGGATCTCATCAAGCACATTGACATTGATTCGCCAATGGATGACATCGAATCGTCGCTCGCGAAAAGCCTTTACTAGATTTTCGCGGGCGCCCTCCAAGATCGGCGGCAAGAAGGTGACGTCAACAGGTGGATGCGGCCTTCCCAGCACAACGTCAAAGTCGCCAGTGACGACAACCAAATACTTTCTCCACCGGTGGACTTTGTTTATTATCCCAACCAGCGTGCAAACGTGGCTGCTGAAGAAGACAATGCCTTCTGAGGTCGCGGCGAAGGAAAACACCTTCCTGAAGATGGAGAGGTCGAAGATGATCCTCTCTTCTCGCAAGAAACACAGGAACCTCATGATGATTGCCACACCATTGGGGTTGTTTTGGGCGGGCACAATACCAAAGTATCACAGGATCTGGCGATACTCAGGCCACAGCGAAAGTCACCGGCCAGCCTCGAAGTGGCGGAGGAATAAGACCATTCCACCTTCGACGTAGGTGTTTAGTGGCTCATTCTGGGTAGGGAGCCTGTCCGAGTATCCCTCGGAAAGATGTCGCTGTTGAAACTCCTGCAGATCTCTCTCAAAGGTAACGGATTTCTTGAAGATGACGTCGGTGAAATTCGCTGCATGAGCTTTTCGGCGAGCGCTGGCATCATCCCCGACCATCTTGAGCAAATTAGGTTTGAAAGAAAGGATAAGCGAGTAGAGATAGAAAGCAAAGGAGAGAGGTGATCAAGAGAAGTTACTCGCGAGTATAAGTTAGGAAATCACAACAACGTACTTATGACTTACCTACCCACTCTATTTATAGGCAAATGCAGGGGGTGTATATCATGCTCGGCGTGTATCAACCTAAGTCTTGTCCTAATTGATAGATGGATCTTCGGCATCAGCTCTATCTTGCACAGTGCATAAAACAAGCTCGGCACATCTCAAAAGAAAAGCAAATACATGATAAAGGAAAGTCGACAGATCAAGCGCGAGATTCAAACTCGTTTATTACAAATATGGAATAATTGTTCGATTACATACTCGACAGAGGCGAGCTCAAATAAAAGAAAGAAAGATTCTCAAATCCTAGGCGGCCGCTCCGGAGGATGTGGATGTCGCGGGACCCAGCCCATCTCACGATCCTGCCGGTAGTGCTCCGTGGACACCAATATCGCATCATCGCCAAGCCCCAATTGTTATTCCATCCTCGCCAGTCGGCCGACAGAACCCATGCTCGTAGGCATACCAACATGCTTGTCGGGAGCGAGCTAAAGATGGTGGTCATTCATCGCCATCCACCGATCAATCTCGTTGATCATGTGGAAGCAGACTTCATAGTTATCCAGGCTGGACTGAAGTTCTTCCATCCTCTCCATCCTCACCTCCAACGACGAGATCCGACGATGAGGATCGCAAATGGCGAGTTAGTCGAACTTAGTCTCCAACTCTAGAGAGGTGCGAGCAGCAGCATGGAGATAGTCACTCCTGGATATCCTGATGGCATCGATAAAAACCGCTCCAGGAGTCTCTGGGCGATCTGTCATAGAAGAACCGTTGCCACGCCAGAAGTCAACGATATTGATCAAAGCCAGTACAATAGTAGCGTGAGTTACCTTACCGAGGAGATTGAGTTCGCCGATGGGAATGGCCGCGACCAGTAGTTTATCGCGGGCCTGAGGATGACTTACCTGCACGTTCGACATGCTTCCCCTCCCCGCGACATCCATGATCGCGATCCCCGGACCCCGGCGGGAAGTAGTTTGGTCGCTGCCTCTCTAGCCTTCGAGTCGAGCTCTCCGTTGGAGGAGGAGGTGGCGACAACATCATGCTCGTCGCCGGTAGTTGTGAGCTTGTCAAAGGAGGCGGCGGGGGCAGTGATATGCTCATCGATTGTTATGAGGTTGCAGGAAGAGATGGAGAAGCCAGCGGCACAGGGATGCTCGCCGCCGGCAGCGGTATGGTAGTTTCAGGGATGAGGGGGCTTTGCTCGCCCAATGTTGAGGAGTCTTGGTCACCGGAAGATCCTTCCTTACAGATGAGTCCTTGCTTGCTGGAAGGTCCTCCCTCGCCAAGTCGGCTTGTATTTTAGTCACCCACATGATGTCGAGGTTGATCCAAATAGTATGTGCAATTTTGACTTGTCTCCCTGCTTTAAGGGCAATTATTGGTACCCATCACAGGGGAGTAGCGTAGAGAATCTCGACGGTGTCAGTCGATAGAGAATCTGTGAGTATCAACAAGAATCAAGTCATTGACATCAGTAGTCGACATACCATTTGATAGTATCATCGAGGTAGCGAACTTGTGGGGTGGCTGGGTTTGCCTGCACATATGCCTGAGAACCGGCTACTTCAGAGGCTGGAGGAATGATCGGCGAGTTGGAGAGGTCATGACCGAGAGTAGATGCGTCGGGAATATCGGCCAGCCCGAGCTTGCCAAGGAGTTGTTGGGTCCTGGTGGTGGGTGTGGGATCCTTGGTCGTTGAAGTGAGGTTCAGCAATGGGGAAGACGGGCTGTCGACCTCGGTAGTGAGCGACTTCTTTAGCTTCTTCGACTTCTTCAGCTTGTTATTCTTGTTTGGAGGCAAGTCAGCGGCGACCTCACCATCCTGCGGCCTCTTAAGCTCGGAAGGGTTAAGGAGGGCGGACAGCATGTCAAGGCTCTGTTTAAGTACTTCCTCATCAACTTTCGACATAGTACGTGAATTCCAAAAGCGTGTCAAAAACTAGACTCCCCTATTTATAGAGTTCGGCAGGCATCCATCAGTTGCGATTAACTCAGATACTCACCCAAGAAGCTCGTCGAATAAGTGTTGTATGATTCTTTCTGATTTCCTACGTCGCTCGAAAAGAGCGGGGATTTTGTAGAACCCATATTCATCGAGGTTGGACCCCTCTAGCACCTGGTCAGTAGAAGTCAAAGTCAACAAGTCAAGACAGAGGTTAGAGTCAACTTGCTAGCCTACAGAAGGCCTAGGCGAATATGGAGAGATCCCCTCCCATACTCGCCAGGTAGGTGACTAGGTCAATTACTCGCCTACCCGTGCGAGTTCCTCCAGGAAGTCGCCTAGTCACCGAGGGGTGGGGGTATAAATAGACCCTCCCCTCCCCCAGGATTTCCCTATAAATAGAACCCCAGGGGTACGATGAGAGGGACTGGAA
This sequence comes from Platanthera guangdongensis, assembly GCA_039583875.1. NCBI lineage: Eukaryota > Viridiplantae > Streptophyta > Magnoliopsida > Asparagales > Orchidaceae > Platanthera > Platanthera guangdongensis. The sequence continues at coordinate 105,608,443 of CM077153.1, forward strand.
ATCCTAGCCAGGATCCTGCGAGATCTACTTTTTGGATACCAGCTAAGCCTTTGGATTCCTTTTCCATAGAGACCAGGTCGTGATCTCACGACTTAGTTGTCAGTTAGTCTCCCTCGTACCTTGCTCGTCCATTTTTGGTTGTGGAGGGGTAGCTTCTTTCAAGCTTTCGGGTACATGGTTGGACCTTCCTACCGCAACATCTGGGGTCCTGTTTGTTGTCTTTGCTCTTTATCCTGGTCACTTTAGTCACCTAGCTGTACTACTGAGCTAGTAGCCTTAGGCTGCCTTGATCTAATTTTTGGAGTTGGGATTTTTCTCGGCTTCAACACCAGTGTCTAGTTATGAATGGTTAGATGTAGAAAAAAGAATTAAGGATTTTGATGCAAAAGCCATGAACATTGTATTTTCAACAATGTCTAATGATATATTCCAGAAAGTGGTTGAATTTTAGTCAGCAAAATAAATCTGGGAATCTTTATCAAGGATTGTTGATGGAAGTTCTAATGAGAGAAAAGATAGAAGATCACTTCTAATATCTCAGTATGAGAATTTTTAGAAGAAAGTTGATGAATCTGTGGCTGAAATGTATGACAGATTCAAAATTATCATTAATGAACTTAAAGGAATGGATAAGGATACATCACTTACTAAGCTAAATTATAAATTACTTGTATGCTTCCCAAATACATGAGATTCTGGAATTTGGGCTATTAGAGAGTCCAGATGCCACATGGAGATTACTATTGATGTCCTGCTTGGAAAAATTAAGTCTTATCAACTTCTTCTTAAAATCAAAGTAGAGTCAGAAGTAAATGATAATGTCACTACTCCTAGAGACAAATCCATTGCTTTCAAAGCTACTGATGGTGAACCCTCCATATCAGAATAAGATATGTTTAATCTCTTAGCCAAGATATTCAGGAAATAGATTAAGATAGAAAACTTCAAAAGGAGAGATATGAATTTGAACAAGCCTAAGTTTGATAGGGCTCCAAGTAAGGAGATAATCTATTTTGCTTGTAGAAAGCCTAAACACATAACAATTGAATGTCCTAAAGAACAGGACATGTCAAATAAAAAGGATCAAAAGAAGAAATTTCTTAAGAGAAGGGAAAAGAAGAAGGAAAAAAGTTTCATTGCTGAAACCTGGAGTGATACTAGAAACATACTAAGATAATGAAGAAAATCAGGTAAATTACTTTGATGATATTAATTTCTCTTCAGATGAATTTAAGGTGTGTTTTAAAGAGTTCTGTAAAGAACAATTAGAAGAAGAAAAGTAAATTAAATAATTAAGAAAATAAATAGAGTTAATTAAGAGTTATCCATATGACATTGAACAAACTAAACAAGATAAGCTAACAGTAGAAAATACATTACAACAATTACCAATACAATACTAAAGAAAGAGTTATCAAAAACAAAAGCCTTTGAAGACTCCTTAAATGAAATGAGTCAACAACTCAAAAATATCACATAAAATCTGAATAAAAGGTTTAATTACCTTGGATTAGATGTTGATCCTACCAGGATAACAACAATTACCAATACACTAGCATGAAAAAGTCCTATACCTTTCACTAAGGCTAATGAAACTCAACCTATTATAAATATAGACAATAATCCTAAAAGAGTCGCAAAATTTAATGAAGAAAATGAATCAAAAGGTAAAGGTATTATAGGTAAGAAACTTGTGATAAAAAAAAAGGAAAATATATAGTTTTAATAAATCAGGATCTTGCGTCGACTTCATATCGACACAACTCATGTGGTACGTTGACTTCAAATCGACGTATCTGAAAAGTTGCATTGAAAACTACGTGACGTATCTCCCTAGTTAATAGTTTTGCATTATCATATTCATATCATCCTGTTTATCTTACTTGTACAAAATGTTTTATAAGGGAACATGAAACTAGAAGTTGCTGGTTTAATAGACCAACACTCTTTTATCCCAAAGGGTATCATGGAAGGACTTCATGAGATGGACTTCAGAACTTAGGCTCAAAATTTAGGCATATAATTTATATATCTTGCATGAGTCCTAAAAACTTTTGATCAAATGACAAATTTTATTTGTTGAATATGAAGGGAAAAATAAGAATTAGAAATGTATTTTATTAGTCACAATAACAGTGATTTATTTAGCTAAAATTGAAGGAAATGAAAGGAAAAATAAGAAATTCATAAGAGGTCAAGCAAGGGAAGCAAACCACCACTTGCCTGAGATTCACCAAATTCAAACCTCTCAAGCACTCGACACAAAAGATCAATTCAAATGATAAGCAACAAGAAAACTAGAAGATAGCAAGAATTAAAAGTTAGCCATGCACTTGAAGCAAAAAATCCTCGAAACAAAAAATACTAACCATGCACTTGAAGAGCTAGCAAGACCTTTCCGACTCTATGCTCCGTCAAAAAATTCTAGCACGGGAGCTCTCGAGATGACTACCAGAAGGCTCTTAGAGAATAAATTCTCCTCCACCAAACCCTCTGGTTTAATTTTTTTGGGGAAGAAGAGAGAATGAAAATGATAATATTAAGATAATAATTTTTGGAAAGGGGAATTAAAAATAGGAAAGGCAGCTGGCAGCTCATTTCTTTAAAAGATTTTGGCTCAGATTTCAAGAAAAATGTTGTATTATCATAACTCTTATATATATATATATATATATATATATATATATATATATATATATATATATATATATATATATATATATGTATCATTATAGCTTTTATACATATATAATTTATAACTTAAGCCCTTATTTGGAAAAAACACCACTAAACTCACTCTAATTCCGACGAAATTATCTTTAACGACAATGCACCATTAACTCTGTATTAACATAATGCCCTTATACCAAGTATTACACAAATTAGAAGATTAAAATTAATTATCAAAAATTCAGGGGCGTTACAACTTATAAAATACAACCATAAGAAATTAAATCCATGCACAGCATGTCAATTAGGAAAATAAACTAAATCATCATTCAAAGTAATTATTAAGAACGATTCACCTAGAATACTCCATTTATTGCATATGGGCCTGTTTGGTCCATTTTCCACTCAAAGCTTAGGGGAAAGTCTTATACCTTAGTAATTGTGAATGTTTTTTCTAGATTTAGCCGGGTGTTATTTTTTAGAGCTAAGTCTAACACCTTTTGGATCCTCTCAAGATTCATTTAACATATTTTATTTGAATTCAACACTCAAGTGTTTATGATTAGAAGTGACTATGATACAGAGTTTGAAAACCAGTTAATATGTAGATTCTTTGAGGATGGAGGAATAAGACAAAGCTTTCTAGCTCCTAGAACTCCTCAACAGAATGAGGTAACGAAAAGGAAAAATAGAATCCTAATTAAATCAGGAAGGACAGTATTGGTTGAGTCAAACTTGCTTAAGTCCTTTTGGGCTGAAGTAGTTAACAGTACCAACTATGTACTGAGTGGGAGTCTCATCCACAAGACTAAGCTGAAGAGCTATTAAAGGGAAAACCACATATAGTTTCATACTCTAGGATATTTGGTTGTACTTACTATATCCTCAATAATGGGAAGAGTCATCTTGCCAAATTTGACAAGAAAGCTGATGATAGTATATTACTAGGATATTCATCATCTAGCAAGGCCTAAAAGTGCTACAACAAAAGGACTCTCGAAATAAATGAGACCATGCATGTAGTGTTTAATGAAACTAATTCTTTTCTAAGGGGAGGAAACTTCCACCAAGAACATTGTACAAACAGAAGACCCTCTTGTTGTTGAACTAGAGCAGCTTTGTATTAATGAATGTGGAGAAGAATCATCTAAAGAGCATTATCTTCAACTAGAAAGTGCTAAAGCTAACTTTGATGATGAAGCTCTTGGTGTTCTTATCACAAGTCCATCTCAAGTAACTACTCATATTCAAGAACATGTTGCTGAACCTGAGAATTAGGATGATCCAATTGAAGAAGAAACACATGAAAAAGTTCAACAAGAAGGCATTATCCTACATTCTCCAGCCAATACCATATTACCCAATGTACCTTCAACATCAACACATCTAGTGTTGGATCCCTAGTTGGATTTGGGCTAGATTCACTAACTAGGATGATTGACCCACCATATATATCCAAGGTCATGTCCGTGTCCTAGAGTTTAGACTAAGTCCTTAGAATCAACCACACATGAACCAGCCAACTGAAGATAGTAGAAGACTCAAGACTTAGAAGAAAATCAAGTTTAGAAAGTGAGTTCGATGTTCGTCGAACTCAGCTCTATGATAGTCGTGCTCTGCTCGACGAACTCAGAGGCAATTCTCTGAGTTGAGCTCGATCAAATTCGAGCTCAGGTCGACGAACTCTGGCAGTTCAACTTCAACACATTATGTCCAGAATACTTCTTCTGAACTCAGGTCGATGAAGATAAGTTATCAGCTGGACGAACTTGAATCACAGAATTGGGAAGCTTTTCACAGAAAGTAGTTAGCTGATCTCAGGTCGACGAACAAGAATTCTTTGGACGACGAACATGATTTCTCTGGTCGAAGAACTTTGATCTCCGGTCGACGAAATCAGTTCTCTGGTCAACGATTTCTGTACTGTTCCAGACTTAGAATTTTCCCTCCTTTCTGTCCATATTGCTTATATTATTTAGCAATATTTTCCTGAGTAATTAATGCATATATTCCCTGAATATAGTCATTACAGGCCGCATTGATTATGGTATTCATCAGGTTAAATACTTGCCTAATTAATTAGGACGGTTGGGGAAATTCATTAATGAAAATATTCTCTCCAACCATATTTCATTCTCCAGGCCGTCAGCATTTAATGAAGACAATTCAAAATTCAAAAGGGAATTCGATAGAGATAAATAAAACAAATTTTCTTTTCAGTTGACAACAAGTATATAGAGAATATACAGAGAATACAGAGCTCTCAGTACACAAAAGATTCACAGAAACACTCAAGATCATCTGCTTCTCTGTACAGAAAACATTTTGTTTTCTCCTTGACCTTACTGAAGAAGAAGAAGAACAACAACTACAAATCAAGAGTCTTCTTCAGCTTTCACTCCAGGATTCTTCAAGGACAACATATTCATATCAGTCAGAAGTTCCTGGATCAACATTTTCAAGTCAAGGCTGAAGATTGAAGACCTACACCCTGTTCAAGACTCCAAGTGACATTGAAAGGAGTTCTTGACAACAGCAAATCCACTTATCTTCTCTGTTGAATAGAGAAAGAGAAGAAACCATCAATCTCTCCCCCCCCCCTCTGTATAAAGGGTTTATTAACTCCCTTCAAAAGTTTATTTTAGTTTTTGATCACCTAATCAAAAGCTCATTGGTGGCAGTCACCTGATCAAAACATGTTAGTGGATTTCTACCAGGGTGGTAGAAGAGTGGATGTACCCACATTGGGGAACCACTATTAAATTTCTTGTGTTGTCTGGTTACCCCTTTTCTTAGTTTTCTTGCTGTGATATATCTATATGCTGTGTTAAATTAGTTTAGCTTGGATTATCCCTTCTCTATTAATACTGGTATCATACTTATTTTTATTACTCTGATAATATTTAAAACAGCAAAAATATTTTAGATTACTCTATTCCCCCCCCCCTCTAAAGTAAATCAGGTCTAACCTCATCTTTCAATTGGTATCAGAGCCAGGTTCATTTGGTTGTACAAGCTAATCCTTGAACCAAAAGATCCTGTGTTAGATCTGATCTCTATTTCTCTTAGGGTTATTTAGTTCACAGCATGGCACAGAATAAGGACTATGCAAGCACCAGACCTCCAGTCTGCAAGTTGAATAAATTTGCAATCTAGAATGCAAGAATTAGGTTATATATGAATTCAATTGATGAGGACATCTATAATTCTATTTTGATAGGTCCTCCTCAACAAACAACATCTACATCTACATCAACATCAAGCACTCATATTGTTCCACCACTTGAGTGGACAGATGCACAGAAGAAGGCAAAGATTGTAGATGCAAAAGCCATGAACATATTGGCTCAAACCATGTCAGATGACATCTTCCAAAAGATGGTTGAATGGACATCTGCCAAGGTAATCTGGGACTCTCTCAACCCGATGGTTGATGGCTCAGCAGATGAGAGAAAGGATAGAAGATCAACTCTCATTTCACAGTATGAGAACTTCAAGAAAGATAAAGCTGAATCTGTTAGTGACGTGTACAACAGATTAAGCTCCATTATTAGTGAATTGAAGACCTTAGACAAAGACATCTCTCTCACTGAGGTGAATGGTAAAATCCTCATGTGCTTTCCAATCTCATGGGATTCCAGGATCTGGCCAATTAAGGAGGCCAGAAGTCTTAATGAGATTTCTACATAATCTCTCCTGGGAAAACTCAAATCTTATGAACAGTTGGTCAAATCCAGGGAAGCTGCAGAACAAAGGACTCCTCCACCAGCAAGAAAGGAGCAGAATATTGCTTTCAAAGCTGCTGAAGAACTAGAATCTTCAACATCAAATGAAGAACTCCTAAGTCTCTTAGCCAAGAGATTCTACAAGATGGCTAGGAAGGACTTCAGGAGAAAGTCATCCAGGCAGGATGATAAGCCCGGGTATGATAAAACACCCACTAAAGAAATAGTATGTTTTGGGTGCAGGAAACCACGACACTTCATCTCAGAGTGTCCTGAAAATCAAAAGAAAGAAAGAAGAAGAGAGAAGGACTCCAGAAGACATCAATACAACAGGTCTTCCTCCAGCAAGCACAAAAAGAAGGAAAAGTGCTTTGTTGCTGAAACCTATAGTGACACAGAAGATGAATCCACATCCTCCAGCTCCAGTGAAGAGGAAGAAGAGGCAAAGGCAATGGAAGTCTGGCTTATGGCTATTAATGCCTCTTGCAGCCCATCAGATGCTGAAGAACAATCTGATAATGAAGAATCTAAATCTGAAGCAGATCAGGTACTATCTACATTTGATTATAGTTCTGATAATTTTAAAATTGAATTTAAATCCATGTGTATAGACTTAATAAATTCTGAAAAGGAAATTAAATCACTTATGGAAAAGTTAATTGATCAAGAAAACCTTATTTTTGAAAACATAAAACTTAAAGATGAACTAACAGTAGCTCAAGAGCAAATAATTTCACTAAAATCTGAATTGGCTGAGGCTAGGAAACTTGAAGAATCCCTAAATGGGAGAAGCATCAAGTTGATGGACATCACAAGCACAGTAAATTCCAGATTAAATGACAAGCTAGACTTAGGTGCATCATCAAGCCAACCCCCGCTAATTCAGAAAAATATATTAACTACTCCTATAAAATTTGCTTCTGAAAAGGGAAAAGAAAAATAGAAACTAATAATAATGCTAATCAAAAAGAATTAAAACCTAAGAATAAGAAAAAGAAACAAAATAAGAAAAATCCAAATTATAACAATGTTCAACATATTTCGTCGAACGCAGATCGATGAAATGTTTACAGTTCGTCGAACACCAGTCAACAAACTCCGAACGCAGATTTATATTATAATTATTCGTTGAACTACGATCGACAAAACCAGTATGGTTCGTCGACCAGAGATCGATGATTTTGGGGCTCAGAAAATGACTACTCTCATTCTCTGAGTGGAGTTTGACGAACTCATCCCAATTCGTCGAACTTAGGTATACAAACTCACCAGAATTCGTCAAACGCAGTTCAGTATAACAAAAATTTTAATTCATCTAAAACTTATAACCAACCAAGAACATTTAATAATCAATTTAATCAATGGAACATTCCACCTAGGAGATACCATCCCTTAGGATACAAATCTCAACTTGAATTTTCTGTTATATCAAGCTTTTCATATCAGGAAAACAAAGGGCTCAAGGTAATATGGGTCAAGAACCACTAATCTTTTCCTTTGCAGGTAAAGAGTTGTCTAGCTTTTAATCATCAATGGTATCTGGACAGTGGATGCTCCAAGCAGATGACTGGCAGCAAGGACAACCTAAATAATTACAAGTCCAAGTTGAGACCAAAGGTGATCTTTGGTGACTCAAAATGTGGCCAGGCTGAAGGCTTAGGAGAATTTAAGATTGGATCAGTTACTTTCAAAAAGGTTGCATATGTAAGTGGACTGAAACATAACCTCATCTCCATAAGTCAACTATGTGATGAAGGTTATCAGGTATCTTTTAACTCAAGCTCTTGTATTATTTCTTCTAAATAAAACCAAACTGTTTTAATTGGAAATAGACAAGGCAACAAATATGTAGTTAATTTTCAATCAGCAACATCAAATATTTGTTTATTTAATCTTGTTAGCAATTAGAATGATTTATGGCATAAAAGATTAGGTCATGTTAATCTGAAAAACATTGCTAGGTTATCTAAAGACAACCTTGTTAGAGGATTGCCTTCTGGTCCCTACAAGAAGGAAGGCCTCTATAGGGCTTGTCAATTAGGCAAGCAAACTAAATCTAGCTTTAAATCAGTTAATAAGAGTGATTCACCAAGTATCTTGTACTTGCTACACATGGACCTTTTTGGTCATATTGCTGTACAAAGCCTGGGAGGGAAATCTTATACTCTAGTTATTGTAGATGACTTCTCAAGATTCACTTGGGTGTTCTTTCTGAGATCTAAGTCTGATAACTTCAAGGTTCTTACAGATTTTATCAAGAACATACAGATTGAGCACTCTACTCCAGTTGTATTGATCAGAAGTGATCATGGTATTGAGTTTGAGTCTCTTCTTATGCAAGAGTTCTATAGGAAGGAAGGTATCAGGCACTTATTCCCAGATCCTAGAACACCTCAACAAGATGGGGTTGCTGAAAGGATGAATAGAATACTAATTGAATCAGCAGGCACATTACTTGTAGATGCTTACATGCCCCTATCCTTTTTGGCAGAGGCTGTGAGCCTAGCAAACAATGTACTGAACAGAAGCTTAATATATAAACTTAAGAATAAGACTCCCTATGAATTGCTTAAAGGGAAGAAACCTAATGTAACGCCCCAAAATTCGAAAGAGGGACGAACAGCGTTCAAAGCCAAGTTTGGGTCTTGGTGAGGGTTACACGGCCTAGGACACGGGAGTGTCCCTGGACGTGTCATGCTCGGGTTCGACAAAGAACTCGGGTGGTCGATGAACTGGTCTCGACGAAGTGTCGAGACAGTGAGCACGGCCTAGGACACAGGCGTGTCCATGGCCGTGTCGTGCCCGGTTTCGTCAAGATCCCGGGAAGTCGACGATTTTCGCTCGACGAAGTGTCGAGAAATGGAACATGGCCTGGGACATGGGCGTGTCCAAGGCCGTGTCATGCACGTGTTCGAAGAATTGTCCGCGAAGTCGACAAAAAGGCAGTCGATGATCGTCGAGACTTCGAACACGGCCGGAGACACGGGCGTGTCCCAGGTCGTGTCCTACTCGGGTTGTTGGCCAGGACATGTGAGAGGATAGACATGGCCTGGAGCCCAAGCATGTTCTTGTTGGACCCATGCATATCAAATGTGACACAGGCATGTCGAGTACCCGTGTTCTCCTCGGTTTGTGTTTGGTCCTGTGTCGATGGAGGAACACGCCCAGGCATACGGGCGTGTACTACGTGACATGGGCGTGTCAGATGTGACACGGGTGTGTTCAGAGCCCATGTCCTTTTCTGGGTACGACGGTTTCGGCGTCGATTGAGGCACACGGCATTGGACACGGGCGTGTCGCAAGCCGTGTTCGGCCCAGGTGTTTTGGTTTTAAGTTCGAATCGTGGTTGTTCGTTTCCTTCTAGTGACATCTGATGGTCCAGGGCTTTCCTTGCTGAGTTATGTCGGGGAATAGGGTTTGGAAACCCTCATTCTTCATCAAGTACTCTCTTTCTAATTTCTAGAGAGAAGGGAGAGCAAGGAAGAAGGTTGAAAGAAATTGTACCTAATCACCTAGAGGGGGGGTGAATAGGTGACTTAATCTTTTTAAAACTTTTAGGCAGATTATATCACAGATTTATAACCACTTCTTCACAGCAATCAATCATCGATCACAGAATAAAGCATGCATACAGTGAACACACAGATTTATAGTGGTTCCCCAATGTTTGGGTACATCCACTTTCCCCCTTCGCCTATCTAGTAGTGTACTAGATTCGGCCAAACTCCTCCACTATACCTCAGATCCTCAGATCTTACACTCAGAACCCCAAATGGTTCCTACAGCTCAGGCCCAAGGACCTATAACTCAGTCTTCTCCAAAGACCTACACTCAGCCTCCACCAAGGCCTACACTCAGCCACAAGGGCCTACACTCAGAGATATGAATCTCCTACACTCAGGCATACAGGCCCTACCACTCAACCTTTATAATTACAAGCTTACAACTCAGATCCCTAAGGATCCTACAAGAAATTAAGAATACAAAGTGTAAACCAACAACTCAGAATGAGAGAGAAGAGTTGACAGGTTCTTGATGAGTTCTTGGAAGAACTCTGCTGAGATCAACCTCACTTGGCTTTCTTCAAAGCTTCTTGAATGTAGAACACAATAGGGTTGATTCTCTCTGCAGATGATCTTCAATCACTGCAACTTAAGTTTCAGATCTCAATCTGAAACCTTCTTCACAGCCTGGTTCCAACAGCTGTCTTCTTGGAAGGAGCTCTCTCTCTCCAACTACTTAGATCTTCACTTGAATTGATTCTTCAATGAATAGCTAGATCTTCTTCTCTTATTGATGTTGTTAATCTCAGTTAATCTTCAATGATAATCTTCTTATGTTGACAGAATAAGCTTATTTATAGCCTTCTTTATAGTGACCGGCTGATCCGGTTCCTAATAGCTTTCTGACATCTTTGACAGGTGCAGTAGACTGGCTGGAATGGCAGCTGTCATGTCATCCAGTCACTTCTTGAAATATCTGTAACTGTCTGAAAGTGTCGAGACAGTCTGTCTTTAAGTGTCGACACTTATAGACTAAGTGTCGACACAAGTAGACTAAGTGTCGACACTAGCCTTCAAGGTGTCGACACAACTCCTTGTGTTGTAGAATTTACTTCTCGACACTGCTTCTTCAACATGTCTCGACACTGATATTGTGTGTCGACAAAAGTCCTTATTCTTCAGTACTTAGTTGAATTCTGCTAAGTGTCGACACTACTCCTTTGTGTCGACACATCTTCTTGTGTTGAACTTGTTCAGTGTCGACACATCTTCTTGGTGTCGACACATGCCTTCTGTGTTGATACTTGCTGAGTGTCGACACAGCTCCTTGTGTCGACACATTCTTCTTCTGTTGAGACTTTGGCTGAGTGTCGACACATCTCCTTTGTGTCGACACTTGTACTTAGAATTTGTTGAACTTTGCTGAGTGTCGACACAGCCTCCTTGTGTCGACACATTCTTCTTATGTTGAGACTTTGGCTGAGTGTCAATACATCTCCTTTGTGTCGACACTTGTACTTAGAATTTGTTGAACTTTGCTGAGTGTCGACATAGCCTCCAAGTGTCGACACTTTCTGATGTAGACAAAGTTCCTCTGGGTGTCGACACTGCTTCTAAGTGTCGACACTGCTTTACTGGACATTTCTTCATTGAGTGTCGACACAGCCTTCATGTGTCGACACTTTCCTTCTTGTGTCGACTCTGCATCCCTGGTGTCGACACAATAACTCCAAGTGTCGACACTGCTTGTCTGGGTGTCGACACAAGTCTTATTAAGTGTCGACACTTTCCTTCTAGGTGTCGACACATGGACTTAGAAACTTTTCAGCTTTCCCTGCAAATACTTAACCTGCACAACTAAACTCAAAACACATCAAATACATTTTGATGTATATCATTGAGTAGGGTGAGGCTTCTTCAAATCAGGTACATTCATTCCAATGTACCCAACAATCTCCCCCTATTTGCAGAAGTCATAACCCTTAGTCAATGATATACACCATACATAACAAAATTACAGTATGATGTAAAGCAGGATTATATAATAGGGTAAATTCATAAACATGTATAAACAAACATGTGTACACAAATATCTCAGAACAATAATGTAATAGAATTAACACACATCACATAGTTTTAAGTACTTCAATATTCATTGTTCAAAAGTTTACAGAAAGTTTAAAATCAAATGATTACAACTAGTAAATTTAAGATAATTCTATTCTATTTCTGCTCAACCTCCTTGATAACTATGCCCTTTCCAGATTGTATCTTTGCTTGAACAGGGGCTTCAGCATCTTCAGCAGCAGCAGGCTTCTTGCCTTTAAGATCCTTCTTCTTTAACTCTTCAGCTTTGATCTTCTGCCTTTCAAAGTAATGATAAGGCTTGGGAAAGTACTTGCTAGGCTCCTGGGCAGTAGGAGGTAGCTTTCCCATCTTTGCCTTTCTTCTATACTGCACAATGGCTTCTTGCCTGTTCTCATGCTTCCTCCATTCCAGTTCAGAATACCACTTGTTTCTATCTTGAATATTATCCTTGGCAGCTTTTCAAGCAGTCAAAATGATATTCCTGGAGGTAGGGCTCCACTATTCAAAATCAGGCCTTTGTTCAGCTTGCTCTCTGAACCTTTTCTTAGACAATAGAGTCTCTTGTTCCTTTAGCAACAAAGCTTCTTGTTCTTTCAGTATAGCCTCTGGCACTGGCTGAACCACTTTCTCTATGATGACATTTTGCTTTCCCTCAGGTGGGCTATACATTGACTGTATATCTGCATGTATCATATCAAAGTCTGGTGGAGGATATATTACTTGAGCCACTTCAGCTTGCTCCCCTCCAAGATAAGCAGGATTAAACCCAGACTCTGCTACATTGTCATCATCACACAATGGAGGATATCCAAGGGTGGCTCTGATGGAATTGGAAATCCATTTTGCATGATCAGAGCCTGCTTTGACTAACACCCTCTCCCCCTTTATGACTTCTCTAACAATATGATCCCTCAGATCATCTTTCTGAAACCTTATTTGTGCATCCAAATAGTTTACTCCATCCTTAAAGTAAGGTTTCAACCTTTGGAGCTTGTCAGTTATAACCTTTTGAGAGTCTTGTATAGCAGTTTTAACAGCAGTTATGCCCTCTTGTAATGCTTTGTCAAATTCTGCCTTAGCAGTAGCATTGGATGTAGTCTGACCAGAAGCTATATTTTTTATTTCTATTACTATTGCATTATGTGAAGCAGTTAAATTATCATTCATTCTCAGCTGGTTCTCCAGAACATAGCCTTGCTTCACTACAATATCATCTACTTGAGCTTTGATCTTCTCTTGATGTGTAGCCAAGTAGACCACTGCATTCCCTCCCTTGTGGAAGCAGTCAGTCATCTCTTTCTTATTCAGATTCATCTCAAATCTGATGGACTTAATATCCTGGGCCAGATCAAACTGTAGAGATTTTTTCCCTTCATCTACATACTTTTCAAGAGCTTGCCTTTGCTCATCAAGCTTTATCTGTAATGCAACCATCAGAGAACTATAATCTACAGATGGTGCTGGCTGTGGTGTAGGCTGTGGTGCTAGTGTTTGTAAAGCCTTCTTATATGTCTGGCTCCTTCTCTTAAAGACTTGAAACTTCCTCTTCTTGGCTCTTGCAGCCTCTTCATCTTCAGAAGCAGATGTGCTATCAATAGTCACTCTCTCTTTTGGACTAGGAGGTAACTCCTTCTCAGTCCTTTATACCTGCTCAGCATCTTTTGGCACCTCAGTCTCTGTGCCTGCAGTTCCTTCTATATTTTCTACTTGCTCCCCCTCAATGTGTACTTTCTCCCCCTCAGCAGCAGCACTTTCCTTCTCAAAGTCTGTTTGGAGTAGATCAGGGAATAGTTCTTCCAAAGTAAATTCTTGTTGAGGATGGGGTGGAGAATCTCTGAGCTCATCAACAACTTGATCAGATACTACTTGATCTGCAACAGATGTGTCCTCCATGACAACATCTTGGGGTTGGCTATCTGTTTGAGGTTGCTGATTAACATGAGGTATTGAATCAGACAAAACATCATCCTCAATATGGAAATCTAATTTATTAATGTCAATCATTACCTTAAGTATGGTATGGGTAGCTTGTTCACTTTCTAGTGGAGTTGGCTCTTCCACAATTAGAGGCTCCCCCTGGATGGAATCCTGTTGAAGTGGGCTAGCCTATGGTAGCTCCCCCTGCCTCTCTGCATCATCTTGTCTAGCTGGTGACTTTCCACCATTTCCTTCTGCTTCCTCATCAAGAGTAAAGACAACTTGCTCCTCAGAGCTGCTAGAGGATTCTTGAGCCACTGGGGCTGATTTCTTCTTCCTTTTCTGGGGTGTTACCTTCTCAGGAGTGGGTATTTCCTTGGTCAAGACCCTATCCCATCTAGAGAAGATTCTCATGTCCATCTTCCTCATATGGTTGATTTTGGATCCTGCAGCTTGTCTCATGACTTCTGGTATACTACCAGCCAAGTAAAGACTTAGAATCCTACCCAAATTGGGTTTCTTCATACTCTCCTTAATCTTCTCAAACACTACTGCTGACCAATCAGTTTGTAGTTTGAAGATAATTCTTGTCATTAGACCAAACATATGAGCTGATACTCTATCATGCCCTCCAAGCTTGCTCAAGATAACCTTGCCCACAATCTCAGATAAGAATTTGCCTTGACTGTTCATCCCCTTCCTATTGAAAACAGATCCTATTTTCATCTTGGAATCTAGTCCACACCATGTTAATGCTTCTCTAGTCTTAGAAGCAGAAACTTCATCTTCTTCCTTAGTCCTTGGTAGGTTTAGTACCTTTCTCAAACTCTTAGGTGAGACCTTCACCTTTTCTCCATGAACCCTTGACTTAATCTTTAGTCCTGATTCATCTAGGGTTGCGCCATTCAGAAATTCCAGAACTTCCTTCTTCCAGATCTTGATGGGTTCTGAAATAAGGAATTCTAATCCAGATTCTGCAACTAGGGTTATCACGCCTTTGATCGTGGGTTCCGCCTCATCAAATGCATGTCGCACCAGTTCATAGCCTTCATTCATATTCTCTTCGAGCTTAGGTGCCATTAGGGTTTAAAGAAATTTGAATTGAGAGAAGAGAGGTGTAGACACACAAGTTTGGTCTCGAAACTTTGGTGAGCGTGTCGACAGATAATGGCGAAATCCTATTTATACCTTTCTAGGATCGAAGATGAAAGGGCGCGTCAAAATACTCAAATTGTGTCGACACTGTTGATAAGTGTCGACACAGACTTATAATGTCTCGACACCTATGTGTCGACACAAGTATAGTCGACAGAATATATGTGTCGACACTTGTTTATGTGTCGACCCCACTTAGCTCGACACTTAGTCGAGACTTTACTTCATTAATTCTGCATAAAGTCTAAGTGTCGACACCACCTTGGATGTGTCGACACCTATCCTGTATGTGTCGACACTAATTTTCTGAAGTGTCGACACCAACTTCCTAGATGTGTCGACACCTTTTCGCTGAAGTGTCGACACCAATTCTCTGTCTCGACACAGACAACTCTGTGTGTCGACACTATTTGACTTAGCCATTTCTGTAAACTTATTCTAAGTTTATCATACCTAATTCAATTTTAAACCTATTGAATTTGGTTTCTTCTAAAGGCTTAGTATACATGTCAGCTAGTTGATTATCTGTATTAACATACTCTAGTGATATATCTTCTTTTTCCACATGTTCCCTTAGAAAATGATATTTTATTTCAATATGTTTAGTTCTACTATGGGAAACAGGATTGTTTGCAAAAGATATAGCACTAGTAGAATCACAAAATAGTGGTGTTCTACTTACTTGAATACCATAGTCTTCTAGCTGATGTTGTATCCATAGAAGTTTGTTGGGTATTGTATCCACAACGTACCTGATTTGAAGAAGCCCCTGTACAAGCTAAGGTAAATAGGCAATGTTTTTGACAAATTATTTCAAGTTGTGCTTGTAGTTATTCCATGCTAAGTGCACACCAATGTCAGGGTGCAGTAGGTCAATATA
This sequence comes from Platanthera guangdongensis, assembly GCA_039583875.1. Classification (NCBI taxonomy): domain Eukaryota; kingdom Viridiplantae; phylum Streptophyta; class Magnoliopsida; order Asparagales; family Orchidaceae; genus Platanthera; species Platanthera guangdongensis. Next base: position 105,624,381 of record CM077153.1, read on the forward strand.
CACGGGTCTGCACGACGTAATCCCTCATTGAGCAGATCAGTGTGTTGGCCTACGTGTACTCTCTCTATTGGAGTGCACTTACTTTCAAGTACAGGGTTGTGATCTTGCAAGAGCAGACAAGGAGCAAAGATAGGTCAAGGAGCACATCATGGGTGGAAAGACGAAAATTCGTCTAAGTGTAAATCGACGAGAATCGCCAAGTGATTCTCGCCGATTCGGCGAGAATCACTAGTGATTCTCGCCGACTCGATCCAGCTACTTCAAGGCGCGCAAATTCTGATGCTAAGTAAGAATCGTCGAGAATCACCTTTGATTCTCGACGACTCGACGAGATTCACTGTCGATTCTCACTGATTTTGACTTGGGCGATTTTCTGGAACTCCCTGAACCGGATTCTGCCACTGACAATGTTCTGGACTGGGATTTAGGGATTCTTCTTGTGGTACCCACAACGGTCATATTGAAAGTATCTACAGTATATATACGGGTATTGTTTGAACGACATATAAAAAGAAAGAAGCCGAGCCGATCTTGACCTAAAATCGTGAGTTCCGCTCCGCCGCCGCCGTCGTCGCTCGAGCAAGTTGGTCGCCACTTTTGATCGAGATTTCTTCCTGATCTTCCGGCGACAGAAGCTTAGCTAAGCTTAGAGTCTCATGCGTCTATCCAGAGATCCCTTGTCTCTCGATTTGTTGATCGGGAAAAACTTCCCCGTCTGAATTGATCGAGACGACTGATCCTAGAGTGACCGTTGGTAGACCTAGCTTGCTTCGCTATGAAGTTTGGATCTCCAGAGTACAGCAGCCGCACATCGTCATCGCCGCCGATCCCATGAACCTAGCCGCCGCCCATCTTGCCGCCGCCGGTTCCGGGGAGATCCTCTCCAAGAGAGATCTAGGGTTGTGGACTCTTTGTGGACTTCAAGAACACGTCGTCAACAAAGAGGGACACCTTAGTCTCCAAACGTAGTTTGTATCTCTTGTACATTCTAGTTTTACTTTTGTTGTAAAGGAACGTTGGTTCCTAGTTGTAAGGGTTGGGTGCAACCCATGTTGTGGGAGTGTTGACTCCTACGTGTGGAAGGGTTCCTTCCGATAGTGCAAGGATTGGATTTCAATCCTGTTGGAGAAGAGACCGAGTCGTCCCTTGTTGGGAGATAGGTCGAAGGGGGAAAGTGGATGTACCCAAATCGGGGAACCACTATAAATAGCTTGTGTTTTCTGTGTGCTGTGTTGTTTATTTTTATTGTGTAGGTACAAGTTTAGATTCCGCAAAAACGCTACACGTCACCTATTCCCCCCCCCCCCCCCATAGGTGAAGATAGTTGACACTAGGTGGACTTTCAAGTGGTATCAAAGCGAGGTTTCTCATCAAAAAGGTTAACACCTTGAGTTGAATCCTGCCGCTAGTGTCAAGAAGGAGGAAAACATCTACTATGGACGGGCTCAAGTTCACAGGCAAGATCCCAGTGTGCACCAGGCTCAACTTTCCTATCTGGAAGGAAAGGATCAGGTTCTACATGGAAGCAGTTGATCCTCGACTCTTCATGATCGTGGAGGAGGGACCTTATGTCCCCACTAAGGCCTCCACCATTGATCCTACCAAGAAAGTGCCGAAGATACTTTCTGAAATGGACAAGGATGAGATGGCGCTAGTGGGACTTGACAAGAAGGCGCAGAACATTCTAGTCAGCGCAGTTGATGACTCAATGATGTAGAACTTCTGCAACTGCAGGACAGTACAGGAGATCTGGCATTGCCTGATCATCCTAATGGAGGGCACTGACGAAGTGACGGATGATCGGAGATCCCTCCTGAACCAAAAATATGAGGCCTTCAGACAAGGGCCTAAGGAAGAGATCGGAGTCACCTATGAGAACTTCCTCAAGATTGTCAACGCCCTCAAAGGATACGGAAGAGTGTTCACTAATGGTGAACTCAATGATAAGTTCCTTAGGTCCATTACTAAGGAATGGGACACAAAGATCTGCGCCATCCGAGAGTTTGGCAGACTAGCTGAAACAGACCCGCAAATTCTGTTTGGGAAGCTAATGTCCTATGAGATTCAACTGAACACTAGGAAAGCAGAAGAAGAAGCAGAGAAGGCTGCAGCCAAAGAAAAGATTGTGGCTCTAAAAGCCAGTCACTCCAGAAAAGGCAAGGGTGCGGTTTCATACCATGCCAGGAATAAGGATGAGGAGGAGGACTCCGAGCCATGCTCCTCCAGCTCAGAGATGTTGGAGGAGGATTTCTCCCTCATCACCCGAGAGTTCAAGAAGTTCCTAAAGATGAGGAATCAAAGAAAGAAAGACGGCTCCTCCTCCAGGCATCAGAAGAAAAATTATTATTCTGACAGGTATGCTTCTAAACCGAACAAACATCGCTCTTCTGACATTATTTGCTTTGGATGCAATAAGTCAGGACACGTCGTGGCCGACTGCTATCAAGGCAAGAGAGAAAAAGGGAAAGGAGAGGAGCTCAAATCCTTTAGAGATAAGAAGAAAGAGCGGAGCTACATCGCCAAAAGGCCAAAGACACTGAGTGAGTCTGATTCCTCAGACTCCAGTGATGATGAGGAAGCCTACTTCGGGCTGGTGGGTCGCTCTGACTCTGAAGGAGAATGTCCCCCATTTACTGGGAAGGTAAAAGCTCACACCCCTCTCTCCGACTCAGACTCTGATCCTGAGTCTCAGGATGATGAACCTGAGGATAGCCTTTCGGCCCGTGAAGCTGAGCTCCTCGAGAAGTATGAGCTTCTGCTCAACACTTTCGAGGAGTGTCGTAAGAGATTGAAGGCTGAGAAAAAGGAAGTAAAATTCCTTAAGGGTGAGTGTGGTTCCCTAAGGGAAGAGGTCACCAGTTTGATTTCTCTCCGACAGGAGCACCTTGACCTGACTTCAAAGCACTCAGAGTCTCTTAAGCTCCTTGATCTTAAGCAGGAGGAAGTCGACAAGTTGGAAGAACAACTTGCGGCAGAAAGGAAGATCGTCAAGAGCTTCTCTATGCCAAAAACTGTTCTTCCAGTTGTTGATACCTTCTCTGCTCAGGCCAAAGGAGCTGGCTTGGGGCATGTAGGGGTATCTGGTTCCTCATCCAGGATAAATAGGAACCAGAGGAAGAATAAGGCCGCCAAGAAGGCCTCTGCTGCTGAAAAGGGAAAGGCTCCACTCAGTCCTGTTGCGTTCAGAAAGCCTGGCTTTCCTTGCAACCAACATGACTTTGAGTCAACCTTTGGTCATCATTTTCGGCCCTCGGTTGCAAAGCCAAAGAGCCGATATGATGGTTGGACCTTTCCCCGGAACTTCGGTGAGAGTGCCTTTAAGGCACCTTATGAGGAAATCCACATGGGAAATTATTGTCAATTCTCTATCGGCCATAATGGAAAGCAGGCACCAAAAGCCAAGCCGGTTATACAGAAGGTGAACAAGTCTTGTGACTGCAATCACTGTGAGCTCCCCACCTCCAGATCCAAAGCCCCGGCTGTACCCACCGTTCCCAGGGTAAGGCAGGAGCCTAGGAAGAGGTACAACAGATTCGACTGTTGGTGCTGTGGCAAAGTCGGTCACTTTGCCGTGGATTGTTGGTTTAATCCAAGGTATTACGAGACTCCCTATGTTAGCAATGCGAGGCCGACCACTCGTAGGGTTAACCAACCGAGGGGGAGTATGCTAACCAGGAATCTAGGACCCAAGTTTGATTGGGTTCCTAAGGAAAATTAATCTTGTTTTGCAGGAATGTCCAAAGGCCACCAAAACGCCGATCTGGTACTTGGACAGTGGATGCTCCCGGCATATGACTGGGAGTAGAAGCCTGCTGCGTGATTACACTCCAGTCGAGAATGGACCCAAAGTCATCTTTGGAGGATCAGATCGAGGAGTCACCAGAGGTTACGGTATGATTTCCAACGGTATAATCTCTATCACCGACGTGGCTTATGTTGAAGGGTTAAACTATAACCTGATCAGTGTAAGTCAGTTATGTGACAAAGGTTATGACGTTAAGTTTTGCAAGGATAAATGTCTGATAATTTCACGTACCTCTTCTAAGACGGTATTATCAGGCATTAGGAGCAGAAATATCTTCTGCTTAGATTTTCTCAGTTTAGATTCATCTACCCCCGTATGCCTAGTGGCAGCTGGCAGTGCATCTCTTTGTGATCAATGGCACAAGAGATTGGCATATATTAATTTCAAGGCAATTAGTATGCTGTTTTCTAAGAACTTAGTAAGGGATGCTCCCAGTATCAAGTGCATCAAAGATAGCCCCTGTCCTGCATGCCAGATGGGCAAACAGACTCGGGCTACCTTTAAGAGCATTGCTGACAAAGACTCTTCCCGGTGTCTTTATCTTCTTCATATGGACTTGTTTGGTCCAATGCAAGTTCATAGCTTGGGAGGCAAGTCCTATACGCTAGTGATAGTTGATGATCATTCTCGGTTTACAAGGGTGTTCTTCTTAAAACGAAAGTCAGATATGTTTGACATCTTCACTAGCTTTGTCAAGCAGGTTTAGAACGAATTTAACTGCTCAGTGGTCAAAATCAGAAGTGACCATGGAACAGAATTCGAATCTGGTGCTATGACAGAGTTTTGTGAAGAACAAGGTATCTTTCATGAGTTTTCCTCCCCGCGCACTCCTCAGCAAAATGGAGTTGCGGAGGGGAGAAATAGAACTCTCATTGAAGCCTGCACGACAATGTTGAAAGACGCTTCTCTCCCAGAATACTTCTGGGCAGAGGCCGTCAATACAGCTTGTCAGGTACAAAACCGAGCATTGATCAACAAGCATCATCATAAGACGCCTTACGAGCTACTGAAAGGCAGGAAACCAACCATGTCCTACTTGAGGATCTTTGGTTGCAGATGCTATGTACTAAATAATGGGAAGCACCCGCGTACTAAATTTGGTGAAAAATGCTTCGAAGGCATATTCATGGGCTATAGTTCCCACAGTCGGGCATATAGGGTCTTCAATAAGAAAACCCTAGTGGTAGAAGAATCAATTAATGTTGTATTTGATGAAGGAAGTTTGCTTAACAGCAATTCTTCCAGTGGTATTCTTGAAGATGCAGGTGCACGACTTGAACTGCTGGATCTCGATGAGACCGCTAAAGATGAAACTCCTAAGTACGTCAAAGTTTCCACCTCCACGTCATCTGGGAACGTTGAAGATCAAAATGGAACAAATCTCCTAGAAGGAGGAGAAGCCCAAGAAGTCGTCGAAGCTCTAGACGCCAGACTTCTAGAGCTCCGGCACGTGAGGGATCATCCTAGAGATCAGATCATCGGAGATCCTCGTGTCGGTGTCAGAACTCGAAGAGGTACTATTAACGAAGTATTGCATCTTAGCTTCCTGTCACAGGTTGAGCCAAAGAAGTTCGACGAGGCGAACAAAGATGCGGCATGGATTCTGGCCATGCAAGATGAACTACATCAATTCGAACGTTGCAACGTTTGGACGCTAGTTCCCAGACCATACAAGCAGAATGTGATTGGCACCAAGTAGATCTTCAGAAACAAGCTGGATGAACATGGTATCGTCATAAAGAACTAGGCAAGGCTGGTGGCTCAAGGTTATAGACAGGAGGAGTGGATTGACTTCGACCAGACCTTCGCACCAGTAGCAAGGCTCGAGGCAATCAGATTGTTCCTGGCGTATGCTTCGCACAAAGGATTCACAGTCTATCAAATGGACGTGAAATCAGCATTCTTGAACGGAGACCTGAAAGAGGAAGTATACGTCGCTCAACCCCCAGGTTTTGTCAATCCTACTTATCCCAATCATGTTTATTTTCTTAATAAAGCTTTATATGGTTTAAAACAAGCTCCGCGAGCTTGATATGAGACTTTATCTAGTTTTCTTCTTGAGAACAAGTTCTCTAGAGGTAAAATAGATAAGACATTGTTTCTCAGGGAAGTCAAAGGCAAGATTTTGCTGGTGCAAATCTATGTCGATGACATTATATTCGGCTCAACGGACAACAATCTTTGCAAAAAGTTTTCTAAACTTATGCAAGGAAAGTTTGAAATGAGCAGTATGGGAGAGCTCAAGTATTTCTTGGGACTTCAAGTGAAACAGTCTGAGGATGGAATCTTCATCTCTCAGACGAAGTTCACAAATGAACTCCTTAAGAAATTCGGCATGGAGAATGCAACCTCTATGAGGACTCCAATGGGATCCACTATGTCTCTGGATAAGGATGAGAAAGGTAAACCTTTCGATGAAACAAAATACAGAAGCATCATTGGATCCCTGCTCTACCTTACAGCCAGTAGACCGGATATTATGTTCTCCACATGTGTCTGTGCCCGGTATCAGGTGAACACTAAGGAATCTCACTATGTCGCTGCAAAGCGAATTCTAAGATACCTTAAAGGTACTCCCAATCTTGGCTTGTGGTACCCGAGAAACAATGATGTCGAGCTAATAGGCTTTTCAGATGCTGATTTTGCAGGGAGTAGGGATGACAGGAAAAGCACCTCCGGGACGTGTCAATTCCTCGGCAGGAGGCTTATCTCATGGAACAGCAAGAAACAGAATTGTGTTGCAACCTCCACAGCAGTGTCTGAGTACATCTCGGCAGGCAGCTGTTGCGCACAACTCCTATGGATCAGAAACCAGTTAGCCGACTACGACCTTCAGTTCAAGGAAATACCAATGTACTGCGACTCCTCCAGTGCAATTGCAATTGCCAACAATCCGGTATCGCACAGCAGAACGAAGCATATTGAAGTGCGCTACCACTTCATTCGGGAGCACGTGGAGAACAAGTACATCTCTCTCTGTTATGTCCCCACGGACAAGCAGATTGCTGATATATTCACAAAGCCCTTAGACGAGGCCAAGTTCAGTCTTTTCAACACTGAATTGGGGATGCTAAATTATGAGGAATGAAGACTACAGAAGCTCCAGGCTCGTGCAAGAACTGAGGGGGAGCAAGGAACTCAAGTGTGAGCACAGATGCAAGAACTGAGGGGGAGCAAGGGGTCAAATGCTACAGACCCAGATTTGTAGAAGCCGAAAAGGGGGAGATTACCCTCTCGGCTAAGGCTAAGGTGGCTCCAAAGTTTGCTCGCACGAAATTGGTATCGGTAATGCATATCTCTCTCCACTTAATTTCAAGGTTATGTCTTTCATTCCCATACGCTTTATTCACCTTAGCTTGTAGGGTTTAGGCTTCTTCAAATAGGGGGAGATTGTTGGGTATTGTATCCACAACGTACCTGATTTGAAGAAGCCCCTGTACAAGCTAAGGTAAATAGGCAATGTTTTTGACAAATTATTTCAAGTTGTGCTTGCAGTTATTCCACGCTAAGTGCACACCAATGTCAGGGTGCAGTAGGTCAATATACACGGGTCTGCACGACGTAATCCCTCGTTGAGCAGATCAGTGTGTTGGCCTACGTGTACTCTCTCTATTGGAGTGCACTTACTTTCAAGTACAAGGTTGTGATCTTGCAAGAGCAGACAAGGAGCAAAGATGGGTCAAGGAGCACATCATGGGTGGAAAGACGAAAATTCGTCTAAGTGTAAATCGACGAGAATCGCCAAGTGATTCTCACCGATTCGGCGAGAATCACTAGTGATTCTCGCCGAATCGTCGAGAATCAGTGGCAGATTCTCGCCGACTCGATCCAGCTACTTCAAGGCGCGCAAATTCTGATGCTAAGTAAGAATCGTCGAGAATCACCAAGTGATTCTCGCCGATTCGGCGAGAATCACTAGTGATTCTCGCCGAATCGCCGAGAATCACTGGCTGATTCTCGCCGTCTCGACCCGGCTAAATCAGTGCGTGCAACCACGTCAAATTCGACGAGAATCATCCTTGATTCTCGCCGAATCGTCGAGAATCACCTTTGATTCTCGACGACTCGATGAGATTCACTGTCGATTCTCACCGATTTTGACTTGGGTGATTTTCTGGAACTCCCTGAACCGGATTCTGCCGCTGACAATGTTCTGGACCGGGATTTAGGGATTCTTCTTGTGGGACCCACAACGGTCATATTGAAAGTATCTACAGTATATATACGGGTATTTTCTGAACGACACATAAAAAGAAAGAAGCTGAGCCGATCTTGACATAAAATCGCGAGTTCTGCTCCGCCGCCGCCGTCGTCGCTCGAGCAAGTTGGTCGCCGCTTTTGATCGAGATTTCTTCCTGATCTTCCGGCGACAGAAGCTTAGCTAAGCTTAGAGTCTCACGCGTCTATCCAGAGATCCCTTGTCTCTCGATTTGTTGATCGGGAAAAACTTCCCCGTCCGAATCGATCGAGACGACTGATCCTAGAGTGACCGTTGGTAGACCTAGCTTGCTTCGCTACGAAGTTTGGATCTCCAGAGTACAGCAGCCGCACATCGTCGTCGCCGCCGATCCCGTGAACCTAGCCGCCGCCCATCTTGCCGCCTCCGGTTCCGGGGAGATCCTCTCCAAGAGAGATCTAGGGTTGTGGACTCTTTGTGGACTTCAAGAACACGTCGTCAACAAAGAGGGACACCTTAGTCTCCAAACGTAGTTTGTATCTCTTGTACATTCTAGTTTTACTTTTGTTGTAAAGGAACGTTGGTTCCTAGTTGTAAGGGTTGAGTGCAACCCGTGTTGTGGGAGTGTTGACTCCTACGTGTGGAAGGGTTCCTTCCGATAGTGCAAGGATGGATTTCAATCTGTTGGAGAAGAGACCGAGTCATCCCTTATTGGGAGATAGGTCGAAGGGGGAAAGTGGATGTACCCAAATCGGGGAACCACTATAAATAGCTTGTGTTTTCTGTGTGCTGTGCTATTTATTTTTATTGTGCAGGTACAAGTTTAGATTCCGCAAAAACGCTACACGTCACCTATTCCCCCCCCCCCATAGGTGAAGATAGTTGACACTAGGTGGACTTTCAAAGTTGAGCACAGCAACTTCCTGCAGCCACATATTCTGATTCTGCTGTGGAGATAGCCACACTTGTTTGTTTCTTGCTACTCCATGATATCAGTCTTCCACCTAGGAATTGACAGGTACCAGTTGTACTTTTTCTATCTTCCTTGCAGCCTGCAAAATTTGCATCTGAATAACCTGTCAGTTCAAAGTCTCCATTCCTAGGGTACCAAAGGCGTAGATAAGGAGTGCGCTTAAGATATCTCAGAATCCTTTTTACAGTTGTCAAATGAGATTCTTTAGGGCATGCTTGGTACCTAGCACAGACACATGTAGCATACATGATATCTGGTCTACTTGCAGTCAAATACAATAGGGATCCAACTATCCCTCTATACAAAGTCTCATCTACAGGTTTCCCGGCATCATCTTTGCTAAGAGACATACTTGACCCCATAGGAGTTTTCATGGTACTGGATGATTCCATACCATACTTCCTTATTAATTCTAGGGTGAACTTAGACTGGCATATGGATAAACCATTCTCAGTATGTCTAACTTGGAGACCCAAGAAGAACTTAAGTTCCCCCATACTGCTCATTTCAAATTGTCCTTGCATTAGTTTTGCAAACTTTTTGCAAAGACTACTTTCAGTAGACCCAAATATGATGTCATCTACATATATTTGGACTAGTATGATCTTGCCTCTGGATTCCCTAAGGAATAGAGTCTTGTCTATTTTCCCCCTTGTGAATTTATTCTCAATGAGGAAACTAGATAGGGTTTCATACCAAGCCCTAGGAGCTTGTTTTAACCCATACAAAGCCTTCCTAAGTCTATAGACATAATTAGGTTGAGTTGAATCAACAAAACCTGATGGCTATTCCACATAGACCTCTTCTTTCAGATTTCCATTAAGAAAGGCTGACTTAACATCCATTTGGTATACTTTAAATCCTTGATAGGTTACATAGGCCAAGAACATCCTTATTGCCTCCAGTCTGGCTACTGGAGCAAAGGTTTGATCAAAGTCAATACCTTCTTCCTGCCTATATCCCTTAGCAACCAGTCTTGCTTTGTTCTTAATAATCACTCCATGTTCATCCATCTTGTTCCTAAAGATCCACTTAGTTCCAATTATGTTGTGGTCTTTTGGTTTAGGAATAAGCTCCCAGACTTTGCATCTCTTGAACTGATTCAGCTCTTCTTGCATTGCCTCAATCCAATGAGGGTCTAGGATGGCTTCTTCAAATTTCTTAATTAGGTTGAGTTGAATCAACAAAACCTGATGGCTATTCCACATAGACCTCTTCTTTCAGATTTCCATTAAGAAAGGCTGACTTAACATCCATTTGGTATACTTTAAATCCTTGATAGGTTACATAGGCCAAGAACATCCTTATTGCCTCCAGTCTGGCTACTGGAGCAAAGGTTTGATCAAAGTCAATACCTTCTTCCTGCCTATATCCCTTAGCAACCAGTCTTGCTTTGTTCTTAATAATCACTCCATGTTCATCCATCTTGTTCCTAAAGATCCACTTAGTTCCAATTATGTTGTGGTCTTTTGGTTTAGGAACAAGCTCCCAGACTTTGCATCTCTTGAACTGATTCAGCTCTTCTTGCATTGCCTCAATCCAATGAGGGTCTAGGATGGCTTCTTCAAATTTCTTTGGCTCTACTTGGGATAGAAAACTGGAGTAGAGTACTGAGCTTAGATTTCTGCTCCTTGTTTGTACCCCTTATCTTAGATCACCAATAATTTGATCTGCTGGATGATCTCTTAGATTTCTAGTAGCTGGTGGCAGTCTGGCTTCATGTTGAACTCCTTCATCTTCTTCAACTTGCTGCACTCCTTGGTCTTCTTCTGCATCAAGTGCATGTTGTACTCCCCCTGGACAACAGCCACTATCATCTACATGCTAACTTGCAGTAGATCCTTCTTCAATAGTGAGTTTGTCCATCTTCTTAGTCACACCTGTGCAGCTGCAAATACTTCTAGACAACTCATTGTTAATAAGTCTAGCTTCATCAAATACTACATGTACTGACTCTTCTACAACTTGAGAAGACAAGTTATAGACCCTATAAGCCTTACTATTGTTGTTGTACCCAACAAAGATCCCCTCTTGGGATTTGGCAGCAAACTTGGTCAAGTAAGACTTACCATTGTTAAGTATATAGCATTTACAACCAAAGATCCTGAAATAGGATAGATTTGGTTTTCTGCCTTTCACAATCTCATAGGGGGTCTTATTATGGCTCTTAGTAATGGTAGTCCTATTAATTACATGGCATGCAGTGTTTACTGCCTCAGCCCAGAAATATTCTGGGAGATATGTGTCACTTAATAGGGTTCTACCAGCCTCTATCAAGGTTCTATTCTTCCTCTCTGCAATGCCATTTTGCTGAGGTGTTCTTGGTGAAAACAATTCCTGAAATATCCCAAATTCTTCACATAGCTTCGTCATACTATCAGACTGGAATTCAGTGCCATGGTCACTTCTTATTTTGACCACTGTACTGTCTAACTCATTCTGAATTTGTTTGACAAAACTATAGAAGATACTAGGTGTTTCAGATTTCTGTCTAAGGAAGAACACCCAGGAAAACCTTGAGTAGTCATCTACAACCACAAATGTGTATACCTTCCTACCTAGGCTGTGAACTGGAATAGGACCAAAGAGATCCATATGCAAGAGGTATAAACACCTCACAGCATCTTTGTTTTCAATGCTATTAAAGGTGGATCTAGTCTGCTTGCCCTTTTGACAAGCTGAACATATCCCATCTTTAATACACTTAACCTGAGGACCATTCCTCACTAACTCTTTGCTATAGAGTTGCCCAATTGTCTTGTAGTTAAGATGGGATAGCCTCTTGTGCCATTTGACACAATGAGAGACTTTCTCATCAGCTATAAGACACACTGGAGAAACATTGTTCTCACACATAATGTCTAGGCAATAGACATTTCTCTTTCTATAACCTGTCAAAATGATCTCTTGATCATTTGACCTCCTGATATGACAACCATTTTTGACAAATGAGATGTCATATCCTAAATCACTCAGTTGACTTATACTAATAAGGTTATGATTCAAACCTTTAACATAAGCCACTTGAGTAATTGTTATAAGGTTGCTAGAAATGTTACCAAAACCCTTGATAATTCCTTTTTCAGAACCACCAAAGGTGACTTTAGGACCATCCTTGATTGGTGTGTAGTCCTTTAGCAATCCCCTAGTTCCAGTCATGTGTATGGAACAACCACTGTCCAAGTACCATATTGGGGCATGGCCACTTGGACTCACCTGACTAGGTCCAGGCTGATCCTGGATTTTGTCACCTTATGTTAAGTCCATCAGTCCTTGGCACTGATTGTCCTCTTGCTCATATATAGAGTTCATTAACTGGATGAAGTCCTCTTCATCTTCTTCAGCAAACAGTCTTATGTATGCTTCAGCTTCTGACTCAGTTTCTGAAGAAGATATGTCTGACAGGCTTTTGTCCTTCTTGGCAACAAAGGACCTTTCCTTCTTGCCCTTGAATTGAGTCTTTTTCTTATCGGTTGACTCTTTCCTTTTCTCTGGACAGTCAGCAACAACATGTCCTTGTCTGTTACAGCAATAGCATACAATTTTTGATAAAGTTGCTTTGCTTGACTTGGGCTTTCTCCTGTCTTTCTTTGATGACTTTTTGTTCTGATAATAGTCATCTTTTCCCTGTGAAGTGGATGGCTTTGACCTCCACTGTTTCTTCTTTAGAAACTTCTGAAAATGTCTTGTGAAAGCTGCAAAGTCCTCATCACTCTCACTGCTTTCAGAATTCCTGCCTTCTGATTCATCTGACTCAGTCTCAGCTACTTTTGGAGGTGGAGATGGAGACTTACTTTTGTATTTCTTGGTGGCTTCTGTCTTGAATGCCACTGCTCTTTCTTTATGCTCACTTCTTGTAGTCTTCTCCTCCTCCTTCCTTACCAGCAACTGCATCTCATAGGATAACAGCTTTCCAAACAATGTTGGAGGATGTATATCTGCTAACTTGTCCATTTCTCTTATGGCACAGATCTTGGTGTCCCAATCCTTTGTAAGGGACCTCGAGAACTTATCATTCAGCTCATAATTGCTGAATTCTCTTCCATAGGACATTAACTCATTAACTATCCTATAGAATTTCTTATATTATTCTGTTATGCTATCAGACCTGTCTTGTCTGAAGCTCTCATATTCTTGGTTTAACAAAGACTTTCTGTCCTGTCTAACTTCTTCTGAACCCTCCATATACACTATCAAAGTATCCCACATCTCCTTAGATGTCTTACAGTGTATCAAGTTCTGAAATGTAACATCATCTATGGCACTTACAATGATATTCGGAGCCCTCTTGTCCATGGTGGCCAGAATAATCTCATCTTTTGTCATTTCAGAAAAGCCTTTAGGTGTTCTCTGATTTGCATCTAAGACAGATACCTTCATAGGCACATATGACCCTTCTTTAACTGTTATATAGATTCTAGGGTCTGAAGCTTCCATAAACAGTCTCACTCTTTCTTTCCAGATGCCAAAAATCTCTTTTCTGCAAATGGGCAACTTCATGGATCCAAGTTCCTTATGATTCTCTGTTGAACCCATTTTCTTGCTTTTCTTGATTATGCTGAATCTGTCCCTAATTTCACTAAATCTGCCAACAGGATCTACTCAAGCAGTTATGTCCCTTTTTGAGTAACCTCCATCTGATACCACTTGAAAGAAATTGTACCTAATCACCTAGAGGGGGGGTGAATAGGTGACTTAATCTTTTTTAAACTTTTAGGCAGATTATATCACAGATTTATAACTACTTCTTCACAGCAATCAATCAGCAATCACAGAATAAAGCATGCATACAGTGAACACACAGATTTATAGTGGTTCCCCAAGGTTTGGGTACATCCACTTTCCCCCTTCGTCTATCTAGTAGTGTTCTAGATTCGGCCAAACTCCTCCACTATACCTCAGATCCTCAGATCTTACACTCAGAACCTCAAATGGTTCCTACAGCTCAGGCCCAAGGCCCTATAACTCAGTCTTCTCCAAAGACCTACACTCAGCCTCCACGAAGGCCTACACTCAGCCACAAGGGCCTACACTCAGAGATATGAATCTCCTACACTCAGGCACACAGGCCCTACCACTCAGCCTTTGTAATGACAGGCTTACAATTCAGATCCCTAAGGATCCTACACGAAATTAAGATTACAAAGTGTAAACCTACAACTCAGAATGAGAGAGAAGAGTTGACAGGTTCCTGATGAGTTCTTGGAAGAACTCTGCTGAGATCAACCTCACTTGGCTTTCTTCAAAGCTTCTTGAATGTAGAACACAATAGGGTTGATTCTCTCTGCAGCTGATCTTCAATCACTGCAACTTAAGTTTCAGATCTCAATCTGAAACCTTCTTCACAGCCTGGTTCCAACAGCTGTCTTCTTGGAAGGAGCTCTCTCTCTCTAACTACTTAGATCTTCACTTGAATTGATTCTTCAATGAATAGCTAGATCTTCTTCTCTTATTGATGTTGTTAATCTCAGTTAATCTTCAATGATCATCTTCTTCTGTTGACAGAATAAGCCTATTTATAGGCCTTCTTTATGGTGACCGGCTGATCCGGTTCCTAACAGCTTTCTGACATCTTTGACAGGTGCAGTAGACCGGCTGGAATGGCAGCTATCATGTCATCCAGTCACTTCTTGAAATATCTGTAACTGTCTGAAAGTGTCGAGACAGTCTGTCTTTAAGTGTCGACACTTATAGACTAAGTGTCGACACAAGTAGACTAAGTGTCGACACTATCCTTCAAGGTGTCGACACAACTCCTTGTGTTGTAGAATTTACTTCTCGACACTGCTTCTTCAACATGTGGTTACACTGATATTGTGTGTCGACACAAGTCCTTGTTCTTCAGTACTTAGTTGAATTCTGCTAAGTGTCGACACTACTCCTTTGTGTTGACACATCTTCTTGTGTTGAACTTGTTCAGTGTCGACACATCTTCTTGGTGTCGACACATGCCTTCTGTGTTGATACTTGCTGAGTGTCGACACAGCTCCTTGTGTCGACACATTCTTCTTCTGTTGATACTTTGGCTGAGTGTCGACACATCTCCTTTGTGTCGACACTTGTACTTAGAATTTGTTGAACTTTGCTGAGTGTCGACACAGCCTCCTTGTGTCGACACATTCTTCTTCTATTGAGACTTTGGCTGAGTGTCGACACATCTCCTTTGTGTCGACACTTGTACTTAGAATTTGTTGAACTTTGCTGAGTGTCGACACAGCCTCCAAGTGTCGACACTTTTTGATCTAGACAAAGTTCCTCTGGGTGTCGACACTGCTTCTAAGTGTCGACATTGCTTTACTGGACATTTCTTCATTGAGTGTCGACACATCCTTCATGTGTCGACACTTTCCTTCTGGTGTCGACTCTGCATCCCTGGTGTCGACACAATAACTCCAAGTGTCGACACTGCTTGTCTGGGTATCGACACAAGTCTTCTTAAGTGTCGACACTTTCCTTCTGGGTGTCGACACATGGACTTAAAAACTTTTCAGCTTTCCCTGCAAATACTTAACCTGCACAACTAAACTCAAAACACATCAAATACATTTTGATGTATATCATTGAGTAGGGTGAGGCTTCTTCAAATCAGGTACATTCATTCCAATGTACCCAACAAAGGTGAAGGAGAGATCCGGCTGCCGGAGAAGCTTCGGGGCCCCAAATCGCGAGCTGAGTCCGGAACCGTGGAGGCAAGACCGTTGCAAAGGTTTTGATCTGGCTAAGTTTCCATGGCTAGGAAGAGGGGTCGTAAGGTAACGACACTTATCCTCTTGATTTTAGGATGCGTGTTTAGCATCTTTTCTTTCAAGCTTTTGGGCATCAAATCTCTCACATGAGAGGGGTTTAGGTCGTCATGGTTCAAGAGGAACCTCCGGGTCGATTGAGTCATTCCCCGACATGTTTTTGTATTAAAGATCCACTTTGTTAGTGGATTAGGCATTATGGGTGAAGTCGTGGTCGCGACCGTTAGTCTGACTCGGTGATGTTGCATACGAGCTTCAAGGATTTTGTAGAAATCCATTGAAGCAAGATGTCGTTTGTGATGTTTGTGTTTTCCCCTTTTTCTCGAGTGAGTATGTGTAGCTGGAACCGGACAAGGTTAGCTCCGCAATGGCGGTAGATGGTTTCCTTGGTGGATAAGGTTAGCTCCGCATTGGTGGTATATGGTTTCCTTGGTGTGCGCGAACGTTGTAGTACAAAGGAGGGATTGGGGTTGGAAAGATTATGGATTGTGATGTGCTAAGGCGTGGTTTTGTCTCCGTGGTAGGCTGGTTATCCAGTGATGTACAAGTCAAGTGTGGAGAGTGTCCCGGTGAGACTAGTCCCCTTCTGTGAGACTGATGAGAACGCCAAGCATGGGGCAAGCCTGGGTAATGAGGCCATGAGCGGGTGGGGTCCAGCAATGGTTCTTAGAATCGATCAGTGTGTTAGACGAAATCCTGACATGAGAAGTCAGAGCTTACAGGCAAGCCTGGGTCTAAGACCATGAGCGGGTGGGGCCTTGGTAAGAGTTCTGTATGGCGGCTTGTATGTCGTTAGGGGAATTGCAGTACCCATTTTGTTTGAGGCTTAATGCCAATGTTGAAATTGGAAGTACCCAGATGTTTGATGATGTGCTAGAAGCATATACGATAGGGTGCCTTGGGTGAAGCGCGGGTTTTGCATACATGCTGCATAGTAGGCCCCTTTTATTTATATGCTCAACATAGAAAACGTGTATGTTGTTTGAGACATCCAAGCCTATTCTTTTAGTGTTTTACTTGGTTATATATATGGTATACGGAGTGCTGACTTGCAGGTTGGAGGGGTACCCCAAGGTCCATTAGGGGCGGCCGGGAGGAGAGGTATTTGTTACACAGTTTGAGGTCAGCCTTTGCTGACCCACATTACAACCAATTTTTACAGGGGAAGGATTGCAAGCAGGAGCTAGCTCGCCGGCCAAATAGGCCTAAGCCTCATGAAGTGTTACCAGTTTTGCATTAGCTCTACTTTTGTGATATTGTATGTTTGATGCTTTAGACTTCCAGCTTGCATGTCGAGGTAGCTTAGGAGTGCCTTTGCACATTGATGTGTTATGTATCAATTAAATTGTGGACTCTCTTTTGTTGTAAGGCCATAAGGCCATTTCGATACTCCTACATGTGTGGATAACTTCTAGTCTTGGTTGATGTTTCCGCTGTTGTTTGCTTCCGAGTTTTGAGATTGGGTAGTTATATCATCTTTTAATGCTAAACCTGTGGCGTCTGTATGTTGTGGGGCCAAGGCCGGACCCATATTATACGGTCATTACAAGGGAGGTGTTACACCTAAAATCAACTATTTTAAAATATGTGGTTACATATGCTATATTCATAACAATGATAAGAAATATATTAGAAAGTTTGAAGCTGAGGCTGCAGAGGAAATTTTTCTAGGATATTCCCAAGTCAGCAAAGCTTATAGGGTGTTTAATAAATCTACTTTAAAAATTGAGGAATCTATTCATGTAACTTTTGATGAAGCTAACATGTCTTATAAGGAGAAAGAAATTTCTACCAACAACATATTCCAGGTACCTCACTTGTGTGAGAGATTGGATGATCTAAGCATCACCCAAGAGGTTCCAACACATCCCTCTCCACAAGTTGAAGAAGAAAGTGAAGAAGAAAGTTTAGAGGTGGCTAAAACCTATCCAACAGCTAATGAAATTCCACAAGAGGAATTTACTCCCCAAGCTGTTGAACAACCAACTTGTCCTACTGAATTTGTCATACTTAGAGGTCACCCTTTATCTCAAGTGATGGGAGACATTTCAGTTGGTGTGCAGACAAGGCATCAACTCAATCAAGAATTGATGCGTGCCTGCTTCATATCTCAATTTGAGCCCCAATCCATTAAAGATGTAGAGCAAGATCCCCACTGGATTGTTACAATGCAAGAGGAGCTCAATCAATTTGAGAAATGCAGAGTTTGGGATTTAGTTCCAAGACCCAAAGACTACCCAGTCATTGGAACTAAATGGGTATATAGAAACAAGCTGGATGCCCAAGGTATCATAATCAGGAATAAAGCAAGGCTTGTTGCTCAAGGTTATAAGCAAGACGAAGTGATTGACTATGACCAGACTTTTGCTCCTGTTGCAAGGCTAGAAGCAATAAGGATCTTCCTTGCATATGCTGCCTACAAGAAATTCAAGGTTTATCAAATGGATGTCAAAAGTGCTCTTCTGAATGGAGAACTTAAAGAAGAGGTTTATGTTGAACAACCTCCAGGTGTCATCTCTCCAACTCATCCCTAATATGTCTTTAAATTGCATAAAGCTCTCTATGGCCTAAAGCAAGCTCCAAGAGCTTGGTATGAAACCATAGTTAGCTTTCTCATAGAGCATAAGTTTTTTAGGGGTATAGTAGATAGGACATTATTCACTAGGCACCATAAGGATCAAATTTTGTTAGTACAAATTTATGTAAATAATATTATATCTTGGTCTACAGATTCCAAACTATACAAGAGGTTTTCTGACCTCATGCATTCAAAGTTTGAAATGAGTAGCATGGGTGAGCTCTCCTACTTCCTTGGTCTCCAAGTGAAGCAGCTACCTGATGGCATCTTCATATCCTAGGCTAAATATGCTAAGGAGCTTATCAAAAAGTTTGGGATGGCTGATGCCTCAGCAAAGAAAACACCCATGAACACTAATGCTGTAATTGACTCTGATGAACATGGCAAGCCTGTTGATCAGAAACTATATAGAGGTATTGTTGTCTCCCTGTTATACCTTATAGCAAGCAGACCAGATATAATGTTTGTTACATATCTGTGTGCTAGGTTCCAAGTGAACCACAAAGAATCTCATCTAATTTTCTTAAAAAGGATTTTGAGATATATAAAGAGTTGTCCTAGTCTAGGACTTTGGTATCCCACTGAGTCAGAGTTTAAGTTAACTGGATACTCAGATGCTGACTTTGCTGGATGTAGAGTAGACAAAAAAAGCATCTCTGGAACATGCTAATTCCTTGGTGCCAGATTAGTCTCTTGGTTTTGCAAAAAGCAGTCATCTGTGTCTACATCAACTGCTGAAGCAGAATACATAGCAGTTGGCAGTTGATATTCACAGATGCTGTGGATTCAAAACCAACTTATAGACTATGGGTTCAACTTAAATAATTTAACTCTACTATGTGACAACACAAGTGCAATTTCTATTGCACAAAATCCAGTCCATCACAATAGGACTAAGCATATATACATTATGCACCATTTCATTAGAGAGTGTGTAGAGAAAAATAAAACTAATCTTATCTATATCTAAACTGATTTGCAAAGAGCAGATATCTTCACCAAGCCCTTGGATGAGAGAAATCATCTGTTCTTCATAAATCAACTTAGTATGATAAATGGAGAAGCCTTAATTTAATTTCTGTCTATGGTCGATGAATTTTTCAAAGTTCGTCGAATAGAGATTGACGAACTGTGAAAAGTTCTAGAGAAATTCGTCAAATAGAGATCAACGAACTCTCTGTGTGTGAAGCTATTTTTGTCGACAGGAGATCGACGAATTTGCTTCAGAAAATTTTCATCGAACTGAACTCGATGAAATGTTTTCACATCTTCTGACTGAGATCGACGAATTCTTTTGACTATAAAATATTTCGTCGACCCCAGATCGAAGAATTTTTATTTTTCGTCGAACAGAGTCTGCCGATTCATATTCTGAAAACCTTAAATCTAGGTTTTCTTCGAGCTCCATCCCGTGCTTTCAGTTCTCTTGCACTTGATCTCCTTGTTTGTTTTTGTTGCAGGCAAATTCATGGCGATTCCGGCGAGCACTCTTTCCACAATGAAACTTGACATGGGTTTTGATGTTGACTTCGACTCCTTTCAACATTCTGACCCAATCTTCGTGGAAATTTTGAAGTTATTTAAGATCAAAATCTGAAACAGTTCATGACCCATAGAATCTCAATTTCCATGACAGAGATAAAAGAATGGGTCTTTACATCTGCAACACCAGAGGAAAACATTAAGACGGGAACAATTTCTGGTAACTCAGTTTCCCTTTCCCCCACTTTACTAACCGACGTCTTCGATCTACTGAATGGTGATGAAGAAATCGAAATGGATAATGAGGAGTATGAAAATATGTTGATCAAAATGGGTCACTCTGGAGAAAACCCAAACAAGTTGTTAAAGAAAAACCTATCTGTCAAGTATAAGTTCTTAGCAGATGTAGTTGGGAAGGTGCTACTGGGCAAACACACCGCCCACGACTACATAACCAGGCACCAGTTCATGGTGATGGGTGCTCTGGTCGAGAAGAAAGCAGGAAACTGGGGAAAGCTGCTGATTGACTTGATTAAAAAGAAAAATAATAAGAAGGAAGTATGTTTTGGATGTATTCTGGGAATCATCCTTCATGCAAAGGCTTCTAAACATCTGGTCTCCATGACCGTGTTTATCAATACCTCCAAGAGGCTCACCTCTGCCCTGTTTGGCAGATGGGAGAGGAAGATCACCAAGCCCTCCAAGGCTTCCTCATCTACAAGATCTTCTGAGAGCACCAGGGCCATAACAGCCGCTCCTCCACCCCCAAAAGAAGTTCCTTCCACCACCACCATTCCTTCTCCTCTTCTACCTCAACAACAACAACAATAGCAAAATCATCTACCCACACCAACTCCATCACCAGTTCACTCTCTAGTTCCTACCTCAACAACTCACCAACAACATCAACCCACACCAGCATCAACTCCAGTTACATATCCTAAAAACATCACTCCACCTCAATCTCCACTTCCACCTCATTTAACTGCCACGCACCCTGACACATTTATCACCTCCCATACCTTCGATGTACTGTTTCCTCCACCATCTCCACATCAGGAACCCATCTCCTCCCCCATAATAATAGTTCCTCTTTCTACAACTACAACTCCCTCTATTCCCTTCCCTCTACTCATCCAAACTGACATTCCATCTACTGTACCTGACTACACACACACAGATATGTCCAGTGCATTCTCTGTCTGTTCAAATTGTGGTCATCACAATCCATACTCCTCCACTGCTCCAGAATCCCTCCATCTCAACTTCTCTGACATTGATAAAGATCTGCTAGCATTCATCTCTCCCACCCTTAATAAACTTCTAGCTGATGCTCTAGCTCCTCTCACTGCTTCCATCAATACTCTCTCTGCCAAAATTACTGCTCTATCCCCTGTCCCTTCTTCTGGGGGACTGGCCCTAGGACCCCCTGCAGCTAGTCAGGGGGAGATGCTCCATGATGAAGAAGTTCTAGTGGCAGCAGCAGCAGCAGAAGCAGAAATAGATTCAATAATGTCAGATTCTTCAGAGGAAACAACCACTCCTACTGATATAATAGATTTAATTGATTTAGATACAGATATGGATGAGTCAGTTATAGCTGAAATTAACATTGTTGGTGATTGTATTATAAATCCCACAGTTAACTTGAATTCTTTATTAGAGTTATTCAATTTTGTTCACAGAAATATTCTACCCAGCTCTTTTTATCAACATTCTTTGGCTATTGTACCTACACTACACCAATAAGCCCCTAAGTTGCCAAGCAACTTAAGGCTAGTTTTGTAGTTACAGAGATTCAAATAGTATCAGCTCCCAAGGATATTTCTTCTCGAGAGGCTGTCTCAGCTCCTACTTACAAGATGGATGGCAGTCCTCTTCCTGATTTAGATGAAATAATTATGGCAGATATAGAACAAGAAAACTTATTAATTTCTAAAAATATTGCTGAAATAGTTGCTCAAGACGTTGCTCCAGCTCTTCCAGAATCTCAAGCACAGCCTCAGGCTGAAAAGACAATATCAAAAGATCTTCTGAAAGCTCTTAATGATTTATATGACAATCCTCAAGGGTCTTCTACTGGTGAAGATGAGGATAATGATTCTGATGATAGCTCCTCTGTCAAGAAGAAAGTCTCAAAGAAAAGAAAGGTTGCACCTATTGCTGCTCCCAAACCAAATCCCACATATGACACTCCATACTACATTCTACAAAAAATCACTCCATATCCTGGGATGCCAGCTTGGATGTGGATTTCAAAGAATGAGTAGAAAGCTAGAAAGAAAAGCAGGAGATACTCTCCTCCCCCTCCTCAAAGAAACTGGAGAGGTCCTCCTCCTCCTCCTCCACCTGCTGCTAGTACTTCTGGTAGCACTTCTCCGAGGTCTACCTCTTATGCTCAAACTTATCATAGACATCATGGTAGATCCTCAACATCTCAAGGAAGCAGCCAGCAGGCGTATTCCTCCAGCAGACAACAGCAACATCAACAATAGCAACATCAATAATAGCAGCAGCAACAACAAGCTCTTGAAACAGACAAAGCTGGAAATCCTAAAAGGCCAGAGTCTCCACCTATACCATTTATGGATCCAGAAACTGAGAAAACCTCAAGAATGGCCAGGTTCTAGGAACTTGTTGGATTATCAATGATAAATAAAGCTAAAGCTGAAGGGAAAGATCCATCCCAATATTCTACAATGTCTACATACAGAAAGGAAAAGTTAAAAAGGTATGAAAACGCTAATAAATTCTTTAAGGTAGATTCTTACATGAATCTACATCCAGAGGCTGTTGTGACAAGAGATACATCTCTTAATATAATTGGAGCTGCTGATATGACAATGTCCAAGAGGCAAGCAGCTAATCCAAATAGAGAAATCAGATTTACACAGCCTTCTGACAAAGAGACAGATGACAAGCAAAAGGAAAAGCTGAAGAAGAAGAAATGAGAATATTTTGTTTCTGTGTGTTTGAACTCTTTATCTATTTACTGTCACAAAGCTACTATGTAATTATCTGTTGCATATTTCAATTTTTCTGCCATATATATTTTTCCTGCTTTGTGAATGTCTTTATTTCATTTGTATTAGTGACCTCACCCAAAGAGGGGGAGATTGGTGGATCCCTAGTTGGATTTGGGCTAGGTTCACTAACTAGGATTATTGACCCACCATTTATAGCCAGGGTCATATATGTGTCCTAGAGTTTAGGCTAAGTCCTTAGAATCAACCACACATGAACCAGCCAACAAAAGACAGCACAAGACTCAAGACTTAGAAGAAAATCAAGTTCAAAGAGTGAGTTCGACGTTCGTCGAACACAGCTCGACGATAGTTGTGCTCCCCTCGACGACCTCAGAGTCAATTCTCTGAGTTGAGCTCGACGATATTCGAGCTCAGGTCGACGAACTCTGGCAATTTAACTTCAACACATTATGTCCAGAATACTTCTTCTGAACTCAGGTCGACGAAGACAAGTTATCAGCTCGACAAACTTGGACCACAGAATTGGGAAGCTTTTCATATAAAGTAGTTAGCTGATCTCAGGTCGACGAACTTGGATCTCAGGTCGATGAACAAGAAATCACTGGTCGATGAACATGATTTCTTTGGTCGAAGAACTTTGATCTCAGATCGACAAAATCTGTTCTCTGGTCAACGATTTCTATGTTGTTCCAGACTTAGAACTTTCCCTCCTTTCTGTCCATATTCCTTATATTATTTAGCAATATTTTCCTGAGTAATTAATGCATATATTCTCTGAATATTGCCGTTACTGGCCACATTGATTATGGTATTCATCAGGATAAATACTTGTCTAATTAATTGGGATGGTTGGGGAAATTCATTAATGAAAATATTCTCTCCACCCGTATTTCATTCTCCAGGCCATCAGCATTCAATGAAGACAATTCAAAATTCAAAAGGGCATTGGACAGAGATAGATAAAATAGATTTTCTTTTCAGTCAACAACAAGCATATAGAGAATATACAGAGAATACAGAGCTCTCAGTACACAGGGAAGATTCACAGAAACACTCAAGATCATCTGCTTCTCTGTACAGAAAACATTTCGTTTTCTCCTTAACCTTACTGAATAAGAAGAAGAACATCAACTACAAACCAAGAGTCTTCTTCAACCTTCACTCCAGGATTCTTCAAGGAAAATATATTCATATCAGTCAGAAGTTCTTGGATCAACATTTTCAAGTCAAGGCTGAAGAATGAAGACCTACACCCTGTGCAAGACTCCAAGTGACATTGAAAGAAGTTCTTGACAATAGCAAATCCACTTGTCTTCTCTATTGAATAGATAAAGAGAAGACACCATCAATCTCTCTCCCCCTCTGTATAAAGGTTTTATTAACTCCCTTCAAAAGTTTATTTTGGTTTTTGAGCGCCTGATCAAAAGCTCATTGGTGGCAGTCACCGGATCAAAACCTGCTAGTGGATTCCAACCAGGGTGGTAGACGAGTGGATGTACCCAGGTTGGGGAACCACTATAAAATTTCTTGTGTTGACTGGTTTCCCCTTTTCTTGTTATTCTTATTGTGGCTGTGATAGGGTAGTTGTGATGTGATATATCTATGTACTGTGTTAGATCAGTTTAGCTTGGATTATCCCTTCTCTGTTAATACTGGTATCACACTTATTTTTATTACTCTGATAATATTTAAAATAGCAAAAAGATTTTAGATTACTCTATTCACCCCTCCTCTAGAGTAAATCAGGTCTAACCACATCTTTCATCAAGACTCTATGCCACCTAATGTCCCTACTCTAGATATACAGTAACTCACAACTCTACCTTCGTCTTCTACCAGAACAAGACCATCTGCTATTCCTTCACTTTATAACTTAAGTATAGACAACATAATTCTTCAAGAAGCACAACAAGCTACCATATCCCATACCACTCTCATGACAGAGCATGTTATCAAATGTCAGACCTCATTTTGACAAATGCATACCCAGATTAACGGGGTCACTACATCAATGAGAAAATTACCAGAAAGGTTGAGTTCCTTAGGTGTTACAAAGTTTTTTCTTAACCTCACTGGCTCATGAGGTTTAGAAGAGGGAGATGTCTGAGGAAGACCAAACTATGGAACCTCTGGAAATCTTGAGGTTGCAAATGAGGAAGTCTTAAAGAAGATAGAAGTTGATGTTGTAGTAGACCAGAAACCCAAAATCCTACAACATTAATTAAGGGGGAGCCACCTAGAGAAGAAGAAATGGAACATATTGATGTACTCTTGGTAGCAAGAGAAGCTATCTAGTTAGCTGAAGATGTTGTAGCAATAGATGAACTGTTTCAGGGGGGAGCTTTAGGAGAAGACAAATGTAGAGTAACCAGCACTAAATAAACCAATCAAAAAACCTAAGAAAGTTGTTTAAATATAGTTTGCTAGAAGGAAATTCTCATCTATGAAGGTTGCAGTTTAAATTTCTTACAGGTATACTGCTAAGATTATATGCTGCTGAAAACTATATGATGTTTAAATCTTCACACTTTTTTGCTCATGCTTGTGTCTATTGACTTGTTGTGGCTCTTTCAATGTTATAAATTATTCTTTGTGTGTGATGCTTTATTCTATAAAATCACAATTGAAATCTTTGTAAAATTTATTAAGCTAAATGGGGGAGATTGTCGGGAAAAATCCATATGATTTAACTTAACAAATTATATTATAAACGATTTTACAACCTAGGATTATTGCCAATATTGTATAGTGAGGGTAATATGGTCAAAAATGTGCTAGGAAGTCAGTTGTGTCAAGGGGATGAGAAATACACACTAAAATAAAAAAGAAATTTAAGAGAAGTCTACATGCATTGACTAAAAGTCGACACAACGCCAATAGGATGTCGAAGCCACTTCGACTAGAATTCAGAGCAACTACAAATATTAAGTTGATGCTATTTCAAGGTAGATGACGACATGTGTCTTTTGTGACGCTATTTCAGAGCAACTTTATAGTGTATTCCTACCAAGTGATAGAAGAGTGGATGTTCCCAGATTTTGAGGAACCATTATAATTTTTGCGTCTTTTGTGAACACGTTTTTTTGTGATTGTTTTTTGTTCTGTGTTTTTAATTACTGCAATATTTCTCTGGATAACTATCCGTTAGTGCAAATTCTTTGTTAATTGAATTAATTATTTGCAAAATATTCCTAGAAATTCATTTGGTAATAAATTAGAATGCATCTAGTTATTATTGATATGAGTGCCACATATCAAAGCTCTTTTATGAAAAATATATTTTCTTATTGTTAGGAATGAGATCCATCTTTATAAGTATGGGTGTGCACATAACCATACCCCCATGATGTCCACCAAAAGTAGTGGGGTCATGGGTTTGACCCCACGCACGATCACCGTACATGATCCCCCCGCGCACCGATCACATCACGCGTAATGAACGAGCTGCCACGGACGCTGCCACGCTAGTGTCGGGAGGCCGACCTCACCCCAGGATGTTGACCGCCCCCTCCTCTCACCGCGTCGGTCACTCCCACTCGGCTATCGGCACGCGGATAAAGGGGCGGCCCCGACAGCCACTCCCCCTCGACCATCGACCGTGACCGTGAGAGCGGCCGCGAGGGCCGCTCCTCCTCGGCCGTCGGTTGTGGCCGAGAGAGTGGCCACGTAGGCCGCTCTCCCTCAGCCGTCGGGCGCGATCGAAAGAGAGGCAGCATGGGCCACCCTTAGTCGACTACCGATAATGGCTAAGAAAGCTGTCGTATGGGCCGCACTCCCTCATTCATCGGTCAAGACCAAGCAAACGATCGCACCGGCCATGGCCGAAGGAGTGGCCGCGTGGGCCACTCCCCCCTCGGTTACCGGCCGCAGTCGAGCAGGCGGCCGCGGAGGCCACTCTACCTCTGCTGCCGCCGCACGGCCGAGGAGGCAGCCGCGCCGGCCACTCCGCCTCGGCTGCCCGCACACAGCTGAGGGAGTGGTTAAGTTGGCAGCCCCTCCTCGGTCGTCGCCGGCAATCCTCCCCTCGCCGGTGAATTCGGCGGCAGGTTCGCCAGCCTCCCGTGGAAGTCTGTCCCCGCTGTCCGATCATTTTGGGTCGTTCCCAGCCATATGATTCTCATGTAACAACCCACTAAACGTCGAGTTAGTGGGGGAATTTTATTAATAATTTAATAAAATATTTAGGGTGCAAATGGCGGGATTAGTTATCGTAACTATGTGCCCCTAAACCATAGTTAAAATATTAATTTCACGTGGTTATGGTGTGAGGATAGCCACATAACCACCATAACCACCCCCTGGAGTCTATAAAAGGAGCCCCAGGCTCCTCATTTCTGACATTTTTCCTCTGAGTCTTCTTTTTCCTCAGGTCAAAACTCTGTCAAATTTCTCCTACGAGCAGTGTTTGAGTCGCACTCAAGACTCACCCGAGCCACATACGAGCCACCCAACAAAGCCCAATCTCTTCGTTTCTAAGAGACCACCGAGACCGCAAATTCAAGTGCTCCACTCCCACGTTCAGAGCCAGTGGGATGCTCAGTGCAGCCCATCGTCGCAAAGTGTAATTTGTAACAAATTCCAGGCGCAATGGTTGTCGTTCGCTAAGTGCTAGGTGCTCTCTCACCTCAAAATTGTAATGAGAGGCAGCTTGTCGCCCTCGATTCACCAAACACATTGTAACAGCCAGAAAATAGTGGGCTTTGACAGACATAGATCCAGTCACTTGGTTTTTTACACGGTTGAGGGGTTTTTCTACATTAAAACTTTGTTTGTATGATCGATCTACTTAATTGACTGTGTGCGCGCTCGACCGTTCCGAGAGCTAAGGCAGTCCAGGTTAATCCGGTCCGACCGGGTTGTCGAGTTAGACCGCAACATTTTGTCAGTGTCTTTAGGAACACGATTCCCAACATCCTCCAAAATATATAACTTTCGACCTAACAGTATTCAAATAATAGTTTCAATGGCGAAAAGAAGTGCCTGAACAGCCAGAGCATCCATCCCAAGAGGACGCACTGAACCAGCCCGCTCACATTCTCTTGTGGATATACCCCTTGAAGTAAAAACTATTTCGCCCGAGTGACAACATTGGAAGGATGAGTTCGATAGATGGAGGAGCAGCAGATCGAGATGCTCGCCCTGCTCAAAAATATGGGAGCGCCTCCCGCACTAGCCAATCCCCTGCCTCTACCAAACCACGGCCTAGCACGAGAAGCTCCACGGAGAGAATAAGTATCAGAAGAACTCTCTGAGGCCGCAGGTTCTACTCACCCGGTCCTCAAGGGAACCAGAACTAGTCGTCGCGACCGCGCCCCAGATGATGAATCCCGACTGCCACCGTGCAAAAGATTCACTTAAGAAGAAATACGAGAAGTAATCGCCAAGGAATACAGATAGGCTGGCCAGCGAGATATCCTCACCCGCCGACCACTCCACCAAGGATCTCACTTGCACCTCCAATTTTGGCCCATGTGATCAATAGCACAAGAGATTAGCACAAATAAATTTCGAAACTTTAAATATGTTATTCTCTCACAATTTAGCGTGTGATACACCTGATATTAAGTGCATGAAAGAGAGACCGTGTCACACATGTCAGATGTGTAAGCAGACAAGGGCAACTTTTAAAAGTATTATTGTCAAAAATACCTCCAGATTCTTATATCTTCTTTAACTGGACTTATTTATCCTGATGTCTATCTGTATTTTAGGAGGTAAAGCTTACACATTGTTTATTGTTGATGACTACTCACATTTTGCATGGGTGTTCTTTCTGAAACACAACTCAGATATCTTTGACTCTTTCACTAGCTTTGTTAGATAGATATAAAATGAATTGAACTGCTCTATGGTCAAAATCAGAACTGGTCATAGAACAGAATTTGAGTTTGGTTCCATGACAAAGTTTTGTGCAACCCTAGGTATCTTTCATGAGTTTTCCTCTCCTCGTACTCCATAGTAAAATGGAGTTGTCAAGAGAAAGAACAGAACACTCATTGAGGCATGTAACACAATGTTGAATGACTCTTCATTACCAGAGTACTTATGGGATGAAGCAGTCAATATAGCTTGTCACATGCAAAATAGAGCCTTAATCAATAAGAATCATCGTAAGACACCTTACGAATTTCTAAAAGGTAGAAAACTGATTATGTCCCTATTTTAGAATTTTTGGAAGCAAATGCTTCATACTTAATAACGGGAAGTATCACAAAAATAAGTTTAGTGAAAAATATTTTGAAGGTACTTTCATAGGGTACAGTAGTCATAATAAGACATATATGATTTCTAATAAGAAACCTCTGATTGTAGAAAAGTCTATCAATGGTTTATTTGATGAGGTGAGCATGCTTCATAGCCGCTCTTTTAGTGTTTTTATTGAAGATGCAGGTTCAAAGCTAAAGAGCTAAACTTAGAAGAAGTAGTCAAAGAAGATCTCTCAAGTTCCATCAAAGTCAACTCTCCGAACTTGATTGAAGATGAAGAGCATCAAGATGAAGAATGTGCACCAGAAGAAGCAGAACCTTCTTGTTGCACTTCAAGGAATATAGTGATCATACTTTCAAGAGATCACCCTGTTGATATTATCATTGGAGATCCTAATGAAGGAGTTAAAACAAGAAAGGTGCAGCTAACGAAGCCCTACACTTGAGTTTTCTTTCCCATATTGAGCCAGAGAAGTTCGAAGAAGCAAATAAGGATGCTTCATGGATCGTAGCAATGCAAGAAGAGCTCAATCAATTTAAAAGGTGCAAGGTGTGGGAGATAGTACCAAGGCCCAAAGGTCAAAATATTATAGGGATGAAATGGGTTTACAGAAAGAAGCTGGATAAAAATGGAGTTATTATAAAGAATAAAGCCAGTCGTGTAGCTCAAGGTTACCGATTAGAATAAGGAATCGAATTCGATCAAACTTTTGCTCTGGTGGCCAGACTTGAAGCAATCAGATTGTTCCTAGTGCATGTTGCTCACAATGGTTTTAAAGTCTAACAAATGGATGTGAAGTCAGTCTTACTCAATGGTAATTTAAAGGAGGAAGTATACGTGGAACAACCCCCAGGTTTTATTGTTCTGACCTTTCCTAATCATGTCTATTTCCTGAATAAAGCTTTATATGGTTTAAAACAAGCTCCTAGAGTTTGGTATGAGACGTTATCTAGTTTCCTTATTTAAAATAATTTTTTGAGAGGTAGGATAGATAAGATATTATTTCTTAGGTAAGTAAAAGGTAAGATCCTAATAGTACAAATATATGTTGATGATATTATATTTTGATCTAAAGATGACAACCTTTATAAAAAGTTTTCTAACTTGAAGCAAGGGATGTTTGAATTGAGCAGTATGGGTAAGCTGAAGTATTTCTTATGGCTTCAGGTGTTCGCCAAGGAGTTACTTAAGAAATTCTGAATGGAGAATAACCTCTATGAGGACTGCAATGGGTTCAACTATGTCTGTGGACAAGGATGATAAAGGGAAACATTTTGATGAAACAAAGTACAACAGCATAATTGGATATTTGATCTACCTTACTGCTAGTAGACCAAATATAATATTTTCAACATGTGTTTGTGTTAGATTTTAGGTGAACTCTAAGTAATCTCATTACGCTGCTGCAAGTAGGATTTTGAGATACCTTAAAGGCACACTGAATCTTGGCTTATGGTAACCAATAATTAATGACTGCGAGCTAATTGGTTTTTCAGATACTGAGTTTATAGGAAGCAGGGATAACAGGAAAAGCACTTCTAGAACATGTTAATTCTTTGGAAGGAAGCTTATCTCATGGAGTAGCAAGAAGCAAAATTGTGTGGTAATTTCAATTGCTGAGTTGGAGTACATCTCTGCAGGAAGTTATTACGCACAACTTTTATGGATAAGCAATCAACTTAAAGACTACAACATGAAGTTGAAGGAGATTCCAATGTTCTGCAACTTATCTAGCACAATAGCAATTGCTAATAATCCAGCCTCTCACAGCCGGACAAAGCATATCGATATACGTTAGCACTTTATCTAGAAGTATGTGGAGAATAAGGACATCAATCTCCGATATGTCTCAACGGACAAGCAGGTTGCATATATTCTCAAAAAGCCGCTCAACAAGGAATCATGAAGCTCCGAAGAAACTCTCTTCAAGTTCATACAAGTACTCGAAAATAAATTAGAAGTGTTGGTTTTATTGTTACAAATGTCCCTGATTTGTGAGAAGTCAAACAGGTCAATGTCACACACATCAACTGTATTTGATGTGCATTTGAGTTCTTGAGTGCAAGTTAGTCCATTTTATATTGATTGGACATGTGGACACAAGAAGTGGTTGTTGGACACAACACAAAAATCGACTAAGTCCACAGGTATTGAGTGGAGCAAGCTCACTCAATGCCAGAGGTATGGACTCAATAGTGTCTAGTAGAAATTTGCCTAAGTACAAAAGCGTTGAGTGTAGTCTACTCACTCAACGCCATACAACATATAGCGTTGAGACTATCTCAGCCTAATTGAAAGATAGCCAAAAAGTATGGCTAAGTACAAAAGCATTGAGTGTAGTCTACTAACTCAATTCCATACACCAAAAGTCTGTTAGTCATGCTGAGTCAGTCTAAGCCTAGAAAAATTGGCTAAAAATGTGGCCAAGTCCACAAGCGTTGAGTGTGGTCCACTCACTCAACGCCATACAGCTCAAAGAAATGAGTGTTGTTATGCCAGTCAACTCCACAAAAATGTTGAGCAAAAATTTGACTAAGTCTATATGCGTTGAGTGTAGCTTACTCACTCAAGGCCTGGTGTTTGTCGAACTGAGTTTAACAAAACGTCGAGCTAATTCTACAGTTCATCAAAATGACTTTATGATTTCATCGAGCTCAGCTTCGTCAAACTGAACTCAGCATTCGTCGAACTGAGCCCGCAGTTAGTCGAACTGATTTTTATGCTCTTGTCAAGATAAGCTTGGCGTTCGTCGAACGGAGCTCAACGTTCGTCGAGCTCAATACCTAGACAGACAGAATGTTGTCTAAGTGTTGTGGCGTTGAGTGATACCTACTCACTCAACGCCTTTGGTTCTAATGATTGAATTTTGGCCAAGTCCACAGATACAGAGTCATGCTGACATCAGCAAAGTCAAAAGTCAACCAAAATTCAAAAGTTGCGGAAATGCTGCCAGAGACATTGGTGGGGCCAGTTGTTGCTATCTTCTACAATTACCAAGGAATATTTCATCATTAAGTGGTGGGGCCAGCTATTGCTATCTTCTACAATTACCAAGGAATATTGCATCATTAAGTGTTGGGGCCCACTCACAGCAAAGAGCCGTTGAATCGGGAATGAATGGAAAGTGTGGGATGAGTGGCTAAATCTCGGTCATCAATCCTCGTGGTGGGACCCATTGCTCAATCAGCCAGAGATATAAAGAATCAGATCATTGAATCAAGGAGTGAATTCCTTGTCTAGGTTTTCTGAAAAAAAAAGTGCGGCTAAACGTCATATTCTTCCTCGTCATTTTTGTCGAGCCTGAAGTAGTTGTTCTACACAAAGAACCTTGCTGGGAAAGAGATAGCTGAAGCAATCCCCGTTTGCATCAGGAGGATCTGAAGCTAGCAGAACTACAAAATCTGCAGGAAAAAGGGAAGCTGTTTGAAGAGACATTCAACTGCCTACATATTGTCTTCAACAGTAATATCTTGGATCTGATATCTGCCCAATCCAAGAAGAAGGAGACACAGAGCTTGCTCTGGTGTTTTAACATCTCATTCTTTACTTCTATTTGCTGTAAAGATTCTTAGTGAATCAGGAGTTGTAAGCCTATTCTATAAAGGCTGAGGTCTTAGTGACCTGTGTGTTTGGCTTTGTGCTAGGTGATAGGTCTTTATGACCTAGGTTGGCTTAGTGCCTAAGTTGTTGGTCTGTGTGACCTTTGTCTGGTCCTGCGGGATCGGTGTTGTAAGCTGTTAAGAAGCTAAGTTCTGGAGGGAGAGCCAAATCTTACACACTGTTCGATAGGCGCAGAGGGATAGTGGATGTACCCAAGATTGGGGAACCACTATAAATTTGTTGTGTCGTTTGTTAATGTTCTTCAAATCTTATCTAATCTAATCAACGGACATAGTAATCTAATAAACATATTAGAAAATTTAAACAGAAACAAAAACCTATTCACCCCCCCCCCCCACCTAGGTGTAAAGCAAGCCTTGAAAACAAGACTTTCAAGTGGTATCAGAGGGAGGTTGCTCTTTAAAGGCTTAATAGTCTGAGTAGATCTCCAAGGTTAGCTAGAAGTCTGTCTCCATGGGTTCAGGAATGACCAATAGGGAGCTGAGTGTTGTAAGACTTCTAATCTGTTGGAAGAAAGAATTTGGCATCTGGAAAGCAAGGGTGAGGCAGTACATGGAAGCTGGTGACCCTAAAATGTACATTACATTTGAAGAAGGACCTTTCATCCCTATGAAGGTCTCAGTACTAGATGCAAATGTCAAGACCCAAAAAATATATGATGAGATGACCAAGGATGAGTTGGCCCTAGCCTCAATAAATAAGAGGGCAAAGAATATCATTATGAGTGTTGTTGATGATTCTACACTCCAGAATCTGATCTATTTCAAAACAGCAAAGGAAATGTGGGAAACACTTGTGATCTATATGGAGGGGACAGAAGAGGTCAGAGATGACAGGAAGTCCATGCTTAACCAAGAGTACGAGACATTCAGTAAATCTAAGGGGGACAACATAACCATCTGTTATGAGAAGTTCTTCATGATTGTGAATGAGCTGAAGATTTGTGGAAGTGTTTTCAGTCACTATGAACTAAATGACAAGTTTCTTAGATCTCTCTCTAGAGACCGGGACACAAAAATCTGTGTCATAAGAGAAGTGGCAAAGCTGGGTGAAACAGCTCCTCACACCCTCTTTGGAAATATGCATTCATATGAGATGTAGCTGGTTGCCAGGAAAGATGAGGATAACAACAACAAGCCTCAGGCAAGGGACAAGTTTATGGAATTCAAAGCTAAAGGCTCCAGTAGAAGCAAACGAAAGTCTCCCTATCCACCAAGGAGAGATGCTGAATCTGAGTCTGGAAAATCAGAGAAAAGCACATCAGACTGTCAATGGTTTGATGAAGACTTTGCTGCCTTCACCAGGCAATTCCAGAAGTTCCTAAAGAAGAAGCACTGGAGAGGT
The DNA here is from genome assembly GCA_039583875.1 of Platanthera guangdongensis. Taxonomy (NCBI): domain Eukaryota; kingdom Viridiplantae; phylum Streptophyta; class Magnoliopsida; order Asparagales; family Orchidaceae; genus Platanthera; species Platanthera guangdongensis. The sequence continues at coordinate 105,658,298 of CM077153.1, forward strand.
AGGCCTTCCTCCTCCTGTCATCCTAAGGATGACTACTACAAGGGCAGGAGAAAATCCTCTAAGGAGGATAGGTATAGTTCTAAATCTGGTAAACATGTTTCCTCTAACATGACTTGCTATCATTGCAGAAAACATGGCCATGTGATAGCCGACTGCCCATTCAAAAGGAAGGAATATGGTGAGAAGAAGGATCACCAGCAAAAAGGCAAGAAGGAGAAATCCCTCATTGCCAAAAAGTAAAAGAGTTGGACTGACTCCTCCTCATTAGAGTCAGAAGACGAAGAAGAAGAAGAAGCCTACATTGGGCTGTACTCTACTGAAGAAGGAGATGTTGAAGTAGACTGCATCAAAAGGGTGGCTGCTTTAGAAGAAGTAGCTGAGTGTAATGCCCCAAAATTTGAAAGAGGGACGAACAACATTGAGAGCCAAGTTTGGGTCCTTGTAAGGGTCACACGGCCTGGGACACGGGCGTTTCCAAGGCCGTATCATGCTCGGGTTCAACGAGAGCCCTGGAAGTCAACGATTTTCGCTCGACAAAGTGTCGAGATTGGGAACACGGCCTAGGACACGGGCGTGTCCATGGCCGTATCGTGCTCGGGTTCGATGGAGAACACGGGTGGTCGACGAACTGCGCTCGACGAAGTGTCGAGACAGTGAACATGGCTTGGGATACGGGCGTGTCCAAGGTCGTGTCGTGCACGTGTTCGACGAATTTTCCCTCGAAGTCAACGAAAATGCAGTCGACAATTGTCGAGACTTTGAACACGGCCTGAGATACGGGCGTGTCCCAGGCCGTGTCCTGCTCGGGTTGTGAGTTGGGCCGTGTAGGGGGATTGAACACAGCCTGGAGCCCAGGCGTGTTTGGCCAAACACGGGCATGTCAATTTCGACACGGGCGTTTCAATTACCCGTGTCCTTCTCAGGTGGTTTTTGATCCTGTGTCGATGGAGGAACACGCCCAGTAATACGGGCGTGTACTGAGTGATACGGGCGTGTCATGTTCGACACGAGCATGTCCAGTGCCCGTGTCCTGTTTTGGGTACGACAGATTCGGTGTCGATTGAGTCACATGGCCTTGGGTATGGGGGTGTCGCAAGCCGTGTTCGGCCCAGGTGTTTTGGTTTTAGGTTCGGATTGTGGCTGTTCGATTCCTTCTAAGGGGATTTGATGGTCCAGGGCTGTCCTTGCTGAGTTATTTCTGGGAATAGGGTTAGGAAACCATTATTCTTCATCAATTACTCTCTTTCTAGGTTCTAGAAAGAAGGGAGATCAAGGAAGAAGGTGAAGGAGAGATCCGGTTGCCGGAGAAGCTTTGGAGCCCAAATCACGAGCCGAGTCCAGATCCGCGGAGGCAAGTCCGTTGCGGTGGTTTTCATTCGGCTAAGTTTCCATGGCTAGGAAGAGGGGTCGTAAGGTAACGACGCGTCTCCTCTTGGTTTTAGGATGTGTGTTTAGCATCTTTTCTTTCAAGCTTTTGGGCACCAAATCTCTCAAATGAGAGGGGTTTGGGTTGTCATGGTTCAAGAGGAACCTCCGGGCCGATTGAGTCCTTCCCCGGCATGTTTTTGCATTAGAGATCCGCTCCATTAGTGGATTAGGGATTGTGGGTGAAGCCGTGGTCGAGACCGTTAGTCCGACTTGGTGATTTTGCGTACGAGCTTTAAGGATTTTATAGAAATCCATTACGGTAAGATGTCATTTGTGATGTTTGTGTTTTCCCCCTTTTCTCAAGTGAGTATGTGTAGCCAGAATCGGACAAGGTTAGCTCCACAATGGCGGTAGATGGTTTCCTTGGTGGACAAGGTTAGCTCCAAATTGGCGGTAGATGGTTTCCTTGGTGCGCGGGGACGTTGCAGTACAAAAAAGGGATTAGGGTGGGAATGTTATTGGATTGTGATGTGCTAAAGCGCGGCTGTGTCTCCGTGGTCGGCGGCCTATCCCGTGACGTGCAAGTAATGTGGGGAGAGTGTCCCGGCAAGACTAGCCCCTTTTGTGAGACTGACGAGAATGCCAAGCATAAGGCAAGCTCGGGCAATGAGGCCATGAGCGGGTGGGGTCCAGCAAGGGTTCTTAGAAGCGGTCAGTGTGTTAGACGGAATCCTGACATGAGAAGTCAGAGCTTGCAGGCAAGCCCGGGTCTAAGACCATGAGCGGGTAGGGCCTTGGCAAGAGTTCCGTGTGGCGGCTTGTATGTCGTTAGGGAAATTGTTGTACCCCTTTTTGTTTGAGGTTTAATGCAAATGGGGAAATTGGAAGTACCCAGATGTTTGATGATGTGCTAGATGCATACGCGATAGGGTGCCTTGGGTGAAGCCCGGATTTTGCATACATGCGGTATAGTAGGCCACTTTTATTATATGTTCAACATAGAAAACGTGCATGTTGTTTGAGACATTCAAGCCTGTTCTTTTAGTACTTTACTTGTTTATGTATATGGTATACGAAGTGCTGACTTGCAGGTTGGAGGGGTACCCCGGGATCCGTTGGGGGCGGCCGGGAGGAGATGTGTTTGTTACACAGTTTGAGGTCAGCCTTTGCTGACCCACGTTACAATAAATTTTTACAAGGCAAGGATCGCAAGCAGGAGCTAGCTCGTCGGCCAAAAGGGCCTAAGCCTCATGAAGTGTTTCAGTTTGTACTAGCTCTATTTTGGTGACATTGTATGTTTTGATACTCTTGCTTTCCGTCTTGCATGCCGAGGTAGTTTATGAGTGCTTTTGCACATTGATGCTGAATGTTATCTTTGAGTTGTGGACTCTCTATTGTTGTAAGGCCTTAAGGCCATTTCGATACTCTTATATGTGGATATCTTCTGGTCTTGTTTGATGTTTCCGCAGTTGTTTGGTTTTGAGTTTTGAGATTGGGTAGTAATATCATCTTTTAATACTAAAGCTATAGCGTCTGTATGTTGCGGTGCCCCGGGCGGACACATATTATACGGTCATTACAGGGGAGGTGTTACAATTTGTTATCAGAGCAAGGTTTTATTCAAGGTCAGTGTGTGCAGAAGTTATCCACATAGGAGTAATGCGGGACCATGAGTGTCCTTATGTTTGAGTCTTGCGATTAAAGACTGATTCCTTGTTTCCTTGCTTTTCTTAAGAGCGCAAACAACGAGGCGGGTACGTCGAGACCAAGAGAAGAGCTTTCAGCAAGCAGTACTACTGCTCAGGGTCCTTTGGTGTAATCCCGGCCGACTTCTGTCGCATGCTTGCAGAAGCAATGGTGGCAGCCTAAGCTACAGCGACAGCTCAGGTAGCAACCCCTGCTACACAGGATACGGCGACGGCTATGCCGGGCGGAGAAGCCAGGCGAGCAGAGCCTTTGGCAGAAAGGGTGGTTGTCGGGTATGGAGATCGGCAGATGAAGTATTTTCTGAGCTTCCATCCCTCGACGTTCAAGTTAGTCGGTACGCTGACTGATGCGGAGGATTGGTGGGCATGGATTCAAGAGCTTCTGAGGGCGGCAGAGACACCAGAGGAGAAGAAATCTGAGTTTGCGGCCTTCATGTTGGAGGGAGATGCAAAGTTGTGGTAGGTGAGCCATAGTGGCCACAAGTTTCCTGGACGCACCCCGTCCATGGAAGAGTTTGGGAATGCTTTCCTAAAGAAGTACATTCCCGTTTCGATTAGGTTGGCCCTCCAAAGTCAATTCCTAAACTTGGTGCAGCGGGACAAGACGGTGGATGAGTACGTATAGGAGTTCACTCGGTTGGGTCGTTATGCAGGAACGACAATGGAAGATGATGAAGACAGGGATAACCTCTTCTACCAGGGGCTGAGGGAGAATCTAAGGCAACCCCTCATCGCCATGAAGAGGGCTTGTTTCAATGCGTTGGTTGAGGCTGCCAGGATGTTGGAGAGTGATCAAGAGCGAAGCCAACATTGTAAGGGTTTTGTGCCTAAGCAAGGGGAAGCGAAGCCTCCTCAATCCCAAGGAAAGTCTGAAGGGAATAGGTGGAGGAAAAAGCCTCACCCATTCAAGTCCGGTGAGAAAAGCAAGTAGATGTCCGTAGGGTCTCACTCTAAGGGACCACCAACTTGCTTCAATTGTTGGAAGGTGGGGCACATTGCTCATTTTTGTAATCAAGGAGGTGCGGAGCAGGAGGCAAGGCAGGAGCAGACTGTGCGCTCCGGCCCCAAGGCCACAAAGAAAGGGAAGATGGCGGAGTCTAGCGCTTCTCGGTTCCAACCGGTGCAACAAGGGCTTACAACCTTGGACAACAGGAAGGGATCCGCCAACCCGATGTGGTGACAGGTATGAGAAAGTTTAAGTTTAACCGTGTGCTTCATACTTTCAGACCGTTATATGTGATGTCTATGTTTTAGGCTTTGTGTTAGTTTCCGGATACCCCGCTAGGGTATTGTTTGATAAGGGAGCGTCGCACTCCTTTCTTACGGAAAGCTTCATCTAGAGAATTGGAGTTGAGTTGTTCTCGGCGGACGCAGAACTGAAGGTGAGCATGCCCAATGGGTCATCTATGACCACCGGGGAAAAAGGGCGCATTTGTTGGGAGCTAGGCGGAGTTGACTTCGTGTTGATAGAAGCGGTCCTACCGTTGGTTGAGTTTGATGTGATATTGGGGATGGACTGGCTACTAGAGCTGCGTGCTAGTATTGATTGCCTATCCAAGGTGGTGACCCTAAGAAGTGAAGGGCAGAAAGACGTCAAGTTTGAGGGCCTTAATGGAGTGGCATGTTCCCTAATTTCGGCTATGCAGTTGGTACGGGCAGTTAAACAGGGTGGAGTAGCTCTTGTAGAATTATTGGAGGTTTGTATTTCCAAGTTATCGCTTGGGGAAGTGCCCGTAGTGGCAGAGTTCAAGGATGTGTTTCCAGATGAACTTCCTCGAGCGCCTCCTCGACGGGACATCGATTTCTCGATTGAGTTAGTGTCAGAGGCTAGGTCAGTGTCACGTCCTCCGTTTAGGATGAAACCAAAGGAGTTGGTCGAACTCAAGGTACAGCTACAGGAACTGTTGGAGTAGGGGTATATCAGACCCAGTTCTTCACCGTGGAGCGTGCTTGTGTTGTTCGTGAAGAAGAAAGATGATAGTATGCGGCTGTGCATAGACTACCGAGAGTTGAATAAATTGACTATCAAGAATAAGTATCTGATTCCTCGGATTGACGACCTATTTGACCAGCTGGTGGGGTTAGTGGTATATTTGAAGTTGGACTTACAGTCGAGATACTATCAGTTGCGCATTCGAGACGAGGATATACCTAAGACAGCGTTTGGTACGAGGTATGGTCACTTTGAGTTCTCGGTGATGCCTTTCAGGCTGACAAACGCACCATACGTATTCATGGATTTGATGAATCGAGTATTTCGGGAATACTTGGACTCTTTTATAGTTGTCTTTATTGACGACATTCTGGTTTACTCCAAAACGGAGGTGGAGCATGAGACTCACTTGAGAGTAGTCTTGCAAGTGTTAAGAGAGAACCGGCTTTATGCAAAGTTCTCGAAGTGCGAGTTCTGGCTAGAGAAGATAGAATTTTTGGGCCACGTGATTAGTGGGCATGGGGTGGCAGTAGATCCAACAAAAGTGGAAGCCATTAGAGATTGGCCGATTTTGAGAACCATGGCAGAAGTCCGAATTTTCCTTGGACTAGCCGGGTACTATAGAAGATTCGTAGAAAACTTTTCGTGGATAGCTCTACCCTCACATCACTAACTCGTAAGGATCAAAAGTTTGTGTGGACTCTGGAGTGAAATCAGGCTTTTGAGACACTGAAGAAAAGGCTGATGACGGATCCAATCCTAAGTCTACCAAAAGGGACTGAAGGATTTCAAATTTTCAGTGACCCATCGGGATGCGGTTTGGGTTGCGTATTGGTTCAACATGGTAGTGTGATAGCCTACGGGTCTCGGCAGCTGAATCCTCACGAGAGGAATTACCCCGTCTATAACTTGGAGTTAGCGGCGGTAATTTTCGCGTTGAAATTGTGGCGGCACTATGTTTATGGTGCGAAGGTGGAGATCTTCACGGATCACAAAAGCCTGAAGTATCTCCTAGATCAGAAGGACTTGAATATGCGGCAGTGCAGGTGAGTCGAGTTCCTTGGAGACTACGAGGTGGCGATTCAATATACGACAGGCAAAGCCAATGTGGTGGCAGATTCCTTGAGTCGAAATACTCGGGGCAAGGGAATTGGATCGACGCTCATGATGAGCGATTGGTGTGGGACTGGGAGTCCCTTGGCATGGTATGAGTAGCAAGAGGCGAGTCTAGCGTGGCTCAGTTGAACTGGACTGAAATGCAAAATGACTTGTCTGATCGTATTCGGGAAGAGACTCGGTTGGATGTGGAGTTTCAACCATACGTGGTGGAAGCTCAAAAGGGCGAGAGCAGCGCCTGGGAGTTGATTGAAGGGATTCTGAGGAAGGACGGAAGGATTTGTGTACCGCAGTTCGACAAGCTCCGCGAGGAGTTGATGTTTGAGGCTCACTTCACAAATTACTCCATTCACCCGGGTAGTACAAAGATGTACATGGATATGAAGAAATCCTTTTGGTGGCCTGGACTGAAGCGGGACGTAGCTTTGTACGTGAATCGATGCCAAACTTGTGCCTTGGTGAAGGCCGAGTGTCAGAAGATGGGCGGGTTCCTGAAGCCTCTTCCTATCCCGGAGTGGAAATTCGATGATATCTCCATGGACTTTGTGCATGGGTTACCTTGATCGCAGCAGGGTAATGATGCAATTTGGGTGATTATGGATCGCTTAACCAAGGTGGCTCACTTCATCCCAAATCGAAAGGACGATAGTGTGGAGAAGCTGGTAGAGTTGTATATGCGCAACATTGTGCGAATACATGGGATTCCTAAGAGTATAGTTAGTGATCGTGATGGACGTTTCACGTCCAAGTACTGGAGGTTGGTTCAGAAAAGTCTGGGCATGAAGCTAAAGTTCAGCACGGCTTTCCATCCTCAAACTGACGGGCAAACTGAAAGAACGAACCGTACTATGGAGGATATGTTGAGGATGTGTATTCTAGACTTTGATAAGAAGTGGGAGGATCACCTCTTCATGGTGTAGTTCGCCTATAACAACAGTTATCAAGCAAGTATAAAGATGGCGCCATACGAAGCTTTGTATGGGAGGCGGTGTCGAACACCGATGTCTTGGATAGAAGCGGGAGACACCAAAATTTTGGGAAAATAAATGGTTGCTGATGCATGTGAGGTTGTGCAAACCATTCAAGAATGCATGAAGGTAGCTCAAGACTGGCAAGCAAAATATTTCAATGCTCACCGCAGGAAGCTGGAGTTCGCGGTAGGCGATTGGGTCTATTTAAAGATCAAGCCGTTCGAAGGCGTTTCACGGATTCGCCTACTCAATAAGTTGAGTCCGAGGTTTTTGGGACCTTTCGAGGTTGTAGAACGGGTGGGAGAAGCAGCGTACCGGTTAGCATTGTCCACGGATCTGAGTGGATTGCACTACGTCTTCCATGTCTCCATCTTGAGGAAAGCCTTAGTAGATGCTAGTGTGGTGATCGAATCGGCATAGGTGCCGATAGAAGAGGACTTGAGGATGAGAGTTCGTCCAGTTGCTATAGAGGATTCAAAAATTTGGCAGTTGCGGAACAAAGAGGTCAAACTCATAAAAGTTTGATGGGACAACTGCGGTAGTGAGGAGCTCTCTTGGGAGCGAGAATAGAGCATGCTGGAGGAGTATCCAGAGTTTTTTCGTTCAGGTATCATTTAAGTTTTGTGTACCCCCTTTTTGCTTTCTGTAATTTCGGGACAAAATTCTTTTAAGAGGGAGAGTGTTGTAACGCCCCAAAATTCGAAAGAGGGACGAACAACGTCGAGAGGCAAGTTTGGGTCCTTGTAAGGGTCACACGGCCTGGGAACGGGCGTGTCTAAGGTCGTGTCATACTCGGGTTCGTCGAGAGCCCGGGAAGTCGATGATTTTCGTTTGACGAAGTGTCGAGATATGAAACAAGGCTTAGGAAACGGGCGTGTCCATGGCCGTGTCGTGCTCGGGTTCGATGGAGAACTTGGGTGGTCGACAAACTGCACTCGACGAAGTGTCGAGACAGTGAACACGGCTTGGGAGACGGGCGTGTCCAAGGCCGTGTCGTGCGCGTGTTCGACTAATTTTCTGCTAAGTCGACGAAAAGGCAGTCGACGATCGTCGAGACTTCAAACACGGCCTGAGACACGGGCGTGTCCAAGGTCGTGTCCTACTCGGGTTGTGATCCGGGCCGTGTAGAGGTATTGAATATGGCCTGGAGCCCAGGAGTGTTCGGCCAAACACGGGCGTGTCAATTTCGATACAGGCGTGTCGATTACCCGTGTCCTTCTCGGGTGGTTTTTGATCCTGTGTCGATGGAGTAACACTCCCAACAACACAGGCGTGTACTAAGTGACACGGTCGTTTCATGTTCGACATGGGCGTGTCCAGTGCCCGTGTCCTATTCTGGGTGTCACAGTTTCGGTGTCGATTGAAGCACACGGCCTTGGACACGGGCGACACGCAAGCCGTGTTCGGCCCAGGTGTTTTGGTTTTAGGTTCGGATTATGGTCGTTCGTTTCCTTCTAAGGGGATCTGATGGTCCAGGGTTGTCTTTGCTGAGTTATGTCCGGGAATAGGGTTAGGAAACCCTCATTCTTCATCAAGTACTCTCTTTCTAAGTTATAGAGAGAAGGAAGAGCAAGGAAGAAGGTGAAGGAGAGATCCGGCTGTCGGAGAAGCTTCGGAGCCCAAATCACGAGCCGAGTCCAGATCCGCAAAGGCAAGTCTGTTGCGGTGGTTTTCATCCGTCTAAGTTTCCATGGCTGGGAAGAGGGGTCGTAAGGTAACGACACTTCTCATCTTTGTTTTAGGATGCGTGTTTAGCATCTTTTCTTTCAAGCTTTTGGGCACCAAATCTCTCAAATGAGAGGGGTTTGGCTCGCCATGATTCAAGAGGAACCTCCAGGTCGATTGAGTCCGTCCCCGGCATGTTTTGGCATTAGAGATCCGCTCTGTTAGTGGATTAGGCATTGTATGTGAAGTCATGGTCGCGATCGTTAGTCCGACTCGGTGATGTTGCATACGAGCTTTAAGGATTTTGTAGAAATCCGTTGCGGAAACATGTCGTTTGTGATGTTTGTGTTTTCCCCCCTTTTCTCGAGCGAGTACGTGTAGCCGGAACTGGACAAGGTTAGCTCCGCAATGGCGGTAGATGGTTTCCTTGGTGGACAAGGTTTGCTCTGCATTGGCGGTAGATTATTTCCTTGTTGCGCGGGGACGTTGCAGTACAAATGAGGGATTAGGGTGGGAATCTTATTGGATTGTGATGTGCTAAGGCGCGGCTGTGTCTCCATGGTCAGCTGGCTATCTCGTGACGTGCAAGTCATGTGGGGAGAGTGTCCCGGCGAGACTAGTCCCCTTCTGTGAGACTGACGAGAATGCCAAACATGAGGCAAGCCCGGGAAATGAGTCCATGAGCGGGTGGGGTCCAGCAAGGGTTCTTAGAATCGGTCATTGTGTTAGACGGAATCCTGAAATGAGAAGTCAGAGCTTGCAGGCAAGCCCGGGTTTAAGACCATGAGCGGATGGGTCCTTGGCAAGAGTTCTGTGTGGCGACTTGTATGTTGTTAGGGAAATTGTTGTACCCCTTTTTGTTTGAGGCTTAATGCCAATGGGTAAATTGGAAGTACCCAGATGATTGAAGATGTGCTAGATGCATACGCGATAGGGTCCCTTGGGTGAAGCCCGAGTTTTGCATACATGCTGCATAGTAGGCCCCTTTTTATTATATGTTCAACAGAGAAAACGTGCATTTTGTTTGAGACATCCAAGCCTGTTCTTTTAGTACTTTACTTGTTTATGTATATGGTATACGAAGTGCTGACTTGCAGGTTGGAGGGGTACCCCGTGGTCCGTTAGGGGCGGCAAGGAGGAGATGTGTTTGTTACACAGTTTGAGGTCAGCCTTTGCTGACCCACGTTACAACAAATTTTTATAGGGCAAGGATCGCAAGAAGGAGCTAGCTCGCCGGCCAAAAGGACCTAAGCCTCATGAAGTGTTTCAGTTTGTACTAGCTCTATTTTGGTGACATTGTATATTTTGATACTCTTGCTTTCCGGCTTGCACGCCAAGGTAGTTTAGGAGTGCTTGTGCACATTGATGCGAAATGTTATCTTTGAGTTGTGGACTCTCTATTGTTGTAAGGCTTTAAGGTCGTTTCAATACTCCTATATGTGGATAGCTTCTGGTCTTGTTTGATGTTTCCGCTGTTGTTTAGTTTTGAGTTTTGAATTTGGGTAGTAATATCATCTTTTAATACTAAAGATGTGGCGTCCGTATGTTGTGGGGCCCCGGCCGGACCCATATTATACGGTCATTACATGGGAGGTGTTCACTGAGGAGGTGCCCTGCTTTCAAGATTAAAGACAGGGCCCCTCTATCATAATCAGATGGTGATTCAGAGGTGGTTTCTGAAGAAGATAGTTGTTGCCTTGGGCTGATGGCCAAGTTAGATGAAGAAATCAGCCAGGATCAACCTGGTCCAAACAACGTAAATTCTGTCACTAGCTCTGCATGTTCAGATTATGAATCTGTTCCAGATTTTCGTGCCTCTGCATCAAGTGATGATGATGGCTCAAGATCTGAGGGAGATATCAATCAATTGATAGATAATTATGATGCACTTCTATAGGATTTTAAGAAGAGTAAGCTCTTGGCCAAACAGCAGGCTCAGGAAATTGCCTCATTAAAGCTTGCTGCTTTAGATTCAGCAAAATTGATGGATCTGAAGACTCAAGAAGTCAGCAAACTGAAGAATGTTACAATCCTTCAGATTAGCACAATAACCTTCAAGAATATCCATATCAGGAATCTTGAAGTAAGGCTCTAATAGGAGAGGGAACTATTGGCTAGCTACTTCAAGCCTAGCACAGTGTTGCCCTTGATAGACTCATTCTCCTCCTAAAAGGGAAAGAAAGGATTGGGATTCAAGGGAAAGACAAGAGTTGTTAATCCTAAGGGAAAGGGCAAAGCTTAAGTGGAGCCACTAGCCTCTAAGGCTCCTATCAAGTTTAATAAAGTTTAGTTTCCTTCAAACAGCCATGACCATGAGAGTATTTATGATCACTGGAATAATGCTAAACCATCTTGTGTGAACAAAGATGTTCCACAAAATGGCGACTTTGATATCAAAGGTGTTAGTGCCCATGAGAAAATACAAATGGTCCATCCTGGACCATTTGTGTTTGGTGCTACAGCCCCTTCAGTCAATGGTAAAGCTATAGCTTGTTCTCAAATTCCTCCAGCCCACTCTATGACAAAGGGCAAGGTTGTCAGTAGACCTGACCTGGGCATCTCTGAGGCCATCAAGAGTATGATGTCTGAAAAGAAATTTGATGCTAGAAGGGCTTAAGACATCCCAAGCACTTCTACTACCAGCCACTAGACCTGCTCCAAAAAGACTAGGGCTGGAAAACCATGGAACAAGACTGCTGCTACTCCTTCTAGACCTAGAGCTGTTATTAACACGGTCACTAGACCTGCTCCAAAAAGAAGGTACAATATCCATGAGTGTTGGTATTGTAGCAAGATTGGACACTTTGATGTTGATTGCTGGCACAATCATAGTGTAAGGAAGCAAATGTCAGCATGCATATCAGAAACGTTGCAGGCAAGCAGAATTATTTTCAGCCTAACATTCACCAAGGACCCAATAAAAATGGGGGTCCTAAGTTTAACTAATTTGTGTTTTGCAGGATAGTCTAAGTGCCCATACCCCTAAATGGTACTTGGACAGTGGATGTTCCAGGCACATGACTGGAATAAGGAGCATGCTGAAGGATTATGTTCCTGTAAAGAATGGAGCAAAGGTCATCTTTGGTGGGTCAAAAAAAGGGTGACTAGAGGTTATGGTAAGATCTCTAATGGCATAGTCATTATCACTAGAGTAGCCTATATGGAAGGGTTGCAACACAACCTGATAAGCATTAGCCAACTCTGTGATCTTGGCTATGACATAGTATTCCACAAGGATGAGTGTCAAATTAGGAGGTTAAGTGACCAAGAGATCATCTTAATAGGCACTAGGAGTGGATATATGTACTGTTTAGATTTTCTATATTCTAGCAAAGACTCACTTATATGCCTAGTTGTAGATGATAAAGCCTCTTCCTATGTCCAGTGGCATGAGAGGCTAGCCCATCTAAATTATAGGACCATAGGCAAGCTATTCAGTAAAGAGTTGGTAAGGAATGGGACTAAGTCTATATGCACTAAGGAGGGTATCTGCTCTGCATGCCAAAAGGGCAAACAGACTAAGACCTCCTTCAAGAGCATTGGCTCCAAAGATTCAGTGAGGTCCTTATACCTTTTGCATATGGATCTGTTTGGTCCTGTGCCAGTTCAAAGTCTAGGTAGGAAGGTCTACACCCTTGTGGTTGTTGATGACTTTTCCAGATTTATCTGGGTGTTCTTTCTAAGGAAGAAATATGAAACACTTGAGTCCTCCAGACATTTGTCAGGCAAATTCAGAATGAATTCAACTACACTATGGTCAAAATCAGAGGTGACCATGGGACTGATTTTCAGTCTGAGTGCATGACAAGGTTCTGTGAAGAGCAAGGGATTCATTAAGAATTTTCCTGTCCTAGAACACCCCAGCAAAATAGAATTACTGAGAGGAAAAATAGGACTCTCATAGAGGCTGGTAGAACCTTATTAACTAACTCATCCCTCCCAGAATAGTTCTGGGATGAGGAAGTTAACACTGCATGTTATGTCCTTAATAGGGCTTCTATCACCAAGAGCCGCAAGAATACTCCCTATGAGATCTTGAAGGGAAGAAAACCAAACCTGAGCTATTTCAGGATCTTTGGTTGCAAGTGATATGTGCTCAACAGTGGAAAAGTCCATTTAACTAAGTTTGCTGTCAAGTCCCATGAAGGGCTCGTTGTCGGTTACAGCACTTATAGTAAGGCATATAGAATCTACAACTTAACTACCCAAGTTGTAGAAGAGTCAATGCATGTTGTTTTTGATGAATCCAACATGGTTAACTGTGAGCTACCAAGCTCCTCATCATATAGTATTGCAGGTACAGAGCAGATAATGGATAAGCTGACCATCAAGGAAGCTACCCCCACAGTCTAGGAAAATGATGATGGACTACTTATTCCAAGAGAGGTGAACACATACCTGAAATAAATGAAGACCAGCTAGCTGAAAACCCTGAAGATCAGCAAGCTGCAACTAGATTACCTCCAGCTACCAGGCATCTAAGGGACCATCCAGTTCACCAAATCATTGGTGATGCACATCATGGGGTCCAAACTAGAAGCAGGAGCATGAATACAGCTCTCTACTCAAGCTTCCTGTCTCAAGAAGAGGCAAAGAAGTTTGAAGAAGCAATCAAGGACTAGTTTTGGATTGGATCAATGCAAGAAGAACTGGACCAATTAAAGAGATGTAAGGTCTGGAAGTTGGTCCCCAGACCTCAAGGACAAAATGTCATACGGACTAAGTGGATCTACAGGAACAAGTTGGATCAAGATGGAATTATTGTCAAGAATAAGGCTAGACTAGTGGCTAAAGGCTACAGATAAGAAGAGGGCATAGACTTTGACCAAACCTTTGCCCCAGTAGCCATACTGGAACCCTAAGGATCTTCCTTGCATTTGCTGCACATCAGGGATTCAGAGTCTACAAGATGGATATCAAATCAGCATTCCTGAATGGGGACCTCAAAGAGGAAGTATATGTGGCTCATCCACTAGGTTTTGTAGATCCTAACTCTCCTAATTTTGTGTATAAGCTTAGGTAAGCTCTATATGGGCTAAAGCAAGCCCTTAGGGCTTGGTATGAAACCTTGTCCAGCTTCCTCATTGAGAATAAATTCTCAAGGGGGAAGATAGACAAGACCCTATTTCTAAGAGAATCAAAGGTCAAGCTTGTCCTAGTCCAAATATATGTTGATGATATTATCTTTGGATCTACTGATGATAACCTTTGCAGGAAGTTTGCTAAACTTATGCAAGGGAAGTTTGAAATGAGTAGCATGGGTGAGCTCAAGTTCTTCTTGGGACTCCAAGTAAGACAGACTGATGATGGCTTGTCCATATTCTAGTCCAAGTTCATCAGGGAGCTAATCAAAAATTATGGTATGGAGAATGCCTCCACAATAATAACTCCCATGGGATCAAGTATGCCTATAGGCAAAGATGAGGCGGGGAAACCTGTTTATGAGTCTTTATATAGAGGGATAATTGGCTCCCTTCTATACCTGACTGCTAGTAGGCCTGACATCATATATGTCACATGTGTCTATACTAGGTATCAGGCCTGCCCTAAAGAATCTCATTACTCTGCTGCAAAGAGAATCTAGAGATATCTTAAGGGCACACTAGATCTTGGCCTATGACACCCTAGAAATATGGATTTTGATTTAACAGGATTTTCAGATGCAGATTTTGCAGGTTTCAAAGAAGACAGGAAAAGCGCTACTGAAACTATTAGTTCTTAGGAAGAAGGCTAGTTTCTTGGAGCAGCAAGAAGCAATCTAGTGTGGTATCCACTACTGAGTCAGAATATATATCAGCAGGCAGTTGTTGTGCTCAGCTGCTGTGGATCCAACATCAACTCCTTGATTACAACCAGCAGGTAAGTAGAACTCCTCTTTACTGTGATTCTATAAATGCTATTTCTATTGCTAGGAATCATGTCTCACATAGAAGGACTGAGCATATAGAAATAAGATATTATTTTATCAGGGAGCATATGGAGAAGGAAGACATCAGTCTTGAGTTTGTCCCCACAGACAAGAAAGTGGTTGATATCTTCACTAAGCCATTAAATGAAGCAAAGTTCAACACCCTCAAATTTGAGTTGGGTATGTTGAACTTGGCATAGCTTCAAGCACTCCCTTTTGTATTTTTTGTGCAGGTATTGTTCCTCTTACTGGACATACAGACTCCCCAGTAGTATCAGTTCACTGATTCTTCTACTGAGGGGGAGTAAGCTACTCTAGAAAAAATAAAGGACAATGGGAAGGCCAGCCCCCATTTGCCTATTCTGTAGAAGTCAACAGGGGGGAAAGAAGAGAAGAGAGAAGGAGAAGAGAAGAGATAATGTCCTAGTAAGGGGGAGTCATAGCAAGTGGGAGAGATGACAAAGGGGAAAGAAAGTAATATGGCACTTAATGAAGGAGAAACACCTTACAGCAAAACAGGGGGAGTAAGTAAATGACGTACACTTACTCATAGCTTATCAAAATTTCCATACTTATTTTTTTGCTGTATAGGATGTGTGTCATTGACCAAGGACAGAAATGAGGTTTTGACTTCTTCAAATAGGGGGAGATTGTTGGGTCCATTGTTCCCAATATCCCTGATTTGTGAGAAGTCAAACAGGTCAATGTCACACACATTAACTGTATTTGATGTGCATTTGAGTTCTTGAGTGCAGGTTAGTCCATTTCATATTGATTGGACATGTGGACACAAGAAGTGGTTGCTGGACACAACACAAAAATTGACTAAGTCAATAGGCGTTGAGTGGAGCAAGCTCACTCAACGCCAGAGGTATGGACTCAATAGTGTCTAGTAGAAATTTGCCTAAGTACAAAAGCATTGAGTGTAGTCTACTCAGTCAATGTCATACAACATATAGCATTGAGACTATCTCAGCCTAACTGAAAGATAGCCAAAAATGATGTCTAAGTACAAAAGTGTTGAGTGTAATCTACTTACTCAATGCCATACAACAAAAGGCTGTGAGTCAGGCTGAGTCAGTCTAAGCCTAGAAAAATTGGCTAAAAATGTGGCCAAGTCCATAAGCATTGAGTGTGGTCCACTCACTCAACTCTATACAGCTCAAAGCGTTTAGTGTTGCTGTGCCAGTCAACTCCATAGAAATGTTGAGCAAAACTTTGACTAAGTCCACAGGCATTGAGTGTATCTTACTCACTCAACGCCAGATAATGGAAACATTATGTTAAGTAGTTTGGCATTGAGTGGAGCTTACTCTCTCAATGTCATGGCAAAAGGCATTGAGTGTAGCTTACTCTCTCAACGCCAGATGACAAAAATTCTGTTATGTAGTTTGGCATTGAGTGGAGCTTACTCTCTCAACGCCAAGGAAAAAGGTGTTGAGTGTAGCTTACTCTCTCAACAACAAATAACAAAAATTCTGTTAAGTAGTTTAGCGTTGAGTGGAACTTACTCTCTCAATGCCAAGGCACATAAATTTTTGCTAAGGCAAAAAGCGTTGAGTGAGGAAAGATCTCTCAACGCTCTCGATGTTATCAGTGCCTTGAAGCAGAATTTTGGCTAAGTCCAAATGCGTGGTTAGCTTGTCTTTGGTCGAGCTCAGATTCGTCGACCTGAGCTCAACGTTTGTCGAACTGAGCCTGGTGTTCGTCAAACTGAGTTAAACAAAACGTCGAGCTAAGTCTACAGTTCATCAAACTGACTTTATGATTTCGTCGAGCTCATCTTCGTCAAACTGAACTCAGCATTCGTCGAACTGAGCCCGCAATTCGTCGAACTGAGTTTTATGCTCTTGTCGAGCTAAGCTTGTCGTTTATCGAACGGAACTCAACGTTCGTCGAGCTCAATACCTAGACAGACAGAATCTTGCCTAAGTGTTGTGGTGTTGAGTGATACCTACTCACTCAACGCCTTTGGTTCTAATGATTGAATTTTGGCCAAGTCCACATATGCTCAGTCATGCTGACGTCAACAAAGTCAAAAGTCAACCAAAATTCAAATGTTGCGGAAATGCTTCTAGAAACTTTGGTGGGGCTAGCTGTTGCTATCTTCTGCAATTACCAAGGAATATTTCATCATTAAGTGCTGCGGCCCACTCACAACAAAGAGTCGTTGAATCGAGAATGAATGGAAAGCGTGGGCTGAGTGGCTAAATCTCGGCCATCAATCCTGGTGGTTGGACTGACTGCTCAATCGGCCAGAGATATAAAGAATCAGATCATTGAATCAAGGAGTGAATTCCTTATCTAGGTTTTCTGAAAATGAAAGTGCGGCTGAACATCATCTTCTTCCTCGCCATTTTCGTCGAGCCTGAAGAAGTTGTTCTTCATAGAGAACCTTGCTGGGAAAGAGATAGTTGAAGCAATCCCCATCTACATCAACAGGATCTGAAGCTAGCATGCATACAAGTTCTGTAGGAAAAAAGGAAGTTGTTTGAAGAGAGGCTCAACTGCCTACATATTGTCTTCAATAGCAATATCTTGGATCTGATATCTACTCAGTCCAAGAAGAAGGAGATACGGAGCTTTCTCTGGTGTCATAACATCTCATTCTTTCCTTCTATTTTCTGTAAAGATTCTTAGTGAATCAGGAGTCGTAAGCCTGTTCTATAAAGGATGAGGTCTTAGTGACATGTGTTTTTGGTTTTATTCCAGGTGATAGTCTTTGTAACCTGGGTTGGCTTAGTGCTTAAGTTGTTGATCTGTGTGACCTGTGTGTGGTCCTGCGGGATCGTTGTTATAAGATATTAAGAAGCTGAGTTCTGGAGGGAGAGCCGAATCTAATACACTATTAGATAAGCGCAAAGGTACAGTGGATGTACCCAAGATTAGGGAACCACTATAAATTTGTTGTGTCATCTGTGAATGTTCTTGAAAGTTGATCTAATCTAATCAACACACATAGTAATCTAATAAACAAATTAGAAAACTTAAACTGAGAAAAAAACCTATTCACCCCCCCCCCCTCTAGGTGTAAGGCTAGCCTTGAAAAGAAGACTTTCAGAAAGAAGTCAAGTGTTTTAAATGAATCAACATGACTTCTCTACAAATTGACAATACATCACGAGTCATTTTGACGAACTTCACGAGCACTCGCGTACGCTTTCGATGAATGTACTTATCCAGAATTTCTTTATAATTATATTTGAAGAATCTTTATCGAATATTCAAAGGTATGTGCCTTTTCGATTTTCATAAAATAAAATATCTATAAAAGTGTTTTAAAAGGCATTACGAGACTTCACACATACTTCATGAAACCCTCCGTCAAACTCTGCGAACAACTCTTCATTTCTCCGCTGCTCGATCATCGTATCCCATTATATTTTCTTTGATTCTCTGAATGGCTCAAAGGGGAGCAGTTAATCATCAAGTTTGAGGAGATCTCATTAGGTCTGGGTTTGCTTGCATGTCTGATGAATTCTGCAATATCATCCTACTCCTAGAAACTGTCGAATTATCGTTCATTTTGGAGAAATAATGTCCGGTACTTGACAAAGAAGTTTTTGAATTTTACAAACATACAGAATTGAAACATGAAGGATCCTTAATCAAGAGCAGTATTCGGAATTCTGAGGTTTAAATGAAGCCTAAGTTTCTAAATCAATTTTTGTGGATGCCAGAGGTAGAGGAAGATGATGAGATAACTGATGAAGACTACAATCGAGCTCTTTCTATGACTTAGAGAAGAAAACTACTACAATTCGAAGGAAGGAGATGAACGATGAAGGAAAATTGTTAACTGATATTCTCGAGAAGGTGTTTCATTGCAAGATCGGTTCTCATGATTACATTTTAGGAGACATGTTCAGATTGCTAACAACAACTATCTACAGAAAAAAATTAACTGGGGAACAGTCCTGTTTGACAGAATAAAGGACTGCTTCATGGCACCAAACTTTGGAATAATTATCACTCTTTATCTAAATCAATTGGATAAAAATAAATTTAATATGCCCACAGGAATGCAAGTTCATCACTTCAAGAAAATAGACTTGCCAATTTTTGCTAGATGGGAAAGGAGAATTCCCAAGCAAGGTGTAGAGAGGGAAATATGTGAATGCTCTGGTATGCAGGATGGACCTAACCCTACATTCGTGGAGAAGGATGTGCCCCCCCCCCCCTCCACATGAGGCAACTGAGAATGTTGGTGCAATTGCTGAGGGGATAACAGAGAAGAATTAGCTAAAGAAATTGCTAAAATAGCTGTTATTCTAGAAGGAACCCAAGCTAGAGAGGCAGTTCCTTTGGGGGATGAACTTCCAGTTGAGACTACTCCCGAGCCATCCATCAAAGAACCATTGGAACAAAATCTTGAACTTGCTCTGATAAAAGGAAAGCAAATTGATGTGGAACCAGATTGTATGGTGATCAAATCTACTCCATCTTTAGGGGGAGCTTCATCTAGCATTTTTATGACTAATTCTGACAGTTTTGAACCTCACAGATCTCAGGGTGAGAGTGTCCCTCCATCAGATAATTCCTTTTTACAGTCAATAGAAGTCATGCTAGCCAAGCAGAAGGACCACTTTGATTTTTCCCTGAAACAAGTTTTCGCAAAGTGGGTAGGTGCAGAAAGATATGAATGATGGGTTAGCTCAGGTAAATCATAAAATGGAAAAGTTGAAAACCTTTTTGATTGACTGTATGTCTTAAGGTGGTAAGGGCATAAACCATGCCATCTGGGGTATTAGTCATGTTCATAATAAGGTAGTTCACTTTTCTACTGAGAAGGATGCTATGATGCAATATCATTATTCAAGCACGCAGTATATAGACAGGAAAATGGAAGAGTTCAAGAATGAGATTATCCAAACGCTACTTAAAGAAGTCAGAAATGGGGAGGAAAAACTAGGCAATAAGTTGGAATCATTGAAAGAAGGCGTTCAACGTCAGATTCACAGTCTTAATAAATAAAGTTTTCAAACTACAAAATGGCTACATTATAAGTTTTTAGGGGGAGCTCAGCCTCCAGATCAGTATACACAGTTGTCAGATCATGCTATGAAAGAATCCTCAAGGCCCCGTCAGAAAAGGAGAATGTATGGGCAAGGACCGTCTGGAAGAAGATTAGAACCAGCTCAAAATAAAGATTTTGCTGAAGTTTGGAGTCCTATCTCCAAAGGGATTATTCTAGACACTTTTGATCTAGTTGATCTGACAAATGAGGAACCAAGGCAATATTACAACAAATAATAATGGGATAAGCATGATGTTTCAAATGTGAAGAGGAGGTTACACTTCAAAAAGCATGGAAAATCCAATCCTGATGCTTCTCCTCCTCTACCAAGATACTATCCCAAGCAAAATGCATATTTTGACAGATAGAATGAGAAGAGAAAGGGGCAATCATAAGACTTGTATTTCTTCATGATAAGTTATGATGTGGATGTCTTGAAATGCAACAAAAAATACTTATATAAATATTATTATTTTGTTGATCTCTTTTGTTTTATTAATCTCAATTCATTTCATTATGTTGTTTAAGTGCCTCTTGTGTATTTTTCTCTTTTGTGTAATTCAGCTTAATATATATAGTTCTGACTTCTTCAAATAGTGGGAGATTGTTGGGTATTGTATCCATAATAGTCTTGATTATAAGAAGCATCCCTTGAACTAAGTTGAATTGAGTATGTATTTGATGTTGGTTTTAGTTATGTGTGGCGCAGGTATTAATTTCAAAGTACAAATCATTGTCAGGTTACAATGGGTCTCTATACATAGTTTTATGCAATGTAATTCCTCATTTTATAGAACATTGTGTTGACTCATATGTAATCTCTCTAATGGGGTGTACTTCATCTCTAGCATCGAAAATTTCAGAATTGGCCAAGTAATTTCGTTGATTAGTATCGTGAGGACTCGTGAAATTCCTCGAGAACTCACGCAAGCACTCGTGGAGTTCGTCAAGTGATCTCGGGAGTACTTGAGAGATAACCAATAACTATTGTCTAGAATGGCTAAGTTAAAGCAGCTTAGTCCTCTTGTATTTACTCGATGAATTCATCGAGTACTTACGTGAGTACTCGTAAAATTCATTGAGTACTCTCGAGAGTTCATGTAAACTGCTTTATAGTTCCATAGATAGTTTGAAAACTTAGCCAGTTTATGTCAATTCATTGTATACTCAAAGAATTCGTTGAGTACTCTTGAGAGCACTCATGTAATTCTTCGAAAGGTCTCGTGAAGTCCAAATACCTCACACAAGCTTGTTCTCAAGTTGTTTAGACTTGTTCTTTGATTGGTCGCGACAGTTCATGTAATGTCTCGACGAATTGGACTTGAACAGTTTTCAGTTTCATTTTTGATGGCTTTTCAGATTCAGGGCTTCTGTCATGTATAGTATATGCGGATGGTAGAACTGTGTTCGGATTCTAGCAGTTAGTGAGTAATCGCCTATAAATAGTCAAGGGGATCTTTCAAAAAACCCAAATCACTAATTTAATCGCATATTGCCATAAATATTCAGGTATTAAAATTCAATTTTACGAAGAACATAATTCCTTCTACAAGAAAACACTCGATCGATCTCATGATTTCAGATTCAAAACTTTCAGAGATCCATCGATACTCAAGATCAGATCTTTGTTCTCAAGTTGCAGATCCTTCTTCTTCTTCAAGATTTCAGGCAAAGCTTTCACGCAATGAAGAAGGGCTATTTTCAGATCTGAGAAAGAATATTGTTTTAAATCCAATATTTTTGTATTGCTTATAGGAACTTATTTCTTCCGAGTTTTCATAGATCCTTGTTGAAGGATCAAGTGTAGGAGAGGTTGTTTTTCGAGATTGTAGGGGTTGGATACTCCGAGTGTATGATTTTCATAATCTGAATTTTGGTAAGTAGCTAAGTCTAGCCTGAAGTGCTAGATAGGCGAGGAGGGCAAGTGGATGTACCCATCTTTTGGGAACCATTTTAAATCCTTGTGTTTGTGTTGTGTTGTGATCTCTTATTTTGTGTACTTTATTTTGTTAAACTTTTATTTCAGTTAAAAGCTGTAAGATTCACATATTCACTCCCCTCTAGGTGATTTAGGTCGATAAGTAGATACTTTAATACTATTTCCCACTCAGTTCGCTAGCACCTGCACAAGTTCATTCCATAAAGACGTAGCAAAACAAAACACTGGTTAGCTTTAGTTGATCACAATTAAAATACCCCACCCCATTCCTGAGGTCGTGGTACTCCTTCCCTGCAAGCAAGCATTATGGCAGTATATATAATTGCACAATCACCACAAACAACGACACGCACAGCCACAAGCTTTGTGTTCTCATGTCACACTTTAGGTATACTGAAATTCAAGTTCCACCATCACACAAGTATCACCCACTTATATAATTTCATTTGAGCGATGATGAGTCCACTTTATATACCTATTTTCGGACTCATCTGGGCTAGTTTTCACGCATTTGCACTTCACTTTTAGTTCATTATCATATATATTTCATATTGCCTATATTTCCATAGGAAGTGCACATTTAATCCCATGGTTGTGTATTTTGTTGTTTTTATAGTTTGTACTCCCTTTTGTGATTGTCTGGAATGTCTGCACAGATTAGTGATTGATTTTTCCTTTCGGTACAGGGGTCGTGTGCGTGTTCCGGGATGGTTGTGAAACAGGAATACTGCGCACGATCATGGGATTTACTGCGCACGACCACTGGTCGTGCGCCCCTGATCGTGCGCACTACTCTACGTTTTCTAGAATCAGCCTGGGGTAAGCGCACGACCACTGGACATATTGTGCACGACCACTGGTCGTGCGCCACTGATCATGTGCATTGATTCCTCATTTCTGGAGTCCTGTCTGGGTAATCGCACGACCATTGGACTTAGTGCGCACGACCACTGGTCGTGCGCCACTACTCGTGCGCAGTTTCCCAGTTCTTCTTCCTGATATTCCCTGCCAGTGCGCACGAGCATAGGACATAGCGCGCACGACCACTGGTCGTGCGCCTGTGATCATGCGCATTGTTCATTTCTGCTTTTGTATAAATAGTGCAGGTCTCACCCTAATCAAAAGATCCGCAGATCGCCCATTTCCTCCGCCGTCTTCTGCCTTCTCCGCCATTCCCCTTCATCTTCCACCCTAGGGAGGTGCTCCGGGCAAGCTTTCACCTCCAAATCCAAGCCAGAGCTTCCTCTCGGCTTTCTCCTTCATCCGTGAGCTTCAAGTAGAGTTTTGACGACATAGCCATCAAGCAAAGGAAAGCTAGCAAACTTCGTCTGCTATCGTGAGACAACGAAGACGGGCCATTGGAAGGTGGTGATAGCCCTTCTCTACCCCGGAAGCAGTTGAGGACCGAGCTTGGACGCGGAATGACAACCCGACGATTCCAACCGTGAATCCTCAGCAAGACTTCGGATTCGGTCGATCTCTTGACTTGTACTTGCTTTATTGTTGTATATGTGTGTTAAAACTGTATTTATATTGATGTTGTTGCACTTTAGATGTAAACTTTACTAGATTCATGTCTATGTGATTCTGTGTTTGTTTACGCTTTAGTTGCTTGAGTTGCGCCATATATCCATCCACCACCATCCACCCTTGCCGCACTAGCAATTGCTAGTGGCGTGCGTTGCGAAGAGGTGCTTACGACCCTCATTCCGCCATTCTAACCACCTCATCCGCTAGCCTTCTCTTCCATCCGCCTAGTGATTCGGTGCATAGCGGCCCGACTAGTTTTCCATCCAGCCTGGCGAAGCATCGCATAGCGGCGTTGCATAGGAGTAGTTGTTAGCATTTTATTTTCTGTTTCCGCAACATCAAAACCCCCCTTAGTTAGCTCCGACCTGAGGACTTCAATCTCAAGTCCTCCTCGAAATTAACTACACCTTACTGTGTTCCTTGTGAGATCGATACTTGGGAAAACCCCCATTTTATATTACTTGTGCGACCAGTTCACTACAGTGATCTATAGCATCAAGTTTTTGGCGCCATTGCCGGGGAACACAGTCGTGTGAGTTTTTGGAGAGGGAGACGTGAGATTGCTTTCCTTTTCCTTTGTATATCACTTTTGTTTTGTTCTATTTCTATTTTGTCTGCCTTTTTCTTGTTTCTTTAGGCCATTGTAGCAATATATTGTTGGATTTAGTAATTTGCACAATTTATTTTGAATCTGCTGTTTCTACACCATGTGGGGATATTCGTATGCCCAATGTCGTTGGTGTGGGAAGCCTTCCCATGCTAGTCATGAATGCCCTACGAGAGATATTGAGCATAAGCCTCAGCGCACAATGCATGAGATGTTGTATTCGTACAGCCTTTCAAACACTGTGCCCCGAGCTTATGGTCAATCGTCCTCGCCACATACACCATTCTCTTATTCCTCTCCGGCCCCATAAGGACCGCAGCGTAATGGGAGAAAGTGTTTGTATTGTCGTAGAACAGATCATGTCCTGAAGGATTGTGCCGAGTACCTCCGTGTTATGGAAGAGGATGATGAGCCAGACATCCGGATCATCCCGACTCCTACCCTTGGTGGCACACCTTCATCATCTGGTTATGTGTCCCTGTCACCTTCATTTGTTGAAGGGAATGATATGGACACAACCACCAGATGTGTGACTGATCTAGGCTTCGACATGGCTGAGCCCATCTCTCCTGTGCATACATCTCCAAGTATGGAGCCGATTCTATGTGAGGAACTGGTGCTTGACTTTTATTCAAGCACAGTTCTTCCCCCTTTTGTGCATTCTACTTCAGTCGTCTCTGGCGACATTTTCGATGATGCAAAACAAGTTGAGGCTTGTGATACATGGGTTGTTTCCACTCCCATGGAGGAGGACAACCTTCCTGGTGTCGAGGATTCTCCCTTGATACCAAAGGAGGAAGTCCAAGTCTTGGTGGAGGACTCTATGGATCCAGCCGAGCCTTGTAGCATTGTCGAGATTACTGGCGATATTTTTCTACCTCAGCCTTTGGGGAGTGAAACCGGGATCACGCCCCCGATTATTTCTTTATGTTCTTTGCCTCTTTTATTTCTTGACCCACCTTCCTTTTCTGAGCCTGTGCAGGTTGAATCTCCATGGGTAAGTTGGGTTGACGTTGATCCTTGTGCTCAGGCTGTCGACGAGTGCATCCTCTTGTGTGAGGAGGTTCCTACCTCCTTCACAGTGGAAGCCCCTGCCGTCACCTTCGCCCCCAACAAACTTGTGGTGGACGAAACCTTGCTAGGCAAGGATTTGTTTTGTGGTGAGAAGAGTGAGGATCAGAGCTCCTTCTCTTCTTACTTCCTATTTCCTCTACCTGTGTTAGGCAGGTATTACTATTTAGGTAGAGGGGTAACTGTTTTATCACCGTATCGGTACCCGTTACCGAAACGGATATTGGAACAGTTACCTGTGCATTTTTCTTTTCATAGGCCCATTAGCTAGAATCTTTTCGTAGTCGAATAAGTCGTGCTGGGATGACAATAACCCCAGTACTTATCTTTCATTTTCTGCATTTTATTTTTCTTGTCTATTTTTAGTTTTAGCATTTCCTTTTTGTATATTTTGTTTTGTTTTTGCGGAGCTCACCCCTGCAGGTATTCTTGGCAAATTGCATTGGCAGGGTTCTGATTCTTCGTATGGCGGGCCTGCTTCAGATTTCCACGCGTCTTCTGGTATGCTCACTAGCTGAGCATTGGGTAACCTCTTCCCTTAGCTCTTTATGATTTTAATTTCTCTATCATCTGCTGTCTTGCTTAGTTTAAGTCTGGGGGAGAGCTATTTTTGTTACCTTTTGCACGCGCACATTTCATGTGCATACTAGAAGCTTTTATTGATTTATTATGATTAGTTCATTTCATCACACACCACTGCACCCAAATGAGCGCGTGCTTAGCTTTTTGCATGTTGCGAGTTAAACTCATTTCTTTGTTAGATTTGGGAAAATTATGGTGCTGACATAGGATTGTGAGACGGAGTAAAATGTTGGTCTTGCTGTGTTTCTAGTCAACTGCTCTCGTCTCGTATAGAAATTCGAGTAGATTAAATTTTTCTGTATGCTTTTAGTTTTATATTTTTCTAATTGCGTAAATACTTTTTATTCTACTCAAAAGTTGGTGAATCCGGTGTGAATCCGACGGTAGCTTAGGGATGTGTGTAGACGGCCGTTAGGTTCGTATTGCTCGAGTCGGGAGGACGGATAGTCTTTCTCGTTGGCTAAGAACTTGCCCCAAGCTATTCTTGAAGCATGGGTATAGGTTAGTCATTCATGAGCGTGATGTAGGCCATCATTTTGGCCCGGTTGAGCTTTGCACCGTTCCTAACGTCTTGTCCTCGCTAGCCCCGTTATGCCTACCCCTCCTTTTGATTCAGCTCCACCTGTATTTCACCAAAGCCTCAAAGCCAACCCGAGTCGCACACCCAAGTTGAGCTTTAGTGTTTACATTTTAATGTTGGGATGTGATGTGGTGTTATTACATGTGAAAATGTGGATGTGCTCCAATGTTATATTCGCTGAAATTGCAAAAATAAAAAGATGATTTGAATAAAGAAAAAAAAAAGAGAAAATATTTGTAAAGAAAAAAAAAAGAGAAGTGAAAATAAAAAGTTTAAATTGAAAATCATATTTGAGATGTGCTTATTTTTGGAGTAGGCGGTGCACACACCCATATGTTAAAAGTTTAGTTTGGGGGTGTGGTGTACCCGCATATATTTTGGTTAGCTGATGGATTCCCTTCATACTAGATCCTTTGGGTTAGGTGCATAGACTTCTTGTTTATCCTTGTTTACCTCACCGTTACCAAAGCCCCATCTCTTCACCTAAAGTCCTACTGATTCGTGTGTGAACCAAACCAGTGTCGTGGAGAGAATGCGAAAAGGCAAGCATATGGTCACCGACATTGGTGGATTCCTTTGCAGGTTATCCCGAGCCCTGATCTTTGGCAATGCTCACCTTAGTGGCCTGCCTACTTTCTTCCTGCACATGATCGCACGATTCTCCAGAATTCTAATTTTGAGCAATTACAATATTTATTTACGTCCGTCGAATAGTTTAAACTACGTCGTATAATTAAAAAGTTTTTCTATTATATCTTCTATACTCATGATATATTTGATTTCTCGTCTTACTTCTTTCTGAAATTGCTGAGCCAGTTAGCTATCTTCGAGTCCATGGAGTGATGATTTGCTCGGGACGTGCAAATGGTTAAGACTGGGGGTGTGATGAGTCCACATTTTACACTGATTTTTGGACTCATCTGGGCTAGTTTTATCGCCTTAGCACTACACTTGAGAGCCTTTATTGCTTATTTGTGTTTATGTACCTATTTCACGCTTAAGTGCACTGGAGGCCCGCTTCTGTGTGCTTTCTGTGTTTCCATTTTGTTGTTATTCTCTAGCCCTATCTCGGGGATGTGGTGTGCACGTTCTGGTGGCCTTTCTGCCCCTTCTGCTGGTACAGGGGTCGTGTGCGTGTTCCGGGATGGTTGTGAAACAGGAATACTGCGCACGATCAGGGGATCTAATGCGCACGACCCCTGGTCGTGTGCCCCCGATCGTGCGCACTACTCTACATTTTCTATAGAATCAGCCTGGGGTAAGCGCACGACCACTGGTCTTACTGCGCACGACCACTGGTCGTGCGCCACTGTTCGTGCGCATTACACCCCCTTTTTCATAACCCTGTCTCGGTAATCGCACGAGCACTGGCCATAGTGCGCATGACCACTGGTCGTGCGTCACTGCTCGTGCGCTTTTATGCTGATGCTTCTTGTCCAGGTTGCAGATTTATTTGGAAAAGTCGCACGATCATCGACCTACAGTGCGCGCGACCACTGGTCGTGCGCCACTGATCGTGCGCACTGCTTCTGCTGCCTCCGTATATAAGGCCATGCTCCGCGTTTTAGGTCAACGCCTGTCACTTGCTGCGATCGGAGAGTGCGCGGGAATCGCCTTTTCACTTCTCCAGCTGCTCCATCACTTCCACCTTCGTTGGGAAGCTATTTCCACTTACTCCGAAGCTTTCCAACACTCCGGTGAAGCCCTCGGCCATTGATGACTTCAACTCCAAGCTTTCCTGCAGAGTTGGTGAAGTAGATAACCTAGAGAACGGACTTAAAGGCCTTCGAGGTGACAGATCGTTGGTACCGGAAGCCTCCTTAGACTGAGCCCGGAAGCGGATTGACAACTCGCTACTCCGGCCACGACCCGCGGTGGATCTTCATTCTCTTTTGGTTTACTCCTCTTCCCCTTCCTCTGTGTTATGAATGTTTTGAGTAGTGTAATGAACATTTCCATCCCTGAATATCAAGTTTACTTTCTAGTTAATGGAATGTTAGTTTCTTCTTATGCTTGTGAGTTCTGTCTGTGAATGCGCCTCACTCACCCCATATCCACTTCATTCTTGTGCCTTGTCCGATTGCAATCCACACAAGAACGCTGCAATCCATTAGTTTCCCTTCCACTCGCCCAACTGAAGTTCGACATAGCGGCCGACAAACCCACTTCACCTTGCGAAGCGGTGCCGTCGACCCGCATAGTTTTTACTAGTTCAGTAGATCAAACACATTGAGATGCTTTCCCACTTCCATGTTGGAATCTCCAATGGTGTCAACTTGCCACCAGGCCTCCCATGATCAGCTTTCACCCGCTTGCAGGTATGACATTCAGCTACAAATTGCGCTATATCTCTTTTCATTCCATACCACCAGACAATTTGTTTCAGATCACGGTACATTTTTGTTGAGCCTGGATGGTAGGCCATACTTGAGCCATGTGCTTCCCGACACACCATCTCGCGAATGTTTCCAACTACGGGAATACAAAATCGACCACGATACTTTAACGTGCCTGCACCGTCAATCGCAAAATCTAGTAATTCATCCTTTTCAGTCCGAAGAAATAAATGTAAAAGATCAGGATCATCCTTTTGATGTTGTCTTGCAAGCACCAGCCATGAAGGTTCTTCTACTGCCGAATGACTTTGCGGGTCATATTTGCCCACAGAAATATCCATCAATAGAACTTCCTCCACAAGACGGTCGACTGAAAGATGAAATAATTTCCCCGTCTTCCGACTCAAAGCATCGGCCACAACATTCGCTTTCCCCGGGTGATACTGCATGTCCACATCATAATCAGCTACATACTCAAGCCATCGCCATTGGCGCAGATTCAGTTCCTTCTGTGTGAAGACATACTTTAAACTTTTATGATCTGTAAAGATTTTACACTATGCACCATACCGTAAGTGTCTCCACAACTTCAATGCAAATATCACCGCTGCGAACTCCAAATCATGCGTTGGGTAGTTCTTTTCATGACTTTTCAACTGCCGAGACCCATACGCAATTACCTTCTTGTCTTGCATTAACACACATCCAAGTCCAACATGCGACGCATCCACAAACACTTCATAATCTTTTCCTTCTGTCGGCAAGATCAACACAGGAGTGGTACATAACCTGTTCTTGAGTTCTAGGAATGAGGCCTCACACTTGTCATTCCACTCAAACGCCACATTATTCTGGGTTAAGCGAGTCAATGGTGCGGCCAACGTCGCAAACCCTTCGACAAATCTGCGATAATAGCCGGCCAATCCCAAGAAGCTTCGAATCTCCTTGGGTGTCTCCGGTCTTCTCCACTCCATAACTGCAGCAATCTTTTCGGGATCCACTGAAATTCCTTGTTGATTAATGACATGACCCAGAAAAGCAACTTGAGACAACCAAAACTCGCATTTGCTTAGCTTGGCAAATAATTGTTGGTCTCGCAAAGTGGCCAATACCAAACGCAGATGCTGTTCATGCTCTTCAGCACTGCGGGAGTAGACAAGAACGTCATCAATAAAAACCACCACAAACTTATCCAAGTAGTCCTTGAACACCCTGTTCATCATATCCATGAAAGCTGATGGTGCATTGGTCAACCCAAACGACATCACCAGAAATTCAAAATGGCCATGCCTTGATCGAAATGCAGTCCGCGGAATATCAGACTCCCGGACCTTGAGCTGATGATAGCCCGAGCGGAGATCAATCTTCGAAAATATGGAACTGCCGCGCAGTTGATCAAACAAATCATCGATTCTTGGCAGTGGGTACTTGTTCTTAATCGTCACCTTGTTCAACTCCCGGTAATCGATGCAAAGGCGCATCGACCCATCTTTCTTCTTCACAAATAACATTGGTGCACCCCAAGGTGATGAACTCGGCCTGATAAACCCTTTTGCCAATAAGTCATCCAATTGGGTACGTAACTCTGATAGCTCACACGGGGCCATTCTGTACGGCACTTTCGCAATAGGCCGCGTACCCGGTTCCAAATCAATAACGAACTCGACATCACGATCAGGGGGAAGACCAGGAAGATCAGTAGGGAAAACATCTGGACATTCACGCACAACAGGAATCTCCTCCAATCGCGGTAAAACAGCACTAGTCCCCACAGCGGAGACAAAACAAGCAAAACAGTCGGAAACAAACAACGTCCGAACACATACCGCTGAAAGCCCTGGAGAATCCTGGCAAGAATCACCATACACACTTCCTGGCTGACCATCCTCTTTGATAAAATCCAAGCGCTTTCCTCTGCACTGGATGACGGCGTCATAGCGGGATAACCAGTCCATGCCCAAAATGACGTCAAAATCTTCCAAATCGATCGCTTTGAAATCAGCCTTTGCTAAGAAATCGCCCAACAAAATGGGACAATCAAGAAGACCCCAGTCTGCCACTACCGAAGCACCGGAAGGAAATTTCACCAAAAACGCATTTCCCACTCGATCTGGTGTCAAATGATACCGCTCCAGAAAGGTTCGAGCCACAAAAGAATGGGTCGCGCCAGAATCAAATAGAACATGCGCCCAACGGTTCTTTACCTTAAAATTTCCTATAAGGGTACATATGTAGCTAAAAACTACGCATAAGAGGCAGAAACAAAACAGGAACCAGAGGAATGAATCGAACCTGAGATAACTTGAGGTGACGTATGAGCTTCCTCTGAAGAGACCACATTCAACTTCCCTTTGCCTTTGTCTACACGCGGAGGCGGAGGCAAAGCCTGGAGTGGTGCGGGTTGCAAAACAGGTTGGATCTGCTGGCACCTTGCACGAAGATGTCCTGGTCTGCCACACTGGAAGCACACCTTGTCTTTGGCCCAGCAGCGGCCCACATCATGACCTCTTCTCCCACAAAATATACACTCCAAGTCTCTGGTTGGCGCACCCTGAATAGCGTGCACCTGCTCCTTCTTTTGCATCCCCAACCGCTTGAAACATTTCTCAAACGGGTGACCGGCTCGGCCACAGAAGCTACATAGTTCCTTCTTCTTCTTGACGTCTGACTCATGGGACATTTTCTATCCCACCAGCTGTCTCTTGCCCTGCCTCATCTTCTGCCCTCTTTGTTTGGCATTTTCTATAGCTTCCACCTTCAACGCAGCCTCAACCGCAGTGGTATAACTTGTCGCTCCATAAGCACTTGCGAATTGCTGCATGTCGCTGCGGAGTCCGCCAAGAAATCTCTTTACTCGGTCAGCTTCCGTCGTCACCAAGCTCGGAGCGAACCGACTTAACTTGCTAAACTCAATTTCATACTCACTCACTGTGCGTTGCCTCTGCTTCAAGTACAAGAAGTCATTCATCAGGCGGTCCCTTTCAACTGTCGGTAGAAACTTACGCCGTAACATTTCTTTGAATGCTTCCCACGAACAGCCCGCCCCTAGGCCTTCCTTTTCTCGCAACCACCAACCTTTCACCAACCCTTTGAGTTGATAGGCGGCAAGCATCACCTTCTGGTCCTCGGTAACGCCAGAATACACAAACATCTCTTCCAATGTGATTACCCAATCATCCAAGATCACAAAGTCTGCTTTTCCATCATAAGTCGGTGGTCCAAGTCGCTGAAACTGCGAGATGAAAGTCATCGCAGGAGGAACCACAACTGGGGGTATCACTGTTACTGAAGGAGTAGAAATCGTGGGGCCTCTAACCGTCTCTTGCCCTCTTGGTGCCAGCCCCGACATCGCTGATGACATAGCTTGGAGCTGGGACTGCACTTCCTGCACCTGCCTCGTCAAAGCCTCATTACTTTGGCGAAGACTATCCATCAGGGCATTATTCTGCGCGCCCGAAGACTCGCCCTCGGATTGGGGAGTTTGCCTTGTCACTGGACGCTTCGACATCCTATTAACACGTTCACTCTTGTCAAGCTCAAACCCAACAAAACACACAACGGCTAAGTACAGACCATACATATAACAATATGAACATCAACTGCTAACTTGCTCTGGGAGTTTGAGAATGATGGTATGCCTAACCTCAAGATGACTCACCGTCATCCCACTACCTTGTGCCTAACCAATGAATGCATGACTTTATTTGACCCAAAACCATGAGTGTACAGGTGTCATCATGTACATCTTTAGCTTGGCACATTGTGCTCATGCAATGTTATGTTATGCGTGCTGTGCGATGCAATCTAGAAAAAGGCCTTAATGCATGCCATGAGCGGTCGTACGCATCACAATGCTATGCATCCCATACTACATAGCATTGCATGCAACGAAGAAAAGAAAACGTGCTAGTCACATCCATGTGGTAAGGTTATGCATCCCATACTACATAACCCGCACATGTTGCCCCTATGGTGGATCCATATACAACCACATATTATGCATCTCATACTACATAATATGCCCCGTATACTTCTTGTCATGCCATGAGTGTAGTGTGCGTGCATCGGCCAAGACATACTGATGGCACCTCGGTGTGTGTATGATATGATGCTTACAACCAACCCAGAAAGTTTGCCCGACCAATTGTCAAGCAAACCTCCCTCTGATACCAACTGTCACAACCCGCATTTCCTCAACGAGTACATCGTATCAGAGCAAGAGGAACTATGGGTTATGATGCCACGTCGTGCAGGGGATAACTGCACACGCTCAGGCAACTCTTGACGCTTACTTTATGAGTTGAAATTCAACAGTGAAATGTAAGAAAACCTTTGGATTGAATGGCCGTATCCCTCGGCCTTAGGTATCAAAAACTGTTTTTATACGCGGTGAAAATACTTTGTTTAATTATGATGAGCTCCTATATGCAGTCTATAGTGATACTACTATAAGAAATCCTCTTTGGTTACGTCATTTGGAAAATACGTCTTAGTTGATCAAAACATGTATGCATGATATACAATAATAGGTTTTGTGTAGCTTAGAAAATACCTAATGCAACCTACCATAAATCCTTCCCAAGAGCAAGAAGACATCATCCAAATGAGTCACATAGCAGTCTATTATTCATACATCACAAGTAAAGAAAACCACCAATGGGAGCCAACAAGCTGACACGAACCCATTGGGGCACATGTATGTCTGTACAACAAAGAGAAGAACTACCTCGCTAAGTATGCTCGGCTAGCTCCCAAGAAACGCCACCAACCAACCTAGCCGCTCAACCGGCTACAACCTGCACCTGAGGCATTCAAGAAAGAATACCTCAGCAATCAACCAAGCTATACAAAAGAGAGCATGAATTTCATAATCGATAAAGAAGGGGCTTACCGACCCCGTAGCAATGTTTCATATAAGTAAAAAAGAGTGCATAAACAAGTGCGTACAAGTAGGAAACAATGTCATTCCAAAGTGCCAACCACACCAAGTGCGTACAAGTTCAACAAGTCCTGCTCCACCCGCAGCAGCAAAAGGGCAATACACATGCCCAAACTCAGCATCTTATAAACAAGAAACAACCAAACTAGTGAAACATAAGCAGCGGTTAAGTTCAATTCCGCAAGAGTCTTTCGGTGGCGGCCCTAAAGTGGAACGCACCAAACAAAACCAGCCCAAATCGGGTCCAAAGTGGTCTCTCTAACCACAAAAACCAAAACCCGGTGGCCACAGGCTGAAACCACACCACCCCTTGCAGAATTCTCACACAAACGCTCCTGCCATGGTTCACAATTCGCCTCGCAAAACGCCCCATAACCCAAGCTAAACACGTTCTTTTCATCGTTCTCACGCATGACGACAAGTTGCTAGAAAAGGAATTAAGCTACAAGCTACATGACTTACATGATGAGGAACAAGAACAAATCACATAATTAGGCAAGAAAAAGGCTACATGAACATGAATAAATAGAGCTCCATGAGTCACATGAACAAGATAAACGACATGAAGCAATCTAACATGGACTTGCTAACTAACAAAACTACACATGGAAGATCAAAGTCATTCAGCATAGGGAAAATAAGCATAATTTTGAATCAAGAAGAACAAACTAGGCAATTGAATCAAGAAGAACAAAATAAGCATAGGGAAATTGAAAGAGCAATTAATCAAAGGACAAGAAATCAAGATTGGCAAGGGTGAAGAACACCGCTTGCCTGAACCGAGATGATGTCGCGACGGCTGCTCCTCTCTTCCTTGCCTTGCTTGAGCCTTTCTCCCTTGCTTTCTCTTTGAGAGTGAAGAAGAAGATGAAGAGAAGGTGAAATGAGAAGAACAATTCTCTGTTTCGGCCTTATTTCCTCCAGAACAGAGCTGGACCGTTAGATGCAGAATCAAGGAAATGAACGGCACAAAAAATCTGGAAAAACTCGATTTTCGGGCCGGTCACGCCCTGTGTCACGCCCGTGACATAGGGCGTGTACCATAAGCGGCGCAGAAAGTCGGCAATTCCAAGTTTATCCACACGGTACAAGGCCGGGTACACGCCCGTGACGGGTCGGTCACGTCCGTGACCTAGGGCGTGTAGCCCGTATCTCGACACCTCGTCGACACAAAGTGTCGACACTCGACACAGCTTGACACGCCCTGTGACACGCCCGTGTCACAGGCCGTGTCCCCTCTCTCGACACCCGACACTCGATACTCGACACTCGACACTCGACAAGCTGAACACGCCCTGTGACACGCCCGTGTCACAGGCCGTGTACCCTCTCTCGACACCCGACACTCGACACTCGACACTCGACAAAGCGGGACACTGCCCGTGACATGCCCGTGTCACGGGGCGTGTACCCCATTCGTCGAGCTCAACTCGACGCAAGAAAAAATTCGTCGAGTCAAGGAGGTCACGCCCAGGTCACGGCCTGGGTCACGCCCGTGTCAGGGGGCGTGTCTCGCACAAAAACGACCATTTTTCCCTGTTTTGAAAAATGTTCCTGTGTCGTCCTAGACCATTTTTGGCTGAAGAACTTTTTACCCTTTTTTGTTTCATGTACCAGCAACTCACTTTCAACAACATTTCCCGGGCGCGAAAAAGTGCAAACATTCCCTAAGAGGCCTCACCGAGTCCCCAATTTGGACTCCGGTTTGCTGGGGAATCGTGCAACTCGGCAACCAAAACAGCCACTCGCAAGCCCGCGGGAAAAACCATGCTCAAACAACGTTCAAAGCCAACGTAACGCCCATCATGCGTACGCAATCAAAAATCCGGGGCGTTACAAAAGGCGAGGATCCATGATCTAAACTTTACTGTCTAAAAATTTGGAATATGACAAAAATCTCTAAATATGTTGCTGGAAGCATAGAGTCATGGTTCTAGAAATTTTGGACTGGGGTATGTAAATCCAGTGCTACCACCGAGCGGTAACCCGACCTCCGACGTTAACCGATTTCCAGCTAAGTCTAATGCTTTTAAAAAAACATAAAATGAAATCAATAATTCTGGAAGCCTATCCCTATCCTCAAGCACGAGCTCTAAAAACACAAAAAAGGCGGCATCCACTACTTATATACTATGCGAAAATAGTCAAATGTTTGGTCACACATCTGGCTCGTGTTTGAGGAATGGTGCCAAGAAAACTATGCAAATCTAGCTACTGAATTCTTATACCTATCGTATGAGCAGCACAACATGGGTAACCATATATTTGCTCACATCTTTGATGTCGCGGCCCCTCCGCCACTACTTGATGATGACTCGGTTGTCGAGGCACAACGACACAAAGATCTTAAGTGTCGTGATGATGCTGAAGGAAGACCGTGTTACAACCTCCGCCCGCGGCGTGCCAAATCCGCCGTGAATAATTAATTACGTTATTTCATGCACTTTTATTTTATATTGATGAATATAAAATTATTCCATGTTTGGATGATAATTTTATATTCATAAATGTTATGTAATTTTTATTTTTGGACATTTCATAGTTTGTGGTGTGTACTTAACCATACGGATGGATGAGATTACATCTCCATCATGGATGGTTAAGGGCTTGTTGTAACTCCTATGTGTTTGTAACTCCTATGTATTTGTAACTCCTATATAAGGAGACCTCTTTATGAGAATTAATAGAGAAGAAGAAGAATTTGAATCCAAAGAAACTCCCTAGGAGAAATTCGGCCAAGGAGAGACTCCAAGCCGCCGGCCTTGTGGTGTGAAGCCGCCCCCCTTGCTTCCTTACTCCCCTCTTTGGTGTGATGCTGGCGTGGCTTCCTTTGGTGCGACTCCGAGGAAAAGGATTGCAGCCCCATTCGGTGTGATGTCGGTGGTTCCGTGGAGAGAGTGAATCTCCCACCTATCTTATGTGATTGATGTTCTTGGTTGGGTAATCTCTTCATCTTTAGTGATTCTTGCTTTGAGTTTGTGGAGGCTTTTGCGAACCGTCTTTTCCGTGATTTTAAAATACATCGCTTGCAAAATCTGATCCGGCTTCGTTGTTATTGAATCTCTTGTATTCTGGATTGGGAAGATCCGTTGTGGGAGCGAGACTTGGCCTAGCCTTGACTTGCTCTCCAAGATTGGAACACTTTGTGTCAACAAGGGAATTAATCTCAACTGGAACTCGACCGCCATTTGAAGTTTGCCGCTGTTCCGAAATAAATTATTGCTGCGTTTGAAATGGCTCAAGTTGGTACAATAGATGCTTGTGTAGGTGCGGTGAGTTGTGTGCTTGTTGGAGAGGTAGGTCTTAAGGATGTTGTATCGAGTCTGGCTGGAATCTTCTATATTAATTTTATCATTCGGATTTGGGAGCCAACCCGACCCCCTTTTCGTTCTCTTTTGGTCGGAGCCCTCCTATCTTGCTTTTATGCTTTTTGACGATAGTTTCCGTTAGTGTAGTCGAGCACGCATCACGGTCTCCCCTACACCAATTTGGTATCAGAGGCGGTTGTTTCAACTCCCACGTTGCAAACATCCTCGATGCATTCCTTGTTGGTCAATCTAATCTTTAGAAAAACAAACAAAAAAATTTTACTGGTCTTCCAATAGCGTTCTAAAATTTATATTTTTCAGCGAAAAGTTCAAAAAAAATATTTTTAACGTTCTACATTTTCTTTACATCGGGAAATTAAAAAATATTTTGTTTTCCATGAAGGGTCAGCCCTGTGAAAAATCATCTTTCCAAATATTTCTACACCTGCATGCGCACTAGACTAGGAACGGAATACACTACACCTTCATCATCTAGAATGGCTACGAATGACCCGGATGGTGTCCCAAGTGATTTAGAGGACGATCACCACCTTATGGTGATGCGTTGTATCTTGACCACCCCTCATCTGTTAGATGATTGGAAGAGGACGAGCATATTTTCTCTGATTTTTAAGAGTGGTGAGAAGCTCTGCAAACTGATTATCGATAGTGGTAGTTGTGTGAACGTCATCTCTGAGAATGTCGTTACACGTATGCACTTGACTATGCAGCCCCACCCGACTCCCTACCAAGTAGCTTGGATTAATAAGATTACCGTCCCGGTCACCAAGCGATGCCTTGTACCCCTCTCGATCAAATCGTACACTGACGAGGTGTGGTGTGATGTCCTTCCTATGGACGCCTGACACGTGTTGTTGGGCCGCCCTTGGCTTTATGACCGCGACATGACACACTTTGGGAGATCCAACACGTACGAATTTAAATTTAATGGTAAGGTCATTACGTTGAGGCCGACCGTCCCGAAGGAGCCGGTAGCTTTAGCTAAGGACACCACTGTTCCGGTCGAGAGGAAGACGTTGAATCTAGTGGGTAGAAAAGAATTTGTGAAGGATCCCTTTCTTGACAGGATGATGTACGCACTAGTTCTTATGAGTTCGAAAGGGAATTCGAGGGCATTGGACGATTTGCCTAAAGAGTTACGGGTATTGTTGGACGAATATAAGGACGTGTACCCGGATGAGCTGCCTTCGGTGTTACCACCGCTGAGAAATATACAGCATGCAATAGACCTTATCCCTGGTTCCTATTTACCGAACCAACCCCACTATAGGCTTCATCCTGCTGCCCATAAAGAGTTACAGACCCAGATAGAGGATTTGATGAAAAAGGGGTTCATTAGGACTAGTATGAGTCCATGTGCGGTACCTGCCCTTCTTGCTCCCAAGAAGGATGGTACGTGGAGAATGTGTGTTGATAGTCGTGTTATCAACAAGATTACCATCAAATATAGATTTCCTATTCCGCGATTAGATGACCTCCTAGATGTCTTATCTGGCGCTACCATTTTTTCAAAGTTAGATTTGCGGAGTAGATATCACCAGATCAGGATTCGTGAGGGGGACGAATGGAAGACTGCGTTCAAGTCAAAGGATGGGTTATACGAGTGGCTTGTGATGCCCTTTGGGCTATCCAATGCCCCCGGTACTTTCTCCCGGATGATGACACATGTCTTTCAGCCATACATGGGGAAGTTTGTGGTCATCTATTTCGATGACATGTTAGTCTTTAGTACCACCACTGCTGAGCACGTCTCCCACATGAGGTCGGTTCTTTCCACCCTGCGGAAGGAAACCTTATTCCTTAATCTCAAGAAGTGCACATTTTATCTCACTAAAGTGGAGTTCTTAGGCTACATAGTCGGTTCGGAAGGCATTAGAGTTGACCCTAACAAGGTTAAAGTCATTATGGATTGGCCCGAACCGACCACGTTACGAGAGGTGCGGAGTTTCCATGGGTTAGCTACTTTCTACCGCTGTTTCATTCGAGACTTTAGTAGCATTATGGCCCACATTAGTGATTGCATGAAGAAAGGTGAGTTTACTTGGATGAAGTCCGCCACTATCACTTTCCAACGCATTAAAGAGCTTATGACTGAGGGACCTTTCTTACGTCTACCTGACTTAACAAAGGTCTTTGAGCTTACGTGTGACGCTTCTGGCGTGGGAATAGGAGGTGTCTTGAGTCAGTAAGGACACCCTGTGAGTTATTTTAGTGAGAAGTTAGCGGGCGCCAAATTGAATTACTCAAATTACGATAGGGAGTTTTATGTCGTCATTAGATGTTTACACCATTGGAGGCACTATCTCCTCTCTAAAGAGTTTGTGATCCTCTCTGATCACGAAGCATTGCAGTTCATCAATGGCCAGCATAAAATCAGCCCGCGTCACGCTAAGTGGGTATCTTTCCTACAGGGTTACACTTTTAGTCTCAAACACCTTAAGGGAGCTGACAATCGAGTCGCGGATGCTCTTAGTCGCCTAACCCTGTTACTCACCACTACGGAGGTTAATGTAGTAGGATTCGAGCGAATCAAGGATGAGTATGCCACATGCCCGAATTTTCAGGACGCATATCTGTCTTCCCAAGATAGCTCCCCCACAGCTATATATGCGTTCGTCATTAAGGATGGCTATCAATTTAGACATGGGAAGTTGTGTATTCCGTAGTCATCGTTACGCCTCCATATCATCTGGGAATTGCATAGTGGAGGGTTGAGTGGCCACTTCGGTAGGGACAAGACCATTAAGCTAGTCGAGGAGAAATTCTATTGGCCAAAACTTAAGGCAATGGTGGGAAGGGTAGTTAGTAATTGTCGTACCTGTCATGTATCCAAGGACACCAAAACCAATGTAGGATTATATACGCCCTTGCCTATACCTTCTACGCCATGGGAAGACGTGAGCATGGACTTTGTCTTAGGCCTACCAACTACTTTGCGTCATCACGACTCCATTCTTGTCGTTGTGGATAGGTTCTCTAAAATGGCATACTTTATTCCGTGCGCTAGAACCAACGACGCATCTTATATTGCAAAATTGTATTTTAAAGAAGTAGTTAGTCATTTGGGAGTGCCGAAGACAATAGTCTCGGATAGAGATGTTAAGTATACGAGCTATTTCTGGAAAACACTTTGGGTCTTAATGGGTACCAAGTTATTGTTTTCCTCCGCCTATCACCCTCAGACCGATGGGCAAACGGAGGTGGTCAATCGGAGCTTGGGAAGCTTCTTAGATGCCTAGTGAGCGATCACAAAGGTATATGGGATCTTCTTCTTCCCCACGCCCAGTTGGCCTATAATAATTCCAAAACTCGTTCCACCGGTCTATCTCCAAACGAGATTGTTCACGGGTACAAGGCCCCTGTGCCTCTTGACTTGGTTCCGTTGCCCCCAACATACAAGACAAGTCAGTTTGCGCAATCCTTCGCCCAACATATTCATGACCTACATGCACGTATACGAGCTACCTTGACTGCTCAATACGAGTCTTATCAGACGCACGCTAATCTACATAGGAGGGTGTCGCACTTCAAAGTCGAAGATTTAGTCCTAGTCAGGTTAGTTCCTGAACGCTTGTCATCTGGCACCGTTAAAAAGTTAGCACCAAAGCGCGCTGGCCCTTTTTGGATTATGAAGAAGCTAGGTGACAACGCTTTCGTGTTGGATTTGCTAGCTGATTGGGGTATCTCCCCTATTTTTAATGTCTCGGATTTGAAGCCGTTTGTTTCACCTCCACCTGAGTTGAATTCTTTGTCGCCTTCTTCCTCCACTAAAATTTCTAATGGGTTGGGGAGTGGTAGTTTGGATGATCTCTCTCTTTCGGTCCCCGTAGGTATAACATCGGATGGTACGTTGCCTTCTGTTTTTCCTACTGCTGACATGTTTCCCAGGTTTCCCAAGACATTTCTCACTACAGATATGATACTTCCTACTGAGCCACTTCCTACTCCTGATGGTGCTACCTACTGCTTCCTCATTTGTTGGCGTGACCGTCCCACTTCAGACGACTCATGGGTACTCGCGACAGAGCTTCAACGTTTGGATCCCGAGCTTCTCCGTCGTTATCTATCGGCCCACGCATCGGAGATACGTGATTTTGAGTGGGGGATGATTGATGTCGCGGCCCCTCCGCCACTACTCGATGATGACCCGGTTGCCGAGGCACAACGACACAAAGATCTTAGGTGCCGTGATGATGCTGAAGGAAGACCGCGTTACAACCTCCGCCCGTGGCGTGCCAAATCCGCCGTGAATAATTAATTACGTTATTTCATGCACTTTTATTTTATATTGATGAATATAAAATTATTCCATGTTTGGATGATAATTTTATATTCATAAATGTTATGTAATTTTTATTTTTGGACATTTCATAGTTTGTGGTGTGTACTTAACCATACAGATGGATGAGATTTCATCTCCATCATGGATGGTTAAGGGCTTGTTGTAACTCCTATGTGTTTGTAACTCCTATGTGTTTGTAACTCCTATATAAGGAGACCTCTTTATGAGAATTAATAGAGAAGAAGAAGAATTTGAATCCAAAGAAACTCCCTAGGAGAAATTTGGCCAAGGAGAGACTCCAAGCCGCCGGCCTTGCGGTGTGAAGCCGCCCCCCTTGCTTCCTTCCTCCCCTCTTCGGTGCGACGCCGGCGTGGCTTCCTTCGGTGCGACTCCGAGGAAAAGTATTGCAGCCCCATTCGGTGTGACGCCGGTGGTTCCGTGGAGAGAGTGAATCTCCCACCTATCTTATGTGATTGATGTTCTTGG
Organism: Platanthera guangdongensis; assembly: GCA_039583875.1. Classification (NCBI taxonomy): domain Eukaryota; kingdom Viridiplantae; phylum Streptophyta; class Magnoliopsida; order Asparagales; family Orchidaceae; genus Platanthera; species Platanthera guangdongensis. The sequence continues at coordinate 105,699,663 of CM077153.1, forward strand.
TTGGGTAATCTCTTCATCTTTAGTGATTCTTGCTTTGAGTTTGTGGAGACTTTTGCGAACCGTCTTTTCCGTGATTTTAAAATACATCGCTTGCAAAATCTAATCCGGCTTCGTTGTTATTGAATCTCTTGTATTCCTGATTGGGAAGATCCGTTGTGGGAGCGAGACTTGGCCTAGCCTTGACTTGCTCTCCATGATTGGAACACTTTGTGTCAACAAGGGAATTAATCTCACCTGGAACTCGACCACCATTTGAAGTTTGCCGCTGTTCCGAAATAAATTATTGTTGCGTTTGAAACAGCTCAAGTTGGTACAATAGATGCTTGTGTAGGTGCGGTGAGTTATGTGCTTGTTGGAGAGGTAGGTCTTAAGGACATTGTATCGAGTCCGGCTGGAATCTTCTATTTTGATTTTATCATTCGGATTTGGGAGCCAACCAGACCCCCTTTTCGTTCGCTTTTGGTCGGAGCCGTCCTTTTTGCTTTTATGCTTTGTGACGATAGTTTTCGTTAGTGTAGTCGAGTACGTATCACGGTCTCCCCTACACCAATCTTCCCTTTAGGTATGTTGGCAGGCTAAGGACAAGGAGAACGTTTGGTACTTGGACTCTAGTTATTCCATGCACATGATAGGATATAAAGACATGTTCCTTAGCCTGGAGAAGAAGAAAGGGGGCATGGTGACATTCAGGGATAACAGCGAAGGACGTATTCTTGGAATCGGCATTATACGTAACATAGTATTTTCAATTTCAAATGTATTGTTTATAGATGCCCTTAAGCATAATTTAATTTCAATTAGTCAACTATGTGACAAATGCTTGAACATATTATTTGAATCCTCTACGAACACCTGCAATATTATAGATTCTAAAGTGAATAGTGTTTTGCTTACTACATATAGGACTCATAATGTTTACAATGTTAGTTTTAAAGATATATCTACTTCTGATTTGAAATGCTTAGTTACCAAAAATGAGGAATTATATCTTTAGCATAGGAGACTAGGTCATTCAGGAAGTAAACTAATAGTCAAACAATCAAAACATAAACTAATTCATGAACTTCCAAAATTAAGCGGTAGTTTGACCTCTTTTTGTGCTCCGTGCCAAAAAGGAAAATTTATCAAAACCTCATTCAAAAGAAAAAAATAATATTTCCAAGTTTAGACCACTAGAACTCATACACTGGATCTATTTGGTCCTCTTAGTATATGTAGTTTAGGTGAAAAACGATACATGTTTGTTATTATAGATGACTACTCCTATTTCTGCTGGACAATCTTTCTCGCTAATAAACCTGACACATTCGTTGAATTCACAAATCTATGTACTAGACTACAGAATGAATAGGATTTGAAGATAAAATGCATAAGGTCAGATCATGGGGGAGAGTTTGAGAATGAAAACTTCACGAATTTTTGTAACAATCTAGGAATTAAGCACGAATTCTTTGCCCCCACGCACTTTATAACAAAATGGGATAGTAGAAAGAAAGAATCATACACTCTAAAAACTAACACGAAGAATGCTCTCCAAGTTCGGCTTGCCTCGATATTTTTCGGCTGAAGCGGTCAACACATCAAGTTATGTGATGAACCCGATCATGTTTCGCCCTATTCTTAAGCAAACTCTATATGAGCTATACTTTGATAAGAAGCCCTCGGTGTTATATTTTAGAGTCTTTGATTGCCCATGTTTTATTGTAAACACTAAGGATCTCTTAGGAAAATTCGACGAAAAATCAGACCATGGCATCCTCTTAGGATACTCTAGTACGAGTCGTGTCTATAGGATCTATAATAAAATAACCTTAGTTGTTGAAGAATCGGCTCACATGCACTTTAATGAAAATGCACCAACTGAAGAATCTATGCTGAATAAAGAGGAAGTTGATGATGATGTGTCGTTGGGAGATAAGGGTGAGGAGATAGAAGAGGTAGTCAATGTTCCAACTCGTGTTGAAGGATGTAATCCCCCAAGCACACTAAACTTTTCAAACAACATCCACGAGAACTAGTAATAGGAGAGCCTTCACTTGGGGTTAGAACTCACTTAGCCATGCATGAGTCTTTCTCGAATTAGCATTTTTTATCTGAAATAGAACCTAAGAATATCCCGAAGTAGGCAAGTGTACCTATCGAAATATAGTATAGAAATTATCATATTAGACTTGGGGCCTGTTGAGTACTTCTACTAATGCAAATTAATATTATTTTATCTAATAATAATTTAGAGGTATATTAAAACTAAATGAAGAAAAATGAAAATAAACCAAACACTTGATCAAGACTCCCGTTAAACTTAAATAAACTTCTATAAAATGCAAACTTTTAATTATCTACTTCGACCGTGGAGGTTCCCAAAGTACGAAAGCGTCTTGCTCGAGCTCATGGACTAATCTTAGGTTGATCGATTAAGACCACTCGGCCAGTCGAAACCCCTAAGCATGCTTTAGGCGGTGAACCCCTCTATTGGATTTGACTCCAATCCGGAAAGGTTATGTCGTCCTCTCTCAAGGAGTGCAATCAACTCCTTTTTATCCTTGAGTGATCTCCTCGTATTCGCAACCTCTCTGTCATTTAGGATACGGATCTAGGATCGAAGAACATATCCGCGAAATATGAATTCAACACAAAATAATTCAAAGATAAAATCAAAGTAGAAATAAAGATAGTTTATAAAGAAAAACAATTATGTAATTTTAAAGGTTGTCTTGACCAAGTGCAAATGGAATTAGCTACATAACATGATTAAACAAAATACATAAAGATATAAAGAGAGGCATGCTTACAATGAACGGGTACTTGAATTGTAAATTGCCAAAAGTAAAACTAAACTATGACTTAAAAAGTACAAGAAAGAAATGCGAAGATAAGAAAATAAACTACTAAAACTGGCTAAGAACTACTCCTAAATGACTCCCTAAATGCGCCCCTTAGATCCTGGCTTTGTCTGGAATTTATAGTCAATTTTCTGGAATGTCACGGCCCTCGGTCATGCCCGTGACCTAGGGCGTGTAAGGCTCGGAACCGTCGTCTTAAAAGCCCAGGAACGTTGGGAGAAAACCACCAAAAGTCATCGTTTTGCGGGTCACGCCCCTCGGTCACGCCCGTGACTGAGGGTGTGTCAAGTATGTTCCAGGAAATGGAGGGAACTCGAAGCGGCGGGAAATAACTCTGGCAGTTGCTGAAGGTCACGCCCGTCAGCGTGTAAGCCGAAAACCGGTTGGATCTGAAACTGGCGACATTAAGCGCGGCATGCCTGGAAGTCACACCTAAAATCCACACATGTGACATGAATGTCATGCTTGTGTGCCCTAGGCGTGTGAGGGAAAAACTGTCTGGAATCAGAACTGCGGCCCTGGCAACTAGTCACGCCTATGAGTTATGCCCATGACCCATAGATCACGCCCGTGACCCAGGCATGTAACTTTAATCCGACGTGATAGTACTCTGGAGCTCCTTTATTGGTCACGGGCATATGTCACGTCCGTGACCTGAGGGTCACACCCGTGTCCGGGCCGTGTCAAGTTGATTTTTTCAGCAATCTTCAATTTCATCTCCTAATCAGTCCTATAAGCTCCAAATTTATATTCGAAACCCAGATTGACCTGAAATATAAAAATAAAGCAATTAGAAACATAATTAATAAATATAATTATAATCTTATTATTTATTAAATAAAATCTATATAAAAATAATGATATAATTAGAGTTATCAAATAGCCTCATACTTACTCGCTTGCTCGTCCCAAGCAAACAACTTTCCATAGGGAGAAGAAAAATTTCATTGCTAGAAAAAAAATTGAACATAAGGAATAAAATGTGAAGTCTTATGCCTATGGTTGTAGCTATTTTAGTAGAAAAACCTACTCAGCATACAAATTAATTTTTATTTTTCTAGAATGTGTTTCCACTTATTATTTCTACTTTTAAAATTAAAAATTCGGTAAATCCTAAAATTTTATTTAGAGAGAAGGTAGCGTGTGTACTAAGATTGACATTACACAAAACAAAGATAAGGATATCCTCCAAAGAAATCCATCAATGTCGATGGTCATAGGCTTGCCCTTTCACACTCTCGCCACGGCACTAGTCTAATTTATAAGCATAAATCAATATAACTTAACTAGGTTGTAAGAAAGGCTTAGGTTTTGGTGCTGATAATCAAAGATAAATATGATGGCTAGTCACACCCAAACTTAAAGAAAGCTCGCACAAAATAATCATGGCTTTAAAAAGATAGACAATTTCCCAAACTTTTTTCTTTTTTCCTTTTTTTCATACATTTTTTTATTTTTATTTATCTTTCTTTCCCTTTTAAAGATTTTTTCTAATGTTTTTTTAAGGAAGGAGAAATAAAATCAGCTCTCTTTTTTAATAAAAATAGTCACCAAATTTAAGATGAATCCTGATCACTCATAATTTTTTTCATATAACTTTTAGCGAGCTTGGACTTAGGAGTGCGATTAGGATGCTTTTTAGGCCTTGGTTAAATAATTTTTGGTGGAGCTAAAACAAAAGATATGGTAATAGGCTCAAAGTGGTTTAGAAAAGATAATAATGTTAGGTACTGGTGCAAAGGCTCAAACTGGCCAAAAAAAATTCCTAAATCTTATTCATGCTAATGAGTTTAACTTATGCAAGTCTTGAGAATAGTTAGAGGGCAAGTTCTAGACATCGAAAAAGAATACATTTCTCTTGATTAGTGAAATATCTCTCTAGTAAACTTCTACGTGATCACCTAAATCATTTTTGGATTTTTACCGTTCTTCAAAGTAAAAGTAGAATAAGGTATTTTTATGCATTTTGAAAAATAAAAATCTAATAGTATGCTAAATATTTAATTCTACATAAAATTCTACTTACATGTGCACTTAACTACGAACACAGCATGGCCAACATTTTACTCCAAAATTCAAAATTCAATTAAAGTATGAAAATTTCTAAACACTATGTAAAAGATGAAATGCTAGAGATTTTGCCTGTGAATAAATATAAAAATAATGATTTCTCTAATTAAAAATTTAAAATTTAAAATTAAACCTATATTTTTTCAATTTTTTTAAAAAAACCACTAAAGAGATCTCACCCCCATACTTAAAAATAAATATTGTCTCTGTTGGAACATCCTATTACTAATTTGGGTCAGGATCACTATGTCTTTAGGAAACCTATTTTTTGACCTCATTGTATAGATCAAAAGGTCAACTAGAATTGAGTCTAAGGGTTAGTAGTTATGTTTGGAAGCTGCCCTCAAGACCAAGGTTTTTCAATTTGGAGACTAAGTCATATCGTCGAACTCAGTACGTCGAATCGTCGAACTCCAATCGACGATCGTCTAGCTCAACTTCGACGGATCGTCGAACTTCATTCGACGATCGCTGAGCCAACTTCAGCAAATCGTCGAACTCCATTCGATGATCTTCGAGCTCAGTTCGACGATCTTGACTCCAGTATTGATTCTTTATCTCTGAGCTCAGTTCGACGATAGTTGAGCTCAGATCGACGATCTCTGTTGCTGTCTAAGTCCAAATCGCTGAGCTCCGTTCGACGATAGTGGAGATGAGTTCGACGTTTTTCTGAAGAGTTAAAAGACTTTCAAGATTCAAATTCAGAACAGCTAAGGAGTTATTCAGCAATTAATTCAGAAGATTTTCTAGCTGTTTTCATTTATTCTGCACCAAGTTTCAAGGGATTATCAAGGAATGTTTCTTTGGACTTCCCCCAGAAGACATTTGCAATTAAGGATGCAATTAATGACAGGCCAACGGCTATTCTTGACAGAGGATCATTTTCTATTCAGAACTAGAGAATAAAATACAAGTTTTTTGAATCTCTCTGATATACAGAGAACAGATAAGCAGAACAAGAAGAACAAGAACAAAACATTCTCTAAACAACATCTTTCTCAACATCAACTGTTCTCAAGAGAAAAAGAGAAAGAGTTGTAGACATTCTCTGTCTAAAAGAATTCATACAAGAACACACAACCAAGGAGATCAACCATCTGAAATCTTCAGATCCCCTTTGATTCAAGTGTTCAAGGCCAACATCATTCAAAGATTCCGGACACCTAACATTTCAGCTGTTGCTGAAATCATCAATATCTGGAGATCAACTTCTGAAGGCCTATCACCATATATCAAAGCTTCATTTCCTGAACATCTCAAGAACTCAGGAGGAGCTTTGACAACATCAAAATCCACATAGTCTTCTCAGCTGCTTTGAGAAAGAGAAGACTTCCATCACTCTCTCATCCCCATCTCTGTATAGGGTTTTTCAAACTCCCTTCAAAAGTTTGTGCTTGGTTTTTGAGCGCCTTATCAAAAGCTCATTGGTGGCAAGACACCTGATCAAAAAATCTGATTTGGTTTTTGAGCACCTTATCAAAAGCTCATTGGTGCCCAGGACACCTGATCAACTTATCCTGTAGTGGATTCCTACCTAGGGTGGTAGAAGAGTGGATGTACCCAAGTTTAGGGGAACCACTATAGCTCCTTGTGTCTTCTGGCTTGCTTGTCTTTATTTTTGTTTCTGGATGTGATTGATCTGTGATTAGTTAGGATTTGTGATTAATTTCTTTTGTAGGTTACTTTGTGATTAGATAGTTTCTGTGATTAGATTTAATATTTGCTTCCCTGTTCACTCAGATTACAACAACTGTTGTAAAAAGTTTTTAAGCACCATACTCTATTCACCCCCCCCCCCCCCCTCTAGAGTATATCAGGTCTAGCTGCACTTTCAGTCGCCAATGTTTATATGCAAGTAGGAGGGGGTAAACAAAAAAACTAATTTAAAATTATTTAAGAAATAATAAATAAATAAATATAAACAAGAGGTGTCTCCCAAGAACACTTTTTTCCCGTCTTTAAGCTAGACGGTTTGGGTTGGGAGAATGAAAAATAAAAATTAAGTACACAGGAAACTCCCTTAATTCACGCTTTGGCGAAGATGTCAAAGTCATTCGCCCGGCTACTCCTCCGCTAATTACTTGATTTTCCTTCTTGCAGTTTTCTTGAAAATGTAAATTCAAATCACATTTCCATACCTGAGGTGATTTGAATTTTTATAGAGGAGCGGCAAGAGGATCGTGGATGAAGTTTAATTGTAATGGCTCCTTTTCTACATGAAATTCGTTAGTAAAAGAAAAATCAAAAAGAAGCACGTCAGAAAAATCTTCACAAGGAGGAGGTTCTTGCGAAGTTATATGATTAGGCTCCGGTCATTTATTTTTTAAAATAAAATCACTATCTAAAAATTCATTTAAAGAAATATTATCGGCCTCGTTATTTACAAGAATTTCAATTTTTAAATATTTATTTGAGATACTTGAAAATTCATGAAAATAAGAGTCGGGTGTAGTAGGAGAAGAAACACATTTTTCTTCTAATTCACCCGGTGTGACCATAATATTAAAAAATTTTGGGTATAATAATTCGCCGTCCTCTTCCAAATAAGACACCAAGGAGCACATGAAGATTTATGTTCCTCCATAGGTGAAATATTCGACGTTGGAGAAGAATTATTAGAAAAAGTTTTAATAAATTCTTGATATAATAATTCCTCTTCCTCTTTGAAATAAACCACTAAGGGGGCACATAAGGATTCATGTTCCATCCTATGTGAAATTTTCGAAGAGGGGAAAGAATTATTAGAACAAGTAATAATTTCTTCTAAATTTTTGGGAGGTTCAACTATGAATTGTGTAAAATTCCAAAAATTAGAAGAAGAAGAAGAAGAAGGATGTGTTGTGATCAAAGAAGAACAAAAATTAGGATCCAAATAGTTATTCTCATAACTCGGAAATCCTTCTGGTTGATCTTGCGAACAAGAAAGACCAAAAGTCAAGGTATAAGAAAAATTATTTAAATCAAAATAATTATTCTCGTTAAAATTTGAAAAATTATTTTCATGAAAATTAGAAAAATTGGAAAAAATATTTTCATGAAAATTAGAAAAATAGTTATCATAAAAGTGAGAATAGTTATTTTCATAGTTATTATCAAAATTATTTTCACAAGAAAGATTTTTATAATAATTATAGTGATAACAATACTCACTTTGATGAGAACCACCACAGTAATAATAAGAAATATGGCATCGTCGTGCGGCTTGCAAAAAATTAATTTTATGTGTAAGCTCGGCAACCTTAGCGGCTAATTGAGATAACATTTTTTTGTAAAAAGAAAATAAAACAATCGGTACTTAATAGAATGGAATTCGAAAAAGAAGATGAAAACGTGAATAGGAGTAGAGAAAGAGAATAATAAAATTAATACACTTTGCCTTTCAAAATATCAACAAAAATAGTCCCCTGCAACGGTGCCAAAAACTTGATGAATAATTTTATAGTTTTAAGAATAATTTCAAACTAAAATCCTGAAGTAGGCAAGTGTACCTATCGAAATATAGTATAGAAATTATCGTATTAGACTCAGGGCCTATTGAGTACTTCTACTCATGCAAATTAATATTATTTTATCTAATAATAATTTAGAGGTATATTAAAACTAAATGAAAAAAAAGGAAAATAAACCAAACACTTGATCAAGACTCCCTTTGAACTCAAATGATCTTCTATAAAATGCAAACTTTTAATTATCTACTTCGACCGTGGAGGTTCCTAAAGTACGAAAGTGTCTCTCTCGAGCTCATGCTTTTGACTAACCTTAGGTTGATAGACTAAGACCTCTCGACCAGTTGAAAACCCTAAGCTTGCTTTAGGCGGTGAACCCCTCTATTAGATTTGACTCCAATCCAGAAAAGTTATGTCATCCTCTCTCGAGGAGTGCAATCAACTCCTTTTATCCTTGAGTGATCTCCCCGTATCCGCAACCTCTCAGTCATTTAGGATACGGATCTAGAATTGAAAAACATATCCGCGAAATTTGAATTCGACACAAAATAATTCAAAGATAAATCAAAGTAGAAATAAAGATAGTTTATAAAGAAAAAATTTTATTTAATTTTAAAGGTTGTCATAACCAAGTGCAAATGGAATTAGCTACATAACATGATTAAACAAAATACATAAAGATATAAGGAGAGAGACATGCTTACAATGAAAGAGTACTTGAATTGTAAATAGCAAAAATAAAACTAACTTATGACTTAAAAAGTACAAGAAAGAAATGCGAAGATAAGAAAATAAACTACTAAAACTGGCTAAGAACTACCCCTAGATGCCTCCCTAGATGCCCCCCTTAGCTCCTGGCTTTGTCTGAAATTTATAGGCAATTTTCTGGAAGGTCATGCCCCTCGATCATGTCCGTGACCTAGGGTGTGTAAAGCACGGAACCGTCATATTAAACGCTCGGGAACGTTGGGAGAAAACCGCCAAAAGTCATAGTTTTCCGGGTCATGCCTGTGACCTAGGGCATATCAAGTCTGTTCCAGGAAATGGCGGGAACTCGAAATGACAGGAAATAACTCTCGTAGTTGTTGAAGGTCATACCCCTAGGTCACGCCCGTGACCTAGGGCATGTAAGTCGAAAACTGGTTGGATCTAAAACTGGCGACATTACGCGTGGCACGCCTGGAAGCCATGCCTGAAAGCCACGCCCGTGACTTGAATATCACGCCCGTGTGCCCTAGGTGTGTGAGGGAAAAACTATCTGGAATTGAAACTGCGGCCTCGTCAGCTAGTCACGCCTACGGGTCACGCCCGTGACCCCTAGTTCATGCACGTGATCGGGGCGTGTAACTTTAATCTGACATGGCAAGTACTCTGGAGCTCCTTTATGGGTCACAGGCACATGTCACGCCCATGACCTGAGGGCCACGCCCGTGTCTGGGCCGTGTCAAGTTGATTTTTCCAGCAATCTTCAGTTTCATCTCCTGATCAATCCTACAAGCTCCAAATTGATATTCGTGGCTCAGATTGACCTGAAATATAAAAAAAGCAATTAGAAACATAATTACTAAAATTTAATTATAATCTTATTATTTATTAAATTAAATCTATATAAAAATAATGATATAATTAGAGTTATCAATTGGCTTTCTGGAATTGGCTTTGGGTAGAAAACCAATATCTGCAGGAATTGGTTTTGTGCAGAAAATCAATTCTGGTGTTCGGTTGTAGGATGGAATTCATTAAACAGATTTGATATCCATACATAAAAGATGTTTGGCTACACGATGGAATTGGCTTTTTGAATATAATTTTTTAAAAAAATTTATTTTCAAAATTTAAGCATAAAATCAAAGTACTAATAAAAACTGAAATTCATAAACATTGCAAACGATTTAATTCATACCATTGTCCATAAATAAAAGTACATAGACATCAAATGAGATAGACAAAAAGTCCATCGCTTAGAAGTAGTATGAAACTAGCGATCAAACTGCATTCGCAGCCATGTGCCCTTCAACTTGTCGGGGAGTCTCTTGAATATGTCACGCTTGACATTATCATGACATTATATCCAAGGCCCTGAGAAAATCAGACTCTTCTAAATCAGTCATCTGAGCAAGTGCAACATAAATTTCATCAACATCACCAAGAGACATGGTCCCCCTGCTACTTAGTCGCATTGTCCTACTCGCTTTCTCCTCCTTCTACTGCTTCCTTCTCCATCCACTCTAGATGGATCCTATGTACTAGTTATTTTTTCTATCATGGACTTTGTATCTATCTCCTTTTCCACCTCTAATGCGGTCACAGCATGACTACCACTCGCTCTATCTATCATGCATAACACAACCAAATTCGACCAATTCACAATAACTTTATCTCTATAATGTTTCACTGAAGGATGTGCATGCAATAATACAATTCAAAGAATAATTTATAATTAAAAAAATTTCAATTACACAGCCTCTGTAAATATACCAATCAATAGAAAATAACTTACCTTCACATAATTTGCCCATACTTCCTCATTGTCCACCTTCACTATGTTCCTTTCTTAGTCCCATCCAAACCCTGATGACAACATTGCGCTAACCTTGACACAGTACTTGTTCCAAGTCTTTAGACGAGCCGTTAACTTTTCCTTGCTTGTTTCTATGCCCCAACATTCTTTGAGTGCAGTAATGGCAGCTGTCAAAGCCATGCTCATCCACCCATTTGAAGTTTTATGACCCAAACTATGTTGTTCTAACAGTGCATTCGATAGAGTAATATCCATTTCTGATGTCCAATGCATGCAAGACTGCTCGGTCCTACCACGAACCTTTGTTGGGCTCTTCTCCATAATAAAAACTTAAACATGAAACACTATATGAGCAATATATGAAGCAAGTATAAACTTTAACATGAACAATATATGAAGCAAGTATCAAAAACTAAGATCAATAGAAACTTTAACATGAAAAAAAACTACACCAAACTTTGGTTCACCACTACAACATACATTTAATATCAAAACAAAATATTTATCAATGACGACTCTGATATTCATTGAACATATTTATAGCTAGAGTGTCCCTAAAGTTTGTCCAATCTTACGTGGCTTGGATTGGACTAACAACATCTATGTAATCATAGAACTCTTCTTCTGGGCTCTATTGTAGTTTTTCTGAATAAACCTCATCCAACAGTTGTGCATCACATTTTAATCTCTTCTCCACTAAAAAATTTTGTAAAATGCAACATGCATTGATGACCTGTGCCTGTCATTTGTCAAAAAAGAAACTTAGGTTTCATAATCTCATATTAGTTGTCATTCAACAAGTGTGACATAGCAAAACTCAACTTTAATATTGAAAAATGATGGTTGTCGTAGAATGGCCCATCGTTTCTTCAACAATCCAAAGGTTCTCTCTATAACATTTCTTTCTTTAGCATGTCACAGGTTAAATAGTTCTTTGTAGTTTGTTGGGTTATTACTCTGATGTGACCACTCCTTTAGGTGGTAACGCGTTTATCGATATGGGGCAAGAAATTCTGGACCATTCGTATAGCTGGCATCTACAAGGTAATACTTTCCTAGGTACTGCAAAAAACTTTAAATTAATATACAGGCATGTCTACATGCTTATTCTTGAAAAAAAGAGTTTAGTTATTTTACCATTCGGCACTTCGAATAGAACGTCTCGCTCCAATGCATCTCATAGTACTCTAGATTCAGATGTTGAACCTTTCCAGCCAGGTAGTACATATAGAAATTTCATGTTGTTGTCACAAACACCAAGTATATTTGTTATGATAGCTTGTTTCTGATTGCAAAATCTACCTTGATCTTCAATCGGAATGGTTACTTGAATATGTGTTCCATCTAATGCATAATTACAGTCCACAAACCATCTTGAGCTTGGTTCTACTCGAGATTCGGGCAATTTGATGTAGTCCCTTGAAATTTTTATAATACCCCGAAGGTCAATATTGAAGTATCTGCTAACAGTATCAATCAAACGCATATATGTATGTTGTTGCGAACTATGCCCATATTAACCCAGATTTGATGAAGTCACCCTGGAACTAAGATGAATTAGTTTGTATTTGATGCTTTGTTTGAGTTATGTGTTTGCAGGATTCCAATGGGAAGTGTAGACCAATGTCAGTCTACAATGGGTCATCAAACACAGTACCATACAGTGTAATCCCTCATTGTGTGTTCCAAAGTATTGACACATGTGTAGCCTCTCTATTGGGATACACTTCATACTCAAGCTATAGGACTGTGAAAAGACTTGATGCTGAATCCCCTCTAGTAGAAGAAAAATTGCTGACAGAGAATTTCTCTGAGTATTTCTCTCGAGTAGGTCCTTAACTACTCGAGTAGATTGCTTGAGAAATACTCGAGTAAAAAGTTCTGCATACTCGAGTAAGAAAATTCTTCCTCTCGTGAAGTTAAGTAAAACACTCGAGTAGTTCACTGACATACTCGAGTAGCTTACTTAACTACTCGAGTAGATCTCTCTTCCTACTCGAGTTGCCCATAATTCAGTTTCCAAGTTTTTCTAAGTAAATCACTCGAGTAGTCCAAGTCACATACTCGAGTAGCTTATTTTCTCTCGAGTAGTTCATACTCGAGTAGTTCCAGATTTCTATTTCTCAGAATTCTTCTAAGTCATTTACTCGAGTAGGTATTCTATATACTCGAGTAGTTCTCGACACTATGTAGAGTAACTCTCTTCTCTGTGTCGAGTAGTTAAGAAATACTCAAGTCCTTCATATACTCGAGAAGATTTATTTTATCTCGAGTAGTTAAACCTAACTACTCGAGTAGTTGTTTTTCCCGTGTGCAGAATATTTCTAAGTGTTTATCTCGAGTAGCTCTTCTAACCACTCGAGTAGTTCAATTCTACCTACTTGAGTAGTACAACTTGTACTCGAGTAGTTCAACTCCTTCCTGAGAAACTTTTCTGTGTACTCGAGTAGATCTTCTAAAGTACTCGAGTAGTTGATTATATACACTCGATTAGTTGTCTTCTACATACTCGAGTAGTCATGAGTTATATACCCGAGTAATATTTCTCTGCTTACTCGAGTAGTCTTTGACCTACTCGAGTAGTTTTATACATACTCGTGTATATGACCTCATTTTCCCTGAAATTTCTTCTAAGTCCAGATTTGACAGATTTTCAAATTCTGTGATATGATTGGTCCACGTGTACGTCATTAAAACCAATTATGACCGTTATTATTACTCCTATAAAAGGTCTTGTCTAATCGACAAACCCTAATCAAAAAAAATCTTTCAAGAAGAAAATTATTTTAAGCTTTGCAGCCGCCTCTTTCCAAAAAGAATCGATGTCTCCTCTCTCTCTCTTCACGAAACGAAAGTCGCCGCCATTGTTCTTCTTCGGCAAGGGATTTGATCTTCAGAGGAAATAGACTGAAGAAGCTTTCCAGATCGGGATCGTTTTTCGCATACTCTTCTTCTGTCCGATCGTGGAAGCAAGGAGTTCAGATCTACTGTTGCCGAGAATCTTTCTTCAACTTTTTTGATAAAGCCGCACGCCAAGAAGAAGATTCCAGTTTCTGTTTTATTTTCAGATCTGAATCAGACGATTTCACTGTTTGTATTTTTCAATACTTGAATTTCTTTTCTATAGGAGAATTTTTCTCCGAGTGTAGGAGGTTTCCACTCCGAGTTTGTAGGAAGGTGTTTATTCCGAGTTGTAGATCCAGTTGGATTGGATTGAGATTGTAGGAACTTTGTTCCGAGGGTAGGATTGATTTTCAATCCGAGATAGTGGAGTAGCCGAGTCTAGTTTATTGCTAGATCGGTGAGGGAAAGTGGATGTACCCAAGATCGGGGAACCACTATAAACCTTGTCTCGTCTGTGATATTTTAGTAGATAGATCTGTGTTGTGTTCTAAGATTTTTTATTCCACAAAAGACGCACAACTCATCTATTCACCCCCCTCTAGATGATTTAGGTTGACAACTATTTTCTTTCAATTGGTATCAGAGGCAGGTTGATCATTAAAAGGTTAACACCTTGATCAGTTCATGTAATAGTTGTTATTTGAGATCTATCTATCATGGACAAGGCAAAGGATTTTGCCAAGCGTCCCCTATGCAACAAGAATAACTTTCCCATGTGGAAAGAAAGGATCAAATTCCTTATGGATGTTGTGGATCTGAGGATCTTCATGATAGTTGAAGAAGGTCCTTATGTCCCTATGACTGTCTCCACTATAGATCCTACCAAGAAGGTTCCAAAGAAGCTGATGGATTTAGACAAGGACGAGATTGCACTTGTCTCACTAGACAAGAAAGCTAAAAACATTATAGCAAGTGTAGTTGATGACTCAATGCTGCAAAACTTAATCCACTGCCAATCTGTAAAGGAGATGTGGCAGTCCTTGGTTACCTTAATGGAGGGAACAAAAGAAGTGAGGGATGATCGGAGATCCCTCCTCAATCAGAAGTATGAAGCCCTCCGACAGGGAAGCAAAGAGACCATTGCTGATACATTTGAGAACTTTTTCAATATAGTGAATGGCCTAAGACTCTATGGTAGAGTATTCACTAATGGAGAACTGAATGACAAATTCCTGAGATCCCTGACCAAATAATGGGACAACAAGGTCTGTGCCATCAGGGAGTTTGGGAATTTGGCTGAGACAGACCCACAAAATCTCTTCGGGAAGCTTATGTCATATGAGCTTCAACTCAACACCAGGAAAGCTGAAGAAGAGAAGAGCAGGTCTGCTCTCAAAGAAAAGTCTGTTGCTCTAAAAGCAGACACCTCCAGAAAGACAAAGGCTGCCTCCCCTACTCCAGCTCTAGAGATTAGTGAAGAAGAAGAAACTTCTGAGCCTAGTACCTCAGGCTCTGAGCTATCAGAAGGAGAGTTCTCACTGCTCTCACGTCAGTTCAAGAAATTCTTGAATAAGAAAAAGCAATGGAAAGGCAAGGATGCCTCCTATAGAAGATCACGATACGATGGTGATCGGCAAAGAAAAGGCTCAAGTAGCCATGATAGGTATTCCTCTAAACAGAACAAATATGTTTTGACTGGCATCATTTGCTATTGTTGTAATAAGCCAGGTCACGTCATCGTCGACTGCCCTCATAAGAAGAAGGAGGGTGGTAGAAGAGAAGAAAAGAAATCCTCACACAACAAGAAGAGGAAAGAGAAGAGTCTCATAGCCAAAAAGAGCAAGACTCTCAGTGACTCCAACTCATCTGAGTCAAGTGAAGAAGAAGAAGCTTATTTTGGGCTAATGGCTCAAACAGATGATGATCAAGAGCCATAGTTCACTGGGAAGATAAACTCTCATACCCCTCTTTCAGATTCTGAAGTCTCTGAGCATGATTGTGAGGATAGCTCCTCTGGCGATGAGTCAGAGCTAATGGCCCAGTACAAGGAGTTAATCATGGCTTACGACAAATGTCGTCGAGTCGTGAAGACTCGGGCTAAAGAGATCAAATCTCTAAAAGCCAAAGAGAGCGTCTTGAGAGAGAAGGTCGCAAAGACTGACTCCCTCGAAGAAAACTTCAATAATGCTATTGAAGAATATAATAAGGCTCTTGGGCACCTTGACCTTAAGGAGAAGATCATCAAAGAGTTGGAAGCCCAACTTGCGGCTGAAAAGAAACTTGTTGAAAGTTTCTCGAAGCCCAAAACAGTTCTTCCATTCGTTGCTGAATTCTTAGCAAAGGCCAAGGGAGCTGGACTAGGCCATGAAGAAGCTCCTAGTAAATCCTCTAGGAGAAACAAGAATCAACGGAAGAATAAGGCCGCCAAAGAGGCCTTAGCCGAAGAGAAGGGGAAAGCCCCTCAAGATCAAACTACATTCAAAAAGGTCATCTTTCGATCAAATGAGTTTGATTTTAACTCATCCTACGGGTACTTTGCTAGGCCTACCTATGTAGAGCCAAAGTCCCGCTATCAAGGATGGGCTCGACCCCGAAACTTTGGCGAAAGTGTATTTAAGGCACCTTATGAAGAAGTTATTCTTCAGAGCTATGGCCCTTTCAATCATGGGCATAACTTCAAGAAGGCACCAAAGACGAAGCCTGTTGTAGAAAATTCCATAAAGGAGAAGAAGCCATGTGATTGTCATCATCATGAGGCATCTTCCTCCAAGAATGCTGCCCCTGCTAGACCACAATTCCAAAAGGTCAAGCAGGAGATCTTGAGGCAAAGGTACAACAGATTTGATTGTTGGTGTTGTGGCAAGGTTGGTCACTTCGCCATAGATTGCTGGTTCAATTCCAGAAATGCTGCAACCCCTCATGTCAGCAATATGAGAAAGACCGCTCATAATGCTAACACTCGTAGGGGGAGCACTCTAACCCGAGACCAACGACCCAAACGTGTTTGGGTTCCTAAGGAAAACTGATTATGATTGCAGGTATGTCCAAAGGCCAACAAAACACCTATCTGGTACTTGGACTGCGGATGCTCTCGGCATATGACCGGGACTAGAAGCCTCATTCAGAACTTTACTCCAGTCATGAACGGACCAAAGGTCATCTTTGGAGGTTCAGACCATGGAATTACTAAAGGCTATGGTATGATTACTAACGGCAATGTATCCTTCTCGGATGTGGCTTATGTCGAAGGATTGGAACACAATCTCATTAGCATAAGTCAACTCTGTGATAAAGGATACATAGTTGAATTCTATGCTGATAAGTGCTTGATAAAATCTGTTGACAATATGGAAACGATTCTATCTGGCACTCGAAGCAGGAATATTTTCTGTTTAAATTTCATCTGTATAGATTCCTCTACACCAGTGTGTCTTTTAGCAAAAGATATTACGTCTCTTGGTGACCAATGGCACAAGAGACTAGCACATATTAATTTCAAAACTATTAATAAATTATTTTCAATGGACTTAGTACGTGATGCCCCAAATGTCAAGTGCGTCAAAGATAGACCTTGTCATGCATGCGTAAAAGGCAAGCAGACAAGGGCTACCTTTAAAAGCGTTATTGGCAAAGACTCTAACAGATGTCTCCATCTATTACACATGGACTTGTTTGGTCCACTGCAAATTAGAAGTTTGGGAGGTAAGGATTATATGTTGGTAATTGTTTATGATTACTCGCGCTTTGCGTGGGTGTTCTTTCTGAAACACAAGTCAGATACCTCTGACACCTTTGCTAATTTTGTTAGGCAAGTCCAGAATGAATACAACTGCTCCATAGTCAAAATCAGAAGTGACAATGGAACAGAGCTCAAATCTGGGGCCATGACAGAATTCTGTGAAAGCTTAGGTATCTTTCATGAGTTCTCCTCTCCTCGTACTCCACAATAGAATGGAGTGGCTGAGAGAAGGAACAGAACACTCATAGAGGCCTGCAGGACCATGTTGAGTGATGATTCACTACCGGAGTACTTCTGGGCTGAAGCCGTCAACACTGCATGCAACGTGCAAAATTGAGCACTCATAAACAAAGACCACGATAAGACACCTTACGAACTTCTGAAAGGCAGGAAACCAACAGTCTCATACTTTAGAATCTTTGGTTGTAAATGCTTCGTGCTTAACAATGGTAAGTATCATACCACCAAGTTCAGCGAAAAGAGTTTTGAAGGTATTTTTGTAGGTTATAGTAGTCATAGTAAGGCATATAGAATTTTCAATAGAAAAACCATGGTGGTAGAAGAATCGATACATGTTGTATTTGATGAGACGAGCTTGCTGCAAAGCAATCCGTCTAGTATGCTCATTGAAGATGCAGGTGAAAAGCTGAAAGAAACTAGCTTGGATGAACCGTCCGAAGACAAAGGAGAAAAGCTCATTAAGATCACCACTCCAAATCCGATTGGTGAGGATGATGATCAAAATGAAGAAGTCATCCAAGATGAAGAAATCACTCCAGTGATTGAAGATAATCCAGATGCAAGAACTTTAGAGCTCAGACATCTGAAGGATCACCCCATGGACCAGATCATAGGAGATCCCCGAGATGGTGCCAGAACTCGAAGAGGTACAACTAACGAGAATCTCTATTTAAGTTTTCTCTCGCAGGTTGAACCAAAGAAGTTTGAGGAAGCAAACTCAGATGCATCGTGGATATTGGCAATGGAATAAGAGCTAAATCAGTTCAAGCGTTGCAATGTATGGAAGCTTGTTCCAAGACCCAAAGGAAAGTACATCATTGGAACAAAATGGGTCTACAGGAACAAGATGGACGAAGACGGGACGATCATAAAGAACAAGGCCAGACTCATCGCTAAAGGCTATCGTCAAGAAGAAGGAATCGACTTCGACCATACATATGCTACAGTGGCAAGGCTGGAGGCAATAAGGTTGTTCTTAGCATATGTTGCACTCAAAGGCTTTATCGTCTATCAGATGGACGTGAAGTCTGCCTTCCTAAATGGTAACATAAAGGAGGAAGTGTATGTGGAACAACCTCCAGGTTTCGTTGATCCTAACTTTCCTGATTATGTCTATTTCCTGCACAAGGCCCTATATGGTCTGAAACAAGCTCCTAGAGCTTGGTATGAGACGCTGTCTAGCTTTCTACTTGAGAACAAGTTCACAAGGGGAAAGATAGACAAGACATTATTTCTTAGGGAAATAAAAGGCAAGATTTTGCTAGTGCAAATCTATGTCGACGACATTATTTTTGGCTCTACAGACGACAACCTCTGCAAAAAGTTCTCAAAATTTATGCAAGGGAAGTTTGAAATGAGCAGTATGGGCGAGCTGAAGTATTTCTTAGGGCTTCAGGTGAAACAATCTGAAGATGGAATTTTCATCTCCCTAACCAAGTTCACCAAAGAGCTAATTAAGAAATTCGGAATGGAGAACGCAACTTCTATGAGGACTCCAATGGGCTCAACTATGTCTCTGGACAAGGATGAAAAGGGGAAACCTTTTGATGAAACCAAGTACAGAAGTATAATTGGATCCCTGCTCTACCTTACTGCCAGTAGACCTGACATAATGTTCTCAACATGTGTCTGTGCTAGATTTCAGGTGAACTCTAAGGAATCTCACTACGCTGCTGCAAAGCGGATTTTGAGATACCTTAAAGGTACACCAAATCTTGGCTTATGGTACCCAAGAAGTAATGACAGCGAACTAATTGGCTTTTCAGATGCAGATTTTGCAGGTAGCAAAGACGACCAGAAAAGCACTTCAGGGACTTGCCAATTCTTTGGAAGAAGGCTAATCTCTTGGAGTAGCAAGAAGCAGAACTGTGTCGCAATCTCAACGTCCGAGTCAGAGTACATCTCTGCAGGCAGTTGCTGCGCACAGTTACTTTGGATAAAGAATCAGTTCGAAGATTACAACTTGAAGTTCAAGAATGTCCCACTATTTTGCGACTCCTCTAGCGCAATTGCAATAGCCAACAATCCAGTCTCGCACAGCCGGACAAAGCATATTGACCTAAGGTATCATTTCATCTGGGAGCATGTAGAGCATGGGGACATAGATCTCCAATATGTCTCCACAGACAGGAAAGTTGTAGATATCTTCACTAAGCCGCTGGACGAGACCAAGTTCTCATTCTTCAAAACGGAACTTGGGATGCTCAACAAGGAAGATTAGAGCAGTTTGGATATCAAGGGAGCAAAGGAAATTAAAAGGTTAGTCAAAATCTGGTTTTTCAAAGTTTTCTTCCTTCTATGACTCGAATACAACCTGACCTACTCGAGTACTCAAAGTATATACTCGAGTACTCAACAGACCTACTCGAGTAGTCCTTTAACTTACTCGAGTAAGGAAATTGATGTACTCGTGTAGTACACTTCATCTACTCGAGTAAGTAAATTCTTCTACTCGAGTCATTGCAGATTCTATAGACCTACTCGGGTACCTTCTATAGACCTACTCGAGTAACTCCTATAGACCTACTCGAGTAACCCCCTATGTACTCGAGTACCTCTTTTCCCTCTCGCGTATCTGCCTCTTGGCTTTCAAATTTTTCCCGTGTCGCCTTTCCTTTAAATTATTTTCTTCTAGATGATTAGACTTAAACCTAGGGTTTTATAAATTCGAAATTCCATATTACTTCTACATGAAATCATTTCCAAGAACTCGAGTACTCGTGCGTCGCTTCATCTTCACTCGAGAAATTGCAGAGCCGTGACTGTTCCTCATCCCCCGACAGAGTTTTTCCCATTTTCTGGATCATGTCCGCCGTCTCCAAGATTGGTGTAGGATCGGAACTTATTACCGCCGGGATTTCCGAGCTTTCAGATGACTTTCACAACTTGCTCGTTCTTCTAGATACCGCAGGGTTATCCTTCATCCTGCAAGAACCCTGCCGGATTCTCTTCCCGAAAGTAGCCGAATTCTTTTCAAATCTGAAGTTCAAAAGGAATGGCAAAGTCCTGAAATCCAAGGTGCAAGGTTTGAAAATTAAACTCAACAAGACCTCTGTCTCTCAACTTCTCCGACTGTCGATAGTAGACGAAGAAGATCACTTAGATGCTGAAGACTCTGACAGAACAGCCCTATTCTGTGACATTTCAGCTAATGCTCAGTACTTCAAAAGGTCAGACATGAACGCAGAAGAAAAATTTCTGGTTGATGTTATTGGGGAGATTTTACTGTGCAAGACCAACTCCATAAGAATCATTCCATCGTATTTCTTCGACATAATGCAAGCCATTGTCTGCTGCAAGAAATTCCAATTTGTTATGCTGATTCTGGATAAAATCAAGGACAGTTTAAAATCCCCCAACAACGCCAGAATAATCTCTCTGCTTCTCCATGAAACAAATCCTCAGGTATTCGACTTCTCCAAAGGGATCCCTCTTCACCACATGAAGAAGGTCTCCATCTCTTCCATTCAGAGATGGGAGCTCAAGCTGAAGAATCCTGCCCAAGCTACAAAGATTTCAGAAGTTCCAGCAGATCCAGCATTAGAAAACAGGACTTCATCTCCATCTCCTCATCATGTGGCCAGCTCATCTAGTGCACCAAGTGAGGGGGAGCCTGCTCCTTCTACCTCAGTCAGGAAGCCCTCTCCTTAGCCAGCAATTCCTTTCCTACCTCATACTCCACAAAGTCCAGCAACTCTCTCAGATGAGATACCTCAAGAATCTCTTCTCTCAACAGTTGCTGCCATAGATGCTATGATTGCAGAGCTCTCTGAAGAAGTGATGCATATTCCTCCCCTATCTCCTCCAGCTCCATCCTCTGAATGTCACAAGGACTCAACTCCAGCACAGTCTCCTGAACATTCTCCAGCCAGGACTCCAGCCAAATCTCCAGCTGCTCTCAAAGAACAGCAAGACACCATTCTTATTTCTGATGAGCCATCTCCAGAGCTAGCAGAAGCTCCTCTCAGAAACCTAGATTTCTCTCTCCCTCAGGTTACAGAAGAAGGGGGTGCTATCATTCCTACCACCAGAGCTCACGGCTCTGTGATTATTGAAGAAATAGCTCCATGGGTAACTCCTCCCCTTCCTTCTGCTGCTCCTTCATCTGCTGCTGCTGCTGTCTCTCCCTCTCCAGGTTTGCTGTCCCAAATCTCCTTCCTACTGCAAGAGCAAAGGAATTATTTTGATACTTCTCTAAAGATTGTAACTGACAAGGTAACTGGTCTCGAGACTGAGATGAGCAGAGGCTTTGCTGAAATTTAGCATAATACTGACAAGCTCAAGTATTTATTTCAACTTGGTGGCAAAGCCCTTAACCACACTATCACTAGTGTTGGAGAAGTTATGGAACAAAGTGTCACCCTTGCCTCTAATCAGATAGAGCTAGACAAGAGGAATGAAACCAACAAAGTGAAAATTTGTGAAGAAGTTGGTCTTTTCAAAGAAGATACTATAGAGAGGTTATCTGTTGAAATCAGAAAGGGGGAGGGATTGATCAAAGAACTCAAAGAACAAGTAGAAAAATCAGCTGCTCAGAAGTCAGATGTATGGGAAGCTCATGTGAAGACAATTCATGATGATGTGCTAGCCTAGATACAGAGTGTCAAATTTCATACCTATGACATTGTTGTCTGGATGCACAATCAGATTCTGCCAGACCTTGTTGTTGACCCCAACATCATTCCTCATCATCTAAATCCTCTAGCTACAGATCCATCTGCTCCAGCTGTTCCTCTGCAACCTACCTTCTCTCCCAGGCCTGGAGACACAGTTGCTCCTCCAGACTCCTATGCTCCATGCTGGGAAGAAGATCATGCAGACATCTTCCTTCAGGCTCCTCCAGAGATCAAAACTTACAAGAAGAAAAGGAAGTATGGTGAAGGCCCCTCTGCAAGCAAGTCTGCTCCCTCTAAAGCTACTGAACATGCTGAAGTTTGGTCTCCAACCTCCAAATCCCTGATTTTGGAAACTCTCAGATTAGTTATGGAATTCCATGAGAGCAGGAATATTCATTACAGCTCATATGAATGGGAACTGTATGAAAAATCCATGACCAAGAGAAGAATCTATGATAGAGAATATGGGAGGAACAACCCTGCTGCCCCTCCTAGACCTCCCAAGTATTATCCCAAACCCTACTGCTACCAGAGGAGACAACAAGAGAAACTAGACAGACAACGGAATCAAGGCTGACTTTCAAGGATTTTTGAGAATGTGGAATGATTGACTGTAGAATTGATAATGTTGGATATTCTTATTTATATAATTCTAAGTTTTTGTTCTTATTATCCTTTCTCATAGTCTATTGCTTGCTTGCACATTTTCTACTTACCTTCCTTTTATGTCTATAATTCACCTTAGTGTAAAGAGTTCTGACTTCAACAAATAGGGGGAGATTGTTGGGAACTATGCTCATATTAACCCAGATTTGATGAAGTCACCCTGTAACTGAGATGAATTAGTTTGTATTTGATGCTTTGTTTGAGTTATGTGTTTGCAGGATTCCAATGGGAAGTGTAGACCAATGTCAGTTTACAATGGGTCATCAAACACAGTACCATACAGTGTAATCCCTCATTGTGTGTTCCAAAGTATTGACACATATGTAGCCTCTCTATTGGGATACACTTCATACTCAAGCTATAGGACTGTGAAAATACTTGATGCTGAATCCCCTCTAGTAGAAGAAAAATTGCTGACAGAGAATTTCTCTGAGTATTTCTCTCGAGTAGGTCCTTAACTACTCGAGTAGATTGCTTGAGAAATACTCGAGTAAAAAGTTCTGCATACTCGAGTAAGAAAATTCTTCCTCTCGTGAAGTTAAGTAAAACACTCGAGTAGTTCACTGACATACTCGAGTAGCTTACTTAACTACTCGAGTAGATCTCTCTTCCTACTCGAGTTGCCCATAATTCAGTTTCCAAGTTTTTCTAAGTAAATCACTCGAGTAGTCCAAGTCACATACTCGAGTAGCTTATTTTCTCTCGAGTAGTTCATACTCGAGTAGTTCCAGATTTCTATTTCTCAGAATTCTTCTAAGTCATTTACTCGAGTAGGTATTCTATATACTTGAGTAGTTCTCGACACTGTGTCGAGTAACTCTCTTCTCTATGTCGAGTAGTTAAGAAATACTCGAGTAAGTCCTTCATATACTCGAGAAGATTTCTTTTATCTCGAGTAGTTAAACCTAACTACTCGAGTAGCTGTTTTTCTCGTGTGCAGAATATTTCTAAGTGTTTGTCTCGAGTAGCTCTTCTAACCACTCGAGTAGTTCAATTCTGCCTACTCGAGTAGTACAACTTGTACTCGAGTAGTTCAACTCCTTCCCGAGAAACTTTTCTGTGTACTCGAGTAGATCTTCTAAAGTACTCGAGTAGTTGATTATATACACTCGAGTAGTTGTCTTCTACATACTCGAGTAGTCATGAGTTATATACCCGAGTAATATTTCTCTGCTTACTCGAGTAGTCCTTGACCTACTCGAGTAGTTTTATACATACTCGTGTATATGACCTCATTTTCCCTGAAATTTCTTTTTAAGTTCAGATTTGACAGATTTTCAAATTCCGTGATATGATTGGTCCACATGTACGTCATTAAAACCAATTATGACCGTTATTAGTACTCCTATAAAAGGTCTTGTCTAATCGACAAACCCTAATCAAAAAAAAATTCTTTCAAGAAGAAAATTATTCTAAGTTTTGCAGCCGCCTCTTTCCAAAAAGAATCATTGTTTCCTCTCTATCTTCACGGAACGAAAGCCGCCGCCGCCTCTTTTCTTCTCCGGCAAGGGTTTCGATATTCAGAGGAAATAGATTGAAAAAGCTCTCCAGATCGAGATCGATTTTCACATACTCTTCATTTGTCCGATCGTGGAAGCAAGAAGTTCAGATCTACTGATTGCCGAGAATCTTTCTTCAACTTTTCTGATAAAGCCGCACGCCAAGAAGAAGATTCCAGTTCCTGTTTCATTTTCAGATCTGAACCAGACAATATTACTGTTTGTATTTTTCAATACTTGAATCTCATTTCTGTAGGATAATCTTTCTCCGAGTGTAGGAGTTTTCCACTCCGAGTTTGTAGGAAGGTGTTTATTCCGAGTTGTAGATCCAGTTGGATTAAATTGAGATTGTAGGAACTTTGTTCCGAGGGTAGGATTTATTTTCAATCCGAGATAGTGGAGTAGCCGAGTCTAGTTTATTGCTAGATCGGTGAGGGAAAGTGGATGTACCCAAGATCGGGGAACCACTATAAACCTTGTCTCGTCTGTGATATTTTAGTATATTGATTTGTGATGTGTTCTAAGATTTTTTATTCCGCAAAAGACGCACAACTCACCTATTCACCCCCCTCTAGGTGATTTAGGTTGACAACTATTTTTTTTCAGAGACATATTCTGATTCTAGGGTTCGTGTGCCGTCTCAAAGCAACGTTCTACCGTCTCCGTCAAAGGAAGTAATAGCCTCCATCATCCCATTCGCACACGAAGATCTCCAGTGCGCAAAGGAGTACAATGACCAAGAGGAGCTGATCGGGTGCAATAGAACGAAGATTTTTAGCACCGATCACGCACTGCTCAACGGAGGAATCATCTTGAGGGAGAATCACTTTAAATCTTCTTTACTTTCTTATTGTATTTTTCTCTTTTCTAATTATTTGTGGGTGAGGAAAATTGACCGGTGATGGTCGTCGGAATCCGGGAAGGGTTCCGTGAGAAATCATCTCGGGGAAGGGACGTCTAGATCGGGGTCTCTAGTGGGGCTCTAATATACTTCTGGGAAGGAAGGTGAAGAGCGGGCTTGAAAAACTTTCTGATAGGGGAAAGGTAGAGAGCCAACCGGTCCGGGTAGTGGGTCGGTATAGAAAACAAAAAGGAGTTTGTATTTCACCTCCTCCAATCTCCGTCATCGTGGAGATCTAGTTGTTCTTAAGTGTAAACCACTTTCATTACTTTTGAATAAAATTATTCTTTGTTCTTTATTCTTGTTGTTATTTCGTGGTTGTATGCTGGTAGATCTCTGAAGGGTGTGTGAGCCTCTGAAAGGCGAACTTTTATGGAGAAAATGAGTTCTGTAACTTACCGCCACGCGCTAGCAAGCTAACTCCCCGCAGTAGCATCTAGAACTAGTTTTCCTTGGTGAAAATCATTTTAAATTCTTCAATTAATTTTAAAATCTTATCCCACCCCCCTAAGGTTGGCCACCAAATCCAACATATATGACACTATGTGTTTTTGGATCCTCTGTTGATGATGAATCCTTGCTTGAAGAAGTTGCAAGGATTATAAGCACTTGATCCAAAGTTCTTCTCTAATTACTCTTTCAAAATTTATAGTTGCAACAACAAAGAAGAAAGAAGATGGAAGAATAAAAACTATTGATTGTGTGTCTGTTGTGTATTTTTGTACATCTCTATTACTGTATATTTCTTCTGTCGTATGAGTTCCTGAATAAATTTGAATTTTCTCTTTATAGAAGTTTTCTTCATAAGGAATGACATTATCTTCTTCCAAATCTACTTCAATAGATCTCCACAAATTCTTCAAATTCCATCCTTATAAACTCTTATGAATTTAGTGGAGAAATCCTTCAATATATTCTTCTTCAATATCTCTAAAAATTTGAAATAACTCCATAGATTCTTTCTGGAAATAAGTCTGGACATATTCTCTGTTATTTCCATTTTAAGTTTTACTCGACGCTACGTCGAGTTCATGTAGAAGTTATGTCTATATTTTCCTTCAAAATGAAATCATGTCGACTCAACTCTTTAGTTGACGCTGCGTCAATATCCTATCGATGGACGTGTCGTCTTCTGCCTTGCAATAGCGTCAACTTAATATTTGTAGTTGCTTTGAATTCTAGTCGAAGTGGCGTCAACTTCGTATCGGCGTTGCGTCGACTTTTAGTCGAAGCATGTAGACTTCTCTTGAATTTCTCCTCTATTTCAGTGTGTCTTTCTCAGGCCCTTGACTCAACTGACTTCTTAGGACATCTATATGACCATATTCCCCACACTATTCAACATGGGTAATAATTATAGATTGTAAAATCACTTATAATATAAAATATTAAGTTATTTCAAAAGGATTTTTCCCAACAAATAATAGCAACTTAATTTCTTTAGAAATTTAAAAATGCAAAACATGGTAGAAATCCAATATTTTTTTTTTGCGATCGTGTTATTTTTTACGGATAAATTCACGAAAAATGTTTTGAATACTATTCACTGGCACATGACAAATTGGATGTTCACTAAAAGCATGCTTATATCATAACCGCTTGACCGATGAAAATAAGTCCCACCAAACGAAGCCTTAATGTCATTCATCACTCTTACCCACTTTGCCTCGTTGCATTCGAAGCCTTCCATAACTAGCATTTCAAATTTTTGTTGAGAAGCTTTTTCGAAAAAAAATGTTGTAAAGATATCACATATAAAATCGATGATCAGCACCCGACAACGATTCTTTAAATGTTTGAATCAGTCCATGTACATTAATAAAAGCAACCAACAAAAGAATATGAAATGAAGTATTATGTTTGATGATTCGAACTTGAAGAAAAACAAACCTTTTGTTGATCTAATATACAAGTTATTTCATGAATTCCACTATCACATGTAAGATTGTAGAGAAATTGTGTCTAAAAATCTTTAATTTCAACCTCAAGAAAAACATAGGCTATGGGCAGCATTTGATCATTGGGGTACTATACCAATTGCAGTTAAAAGTTGACCACCATAATAACCTTTTGGAAAGAATCCATCCAAAATGACAATTGGGCAACAAAAATTGAATTTAAGATACAAACAAATAACCTTTCAAAGTGCAAAGTAACGGTTCTTGAGGGTGTTGTGGTTTCATTATAAAATTCAAGAGGCCAAATAAACTTGAGGATGATGAGTGGATCACAAAATTCATCACAATAGAATTTGAGATAATTATATTGTTCTTCCGTGCTTCCTTCTAGAGATACATTAGCTTGCCTCTTTGCTCTGATGGCCTTATCTTTAGATATTCCTACAACTCATTTCTCTTTTGCCTTCTCAACAATTTGTTTAATATGTGTGTTAGGATTTACCCGCGCCTTTAACTCTATTCATTGACTCAACCACTTTGCACTCAAGAGTTTATTATTGAATTCTTGACTACAAGAGTGCTTGCCTTTTCTAGTTCTCACTTCACATGTATCTCAATTTTTCATCGGCGTGGTGTATATTTCTCATTCACATCTAGTCTTGTATTTTACTCTTAACTTTTTTGTTGTCATTCTTCATCAATTTTAAACCCACATCGCGATGAACAACGTATGTTCTTATTGTGTCTTTAAAATGTTCCTTCAATTTGAAAATCAATATCGGCTCTCATTTCATTTCTTTCATGTCTTTTAATAATGTAAAAATATGTTGCTTGAGCTTTTTACTAACGGAAGGCCCATCTTCACCTTCACTACTGATTTAGTTAATTGAATCTGATTGATATTCTTTATCGCTATTTTCTTGTATTATTATATCATTTTGATCCACATTGTGTTCATGTTCTAGCATTCCAATTCGAGTATCACCGTCATCAAACAAATCTTTCTCATTCTCGAACTGAATATTTAGAGAACTGTCTTCACTAGTTTAAATCCATTTAAACTATAAGAAATTAGAAGAGAAATAACATTAGACAATTATATTTAACAAAATAGATTTAATGACATCATATTTATCAAAACAACTATATAAAACAGAGAAACCAATTTACAAACAAGTGGACCAAATAGAAGAAAAAAATTACAGATCCTTCAACTTACAAAGCAGAAGGGATTGAAATGCTGCCTATATCGATTAGACATGTTGCCTAGAAAATGAGAAACAAGATGTCTAGGAAATGAAAACAGCAATTAAAGAAAAATAAAAAGAGAATCACTAGAGTTTCAACTAAGCATGGTCACTTAAACTATCTGGAGTGATGGGGTTTCACCTGAAATGCACGAGTCAAATCAGGAAGATCTCAACTGAGAAAACGAAGGTAAGCGGACCAAACCAAGTGAGCCGCGCGCTCAAAGCCGCGCTCGCCTCAAAGATCCGGGAGCACCCCTAAAGAGGGACAAAACCAAGCACGAACAACCAAGCGCAGCGCACAGTGTGCAAGCGCGCGCGCAACGCGCCGGCGCATGCACAGCACGCAAGCGCGGCCCCCGCGTGCGTGCAGGTGTGCGCTCCCCCAACGTGTTCCCCCTGCGCGCGCACAGCGCACAGGCGTGCGCACCCCCTATGCGCACAGGCGTGCATGTCCCCTGTGCGCGCACAATGCGTCCCCAGCGTGCGCGCAGGCACCCACTCGTTGCGCGCAAGAGTGCACCCCCTCCTCCGTGCCCAGGCACCCCCCCCCCCCCCCACGTGCCTATGCGCGCGCACCCCCTGCGCGGGCAAAGCACGCAGACACGCGCGTGCGCCTGCAGCTATCGCCGCCTTCAGCCTCCGCTTACCAATGTGGTCGTCAGGCAACCTGCCCAGGCCTCCTGAACTGTCGGGGGGGCAGTTTGGTCATTTCGCTAAAATTGATGATCCAGGTGACCGAAACGAAGCGATGACATTCGTCGGGACAAATTCTGCCCCGCCGCAATTACAAGCATATCCCTCCAAAAAACTATAAATAGATCATCATGCCTTCATTTGATGAGAAGCAACTCCAGAGGCTAGAAAGAGATCAAAGGTTTTCTAGTGAGTTCGTGGGCTTAGTCCGATCCTCCGCTCAGGAATTCGCTCTGCTCCCCTTCTAGTGCAAAGGCTCCATCAACTTTCCAAGGCACAGCATTCTTCTCAGCAGGAGCGCTGCCGCCAAGGCTCCACTTCAGCAGGAGTGCTTCTATTGAGGCTCTGTGGGCTTAGAGATTTTTCCCAGCCGGAACGCTTCCATCGAGGTTCTGTGGACTTAGCAACTTTCCTAGTCTGGGCGCTTCCATCGAGGATTTGAGTACTTAGTCTCTTTTTCATCATTTTCATACTTTGTACTTGTAACGGAGAGGTGACCTATCACCCTCCGAGGATCATCCCCAAACTTTTGTAAACTCCAGCGATATAGTAGATTTTGGCCCGGCACAGATCCAGCTATGTGATTTTTTACTCTTTCCGAGTTTTTCACGTCAAAAAAACCTTTTGTCATTTGCTGTTACTTTTCTTTAACTGTTTGCAAACCCAGTCCGATCTCGGGCTAAGGCGGTCTGATTCTTCAGATCGGGAAAAACTGGGTGACCCACAATAGTTTTGCTCCATCTGTGAGATGGTGTTCCCAAAAAGCTCTGACAAATTTCAACATCCTCCAACTAGTAGCAATGATAAGAAGGAGCGTGCACACTACTAATGGCATGACCCCGGAAGAACGCATCGGAATAGTCCCCGCCAGCCCACCTGCAAACAACGCAACACTATATGATAGAGTGGCTACTGCCACACCTTCGAACCCAGTGGAGCAGCGATCCACCTAATAGAAAAACACCAAGCAGAAGTACTCATCCTTCTAGGAGATAAGAGAGTGTCCAATCCTCCCAATGCAGGGGACGTGCAAAGAGCATGACTGGCAGTAGCGCAAGAGCGTGTCCCACTTTAAGGCGCGACTCACCCTGAGGAGCCCCCCGCCGAAGAAATCTCCGATGAAGCAAGATCCATGCATGCTGCCCAAAGGCCAGAGTCGCAGGATGATGCCCAGCCCAACCCTTACCTAGGGGATGTGGAAGCCCAACAAGACAAACGTAGGCTCACTCACCAAGAGGTCAGGGATATGATCAAGGAAGGGTACGCCCAGGAATGATGTAGCCCCGTGAATGTGAAACGCCACTTTTACCATGGGTCCCCGCTCGCCCCTCAAGTCCTAACACACCCAGTTTTGCACGGGTTCAAGCTTCCGCACTTTGAGGCCTTTGACGTAATGGAAGATTCCTTAGAGCATGTTAATCACTTCGAGACAATCATGACCTCTTCAACGCACCTGACCAATTGTTGTGCCAAGTATTCCCCACAACTCTGGAGGGACAAGCACGCACCTTGTTCCCCTCCCTATGGGAAGGGGAGATCAACGACTTTACGAATCTTACCTACCTCTTCATTGACCAATTCATAGTCAACCGACGAATCGTCAGAGACCCCTCTCACCTCTCTGACATCCTCCAAAATGAGGGAGATTCACTCAAGGAGTTCTTTTGCTGCTTCACCTGTGAGGCGCGACAAATCCCGGGAGTTGACCCGGAGCTCCTTCGCGATGACTTTCCCAAAGGACTCTGCCCGAGTGGATTATACGTGATCTAATGCAAGAAACCGTTCCAAGCTACACAAACCTCGTTCACTGGATCGAAGCACAAATCGCGACTGACGAAGCCATCGAGGCCTACCGTGAAAAATTTGAAGGGTCTCCCAAGCAGAAGAGGGAGCTGAAGCATGCACCCCCGACACATTGCTGAAATGATGACCGCCGCAAAATAGTCCTCGTTAGGATCAAGGTTCCCGCCGACATTAGGAATTCACCCCGCTAAATATTGCCCTAACGTAGGTACTCATTGTCATTCAGGACTCCAGCATGCTCTGATGCCCTAAGTTGTTACCCACAAATGAGGAGACCAAGCACAGTACTGCGAGTTCCATCGTAGGAACGAGCACAACATAGATGACTGCACCCGACTGAAGGAGGAGATAAAGCGCAATCAAGTGCCCAATCGGCCCCCTCCACACCAGACTGGGCGGGATCAGCCCCCGGCACGCCAGGATGAGCAAGGGAGCAAGAAAATGGTCTGGGAGATCGAGACCATTGTCGGATCACCCTTTTAAGTCTTCTGCATCGCTCAGCGTGAGAAGGACATGGAAGATCTGAAGTCGCTAACGGACACCGCCATCAACTTTAGGAACGAAGACTTAAAAGGCGTACACACACCGCACCAAGATCCCCAGGTCATCAGTGTAGGAATCAGCAATCCGTGCTTCAGGGCCAGATACTGATTGATAGTGGAAGCTCGGTGGACATCCTATTCGTGTCCACACTACTAAGCATGAAGATCCCCCAAGATCATATCGAGCCAGCAATCGGGCTGCTATACTGTTTCAACAATGCACCAGTGCAAGTGTGGGGGACAATCACTCTCCCCGTTACTCTAGGGGAGTTCCCAAGGCAAGCCACCCGATATGTTCAGTTTGTGCAAGCCAACTCCAACTCGGCATACAACGTAATTTTCGGTCGACTAATCCAAATGCTCTTCCACGCAATCCCCTTTATCCCACCCTTGGCCATGAAGTTCATCTCTCCAGGAAGAATAAGCGTCGTTCGGGGCGACCAAAAGGCAACACGACTTTATTACCTTCAGCAGGCGCACCCCGGCCAGGACCCAGGTCGTGAAGGATTAGGCAGAGATTGAGCCCGCACGTCCCCCATCTGCGGTTTTCATTGTTTTCTCCAGAATAAGCGCGAGAAAAAATTCGCGAGCACATGTGCCTTCCTTTCCGGCAATAGAGTATTTATTTTCCTTATCACAACGGACGGATCACCCCGAAGGGGAGGTCGGTGAAAGTCATTCTGCACCTCCCAGACGAAATGGATGAAAGTCTTTCTACACCTACCTAGAGAGATGAACGAAAGTCCTTCTGTACCTTCGAGGCGAGACGGACAAAGGTCTATCTACACCTACCAGGCGAGATGGACAAAGGTCTATTTGCACCTTCACTTGGACGAACCCCGGTCTCTTGAGGCGCGAATTAACAAAGGTTCTTCGCCACCTCCACCCAGATGGACCCCAGTCCTCCTGAGGCGTGAACGAACAAAGGGTCTTTATCACCTCCACCCGGACGGACCAAGGTCCTCCTGAGGCGCAAATAAATAAAGGTTCTTCTCCACCTCCACTTGAGCAAACCCTAGTTCTCCCGAGGCACGAATGAATATAGGTTCTTCGCCACCTCCACCTGGGTGAGCCCCGGTTCTCCTGAGGCCCGAACAAACTTATGTTCTTTGCCACCTCTACCTGGATGAGCCCTGGTTCTCCTGAGGCATGAACGGACAAAGGTTCTTTGTCACCTCCACTAATACAGACCCAGGTCCTCCTAAAGCGCGATCGAACAAAGGTTCTTCTCCACCTCCATCTGGATGGACTCAGCTCCTACTAAAGTGTGATCGAACAAAGGTTCATCTCCACCTCCACCCGGACGGACTCAGGTCCTGCTAAATTGCGATCGAACAAAGGTTGTTCGACATCTCCACTCAGATGGACATAGGTCCTTCTAAAGCGCAAACGAACAAAGGTTATTCATCACTACCATCTGGATGGACTCTGGTCCTCCTCATACAAAATCGAGCAAAGTTTCTTTGCCAGATCCCCGGTCCTCTAAAAGCATGCATGAACCAAGGTCTGTTGCCTCCTTCGGAAACAAATAGACCTTCGAGTCCATCCGCAATGCAAAGGCAAGGGGGAAAGTGTCCTCCCTCGTCACGCTTAAGTAACAAGCTCCTGTCACTAATGCTCGATAATAATTGCCAGCGATAGCTGTAACAGCCCGGGTTTAGGCCCTTTAGACAACCCTACGGCATCACCCGACCTACCATGGCTCCACACCTAGGCCGAGTAGTACAGCCGGAATATACAAGTCCTGCTGGCCATATACCCCAAAGCATCTCGCGTATGTTTATCGGCCGCGCGCATTGTTGCCATAGTGTTTCGAACCCGAGACCTTGATAAGGAGCCTTTAATACCACTCCTCATCACCAACTGAGAGCTCAGTTAGTGATGAGGAGTGGTATTAAAGACTCCTTATCAAGGTCTCGGTTTCGAAACCCCGTGGCAACAATGCGTGTGGCTGATAAACAGGCGCGAGATACTTTGGGGTGTATGGCCTGCAGGTCTTGTATATTCCGGCTATACTACCCGGCCCAGGTGTGGTGTCATGATAGTTCGAGTGATGTCGTGGGGCGCTCTAAAGGGCCTAAACCCTGGTCGTTACAAAAAAGTGCACTTTTATGTAATGGCCCAGGTTTAGAGCTCAGAGGCCCACGGCGTAACCGTGCAGCATGTATCTCCCCTAACCCCCGCTACAGGATTGCAGTCTGTGCCACCCAAACCCATCTCCAGCATGTTTCTCAACACGGCGGGTTTTTGAGCATGCTAGGTTTCGAACCCAACACCTCCTTGTTAAGGCACCTTCCATAGTCCTCATCACCAACTGAGTTGCACTTTTATGTAACGGCCCAGGTTTAGAGCTCAGAGGCCCATAGCGTAACCATACAGCTCAGCTGGTGATGAGGACTGTGGAAGGTGCCTTATCAAGGAGGTGTTGGGTTAAAAACCTATTATGCTCAAAAACATGTCGTGCTGAGAAACAGGCCGGAGATGGGTTTGGGTGGCACGGACTGTAGTCCTGTAGCGGGGGTCAAGGGCGAGACAAGTTGCAAGTTTACGTCGTGGGCCTCTGAGCTCTAAACCCGGGCCGTTACAATAGTGCATGACAAACTAGGAACATGAAAGTGTTAGATACTCTTAGGCTGTCGCAGTGCATGTCACAACACTAAGTCGCCCTCGGGTGGACAACAACAAGGAACTGTTCTGCAACTGCTGAGATCCCCTACCAAATGATGATGGTGTGATCTTCACCATGCAAGGCTGACACCTGAGGGGAGTCGCAATCTCAATACACCACACAAGTCAACAATACCAAGTGTACGTATGACACTGATGCAATCAAATGCTCCCCTATCTCCAACACCATCTTTTAAGGCAGCCTCTACTCAGGGGAGGGAATGCCCCCGCATCCTTCACATTTCGTGAAGCCCCTCACCGAGTACAAGGCAGAGCTTAACAATGCACACATCCCACTACAACCAACTTACCTTCGTTGTCGTCTTCTCAAAGCTCGCTCAACCATTCAACACCGCTCCACTCCAAGACCCCAGAACTCCTTGTGTTCTGCAAACGTGAAAGCTCACATCATTGCAACATCTCGAGGCACATGCTCAATCAATGACATCCTCCTCCAGAGACTCCATCCCAACTCCTAATATGAGCAAACACTGAATCATTATAAGCTACAACACCGAAGCAGACACTATGTCCTTCCATGTCATCTAGTGGAAGCAAGCCTGTAGGTCCTTCCACGACGCTAAGAAATGGGGGCAGAACATCGCTCCACGTCACAAGAATTCTCCACCATTGCTAATGCTCTGCAGCAACCCCATGGGCTATCTCGCAGCACCATACTCGCGCATTCATACAAGGAGGATGTGAAAGGCAATGCGCTTTTGCATGCACCAATGTGGTAGACAAATCACAAAGTAGGAGGGCATTTCCACGACGCGTTGCAGGCGCCAGATGATAAGCAAGGGCAGTGCATGAGCAGTCAACCACATGAATCGCCGCCCAAGCCTCCTATGCAGAACCTTTATCCTGCGAAGTAGGCATGGGTCATGGGTAGTTCCAAGACGTCAGCTGTAACGCCCCGGATTTTTTTGTCGTTGAAAGATTTCATACGCTTGATGGGCGTTCCGTTGGATCAGACCATTGTTTGAGCATGGTTTTCGCGCGGGCTTTCGAGTGGCTGTTTTAGTAGCCTAGTTGCACGGTTCCCCAGCAAGACGGAGCCTATTTTTGGGGACTCGGTGAGGCCTCTTAGGGAATGCATGCACGTTCTTGAGCCTGAGTCGTGTTGTTCAAGCGGGTTGATTGTATGGCATTTGTATGGAATATGTGGAGTTGTAGAGAACGCGTGTTGCTGGTTTTTACCCCCTTAGGTGCCAAATATTATGGCTGCAGTTTTGGACCTGGAGCGTATTTTGGTGACACGGCCTGGGACACGGCCGTGTCCCAGGGCGTGTCGGGGTACACGGCCTGTGACACGGGCGTGTCACAGGGCGTGTCGCGGGTGTTCGACGAATTTCGGTGACAAAGTTCACTCGACGAGTGTCGAGTGTCGAGAGAAGGGGGTACACGGCCTGTGACACGAGCGTGTCACAGGGCGTGTCCCACTCTCGACGATCTTTGCTCGACAATATGCACTCGACGAGTGTCGAGTGTCGAGAGAAGGGGGTACACGGCCTGTGACACGGGCGTTTCATAGGGCGTGTCCCACTCTCGACGATCTTTGCTCGATGAAATTCACTCGACGAGTGACGAGTGTCGAGAGAAGGGGTACACGACCTGTGACACGGGCGTGTCACAGGGCGTGTCCCACGGTCGACGACTTTCTCTCGACGAATTTTGCTCGACGAGTGTCGAGTAGGGGTGACACGGCTTGGGAAACGGGCATGTCCCAAGGCTGTGTCCTTCTCGGGTTGTTTGGCAAGTGCTGTGGGCGGTGTCACAGCCGTGTGACATGGCCATGTAGATAGGCGTGTTCAGTGACACGGCCTGGGACACGGGCGTGTCCGAGGCCGTGTACTGTTTCGAGGTGAGGCGGTTGCCAACCGCTTAGGTGACACGGCCTGTGACACGGGCGTGTCACAGGGCGTGTCAGGGCCGAAAAATCTTTTTTCCAGTTTTTTTGTGCCGTTCATTTCCCTGATTTTGGATCAAACAGTCCAGCTCTGTCCAGGAGGAAATAAGGCCGAAAAAGAACTCTTTCTCCTCACTTATCCCTTTCTTCACCTTCTTCTTCATTCTCAAAGAGAAAGCAAGGGAGAAAAGCTAAGGAAAGGGAAGGAGAAAGAGAAGAGCAGCCGTCGCGGTGTCATCTCGGTTCAGGCAAACGGTGTTCTTCACCCTTGCCAATCTTGTTTTCTTGTGTTTTGATTGTGCAAGTTTAACTAGCTTTCTCCTTTCAATTTTCATAACTTGTTTTTCGTATTTTGCCCCTCACTTTTGTCTAAATAGGTTAGCCTTGTTGCATACATAATCTTGTCTTTCAAGAATTTCCCAATCTATATGCTTACATATTGTTCATCTCCTTGTTGCTTACCGCACTTTTGTCCAGTTTTACCTTGGATTTTTCTATTAGCTACCTTTCTTGTTCATATGATTCACGAACTTGTTGGGTTTAATCGACGTTGTTACTTGTGGGGTTTGCTTATGGTGAAGTAGAGATCCAAATTCTATCAAGTTTGACATAACTTGGGCAATATGTAGTCATGAGTGAGGACGATGAAATGAAACGTGTTTAGCTTGGGTTATGGTGAGTTTTGCGAGGCGAATTGTGAACCATGGCAGGAGCGTTTGTGTGAGGATTTGGTAAGGGGTGGTGTGGTTTCAGCCTTGGTGGCCACCGGGTTTTGTTTTATGGTGTAGAGCACCGTTTTGGCCCCGATTTGGGCTAGCTTTTATTGGTGCATTCCACTTTAGGGCCTCCACCAAAAGACCCTTGCGGAATCGAACTTAACTGCTGCTTGTGGTTCACTAGTATAGTTGTTTCTTGTTATCAAGATGATGGTGGAATGGGCATATATGTGTTGCCTTTTTGCTCATGTTTACATGAAAACTTGCTACGGGGTCGGTAAGCCCCTTCATTATATTGTATGAAAGTAATGCTCTATTTTTTTGTAGCTTTGATGATTGCTGAGGTGTTCTTTTTCGAATGCCTCAGGTGCAGGTTGTAGCCGGTTGAGCGGCTAAGGCTTGGGTAGAGTCTCTTTGGAGCTAGCCGAGCTTGCTTAGCGAGGTAGTTCTTTCCTTTCGTGTACAGACATACATACGCCCCAATGGGTTCGTGTCAGCTTGTTGGCGCCCATTGGTGACTTTCTTTACTTGCTACATATGAATGCTAGACTGCTAATATGAATCATTTGGATGAGATGATGTCTACTTGCTCTTGGGAAGGATTTATGCTAGGTTGCATTAGGTATTTTTAAGCTAAACAAAACCTATTATTATCGTATGCATAACATGTTTTGGTCAACTAATCAAGTATTTTCCAAACAACGTAAAAAAGAGGATTTCTTATATTATGGTAAATCTAGATGGCATATAGGAAATTGTCATGAGTAAACTAACGTGTGTTCCGCCGCGTACAACCACGTTTTGATCTATAAGGCCGAGGGATACGGCCATTAACTTAATGGTTTTCTTGCATATAACTGATGATTTTCAACTACTAATGTAAGCGTCAAGGTTTTGCCTGAGCGTGTGCAGTTATCCCCTGCACGACGTGGTATCATAACACGTAGTTCCTCTTACTCTGATATGATGTACTCGTTTGGGGAAATGCGGGTTGTGACAGTTGGTATCAGAGGGAGGTTTGTTTGACAATTGGTCGGGCAAACTTTCTGGTTAGTAAACAGTATTAATCATCATATTATACACACACCGAGGTGCCATCAGTACGTCTTGGCCGAAGCACGAACACTACACTCTTGGCATGAACAGAAGTATACGGGGCATATTATGTAGTATGGGATGCATAATATGTGGTTGTATATGGATCCACCATAGGGGCAACATGTGAGGGTTATGTAGTATGGGATGCATAACCTCACCACATGGATGCGACTAGCACGTTTTCTTTTATTCGTTACATGCAATGCTATGTAGTATGGGATGCAGAGCATTGTGATGCGTACGACCGCTCATGGCATGCATTAAGGCTTTATTTAGAATGCATAGCACAGCACGCATAACATAACATTGCATGAGCACAACGTGCCAAGCTAAAGATTTACATGATGACATCTGTACACTCATGGTTTTGGGTCAAATAAATTCATGCATTCATTGTTTAGGCACCAGTTAGTAGGATGACGGTGAGTCATCTTAGGCTAGGCATAACATCATTCTCAAACTCCCAGAGCAAGTTAGCAGTTTATGTTCATATTTATATATGTCTTGTCTGTACAGCGTCGTTTGATTGTTGGGTTTGAGTTTGATTTCGTGTGAAATGGTTTATAGGATGTCGAAGCTTCCAGTGATAAGGCAGACTCCCCAATCTGAGGGCGAGTCTTCGGGCACGCAAAACAATGCCCTGATGGATAGCCTACGACAAAGTAATGAGGCTTTGACGAGGCAAGTGCAGGATGTGCAGTCCCAGCTCCAAGCTATGTCATCAGCGATGTCTAGGCTAGTACCAAGAGTGCAAGAGACTGTCAGAGGCCCCGCTGTTTCTACTCATTCTGTGGCGTTGATACCCCTAGTTGTGGTTCCTCTTGCGATGACTTTTATCTCACAGTTTCAGCGACTTGGACCACCTACCTATGATGGAAAAGCGGACTTTGTGATCTTGGATGATTGGGTGATCACGTTGGAAGAGATGTTTGTCTATTCTGGCGTTACCGAGGACCAGAAGGTGATGCTTGCCGCCTATCAACTAAAAGGGTTGGCTAAAATTTGGTGGTTGCGCGAAAAGGAAAGCCTAGTGGTGGGATGTTCGTGGGAAGCCTTCAAAGACATATTACGGCGCAAGTTTCTGTCGTCAGTTGAAAGGGACCGCCTGATGAATGACTTTTTGTACTTGAAGCAGAGGAAACTCACAGTTAGTGAGTATGAAATTGAGTTTAGCAAGATAAGTCGGTTCGCTCCGAGCTTGGTGACTACGGAAGCTGACCGAGTGAAGAGATTTCTTGGCGGACTCCGGAGCGATGTTCAGCAGTTCGCAAGCGCTTATGGAGCGACGAGTTACACCACTGTGGTTGAGGCTGCTTTGAAGGTGGAAGCTATCGAAACTGCAAAGCAAAGAGGGCAGCTGATGAGGAAGGATAAGAGGAAGCTGGTGGGAGGGAAAATCTCCCAAGAATCAGACGTAAGGAAGAAGAACAAGGAGACGTGTAGTTTCTATGGCCGGTCAGGTCACCCATTTGAGAAATGTTTCAAGAGGTTGGGGATGCAGAAGAAGGAGCATGTGTACGCCATTCAGGGTGCGCCAACCAGAGACTTGGAATGTATAGGTTGTGGGGGAAGAGGTCATGATGTGGGCCGCTGCTGGGTCAAAGACAAGGTGTGCTTTCAGTGTGGCAAACAGGGACATCTCAAGGCAAGGTGCCCACAAAACCAGCCCGTGCTGCAGCCAATGCCACTCCAGGCTTTGCCTCCGCCTCCGCGTTTGGACAAAGGAAAGGGGAAGTTAAATGTGATCTCTTCTGAGGAAGCTCAGATGTCACCTCAGGTTATCTCAGGTTCGATTCCTTTCTTTGGTTCACGTTTTGTTTATAACTCTTACGCGTAGTCCTTAGCTACATATGTCCCCTTATAGGAAACTTTAAGGTAAAGAACCATTGGGCGCGTGTTCTCTTTGATTCTGGCGCGACCCATTCATTTGTGGCTCGAACCTTTCTGGATCGGTATCATTTGACACCAGATCGAGTGGGGAATGCCTTTTTGGTGAAGTTTCCTTCCGGTGCTTCTGTGGTTGCAGACTGGGGTCTTCTTGATTGTCCCATTTTGTTGGGGGATTTCTTAGCGAAGGTTGATTTCAAAGTGATCGAGTTGGAAGATTTTGACGTTATCTTGGGCATGGACTGGTTATCCCGCTATGACGCCGTTATCCAGTGCAAAGGAAAGTGCTTGTATTTTCTCAAGGACAATGGTCAGCCGGGAAGTGTTTATGGTGATTCATGTCAGGATTCTCCAGGGATTTCGACGGTATGTGTTCGGACGTTGTTTGTTTCCGACTGTTTTGCTTGTCTAGTCTCAGTTGTTGGGACTAGTGTTGTTTTGCCGCGTTTGAAGGAGATTCATGTTGTGCGTGAATTTCCAGATGTTTTTCCTACTGATCTTCCTGGTCTTCCACCTGATCGTGATGTCGAGTTCGTCATTGATTTGGAGCTGGGTACGCGGCCTATTACGAAAGCGTCGTACAAAATGGCCCCGCGTGAGCTAGCAGAGTTGCGTACCCAGCTGGATGACTTATTGGCAAAGGGGTTTATTCGTCCAAGTTCATCACCTTGGGGTGCACCGATGTTATTTGTGAAGAAGAAAGATGGGTCGATGCGGCTTTGCATCGATTACCGGAAATTGAACAAGGTGATGATTAAGAACAAGTACCCACTGCCAAGAATTGATGAGTTGTTTGATCAACTGCGTGGTAGTTCAGTATTTTCGAAGATTGATCTCCGCTCGGGCTATCATCAGCTAAAGGTTCGGGAGTCTGATATTCCGCGGACTGCATTTCGATCAAGACATGGCCATTTTGAATTTCTTGTGATGTCGTTTGGTTTGACCAACGCACCATCAGCCTTCATGGATATGATGAACTGGGTGTTCAAGGACTACTTGGATAGGTTTGTGGTGGTTTTTATTGACGACGTTCTTGTTTACTCCCGCAGTGCTGAGGAGCATGAACAGCATCTGCGATTGGTATTGGCCACTTTGCAACACCAAACGTTGTTCGCCAAGCTAAGCAAATGCGAGTTTTGGTTACCTCAGGTTGCATTTCTGGGTCATGTCATTAATCAATATGGAATTTCAGTGGATCCCGAAAAGATTGCTGCAGTCATGGATTGGAGGAGACCGGAGACACCCAAGGAGATTCGGAGCTTCTTGGGATTGGCCGGCTATTATCGCAGATTTGTAGAAGGTTTTTCTACGTTGGCTGCACCTTTGACTCGCTTAACCCAGAATAATGTGGTGTTTGAGTGGAATGACAAGTGTGAGACATCATTCCTTGAACTCAAGAACAGATTATGTATCGCTCATGTGTTGATATTACCAACCGAAGGGATAGATTATGAGGTTTTTGTGGATGCATCGCACGTTGGACTTGGATGTGTTTTAATGCAAGACAAAAAGGTGATTGTGTATGGGTCTCGGCAGTTGAAAAGTCATGAAAAGAACTACCCGATGCATGATTTGGAGTTCGCAGCGGTAATATTTGCATTGAAATTGTGGAGACACTTACTTTACGGCGCGTAGTGTAAAATCTTTACGGATCATAAAAGTTTGAAGTACGTCTTCACGCAAAAGAAACTTAATCTGCGCCAACGGCGATGGCTTGAATATGTAGCTGATTATGATGTGGAGATTCAGTATCATCCCGGAAGAGCTAATGTTGTGGCTGATGCTTTGAGTCGGAAGACGGGCAAATTATTTAATCTTTTGGTCGACCGTCTAGTGGAGGAATTTCTATTGATGGATATTTCCGTGGGAAGATATGAACCGCAAAGTCATTCAGCAGTATAAGAACCTTCATGGATGGTGCTTGCAAGACAACATCAAAAGGAGGATCCTGATCTTTTACATTTATTTTTTCGGACTGAAAAAGGTGAATTACCAGAGTTGGCTATTGATGGCGTAGGCACGTTAAAATATCGCGGTCGATTTTGTATCCCCGCAGTTGGAGACATTCGCGATATGGTGTGTAGGGAAGCACATGGCTCAAGTATGGCCTACCATCCAGGCTCAACTAAAATGTACCGTGATTTGAAACAAATTGTCTGGTGGTATGGAATGAAAAGAGATATAGCGCAATTTTTACCTGAATGTCATACCTGCAAGCGGGTGAAAGCTGATCATGGGAGGCCTGGTGGCAAGTTGACGCCATTGGAGATTCCAACATGGAAGTGGGAAAGCATTTCAATGGATTTTATTACAGGCTTACCAAGATCTCCACGAGGACATGACTCCGTATGGGTGATCGTTGATAGGTTGACCAAGTGTGCTCACTTCATACCATTTAAGATCAACTACCCGATGAAGACAATAGCGGAGCTATATTTGAACGAGATCATCTGACTGCATGGTGTGCCAGTCAATATCATTTCAGACCGAGATTCCTGATTTACGTCTCGTTTCTGAAAGAGTCTACAAGAGGGTTTGGGGACGGATTTGAGGTATTCCACTGCTTACCACCCTCAGACGAATGGCCAAACAGAACGAGTAAACCAAATCATGGAAGATATGATTCGATGCTACATTCTTGCGTATGGCGGAGCATGGGATAAACGTTTGCGACTTATGAAATTCGCATATAATAACAGCTATCAAGAAAGCTTGCAAATGGCTCCGTTTGAAGCTTTATATGGGCGACGATGTCGGACTCCCCTATTTTGGGCTGAGGTTAGCGAGCGGCCTTTGTTAGGCCCAGAGGCACTCGAGGACATGGAAGTTGTCGTGCGACTTATTCGAGAGAAGCTCCGGATCGCCCAAGAACGATATGAAAAGTACGTCAACCGGCGAAGGTCGGAGTTAGAGTTTGTTGTGGGGGATTTCGTCTTCCTGAAAGTCTCCCCAATGGTTGGAATTAAAGGTTTGGAAAAGAGCGCAAATTAGACCCAAGATTTGTGGGTTCTTTCAAGATTCTTGCGCGGGTTGGTGCATCCGCTTACAAAGTCGAGTTACCCATGAACTTTCCTGGTGTTCACGACGTGTTTCATGTCAGCCAACTTCGCAAGTGTGTGCGGAATGATAAGCAAGTTTTGGATATTGTGCCGCAGTTGGCGCCGAACCTTTCTTATGTGGAGATGCCCATCCGTATTTTGGACTCCCAAGATTGCGTGTTGCGGAAAAAGAAGATTCCTATGGTCAAAGTGCTATGGAAAAATCAGAACGTGAAAAGCGCGATGTGGGAGCTCGAGTCAGCGATGAGGGCGGCTCACCCTCATTTATTTTCCATACATGACGCTGGTATGTGACTTGATGTTTTTTGTTTGATTCCTTCTTTCATTGTTATACGAAGGATTGAAAAGTTTCTAGGCGAAACTTTTTGTTAGGGGGAGTGACTGTAACGCCCCGGATTTTTTTGTCGTTGAAAGATTTCATACGCTTGATGGGAGTTCCGTTGGCTCAGACTGTTGTTTGAGCATGGTTTTCGCGCGAGCTTTCGAGTGGTTGTTTTAGTAGCCTAGTTGCACGGTTCCCCGGCAAGCCGGAGCCTATTTTTGGGGACTCGGTGAGGCCTCTTAGGGAATGCATGCACGTTCTCGAGCCTGAGTCGTGTTGTTCAAGCGAGTTGATTGTATGGTGTTGAGAACCAAGGTCCAGCGGG
Organism: Platanthera guangdongensis; assembly: GCA_039583875.1. Taxonomy (NCBI): domain Eukaryota; kingdom Viridiplantae; phylum Streptophyta; class Magnoliopsida; order Asparagales; family Orchidaceae; genus Platanthera; species Platanthera guangdongensis. The sequence goes on from CM077153.1 coordinate 105,743,217, forward strand.
ATTGGGTGTGTGTGGGACCGCATATTTGGGCTTCCCCATCGCGTTCCAGGTCTGGGTGTTGACCCCGGTGGGCCCCCCGTGTGGCGGAATATCCCTGCCATCCCGTGGATGGATTAGTCCCACATTGCCTGCAGCGGGTGGTCCTTTGTGTTCATGTACCCTCGTCCCCCCTTACCATTACCTCGGGGTTTTGGGAAGATGTGTGGTGACGGGTGGTTTCCACATGGTATCAGAGCCATCCTGCTGCGGGGGTGTGTTGAGAACCAAGGTCCAGCGGGATTGGGTGTGTGTGGGACCGCATATTTGGGCTTCACCATCGCGTTCCAGGTCTGGGTGTTGACCCCGGTGGGCCCCCCGTGTGGCGGAATATCCCCGCCATCCCGTGGATGGATTAGTCCCACATTGTCTGTGTAACGGTCCAGGCCCATCCCATGGGAACCCGCTGGCACCGCCGGCCTACCAGGGTCCAGACCCGGGCCCACCACTGGTAGTCAGCCTTTCACATTCAAGCCTGCAGGCCATGCACCCCAACCCCTCTCCGTGCCTGTTTATCAGCAGCGGTAGATTGTTGCCACTAGGTCTCGAACCCAGGACCTTGATAAGAGAGCTTTCCACCACTCCCTCATCACCAACTGAGCTGCAGCTCAGTTGGTGATGAGGGAGTGGTGGAAAGCTCTCTTATCAAGGTCCTGGGTTCGAGACCTAGTGGCAACAACCTACCGCTGCTGATAAACAGGCACGGAGAGGGGTTGGGGTGCATGGCCTGCAGGCTTGAATGTGAAAGGCTGACTACCAGTGGTGGGCCCGGGTCTGGACCCTGGTAGGCCGGCGGTGCCAGCGGGTTCCCATGGGATGGGCCTGGAACATTACAGCCTGCAGCGGGTGGTCCTTTGTGTTCATGTACCCTCGTCCCCCCTTACCATTACCTCGAGGTTTTGGGAAGATGTGTGGTGACGGGTGGTTTCCACATATGGCATTTGTATGGAATATGTGGAGTTGTAGAGAACGCGTGTTGCTGGTTTTTACCCCCTTAGGTGCCAAAACTTATGGCTGCAGTTTTGGACCTGGAGCGCATTTGGGTGACACGGCCTGGGACACGGCCGTGTCCCAGGGCGTGTCGGGGTACATGGCCTGTGACACGGGCGTGTCACAGGGCGTGTCGCGGGTGTTCGATGAATTTCGGTGACAAAGTTCACTAGACGAGTGTCGAGTGTCGAGAGAGGGGGTACACGGCCTGTGACACGGGCTTGTCACAGGGCGTGTCCCACTCTCGACGATCTTTGCTCGACGATATGCACTCGACGAGTGTCGAGTGTCGAGAGAAGGGGGTACACGGCCTGTGACACGGGCGTGTCACAGGGCGTGTCCCACTCTCGACGATCTTTGCTCGACGAAATTCACTCGACGAGTGTCGAGTGTCGAGAGAAGGGGTACACGGCCTGTGACACGGGCGTGTCACAGGGCGTGTCCCTCGTTCGACGACTTTCTCTCGACGAATTTCTCTCGACGAGTGTCGAGTAGGGGTGACACGGCTTGGGACACGGGCATGTCCCAAGGCCGTGTCCTTCTCGGGTTGTTTGGCAAGTGCTGTGGGTGGTGTCACGGCCGTGTGACATGGCCATGTAGATAGGCGTGTTCAGTGACACGGCCTGGGTCACGGGCATGTCCGAGGCCGTATACTGTTTCGAGGTAAGGCGGTTGCCCACCGCTTAGGTGACACGGGCGTGTCACAGGGCGTGTCAGGGCCGAAAAATCTTTTTTCCAGTTTTTTTGTGCCGTTCATTTCTCTGATTTTGGATCAAACAGTTCAGCTCTGTACAGGAGGAAATAAGGCCGAAAAAGAACTCTTTCTCCTCACTTTTCCCTTTCTTCACCTTCTTCTTCATTCTCAAAGAGAAAGCAAGGGAGAAAAGCTAAGGAAAGGGAAGGAGAAAGAGAAGAGCAGCCGTCGCGGTGTCATCTCGGTTCAGGCAAGCGGTGTTCTTCACCCTTGCCAATCTTGTTTTCTTGTGTTTTGATTGTGCAAGTTTAACTAGCTTTCTCCTTTCAATTTTCATAACTTGTTTTTCGTATTTTGCCCCTCACTTTTGTCTAAATAGGTTAGCCTTGTTGCATACATAATCTTATCTTTCAAGAATTTCTCAATCTATATGCTTACCTATTGTTCATCTCCTTGTTGCTTACCGCACTTTTGTCCAGTTTTACCTTGGATTTTTCTATTAGCTACCTTTCTTGTTCATATGATTCACGAACCTGTTGGGTTTAATCGACGTTGTTACTTGTGGGGTTTGCTTATGGTGAAGTAGAGATCCAAATTCTATCAAGTTTGACAAAACTTGGGCAATATGTAGTCATGAGTGAGGACGATGAAATGAAACGTGTTTAGCTTGGGTTATGGTGAGTTTTGCGAGGCGAATTGTGAACAATGGCAGGAGCGTTTGTGTGAGGATTCGGTAAGGGGTGGTGTGGTTTCAGCCTTGGTGGCCACCGGGTTTTGTTTTATGGTGTAGAGCACCGTTTTGTTCCCGATTTGAGCTGTCTTTTATTGGTGCATTCCACTTTAGGGCCGCCACCAAAAGACTCTTGTGGAATCGAACTTAACTGCTGCTTATGGTTCACTAGTATAGTTGTTTCTTGTTATCAAGATGATGGTGGAATGGGCATATATGTGTTGCCTTTTTGTTCCTGTTTACATGAAAACTTGCTACGGGGTCGGTAAGCCCCTTCATTATATTGTATGAAAGTAATGCTCTATTTTTTTGTAGCTTTGATGATTGCTGAGGTGTTCTTTTTCGAATGCCTTTGGTGCAGGTTGTAGTCGGTTGAGCGGCTAAGGCTTGGGTAGAGTCTCTTTGGAGCTAGCCGAGCTTGCTTAGCGAGGTAGTTCTTTCCTTTCGTGTACAGACATACATACGCCCCAATGGGTTCGTGTCAGCTTGTTGGCGTCCATTGGTGACTTTCTTTACTTGCTACATATGAATGCTAGACTGCTAATATGAATCATTTGGATGAGATGATGTCTACTTGCTCTTGGGAAGGATTTATGCTAGTTTGCATTAGTTATTTTTAAGCTAAACAAAACCTATTATTATCGTATGCATAACATGTTTTGGTCAACTAATCAAGTATTTTCCAAACAACGTAAAAAAGAGGATTTCTTATATTATGGTAAATCTAGATGACATATAGGAAATTATCATGAGTAAACTAACGTGTTTTCCGCCGCGTACAACCACGTTTTGATCTATAAGGCCGAGGGATACAGCCATTAACTTAATGGTTTTCTTGCATATAACTGATGATTTTCAACTACTAAGGTAAGCGTCGAGGTTTTGCCTGAGCGTGTGCAGTTATCCCCTGCACGACGTGGCATCATAACACGTAGTTCCTCTTACTCTGATACGATGTACTCGTTTGGGGAAATGCGGGTTGTGACATCAGCGCTCACATCAAGGCCCAACCAAGAGAATATTTCACGCCGCACACAAAAGTTACTTGTGACGCGTGCATGCTAAAATAATTTAAGTCCATAACCCCGAGACTGAATGATCAAGTTTATAAATTTCTGGGCTCGTCGCTTTGCGGATCACGACTTTCAAAAATTTGGAAGCATTTGATGGGATTCCCCCTTAAATTCCCGAGTCAAACCAAGAATATCTCAACTGAGTAAATGAAGGTAAATCGATCTGACCAAGTGAGTCGCGCTCGCCTCAAAGGCCTGGGAGCATCCCGAAAGAGGGGCCAAATCAAGCGCGAACACCCAAGCACAGTGCACGGTATGCAAGCGCGCGCACAGCACGTGCGTGAACGACAAGCAAGAGTGCACACCCCCTGCACACGCGCTTCCTCCCTCGTGTCGGCCGACCACCGTCGTCGTCAGGAAACCGGCCCGGGCTACCCGGACTGCTCGGGGGGCACCTTTGTCATTTTGATAAAATTGGTAATCCAAGTGACTGAAACGAAGCGACGACATTCGCCAACACAAATTTCGCACTGATGCAATTACCAGCATATCCCTTCAGAAAAATATAAATTGGCGCACAAGCCATCATTTGAAGAGAAGCAACTCCAGAGGCTAGAAAGAGTTCAGATGTTTTCTAACGAGGTTGTGAACTTAGACCGATCCTCCGCTCAGGAATTCGCTCCGCTCCCCCTTCTAGCGCAAAGGCTCCATCAAGCTTCCAAGGCACGACGTTCTTCTCTGCAGGAAAACTCCCGCCAAGGCTCCATTTTAGCAGGAGCGCTTCCATTGAGACTCTGTGGACTTGGAGATTTTTCTCAGCCGGAACGCTTCTACCAAGGTTCTGTGGACTTAGCAACTTTCCTAGCCGGAGCGCTTTCATCGATGCTCCAATTACTTAAGTCACTTTTTCATCTTTTTCATAATTTATACTTGTAACGGAAAGGTGACTTGTCACCTCCGAGGAACCATCCACAAACCCTTGTAAAATCTAGCTATATAGTGAATTTTGACCCGACACAGATCTGACAACATGATTTTTCAACATTTTCGGATTTTCCACGTCAAAAAAATTCTTTTGTCATTTGTTGCTATTTTTTATTGTTTGCGCACCCGGTCCAATTCCGGACTAAGGCGGTCCGATTCTCCGGACCAGAGAACAACCTGTTGACCAGCAACATGGAGCATGAAAGATATCATTAAGAACTTGAATAAGGGTTTCAACGAGGTTTTTTTTTAGGGTTTCAACGAGGTTATTATCATAAAAAATGCAGGACATGATCGACAAGGGTCGACAAGTGAGGGAGAGAAAGAGTTTCAGCCAGCGAGCAAGGAAGGGAGGGGGAGGCAGCGAGCGCTGGAGATATCTCACCAGGAATGGATCAGGAGTAGGGTTTACTGTAGGAGAGGATGTGAGTTCTGGCTTACAGGCGTCGGGCATGCGTTATTCTCAAAAAAAAAAAAGAATAGCTAAATATACTATTTTCAAAATAACAGGAAGTTTGCTTTTCCATTTGCTTTAACATGATGATAAGGTTAAGTTGGACTCATCACGAGAATAGTTTATTTTTGCCTTTTTTTCATCATAGTTTATTTTATATTTAGATGTTTTAAATTTTAAAAAAAATTTAGTAAACTTACTTGAAAAAAGAGTATTCCTAGGCTCACAAAAGAATAGTTGTCTGCGGGGGCGGAACTAATCACGGGCACGCCCGGGCACGTGCTCGGGTTCAATTTTTGGCGAAAAAAACATAGGTTTTTTGGCTTATATGTATCATAAAACTTTAAAAGTCGATTTCTCTTCAATCACCTAACAAAAAACAAATCTGAAAGTTAAGTTAGACTCATCACGAGAAAACACATAAAATAGATTCGTGAATCTAATGTCTTCGTAGAGTTTTGATGGTGCTTCATTTTTATACAAATAAACCTTCATGGGCAGATTTCTTGATTTCTAATGATCAAATCGAAGAATTTTCACTATCAATTAACTTGTGGAGACTTTTCAATCAATTTTTGGAAATTTTGTACCGATCGAAAATCATTAATTTTTCTTCTTGAGGGTCACTATCACCTTCTCATATCATGCCTTTAATTAGAGGAAATTTTTTTGCTTCATAATATTGGGGATCAATGTAATATAACTTATATAATTTTATTGATGATCATCATTAACATTAATTATACAATATTTTCAGATCGCCCCTCACTTGCATTCATACCTTGACAAGTTCTAGCATATAAAACTCAAGATTTTAGAAGTGGGTATGCTGGAAATTTCATATTACAGTTTACAACTCAATCCAGCAATTGGTTAGAATATTATTAGGGACTTGTGAGTTATGACTTGGATAGGAGATAGGAATTAAGAATTTAAGATCTAAAAATTAATTGAACTAGTAAGTGAGGTGCAATTTTTTTAATTTCCAGGATTTAAAAATTGCACTGCACCAGAAGGTCCAGAACAACATTGTCCTGTTAAAAATCGGTGTAGCTTCTTATACAATGTGTGATTTTTTCTCAATTTTTGACGTTATCACATACATTCGTCAGGTTGTCTTCTAAGAAAGCCTCGCTAATAATAGTAGGCGGCTCCATCTTATCTATTCTGCTGATGTTTTGAAACAAAGTTGCTTCTCAAACTTTTCATCATCATACATACGAGATGTGGTAGCTTTTTTGAATCACTTCGACAGCCTGAGGGCCATCCCCCAAATACATGGTGTGGCATTTCGTCCTTGTCGCTCGTAGTTGTTAGTCTTCCTTGTAGATCTTGGGCTTCATGTACACTTACAACTCTAGCAGGACTCTAAATAATACCCCCCCCCCCCCCCCCCCCCCCAATTGCCCTTACAGCTTGTCCCAGGCTTAAAATTCGATCAAAAACTCCCGTCTTCAAGCTGGCCTTTTTGACAACTGTACAGACCTATATTGTAGCCCAAGCTTTGCCCACAACTGAACTCAGCAAATTGAAAAAAAAAGTCATTAAAGGATTTTGAATAAACAACACTGAAAATCCAATCACATAGTCATTCAATAATCCTCATGTATCCGCAATCAGCAGGTTCTCGATGACTTACCCACCTAGACATTCTTTCTTTCAATCAGATTCGCAATAATGTGGACGGAATAGCTGGCACGGGAGAAAGGGCCACAGGAAAAGAGCAATCTATGAAAATGTAATCAAGGAAAGAGAGATGTTTGGTCATGAAACAAAAGCCAAAAACTGGGAAAGACCACTTCTTGTAATTGCATAACTCTAATAATTGATCCATCTCATTTATTTGTAAAAGTATCATTGGCAAAATTTATCAATATTGACACAATGGCAACAGAAGCTAAAGAACACAAAAAAGAGCTTGCAAGAGGTTTTGATATCAGAGCATGGGTTGTAACAAAAACATCTAACGTGTGCCTACAAATTATTCTGAATTCGAATAAGTATAATGATATGACATTTAGGCTCCATTTGGCACGGTGGTGGCGGTCATGAACAAGAGGATTAAATTGTCATTTGTTAACGCTCAAACCTACGGAACTTCATTCACTTTTATGTTCATTTATGTTCTAACGGATAATGTTTGTTGGGTGGTCCTTAACGAATGACGGTTTAACCCGTGTGTTTACGACTGCCACCAACGTGTCAAACGGAGCCTTAAGTTAAGCTTGGATAAAAAGAATTACTGGGAAAGTTTTTATAATTTCAAAAATACTCATATCAAAGTGAATGCAGAAGAAACTCATACATCAAATGATGACTGCAGCCATCATAATGGCCCGACTACTTCCAGGAAATTTATTTATTAGATCATAAACAGAACAATTTATATTGGCGCAATGAATTAGAACTATTATCAGACATACATAATAATGCACATAAACATCTATATGGAATTTGGTAAATTAATGCTAATAAAGAACCATCCCTAAGAAACTAGACCCCTCGAGTCAATTACCTTGGCAGAAGGATCACATGTTCTCTTACATTATTTTCCTTCCGGCCATACTAGCTGAAAAGAGGGAGCCCTCAAGTCCCTACGAGAACCAATCTCTACTACGACTACATAATCCATGCTACAATAAAAATTATAGTATGATCAAGCATTACACTGGAAGCCTTCATTGAGAGAATCATAACACAACATAATATAAAGAATTACTATGCAATTTCTAGGGCAATGCAGAAAGCCCACAGGGCTAATATTAGTATATTAACTAACAACAAAACTAGCAATGCCAACAATTTTACACATGCAAATTAATAAACAATCATAATAGGTGTATACAACAAGCTCTTTGTCTATGGCTAATTAAAAATAAACATTAATACGATTCAGCTAATCGCTAAACACTTGAGAATGGTTAAACAGTGATTTCTGCACTCTGTAGAGCCACCGGTCTTACAATTTCCTCCACACATTGAAGAAACATCAAAACTGGCGCTGACATGCTCTGGAACCTACAATTTCCACATCAGGGCTTGTGGATTTTGAAGCCAAATACTCTCGGAGTGTACCGCTGGGAAGCCTTCTGTGGCTTCAGGTGCGGGTATGACATTAAAATCAGGTGAGGAAATGTTGTGCCGAAGTAAGCTCCATCAATGTCTACAGACAGGTCAGAAATTTCAACTAAAAATAGCATCAACCAGTAAAATGCAATATAAATATAGATATATACGAAAGTATGTACGTATGTATGTATATGTATATGCGAGTGTCTCGACAAACAGTTGAGAAACTTCAACTAAAAAACAGCATCAAAAAGCAAAATGCAATCTCTCTCTCTCTCTCTCTCTCTCTCTCTCTCTCTCTCTCTCCTCTCCCTCTCCCTCTCCCTCTCCCTCTCCCTCTCCCCTCCCCCTCCCCCTCCCCCTCCCCCTCCCCCTCTCCCTCTCCCTCTCCCTCCCCCTCCCCTCCCCCTCCCCCTCCCCCTCCCCCCCCCCCCCCGCCCTCCCCCCCCCCCCCCCCCCCCCCCCCCCCCGCCCCCCCCCCCCCCCCCCCCCCCCCCCCCCCCCCCCCCCCCCCCCCCCCCCCCCCCCCCGCCCGTCCCCCCCGCCCGCCCGCCCGCCCCCCCGCCCGCCCTCCCTCCCTCCCTCTCTCTCTCTCTCTCTCTCACACACATTTACGGGAACCTCCCCTCTAACATTGCTAAATTACTCACAGAACCCCTCTTATTTTAGAAATAACAAAAACTTCTCATAAACTTTTCATTTCATTACAAAAATCATCCTTAAAAGTTTTAATTTCATAACATCGATGCACAAAAACATCCTCTCGGTGTACTGTGTCCAGTATTTTTCTTCAAGGATGTAGTGAAATGAAAATTCTAAGGAAAGTTTTTTTTAATGAAATGAAAACTCTAAGGAAAGTTTTTCTTAATGAAATGAAAACTTAAGATAAGTTTTTTTGTAATTTCAAAAAATAAGAGGGATGCTCTCACTAACTATGCTAACTTACAGAGGAGGTTTGGGTAATTATTATACAAGTATACGTATGTATCAATATCTGTATGGATATATATATATATATATTGACATATATATATATATAAATATATATATTTATACTATATTAAAAAGGGAAAACACCCTTTGATTAAACATTCACTTTCCAATTTTACCCATCTTTATTAAAACAATTCTGATTTTTAAAATTTATGTGTTTTTCTTTTATTTTAAAAAATGTGATCTAATATAGGCAAAGCCCTCTACTTACAATGAAAAATGTGTTCTCCACGCCACTCGCGAACCCCCGTGCACGGGGGCCCCATGCCCTGTGTGTGTGTAACAGGGTCTCCCTTAATTTATAGGAATTCTGGAATGCAAATAGCCGGAATTCTTATAATGTCCCCTAACATAGTGTGGATTATGGTGGAAACCACCTCCCACACGATCACCACGCGCAATCCGCGCACCCAATCCGTCGCCGCGCAAACAACTGTCACGCCGATCGTCACCGCCGCGCCTCCCGACCGGACGCGAGGGGCAGCCCCCCGACCGACTGTCGTTCCTTTCCCTCCGGGCAACTTCTCATCGCCAAGGGCTCATCGCAGACCGCTCCTTTTCCCGTCGTCTGATCGTCCCCACGCGATCTCCGCTGTTCGATGCGCGAGTAACCACCCACATAACCACCGGCATAACAACCCATTATGGGTGGGTGCACATAGCCAAAATTATATCGGTTTGTGCGTAGTAAAATATTATAAAAATGCACGCCGCGAACTATATTAATTTGGCCTGCAAATAATAATTAGGGTGGTTATGGTCTGCGGATAGTAGCGAAACAACCATAACCATCTATGGGGTCTATAAATAGGACCTCAGTCTCTCCATCATTTCCATCTTTTTCCTCCTATGCGCTTGAGAGCTCCTATCGGAATCTCCATCGCTCCACGAAGATCTTCATTCTCCATTGTACGCTCCTGCGAACGATCCACACTGTGAGCACGTCTCCCGCCGCAGCAAGCAATCTATGCGCAGCGCTCTCAGCATTCAGCACCCTCAAGCCAGTCGCAAGCTCTCTCCACTCCAGACTCTACTTCGAACAGCAGGAGGGAAACCGCACATGCAAAAGCACGGACAACACATCACTCCAGCTACCGAGTCTCCAGAGCACGGTGCTCTCCACCGCTGACAAGAAAAACACAGCTTCGTGAGCGGTGTCCTGTCACCCTCCGAACGTGTCTCTCTCTCTCTCCTCCAACAAGTTGTAATGAGGAGCAGTCTGTGACCCTCGCATTCTCAAAAGAGCTCTGTACAACACCAACTAATAGTGGAAGTTTGGTCGACACAGTCCCAACTACGAGGAAAAAAACATTTTTGTCAGCCGCCTCGTTTCTCTGTGATTGATTGCGCGCTCGACCGCTCCCAGGCTAAGACAGTCCAGTCTACACTGGTTTTCAGGAGGCTTGAGTGAGCCGCAACAGTTTGAAGCCGTCTGTGGGAACGGTGTTCCCAACTTTTTGAAGGTTCTTGGAAGACAGTACTTGGCAGCTGTTCTCGAGACAAGACGCAATGACCAAAAGGATTACAGGTATCACTGAAGGAACGGCGCCGAAAGGATTGTCAATCGGGCTTTCACCAACTCACTCAACGATGTACCTCTCAAGGAAGAGGTCACAACCACTTCACAAACTTTTGTAGAAAAGCGCATGCGACAAATGGAGGAGCGTCAGAATGAGATGCTCACCTACTAAGGAACATAGGGACTCTCCAAACCCCGAATCTGATGCCAGAACCAGCCAACATCAATACCAAATTGTTTCCAACCTCAGAATGCTACCCGCGTTGAAGATGCTGCCCAAGATGAGTTACCTGATGCCGCCCAAGATGAGTTACCTGATGTCGTAAGCTTCGCACGCCCGACACAGTCAACCGGGACTCCCGAAGGCAGCCACCATCACCGCGATCTAGGGGCAGTAGCCGACAATCACTTCAATAGGTGACTCACTCGTGAGGAGATACGCGGTATGATCGCAAAAAAAATATGGGCAGGCCCGACAAAGAACCACTATATATGAAAACATCCCCTTCTTCAGGGCTCTCCGTTGGCAGCGCAAGTACTACCATTGTTCATCGCCGCCAAATATGAAGAAGCGCGCTTCACCTTAGCCGGCAATGGCACAGGAACCCTCTCGTGTGGCACCTACGGGGCAGAAGAGCCCAAAACCTCAATGTCAGGATCAGCAGGCACAACATCAAATATGGAACTGCTGGAGCCGCCTCATCAAAACGCTCACTCGACCGTGAGGAAGGTCGAGACACAAAATCCAAACTGCCGCACTTAAAGATCAGCTTCCTCTTCCTCTCCCGTGGCATCGCAGCAGAGCGCTCAGGGTCGGTGAAAAGCCCGCACAACAGCAAGCGCTTCTCTTCCACGAACAAGGAGATGCGGAACAAGAGAATTGCCAGTGCATGAGGCTCAGTAAAACCCAACACCGGCGTAAAATCCCGCTCACGTCCCGTCACGCGGCGACAACGACCAGGAAGTGACTTCCACAACTCTGGCAGGCCCCAAGAGTTCCTGTCGTAACTATATAAACTGTTCCTGTGACGACGGTCCACCGAATCCTCAAACTCGAGCAAACACTTTTTGTTGTACACCTCAACGCGGGCGCCTCCATCGGTGCGCACCTCACACCAGTCTTTGAAAAGATCCAACGAGAATTTCGAGTCATGCTCCCGAAAAATGTGATCAAGCTCATGATGCGCGTCATCCTGACAGGGGTGAACTAAGACGATGGCATGTCGCAATGCCTAAAAATTTCAACAGCCTCCTCGCACAACGGTAGGCGGAACCAAGACCTCGGCGATGACTCGCACAACGTAATCCAGCCCATCGGAGGATTTTGCACGCGCTCAATGTGCGGGATTTTATCTCCAACCCGACAGGTATCTCGTACCGCTTCCTCTAGACATCAACTTGCTCGACAGTAAGCGAAGAGCGCAGCCGCATCAGCCTACCGTACGAGCAGCGCCTTAACACCTGTAAGGTAAAAATACGCATAAATATTTACAAAGCTAAAATTGTGAGAACGTTGCAGGCACGCAAGCAAGGGCACAGACGCAAAAAAACCATCCACGCACGTGCGACCCGTGCAAGAGGGCACGCCGTGGGCAAGCGCACCAAGCACTACGCGAGAACACCTCACGTGTGGGCGCGGCCCACGAGCGAACACGCGAGTGCCCCCCCCCCCCCCCCCCCCCCCCACCTGGGCGGTTCTCTACACACCTCCCCATCGCCGCCTTCGGCTTCACGCACCTCCTTTCGCGCTCCGACTCCCTTCTCTGTCATGGCTGCCACGAATCGTTCATGCACAAGAAGTCCCAGCTCTCCTCTCGCTCTGACTCCAAAAGCCGGGGAATTTAGGGGGGCAATTAATGGGGTCTCCCTTAATTTATAGGAATTTTGTACAGCAAATAGCAGAAACTTTCATAATGCCACTAACTTAGTGGGGATTAAGGAAGAAACTACCGCACGCACGATCTGCGCATCCGAAATGTCGCCTCGCCAAACGTCGTCACGCCAATCGTCTGCGACCGACCAGCTGTTCCTCGCGACCGCACACAGGCGGCTGCGAAAGCCCGCGGCCGGCCTACCCGTCGGCCGCCACCGCGCCTTGCCTCCGCGCTCCCACAGACGAGAGGCCCGCGGCCGGCCTCCCGGTCGGCTGCTACCACGCCTCGCGGCAGCTCGCTCACGAACGTGAGGACTGTGACCAGCAGGCCTCCTGACCGGTCGTGGCCGCATCTTCCGTTCGTGCATCCGCGAGATGCGGCTAGCCTACCAGTCGGCGGGTCTGTGGCCGGCCTCAAGGCCGGCCACGGCGGCGAAGGTATGCGGTCGGCCCCAGGTCGGTCGCAGTTCCTTTCCCCCCCAGGTGAGATGACTCCTGAAAGGCAAAAATACGCATAAATATTTACAAAGCTAAAATTGTGAAAATGCCACAAGCACAGTAGGGAAAGGACGCACAAAACCCATCCACGCACGCACGACAAGCGCATAAGTGTGTGACGTAGCCGAGCGCACCCACACGCGCACCATGCATTGCAGGAGAACACCTCACGCACGGGCGCGGGAGTGCCCCGTGCGGGGGCGCACCCCGAGATCATGCCCCCCCTGCAGATGTGTATCTCGCGCGCCTGAGAGAAGACCCCACAGCGCGCGCTACACGACGGTGTTCTCTACGCGCGCTTCCCCATCACCTCCTTCGGCATCGCATACCTCCTTTCGCGCTCCTACGCCCTCCTCCATCATGGCCTCCACGAATCATTCATGCACAGAAAGTCCCAGCACTCCTCCCGCTCCAGCTCCAGAATACGAGGACTTTGGGGGGCAATTAATGGGGTCTCTCCCTTAATTTATAAGAATTCTCAGCATCAAATAGCCAAAATTTCCATAACTATTAACATAGTGGGGATTATGATAGAAACCATTGCACGCGCAATCTGCGCGGCCAATCCGTCGTCGCGCTGACCGTCGTCACGCCAATCGTCAGCAGTCGGCCGACCGTTGTCGTTCCTCGCGACCGCACCCATGCGGTCGCGAAAACCCGCGGCCGAAAGGCCGCCGCCGTGCGCCCACGGGCGCGAGGCCCGCGGTCGGCCTCCCGACCGGCCGCTAACGCGCCTCGCTGACGCGAGGCCCGCGACCAGCCGGCTTCCTGGCCGGTTGTGGCCGCATCTCACACCCGTGCGTCTGCGAGACGTGGCTAGCCTCCCGGTCGGCGCGCCCGAGGCCGGCCTCCAGTTCGGCCGCAACCGCATCTCGCTTCAGCGCGGCCGCAGACGCAAGGGTCTGCGATCGGCCCCTCGCCGGTCGTCGTTCCTTTCCCCCCGAGCGGCCTCCCGTCGTGGGGGAATCATCGTTGGCCTCCACCGCCAGCCGGTCTTCCTGACATTTGATCGTCCCCACACAATCTCCACCGTCCAATGCGCGAGTAACCACCTACATAACCACCAGTATAACCACCCAATATAGGGGGATGCACATAGACGAAATTATATTTGTTTGCGCGTAGTAAAATATTATAAAAAAGCGGGTCTCGAACTATATTAATTTGTTGGCCTGCAAATAATAATTACGGTGGTTATAGTATGTGGTTAGCCGCGTAACCACCATAACCACTCCTGTGGTTTATAACTAGAACCTCAGTCTCTCCTTCATTTTCATTATTCCATTCTCTTCTCCTACGTGTTTGAGAGCTCCTACCGGAATCCCCATCGTTCCATGAAGATCTTCATCCATCTTCATTTGTCTTTGTGCACTCCTGTGAATGCTCTGCTCAGTGCGCACGTCTCCAGCCGCAGCAAGAAATCTGTGTACAGCGCTCCCGACATTCAGCACCCTCAAGTCAATCGCAAGCTCTCTCCACTCCAGACTCCACTGCGAACAGCAGCGGGGAAACCGCACACGCAAAGGTGCGCAAAACGCACCACTCCAGCTTCCGAGTGCAACCAGAAGGCCAGCAAGTCTCCAAAGTGCGGTGTTCTCCACCGCAGAGAAGAAAATCACTCAGCTTCGTGAGCAGTGACCTGTCAACCTCCGAACGCGTCTCTCTACCCATACAAGTTGAAACGAGAAGAGGTCTATCCCTCTCGCATTTTTAAAAGAGCTCTGTGCAACACCAATTGATTGTTGAAGTCTGGTCGGCACAGTGCCGGACACGTGGTTTTTCACCGCTTTCTGGGGTTTTCCACGTTAAAAAAACCTTCTTGCAAATCAACTCGTTTCGCTGTGATTGATTGTGCGCTCGACCGCTCTCGGGCTGAGGCGGTCCAATCTAGACCGGTTTTCATGAGGCCCGAGTGAGCCGCAACAATATATGTGCGTACGTGTGTACGTATCTATGTATGTATGTATGTATCTATATATGTATGTATCTATATATGTATGTATATATATGTGTATGTATGTATATGTTACGGATCTGCATGAGGACGAGCCCAAATGGCAAGTGTACACCCGCCGGCCGAGAATATCACATGGGCCCACCGAGATCACGGAGAATATTTAACGTTTATTTTATTTTATGTATAACATTTATTCTATTCTATGTTTGGATGTCACAATTTTAGTATTTCTCGTTTTCCTTTTGTATTGCTTTCCTTTTGTATTCACTCATCGTCTATATAAGAGGGCGCGCGAACGTTGTAATCGTCATGTTGGATGAATGTATGTTTTCTTTACTCTTCTAAATCTCTAACCCTTAGTTATTAAAGGCGCAAGGCGCAAGGCGCAAGACTCAAGGCGCAGGCGCGCGCCTGACGAAGGCAAGGCGCAACCACATCCATTTTAAATAATCAGCATCAAACACCATTTCAGCTTCTCGATCAAATTCTTCATCTAGTCTACTAATTGATCATTCATTACTATCGTTTATATCTCTTAAAAATAGAACTAACGCGATCACTTATATCATATCTAAGGCTTAACACACAATTATCTTTCACAAACACTAAATCAATAAAAATTTTTGAGTTCTTACATTATTTTTTTCTTAATTTTTGAAGAAATAAATTTACAACTAAAATTTCACTCAGACGCACATTTTATATTCTAATGGCGCAAATAAGGCGCAGACCTTTGGTCCTGGAGCCTTAGGCGCGCCTGAGGCGTGCTTTTAATAACTCCTCTCTCTCTCTCTCCCTCCTTATCTCCCTCTCTCTCTCCCTCTTCCGGACTCAATACTGCCGCCCACCTCCATCCACCGGATACCCATCAATTTGGTCTGACATGCCCTTTCCGCCCGCCGCCTGCCGTCGGAGTACCAGCCCCAGCAACCACGATCCAGCGCCGCATCCCGCGCCACACCAATTGCTCCAAGCTCCTGCTGCACCATGGCTCTGACAACCCGCTACACGGTCGAGACCCCGCCGAAAGGCGCCAACGACGCCCTCCTTCGTCGTGTCGAAGCCCAGGAATCCCTCGTGGCCTCCAAGCATGCCTCCTTGCTCGTCCTTCATGCCAAGTTCGACGCTCTCCAACCGTCCATCGCCGCGTTCACCCGCGGATCTGCATGTCCGACCAATGGCACGACCATCCTCGGGACGCCACCTCTCCAGCACAACAGGGAAGCCGCCCTTCCATTTGCCCCCGGCCGTCTTGCACTTGCTTTGGACCTCCCCATCTTCGTCGGTGTGGACCCAATGGGGTGGATCGCAAAGGCAGAGCAGTACTTTGACCTCCACCACACTCCCAAGGAGGACAAGGTTTCCACTGTCGTAGTGGGACTCGACGGCTCCGCCCTACATTGGGCTCGCTGGTTACGACAGTCCGACCTAACAATCTCCTGGTCGGAGGTCAAGCAGGAGATGATTTGTCGCTACGACAGTCGTTATTCCGGCTCCGTCATCGAACGACTGTGTGGGGTACGCCAAACCAGTGCGGTGGATGATTATATTAATGAATTCGTGGCCCTCGTCACCCATGTTTTGGTCTTACTGCTGGATCACTACCTCAGCTTCTTCATGCAGGGTCATCTGCCCCACATCCGCTTCCGACTTCGCAACCATCACCCCCGAACGGTGTCTGAGGCCCTCGACATGGCACGCCCCGTGGAGGTAGATTTATCGCCGCAAAACCCGCCACCTCCAGGCTGACACCATCTAGGGGGCCGACCATGACAGCCCGCTACTCCAGAGCCACAGGCACCTCGCCCTCCTCCAGCCGCACAGCCAGCCTGGCCGGCCGCCCCACATCGGTTCTCCAACCGCGAGTTCGACAATCTCCGACGCAAATGGCTATGCTTCCGCTGCCGACAACCCTACTCTTTGGCCCACGTCTGTGCGGTCAAAGATTTTCGTGCCATCATTGGTGACCTCGAACCGGAGATCACTTTGGCGGATTTCGAAGATCTCGAAATCCGCGAGGACTCCACCGAAAGCGCTACTAATGCAGGCCTTCACCAGTGGAACTTCCGTGATTTTTCGTGGGCAGCATTCAGGGCCACAGACCATGAAGTTAGCGGGCAAGCTGGGCGACCGCCACATCGTCATCATGGTCGACAGCGGGGCGAGCCATAACTTCCTCTCCTCTCAGTTGGCCCAGCAACTCCACCTGCTGATGGTACTTCGCCGGGCTTCACGGTTAGCATGGGCTATGGCCGTCGACGCTCGATTCAGGGTCGTTGCCCTTCCGTTCCGATTTCATTGGGACCTTACTCAGTGATAGCAGATTTCTACGTTTTTGGCCTTGGCGGGATCGACGCCATCCTAGGCGTAGCATGGCTCAGCACGCTGGGCGACATACGGGTCAACTGGGGATTCATGACGATGCGGTTTCTCCAGGACGGACGGGAGTGCTGCCTAATGGGAGATGTTGCGCTACTCCACTCCCACGTCTCCTCCCGCACGATCCAGAGGACGACGGGCATCGATTTTACGGCATGGCTCTGGTCCATCACGGACGTGGCGGCACCGGCCCCGTCACCACCACCGGCTATGCAGGACCTCCTGTCCGAGTTTGCGGACCTCTTCACGGCACCGTCCGGCTTACCGCCGGCCCGACCACATGATCATGTCATCACGCTTCAGCCCGGCATGGCGGCAGTTTCGGTCCGCCCGTACCGCTACGGGCACGTGCAGAAGGACGAGATCGAGAGGCTCGTACACGACATGTTGATGGGGGGCCTCATCCGCACCAGTGCAAGCCCTTTCTCCAGTCCGGTCCAATTGGTCAGGAAGAAGAACGGCAGCTAGCACTTCTGCGTGGACTATCGGGAGCTCAACAAGGCCACAGTCCCAGACAAGTAACTGATCCCAGTGATCCAGGAGCTTTTGGACGAGCTCCACGGTGCCACCGTTTTCACCAAGCTGGACCTCCGTGCGGGCTACCACCAGATTCACGTTCAGCCAGCCAACATCGCCAAGACGGCCTTCCGGACCCATGATGGCCACTACGAGTTCTTGGATACGCCATTCGGCCTGACCAACGCGTCGGCCACCTTCCAGGCCACGATGAAGGACATCTTTCGGCTGGAGCATCTACAGCATGTCCGTCAGACATTGGCTACTCTCCGACACCGCCACTTTAAGCTCCACCCAACGAAGTGCACTTTTGGAGTTTCGAAGGTGTGTTACTTAGGGCACACCACTTCCGCGGCAGGAGTCGTGTTGGACAGTGACAAGATCGAGGCAGTTCTCCAGTGGCCAACCTCATCATCTCTCTGCGATGTTCGCGGGTTCCGGGCCTGGTAGGATACTACCGACAGTTCATCCAGGGTAGGGCACGATTGTCTGGTCACTCACTCGGCTCTTGAAGAAGTCAGTCGAGGGCACCTTCGAGTGGTCGGCAGCAGTCTTCGTCGTCGTCGTCTCCCTTCATCAAGCTCTGGTTTGTGCCCCGGTGTTAGCAATGTCGGACTTCTCCCAGCCTTTCTCGTGGAATGTGACGTGTTAGGCATGGGCGTGGGGGCCGTACTCATGCAAGACGGCCGCCCGGTGACCTATTTTAGCCGTGCATTCTCGATACCATCCGCAGGCGATCAACGTATGAGAACGAGCTCATGGGCCTCGTCCTCGCAGTGCAGCACTGGCGGCCCTACATCCTGGGACGACGATTCGTGGTCCGCACCGACCACCACAGCCCTCCTGCAGCAGAAGATTGTTACGCCCGCCCAGCAGGTGTGGGTGGTCAAGCTACTGGGCTATTACTTCAGCATCGAGTTCCGGCATGGGAAGACAAACTGTGCAGCTGACGCTCTCTCGCGCATCCCCATACTTGCAGTCATCTCCCAACCGGTCTGGGAGGATGCAGACGCCCTCCAACGGGAAGTGGAAGCGGACCCGGCACTCAACGGTATCCGAACAGCACTCCTTGCAAACGCCTCCACCCACCCACTTTACTCCTTGGTGGACGGCCCGCCTACTCTTCAAGGCCTCCTAGTACTCCCCCATCCTCCCCCAGCATTCCCCGGCTATTAGTGGAGTTTCATGCCTCCTCGACAGGGGGACACGCAGGTGCTTACCGGACGTAACGACGACCGGTAGCCTCGCTCTATTGGCCTCACATGTTTCGGCAGGTCAAAGCCTTCGTGGCTGCCTGCCTCGTCTGCCAGGAGGCCAAGTACGAAGCCGTTTTTTTCGAGTGGTCTACTTCAGCCCCTTCCGATCCCCGACCGCGTATGGGACGACATCGTCAAGGACTTCATCACAAGGTTGCCCAGCTCCCAGGGGTACACGGTCATATTCTCGTCATAGTGGACCAGCTCTCGAAGTATGCACATTTCATTCCCCTCCGCCATCCTTACATTGCAGCCACAGTCGCCGACAGCTTCATCCAGGGGGTTGTGCGCCTCCACGGGTTTCCCCGGTCGATCGTAAGTGACCAGGACCCGCTCTTCCTGAGTACCTTCTGGACGACGATGTTCCACCTGCAGGGCACCCGGCGGATACGCATGAGTACAGCATATCATCCCCAGACCGATGGCCAGTCAGAGGTCCTCAACCGATGCTTAGAGACTTACCTCCGCTGCTTCGTGGGGGAGCAATCGCGCTGTTGGGCCAAGTGGCTCAGGTAGGCCGAGTACTTGTACAACACTGCCCACCATCAGGCGGCCTACACTACTCCGTTTGAGGTCGTTTACGATCGGCCTCCCCCGTCCATCGTCCGCCACCTTCCAGGGCAATGCCAGGTGGAACGCCTGACCACCGCTCTGCACGACAGGGACACTATTCTGGATCATCTGAAGAATCACCTCCAACGAGCCCAACAGAAGATGGTTTCCTTTGCCAACAGAAAACGTCAGGACCTCTCCTTCGAAGTAGGAGAGAAGGTCTTCGTGAAGCTCCACCCCTACCGTCAGCTTTCGGTGGCCCGCCGACCGTGCCCAAAATTGGCACCCCAATTCTTCGGGCCATTTGAGGTCCTCGCCGGCATTGGGGCAGTCGCTTATTGTCTACGCCTCCCAAGCGGGAGCCACATCCACCCGGTCTTCCAGGTACGGCGAGTGGTGGGCAAGCACGCCACCACGGATCACATCCCGGCCGATCTCAACCTTTCCGGAGAGGCGTCTCGCTACCCCGCCTCGATCCTTGATCGTCGATGCCGCACTCCGGTGGACCATACATCAGAGGAGGTTCTTGTGGCGTGGACCGGTCACCCAGACTCGGATAGGATGTGTCTTCCCCAGGATAACTTCCGCAGCCAGTTCGCCGATTACTGCCTTTAGGACAAGGCACATTTTCCAGATGGCGGCATTGTTACGGATCTGCATGAGGACGAGCCCAAATGGCAAGTCTACACGCGTCGGACAAGAATATCACATGGGTCCACCAAAATCACGGAGAATATTTAATGTTTATTCTATTCTATGTTTAACATTTATTTTATTCTATGTTTGGATGTCGCAATTTTAGTATTTCTTATTTTTCTTTTGTATTGTTTTCCTTTTGTATTTGCTCCTCGTCTCTATAAGAGAACGCGCGAACGTTGTAATCGTCATGTTGGATGAATGTATGTTTTTTCCTCTTTTAAATCTCTAACCCTAACTCCTCTCTCTCTCTCTACCTCCCTACCTCCCTCTCTCTCCCTCTTCCAGACTCAATACCGCTGCCCACCCCCCTCATCCACCGGATACCATTCTATTCTATATATGTATGTAGGTGTGTGTGTGTGTGTGTGTGTGTGTGTGTGTGTTTAGGGTTATTTACTGGGATCTCCCTTGTATGTGTTTATGCATATATATATGCACATATATATACCTACATATCTATTATGTATGAATATACACATACATACATATCTTGGATCATTTATCGGGACCATTCATGTAAGTTTGCAAAATTACAGGTTGCACTCCTCTTTTGAAATTACAAAACTTCCCCTATAAGTTTATATATCATAATGCGTATGCATAAAAATATCCCCTAAAGAAAAGCACTACGGGTGTGTGCATGTATGGTATGTGTAGAAGAGAAAGCCAAACCTTGTGTATACTTCTCCTATATTTCAATACAAGTATGAGTACAAATATATAGGAGAGAAAAGAGAAACAACTATACAAAAGATGTGGGACTAAACTAGAATTCTAAACTGGTCATACTAATGGGTCTTTACATCAACTTCTCCTAATATTTTCTGACATTCTCCCGCAAACTGGAGCGTACAAATCGTAGGCACTGAGCTTGGATAAGAACTGATAGTACATTTGTCGTGGTAATGCCTTGGTGAGAGTGTCGGCAATTTGCTCAGATGCAGGAACATGCTCCAGCTCTAACTTCTTCAATTGAACATTTTCACGAACGAAGTGACAATCGACTTCAATATGCTTGGTCCGCTCATGAAACACAAGATTCTTCGGAATATGGATTGCAGCCTGACTATCGCAAAACAAAGTTGTTGGTGAGGATAAAGTGATCCCAAATCACCAAGAAGACCCTCAAGACAGGTGAGTTCAGATACAACGGCCGCCAATGCACGATACTCAGCTTCAGCAGAAGAGCGAGCAACGACATACTGCTTCTTGCTATGCCACATGATACGATTCCCTCCAAAGTAGGTACAGAAACCCGTAGTGGAACGTCGATCATCCAGGGAGCCCGCATAGTCTGCATCTGAATATGCAGTAAGAGATAGAGAGGAGGATGACTTATATATCAATCCTTGTCCAGGAGCTGAGTTCAAATATCTGAGGATGCGTTCTAATGCATGCAGATGAGAGATCCAAGGAGCATGCATAAATCGGCTGACCACTCCAACAAATGAAATATCAGGTCTTGTAACTGTCAGATATATTAGTTTTCCCACAAGACGCCGATAATACTCAGGGTTCGAAAGCAGAGAATCAGAGTCGGCCCCATGAGCACATAACTTGTGATTGGCATCCAACAGGGTTTCCACGGGTTCGTACTCGGAGTAGCCAGCATCTTGGAGGAGATCAAGGCAGTACTATCATTGTGAGAGGACAAGACCATCAGGCTGTCTTGCAATCTCAAGTCCAAGAAAGTATCGGAGAGCCCCCAGATCTTTTGTTTGGAATATGGAGTTTAGGTGTTGCTTGATTTTTTATATCCTCGTGGAGTTATCACCAATAATCAAAATATCATCCACATAAACCAAGAGAATGACAGTTCCAGTTGATTGATGACGAGTGAAGAGAGAGAAATCAGGCGAGCTCCCCTTGAATCCAACTTCGCGAACGGCCTTACTAAATTTATCAAACCAAGCTCTGGGAGATTGTTTGAGACCATAAATAGATTTCTGAATATGACATGCACGAGACTCCCTCATAGTCTCAAACCCGGGAGATTGGTTCATGTAGACCGTTTCTTGAAGATCGACATTTAAAAAGCATTTTTTACATCCAGCTGGTGGAGAGGCCAGTGACGATGAACAGCTAAGAAGATCAGCACCAGAATAGAGTTCAGCTTGGCGACGGGAGAGAAGGTTTCATCATAATCAAGTCTCTGTTGTTGAGTGAACCCCCGAGCCACAAGTCGGGCTTTAAGTCATTCAAATATCCCATCTGGAGCATGTTTGATAGCAAACATCCACTTGCAACTTACACAAGATTGCCCAGGAGGAAGAGGAACCAGATCCCAAGTCTGGTTAGACCAAAGAGCGGTCATTTCCTCATTCATAGCCGCACGCTACCCTGGATGAAGAAGGGCCTCTTGCACAGAGTTAGAAATAGAGATGGAGGAGAGGGAGTGAGCAAACTTGCGTAGAGGTGGAGACAGGCGATGCAGAGAAACATAATTTTCCATGGGGTGAGCAGTAGATGTTGTTGTTGGATCGTCAGTTCGCGGGATAGCACCGGTGGAGGGGGGTTGTTGTAGAGCTCCAGAGACCGAGGTACGACGAGTGTATACGCGAATTAGAGGCGGTTTGGGTGGAACAGGTGCCTAAAGTGGAGTGGGAAGAAGAGGTGGTAGAGAAGACGTGATAGGAACGGTTGGGTGAGGTATGGAAGAGAAGAGAGGAGCAGAAGCAGAAGGTGGGTCATGGAATGGTTGATCATCACGAAAAGTGACATCGGCAGAGACAACCACCTTATCAGTAGTTGGAGAATAGCGCATATAGCCTTTTTGGGTCCGAGAGTACCCGAGAAACATACATTTGCTGGCACGAGGAGCAAACTTATCTGCGGGCGGACCAAGATTGTAAGTACAGCCAAACACACGAGGCGTAAGAGTAAACGAGGATTGCGACGGGAATAGGAGACTAAATAGAGTAGCAAAATCGAGCATAGAGGATGGCATGTGATTGATAAAGTGACATGCAGTGGACACAGCAAAGTTCCAAAACAAAGTGGGAACTTGCATTTGAATCATGAGTGACCAAGCAACATCAAGAAGGTGACGATTCTTTCACTCTGCCACACCATTCTGTTGGGGCGTATACGCACGTGAGGTTTGATGTATAATGTCAAACTCTGTGCAAAGGTTTGAGAATGTCCGACTAGTGTATTCCCGAGCATTATCTGTGCGAATGATTTTTAAAGAAGAGTTGAACTGAGTACGAGTTTTCATAAGAAATGTATGAAATGTAGATGTCAGTTCTGCACGATCTCAGAGTAAGTATAACCAGGTTAAGAGAGAGTAATCATCAATAAAAGTGACAAAATAACGATAGTCAAACATACTAGGGGTTTTATAAGGTCCTCAAATATCAGAATGCACTAATGATAGAGGAGTATCAATCTGAGTACAAGAAGGTTGAAAGGAAATACGATGTTGTTTACCAAAGATACAAGATTCACAAGAAAACTCATGCAGGGAGACATCCGGAAGAGCTTTCTTGAGAATCTGGAGGGGAGCATGCCCAAGACGACGATGTCAATCAGTGGTGGAGATGACGGAGAGAGCAGACGGAGGAACATCGAGGAGGTAGAGCTCATTCGACAGCCAACCCTTACCAATGATATTCTGCATTTGTCGATCCTGCACAACAAAGGTAGAGGGTGAGAAGGTAACACAGCAATTAAGATTTTGAGCAAGGCGGCTAATAGAAAGCAAGTTAAATGGTGAGCCTGAAACATGAAGAGCAAAAGAGAGAGAGAGAGTGGGTGTGAGAGGTATATCAGCAGCGCCGGATACGGGGGTGGTATCACCATTAGCCACAGTAATGAACTTGGGGTGGACAGCCATCGAACATTGTGGAGGTCGCTGTGAAGTAATATGGTAGGTGGCTCCCGAATCCACAATCCAGTAGGAGGCCTGTGAGAGACAAGATATACCTTCATTTGAAATAGATGCAACGGATCCAGAGGACCGAGAGTTCGCCCTTTGTAGTTGTTGGAGCTAAGTGCGTAGGGCATTAATGTCTTCCCGAGCAGAGACTGCAGAATCTGTGGCAGGAGAAGTGGGGGAATCAGCCATAACAGGAGCAGTCAGGTGTGGAGGCAGACCATGTTTGCGATAGCAGGTGGCCTCAAGATGACCATCCCGACCGCAATACGTGCACTTAAACGGAGATCTACCAGAAAGGCCACGTCCACGATATTTGTTGCAGCCTCCACGGGCCGAGGAGCCTCGAGCTGGCGGAGGTGTGGGTAGTTGTAGAAGCGCTAGAGAGAGTCACAAGAGCATCTTGGGGAGGTGTAACTTTCAGAATCATAGAGCACACATCTGATAGAGAGATGGAGTGGTAGTAGAAGAGAGAATCTGGGCCCGAACACTGTGCAGGTGAGAAGGAACCTGAGACATCATCATCGCAATCCCGACCGCTTCTTTTTGGGCCCGTTGAGTAGTCAGATCTGTAGTAGGAGGCAGATGCTGGATCCAGGTCTCAACCAGGGTCTTGGCTTTAGCAACAAAGGAATAATATCACCAGGAGCCCCCGGATCAAGGCTTTAGAGATCCGACAGGATGTCAAACAAGCGTTGAAGACTATTATGCCCAGAGTAAAAGGAGTGGAGCTCCTCCCACATGGCTCTCTCTGTGTCATGATACATAGTCATTCTATAGGGCTCAGTGTCCATGGAGTTCAGCATCCATGACTGAACTCGGTCATCATCTCGAAGCCACTCATCAGTGGGGCGGTGGGAGTGACCCGAGTCAAATGATGAAAAAGTCCTTTAATCTGCAATACTCGACGAACTAAGTGCACCCATTCTACGAAGTTCCGCTTCCCACTGAGGGAGATAGTAGTAATCTGGAGTTCATCGCGAAGCTCAAGGACCGGAGCTGCAACACGAGCAGGCAGAGTGGAGGTGGCATTAGAACCCTCGGAAGCCATGAGCCCGCAGCGGTTAAAGAGGGTTGTTGTGACTAAGAGAAAGAGCTCGCACCGGTCACGGTGGCTACACACCAGCGGCAAGAATGGCCACGACCAGAAACAGAGCCCGCAGCAGTCACGGTGGCAACACACCAGCGGCAAGAAGGGAACGACCAGAAACGGAGCCCGCAGCAATCACGGTGGCAACACACCAGCGGCAAGAAGGGCCACGACCAGAGAAGGAGCCCGCAGCGGTAAGAGTAGGTCGCAACGGACAAAAGCAGTAACCGCGGCAAGTTGAGAGGCCAAAGAACAGTCTGCAGCGGTTTAAGACCAGACCGCGCTATCAAGTGAGAAGGCCGAAGTAAAGAGGAGACCGCACGGTTGGGGAGTGATGACCGCAGCGACAAGAGAAACCAGTCCGCACGGTTAGGGAGAGGAGACAAACCCAGCAATAAGAGAACAATCTGCAGCGGTAAGGAGAAGCAACCCGCAGTCAGATCGCGCGGCAAGTGGAGAAGACCGTGCGGCAACAGGAGAAGATCGTGCGGCAAGGTGGTCCACGGAGCAGATTTGAGAAGCAACTCGCGGCCAGTTCGCGAGGCAAGGGGAGAATACCCCGCAGCAAGAGGAGAAGATCGCGCGGGAAGGTGGTCCACGGAACAGATTTGAGAAGCAACCCGGAGTCAGATCGCGCGGCAAGGGGAGAAGCGCGGCAAGTGGAGAAGACTGTGCGGCAAGGTGGTCCACGGAGCAGATTTGAGAAGCAACTCGCGGCCAGTTCGCGAGGCAAGGGGAGAATACCCTGCAGCAAGAGGAGAAGATCGCGCGGGAAGGTGGTCCACGGAACAGATTTGAGAAGCAACCCGGAGTCAGATCGCGCGGCAAGGGGAGAAGACCGTGCGGCAAGGTGGTCCACGAACCAGACTAGAGAGGGTATAAAAATGGGAGGGAGAGAGGGAGGGAAGAGGGGGAAGTGGATCCACGGAGAGAGGAAAAGAGGTGGGTAGGAAAGAAGAGACCGCAGCACGGTGTGGGTAAGGAAGGTAGAGACCGTCAGGCAGACCGATAAAGAGGTGGGCGGTTAGAAAAAAACAGGCCGGATCTTTCGCTTTGATACCTTGTAGAAGAGAAAGTCAAACCTTGTATATACTTCTTCTATATCACAATACAAGTATGAGTACAAATATATAGGAGAGAAAAGAGAGAAAGACAACTATACAAAAGATGTGGAACTAAACTAAAATGCTAAATGGGCCATATTAATGGGCCATTACAGCAACTTCTCCTAATATTCTCTGACAGTATGAAATATAAACTTACATGAGAGATTTTTGTAATTTCAAAAGATAGAAAGGTGCAACCTGTAATTATGCCAACACCCAAGGGAGGTTTGGGTAACCTGTAATTATGCACACACACACGTATAGATACAAATACATAGGTAAATGCTAGATGGGAGGAAAAGAGAGTAAGCAGATGTCTGAATCATGCAAGTTTACCTCCCTTGGGAGTTAGCATTATTATAGATTGCACCCCCTCTATATTTTGAAGTTACAAAAAACTTCCCTATAGAGTCCAAATTTCATAACATGCATGCACAAAGATACGCACTAGTATGCATATTATTAAAAATAAACCTCCAGGGGAGGTTTTTGTAATTTCAAAAGATAGAGGGAAGCAACCTTTAATTTTGTAAACTTGCAGGGAAGGTCCGGGTAAGTGACCTCATATATATAAATACATATATATGTATACATAAATATAAATATATGTGTATGTATATATCTATATAATAGTGTCAT
Organism: Platanthera guangdongensis; assembly: GCA_039583875.1. Taxonomy (NCBI): domain Eukaryota; kingdom Viridiplantae; phylum Streptophyta; class Magnoliopsida; order Asparagales; family Orchidaceae; genus Platanthera; species Platanthera guangdongensis. The sequence goes on from CM077153.1 coordinate 105,770,138, forward strand.
TTACCGGGACCCCCCCTGTAAGTTTATAAAATTACAGGTTGCACTCTTTTGAAATTACAAAACACCCCTGTATGTTTATATTTCATAACATGAATGCACAGAAATACCCCCTAAAGAAAAGCGCCAGGGGGGTGGGTGAATGCACGTTATATGTGAGATTTTGGTAATTTCATAAGATAGAAGGGTGCAACCTATAAGTATGCTAACACCCAGGGGAGGTTTGGGTAATTAATTGTGTGCGCGCGCAAACACATATAGATACATATACATAGGTAAATGCTAGATGGGAGGAAAAGAGATGTGTATGTACACGCAAACACACAGAAACATGTAGATACATATACATAGGAAAATGCTAGATGGGAGAAAAAAGAATAAGCAGACGTCTGCATTATGCAAGTTTACCTCCCTTGGGAGTTATTATAATTACTGATCGCACCCCTCTATATTTTAAAAATACAAAAAACTCCCATATGATATAAGTTTAAATTTCATAACATGCATGCACAAAGATCCACCACCACCACCACCACCACCCCCCCCCCCCCCCCCCCGGCATGCATATTATGAAATATAAACTTACATGGGACGTGTTTGTAATTTTAAAAGATAGAGGGGTGCAACTTGTAATTTTGCAAACTCACAAGGGAGTCAGGGTACGTGACTTCATATATATATATATATATATACACATATATACATATACATGGGCAAAATGCAAGATGGGCAGGAAAAAAATGATAAAAGAGAACAAGCAAATGTCTGCATCTGTTACCACCGAAGAGGAAATTTCATTACACATTGCAAACAAACGAAATACAATTGAGACACAAACTCCCACCAACTCTTGGAGGCGGGGGTTTCTCTCAAATAAGCATTGTTTTAAATGTCCTCCGACATGTCTCCTGACATGTCCGACATATCTCCCGACATGTCATTTTTTAGTGAAAAACGATATGTTTTTCTCAAAATAATAGATTATGTTCTTTTGTAAAATATAGGTCGACATGTCCGATCTTTTCCGATGTATCAGCCGACATGACTTTTAAATATATCACCCGCTATTTTATTTTATATTTGCAGACAAACATCATATATTTAAATCACCTATGAATACTATATTATGTATGTTTAAATCGATTAAACTTATTATTTCAATTTTTAACATTTTATTCTTTCAATCAATTTTATATAATTGTTTCACACATTTTTAATTTCATATTATAAAAAATAGAAAAATATTTAATACATTTAGTTGATTGTTTCATATTTTTAATATAAATTTATAAGTTTGAAAAAAACTTATAATAAATCAAGTATTTTTAACTTTTAAATCTTTTTAATTTGCAATAAACTTATTGTTATCAAAATAAAATAAGTGTATAGTATTAAATATATTTTACAATATATCATTTTGTACTTGTTAATAATACTTTTTACTTAGATACTATTTAAATTTATTTCATTATATAAATGACTGGTTTTTTATCTATTTGTTATTTTATTTTTCTATTTTTATAACATATAATTATAGTTAGTATACATTAAATAAAAATTTTATTTATAATGTATCGAAATCCGATATTTTAAAATATCTCTGACATGTCTCCGACTTCCGACATCCGACATTTAAAAACACAATCTGATATGTATCCGACATCCGATATTTAAAACATTGCAAATGAGAGCCTAATTTCACTAACCAAAAGCATACTTAAACACACATACCCCTCACCTTATATAGATGAGGGAGGGCAACACAATTACAAAATATTTTAATTAAATTAATTAATAATAATTCATCAATATTAATTAATTAACAAATACTAATTAAGTACATGATGAAATTATCACAGCGGCTTCCATAAGCGCTCTCATTACTCCAGTAAGGAGGTGTGTGCAGACCGATGCATTGCCGTAACAATATGCCGCTCTTGAAAATTGATCTTATCCACAAGGTCAAAGTTGAAAAAATTGTTTTAATCGTTAAGAACGTCCAAAACATAGAAAAATTGAGTGTGATGGAGCAAGGGATGTGTAGTAAGTGGCATAGTAGGCAGGTTAGAGTGGGTGGAGGAAATAAAAGGCGGGGCCCACAGGGTGAAGAAATTTAAGGTGGGCAATAGGAAGAAAAGCAGAGGCAAGTAGGCCGTTTGAAGTATGGGGCGCGATGGGACAACTCTGCGGGAGGAAAAACAGAGGCATCAAAAGCCCTGCTAAAAGCTGCGAAAAGGGGGAAATACGGCGCTCAATGTAGGGAATGGACCAAAGGGAGAAGAAAGACTAGCGTGGCCAGTGAAGCGGAGGCAAGACGGTGACAAGGATGGGCTGATCCAACAGAGTCCTTGTAATGAGACATTGGAGCGGTGTATGCGACGAGAGCAGTAGATCGAAGGCCGAGCGGGATTGGAAGGGACGTACGACCCGACGGAAGGGCGAGACAACCTCAGTATCTGACGGATGCGCCTATCTCGTCCATTAGCGGTTGGTCTGGAGCAGAAGAGCACTGGCGGGATGAGGGGTGTCGACGGAGGTGTCTGAAAGGACCAATGGTGGCACGGACTACTGAGGAAGGTTGGTGGGGCCAAGGAAGAGGGTGGTTGGGCCGGCGGTGAGGGCTCTGTGAGTGACGAGGGCAACGATCTGGGAGTGATGCCATCGGACTGGGGTGTAGGTCCTACGGAAGGGATGTCCTCCGGTGAGGAAGGTGCAAGGATTCCTGGACTGTCTTGGATGTTGCGAAGGAGGAGGATGATGACGTAGGCATAGGTACCCAGCGGCTGAAAGGGCAACAGGCAAAGGGCGACGGGTCGGATTATTGTTACAGAAAAGGAAATTTAGTAACACAATGCATAAGAATGATATACGATCGAGAGTTAAACTCCCACCAACTCTTGGAGGCTGGGTCCTCCAAGGAGTTTCTCTCAAATGAGAACCTAAACTTCACTAACCAAAAGCATATCTAAACACACATACCACTCCCCATTATATACATAAGAGAGGGCAACACAATTATAAAAAAATTTAATTAATTAAATTACAACACTCAAGCCTTTATCCTACTATAATGGGGTCGGCTATATGGATCCTTTGTCGTCATTGTGTCCTATCTTTTGTCATACTCTCACTAATGTCCAAGTACATCATGTTTTTCCTTATAGTATCATTCCAAGTCATTATTGGTCTACCCCTCCCTTGTTTAACATGTTTAGTGACTAGACTCTCACAACGCCTAACAGGTGCCTCTAATGGTCTCCTTTGTACGTGTCCAAACCATCTTAGTCGAGTTTCTCGCATCTTCTCTGTAATTGGTGCTACTCCTTTTTTATCCCTGATACATTCATTCCTAATTTTATCCAATCTCGTGTGTCCACACATCGACCTAAGCATTCTCATCTCCGCAACTCCCAGTTTTTGCTCCAGTACACAATTCACTGCCCAACACTCAGAACCATAGAGCATTGCTAGTCTAATTGCAGTACGGCAAAACTTGCTCTTAAGTTTTAATGGTACTTTACGATCACATAAGATCCCTGTCGCGCCTCTTCACTTCAACCAACCCGCTCTATGTGTTACATCTTTATCAATACCTCCGTCTTTTTGAGCTATCAATCCAAAATATTTAAAACACTCACTCCGGGAAATATCTTGATCACCCAATTTAATAACGAAGTCATTCGTCCTTCTTGTACTGCTAAATTTATGATTCATATACTGTCTGTCTTGTTCAACCTAAAACCCTTCTTTTCTAAAGTGTCTCGCCAAGATTCAAGTTTTGCACTTACACCCCCGCGCGTTTCATCAACCAAAATGATATCTTCTGCAAACAATAAACTCCAAGGTATTGCTTGTTGGATGTCCGATGAGCTCATCTAAGATAAGGGTAAAGAGGTAAGTGTTTAAAGTTGAACCTTGATATAAGCCAACAGTGATAGGGAATTCCTGTGTTAATGCTCCAAATGTCCTCACTCTTTCACTGAATTTGACATATATTTGATTATGTCAATATACGATAGATTTACACCTTTCTTTTCTAAGACCCTCCATAAGATCTCTCCTGGAACTCTATCATAAGCCTTCTCAAAATCAATAAACAGCATATACAAATCTTGTTTCTTTCTCGGAAGTTGCCAATGAGTCTCCTCAAGAGATGTAAGGCTTTCGTGGTCGACCGCCCTGGCATGAATCCAAATTTATTCTTTGAGATGTTAGTCTCCTGTCTTACTCTTCTTTTTATTACTCGTTCTCATAGTTTAATGGTACGACTCATCAATTTAATTTCTCAATAATTAACACAATTTTGTAAATCTCTTTTGTTCTTATACAAATGTATCAAGATACTTTCTCTTCATTGGTTTGTCATCCTCTTAGACTTCGGCATCTTATTGAAGAAACATGTTGATGTCGGACGGTGCGTAGGGTTTACGCGTCTGTCGGCTATTTCTAGGAAACCCTAATTGAATGCAACGAAATATGATTTTAGCAAGTAATTGAAGCGGATGTTGCACGGATTTATGAATTTAAACAACTTTATAAAGCACAAGAAAGACTATTTCGCTTTTAAAAAAAAAAGATTTTCTTAAATTGAGGGTTCAATTTAAATTCGGAGAATGAAGCTCGCAACTTCGTTCCGTTCCCTTTGTTGCAGCCAAAACGGAAATCGTGAACTCCAAATAGGTTCTCGTTTGGAGTTCTCGACGTAGCGTTTGCTGACAAAATTCGGCGAAAGCCCAGCAATGAGTCTAAAAATCCTAAGAGAAAATGGAGACACACGCAAAAAGGGGGATAGAAGCAAATTACCCACGGAAAGAGTCGTCTTTCCGTATCCGAAGTCGATGGTGATCACGCGAGGAGTTCCTCGTCACCTTCGATTTCTGCTCCGAGGTCGGCCGCTTTCGCACACGGGCTCCAAGGAAATTAAACACTCTCTCACACGAGGTGGTACCACGGAATCACTCAACAAAGTGAGGAAGCCACAAACCTAACATACCTAAATTCACTCACTCTCACACTAGAGGCTCCACGAAATCTCAAACACTCGCGGTGGCTCCACAAAATCTCACAAATGCAAGACTAGCACTCGGCCTTTCACTGTTCTCTAGATATCTCAATAGCCGGTATCCGATATTCACTTTTCATGAAATAAATCAACAGCAAACATTACTATTTTTTATCGAACAGGGAAACAACAACTTCCTAATTTCATTTAGCTTACACGGAAGAAACCCAAGCACTAATCACTTATAACTGTTCACTTTCCCTTTCACTCGTGAACCAACTGCAAGCACTGTAGCAGTGGAATTCAGTCGAATGTTGCGGTCCAACAGGAAATGAAGGTAACCGGGAATCGAAGGAGCGAACAATCGAAGCAATAATATTCTATTTCTAGGCACTCTTACAAAAACAACAACCAAGCATTCAACCAGTTCTTCCTCAATATTCCTGCTACAGAACTCAAACGGGAATTTAACAGCAACCCTAGATCCTAACCAGGCGAACGACAAATTTCTCACCGGAAAATGTAAAACAACGATCGTTAAATTTAAACAACAACCCCAACCACAGATTACAAACTCCCTTTTTATAGGGTTCAGCTAACAAAACCAAAATAAGAAATTAAAACTGAAGATACATGGGAACCGGGAGACGCGGTGATGGTGGAATGCGTCGAGGTCGTGGCTAGCAGTTGTGGGGATCATGGCTGGTAGTTACAGCTCTGGAGGAGGCGACGTGGTCGTGCGGAAACTTCCGCCGTTTCGGGCTTCCTGCGGCGCTGGATCTGCGGGTGGGTGAGCGGCGGGGAGGGGATGGCGAATCGTGACAGCAACCGGCTTCTGCTTTACCAAAGGAACAGATATATATATATAATATTCTTATCATCATGTTATAATAATATATAAATTATATATCTATAAACTCACACTTCTCACAAGTCTCGCCCGTATCCACACACACATATATATATATATATATATTTATATTTATATAAGTATATATATATATATTTTTCACGTAAACTACAACACAAAATACAAATTAAATATGTCAATTCAGGGCCGATAGAGGTCCGGACGGGTGCGGCGTCGGGCACTCTTGCGACGACCCGATCTAGGCTGGTCTCCACCAACTCTCCCCCTCTCGAAATCACTCATCTCTGGTGAGTGCTCCGAGCGGTACTATTGTAGAAGATCAGCATCCATGCGTTGTAACTCCTCGGCCAAGACCCAACTGGTCTCGGTTTCTGGTCTGTCATGCCAACGAACTAAGTATCTCTGAAAACCTCCATCAGTAGTGGTCACAGTCTCGTCATCCAATATCTGCTCGGGAACTAAAACCTGTCGCGGAAGTCGATCAGTAGCTCTGGGCACCGGTAAAGTAGACTCATATGGTATCTCATGCTCCACCTGTAAGCTGTCAGTGAAAATGGGAGAAACTGCAGTGGACGTGTCAGTAGCGAAATGAATACCGGTATGTCCGGAATGTGGCTCCTCACTCTCACTCACCAACCCAGAAGAATCAATTGGAGGAGAAGACAATGGAAAACCTACAGACTCATGCGGGTAATCGTGAAATAAAGTCAGATCGGCTACGTTAAAAACAGAATTTGCTCCCCAAACGGAAGGCATCTCAAGTTCATACGCATTCTGCCCAATCCGTTTCACCACTCTAAAGGGTCCAGTTCTACGGTCAGCTAGCTTCTTTACGGTACCCGATGGTAACCGTTCCGGATTTAGCCGAACCATCACTAAGTCATCCTCTTTAAAACTAGTAGCTCTCTTGTGCTTGTTTGCTTGAGTTGCGTAAAGATCATAAGTATTGTGCAACGTCCGCTCAATCTCTTTATGCAAATCATGCAGATGCAATGCATACTCATGTGCAAACTGGTTAGTCCTAAATACGGGTGATAGTGGTGCTAAATCTAGCGGCACTCGTGCAGTGTGACCATGAACAACCTCATTAGGTGATAAACTCGTGGATCTATTCTTCGAATTATTGTACGCTAACTGGGTGTGTGGAAGAATTAGATCCCAATTTCCCTAGTGATCTCCTACCAAACATCGCAATAAATTTCCTAAACTTCTATTTACAACTTCAGTCTGACCGTCAGTCTGCGGATGATAAACGGTCGAAAATAGAAGTTTAGTACCTAAAAGTCTCCTGAGTGACTTCCAAAAATAGCTGGTGAACTTAACGTCTCGATCAGTAACGATAGTCTTGGGTATTCCTCGGTGTGCGACAACTTCTTTATAATAAATACGGGCTATATGAGAGGCGTCATCGGTTTTGTTACAAGGGATGAAATACGCCATTTTAGAGAACCGATCAACCACCACAAGTATGGAATCGTGTTTCCTAAAAGTGCGCGGCAACCCAAGCACAAAATCCATGCTAACATCATCCCAAGGAATACTGGGCACCGGTAAAGGTGTATATAAACCAGCGGGTTGTTTATTGCCCTTAGCTACCTGGCAAGTGCGGCAGCTACTGACAACCTGAGCGATAAACCGATTCATCCCGGGCCAATAGAAGCGCTCTTCTACTAAGGTTATCGTCTTATCGCGTCCAAAGTGTCCACCTAAGCCTCCGCCATGTAATTCCCATACAATGAAATTTCGTAACGAGGTGCGGGGAATACACAGACGGGTCCCACGAAACAAATATCTGTCTCGAATCAGATAATCAGTCTCATCGTGATGGGGATCCGAACGTATTGCATCATAGATACCGCTAAAATCAGGACAACTAGAATAATCATCCTTGACACGCTCAAATCCTATAACTTGAGTACGCATCTGTGATAATACAAGGGTGACTCGACTGAGGGCGTCGGCAACCCTATTCTCCGTTCCCTTACAGTGTTTGAGAACGAAGGTATATTCTTGTAAATATGATACCCACTTAGCCTGTCGAGTGTTCAACTTCTGTTGCGAATTGATATAACGTAACGTCTGATGATCAGAGTGGAGGACAAACTCCTTAGGCAACAAATAATGCCTCCAATGACGTAACGTTTGTACAATCGCATAGAACTCGCGTTCATAGTTGGAATAATTCAGCTTCGGGCCTGAGAGCTTTTCACTGAAAAATCCAACGGGGTGACCCTCTTGACTAAGAACACCTCCTATCCAAACTCCTGAGGCATCACAAGATACTCCGAATACCTGACTGAAATCAGGGAGTCTCAAAACAGGTGCAGTGAACATCTTATCCTTGATAATCTCAAACGCTCTAGCGGCCGATGATGTCCACTGAAAACTTCCCTTCTTCGTACATTCAGTGATGGGTGCCATAATCGTGCTGAAGTTTTTAATGAATCGACGATAAAATGTGGCTAGTCCATGAAAGCTACGGACATCGTGAATGTTCTGAGGGGTAGGCCACTCACGAATCGCTTGGACTTTCTCGGGATCCATAGTGATGCCAGCGGAGCTCACTATATATCCAAGAAAGATGACGGACTCGGCCATAAAAACACACTTCTTCAAGTTGATATACAGTCGTTCGGCTCGCAGGAGCTCGAAAATAGTATGTAGGTGAGTCACGTGATCATCCTCAGTCCGACTATATATCAAAATGTCGTCAAAATAAACCACTACGAACTTCCCAATATATGGTCTAAAGACCTGGGTCATCATCCGAGCGAAAGTACTAGGGGCATTGGATAACCCAAAGGGCATCACAAGCCACTCATAAAGGCCATCCTTCGATTTGAAGGCAGTCTTCCACTCGTCTTCTTCGCGAATGCGAATCTGGTGATAACCACTACGAAGGTCAATCTTAGAAAAGATCGTGCCTCCAGTCAACATGTCCAACATGTCATCTAGTCAAGGTATCGGGAATCGGTATTTCACAGTAATCTTGTTGACAGCACGACTGTCAACACACATACGCCAAGTACCATCCTTTTTCGGGGCAAGGAGGGCAGACACCGCACATGGACTAAGGTTATGACGGATAAAGCCTCTATCTAGTAACTCTCTGATCTGCTTCTGCAGCTCCTCATGGGCGGCAGGATTCAATCGGTAATGCGGTAAATGTGGGAGGAAGCTCCAGGAACGAGATTTATCGCATGCTGAATACATCTCATGGGAGGTAATTCAGTCGGAAGCTCATCAGCGTGTATATTCTGGAACTCCTCTAAGAGTCTCCTAGCAGGTATAGGAATAGACTCGTATCTCTCTAGTACGTCAGATGCCTGTAAAACTACTAAGGCATAAATAAATCCACCATCGAAGCTCTCTCGATGGAAATCAGTGCCTCGTATAATGCTAAGAGTCTTTTTCCTTTCAGTGGGAGGAAGAGATTCTTTCGTACTATTACTCGTGCGGGATGTTGGTGCTGTGGGTCGCACCGGGTTCAACACTACTCTCTTTCCGTCTAGTAGAAAGGAGCAAGTGTTGGACCTGTCATGTATGAGTACATCTCGGTCATACAACCAAGGTCTCCCTAGTAATACGTGGCACACATCCATAGGCATAACGTCACACCAAATCTTATCGGTATACGGACCGATAGTGATGGGCACTAAACATCTCCTATTCACAGATAAGGTAGTCTTGGTGACCCAAGCTACCTGGAATGGGGAAGGGTGTGGCTCAGCAGTGAGTCCCATGCGGGCTAAAGTTGTCTCAGCTATCACATTCATACAACTCCCGCTATCTACTACTAAACGACACACTTTCTCCCCTGCCTTGAAGTAGGCTTGGAAGATGTTCATCCGCCAATAATCGGTTGATTCCTTTGGTGTAGATAACATACATCTCACCACTAGGACGCCGGGATCTATCTCCTCATCACTAGGCGTACCGTACACTTCATCATTCAAAATGTGTGAGTCCCTCTCGACTCCAACTTCTTCTATAGGCTCATCCTCCTCAGTCACCTCATGAATCACCAGTGTGCCTCTCCTCTTAGGACAATCCCTAGATATATGGCTCATTTGCTGGCACTCATAACATCGGATCTGTGAAGGGGTCACAGTTCCCATGGGGGCTTTTCCTCTCTGATCTCTCGTAAAGGTCGAGGTGGGCTTCGAGGCACTTTCCTTACCTTTTGATTCATCTTTCTTATAAGGAGGGTTTGTTTTATTTTGAGGTTTGAACCGGGAGGTTCTCTTTTGATGTTCCTCTATATCGATGGCGATAGATACAGTCTCAGCGAAGGAATAGTGACCATATCGAATCAACTCATCGCGAATCTCAGATCGCAGTCCACACTTAAACTTAGATAATGTATCCCGTGGGTGTTCGACTACATTTGCACCTAATCATAAGATCTTTCATCTCAGCTAAATAATCAGAAACTGATTTGGACCCTTGACGTAGAGACGTCAGCTCGTCTCGCAGACGGGTCTGGTAGTGCTGGGGAATGTACTGCTCCTCCAATATGGCTTTCATGTGTGCCTAATGTGTAATGGGAGGGCGTCCATTCCTCTCGATACTACGTTCCTCACCTATCCAAAAGATTTTCGCTCGCCCAGATAACCTCATCTTGGCAAACTGAACCTTCTGATCTTCCGTCATACGATACCAATCAAAATATGTCTCTATGTCTATAACGCAGTCTGAAAAGACCTTGGGATCCATAGATCCATCATAAAGTGGCGGTTCTAACTTCACTACACGTGTAAGATCCGGTCGCCTATCCCGGGGAGGATAGTCGTAATCATCGTCGTAAGGATCACGATGGTCTCGACGCCGTGGGGGTGGCGGTCGATGCCAATCTCTAGGTCGATCATCACGATGCATGGCCGGTATAGGCATATGATGGTCTCGTGGACGCTCTTCTCTAGCTACGTCATTACAGGGTCTCTCCTGATAATGATCTCGCGTACCTAGGAAAGGCTCACGTGGGGTTTCAGGAAAATTTCTCGGGAAATTCCTACCCTGATTATACTCAGACTCATATCTAGGGGATTTTTAATCTCTTCCTCGAAAAGAGGGTTTCTCCTAAGTGCACACCTCTCTCCATAAGGTGGGGGAGCCTCATAATGGGGTCGCACTGAATGCTCATCTCTAGCTAAAGGTGGCATTGACGCTCGAGGGGGTACTTCTAAGCTATTCACCCTGACACTAAGATTTGCTAGCCCTTCTCTCATTTGGTAAACACTTTCGGTTATCGTTGCCATTTGGTGGGCAAAAGGTACAAACCACGGGGGTGGTTCATTCCCTTCGATCCCTCGACTCGGTTCACCATGTTCAACTCGACGCATCTCCGGGTTTACCTCGTGAAGGTGTTCAGGTGGTGAATTGTGGTGTTGTGAACTCATACTCACTAACCTACCACTACGCAAATGCATGCAAATAAGTAAATAAATGCAATGATGATAAAAAGAATAATCTCTTTTTTTTTGAAAAACACCTTTTTTTTAAAAGCTACGCGGGTTCCTATTCTACACAGGGCGGATCCCAAAATTTAGAAAAAATTTGGAACCTCCGCTTTGATACCAAATTGATGCAGCACGGTGCGTAGGGTTTACGCGCCTGTCGGCTATTTCTAGGAAACCATAATTGAATGCAACGAAATATGATTTTAGCAAGTAATTGAAGCGGATGTTGCACGGATTTATGAATTTAAACAACTTTATAAAGCACAAGAAAGACTATTTCGCTTTTAAAAAAAAAGATTTTCTTAAATTGAGGGTTCAATTTAAATTCGGAGAATGAAGCTCGCAACTTCGTTCTGTTCCCTTTGTTGCAGCCAAAACGGAAATCGTGAACTCCAAATACGTTCCCGTTTGGAGTTCTCGACGTAGCGTTTGCTGACAAAATTCGGCGAAAGCCCAGCAATGAGTCTAAAAATCCTAAGAGAAAATGGAGACACACGCAAAAAGGGGGATAGAAGCAAATTACTCACGGAAAGAGTCGTCTTTCCGTATCCGAAGTCGATGGTGATCACGCGAGTAGTTCCAAGTCACCTTCGATTTCCGCTCCGAGGTCGGCCGCTTTCGCACACGGGCTCCAAGGAAATTAAACACTCTCTCACATGAGGTGGTACCACGGAATCACTCAACAAAGTGAGGAAGCCACAAACCTAACATACCTAAATTCACTCACTCTCACACTAGAGGCTCCACGAAATCTCAAACACTCGCGGTGGCTCCACAAAATCTCACAAATGCAAGACTAGCACTCGGCCTTTCACTGTTCTCTAGATATCTCAATAGCCGGTATCCGATATTCACTTTTCATGAAATAAATCAACAGCAAACATTACTATTTTTTATCGAACAGGGAAACAACAACTTCCTAATTTCATTTAGCTTACACGGAAGAAACCCAAGCACTAATCACTTATAACTGTTCACTTTCTCTTTCACCCGTGAACCAACTGCAAGCACTGTAGCAGTGGAATTTAGTCGAATGCTGCGGTCCAACAGGAAATGAAGGTAACCGGGAATCGAAGGAGCGAACAATCGAAGCAATAATATTCTATTTCTAGGCACTCTTACAAAAATAGCAACCAAGCATTCAACCAGTTCTTCCTCAATATTCCTGCTACAGAACTCAAACGGGAATTTAACAGCAACCCTAGATCCTAACCAGGCGAACGACAAATTTCTCACCGAAAAATGTAAAACAATGATCTTTAAATTTCAACAACAACCCCAACCACAGATTACAAACTCCCTTTTTATAGGGTTCAGCTAACAAAACCAAAATAAGAAATTAAAACTGAAGATACATGGGAACCGGGAGACGCGGTGATGGCGGAATGCGTCGAGGTCGTGGCTAGCAGTTGTGGGGATCATGGCTGGTAGTTGCAGCTCTGGAGGAGGCGACGTGGTCGTGCGGAAACTTCCGCTGTTTCGGGCTTCCTGCGGCGCTGGATCTGCGGGCGGATGAGCGGCGGGGAGGGGATGGCGAATCGTGACAGCAACCGGCTTCTGCTTTACCAAAGGAACAGATATATATATATAATATTCTTATCATGTTATAATAGTATATATATTATATATCTATAAACTCACACTTCTCACAAGTCTCGCCCGTATCCACACACATATATATATATATTTATATAAGTATATATATATATTTTTCACGTAAACTACAACACAAAATACAAATTAAATATGTCAATTTAGGGCCGATAGAGGTCCGGACGGGTGCGGCGTCGGGCACTCTTGCGACGACCCAATCTAGGCTGGTCTCCACCACATGTAAACCACAAAATCTCTTTATTCCCTAAACATTTCCATACTTCGATGGGTATATCGTCTGGTCCAACCGTCTTTCCATTTTTCATCTTATTTAGAGCATCATTTACCTCTGATACTTGAAATTTACGATAAAACGTTATGTTCTTATACTCCTTTGATTTACTTAACTCTTTCAAGTTCAATTTATTGTCTTTTATTTCATTATAGAGTTGATAAAAGTATCTTTTCATCGCTCTTTAATATCAACATCATCCGCGAAAACTGTATTTGTCTCATCATTTATGCATTTTACTTGATTTAAATCTATTGTCTTCTTTTCTCTAGCTCAAGCTATTTTATATATGTCACGCTCTCCATCTTTGTTACTTAGTCGCTTATAAAATTTTTCATAAGTTTGACTTCGTGTTTTACTTACTATCTGTTTAGCTTCTTTTTTGACGATTTTATACCTGGTTAAGTTTGCATCATTCCTACAAGCGTGGAGTGATTTTTAGTTGGCCCTTTTTGCACTCACTTTGTCTTGCATTTGCTCTTTCCACCACCAAGATTCTTTATTTGGAGGTGCACAACCTTTGATACTTCAAGTATGTTATTTTCACTTATCCTTAAATGCGAAAAAATAACTTTACATGAGACACTAAGATCAACATAAGGGTCATTAACTAGTTGTTCCACAACTGTTGTCTTGAAAATAACCTTTTTTTCACCTTCAAGTTCCACCACCGAATTTTTTGCAAGATTTGTGCTCTTGTCTTCAATTTATTATATTTAATTTGTACATCTAACACCGATAGCATATGTTGTGTTGTCAAACTTTCTCCTGATATGACTTTGCAATTCTTACAAATCATTTTAAGTAATTAATACAAATTAAGTACATGATGAAATTATCATTGTGGGTTCTATAAGCGGTCTCATGACTCATGTGAGGTCGTGTGCTCGAGCAAATGAATCGCCGTAACAGCATCCCACAAGTTTTTCTTTTATTTCTACCTTTATTGCTACAGTAAGTAAATTGTTCATGTGCTAGAGATTTCATTATTAAAGGCATAAGTCGCACCAATACGCAAAGGGGTCCTAGGCGCAAGGCTCAAGGTGCAGGCGCGCGACCAACCAAGGCAAGGCGCAACCACATTCATTTTAAAAAAAAGCATCAAACATCAGTTCATTTTCTTGATCAGATTTTTCATGTATTATACTAATTAATCATTCATTACTATCATTTATATCTCTTAAAAAATAGAATTAATGCGATCAATTGCATCATATATAAGTCTTAACACTCGATTATATTTCACAAACACTAAATCATGCAAAAATTATTGAGTTCTTCCATGTTTCTTTCTTTCTTTTAGAAAAAATGGTATGCAAAAGAAATTGCACTCAAACGTGTCTTTTATAGTCCAGAGGCACAAAAAGGCACATGAAGGCGCAAGCCTCTGTGCCTGTTGGCCCTAGAGCCTTAGGCGCGCCTGAGGTGCGCCTTTAACAACATCGGCTAGAGATATGTATCACCCAAATCTGGACGTGCACAATAGAATTATCAGCTTTCATTCAGGATGATTTAAAAAATTGTTAATGATTTTATTTAAACATGTAAATGGATAAATCTTAACAGTTAAATTAAATGTTTTGGTGTTGGTTATGTAAATAAATAAATAATCTATAGTACAAATGCAAATCGGAAATGAAGAGAGTTTGTGTAATTCCACATGTAAATTTTCACGTGCATTTTATCTTCTAAACTATCCTTTTGGGGCTGAAATATGTAATACATCTATGTGACTAGCCATCCTTTATTTGTTCAAAGACTAAAATATTGATTTCTTAGAAACGAAAAATCAAGAGAGCTTAGGTAAATTTAAAGTGAAATTCCGTAAATTGGGGATTTATACATTTCAGTTAATTTTTATCTTTCAGAAGAAGCGTTTTAAAATCATCACCCGCTAAATAAATATGGCAAAAGAAGAGGGGAAACACGATCCATATATCATATTCCACAAAGAAATATAAAGCTAGAAGATATAAAGGATACTGCCTTGATTCTTGGATCTAGGGTAATAGACATCTTCGCATTTGGGGCAATAGATTTTCACTGTACTGGATCTAGAGATGTCGGATTGACCAACCGGAAGACAGGGTTGCCCACAACAATAAACCCTAGGGCATCTTCCAAAATCATAGTTCTTGTACTTCTCTAGCTGTAGATAGTAAAATTGGAGAAAACTATAACATATCGGAAGGTGAGCTCAGTCTAAAAGCTCGACAAATAAAAGATCTCACCATTGCAGCCATTCCTTTGCCAGTCAGAATATAGCGAGCATGGATAAGCCCATACAGCATCTCTGCTGCAGATTCAACCAACTCATTTTGTTCGTCAGTGAACATATCACCTGTGAAATTGTGTACAAAAGTACTATCATGCATTCAGGAACCTTTAAAAAGCTTTAGAATCAAGATGACGAGACAAAATTTGAAGCATTGAAAGCTGTCTTTTTATTTTTGACACATTGGGCGACTAAATTTCCTTAAAGTTAAAGCATGGATACACTTTTCAAAAGTTGAGATAAATACATCATGGCAAACACCAAAGTTAGTCCTTAAAGGTGCAAAAAAAAACATAACTTGTGCACGGTATGAATTAAAATTAACAAATTCCAATATCTTCTATTTCGCCTCAATGACAATAATGTACTATGAGAATAGCAAAACCAGAACTATAACTATAGGTATAACAGAGATTTAAAATTATAATAGAACTATGGCTCTCTTTGGTTTAAATGAATTTAAAAATAGAAAAGGAAAAAAATGAATGGTAAAGAAACTGACTTGAAATTAGTTTTTATCAACTAGGAGAAATTGAGAAAAATATTCTTCTACTTATTATTTGGATGATAAGAAATCAAGTTTTTATTTTTAAAAAAAACGGTAAAGGGTTCAGCATTCTACATTCCCAACATGAGGCAGTTCACATGAAGATCCTTCCCATAAGCAACTTTGGTAAACATATCAGACAACTAAGTGCCACTACAGACAAAAACAGTAGAGATGATTTTGTTTTGAATTTCTCCCACATAGTGACAATCAATTTCTAAATGTTTTGTCTGTTCATGAAAGAACTGAATATTAACAACTTGGATAGCGATGTTAGAGGATCAATTGGGGGATGCCGAGAGGGTAAAAACTATTAGCCACTAGCAAATAGATATTACGTCAAAGATGAAAAGCAAGATACAAAGTCAAGCATATAGCTCATATGCTTGACCAGTGGTAGAATAGTAAATTATATGTTCTCATACAAACATAAAGAAAACACTTAATAAATTAGAATGCAACTGGGATAGTATATTGTCTTGCACGAAGAGTCCAGTTCACTTCTGATGGGGATCCATTAGAGCATGCACCATAAGGGGTTTGCCGCGAGGCAGGACCCACGTTCGTGTACTGGCGCGGGAGGACATGATCGGATTGTCGATCCGACCCCGCGGATGCGTCCGGATCCACGTTCCGACACTTTTTTATATATTATATTGCTATGTTTGATTTAAATTTGATGTAATCGGGCTACCCCATCTCCGGTCAATCATACTCGTTGACGGTGGGATGTCCTGGTGTCTTTTATATTATAAATTGAGTAGGGGGCTACCCCATCTTGGGTCAATCATACTTGTTGATGGTGGGATGTCCTAGTGTCTTTTATATTATAAATAGAGTAGGGGGCTGGTTCAAGCATTGCAGAATTTGGAGAAAGCTATTCCCGGATTTCAGCGATCACTCCAAGGTGCAGACTCCGTGGAACCCTAAGTCACTCCAAGTTTCAAGCATTGCATAGGTCCTCTCCCGCTCCCCAAAAGTAACTCATATCCCTAGCCACCTTCCTCGACCTCCAAATCCCTCTACCTCCACGCCACTCCAACAGCTACCGCAACCCCCTATTGTTGTTGCCCTGCTATCACCGCCACTTATACATGCCGCCCTTCCACCGCCACCCCCTTTCCAGCCAACCTCAATTTTCCTCCAACCACCCACAAGCCTCCATACCGCCAGATCTGCCTTTTACAGCCCAAATCACCATCCATATAACCAAATCTACTTTCCACATCCCAAAACCGCCTCCATACAGCAAGATCTACCTTCCCACAGCCCTATTCCGCCCTCATACAGTCGGATCGGTCCTCCCAAAGACCGATCCCGATCCCCCCCCCCCCCCCACAGTCAGATCCAGCCACCTTCCTCATTGTCCCGCCTCTGGTTCCGCCACGGATCGCCGTCAAAGCACATCGTTTTTCAGGATCTCCATCATCTTGGACAGAATCCATACTTGGTGAGCTAATTGTTGTATGGGATAATATTTTCAATATTCTAATAGTGTTTAATCTCATATTTTCTTGGATAAGATTGCAAGTGGATAGATCGCTTCAGATCGCTTGTGATTTACAGGTGGAACTTATTTGCCGCACGCTTTGTATTGGCTCTCCGAGCGGAGGAAAATCATTAGTTGTTTAATCTAACAGAATGTTTTTCTTGTTTAAACATTATCATATTGGTTAACTTTTCTTTGTTGCTCGTATTGGTTTGTCTTCACTATTGTACATCGCATTGCATATAGAATAGGGATCAATGCGCCTAGCTCTCATTTCCACCCCAGTAGTCTTCGATTTGTGCACTATGTAGCCTACCCTACATCAATTGGTATCAGAGCCAAGTTGTTTCCGCTTGCATGCTCCGTAGTGGTTGGGTTTTAAGATTCAGCATATCAGATCCACTAGTAACTGAAGACTGGGCGGCTAGCTCAAACTCTGACGCCTCTTTCGCCGAGTTTCAACGCCTTGTCCTTGATCGTTTAGACACATTAGGCACCCAATTTGACAATGTGCGTCATAATTTCGTCGAGGTAAACATCTGGTTAGAACACTTAGAAAACGTGAGGGGCACTCCTGCACGACAGGATGACTCTCTTGAGGATGACATCGATGCCCCTCTTCGCCCTAACCAACGTCCTACGAATGGTCAACCTCCCTTTGACTGTAACCATCGTGATACTCCTCCCCGAGCTCTAGCACCGCCGGCGAGACGAAATCCTGATCATACATTTGAATGTAGACAATGCCCGACTTATGTTAGGCACCCGCACAAACCCAACGGGCCCCATTTGCCTCAATATGACCAGAGAGATCGAGTGGCCCCACACGGTCGTCATGAACATCACCGTGATGAGTATTACGATCCGGGTTGGAGAGAGCGTGGTCCCCATCCCGCTCCCTACAACTGTGCCCATGATGATTACCTTGAGGATTATCCAGACCCACGAAAAGGTCACACCCAGGAGGACACATCACTCGACGCATTCATATCAGCGCTCCCACCTTCAATGGTCGCATGGACCCGAATGCTTTTAGCGATTGGCTTCTCGACATGAAACAATATTTTGAGTGGTATGACATGAGCGATGCATTCAGTTTGCTAAGATGAAGCTGCTTGGGCAAGCCAATGTATTATGGACTAGCGTCGAGAAAGCGATAGGGAAGGGTATTACCCCATCATCATATGGGATGATATGAAACAAAGATTGAAGGATAAGTACCTTACCGCCTCCAATAGAGATCAACTATTGGACTAGTTATACGGCCTACGCCAAGGAACACTTACTGTTGTTGAGTGCATGGATCGCTTTGACGATCTCATTGAGAGGAGTGACATAGCGGAAGAGCTCATCGCAACTGCATCTCGTTTTAGAGTGAGCCTACAGACAGATATTTGTAGAGAGTGGATACCCCACCGCCTTGAGAGTGTAGGGTGGATTTACCAGATCGTCTTGGAGTATGAGCAGTACTTGAGCTCTTCGAATCCTAGACAGGACCCCCTAGGCCTGACAACTCATCATTTAGGAGACCCGCTCCACCCTCAAGTACCCCTACTGTGCCTCCCCATGTCCCTATAGACCCGAAGGGCAAGGCCACTGTCAACATGGTGACGGTCCTACATAAGCAAACCATCATAAGAGATAGTGTTCCCAAAATGGGTGAGGTGGCCACCACAAGATCAATAATAAGCTCTCGACTCTCGGTCGTAATATGGCTCGGGACGACATCAGGTGAAGTTTGGGAAAAACTTATACTCAATAATGGACCAATAGGTACAATGTTGAGGACGGGCACTTTAAATGAAAGGAACACTAGGTCTAAGTGAGGTGTCGAGGATGAACATAATGATGTATACCCGAATCTAGGAGTTGAGTTTAAGGCTCTATTTGTTTTGTGTTGCAGTGTGGAGAACGGGCGGTTTGGCGGTTTGTCTGGTGGTCTGGCGGCTTCTCCCAGGGGCTTGGTAGCCCGGCTATTGATGATTGGTGTCTGGCAGTCTGGCGGCTTCTCCCAGCAGCTTGGTAGCAGGGATGTTGATGATTGGTGTATGGCGGTCTGGCGGCTTCTCCAAGCAGCTTGTTATGGCAACTTGAAGATATTGTCGGGTTGTCTTCTGCACATTGTAGTTGTCGGGCGGTTAGTCTAACCGTGCGGCTTATGCGGCTTGTATAGATGCTTGTTCCTGTAATTATTAGTCCAACATTACTTATTTGTAATCTCTCTTCTCTACTCCATTCTATAAAAGTGAGGTCATACATTTATAATAGATATCTTTTTGCATAATAAAAATTTTGTTACTCCAAATTTTTGGTCTACTTGTTTTCTGTTCGCACATGGTATCAGAGGACTCGATCTTTTCCTCCTGATTCTGTGAGCTCTCTTTGTCTGCACGACCTCTCCGCGCGGCTTGATCCATCTTCTCGCGACCTGTCTTCGCGACTTGTTTCTTCCCCCGATTTGCACCCTGTTCGCGCGGCTTCTTTCTATCCTTGTCATTGTTATTTTGTGTGCGCGACCTCTCTGATTCCCCTTTCTTCACGCCGCGACCTGTTCTTAAGTCGCCGCGACCTGTGCTTAGTCGCCGCGCACTCCTTTTCTAGCCGCTCTTGTTCTTAAGTGGTCGCGACCTGTTCTTAAGTCGCCGCGACCTGTTCTTGTTTGTCGTGACTTGTTCTTCTTGCCGCGACCTGTGCTTAGTCGTCTTGCCCTCCTTTTCTAGCCGCGATTTGTTCTCGTGCTCTCTGCTCTCTTCTATGGCACCCTCTGATATCTCTACCACCACTACTCTCGTTGTCGCTCCTCCTCCTACTCCTCCTAATCCTTCGGGCAACCTTGGCACCGTTTCCAAACTCATCGGTCCCAACTACCCGGACTGGAGTGTCTCCTTCACTTTCCTTCTCCGCTCTCAACGCAAACGTCATCATCTCACTGATGACCCTCCTCCGCAAGACTCTCCTCTCTTTGATGATTGGGATGTCAGTGACGCTCTTGTCCGCACATGGCTGGCTAACAGTCTTTTTATGAATGCCTACCTGTCATCCGTTATGATGAAACGGTCAAGGCTGTTTGGCTTCATCTTGCAGCTCTCTACTCCAAGGGGGCTCAGACGTCTCGCATCTATACTTTGTATGCGGACCTCTTTGTCCGTCCTTTCATGTCTCCTGCTGCTGCTTACCAACAAGTTCAGGCTCTCGGAGCCGAAATTCTACAGAATCGCTCCTTCTCTGTGGATCTGGCTGAGCAACACAAACACTTCCAGGAGCTTCTGGTTGTGTGCTACCTTCTGCGACTTCCTGAGTCATATGACATGATCCGTCAACAGATCATTGGCGAGGCGGAGTCTCCTACCCTGAATGTCATTGTTGCCCGCATAGCCGCGGTTACCTCTCTCCTACAACGTCCGTTGTTATCCTCCCCTCCTCAACTGGACAACTACGCTCACCAGACTCAGCGGAGTGGCTCTGGTGGCCGCTGCCACCAATCTGGCGACCGCGGTGCTTCCCGTTTTCTCTGCTCTCATTGTGGCCGCACCGGTCATACGGTTGACCGCTGCTGGAAGAAGCATCCTCATCTTCGACCAACTGGGGACGCTTCCACCTCCTCTTCGAAGTCGTCCGCCTCGGTGGTCACGTCATCAGGTAGTGCCCACGTCGCTACTCAAGCTAAATGGCTGATCGACTCCGGTGCTACCAATCATATGACCGACAATCCGCAGTGTTTTTCTCTCCCAGAACAACATGATCGGTTGAGCCCGGTCTTCATTGCGGACGGCTCTCCCTCACCGGTCAATGGAACAGGAGTGGTTCAAGTCACTCCGTCTTTTCGCTTGGCGGACACCCTCTACGTGCCCAAGTTCCATTGCAATTTGTTATCTGTTACTTCTCTTTGCAAGCAACTACAGTGCTCCATTACATTCACTTCTACTTTTTGTTCTTTTCAGGATCCGGGCTCCAAACGGACGATTGCTACTGGGACTGAGAGCGGCGGCCTCTACTTCCTCAACAATGTTTCTGCGTTGTCTGCCTTCTCCTCCTCTTCTACTGATCTTCTCCAGTGGCACCTTCGTCTTGGTCATGCTCCTCCACGACTTCTTCGTCAGCTTCTTCCCCACCTTCCTCAGCAGAGTCCTCCTCTCAACTGTGACGCATGTCAGCTTGACAAGCATCACCGCTCCTCCCCAGCAAAGCAAGGTCGTGGATCTTCCCGACCGTTTGATCTAGTTCACTCTGATATCTGGGGTCCTGCTCCTACCCTCACCGTAGGTCGGGGTAGTTCATTTTTTGTAACTTTTATTGACGATTTCTCTCGTTGCACTTGGGTGTATCTCTTAAAAGATCGCTCTGAATTATTCAATGTATGGACATCTTTTTATTTTATGATTAAGAATCAATTTGATATCTCTATTAAAATCTTTCGCTCTGATAATGCAAAAAAATATCTGAGTCATGATTTTTCCTCTTTCTGTATGACACATGACATTGTTCATCAAACTAGCTGTGTATATAGCTCACAGCAAAATGGCGTGGCAGAACGCAAAAACCGTCAGCTAATTGATGTCGCACACACTCTGCTAACTCAAATGCAGGTTCCTCGCTCCTATTGGGGCTATGTTGTTCTCATTTCCTGCTATCTTATCAATCGCATTCCCTCCACCGTTCTTCACGGCAAAACCCCCTTCTCCATTCTCTATCCGGGCAACCATCTGTTTCCTCTGCGTGTCTTTGGGTGCACAGCCTTTGTGCACTCTCCCTCAGCCTCACGTGACAAACTCTCACCACGGGTCACCAAATGTGTCTTTCTGGGGTACTCTACCACTCAGAAAGGTTATTGTTGATTTGACTCGGTTGCCCACAAGTAGTTTGTCTCTGCGGACGTCACCTTCTTTGAAAATGCATCCTACTTCTCTCACGACTCCTCTTCTCCTTCGGATGTTCCTACTTCTCATACCACCCCTTCCGTCCCCTCTATACCTGACGAGATTCCTCCACCTCCACCGTCTCCACCGTCTACTCCACCGTCTCCACCTCCCGAGATATCTCCCTCCTCTCCGCAGTCGTCTCTCTCTACTCCCGGGTCAGCTCTCTCTGCCACGGATGCTCCGGAAACTGAGGAACACGCCGACCTGGATCTTCCCATTGCTCTTCGCAAAGGGGTGCGGACATGTACCCAACATCCGCTAGCTGTTGTTGTTTCCTATGATCGTCTAACTCCTCGCAGGGTGTTTGCCTTGGCTATCTCTGTCACTGCCACTCCTCGCACCTACCAGGAAGCTCTTACTATTCTTCATTGGAAGACTGTCATGAATGAGGAAATTGTTACTCTCACTGAAAGGGGTACATGGACCATTGTTCCTCCCCCTTTGGGCACTGATGTGATTGGATGTCGTTGGGTCTTTGTTGTGAAGTTCCGTCCAGACGGCAGCGTGGATCGATACAAGGCCCGCCTGGTCGCCAAAGGCTTTACTCAGACTTATGGTGTTGATTACTTTGACATCTTCTCTCTCGTTGCTCGTCTTCATTCGGGTTCTTTTCTCTGTGGCTGTCAACAGGGATTGGCTCATTTCCCAGCTGGATATCAAGAATGTCTTTCTCTATGGTGATCTTCAGGAGGACGTTTACATGGAGCAACCTCCTGGGTATGTTGCTCTGGGGAAGACACGAGTATGTCGGCTGAAGAAGACCATCTATGGCCTAAAGCAAAGCCCTCGGGCTTGGTTTGACAAGTTTAGCGGCATTGTTGCGGTCATTGGTTTTGCAAGAAGTTCAGCTGATCACTCCTTATTCATCCGCAAAACCTCCTCTGGTATGGTGGTTCTTGTTGTATATGTGGATGATATTCTTCTAACTGGCGATGACCAGGCTGGGGTAGCTTTGACAAAAAAACACCTCCGTCAACACTTGGTCATGAAGGATATGGGCTCCCCCAAGTACTTTCTAGGAATTGAAATATCTCGGAAGCTCAACTCTATGGTCCTCTCCCAACGGAAGTATGCTCTTGATTTACTAAAAGAGGCAGGGTTGACTGGTGTTAAACCTGCTCGATGTCCCATGATTACTGGAGAAGATAAAACTTGGACAAATGACTCGCCTCATCTATCTGATACTACGAGGTACCGGCGTCTGGTGGGCAAACTCATTTATCTCATGGTGACCAGACCCTACATCTCATATGTTGTAGGCAAGGTTAGCCAATTCATGCAAGCTCCTATGGAGTGTCATCTACAGTCTGCCCTGAGGATATTGTAGTATGTCAAAGAAGCATCAGGAAAAGGATTGCTTTTTCAGAAAAATGGTCACTTGATGGTTGAAGCGTACTCAGATTCGAGCTATGTTGATGATAAAGGAGACCACAAGTCAACATCGGGCTTTTGCACATTTGTTGGAGGAAATCTTGTGAACTGGAAGAACAAGAACAATCTATTGTCTCCAGATCTAGTGCAGAAGCGGAATATCGTAGTATGGCGTTGACAACATGTGAGTTAAAGTGGTTACGGACTCTCATGCTTGACTTAGGAGAGGTCTACAACTATCATCTTCCTATGTTCTGCGACAACAAGGCCGCGATATACTCTCCAAAAATCTGGTCTTTCATGAAAGAACAAAACACATAGAACTCGACTGTCATTTTATTCGAGAAAAGATTTTGAAGAAACAGATTTGTACTTCGTTCATCACTTCTGACAACGAGTTGGCAGATATCTTCATCAAGCCGGTGTCCGCTTACTTGTTTCACATTTGCGACAAGCCGGGCATGATTGATATTTATGCTCCAGCTTGAGGGGGAGTGTTGCAGTATGGAAACCGGGCGGTCTGGCGGTTTGTCTGGCGTTCTGGCGACTTCTCCCAGTGGCTTGGTAGTCGGGTTGTTGATGATTGGTGTCTGGCGGTCTGGCGGCTTCTCCCAGCGGCTTGGTAGCATGGTTGTTGATGATTGGTGTATGGCGGTCTGGCGGCTTCTCCTAGCAGCTTGTTATGGCGACTTGAAGATATTGTCGGGTTGTCTTCTGCACATTGTAGTTGTCGGGCGGTTAGTCTAACCGCGTGGCTTATGCAGCTTGTATAGATGCTTGTTCCTGTAATTATTAGTCTCACATTGTTTATTTGTAATCTCTCTTCTCTCCTACATTCTATAGAAGGGAGGTCATACCTTTGTAATAGATACCTTTTTGGATAATAAAAATTTTATTACTCCAAATTTTCGGTGTACTTATTTTCTGTTCGCACATTTCGGTTGTTGCTGAAGGAAAAGGAGCTGATGGAAATAGAGTTTGAAAAAGGCACAGTTATGGGAAAATAGAGTTTGCGGTAAAAATTTACATGTGTAAAATGGAGTTTGTAGAGCTGTTCGAAAAGCAGTGCAAAACTAAAATCAAATTATTGTGACTTTAGCTCTCTTCCATATTTCAAATACGAGATAAAATATAGTAGCCAAGAGAAAATCCCAATAGCCAGCATCAAGTAATCGATCAATTCATGGGTTTCTTTCACAATTTTACCAATAAACAAAAGAACTAAAACAACCAAAATGAGAGATTTGAGAGAGGCAATCAGAAAAACCACAAAAGGTCTCCCAAGAACTTGAACATCAAATGAACATCCTTGCGGTGGATGAAAAATGGACTCTGCAAGCCGACACTGGATTGCACTCTCAATGCTCCTGCCATCAGAGGAGCAAGGTGCTCCAGCCACGAGAAAAAATTTTGATGTTGTGAAAAAATTCTGCAAAATTTTTGGCAAAAAATCTCGGTGCTCCAACCATCATAATCTCTATAAAAAAATAATTCTACAAAAAATCTTGCGGGAACTCCTTATTCCAAGAACTAGAGCCGGAAGAAGCGGATGGTGAAGGTCTTCCATGAAACTAAAGGTGAGGCCGAACAGATCAGATCCGCCTGGAGCAGCAAACTCTTGAGGGAAGAAGAACAGTGCGAGGCCGAACAGAGCAGATCCGCTTGGAGCAGCAAACTCTTGCGGGAAGAACAATGTGAGGCCGAACAGAGTAGATCCTCCTGGGGCAGAGATGGGAAGAGAATATCGGGATTGGGAGGGGTCGAGAGAAGGGTCGTTTCAAATGAGGAGACGTGCAGTTGAGATGCGTGAAACAGACAAAGCCTAAACGATATATCTTGGAAATAAATTCTTAACGATTTTTCTCGAGCATTTTCAATCAATAACTGTCCAAGCTTTCACAGACGTGCACAATTGTCGAACGCTCCCTCGCATTCAACGATATGTTTAATTGATCCATATGCATTAGCAGGAAAAGAAATCAAACACAATTTTGAAATTAACGACAAACAAAAAGTGTTATCTTAAGCAAACAAACTCGGATTTTTCTAGTCAAACAGTATGTAGCATAAATCAAACTAACACCAAAGAGCTGAGAGAGGAGTGGATAAACCTCAGATCATAGACAGTTAATGGCGCACAAGCTTAGGACAGTAGAAGAAGGCTGTGGTAGCAGTGAACTTGCGTCAAACAAAGGAGAAAAATCAGGCAAGTCGATGCAGTGGGACATTATTGTTAGTCGAGGAGGTCCAACGAAGGGCTGTTGGAGCAGGCGAACAAATCTGGAGGGAGGCGAGCAAACTGGCGGGAACGGTAGAATCGCTGGCTAGGAAGACGGCTCAAAATGACTCGTTGAAGCCTTCAATGGCATACGACCTACTCACAGATGTACAACCTTTGGCTCGCGAGAGGTGACCCAAGAAAGCAAGGAAGGAGGATTGGCGAGAGGGGAGGAGGCCCACCTACAAGAGGCGAGGGGTGTGGACAGCCAACAGAGATAGGCGAGACCTCTTTTTAGGCGAGACCTCCTAGGGGGCGAGATGGCCCACCGGGCGAGAGGCCGGCGAGACGGACGGGGTAGTCGTCTCGCCTGACAGTTCTTTCCCCACTCGCCACACGTGAAAAGAGATGTTTTTACCTTTTTACCCTCAAGGGGGATTTTACCTTTATGCCCCAGGTAATTTTACATGTCTACCCCGGGAGGTCTGCATATAGCTCTCCAAAACAGCGGAGTTTGGCTGTTCGCAGACCCGATCCAGGGTGTTTTGGTCATTTCAGGTTAATCCAGAAGTGTTATTTGCAGAACAGATTCAGAGGCCTATAAATAGACCGGTCAAGGTGCCTGAAAGAGGTTGTTGAACCTTTCCACTATCTTCCTCACAGGCACCTAGCTCAGCACTGGCTAGGGAGGGGAAGACCTTCAGTTCTTCCGGGTAAAGAGGTGGGACCTCCAAGCTGAGCCCCCTTGGTCTGTTTTCAGGTCTCCGACTCTCGTCAAGAGGGTAGCGCAGGGAGAGTACGTGTGGGTTGCATCCTGTTTCGAACTTTAGGAGGGATCAGAAAGCTGGTTCCAACATTTTGGTGCGGTGAGCGTGGACGCAGCCCTCAGGGAAGAACCTTGAGCAACCACATGGCGGGAAGTCAGGGAGAAGGAGAAGGAGAGGGGTCGGGCAACCCGGGAGGATTTGTCGGGAGAGAATAGTTCATGGCTTCAATCAAGGGGATCATGGATTTGCTGCAAGGGATCTCGCGACCGGGAGATTGTTCAACTCCTCTGCCGCAAGGGCCGGCTCTCGCAACACAGGAAGAACTCGTCTCGGCGCGAGTAGGAGAAGATGCCCCGGGGAGAAGGCCGGGAAAGGAGGTGATGGTGGAAGGGAGCGGGAGAGACATGGCGGGAAGGGAGCTGTTCCCAAGTCCGGCGAGTGCCATCTCGCCAGGAGAGGTCGTCGCGCGAGTAGGGGCGGCGAGACCGGCGGCGAGAGGGTCTCCTTTTTGCGAGCTAATCCTGTCAGCTCCCATCCCGGAAGGCTTCCGAGAGCCCGAGATGAACTACTATGTAGGGAAGGATGATCCCCTCCATCACTTGCAGTTGTTCGAGGACGCAGTTTTGATCAGGCCCATGACGGACGCGTTTAAATGTCGTCTTTTTGCGATCACTCTAAAGGACAAAGCTAGGGACTGGTTCCATCAGCTCCCGACAGGCTCGATATACTGCTTCGAGGACCTAAGTAGGAGCTTCCAGCTCCGGTTCTCCACATCTAGGAAGAGAAAAAGGAACCCGGAGTCGATCTTTTTGATTAAGCAGAAGGCGGATGAGTCGCTGGCTCAGTACGTGGATAGGTTCCAAGAAGAGATTTTGGATATACAGGAGGTGCCAGGGTTTGCCCTCCAGATGGCCTTTACTGTGGGACTACGGGAAGGTTTCTTCAAGATGAGCCTCACCCGGAAGGCGCCGCTGTCTTTTGAGGGCTTGATGGAGAAGGCGGCGAAGGAAATAGCGATGGAGGCGGCGAACCCAGCTTTTGCGAAGAAATTGGCAAGGCTTACCGAGGTGGAGTCGAGGGAGTCAGGTGGGAGACAACAGGAGGCAAGGAGAAGAGAGGAGTCGAGGGCGTCGGCGTATCAGGAGCTGGGGTGGAGGCAACAGGCCGGCCCGGCCCCAGGGCAAGGTAGAGGATTTCCCCAAGGGGGGAGGAATCAACAAGGAGGACCGGGAAGGTTTCACCAGCAAGGGTGGGGATATGGTCATAGACCTCTCTTGCCCCCTCCGCAGCAGGCTATGGCCATCGGCCGAGGCAGAGGAAGAGGCCGGGAGAGAGGAAGAGGAGCAGGAGCAGGGAGAAGGAGGAACCCTCAGGAAGGAAGGCAAGGGGGGGAGGTGGCGTTGCCATATTCTGACTTCCACGAGGAGGAAGGTCACGCAACGGCTACCTGCCCAGATTTCTTGGAAATAAGGAGAACTCGAGGGGCAGGAGAACAGCAAAGACCGGTACGGATAGAGGAAGTAATAGCTACAGGAGAAGAGGATCGATGTGTGGATCGAACGGACGAAGGGGATCGCGGAGGAATTGGAGTGATCAATGGGGGGGGTGGATAGAGGCGGCCCGAAAGGCGAGCCTTCACACTATGTACCGCCGAAGCGTCGCCTCGACGTCACAATCCCCTCCCCCAGATGAAAAGATTACCTTTTCAAGGAAAGACATGCCGGACCATGAAGACCCCTTTTGTGATGCGCTGGTGATACGGACCGCCATCGAGAACTTCACGGTGTCACGGATCCTGGTAGACAATGGGAGTTCGGTGAACGTGATTTTCAAAAAAGCATTCAATGGGAGGGATGTCCCGGAGGGTGCTGGCGGCGGATGGACCACTGTTTGGGTTCTCAGGGGAGAGGAAAGAAGTCGAGGGGGGAGTAGGACTTCAGGTGACCCTGGGAGGGATGTCCCGGAATTGCCGCTTTGTCATAGTGGATGCCCCCAGTAGTTACAACGCTATCTTTGGGCGCCCCTTGATCAGCGCTTTCAGATGCGTTCCATCATCGATTCACCAGTGCTTGAAGCTGAATTCAGGAGGTACCCAAATCAGGGTACGGGGAGATCCAAAGGCCGCAAGGGAATTCTACGTGACGGTAGTGAACACCATCTCCTGGCAGGAAGACGCGGAGGAGTTGGGAAAGAGGATGGAGCAATTACAACAAGAACGGGGAGGCGGAGAAGAGCGCGGAGAGGAAGGTGTCGGAGGAGAGGGAGAAGTAGTAGTGGTTGGAGGCATTGCGGGGGAGCCAGAAATGGCGGGAGAGGAGTTCGGGGAGACGGGGATGGTGGAAGGAAAGGAGAAGGAAGGAGTTGAAGGAGAGGGAGAAATGGTAAGGAACAGGGACATGGTGGAGAAGCTAGAAGTGGCTGGAAAGGAGGGAGAAGAGACGGAGGCGGCAGAGGAAAAGGATCCAAAAGAAGGGGAAGGGAGGAGAGAGAAAAGGAAGACGGAAGAAGCGGGAGGGTCGCCCGGGGAAGGGGCCCGGCCAGAAAAGAGAAGGGTCTCACGACAGGAAGAGGAGGACGCAAGCAAGTGGGAGATGGAGCAGCTGGGGGAAGAGATGATGATGGCCAACGTGGAAGGCGAAGCCAAGGAGCAGGACGCGCAGGCAGAACAGGAAGGGGAGGAAGAGCCATCGAGGCTGAAAGCGGCCGTGGAGGTCCTCGAGGTAGAGATCCATACCAAGGAAGCCAGAAAGGAGAAGATAAAAATCAGCGGCGAGCTCAGCCCGGAAGACCGTGAGAAGATCAGGGTCTGCGTGCAGAAAAATATTGACGTATTCGCGTGGAGCGCCGCGGACCTGCCAGGGGTCGATGCAGACGTCGTCTGTCACCGCCTCAATCTCGACCCCAACACTTGCCCCATACAACAGAAGAAGAGGGTCATCGCCTCCAAGATGGCCGGACCTATTAGAGAGGAAGTGGAAAAATTGCTTAAGGCGGGGTTTGTGTCCGCCTGTAAGTATCCGGGGTGGGTGAGTAATGTTGTAATGGTCAAAAAAGGGGAGGGTAGGTGGAGAATGTGTGTGGATTTTTCTCTTTTAAATAAAGCATGCCCCAAGGATTGTTACCCGCTGCCCCGAATCGACGCGCTGGTTGACTCAGCCGTCGGTTTCCCTTTTATGAGTTTCTTGGATGCATTTTCTGGATATTATCAAATACGCATGCATCCTCCGGACGTTAAGGACGTCACCTTCGTCACGGAGGATGGATGCTTCTGTTTTAATATGATGCCTTTCGGTTTGAAAAATGCGGGAGCAACCTATCAAAAAATGATGGATCGGATCTTCCGAGAACAGAGAGGGAGGAACCTCGAGGTGTACGTGGATGACTTGATGATCAAAAGCAAGAACCTCGGAGCTCATGTCCTAGATCTGGAGGAGACCTTTGAAACCCTAAGGAAGTATAAAATGAGACTCAACCCTCTGAAATGTGTATTCGGAGCCAATAGGGGAAAGTTCTTCGGACATCTTCTCACTCCATCCGGAGTGGAGCCCAACCCCGAGAAAGTAAAAGCAATCCTAGAATTGGAGTCCCCTAGAAATGCTAAGGAGGTTCAGCGTCTCACTGGCAAGTTGGTCGGGCTAAGCAGGTTTCTCTCCCGAGCCGGAGAGAGATGCTCGTCTTTCTTTCGGACGCTGCGAGGAGGCAAGAGATACGAGTGGACCTCGGAATGTGAGAAGGCTTTCCAGGCTATAAAACAACAGCTTACCCAGACGCCCTTACTCCAGGGACCAAGGGAAGCGGAGATCTTGTTTTTATATTTGGGGGTAGGGACTGGGGCAGTAAGCTCGGTTCTTGTGCGAGAAGAAGGGAGGAAGCAATTTCTGATCTATTACGTGAGCAGGGTCCTGAAGAAAGCGGAGCTCGGGTACCCCATTCTTGAGAAGTTAGCATTTGCCCTCATCATCTCGGCCCGAAAGCTCAGGCCGTATTTTCAGGCTCATTCCATTCAGGTGGTAACAGATCACCCCCTCCGTCGCATCTTGGAGGGGGTAGAACATTCCGGGAGGCTAGCAAAATGGTCAATAGAGCTCAGTGAATTTGACCTCGTCTTCGTTCCTTGGCTCGCCATAAAGGCACAGGCGGTAGCTGATTTCCTGGTGGACTATGTAGTTGAGGTCCAGGAGACGGAGGTCTCCCCTCGGGCAACCTGGAAGATGTTAGTGGATGGAGCGTCGGGGATTAATTCCTTTGGAGGAGGGATGGTCTTGATCAGCCCGGAGGGGACCCGGATTGAGCAGGCCTTGAAGATTCATTTCACGATTACCAACAATCAAGCGGAATATGAGGCGGTCATTGCGGGACTCAGGTTAGCCCGGGAGCTGGGCATACAAGACATTGAGGCCTCGACAGACTCCATGGTGGTGGCAGGCCAGATCAAAGGGGAGTTCGAGGCGAGGGAGCCCACCCTCCGTTTGTATCTAGGAAAGGTCAAGGACATCATAGGGCAGTTCCGCAGCTTCTCAATTCAGCACATCCGAGGGAGGAGAGCACTGAAGCTGACCAACTCGCCAAGCATGGCCCTCGAGCCGGGGGAACAATGACGGAACTCTTCAGACCGTCTATAGAAGAAGGGGAACTCATGGAAGTATGCCAGCAGAGGTCGTGGATGGACCCCTTCATCACCTTTTTGGCATCGGGACAGTTACCCGCGAAGGAACTCGACAAGAAGCATATCAGATACAAATCGGCGTACTACCTGCTGAAGGATGGGGTTTTATATCGCAAGACCCTGTCAGGTTCTGGCCAGATGTGTGTCAGAGGAGGAGGTTCCCAAGGTTCTGCAGGAGATTCACTCGGGAGAATGTGCGAGTCACTCGGGGAGCCGGACATTAGAAGGGAGGGTGCTGAGACAGGGGTACTTCTGGCCTACCCTCAGGAAAGATGCGGAGGAATTCGCGAAAAAGTGTCAAAAATGCCAGGAGTACGCCCCCCTTCAGCTCCTTCCGGCCCAGAGGTTGCGGACCATCACAGCTCCCTGGCCATTCGCTATATGGGGGCTAGATCTGGTGGGCCCCTTTCCCCAAGCAAGTGGACAAAGGAAATTCCTGATAGTCATGGTGGACTACTTTTCGAAATGGCTGGAGGTGAAGGCGTTGGCTAAGGTAACATCGCAGGTGGTCAAGAATTTTGTATGGGGGGAGATCATCTGCCGGCATGGGTTGCCCCTAGCCATTGTGACAGATAACGGACCACAATTTGCAAGTAGAGAATTCATGGATTTCTGCATTCGTTTGGGAATAGATCTCCGCTTTGCCTCTGTTCATCATCCACGGAGTAAT
Organism: Platanthera guangdongensis; assembly: GCA_039583875.1. Lineage (NCBI taxonomy): Eukaryota > Viridiplantae > Streptophyta > Magnoliopsida > Asparagales > Orchidaceae > Platanthera > Platanthera guangdongensis. The sequence continues at coordinate 105,802,274 of CM077153.1, forward strand.
GGACAGGTAGAAGCAGCTAATAAGGTCATTGTCAATCTATTGAAGAAAAAAGTGGAGAATTTGAGGGGGAGCTGGGTGGAGCAGCTGCCTTCAGTACTGTGGGCCTTGAGGACCACACCGAACACCGCCACGGGGGAAACCCCGTTTAAGCTCTCTCATGGCTCAGAGGCTGTCATACCTATCGAGTTTGAGGTCACATCACCGAGAGTAGCAGTTGCGAGGGAAGGAGCCGAAGGTTGGAGAGCAGAGAACGAAGAAGAACAGAGACTCTCATTGGATCTCGTGGAGGAGCTCAGGGATTTGGCGATGGTCCGGCAGGAGGAGGTCAAGCGCCGGATGGCAAAATACTTCGACAAGCATATAAGGATCAGGCAGTTCGAGAAGGGAGATTTGGTCCTAAAAAAGGTAGATGCAGCAGGTAGAGGGGCCTCCGTGGGGAAGCTCAATCCCAATTGGGAGGGTTCTTTTATAGTAAAAGAAGTCTTAAAGTCAGGAGGGTACCACCTCCAGGATGTGGACGGGGTATCCCTCGAGCGTGCCCGAAGCGGTGATGATTTAAAGAGATTTTACCTGTATCACCTTCTGTCCATTGCACTTTTTATTATTGTACAACGCTTGCTATTTTGATGTGATGAAAGCGTGGGTGACCTTTTTAGGGCACCAAGGGTGAGATGGTTTGGAGAGGAGAACCCGAGCAGACCCGCTGACCAGGCTCTCATCTAGTTGGCAAGGCTGTAGGCTCACTCGGTGGTTGGAGATGGTTTGGAGAGGAGACCCCGAGCAGACCCGCTGACCAGGCTCTCATCTAGCTGGCAGGGTTGTAGGCTCACTCGGTGGTTGGAGATGCTTTGGAGAGGAGACCTCGAGCAGACCCGCTGACCAGGCTCTCATCTAGCTGGCAGGGCTGTAGGCTCACTCGGTGGTTGGAGATGGTTTGGAGAGGAGACCCCGAGCAGACCCACTGACCAGGCTCTCATATAGCTGGCAGGGTTGTAGGCAGCTCACTCGGTGGTTGGAGATGGTTTGGAGAGGAGACCCCGAGCAGACCCGCTGACCAGGCTCTCACCTAGCTGGCAGGGCGGTAGGCTCACTCGATGGTTGGAGATAGTTTGGAGAGCAGACCCCGAGCAGACCCGCTGACAAGGCTCTCACCTAGCTGGCAGGGCTGTAGGCTCACTCGGAGGTTGGAGATGGTTTGGAGAGGAGACCCCGAGCGGACCCGCTGACCAGGCTCTCATCTAGCTGGCAGGGCTGTAGGCTCACTCGGTGGTTGGAGATGGTTTGGAGAGGAGACCCCGAGCAGACACGCTGACCAGGATCTCATCTAGCTGGCAGGGCTGTAGGCTCACTCGGTGGTTGGAGATGGTTTGGAGAGGAGACCCCGAGCAGACCCGCTGACCAGGCTCTCACCTAGCTGGCAGGGCTGTAGGCTCACTCGGTAGTTGGAGATGGTTTGGAGAGGAGACCCCGAGCAGACCCGCTGACCACGCTATCACCTAGCTGGCAGGGTTGTAGGCTCACTCGGAGGTTGGAGATGGTTTGGAGAGGAGACCCCGAGCAGACCCGCTGACCAGGCTCTCATCTAGCTGGCAGGGCGGCAGGCTCACTTGAAGACAACTCTAAGGGTAAGAGCTCGCGAGGGGAAGGGTCCATATTCATCAGAAGGTTGGTGGAAAATCCCTAAAAAAGAGAGGGGCCAGGAATCAGGCCAGGGAAGAGGGTCCCTGGCCGGCACTCGTCATGGGTGGTCTCGCGCCTGGCGAGGGGACCTTCCTTATTCAAGGCACAAGCGAGCCTTAGAAGGCGGAACCTGCCAAGCGAGACGGCTGGTCTCCAGGGACTTCAACGCAGGAAAATCTTGCGGCGAGACGAGCGCTAACGGTCAGTTGATCTCGTGGATAGCATGGGCGAAGAGAGATCCAAAGTGTGTCTCGCGCTCTTGGTTAACTATCAAGCGAGGCGGCGGAAGATAAAAGCAGTGATTAAATAGCATCTAAAAAAATTTTCTCGCGCTTTTGACTAACTATTAAACAAGACGACCGAAGAAGGAAGCAACAATTAATGTGTAAAAGGCTTTAACAAAATATCCTTGGGACGAGAACATCTCGCTTTCCTTTTTCGAAGAATTGTCTATCAAAATTACAAATACTAGACAAGAAAAGAAGAAAGGTGAGAGAAGCCACTGCAGTTGATGATGCGCTACTCGCTGTCAGAAGAAGAGTTGTCGTTCGTCTCGCCGTACAAGCGAGGAACCAGGTCGCGGACAGTTACCGTCTCGGCATCCTCGCGCACCACCCCCAGCTCCTTCATCATTTGAAGAACAACCTCCGCCGTCTTGATGTTGGAGTCTCGGCAAATGGCGTCCACCTCGTCTACGGAGTAGCGGGAGGGAACAGGAAATTGGTCCGAGGGGGGTGTCGCGTTGTTCCGGAGGCGGAGATTTTCGGCTTTCAACTTCTTGTTCTCTCCCTCCAACTCTTCAATGCGCGAGCGCATCCTGTTGGCCGTCTCGGCATCCTGCGGGAGGAGAGCGAGTAAGGGACTATAAAAAGCAGTAAGACTAGCGAAGCGACGGAGAGAACTTACCACGCCACCCTGGCTCTGCGCGAGGAGGTTGTCAGCAACAACCAATCGCTTCTCCAGGTCAAGGGATTTCTCTCGCTCCGCGGCGAGACCGGCCTCCGCCTCCTTCCACTTCCTGTTGTTGAAAACGAGGCGGCGCGAGACTCGGTGCGCGAGCTCCAGGGAGCGAAACTGAGAGTGGGCACTTTTTAGAATGAGATCCCGCGATGCCTCGTTATCTGCGGGCTTGGAGCCAAGGCCGCCATACAGCCCAAACCCTAAGGAGAAGGCATGACTGGTGGGGGGTCCTGCTCTTTCCAGGAAGGGAGAAGGGTAGACACCGACACGCGGTTGGTGTCTTTGTCCCATAAGAGAACCGGCTCGCCGACGTCATCATCCGTCACAGGCCCCATATTGTAATTAGGGTGCGAGGCGGGAGTCGGGCGGCTGGATGAGCCAGTCTCGCCAGGAGGGAGCTGAGAAGGCTGAACATTGCTGGGGGCAGCTGGCTCTGAAGAGAACGTCTCGCGGACGGGCGAGACGGGTAGTCGGGGAGGCGAGGGAGACGATAGAGAGATGGGGGACAGGGACCCCGCTGGCTCTTTTCTTTCTTTGGCAGATTTTTCCTTTTTGAAGGACACGGACTTTTTCTTCTTCTTGGGGCTGAGGCGAGAAGTGCCCTCGCCCGCGGGCCTCTTCTTGGGGGCAGGTGTCAGCGTGTCCTTCGATGCCTCCGCCGCCATACTCGCCAAGGCGAGAGCTCGGTTACTTTGGTAGGGGGGATGGACGGGGACGGTCCTCTCTCCTAGATAAGGTGACAGTCAGCGGGGAGTGAGAATTCACAAGGATAAAGAGGGAAATAGAAGAGTACCTTCGCCGGGGAAGACGGCGGGAAGCGAGTCGAGGTCTCGCCGAAGGTATTGGACTTCGAAATTCTTCCCTGCGAAGAAATCGCAGAGATCTTTCTCGGCACCCCCCACCTTGGGGGTGTCATAATAGCTTTCGGCGGGAGACACGGGGGCGAGAGGGATACCTCCCAGATCCCAGCGGAGGAAGACAAATCGAGTCAGCCAGTGGTGGTTCTTGTTCGGCGTCTCGCACACCTTCAGGCCTTGGCCTGTGAAATAAGAGATGTCGTCGTCCTTTGCGTGGTAGACAAACAGCTTGCGGAAGGCAGTTAAACTAAACTCAATGCGCTCTCGCCGCAGGTAACAGGCGAAAGCGATCAGCATGGAGATGGCGTTGGGGTTGAATTGGGCCGGGACGACCCCAAAGTACTTCAGCACTAGCTTGACCTCCGGCCAGAGGGGAAGCCGCAGCCCCGCCTCGAAGTGCGAGACGGGGAAGGCCAGCTCGTTAGGGTAGAAGGTGTTGATGCATTCGCCAACTTTGGGCAGGCGAGACAGATAACCGTCGGCGAGATACTCGCTGGCGAAGCGAGCGTGGTCTTCCTCTGGCAGTCTGCCGAGAGGGAAGTCGTGGTCCACGAACCGCTTTCCGCAACGGCTGCGCCCCTCGCCCTCTTCCATCTATTTCTTTCCCATGGCGGGCGAGAAAGCAACAAAAGGAGAGGACGGTTCAGAGAGAGAGACGCGAGATGAGGAGAGAGACGGGAGCCGCGATCAAAGAAACGGCTTAGAGTAACAAAGGCAGAGAAAGGCCTGGGTTGGAGATATTTATAAGGGATAAGGGAGAGAGGGGATTAAGCGGGAAAGTCAGGCGGCGGGAAATGAGGAGACACCCCGACGCTTCATCTCTCTCTCTCTCTCTCTCTCTCTCTCTCTCTATCTCTATCTCACTCTCTCTAGAACTCAAGAGGCGGGGGCGCCGCAGCAATCTTTTCGAGGCAAAAGCCATCATTATAAAACTAATCGGAAAAATAGATAATCATGATAATGATGAAAAGACGGCATGATATGACCAATACAGTACCAAAAGTTTAAAATAGATCATCCCGCAGAAGGGGACATCTCGCCCAAATAAGTTTTATACAACGCGTCAGTAATTAAACAGCTAAATTGACAGAAATACAAGGAGGGCCTGGAGAGGGCGAGACGGGACCGCGACAGTTTAGTTCCGCACACAATGCCAGCGGCCATCTTTACCTCCCGCGCATGGAGGGCGGCCAGGAAGGTGAAAGGCGCGAGCAGCGATCACGCCGCGGCGCGCGAGACGAAGATGTTTGTCCGTCTCGTTTAAGATGGCTTGGGGGTCGGTCCCGTCTAGTACCCCATCCGCTTCCATCCTGGCGGAAAGGCGGTGGTAATCTGCTTCTATCCACTCCATGCGCCGGTCGGAGGCTTGCTTCTCCAGCTCCATCTCGCGGATTATGTGCATATATTTACGGAACATCCTGGCTGTCCTCCGCTTCAATTCCAGGGGGTTCATGTGATCACCCAAGTAGTCCTCGATCTCGCCAGGATGAGGAAGAGGCGAGAGGGGGGGAGACGCGGGAGCTTCTTCAGTATCGGAACCAAATTGGACGCCTGCGGAAAGAGCGAGAAATCACAAGCAAGGATGAGCCCGCGCGAGTCGGATAAAAGAAGGCGAATCAACGGGAAGGCGAGAAGGGAGAAGATCTTACTGGGGATGCGAGGGTTCCCCACAACTCGCGAGAGATTTTCTCTCCGCGAGGGGGGTGGGGAGGCTGCCTTGGGCGAGTCAGTGCGCTGAGGAGCTGGGTTTATATTATCCGGAGGATGGGCAGGCACAGGTGAATCAGCAAAACTTCCCTGAAAAAGCGTAGTCAGCAAGCGAGACCAGAGAAGGGAAAGAGCAATGTGATTACCTGCTTCTCTTCGGAAGAAGCGAATGGGTTGTCTGTTGAAGGGGCAGAGGAGGTCGCGCCCGCCGAGAGGGGGGGCAGGCGGCTTTCGTCTTTTTTAGGCGAGAGGGCGGAGAGGCTAAGGGAGGAGTGCGCCCCAGATCCGGGAATAGGGCGTCTGTGTTAGCTTTGTTTCTCCTTCGCACAATCGCGAGGCGCTCGCGGAAGCTTTGACTGTGAGACATTCTGAAGGAGGAAGAAACGAAGGCTAAAAGGTCCCAAATAAAGACTGGGATCTCATATTTATAGGCCCCATAGGGGGGGGGACCCACCAAAGATTCAAATTAAGGAATCCTAGCAACGCGAGCCACGGTTGGACTATCTTTCCGAGGTTAGGGCAACCTCAAAAAGAGCGGGGATTGTGTACAACCTTGGGCTCGCGAGAGGTGACCCAAGCAAGCAAGGAAGGAGGATTGGCGAGAGGGGAGGAGGCCCACCTACAGGAGGCGAGGGGTGTGGACAGCCCACAGAGATAGGCGAGACCTCTTTTTAGGCGAGACCTCCTAGGGGGCGAGATGGCCCACCGGGCGAGAGGCCGGCGAGACGGACGGGGTAGTCGTCTCGCCTGACAGTTCTTTCCCCACTCGCCACACGTGAAAAGAGATGTCTTTACCTTTTTACCCCCAAGGGGGATTTTACCTTTATGCCCCAGGTAATTTTACATGTCTACCCCGGGAGGTCTGCATATAGCTCTCCAAAACAGCGGAGTTTGGCTGTTCGCAGACCCGATCCAGGGTGTTTTGGTCATTTCAGGTTAATCCAGAAGTGTTATTTGCAGAACAGATTCAGAGGCCTATAAATAGACCGGTCAAGGTGCCTGAAAGAGGTTGTTGAACCTTTCCACTATCTTCCTCACAGGCACCTAGCTCAGCACTGGCTAGGGAGGGGAAGACCTTCAGTTCTTCCGGGTAAAGAGGTGGGACCTCCAAGTTGAGCCCCCTCGGTCTGTTTTCAGGTCTCCGACTCTCGTCAAGAGGGTAGCGCGGGGAGATTACGTGTGGGTTGCATCCTGTTTCGAACTTTAGGAGGGATCAGAAAGCTGGTTCCAACAACAGAGGCTCGTCGACGCCGCTGGAAAAGGGAAACAATCGAAACTGAAGCGCTGGAGGAAAACGACAAAGACTGCATTGTCTTGTCGTTTTCTTCTTTTTTTCATGTTAGCTTTAACCGGGGGGATCCAATTGCTTTTATAAAAGAAAAGGGGTTTTAAATAAAGACTTGATGAGAGGAGAGGGGTTACAAAAGTTGGCATATGTTTTGATTAAAGAACGGATTGTTATAAGGAGTTTTGTCATTAAAAGGCTAAATATTTAAAATGGAGGTTTCAAAGGATGTATTAATTAATTTCAGAATATATTTTCTTTTTCTTTTTAAAAATATCAAATAAGTTAATTCATTTGCTTGCTCAATTTAACACTACTACTAATTTGATTAACCTATACATTCATGATAATATTAGTCGGTCATACCAATAAGTCGAACAATGATGCGCAAGTAACATGTGAGATACAAAATGCATGAAAATTAAAACATAAAATGTGTGAAGGCATGCGCAACAAAAATACTGAAAATAAAGTAAAATAAAGATGCAAGCTTGGGTTGCATCACATGCCATCACAGTGTCACTGAGCAGCTCATCCGCACTCTCGTGGCCACGCTCACTAATCATACTAGTGACGTTCTCCGCATGTATCATACAATCAGGGTTGAAGTCAACTCCAAAATCAAGTGGACACTGAGTTTCTTCAAGGTGAGATGAATCAAACTCAGGTGTTTAGTCTCTTATGTCAGTGGGAGCTCTACTCAACGAAGCGGTGAATTAACCTAAATCCTTAGGTATTCTTTTTAAGGCGTTCGTTATGTGAGCCAAATCAACATCAGAGCGATCGAATTGCTCTAGAACCCATTGTTAAAATTCGGCTTCCGTCAAATTCGTTTTCGGAACATTAAGAAGCTCACTACACTGATGTTATCAAGACGGTCGTCCATAACATATTCAGGTCATGCTCGTGGGTGAACATGGCCCCTATGAACGTGCGGTGGTGGTCAAGCATATACAGACTCGGGTTCCTCAAATAGAGGAGATGCGTAGCGATGATGACCTAAACGATACTCAACTTTATCATCACAAAGTTGTGTCAAAGGATCAACATGATCCGCTCGAGCGTGGGGATAAACACGACGATAATAATCATAATAATATGAAGATCTCTCAAAAGACACTCTATGGGATCGAGTGTAGACAGATTGTGGTTCCTCAAATAGAGGATTAGGGTAGTGACGACCACTATGACATTGAGTGATGTGGAATTTAGTCACGTGTATTTTAAACTAAGCTATAACTTGGGTTTAGATACCAAACTGACGCAGGAAGGACTGTGAAAAAGAATGTGTTGGCGCTAATGCCAATTCTAAGTGACTGTAATGCAAGACGGATTCAAACAAATGCAATCAAAATGAGGCACAAATGAATTTAAGATTTTCAATCCGCAATTAATGTTAGCACTAAATTTATACACAACTAGCAAAGCAACGCAATGTTCACAATAATTTAAAGAACATTAGCAAAATCTCAATCGCTTTCACATAAGTAGCTATCAACTACAAATTTCACAAATGTAGAATAATAAGATCAAGGAAAATTATATAATAGCACAACAAGATTAGTTCCCAAGCAGTTACAACACTCACCCAGTAAACAATAAAAAAAGAGAAACGCAATACTAAGATATAATCACATGAGATGGGCTCCAGTAGCGGCGAGTGAAGACAAGGAGCTGTTGCTAGGAATAGAGGGGTACTAAATAGGGTTCTAAGCAATTTTGTGGTTGCTAATTGGGTCAAGGAAAGGCAATTCCTACAATGATTTGGCCTCATAAATGTAGGGATTGTTGTTGGAGTGATTGCGGGAGTTCCAGAGAGTGAATACAGGGCCAACGAGATTGGGCAGGGACCCATAAGGCCTTCCTTGACTGGGAAAGGTTGAAAACAGGATATTCTGGTTAAGACGGGGCTGAACAATGACTTACCAGACTGTGACGGTGGCTGGAGGTACTCCCCTTGAGGAAATAAGGTTGGACGGGATCTTTTGAAGGAGATATGATCAAAAAGGGCTTCCCAGTTGGACAAGATGATAATGGACAGGGTGTATAGGGTAGAGGAGATGGTGAGGGCTTGTGGCGTCAAGCAGGGTTTGGGCGGACGACAGACTAGTGCGGGGAAGATGATTGCGTAGGATGCAAAGGCTTTTAGGGAAGAATCTGGAGGATCTTGATCAGCCGGAGGATGGGGCTATGGTAATTAATGGCGAGAGGGTAGCGCACAAGAAGTTTTTTTGTGATGGAAGAGTGGACTTGCGGTAATATGCATACGGGTTATATGCATATGGGAAGGAGATAATTGTCGGCAAAGGCAACCAAAAGGGTCGTGGGAGAAAACAGAGGAATAATAAAAAATGAAAATAACAGAAAAGGGCTAAACAAGGAATAAACTGGGGTGTCCACCCCGGGGTCTCGCGGCCTCGCATCAGAAATGATCTTCGGATCTGGATTAGCTCACAATCCAACAATCCCGGAAGGTGAGAACATCATCCCCTATTTATAACGAGATGGGTGATTGGGCATCTGGCATGAACGACATTGATTGTTTGTTATGTTTGGTGTCCTAAAACACTAAATACAAGCCCAAATAAAAAACAAAATACATAGAAATAGTAAAACAATGCTTCAAACACGTTTGCGGTCTCGGATCGTCAATCTGATCAATGCATCTCATGCAAATATTCAAAAATGGGTCCCGCTGAGTGGTGGCCCGATCTCCTTCATCAATCATTATCTCATGGTTGATCTCGATCCCCATCAAATAGTGACATATTGTCCTTCAACTTCTTGTTCTTCTATGTCTTCACCTTCATCTTCAGCATCCCCTTCACATAGTTCTTCTTTGAGTTGTAGCGGAGTAGTGGTTATAACTACCTAAGTAGGCTCAATTAAGTCGACCTTCTCCAAACTTGCAACTAAGCTTTTAGTTATTCACTTGGATAAGCCAAGGAGTTTTCCCTTCAAATAAAACAGTAGTTCCATCAAAAATAATGGGCATAGATTCCTCCAAACATAAACTTTTTTTATTACAGCACATATAAGCATTTTGCGTGATGACTAGTATCCAAGGAAGATACTCTAGTCAACTTTTATATCAAACTAAGCAAGAGATTTGCCATTTTTCAAGAAGCAACAATTGCTTTCAAAAATTCTAAAATATGAAATACTTTGAACCCTTCTTTTTAAAAGTTCATATAGGGTCATTTCAAAAGTCTTGTGGATTAAACATTTATTCAAGACATAAAAGACAATATTTACTGCCTTAGCCAAAAGTATATGGGTAAATTGGCTTCAACAAGTAATGTAAAAGTATATGGGTATATTGGCTTCAACAAGTAATGTAAAGGTATATGGGTAAATTGGCTTCAAAAAGTAATGTCTTGCCTGATTCAATGAGTGATCTGTTTTTTCTCTCAGTAACTTCATTTTGTTGTAGAGTTCTAGGAGAATAAAAACTATATTTAATCTCTTTACCTTCACAAAATTCATTCATTCTATGAGACTCAAACTCAATTCCATGATCGCCTTTAATCATAATCACAGAGGTGTTCATCACATTTTGAATTTGCTTGATGAAATTTGTGAGATTTTTGAAGGTATTAGACTTAGTTTTCAGAAATAATACACAAGTATATATTGACTAGTCATCCACAAATACAAATGAATATAAATTGTCACCTACACAACTCAAAGAGATGGGACCTAAGAGATTCATATGTAAAAGATGCAGGGTTTTTAGAGAACTATCATGAGGTTTAATCTTACAGAAAATTTTGTTTTGCTTACTTAGCTGGCAAGCTCTATAAGATTTCTCTTTAACATATTTTGCACTAGGTAAGCCTCTTAGTACATTATTATTAGCAAAGCATTGACGGATATTTAAAATTAAGGTGTGCAAATCTTTTGTCACAAATCATAAATAAATATAGAAGAATTAAAAAAAACATGCATCACTGGTGCTGCAATAAAAAACTACAAGATAGATATTATTTTTCTCACATATGAAAAGACGGTGAATCCATTTGCACTATCCATTATCCACCTCATGTCTTATGTGAAAATGATTTGATACCCTTCATACATTGTTGGCTTATACTCATGAGGTATGTGCTTCACCCACCCACCCACACCCCCCCCCCCCCACACCCCCCACCCACACACACACACACAAGCAACATGTGCAAAGGTAATATTCTCAGAAATTATTTTGGCACTCTTTGGTTCAGCCACCACTTGAGTCACTAAAGATAACTTTTGGAACCTTCCTTTTACTGCATTTAATAGATGATTTCAATTTTAGTTTGATTTGAAGGTGATTTGCAATATCTTGACCTAGGTATGGACATTCCTTTTCCTTTTCTGGAATCATCTGATATGATCCATTTCTTGAACTTTTTTACAATAAAACTCACAAGCTCGTCATCAATTATTGGTACAACCTTATCAGTTACATTGAATGCAGCTGATTTTTTTAGGAGTGGATATGTTTTTTCCTTCTGTTCAGTCTCTCCTCTTTGCTTGAGGAGTTCGTATGATAATAATTTTTTAAGGAGTGAAACTATGAGGAAATACATGATGTACTTAGGCATTACTCATTAGTGAGATTATGACTAAAGATAGGGCGCAATGGCGACATATGATCCATATAGCCAACCCCCCTATGGTGGGATAAATACTTGAGTGTTGTTGTTGTATAGCATATGAACTCTTTAATGGCCCGCGGCCTAAAGTCTCATTACCCAGGGAAGCATTTGAGAAGTTTATCATTTATCTCACTGATGGAGAAATTTTTTTCCAGCCTTCTGAGTACACTCATCATCTCATAAACACTTTCATCAATAGCTTTTTCGAAATTTTCCTACTGGGTGATGAGGAGAGATCGCTTGTCTTTCCTCTAATCAGCACTGCCATCCACTAATCTTAGAAGGGATTCTAAGATCTCTTTGGTAGATTTGCATTCTGCCACCCTTTGGTAGATATCATCAGACATGGACATATGGATATTCGTTTTTTAGCATTACATGACCAAACTCTTATATTACCTTCACATCATCCAAACATTGTCTTGGGAATTTCTCTTTCTATAGTGTTGTCTATCCTAGTGATAATGTAAGGACATGTAACAATGGATCCGAAGATATCTTCATCAATAAAATTCATGTATAGTATGATCTAGATTTTCAAAATGCAAACTTATCCAGATTGTACATTGGTGGTCTGGATGTTGATGCATGATCTCTGATCTAAGAGGTATTCATAATTGAATGATAGCTAACTTAATATTTTCAAAAATATAAAATCTTGGTTTATCAAAATAATAGCCCTTAAAGATAAGAATAACACTGATATTAATTAAAAGTACACAATATAAGATAAGAAATTACGCCCTAAAGAGAGCGTGTATAGAGCTATGTTGCACCTACACCGACACGGGACACGCGATACGACACGACACGACACGACACGCGACTTTTCAATTCTCAAAAAATACACGTCCGACACGCTGGGACACGTATATCAAAAATATTCATTTTATATAATTATGAAAATACTAAAACATTTAACAAAAAATTATAAAATTAACAATTAACAAATATTTAAATAAATTAAGTCATGTTTAAATATTACTCATCAAATATTCAAATGCAAAACTTAACAAATGATCAAAAAATGATAGAACATTAACACATTACCATTATATATTATCAGTAAAAATAATGTATTCACAAGCAAACTTTTTTCCCTACTTTCAATTTTTCCTTTTCTAGAGAAAAATATTTACGTCACTAGCAGATCCACTTTCACTACTTGAAATGTTAGAAAGGGGTAAAAGCACTTCCAAGACAAATTGTCACCCGTCTCACCATGAGTAGCTAACTTAGGAACACGCGTGTCTGATTGAGCGGGACACGCGTGTCCGATTGAGCGGGACACGCGAATCTCGCGTAAGCCAGCGTGTCGGATTTCCGACTCGAGGGTCGGATTCCCGACTCGAGTGTCGGATTTCCGACTCGAGTGTCGGAGAGTGTCGGAGAGTCGGACGAGTGTCGGACTCTCCGACACCGACACGCTGGACATTTTGAAGTGTCAATGCTTCATAGGTATAGAGTATATAAAAATTTCAACCATATAATCACAAGCACTATCATGGATTAAAGAAAAACAAAAACATAGCAGGTATAATGCCGTGTAAATCTAAATTATAGAGAGTGGTTCCCCAAAACACGGATACATCCTCACTTCTACCTCAGTGGGATTTCGTTACCTTTACTAGGTTCAAGTTTTTTGTTAAAGAAACTTTTGAAACCAATGAATCTTTTGTACAAATTCTCAAAACTTGTTTACATCAGTTTGTGGAAGCAGTTAATTTTTCCATAATAAGAGATCTCAGGAGAAGAGTGATATCTCTTTTAATAATTTTGGTATGGATCTAGTCAAGAGAGATTTACATGGATTGTTTCTTATCAGAATGAACACGAGAGCGCGAGAGAATTAGTGTTTGAAGGATAAGAGAATAAGAGTAAGGATTTGAGAGATCAGAAGGAGGAAAAGACCGAAACAAGTATATATAATCTATGAAGCACTGGTATGGGTACAAGTGCCGGGTACGATACGTATCTGGTACGGCGATGCATGAAAATAAAAAAACTGCATAGAAGTACGATCGGGTATAATGTAATTAACATTGACTTTTATAAATATACATTCAATATGTCCATGTATATATAGGCACATATACATGTATCTGCATGTTCATGTGTCTATATAAAAGCACATGTATATAGTAAAAAAACAAAATAATAAAATTCAAATCAAATTATTTATAGTTTTAACGAAAAAAACTTAAATCTAAAGCACATTTTGTTATTATAATAAACAAACACTGCTAGTTGTATTTATGGTTCACAACTTTTTCATTTCTAAAAGAAACAAATGTCTTTTCGTTACTTTAGAAAAACATACTATATCACAATATGCAAAACTATCTGGCAAGTCCAAGTGTATCTACAGACTAGAGTAACAGGTGTATTCGTCGAGTATCGGGTACGTACCGGTACCGAATACGTATCCAATACGGGTACGTGGCCCTCAAGAAAGTATAGGTGCTTCATAGGATATAATGAATTTCACCAACTGCTATAGGCATCCTAGATTAACTTCCCCAAGTTTCTCTTAATAGTTGAACTGCGTTCGGCAATTAGCTATCACAGGCATTAGAATATGACTTTATTCAGAGATCTTATTCATTAGTCAAAAGGATTCAACCAAGGACTTCTAATAGCTTTTTCTGCATAAATTTATTCAACGTCATGATTCATTCAGCTATCGGCTTCTGAGATATTGTTATTACTTATTAGCACATCCTCATTAGTGCAATAAAATTTGGCCCATGCCTTCTAATAGTCGTTTCCTTAGAAACATATTCAAATGTCGAGATCAATATGGCTATATGCTTATGAAATATTGTTATTAGCACATCTTCTCTTCATTAATCAAATAGAATCGATTAAAGACTTTTAAAGAACTTCAATACTCAATATTACTAGAGCTCCAATATTTAATCGACCAATGTCTTGTAATAACATCAGAATGTATCAAGCTCTGACTTGCATTTGAGGAGAGGCTTCTAATATCTTTTCTCGTGTATTTCTGTAAGCTCTGTTTTTATTCAATAAAGACTTAATATCTTGTCTTCAAGCTTTGACTTATATTCATTGAATATCTTCTAAGAAATACTACTATTGGCAAATACTATTCGACGGACGTCGACTGTTTGTATTTGACGAATTCTTCAATACTTGACAGATCGTTGGCCCTAACCACTGCCTAGATATATTACAAAGAAGATGCAGTCTTTCTACACAACTGTTAAAGGAAAACCGATATCAAATTAAATATAATCGGTTTTATCAAATCAAAGGAGTTTTTCCTACAAATACTATTTAGGCTCCGTTTGGCACGGTTGTGGCGGTCGTAAATGCATGGGTTAAAATGTCATTCGTTAAGGATTACCTAGCAAACATCATTCATTTAAACATAAAAGTGGACGAAGTTCCTTAGGTGAGCGTTAACGAATGACAATTTAACCCCATGTTCATGACCGCCACCACCGTGCCAAACGGAGCCTTAATAATTTCCCAAATACATAAATCAAACAGAATTCTCTAATAAATACCCGCAATAATATTCGAATAATAATGAAACTATTCGTTTACATAAATGAGTCAAGGCCTAAAATTCTCCTAGTCTTCCATACAGACTGTGATTTTTTGTAAGTCCCAACATTGACTCGTAAGATGATGTGGTTCAACCCCAACTACCATCCGACATTTTTTCTTCCCATTTTTCATTTAGGACAAGTTGAATAAGGAATTGTCAATTGAGAAATACATTCCTACATATTTATTTGGTAAATTCAACTATCAGTTACATTGGAACCAAACACCCAATACAAAAAATATAAGTAAAACCAATTTGAATTCCCAACACTAAAACCAAAGGCCCAATATTATTAAATATTACATTGGAACCAAAGGCCGAATATACAATTATGAAAAAAAATGCATTTAAATTCACACCAATGCCTTCAAACAAAAGACACAATGGATAAAAAGAAGTGAGCATATATCTATATCAAAACTATATCTTAAAAGACATTTTGAGCCACATGTCCACAATGGGATTTCTCTACGGCCGAAAAATTATAATTCAGGAGGAAACATAGCTACACCAAATGCTTCATGAGGTCGAAAGAAACTTTTTGCACCCATATTTTCTTTTTTGAATTTGAAATCGAAATTTTTTTCCCAAATACAAAAGACTTGCATGGCAGCCCATATTTTCTTACTTTTTCTAGGAGAACTACGGTTTTTACATAGGTGAGTAACAAAATGTCGGTTCTCTCCATCGAAGAAGAAATTATGTCAACTTGCAGCATGCTTTGCAAACATGGTACATCTAGCTGCCCTCTTTCTCTAGGGTTATTGTTCTTCTTTGTGTTCCAGAAGCTGAGGTAATGGTCATGGCTCGGGAAAGTGCCTCTGTATTTGTTCCATTGTAATATGCACTTCTTCTCCATCAGCGAAACTCCACAACATGCATCTGCTTTAGTCAGGCCCATTGTGTATCTTCTTCTTCCTCTTCTTCCACTTTTTCGGCTTTCAGAAATACTTCGGGTCCTATTTTTTTATATCTATGTTTGGTTCTGGTTGAAAAAATAAAACGCATGATTTTCATTTTTTTCAGATCTAAAGAAATCGAGGGCCTTCTTCCTCCTATTTCTGGGAAATAATATCATCATGTGCTTGGTTCAGGCCTAGATTTGAAGAAATCGCATAGATCCAGAGAAGACAAGCTGCAGATTTGGTATTCTTCCTTGTTTCAGATTTGTTTCTCAATTGAAAAGATCTAGAGTAAATCGCAGATTCCAAACTGAGCTTTATTCAGCTTTGTTGCCTTGGTATTCTTCTTTGTTCCAAACTGTGCTCAGTTCCAAACTGTGCTCGGTTCCAAACTGTGCTTTGGTAATCTTCATTGTCTCATTTAGTTGGTTTTGTTTATAGCATGAAATATAATAATTATCCTTGTTTCATTCAATTGGTAATCTTCCAAACTGTGCTTTGGTAATCTTCTTTGTTCATTCAGTTGGTTCTTGACTCAATTGAAAATATCCAATTATAATTTTTTTGCATGAAATATTTCTCATATAAGATTGATAAAATAGCATTGTTTGTGTTTAGGTAAGAAAGGCTCTTGAAATTCTAAAATAAAACAGTATGAATCATGTATCTAATTTAATATGTTGTTGATAATTATAACTTTGTAATGATTTCATTGAGATTGTGATTGGAGGAGATGTTTGCATTGTTCACTTAACTACACACTTCTTTTCTTATTGTATCTTGAACTAAGCTTAACCGCATTTTTACTTAACTTATTAAGAGTTTATCTAAAGAGAGAATAAAAAGTTGTGTTGTTTAACATGTGATTTTAGATTTCAATTTTCATGGATAATTTAGAGTTGCTAAAGAAACGTAAGAGAGATATCATTATAAAGGCAGTAGCCGCAGCGGCTCTTGGTGCAGCTGTAGTACAGTGGTAGTAATGGATTGCATTCCCAAAAACACAGTAGATGGTATAGACAATGACACCCTACGTAATGATTTAGACGAGGATGATTTACTCAGGGTCATGGATATATTGTGTCATGATAGTATCAAGCATGGCATATTCATGAGGCTACCTGACAAGTTGAAGGGCGCATGGTTGTGAATGCAGTTGGATCGTTAATTGGTGTTTTTGTTTATGGATGATGCACTTTTATCAAGATCATTTGTTATTTCTATTTTTTATTTATGGATGTTGAAAGAGCCCAAAGCTTGTATGTATATTTCAGTATGTAAATACAAGGAGAGAATACAAATATATAGGAGAGAAGAGAGAAGAATAAATCCTATACATGATGTGGGACTAAAGAAGGAGGAAGAAAAATAGGCCATCAAATGGGCCTTTTTACATGGGCTTTTCTAATAATGGACAATGTTTACGAATTAGAACATATTTATGTTAATGAACATCAATTATTAGTAGCATTTTGATTAAATGGTTCAATTTTAAAAACAATGAATTTTAAAAATTTCAATTCCAGAAAACCAATTTCATCGTGCTGTCGAATAATTTTTAGGCATCCATTCCAATTTTGTTCACTGAATTCCTTCCTACAGTTGAACAGTAGAATTGGTTTTCTACACAAAACCAATTCCTGCAGATATTGGTTTTTTGACCAAAGCGAATTCCAGAAAGTCAATACCTGCACGTCGAAAGAACCCTAAGACAACTTGGCACTGATATCACTTGAAGCACACGTAGTCGCAACCGATGGGAAGAATACAATGCGAAAATAGTTTTTTAATGCAATTTCAATTAAATAAAATGGCATTAGGATTAACAAACAAATTTGGAGTGCAATTTGCACAAAATTAGCAATTTATTTTTAGTTCACGACGCAAATCATCCAATGAACGACAACCCTGTAAGAATCAATATAACCTGAAGTACATATTAATCAAGAAAAAAATCAATTTAGAGGGGAAAGAAAGAAAAAAACAAAGGGAAAAAAGAAAAATAAATTTCCCTTAAAAACAAGGCTAATTACTTTAAACTATATGGAGTCGATCAAAAAGATTAAGGCTGCGTTTGACAACCCGGCGATACGCCGTTCCGGCTGGCTGATCCGGAGGGGAGGTGTTTGGGAAACCAGTGGGACGTCCGTTTTAGAAAGGCCGGCATGAAAAGGCAGTTTTGAAGTTGGACATTCGAGCACCAGCCGCTGTCTTGGGCCGGCCGTTTAGATTTTAATTACCCGTGTAAATAGAGGCCTCAAACCTTGTATATACTTCTTTAATGATAAATTACAAGTATGAATACATTTATATAGGAAGAGAGGAAGAAGAGAAATCTCAATCCAAGATGTGGGACAAATACAAAGAGAGAGAAAAGAGAGAAAAATTGGCTCTTAGATGGGCCCTTACTAAGGCTTTTCTAACACTCCCCCGCAAGCTGGAGCGTACAAGTCGTAGGCACCAAGCTTGGATAAAAACTGGTAGTATAGCGGCCGGGAGAGAGCTTTAGTCAGGATATCAGCAACTTGGTTTGTAGCAGGAACATCCTCCAAATCTATCTTCTTTGACTGTACTTTTTCCCGAATAAAGTGACAGTCAACTTCAATATGATTTGTGCGTTCGTGAAAGACCGGATTCTTGACAATATGTATTGTTGCTTGACTATCACAAAATAGGGTCGCCGGTGATGAGAGACGAACACCCAAGTCTCTCAGAAGGCTCTCAGGCCAAGTTAACTCGGAAACAACTGCAGTCATAGCCCGGTACTCGGCTTCAGCAGAAGAGCGAGCAACCACAGTCTGTTTCTTGCTACGTCAAGTTATGAGATGTCCACCGAAGTAAGTACAGAAACCAGTTGTGGAACGCCTATCATCAATGGATCCTGCATAGTCGGCGTCAGAGTACGCAACAAGAGATAAAGATGTGGATGGCTTGTACACAAGCCCTTGTCCTGAAGCGTTCTTGAGATATCGAAGAATGCGCTCGACAGCTTGAATATGAGATGTCCGAGGAGCATGCATAAAACGACTCACGACTCCCACGACAAAAGAGATGTCTGGTCGAGTAACCGTAAGGTAAATCAGCTTCACAACCAAGCGTCTATAATATTTAGGATTTATAAGCAGCTTATCGGAGTCGGAGCTGTGGGCCAACAGCTTGTGATTAGCGTCCATAGGAGTATCCGTAAGTTTGCATCCAGAATAGTCAGCATCATGAAGGAGGTCCATACAATACTTCCTTTGTGATAACACAAGACCATCAGGGCGTCGTGCAACCTCAAACCCAAGAAAATACCGAAGGTTGCCAAGATCTTTGGTCTGAAAGGCAGAGTTCAACTGTTGCTTGGTATGTTTTATCCCTGTAGTATCGTCGCCAGTAATGAGGATATCGTCAACATAGATAAGTAGGATCACAGTTCCGGTTGACCGGTGTCGGGTGAAGAAAGAGAAATCAGCCGAGCTTCGAATGAAGCCAATATCGCAGACAACCTTGCTGAATTTTTCAAACCAAGCGTGGGGGACTGTTTGAGACCATAAATAGATTTCCGAATATAACAAACCCGAGACTCCCCCGTGGTCTCAAACCCGGGAGGTTGGTGCATATAAACAGTCTCCTGCAGATCGTCGTTGAGGAAGGCGTTCTTAATATCCAGCTGATAAAGAGGCCAATGACGATGAACAGCCAAGGAGAGAAGAACGCGGACCGTGTTCAATTTGGCCACCGGAGAGAAGGTTTCCTCATAATCAAGGTCATGTTGCTGTGTAAAACCCCGAGCCACGAGGCGAGCCTTTAGACGCTCAGCGGCGCCATCCGCAGCATGTTTAATAACGAAGACCCACTTACAGCTAACACAGGGTTGGCCTGCAGGAAGAGGAACCAGATCCCAGGTCCTGTTGCCCCAGAGAGCCCGCATTTCATCGTCCATGGCCGCCGCCACTCCGGATGTTGAAGCGCCTCTTGCACAGTGTTAGGAATAGAAATAGAGGAAAGAGAGGTGGCAAAGGCGTAGAGAGGTGGAGTGAGCCGATGGAGAGAAACGTAGTTGGCCAAGGGATGAGCCGTAGAAGCAGGAGCCGGATCCGCCGTTGTCGGGGTGTCGCTGGGAGCAGGGAGCTGGTGCAGGGAACCATTGTTGGAGCCGCGACGAGTATAGACACGGATAACGGGCGGAGGAACCTTGGGGGGGCAGGTATAGAGGAGGAAGGAGATGGTAGAAAAGAGGGCGTGATAGTTACGGCAGGCCGGGGAAGAGGAGGAGAGGAAGACGAGGTGGGGGAAGGTAAGTGGAAGGGCTGGTCTTCGTAGAAGGTGACATCCGCTGAGACGACCAGCTTGCCATCCGAAGGAGAGTAGCAAACATACCCCTTTTGAGTACGGGAGTAGCCAACAAACATATATTTGCCCGCCCGAGGAGCAAGTTTGTCGGAGGGGGGGCCAAGAAGATGAACATAACAAATACACCCAAAGACCCGTGGGGTGAGAGAGGTGGGGTTGGTAGAAGGATAGAGGAGTTGGATAGGTGAGACAAAGTCAAGAACAGACGAGGGTAGGCGGTTGATGAGATGACAGGCTGCGGAGACGGCAAAATTCCAATATTCGATCGGAACCTTCATTTGAAACATGAGGGACCGAGCAACATCGAGTAGATGGCGATTCTTCCGTTCGGTCACCCCGTTTTACTGAGGGGTATACGCACACAAAGTTTGCTGAATGACGCCAAATTCGGTGCAGAGATTGGAGAAGGTGTGAGTGTGTGACCCATATACTCACGAGCATTATCAGTGCGGATGATTTCGAGGGGGGTGGCGAACTGCGTACGCATCTCAGTTAAAAAAGCACGAAACATAGATGTAAGTTCAGTACGATCACGCATTAAATATAGCGACGTAGTACGCGAGTAATCATCAATAAAGGTTTCAAAATAGCGAAATCCAAAGATACTAGGGACTTTATAAGGGCCTCATACATCAAAATGAACTAAAGATAAAGGAGTACTACTCTTAGTCCAGGCAGGGGGGAAGGTAGAACGATGTTGTTTGCCATAGATACAAGATTCACAAGAGAACTCCCGTAAAGGAACATCAGGAAGAGCCCGCTTGAGAATCGGAAGGGGAGCATGCCCAAGGCGGCGATGCCAATCAACCGTGGAGACGGCAGAGAGAAGAGTGGGTGGGATATCAAAGATGTAGAGCTCATTCAATAGTTGTCCCCTACCAATGATACTCCGGGTGTGACGATCCTGCATAAGAAAGGAAGAAGGAGAAAAGGTAATTCAACAATCAAGGTCGTGCATCAGGAGACTAACAGCAAGTAAATTAAAAGGAGACCCCGGAACGTGAAGAACCGAGGAAAGAGAAAGGGTCGGGGTAAGCTGGAGAGTAGTGGCGCCAGAGACCGATAGGGTGTCACCTTTGGCCACAGTGATACACGAAGGATAAGCCGTCTGGAGATACTGGGAGGGCTTCTGGGAGGTAATATGGTGAGTAGCGCCGGAATCGACGATCCAGTGGGAGCTAGGAGAGAGACAGGTTATACATTCCGCAGAGAAAGACGCAACCGAGCCGTAGGAGCGGCCGAGGGAACCTTGTAGCTGGTGGAGTTGGGTGCATAGCTCATCGATATCTTGGCGGGTAGTGGACGCCGGATCCTGGGCAGAAGCCCCAGTGGGAGCAGGAGCAGCAGAGGAAGTAGCAGCGAGGTGGGGAGGGAACCCATTGCTTGTTGTAACAGGTAGCCTCAAGATGGCCACCCCGGCCACAATATGTGCATTTCATAGACGAACGACTGCCACGTCCTCGTCCCTGAGACGGAGGTCAGCCCCCTCAAGTGGAAGATCCACGAGCAAGAGGGGGGTCGGAAGGAGAGGTTGTTGAAGAAGAGCAGGTGCAAATCCGGGAGGAGCCTCAGTAGGAGGCGTAACTCGAAGCAGCATTGAGCAGACATCAGACAGTGAAGGAGTCGTTGTGGAAGAAAGGATCTGGGCCCGAACACTATGCAGGTGGGGCGGAACACGGGACATCATCATCGTGATGGTGACAGCCTCTTTCTGGGCCAGTTGAGTAGTTAGATCAGTAGTAGGAGACTGATGTTGAATCCAAGCCTCGGCCAGGGTCTTTGCCTGGGCAACGAAAGAGATCATATCGTTGGGAGCACCGGGAGCAAGGTTTTGAAGGTCGGAGAAAATATCATATAAGTGTTGAAGACTGTTATGCACAAACTAAAAAGAGTGGAGCTCCTCCTACATGGTCTTGGTCGTGTCATGATACATGGTCATCCTGTAGGGCTCGGTGTTCATAGAGTTGAGAAGTCAAGACTGAACCCGACCATCATCGTGAAGCCAGTCATCAGAGGGAGCACCGGAGGTAGCTCAGGTCAAGTGGTGATGAAGACCCTTCGTCTGCAGAACGCGACGAACAGAGTGAACCCATTCGACGAAATTTCGTTTCCCAGTCAGAGAGATGGTAGTAATTCGTAGCTCATCACGGAGTTCGGAAGCCATAGCAGACGCACGGGCTGGCGGAGCAGAAGTAGCAGCGGATGCATTGGAAGCCATGCGGCTAACAGAAGAGGCTGGGCTTCTAGCAAGAGAAACCGGGCGGCTAGCAGGATAGGTCGGGCGGCCAGCAAGGTTTAGACCGGGCGGCTAGCAAGAGAAGTCGGGTGGCCTGGCAAAAAAGGCCGAAGAGAGAGAAGTCGGCAGAGGAAGTAGTCGCACGGTCACGGCGAACACACCAGCAACAAGGAAAGTCGCGATCAGGATGCGGCTAAGGGAAGAAGAGAGGCCGCTAGCGACAAGACAGGTCGCAGCGACTAGCGGGAAGCGGTTAGAAGAGAAGTCTGCACGTTCAAGGTGAATCTACCAGCGACAAGGAAAGTCGCGACCAGGATGCGGCTAAGGGAAGAGGAGAGACCGCTAGCGACAATACAGGTCGCAGCGACTAACGGTGAAGAGGTTAGAAGAGGAGTCTGCATGGTCAAGGTGAGTCCACCGGCGGCAAGAAGAGATGCCACGACCTAGATGCGGACTGAAGCGAGAAAGAGAAAAGAGGAAGAAACCGCAGCGTGCAAGGGGCGCCACGTACGGCTAGAGGGGAGAGACCGCGGCGACTTTAGAGAGGTCGCAACAAGCGGGAAGAGAAAGGCCGCGTGGATAGCAAGGGAGAGAAGCTGCGCGAATAGCAAGGGAGAGAGGCTGCGCGGATAGCAAGGGAGAGAGGCTGCGCGGATAGCAAGGGAGAGAGGACGCGCGGATAGCAAGGGAGAGATGACACATGGATAGCAAGTGAGACCGGGCGGTCAGAGAAAGAAGCAAGAGAGGGTGGACCCCACGTGTGAGAAAGGTTTATAAAAGAGAGGGAGGAGGAGGAGGAGGAGACGTGGAAGCCACGAGAGAAACAAAGTTAAGGAGACAGCGGCTAGAAAAAGACAGGCCGCTCGATACTGCGGCTAAGCAGAAGAAGGGAAAGTCGGGCGGTCAGCCGGGAGAACAGGCGGTTGCAAACGGACAGGCCGGCTAACCGAGCTCGGGCAGTTAGGGAAAAATGAGACCGCGAGTAGCCGCGAACAGAAGACTGAACACCTAAGGAGGAGACCGGTCCCTCTGATACCATGTAAAGAGAGGCCTCAAACCTTATATATACTTCTTGAATGATAAATTACAAGTATGAATACATTTATATAGGAAGAGAGGAAGAAGAGAAATCTCAATCCAAGATGTGGGACAAATACAAAGAGAGAGAAAAAAGAGAAAATGGGCCCTTACTAAGGCTTTTCTAACAACCCGCAAGGGCTTTTTCCGCCATTAATGGCGTTCAACACTGCATTTTTCGGCAGGTTTCACTGTTAATGGAGGAAAGAAATTAACGAGAAGAAGATGAATAGACGGAGGATATGCTATATTAACGATATATTAAATATAATGATAAATTAATGGTTATCCGAGCCTCCGAGGGGTTTGTTGTATTAATGATAAATTTAATATAATTGTGTTGGGGTTTGCTGATTAAATATAATAATAAATTAAATTGTGAAACTTTTTTATATAATTTTTAAAACACCGGACCAAAGTTTACCCAAACACAATCTCAGTCTTGAATCTCTCTTTTGAATTGCTCCCTTTTAAAACGACACTGGTATCCCAAACAGATCCTAAGAGAGATCTCACCGAGAGTGAAAGGTAGGGTGGGGTGGTCAGTGGAAAGTTTGATGGAAGACGAGAGACTCATCACGCAAACAGAGTAAAGACGGCGAAGGCAGCTTGCAGGGAGGATGGTGCGGGAGTGAGGTAGAAGAAATATAGTGGCATAGAAATTTGTGGATGGACGAAGGACGAAAAAATCACTTATTAGAAGTGGGAGGAGAAGAGAAAAACAAAGAAAGGGACTCACGACCTTTTTCAGGAAGAAGAGGGAAAATAGATTCTAGGTAGCGGTCTTTTAGAGAGACTGCCTTTCGATTTTTGCTTTTTCTGCCCCGCGAATGGCGGCCTCCTTTTATTTTTTTCCAATAAGCGGTAAATATCCCAAAGATTACATGTGTAGTTTGCCCGGGTAAGAGTGGGGCACGGGAGAAACAGAGCTTGTTTTTTTTTTTCATTTTTGTTTTTAAATTTTGATTTCACATGAGAATAGAAACGTGAATATACTAGTTTCGCGTGGCTAGCTTCACCTTTTTTCCTTTTTTTATTTTGCTTTTAAATTCTTTTTAAGTCATGTTCTTATGTGTGTTTTAACCAATGTTGTGAATATCGTTCAAAATGGCCGACAAAAAGGTTTCATAAAAAAAACGATGTGTTTCTGATATTCTTTTTGCAAAATATCCTTTTAGAATATATCTTTTGATATATTTGTTATTGGCTGATATATTCACCGATATATCAGCCAATATATCCCGACATTTTATCGAATGATTTTTTTTCAATTTATTTAAATTAGTGTCCATCAGCGATAAGCCAAGAGTGACACCAATTGTAGAGGTGTGAGAAGCTTGACTAAGATGGTTCAGACACGTACAAAGAAAAGAAATGGTATACTTAGGCATTAGTGATATTATGACTAAAGATAGGGTACAATGGCGACAAAGGCTCCATATAGTCGACCCCACTATAGTAGGATAAAGGCTTTAGGCTTCATTTAGGAGAGTGATTGCGGTTGTAAAAAGAGTTGTTGTAAATGCAGATTTATAAATGAAACTTTTGGAAACTGTTTGCTGAAAATGAAAATCTGTTTGGATAGTCTGTATTTGCATAGCTATTCAGAACAGAGAACTGTTTGGCAAAACAGCGGTGTGATTCCAAAATTAATAAAATGGTGCAACAAATTTTTACAATTTTGCAAGAGGCTGCTTCCAGGACTCGAACCTGTGACCTAAAGTTCACACGGCAACTAAAATATCATTTGTAATAAGATGATTTTACAAATGAACCTACACTTAAACTTGAGCCAAAATCGATAATGAAAATGAACATGAACCAATCATGCATCATTGTTGAAACTTATGTTGAATGTTGTATTTGATCATGCATCATTTTTTTACAACCAATGCTCACATTAGAATTTGTTTTGTAATCCTAAACCAAAATATGATTATGATCTGAAGCAACAAATACCTGTTAAATTTGAGTTATACGAACTCTTTTATCTTCTTGTTAGCAATCATTTGATTGTTAATGGGCAAATTGATTAAATTTGATTTTATGTTGTATAATGTATCCATTAAAAGAAAGAACTAACTGAAGCATTTGAAGTTAAAGTGATATACTATGAAGCACGAACACATCAAAATGCCCAACGTGTCGGTGTCGGACTCTCTGACACTCGTCCGACTCTCTGACACTCTCTGACACGCGTGTCGAAAGTCCGACACACTGGCTCATGCGGGACTCGCGTGCCCCGCTCAATCGGAAATGTGTGTCCCTAATTTAGCTACTCATGGTGAGTTCGGAGGCAATTTGTCTTGGAAGAGTAATTTTGTGAAAATATTTTGTAAATTCATAT
The DNA here is from genome assembly GCA_039583875.1 of Platanthera guangdongensis. Classification (NCBI taxonomy): domain Eukaryota; kingdom Viridiplantae; phylum Streptophyta; class Magnoliopsida; order Asparagales; family Orchidaceae; genus Platanthera; species Platanthera guangdongensis. The sequence continues at coordinate 105,827,877 of CM077153.1, forward strand.
ACAAGAGTGAGAGCATATTTGTTAATGATTAGTGGAAAAGGAATTTGAAAGTGTGTAAAAGTCTCAAGCAGTGATTTATTTGCGATGGAAAAACTAGAAGAAGGGGTGAATGCTAGAATAACGAGTCTTGCTCCTTAAAAAGTGCATTTCCCCCCTTCTAGCATTTCAAGTAGTTAAGGTGGATCTACTAGTGACGTGGGTATTTTCTCTAAAAAAAGAAGATTAAAAGTCGGGAAAATGTTTTCTTGAAAATTTATTATTTTTACTGATGATGTATAATGATAATGTGTTAATATTCTATCATTTTTTGACATTTGGTTAAATTTTGCATTTGAATAATTGATGAGTAATATTTAAACATGATGTAGTATATTTAAATATTTGTTAATTGTTCATTTTTTTTTTGGTTAAATGTTTTAGGATTTTCATAATTATAAAAAAAAAATTAAAATATGTGTCCCAGCGTGTCGGAATATGGTATTTTTTGAGAATTGACGAGTCGCGTGTCGTGTCGTGTGTCGTGTGTCGGTGTCGGTGCAACATAGGTGATATATCTCTGAATATTATATTAAGATTTAAATATGAACTTAAGATTTGAGATCCACATTTGTTTTCAAACAAATTCTTTTTGACGTTATAAGTTTGATTATTAATTATCAACTTCAGTTTACTAAACTTCAACGAAATTATAATTGCATGGTATCAATAGAAAAAATATTTATTCTACGATAAGTTTTCTTTTGTTTCATTAAATCCAAGAATATGTTAATAAAAATATTACGGGTTATTGTGCTCCATAATATATAATTTCCCCAAAATGAATGCCTCATTGGTATTCCTAAAGTAAGAAATCTAAGTAATTGATCTTATATCAAAACAACCCACTCCTATTTAGACTATATAAACTGGCTCACCCCCTCCACATTGTAACGCCCCAAATTTAACTGAATTAATTTTGGGGTGCGCTTATAGGGTGTGATCTGCCGATAACAATTCGAGCTAGGGTTTTCTACAAAACCTAGAGTTTTTTCCCCACCCCTCTCATTTCCCTTTCCCTCAGCCGCCTCTCACGATCTCTCTCTCTCGGTTTTTCTCTCACGTGCAGCACCCGAGCCCGCCTCTCTCTCCCGTCGTCACTGGAAGGAGGAACAAAGCCCGCCTCTCTCTCTCTCTCTCCCGTCACAGCTGGAAGGAGCAGAGCCCTCCTCTCACTCTCTCGTCGTCGCTGGAAGGGTCGAGCCCGCCTCCCTCTCTCCCGTCGTCGCTGGAAGGGTCGAGCCCGACCTTCCCTGTCTCGGTCGCCGCCAACAAAGAGAAGCGTCTTCCCTTGCCGACCTCCCTCTCCTTTTGGCCGACCAAGAGGGGTTAAGGTTGGGCTTACGCTTGCGGGAGGAGGCCGTCCGGAGGTGTTGGTGGTGAGCAACTAGGGTTTGGCTAGGGATCGCGGCAAAATGTTCGATTTGGAGCTCAAATTAGTGTGTGAAACCAAATCCGTGATGACCGAGCTATGACTCCGATACGCGCGTCAAGGGTATGACTTTTCTTCTTGGGCAGGTGAAGCCCTTAATTTTAGCATGTTTGCATGGAAGCCCCTCCCCACCGACGGGTGGAGGAAGGGTGTTCTCCGACGGGTCGATGTGTATATCCTCGTTATTTAATTGCATTTAGTACCCGGAAGCGCGATTACGGTTTTAGGCATGTTGTGTGAAGCTCATCCGGACGTGTGGTCTGGATTGGTGATGTTTTGTGGGTTCCCGGAGAAGACTCCGTGGAAGTTGAATGTTTCGGAATGGGGGTCTGCACGGAGCGGCAGTTAGTACAAGAGGTGTGCTCCAGGAAACACTGTAATGTTTGCATAGGATAGATGTATCGTTACCATTAGCTCCCAGGGAGCTTTTGTTGTGTTGTGTGCGTAACCGGTCTCTCAGAGACCGTGTGCTAGTGTGTTAGTTGCACGCCTTGGGTGCCCAACTTTGGTGGCCGCAAGTGCCAACCTTGGAACATAGCGTGTGTTATGTCGTGTACGGGAAAGGGAATGCGGACCCACGTTGTTGTCGTTAATTGGTACGACGATTTGAGCAACGGGAAAGAGCTGAACTGTACCCGCTCTATGTCGTTCGGCTAAATAGATCTAAAGTATGTGGCAATTGCAATTGGCATAAGGGTGAGTCGAGGCTACAGGCCTAGCTAGTAATACTCAAGCGGAACCATCCAGTCCCGGACTGAGAATGGTGGTGGACTCGCGGAGTTCACCGCTGGGGTGCTTTATGCACTATCGTATGTTTGTGATGGCAAAAGGTGGGACTCGAGGAAACCCAGTACACCAATAAGGTGACCTAAGTGCACGAGACGTTTGGTTGGTTGCACCAACACCTATGATGTATGTTGCTTAAGTTGCACATTTATATTAAATATGTAAACATGTTAATTGTATGCAGGGAAGAAGCACCACCCCGAGAAAAGGGTGGGGTCGTTATAATTTGGTCAGCTTTAGCTCACTGTTGTCTTGTTTGTCACCGCTTGGTGGAATGTTTTGCATGCAGGTGCTGCGGAGCTAAGCGGGGAGTAGCGAGCTGAAGCCCTTTTGCTGAGATGGCCCTCGAAGGCACGAGTGTTATGTTTAGTATTTTTCATGCGTTGCCGGTCTGCGTGCGTGTCGATGTATGGAATCCACTTTTGTTTTGTAGAAACTTTATTGATGTGAGGCCTTAATGCCAAAACTTTGTGGTGTATGTCTTTTCATTCCTGGTGTAGTGGTTAGTGGACATTCTTATTTATGTGATTGGTTTTATAACTCTTAAATGCTTCTGTTAGAATGCAACTATGTGTTAGGGTGCGTTTTCAAAATAAAAAAAATTTACGATTTCATTTTGTAACCTTTTAACCTATTCGTGTAATATGGCGTGGGGACCCAGGCAGACCTTCTGTTATATTATTCGTGGTGGATTGGGGGATTTATAATTTGGTATCAGAGTCATAGGTGTCGGTTTGTGTCCCCTGAATTCGTGGCCGAATTCTTTTAAGGGGTGATGAGCACGTGTGTGCGTCACTTTAAAGACGTAAAATCACCGGTGAATGTCCACTTAGAAATGAAAAACTCATGAAATATGTTAAAAACATTAGTTGTGGAACCTGAGCGTTCTTTGTTTGATGTTTGTTATGTTTATTAGTCACTAAATTGCGTGTTGCACAACTATAGATGACAAAGGAGCGGTGCAGAGCAGTCTCAAAATAAACACTATGCAGAAAGTAATGCATTGTCTCAGGTGCCTACGCCTCCTTCTGCCGAGACAATCCATTCAGTTGTTGAAGCTGTGTTCGCAATGATCATTGAGCAGCCAAGAGGGCAAGTACACCCTGTGGTGGCCCCGGTGCAGGCTAGCATAGTTGAACCAGTGGCGGTGAGGCAAGTGCATGCTGAGCCTTTGGCAGAGAGGCGAGCGACGGAGAAGCAACTGAAGCACTTTATGAGCTTCAATCTACCTAAGTTTACGGGAACGGGATCCCCGACTCAGGCCGAGGATTGGCTCTCACGAGTGAAGAGAATCTTGACGGCTACAGAGATGGGGGAAGGCAGAAAGTCACGCTAGCCACTTTCCTATTGGACGGAGAGGCGAGGCTGTGGTGGGACGAGCTAGAGTTGCACCAGCTTGCGGGCAGCCTACTGTCTGAGGTCTCGATGGAGGAATTTTCGAGACTATTCCTTACACGGTATTTCCCTTCCGCCCAAATGATTGCGATGGAAAACCAATTCCATAGGTTAACTCAGGGCGAGATTCTGGTGGATGACTACTTGAATGAATTCACTAGGTTGGGGTGGTATGCATGATCCTCATTTGCTGATGAGGAGGGTAAAACCAACCGATTCTATGAAGGTCTGCGGGACGATCTGAGGCTGTTGTTGGCATGTCTGATGACGCAGGGCTTTCTTACGTTGATAAACATTGTCCGGTCTCTGGAACAGGATATGAAGAGAGTGCAGGGTAAGAAGGACCTCTCGGGGAGAAAGAAATAGTTCAAAGCGCTGAGTTTTTCGAAGTCTGGGTTCCGCAGCAGGTGGAACAAGAAGGCTGGGTCGTCTGGACCAGCTACTTCTACTGCTTCTGGAGTTACTACAGGCCATGGTCTGCATACGTGTTACAACTGTGGCAAGGTGGGACATTATGCTCGAAATTGTTGGAGTCGTCCTGTGAAGTCGGACAGAAAGGCGGGTGCGTCGTATGCTGAGAAGAGGAAAGCAGCGGAGTCGTCTGCGTCTTACCATACGCCAGCGCAACTCAGAGTCTACAATCTTGGCCTGCAGGAGACTATTAAACAAAGCGACGTCGTGACAGGTACATTTACTTGTAATTACTGTCATGTGTATTGCTTATAATTCTTGTATATGTTTGATTCTCGTGTACTCGTTAGGTTTCGTATTGGTATTCAATCATCCGGCGAGAGCATTGTTCGACACTAGTGCGTCGCACTCCTTATCTGAAGACTTTGTGGTGCGAGTCGGAGTGTCTTGTATGTTAGCAGAGGCGAAGTTGGATTTGCTCTTACCCAATGGGTGCCTAATGAGTACGGGGAGGAAGAGCCGTGTGAAGTTTTGAATTGGAGAGCAAGACTTCGATTTGGAGGTCGCGTTGCTAACCACTGTCGGAGTTTGACGTCATATTTGGCATGGATTGGTTAACAAAGCAGGGCGCGTGCATTGATTGCAAATCAAAAGAAGTCTTGTTAAACGGAGAATGCGGAGGCGGAACTCATTTTACGGGTCTACAGGGTGTGAGCAAAACCCTGATGACCGCCCTCCAAGTGGTGAAAGCAATGCAAAAAGGCGTTGAGCTATTCTTCGCTTTAGTAGAGGCTTCAGAGCAGAAGCCCAAGCTATGTGACATGGCAGTTGTAGAGGAATTTGCAGACGTCTTTCCAGATGAGTTTCATGGGTCTCCGCCTCAGAGGGAAATCGATTTTTGCATCGAGCTTGTGTCGGGTGCCAAACTCATGTCACGCTCTACTTATCATATGGCGCCAAAGGAGATGGCAGAGCTGAAGATACAACTGCAGGAATTGCTTGAGCAAGGGTATATATGTCCGAGCTCATCACCATGAAGTGCACCGGTCCTTTTCGTGAAGGACGGTAGTTTGCGCTTGTGCATAGAGCATAGACTATAGGGAGTTGAACAAGTTGACAGAAAAAAATAAATATCAGATTCCACACATCGATGACCTGTTTGATCAATTGGTAAGATCAACGGTGTACTCAAAGTTGGACTTGAAATCCGGATATTATCAGCTCAGGATACGGGATTCGGACATTCCAAAGACTACTTTCAGCACCCGCTACGGGCATTATGAGTTCACAGTGATGTCCTTTGGGCTCACAAATGTGTCGTCGGTTTTTATGGATTTGATGAATAAAGCGTTCTGGGAGTACCTGGATCTGTTTGCTATCGTCTTCATCGATGATATTCTGGTGTACTCGCAGTCCGAGGAAGACCATGTCGATCACCTTCATATAGTTTTGACAGTCCTGAGGAGTCATCAGTTGTATGCAAAATTCTCCAAATGCAAGTTTTGGCTACCGTCGGTGGCATTTCTGGGGCATATTGTTAGTGGAGAGTGTGTTGCGGTAGATCCGGAGAAAGTTATGGCGATCCGAGAGTGGCCTGAGCTGAGGAATGTAACGGAAGTCTGGAACTTCCTGGGGCTTGTCGGTTATTACAAGCGCTGTGGAGAATTTTTCGCGGATTGCACTTCCCCTCACTACGTTGACTAGGAAGGAACAGTAGTTCGTCTGGACGGCAGAGTACGTGCGAGCTTTCAAGGGGCCGAAAAGCAGACTGATTTTCGCCCGGATTTTTTGTTCGTCGTGGGGGACTGAAGGTTACCAGGTGTACAATGACGCTTCGACCAGTGGTTTGGAATGTGTGTTGTGTTAATATGGGAAAGTTATCGCTTACTGTTCGCGCCATCTTAAGGTGCATGAGAGAAACTACCCGATCTATGATTTAGAGTTCGCGGTCGTGATGTTTGCTCTGAAGTTGTGGGGACATTACTTGCATGGTGTGAAGGTCGAAATCTTCACGAATCATAAGAGTCTGAAGTACTTGCTAGATTAGAAAGATCTGAATATACGTCAGAGAAGATGGATGAAGCTTCTGGAAGATTACACTTTCGACATACTTTATACCCCTGGGAAAGGGAATGTGGTGGCAGAAGCTTTGAGTCGTCGAGCGTCGGCGCAGGCGAGTTGGATTTGGGCTCAAGATGAGCGTTTGGCACGTGAGTTAGAGATCTTGGAAATCTCCTGTGTGGATCGAGGTTCATCTTCAACTGCCATTCTTAGCTGGATGGAAGTTCAGTATGATATTGTCGACCGTGTGAGATCAGCCTAGGAGTTTGATCCAAGCTTGCAGCACTATTTGTCGGAGCTCGTCGAGGGGCCGAACGCGGAATTTCTACTTGAGGATGGGCTATTACGGAATAATTAGAGGTTTTATGTACCTAATTATAGGAAATTGCGTGATGAATTGATATACAAAGCTCATTTCACCAAGTACGCGATTCATCCTGGGAGCAAAAAGATGTACCAAGACACGAAAGCGTTGTTCTGGTGGCCAGGGATGAAGAAAGACATAGCTCTATTTGTGGCAGTGTCAAACGTGCGTTGGTGAAGGCCGAGTGTCAGCGTCCAAGAGGATTCTTGAAGTCATTGTCAACCCCGGAGTGGAAATTTGATGATATTTTCATGGACTTTGTGCACGGATTGCCAAAGTCGCGGCAGAAAAATGACTCAATTTGGGTGATTGTTGATCGGTTAACTAAGGTTGTGCATTTCATTCCGAATCGGAAAAATGATTAAGTGGAGAAGTTGGCAAAGCTATATGTGGAGAACATCGTTCGATTACATGGCGTCCCTCGCAATATTGTTAGCGACCGTGATGGACGGTTTACAACCGGCAATTGGAGGCATGTTCATCGTTTACTGGGCACGAAGCTCAAGTTTAGCACCGCCTTCCATCCGCGAACGGATGGGCAGACCGAGAAGACAAATTGGACGATGAAGGATATGTTGTGTATGTGCGTTTTGGATTTCAGACAGCGTTGGGAGGATCACATTTTCATGATAGAGTTCTCCTATAACAATAGTTATCAGACAAGCATTCAGATGGCTCTGTTTGAAGCGCTATATGGTAGGAGGTGCCGTACTCTTTTAGCATGGGCAGAGACAGGTGATACAAAGCTGTTGAAACGCAAAGATGTTGAGCAGGCGAATGAGTCCATACTGATCATTCGAGAGCGATTGTTGACTTCCCAAGATTGTCGGGCGAAGTATTACAACATCAAACACCAGAACGTGGAGTTCGCAGTTGAAGATTGGGCGTACTTGAAGATAAAGCCTTTCAAGGGAGTGTCGAGAGTTCGACGCTTGAAGAAGCTGAGTCCCACGTATTCAGGGCCATTCGAGATCACCGAGCGCATCGGTGAGGCAGCTTACCGACTTGCTTTGTCGACAGAGCTGAGTGTGTTGCACGACGTCTTCCACATTTCTGTGTTGAGGAAGGCGGTGCGGGAGCCCGATTCCGTGTTGGAGGCCGATAGTATGCCGGTAGATAGTGGCCTAACTACCAAGGTGACGCCAATTTGCATCGTCGATAGCGACATACGGCAGTTGCGGAGAAAGGTCATTAAGATGGTGAGAGTCCGTTGGGACAATTGTGGCCGCGAGGAGCTCTCTTAGGAGCCAGAAGAGGTCATGCACGAGTACCCCGATCTATTTTACTCAGGTATGGTGAGTTTCATTTCGTTATTCGTAGTTTAAATTTCGGGACGAAATCTCATTATGGAGGAGAAAATTGTAACGCCCCAAATTTAACCGAATTAATTTTGGAGTGCATTTAGAGGGAGTGGTATGCAGATAGCAATTCGGGCTAAGGTTTTCTATAAAACCTAAAGTTTTTCCCCTCCCCTCTCATTTCCCTTTCCCTCAACCGCCTCTCTCGATCTCTCTCTCTCTCTCTCGGTTTTTCTCTCACGCGTAGCACCCGAGCCCGCCTCTCTCCCGTCGCCGCTGGAAGGAGGAGCAGAGCCCGCCTCTCTCTCTCTCACGTCGCCGCTGGAAGGGTCGAGCCCGCCTCCCTCTCCCTCGTCGCCGCTGGAAGGGTCGAGCCCGACCTTCCCTGTCTCGGTCGCCGCCAACAAAGAAAAGCCTCTTCCCTTGCCGACCTCCCTCTCCTCTTGGCTGACCAAGAGGAGTTAGGGTTGGGCTTACGTTTGCGGGAGGAGGCCGTACGGAGTTGTTGGTGGTGAGCAACTAGGGTCTGGCTAGGGATCCCGGCAAAGTGTTCGATTTGGAGCTCGAATCGGTGTGTGGAAACCAAAACCGTGACGACTGAACTATGACTCCGAAACGCGCGTCAAGGGTAACATCTTTTCTTCTTGGGAAGGAAAAGCCCTTAATTTTAGCATGTTTGCATGGAAGCCCCTCCCCACCAACGGGTGGAGGAAGGGTGCTCTCCGACGAGTCGATGCGTACATCCCCGTTATTTAATTGCATTTAATACCCGGAAGTGCGAGTACGGTTTTAGGCATGTTGTGTGAATCCCATCCGGACGTGTGATCTGGATTGGTGATGTTTTGTGGATTCCCGGAGAAGATTCCGTGGAAGTTGAATATTTCGGAATGGAGGTCTGCCCGGAGCGGCAGTTAGTACTGGAGGTGTGCTCCAGGAAACACTCAAATGTTTGCATAGGATCGATGTATAGTTAGCATTAGCTCCCGGGGAGCTTTTGTTGTGATGTGTGCGTAACCGGTCTCTCGGAGACCGTGTGCTAGTGTGTTGAGTTGCGCGTCTTGCGTGACCAACTTTGGTGTCCTTGAGTGTCAACCTTGGAACATAACGTGCGTTACGTTGTATACGGGAAAGAGGATGCTGAACCGCACCGCTGTCGTTAATTGACACGATGATTTGAGCAACGAGAAAGAGCTAAACTGTACCCGCTCTATGTTGTTCGGCTAAATAGACCTAAAGTACGTAGCAATTGTCATTGGCATAGGAGTGAGTCGAGGCTATAGGCCTGGCTAGTAATGCTCAAGCGGAACCATCCAGCCCTGGACTGAGAATGGTGGACTAGCGGAGTTCACTGTTGGGGTGCTTTATGCACTATCGTATGCCTGTGATGGCAAGAGGTGGGACTCGGGGAAACCCGGTACACCATTAAAGTGCCCTGAGTGAATGAGACGTTTGGCTGGGTCTGTCAACGTCTGTAATATATGGTGCTTAAGTTGCACATTTATATTAAATATGTAAACATGTTAATTGTTTGCAGGGAAGAAGCACCACCACCCCGAGAAAAGGGTGGGGTCGTTATAATTTGATCAGCTCTAGCTAACTGTTGTCTTGTTTGTCACCGCTTGGTGGAATGTTTTGGGTGCAGGTGCTGCGGAGCCAAGCGGAAAGTAGCGGGCTGAAGTCCTTTTTGCTGAGCTGGCCCTCGAAGGCCCAAGTGTTATGTTTAGTATTTTTCATGCGTTGTCGACCTACGTACCGATGTATGGAATCCACTTTTGTTTTGGAGAAACTTTATTGATGTAAGGCTTTAAGTCCAAAACTGTGTGGTGTATGTCTTTTCATTCCTGGTGTAGTGGTTAGTGGACATTTCTATTTGGGTGATTGGTTTTATAACTCTTAAATGCTTCCATTAGAATGCAACTCTGTGTAATGGTGCATTTTCAAAATAAAAAAATTTATGGTTTCATCTCGTAACCCTGTAGTCTGTTCGTATAATATGGCGTGGGGCCCCGGCCGGAACTTCTGTTACATTATTTGTGACGGAATGGGGGTGTTCCACTATAAACCTAGTGGAACACCTTCTCTCATATCCTAGCATGACTCCTTGCCAATCCTAGTGCCAAGTCCCGCGTTCGACTGCCAACCACTGGCCACCTAACAACTCTTGATTTCGCCTTCAGCAGACCTCCCTAACCTCGACAAACTCTCCTATGAGTTTTCCCGAAGGTTTTTCGACACACCCATTGTCGGATGCAAGTCAATAGAGAGCTCAATCGCCAAAATCGATGCCCCAATTCAACATACAATTATGGTCACCTTCCTCGTCATCTTCCTCTCCAATTGTGTCCACTGTCGCGCCACCCTTAGCCAGCCGAGCCTCTCAGTCACCTTTTTTCTCACTCAACCATACCCAATCCATTCAGATCCACCTCTCCAACCCAACAATATTGTACTTCTACCAGAGCAAAACCTTCATTAACTCTTTCCCCAATTAGCCATCTGAGTCAAAGCCATATCAACACAGATTGAAACTTTATTGTTCTCATGACTCTCTTCCCCTCTATCCTGCTCATTTTCTTCCATCTGTCATAATATATCGGACAACATATTTTCCCCCATTAGCCATCTGAATCAAAGCCATGTCAACAAAGATTGAAACTTTATTGTTCTCATGACTCTCATCCCCTTTATCCTGCTCATTTTCTTCCTTCTGTCATATTATATCGGCCTACATATTGGCCAATAGTGAGAAATTTATAGTATATAAAGGAAAACAAGTTTTGGTGCCATACTTTGAGTTTTCCTGTAATACCCCTTCTGTCATGCCATAATATGAAAATAAACCTAAATATCTGTCATCGAGATGAACTAACAGGTTGTGTAGCATGGTTACTATTAGGATTTTCATGCTTCACTTGAGCTGTTTCTCACAACTTCTCATCTTCCTTTCTTTCCATCAGTTCTACAACTGATTTATCCAATACTAAAAAATTCCTCTATGCCAAGATGTACAATTTAGTTATGGTATCTGAACTGTCTCTCAACTTCACCACATTCACTAAATATTATCTCTAGTTCTTCCCATTGTAGTAGAAACGGTGATCCCATTACCATATCAGTATATTTTTATGAACAGACAGTGAAATAAGGCAGCAAAAAGCAAGAATGTGATAGGTTCTTAGAGCAATCTCGTATCATGTTTTGCTTTAACTTCTTGTTCTATAGATCAATTGGTGAACAAGTTCCGAGAACAGGTAAATCTCACACTGAATTTAATAACCAAATCATTGTAATTAATAGTTTTGCAAAAACTTCAAAATTCACGAAAGTTAATGAATATATGAGTATGAATAAGAAAAACGTAAAAAATCCAAACGGAACTAGTGACTTCAAAGAAAATACAGAGGAACCTGAACTTCAAAGCTATTGTGAATTTAAGAAAATACAGAGGAACCTGAACTTCAAAGCTATTGTGAATTTTCAAAAACCGTGATTAAGAATAATAACAGATTAAAACATATCAACAACTGGAAAGTTAATTAAGCAAATTCAATATCTGAGTATAGAATTGTGGTAAAATTTTGTTTATAAATTCACAGAAAATAAATGTACTTATAGACTTATACATAATGGTAGATTTATTCATCCAATACCGTGATTAAGAATAATAACAGATTAAAACATATCAACAACTGGAAAGTTAATTAAGCAAATTCAATATCTGAGTATAGAATTGTGGCAAAATTTTGTTTATAAATTCACAGAAAATAAATGTACTTATAGACTTATACATAATGGTAGATTTATTCATCCAATACACTTACCAATATTGTTTAATATATACTATCATTTGCTATCAATTGGGTGCAATCTTTGGACTATGTAATGTTTTAAATATCGGATGTCGGACACATATCGGATTGTGTTTTTAAATGTCGGATGTCGGAAGTCGGAGACATGTCGGGGATATTTTAAAATATCGGATTTCCATATATTATAAATAAAATTTTTATTTAATGTATAATAACTATAATTATATGTTATAAAAATTAAAAAATGATATAACAAATAGAAAAAAAATGAGTCATTTATATTATGAAATAAATTTAAATAGTATCTAAAAAAACTATTATTAACAAATACAAAATGATACATTGTAAAATATATTTAATACTATACACTAATTTTATTTGATAACAATAAGTTTATTGCAAATTTAAAAAATTTAAAAGTTAAAAATACTTAATTAATTATAAGTTTTTCAAACTAATAAATTTATATTTAAAATATGAAACAATTACCTGTATTAAATATTTTCCTATTTTTTATAATATGAAATTAAAATTTTGTAAAACAATTATACAAGATTAATTTAAAAAATAAAACGTTAAAAAATTGAAATAATAAGTTTAATCGATTTAAACATACATAATATAGTATTCATATGTGATTTAAATATATGATGTTTGTCTGTAAATATAACATAAAATAAAATAACGGGTGATATACTTAAAAGTCGTGTCGGCTGATATATCGGAAAAGATCGGACATGTCGGCATATATTTTAGAAAAGGACATAATCTATTATTTTGAGAAAAACATATCGTTTTACTCTAAAAAATGACATGTCGGGAGACATGTCAGACATGTCGAAGGACATTTAAAACAATGCAGACTATGTTAGAGTCGTCGCTTCCTACATTGTCAATAATATCATGTCGTTTCTCACATTGTCAATAATATCATGTCGTTTACCACATTGTCAATAGAATCAAATTGCAGGCACCCTTTTCCTACTTAAAATAAAAAAAAATATTAATGCTTCAAAATGTGGAAGGAGAAGAATTTTATGAGTTCATCTTTCGTTGAATAATGCGTGGTGAGACACCATGCACCTGCCGATAGTAAGTTAGTAACTAATAAAGTAATGTTAAGATGGGCTTCTATGAGTTCACCTTTAGTTGCATTCATGTGTGCTGGGACATCATGCACCCGCATATAGTAATTAATAAAGAAATGGCAAGAATGGAGGAGTAAAATAAAGCTTATAAAATGCACTAAGTAGATTCTTGATATAAGAGGATGGAGGAGTAAAATAATATATAAACAGTAACAAGGGTAAAATCTAAGGAAGAAAACTTGGGGAAAATAAAGAAAGAAACTAGGTGGCATTCACGAGGATAAATAGGGATAAATTATTCTTAAATCACACCTAGTAATTGTAATAAGGCTAATGATGATTGGGAGGTTAAAGAGAGGAGCAATGACTAAGATGACCCTTATTCCATGAAGAACAAAATTAATCTGTCAACTTTTGCCTTTAAATTTAAACATGTGGACCCTCAATATTCATCGACAAATATAAATACGTGAATTATTAATATATTTTCAAAAGAATATGCAACTACCCCGAAAGAATATCATGTGTCATTCTATGCAATAAAAGAAAAACTATATATTGATGTTTGAGTATAATTATGGCAAATCACTATTCCCATAGCATCTTGAAAGATATATAAGTATACAACTAACTTAAAAGGAAACACATTAGAAGTAAAATTGAAATAAATTGTATTCTTACCATGAGAAGATTCAACATCCAAAATCAGATCAAGGGCATAATCATAGTAAGGAACTTGGCTGCTTAACCCACAGAGATTGAAATCATCTTGTATGTACTCATCATCCACTTCACAGAAGAATTCATTACCTCTCAGGCTACAGAACCATGCAATCCATGAAGTGTCATCTCCATCAGAACCACTAACATCTGAAGCTTCACTACCTGATTCTGATTCTTCTGCAAGATATTAAATTCAAAGGGGGAAAAGAACACACAGATATATATATATATATATATATAAGCAAGCTAAATAAAGTATTTTGATTGTGGACAAAGAAACTGCAAATCAGTCTGTAATAATGAAAAAGTCAACAATTAAACACACTCATGTAAGCATCAGTAACAGGTACACAAACAAGGGGAAGGCCAAAAGGGCATCAGAAAAGGGGAAAAAGGAGGAAAGCTCATCACCAGAGCATTTATTCTTGGAAAGGCTGGCGGATTGGTCATGTTGTTTCCCAGCGGAAGTCGACGGCACAGATATCCGCTCCTTCTCTTTGCCGTTAATCCCCCTCGAAGTGGATGGTGAAGACTTCTCCAGGTGCTTGTCAAGCGCATCGTTGATCCGCTTCCGATCGAGGTTGCCAATCTCGGTCTTGGTCGCGCCCATCCCACCTCCAACGCCTCGATCCCTATACATCACGGATCTTCTCTCGATCCACCCGGACTTCCGCCTTTAAAAGATGCGTGCCGACATGCCTGGAACGGCAAAACCCGGGACCTAACCCTATGTAGAAAAAGAAGAACCCAAGATATACCAGGTAGGGATTGAAGAAATTTTTCGTGTTTGCTTCCTGTGTTTTCTTTTCCTTCGAGGGAAAAAGCGGCGGGGATGGTGGAGTGAGGAGAAACCAACTGCACTTAGGTTTGGGTATTGGCGTGATCTGGGATCGAAGAGGAGGAAGGGGGAAAGAAGGGAGGAGGAAGGAGAAAGGCAAGGTTGAGGAGGGTGGCAGAAGGTCGGGGAAGACAAAGGAGAAGGCAACTTTGGGGAATTATTGGGGAGGGGTAATGGTGACGCCCACCCTCACTCGGGCCTGGCGTGATATTTTCCAGGACATAGAGAGTCCTCGTGGCCAGCAAGGGGCGGGCGGATAAATGAAGAGTGGTGTTATTTATGGACTGACTATGGGCACATTGTAATTGCCACCCCGAGCAGTATTTTCGGGTTTTGTTCCCCAACCATCGCATTTCTCCACCTCTATTTGTTGCTTCTCCTACCCGGTATTTGATGCATTCCTATTTTATATTTATGGGTAGTTTAGTAATATCATATATTTGTATCTCTATATATATTGTTTGTTATGTCTTATATGTTATGTTGAATGTATTGTGTCTTGTGGTGTGTCTTAGAGGATATACGGGAGAGTCTCCCCTTGCTGGAAGGTCGAGCTGTTCAGGGATGCTGCCCTTAGGCGAAATCAGTTATCTTGTAACCTCTTTCATCAATATTACAATCCATTTACAGTGTTTTCACATTGAGATCAGTTTGGATCGTATCAAAGGTATCAGAGCCAGGTTTTCCTCCCGCCTGTAACTTGTTCCCCTCGGCCCACGACATGTTTGCTCCTCCTCCTCTCTTCTCAGGCCGCACACTCTGTCAACCACCACTGCATCTGCTTTGCATCCCCGTCCACTGATGCATCCCTTTTATTCGGTCTCACTGCTCGTCGGCATTCTCCATCTCCTACAGACTCCTCCGCCTGCTTTAGAATTCACAGCAAACTACTTGCAGATCTCCTCGCGATGCTCCGCCTGCGCAACTTCCTCAAGCCCTCGAGCCAACACGTCGCCCTGCTTGCACCGTCGAGCCGTCGGCAATCTTGTCCTCAAACTTCTCACCCAGCAACCTCGTCGTTCTATAACCCTCCCCTTTCCCCTCTATTAATTTTTGAGTCGTCATCTGTCCTTTTCCCACATATCCTTCTATTCATTTTGTTTTCTTTTTGTTTTTTTTTCCGACAACTTTGATCGTCACGCCAGCTCCATTGAAACCTGCTATCTTTGATACAATCCAAACCGATCTCAATCAGAAAACACTGTAAATAGATTGTAATATTGATGAAAGGGTTACAAGATAACCAATCTCGCCTAAAGGCAACAACCCTGAACAGCTCGACCTTCAGATAAGGAGAGACTCTCCTGTGCAGCCTCTAAGACACCACAATACACAATACATTCAACATAACATATAAGACATAATAAGCACTATATATAGAGATACAAATATATGATATTACCAAACTACCCATAAATATAAAAAGGGATGCATCATTACTCCCTCCTTCAAAACGAGCTTGTCCTCAAGCTCGAACGTCGTGTGGGAGATTGAGTCGTCTGGCATCTTGACTTCGCGAAAGAACAACTCCTGATAACGAATCGTTGTCATTGGAGCTTCAACTAGCAGATGTGGCGGCACCGTCCAAAAAATATGCCCCGAAGGAACGGGGTCTTGTAGTGTTGGCAACGCGGTAGGTGACAACTTTAGTAAGGCGATCGGCAAGAACAGGTCTGGCGATGCGGTAGTGAGGCGTCGTGGCATGGCGGTCGGCCAAAACACGGCCGGCAGAACTATGACCGGTAGGGGCGGCGGTAAGGTGACCGGTAAGAGTGGCGAAGCAAGAGCCGACAAGGGCCGGGTCGGCGGCACTGATGCTAGCATGATGGTCGTAGCAAGCGGCACCAGGGTAAGCGGAGTAATGACAGGCATCAGTGGTGGTGAAATTTGCTGAGTGGGCACCCCGACGGGAGGGATGACATTAATAGTGGCCCGCGGCGGCAGTGTGTAATAACCCAAAGTTCAAAATGGGAAAATTTTGGGTAACACGGCTTGGGACACGGGCGTGTCCCAAGGCGTGTGCTGCTCGGGTGCGGAGACGTCGAGAGTTCGACAAAAAATGTGTTCGACAAAGTGTTCGGGAGGAACACGCCCCATGTCACGGGCGTGTCATGGGGCATGTCACGGGCGTGTCCGACCCAAACGACTACTCGAGTGATTATCTCGAGTAGGTCTCGAGTAGGACTCGAGTAGTGGTGACACGGGCGTGTCATCCTTCGGACACGGGCATGTCTCGTTCTATTATGACTCGAGTAGATCTCGAGGAAATGTCTCGAGTGGGTAGAAATGTCTCGAGTACCTAAGGAACACGGGCGTGTCGGTCATGTGACACGGGCGTGTCATGACTAACTACTCGAGTAGTCCTCTCGATTAGGTCGCGAGTATGACTCGAGTGAGGTACACGCCCTATGACACGGGCGTGTCTGGGCTGACACGGGCGTGTACCATGGGCATGACCTATTTTGGGATAAGGCGGTTTGAGCACCGCTTAGAGAACATGTCATGTGACACGGGCGTGTCACAGGGCGTGTCGGACCCGAAAAGTGTTTTACAGCTTTTTCGTGGCCGTTCATTTTCTTCAGCTGGGATCTAAGGGCTGAGAGACCTTCCTGCTTCCTTAAGGCCGAGATTTAAGAAAGAAGTCTCATTATGTTCTTGCCTTCATATTTCTAAAAATCTTAGTTTATAACCCCGTAGCCGGGCGAGTGGGACCCTCCCCAAATATCAGCCTAGGGGCGTGGTATGGGCGACGAGTTGGTGCGACCCTATTCGAAGACATGCGGGTGCTCGTGCGGACGTACGAAGGTTTTGGGTGCATGGACTTCTAATATACATATACATGTGTTTTTATATTATAATACATATATATGTTATAGTATATATATATATATATATTGGATTATATAGATGAGAAAAGATTTTGGACAGAGGGGGAGAGTGGGCAGGTGGGGGTACGGGCAGAATAAAGAAAGGAAAGAAGAAATAAAAAAGAGGGGCAGCTGGTGAGAAAAAAAAGAAGGAAAGAGGGCAGCGGGATCTCCAACTCTCCCCCTCTAGGGTTCGGCCAGGAGGCAGCCGACGCCACCCCCTCTCCCTCGCCGCCGCCGCCTGAAGTGTGTTGGGTACATTGGCAAATGTACCTGATTTGAAGAAGCCTCACCCAACTCAATGATGTACATCATAATGTATTTGATGTATGTTGAGTTTACTTGTGCAGGTTAAGAAATCACTGGACTGAAGCAAAAAGTTTCTAAGTCCATGTGTCGACACCCAGAGGGAAAGTGTCGACACTTAAGAAGACTTGTGTCGACACCCAGACAAGCAGTGTCGACACTTGAAGTCATTGTGTCGACACCTGGGATGCAGAGTCGACACCAGACAGAAAGTGTCGACACTTGGAGCTGTGTCGACACTCAGTGAAGAAAAGTGCAGACAGGAAGTGTCGACACAAGGAGCTGTGTCGACACCCAGTGAAGTTGTGTCTACACCAGAAAGTGTCGACACTTGGAGCTGTGTCGACACTCAGCAAAAGTCTGCAGAGACTAAGTTAAAGTGTCGACACTCAGAACAATGTGTCGACACTCAATAGAAGAGCCAGCATTTGAAGTATGTGTCGACACCCAGCATAATGTGTCGACACACAACCAGAAGAGTTAACACATGAAGTAAGTTTCGACACCCAGCACAATGTGTCGACACTTAGCTAAAGACTCTACACTTGAAGAAAGTGTCGACACAAGGAGCTGTGTCGACACTTAGCAAAGATCAGAAAGATCAACAAAAATATTCTAAGTACAAGTGTCGACACTAAGGGAATGTGTCGACACTCAGCTGAAGTCTCAACAAGAAGAAGGTGTGTCGACACAAGGAGCTGTGTCGACACTCAGCAAGTATCGACATTGAAAACTATGTGTCGACACCAAGAAGCAGTGTCGACACTTAACAGTTACAACACATGAAGATGTGTCGACACAAAGGTGATGTGTCGACACTTAGAAGAATTCAGCAAAAGCTAGAAGAACAAGTACTTGTGTCGACACTCAATTTCAGTGTCGACACATGCAGAAGAATCTGTGTCGAGACATACAAGGAGTTATGTCGACACCTTGTAGACTTGTGTCGACACTTACACAACATGTGTCGACACTTGGACTATAAGTGTCGACACTTAAAGACAGAAAGTCTCGACACTTACAGACAGTTAGAGATTTTCAAGAAGTGACTGGATGACTTGACAGCTGCCGTTCCAGCCGGTCTACAGCACCTGTCAGAGATATCAGAAGTCAGTTATGGACCGGACCAGCCGGTTACCATGAAGAAGGCCTATAAATAGTCACCTACAATTTACAGAAGTTGTTGTTCAGTTAGTTGTTCAAGTGGATCACATTGTTGAAGAACAAGTTATTAAAGTGGTACCAAGAGTATCAACACAAGAAGATCTTGCAGTCCAAGTGCAGATCTAAGAAGTTGGAGAGAGAGGGCTCCATCCAAGAAATCAGCCTCTGGAACTAGGCTGAGAAGAAGGATTCAGATTCATTCTGGATCTTAAGTGGCAGAGGTCAAGGAACAACTGCAGGAGGATTCAGTCTTATTCAGTTCTACTCAAGAAGCTTTGAAGAAAGCTAAGTCAGATTGGATCCAGCTAAGTTCTTCCAAGAACTCATCAAGAAACTCTCAACTCCCCTCTTTATTTCTGAGTTGTAGAGTTAATATCTGTAATACATTTTTAACTTGTAGGATCCTTTGGATCTGAGTGAATTGTAAGCCTATAATTATAAAGGCTGAGGGTAAGGCTTGAGAGCCTGAGTGTAGGAGATTGAGATCTCTGAGTGTAGGCCTTGTTTGCTGAGAGTAGGCCTTGTTGGCTGAGTGTAGGCCTTGGTTGGCTGAGTGTAGGCCTTGGTTGGCTGAGTGTAGGCCTTGATTGGCTGAGTGTAGGCTTTGAGATAAAGCTGAGTTGTAAGGCTTTGGGTCTGAGGTGTAGGAACCAATTTGGGTTCTGAGACAGTGGAGGAGTTTGGCCGAATCTAGTACACTGCTAGATAGGCGAAGGGGGAAAGTGGATGTACCCATATCTTGGGGAACCACTATAAACCACTGTGTTGTGCTGTGATTGTGCTGTGTATGCTGTGAATGTTTTGTGATTGCTGTGCAAAAGTTATAAATCTGTGATAATAAACTGTTTGCTGCCAGTAAAGTTAGAAAAGGATTAGGTCACCTATTCACCCCCCCCCCCCTCTAGGTGTTTAGGTACCATATCTTTCAAGTGGTATCAGAGTCAGGTTCCTCAAAAAGGACTAACAATCTGAGGAGATCCTGTTTGGCAGATTCAGTGTAAGGCAAATCACAGATTCAAGAAATTCAAGAAAATCAAGAAACATGGGTTCCTCTGAGAATCACAAGGAGTTGGGTTTCATGAAATTACCAATATGCAGAAAGGAAATTTTTGGGATCTGGAAGGAAAGGGTAAGGCTGTTTATGGAGGCCTCAGACCCTAGAATCTACATCACAGTAAAGGAAGGGCCTTATGTGCCCATGAAGATTTCAGTTTTGGATGCAAATCAGAGAACTCCAAAGGATTTCTCTGAGATGACTAAGGATGAGATTGTCCTAGCCACAATGGACAAGAGGGCACAGAACATAATAGTGAGTGTCATTGATGATGCAACTTTTCAGAATCTTATACACTGCAAGACAGCTAAAGAGATGTGGGACACTCTTATAGTGTATATAGAAGGATCTGAAGAAGTTAGACAAGATAGAAAATCCTTGCTAAATCAGGAGTATGAGAGTTTTAGACAAGGTAAAGGTGATAACATAACTGAGTGCTACAAGAAGTTCTACAGAATAGTTAATGAACTCATGTCTTATGGAAGAGAGTTCAGTAACTATGAACTAAATGATAAGTTCCTAAGGTCCCTAACCAAAGATTGGGACACAAAGATCTGTGCCATTAGATAAATGGCTAAGTTGGGAGAAATTCCTCCTCCTACACTGTTTGGCAAGTTATTATCATATGAGATGCAGTTGACAGTGAGGAAAGAGGAGGAGAAATCAACAAGGACTGAGCACAAAGAAAGAACTGTTGCCTTTAAGACAGAAGTTCCCAGAAAGTGCAGGAATAAGTCATCAACTCCACCTCCAGAGGAAGTTGAATCAGAGTCTGATGAGTCTGTCAGCACAAAGACTGAGAGCAGTGAAAGTGATGAAGACTTTGCTGCTTTCACTAGACACTTTCAGAAGTTTTTGAAAAAGAAACAGTGGAGGTCAAGGCCTTCTATATCACATGGAAAGGAAGACTCTTATCAGAAAAAGAGGTCTTCAAAGAATGACAAGAAAAGGACAAAATCTAGCAAGGCAACTAGTTCAAAGATAGTGTGTTATTGCTGCAATAGACAGGGCCATGTTATTGCAGATTGTCCAGAGAAGAGAAAGGAATCTGGTGACATGAAAAAGACTCACTTCAAAGGAAAGAAAGAGAAGTCTTTTGTTGCCAAGAAGGAGAAGACTCTATCAGATATCTCTTCTTCAGAAACTGAGTCTGAGGCTGAAGCCTACATAGGGCTGTTTGCTGAAGAAGAAGAGGAAGAATTCATGCAGATCATGGAGTCTATTTATGAACAAGAAGACAGTCAATGCCAAGGGCTAATGGCTTTGACAGAGAGTGCCAAAATCCTGGAGCAGCCAGGACCCAGTCAGGTACAAGGTTCAAGTTTAAATTCAGTTTCTTGTTCTAGTTCAGGATCAGATTCATCATCATCAAGTGATGAGGATGCATCTGAGTCTGAAGATGATATTCATCAGCTTATAGATGAATATAAGGTGCTGTTGCAAGCTTACAAGAAAAGCAAGTCCCTAGCCAAAAGTCAGGCAAAGGAAATTACTAATCTTAAAGCTGGTGCAACAGATTTGGAGAAGCAGCTTGATCAAAAGCTTAATGAGATAGCTAGGCTGAAACACATAACAGTGATTCAGATGGGTACTATCACTTTTAAGAATGATCAAATTAAGAGTCTGGAGATCAATCTTCAGAAGGAGAAGGACTTAGTTGCTAGGTTTTCTAAACCTAAGTCAGTGTTACCTTTAATTGATGATTTTGTTCATCATAAAGGCAAGGCTGGACTGGGCTTTATTAGACCTGCTAGGACTGAGCAGTCCAAGTCCAAGTCCAAGGGCAAAGCCCCAACATTCAACAAGTCTGCTGCAGATAAGACAACAAAGGCTGTACCTAAGCAAAGGTACAACAAGTTTGAATGTTGGTGCTGTGGCAAAGTTGGCCACTTTGCAGTGGACTGTTGGCACAATGGTTAGTGCCAAAGTGAGTAGCAAGCTACCTGGTGGAAAGCCAGTAGGTAGTTTTGTCAAGTTACAGACTAACAAGTACTAAGGACCCAAGAATTCTTTGGGTTCTAAGGTTAATTAATCTGTTTTGCAGGTGAGTCCAAGTGGCCATACCCCTACATGGTACTTGGACAGTGGATGTTCCAGACATATGACTGGAGCAAGAAGATTACTAAAGGACTACATTCTAGTAAAAGATGGTCCAAAAGTAACCTTTGGTGGTTCTGAAAAAGGAATCATCAAAGGATTTGGTAACATTTCTACAAACTTAGTTACCATTACTCAAGTGGCTTATGTAAAAGGGTTGAAACACAACCTAATAAGTATAAGTCAATTAAGTGATGTAAGGTATGACATCTCATTTGTTAAAAATGGTTGTCATATCAAGAGGTCAAGTGATCAAGAGATCATTTTGACAGGTTATAGGAAGAGGAATGTCTACTGCCTAGACATTATGGTTGAGAACAATGGTTCTCCAGTTTGTCTTGTAGCTGATGAGACAGTCTCTCATTGTGTCAAATGGCACAAGAGGCTTGCCCATCTTAACTACAAGACTATTAGCAAACTCTTTAGCAAAGAGTTGGTGAGAAATGGTCCTCAAGTTAAGTGTGTTAAAGATGGTATTTGCTCAGCTTGTCAAAAGGGCAAACAGACTAAATCCACCTTTAGAAGCATAGAAAACAAAGATGCTGTGAGGTGTTTGTACCTCTTGCATATGGATCTCTTTGGTCTAATGCCAGTTCACAGCTTAGGTAGGAAGGTCTATACCTTTGTAGTTGTAGATGATTACTCAATGTTTTCCTGGGTGTTCTTCTTAAGACAGAAATCTGAAACACCTAGTGTCTTCTATAGCTTTGTCAAGCAAATTCAGAATGAACTAAATAGTACAATGGTCAAAATTAGAAGTGACCATGGTACTGAATTTCAGTCTGATAGCATGACAAAACTGTGTGAAGACTTTGGGATATTTCAAGAATTCTCTTCACCTAGAACACCTCAGCAAAATGGCATTGCTGAGAGGAAGAATAGAACCTTGATAGAGGCTGGTAGGACCCTACTAAGTGATACATCACTGCCAGAATATTTCTGGGCTGAAGCAGTTAATACTGCATGCCATGTTATAAATAGGGTTACCATCACTAAAAGGCTTAACAAGACCCCCTATGAAGTTGTGAAAGGCAGGAAACCAAACTTATCCTATTTTAGGATCTTTGGTTGTAAATGCTTCATACTTAACAATGAGAAGTTTTACTTAACTAAGTTTGCTGCCAAGTCCCAAGAGGGAATTTTTGTTGGGTACAACAATAATAGTAAGGCTTATAGAGTCTACAACTTGACTACACAAGTTGTAGAAGAATCAGTGCATGTAGTTTTTGATGAGACTAAACTTATTAATAATGAGTTGTCTAGCAGTGTATGCAGCCCCACAGGTTTGACAAAGAAAATGGACAAGCTTACTATAGAAGAAGTGCCTGCTGCAAGACAGCAAGTAGAAGAAAGTAGCTGTTGTCCAGGGGGAGAACTACATGTGCCAGTTGTTGAAGAAATCCAAGGTATACAGCATGATGCAGATGCTGAAGTGGTTCAACCAGAAGTTAGGATGCCTCCAACCCACAGGCATCTTAGAGATCATCCAGTAGAGCTGATTATTGGAGATCCAAGACAAGGAGTTCAAACCAGGAGTAGAAACATGAATGCTGCAATCTATTCCAGCTTTCTGTCACAAGTTGAACCTAAGAAGTTTGATGAAGCAATACAAGATCCACAATGGACTGAAGCAATGCAAGAAGAGCTTAATCAGTTCAAGAGGTGCAAGGTCTGGGAATTAGTTCCTAAACCTAAAGACCACAATGTAATAGGAACTAAGTGGATCTACAGGAATAAGATGGATGAACAAGGGGTCATCATTAAGAATAAGGCTAGACTGGTTGCTAAAGGATATAGGCAAGAAGAAGGTATTGATTTTGATCAAACCTTTGCTCCAGTAGCTAGACTGGAAGCCATAAGAATGTTCTTGGCCTATGCAACCTATCAAGGATTCAAGGTGTACCAAATGGATGTCAAGTCAGCATTCCTAAATGGTAATCTTAAGGAAGAAGTCTATGTGGAGCAGCCTTCAGGTTTTGTTGATCCAACTCTACCTCATCATGTCTATAGACTTAGGAAAGCTTTATATGGGTTAAAGCAAGCCCCTAGGGCTTGGTATGAAACCCTATCTAGTTTCCTCATTGAGAACAAATTCTCAAGGGGGAAAATAGATAAGACTCTATTCCTTAGGGAATCTAGAGGCAAAGTAATACTAGTCCAAATATATGTAGATGACATTATATTTGGGTCTACTGAAAGCAGCCTTTGCAAAAAATTTGCAAAACTTATGCAAGGTTAGTTTGAGATGAGTAGTATGGGAGAGCTGAAGTTTTTCTTGGGTCTCCAAGTTAAACAGACTGAAAGTGGTTTATCCATATGTCAGTCCAAGTTCACCCTACAACTCATAAGGAAGTATGGTATGGATTCATCCAGCACCATGAAGACTCCTATGGGGTCAAGTATGTCTCTTAGCAAGGATGATGCAGGGAAACCTGTAGATGAAACCTTGTATAGAGGGATAGGTGGCTCCCTATTATACTTAACTGCTAGTAGACCTGACATTATGTATGCTACATGTGTTTGTGCCAGGTATCAAGCCTGCCCTAAAGAATCTCATTTGACTGCAGTCAAAAGAATATTGAGATATCTAAAGGGCACTCCCTATCTAGGCCTCTGGTACCCTAGGAATGGAGATTTTGATCTAACAGGTTATTCAGATGCAGACTTTGCAGGATGCAAAGAGGATAGAAAAAGCACTACTGGAACCTGTCAATTCCTAGGTGGGAGACTAATTTCATGGAGTAGCAAGAAGCAAACCAGTGTGGCTATCTCCACAGCAGAGTCAGAGTATGTAGCTGCAGGAAGTTGCTGTGCTCAACTTCTGTGGATTCAACATCTGCTAGAGGACTATGGATTTCAGGTAAGTGGAACTCCACTTTTCTGTGATTCTACAAGTGCTATTTCAATAGCTAATAACCCTGTATCACATAGTAGAACTAAACATATTGAAATTAAATATCATTTTCTTAGGGAGCATGTAGAAAGAGAAGATATTTTACTTGAATATGTTAAAACTGATAATCAGATAGCTGATATGTTTACTAAGCCCCTAGAAGAAGCTAAGTTCAATAGATTTAAAATTGAACTAGGAATGTTAAACTTAGAATAAGTTTACAGATGATGAACTGTAAATATGCGTATTTTTATGCACATTAATTTAGTCATTTTCATTTATTTTCGTCGTTTTTACTTATTTTTGTTCAATAAAATGTTCCTATTCTTGTAAATTTTCTCCTAACTTGTTTTATTTTATTTTGCAGAAAAATTCCAGAATCTGCCAAATTTTGGGAAGTACACGCCCGTGACACATGGGTCACGCCCGTGACCGAGCCGTGACTGTGCATTTCCCGTGAAATCGGAAAATTTCTGAAGAAAAGGCTTGACACGCCTGGCGACACGCCCGTGTCACCCGACACGGGGCGTGACCCAAGCCCGTGTCCGCTCCTCTCGACGAATTCCACTCGACGATCGTCGAGTGTCGACACCAACTGTCACGCCCAGTGTCACGCCCGTGACCTGGGGCGTGACCCAATTTCAGCTCAACGATTTCGACTCGACACTTTCCGCTCGACGATCGTCGAGTGTCGACACCAACTGTCACGCCCAGTGTCACGCCCGTGACCTGGGGCGTGACCCAATTTCAGCTCAACGATTTCGACTCGACACTTTCCGCTCGAAATTCGTCGAGTGTCGACCCCGACTGTCACGCCCATAGTCACGCCCGTGACATGGGGCGTGACCTTTCCAGCTGGCCCGACAAGATGCTGCCAAGGACATTTGACGCAACCCGCGCCCGGTTCTACCTCCCTGTCACGCCCATAGTCACGCCCGTGACCTAGGGCGTGACTGCTGCGAACTCAGCCCGAAGTCAACTTTGCTGTCCAATCGCCAGCCGCCTTCATGAATAGTACTGTCACGCCCCCCCTACACGCCCGTGACCGAGGGCGTGTACTTAGAAATTTTTTCCTATAAATAGCCCAGTTCTGTAAGGTCCAAGGGTTCAGATTTTTGGGCCAATTTAGTGTCTTTTTGTGGGCTGCATCCGTGATTTTCAAGGCTATGTAAGGAGATTTCTCCCTTTTTTATTTCATTTCTTGTTTTGTCTTAGCTTTAACCCTTGTAATAGCTTGTAATAGTTCCTAAAATTCAATAAAATGTTAGATTTTCTCTTCATACTTAGCTTTGGAATGAACACTTGTGCCCACTTTCTTTCCTCTTTTTATTCTTAGTTTCATCTTTGTTCTTCACTTGTTCTTCATTTATGAAAAGTGTGTGTGTGTGTATGAGTGTAATTTGCTTACTTTACATTTTTTTTTACTTGTTTTCATGCTTAGGAATGTTAGGTTTTCCTCTTTACATGCCTTTGATTTTTTTTCAAGTTAGGTTTTGTTTGAAAATGATGAAATGATGAATTAGGTTTTTCCTTTTTTTTTCTTGTCTTCTTCAACATCTTCACTCTTATGAGTGTGTAAAAGAGTTACTAAAGTTCCTTTTGTTTTTTTTACTTAGCTTTATTTTAGGATGAAAACTTTTTTTCTTCTTTCTCTTTTATTTCAACCTTTTTTAGCTCTTTTATGAAATCCTAGGAATGAAAATGTTGAAATTTTTATTTTCCAAAAACTTTGGTTTTTAATTTGTTTTGAAAAACTTTTGTCTTCTAAAATTTTAATTTCTTCTTTTTATTTGTTTTTGGCAAAACCTATGCTTGAAATAGTTAAAGTTTTAATTTTTAGGTAACTTTGATTTTTTCTTTGATATTTGTGTGTGTGAGTGTATGAGCCTAAATTTCCTTTTGTTCTTCTTAATCTTCATGAAGTGTGTGTGAGTGTAGGTGTATTAACTTTTATGCTTTGATTTAAATTGAGTAGAGTGTGTGAGTGTAGGTGTATAATTTTCATGCTTTGTTTTAATGCTTTCTTTTAATGCTTTGTTCAATTATGTAGAGTGTGTGAGTGTAGGTGTATAATTTTATTGCTTTCTTGAATTTCATATGGAGTGTGTGTGTTCGTGCGCATTTATTTCCGCCTACTCGTTAAGAGTTAAATGGCGCATCGTTTTCATTTTCAGTCCTACTCGTTTGAGTAGGACTTGTAATTTTTCTTTCTTTATTTTTCCGCCTACTCACTTGAGTTTAAATGGCCGGATCTTATTTCAGTTCTACTCGTTTGAGTAGGACTTGCTTTTTTTTCTTTCTTTATTTCTTCCGCCTACTCACTTGAGTTAAATGGCCGGACTTTTTAGCCCTGTAATCGCATTTATTTTCTCCTACTCATTTGAGTAGGACTCGCTTTCATTTCAGTCCTACTCGTTTGAGTAGGACTTGCAATTTTCAACCTTTATTTACCGCCCCCACTCGTTTGAGTGGGACTCGCAAATTTGAATATGCAATTTTCTTTTATGTGTAACTTAGTTTCTGTTTAATTTATAATTTGGAGTGTGCGTGAGTTCTCGTTTTAGTTAACTTTTTAGCTTTCTAAATATTGTTATTTTTCTTGTGTCCCTTTCTTATAATCGTTTAGTATTTAATTTCGAACTCGCGCCTCACTAAATTATAAGCCGTCCCCATACCGATGTGTGGCTAATCGCTATTAGCCTCGGCATCGAAGAGCATTGGGACATTTAAAATGATTTATAATAATTAAAGTTCTTTATTTTCATTTTAATTTAAGCACTTAGGGTTTACCCCGGGTTTACGACGCGTAGGACCACATAATCGATGTGTGGGCCCTATTTCCGTAGTCCATATGCTAGCTAGCCGAGAGGCCGTGCATATGGACCGATCACCCCTGGGTAAATAGAGTTGCGTGCATACCCTCGAGAGAGGACTAGCGTAATTCTACCGGATTGGGTTCCCCACCCAATAGCGGGGTTCTTAGCGTAAAGCGGGCGTTAAGAGGAATCCTTCGTCGGACTAACGTTCGGTCGAATAGTCTTAACGTTCAGGTGAGCAATATTCCTAGAGATAAGTGCGCTCACATTTGTGGAACCTCCACGGCCAAGTTGCCTTATTATTAATTTGAAAACTAAGTCTTTTTATTATTAAAAATTGTTTTAGTCTTAATCCGATTCGATGCCGAGCGTTAACCCTTCATCGAATATTTTATAAATCGTTTTTTTTTTCGCTCCTTTGCTTTTCTGTCTTTGATTAAGTAAAAAAATCCACCTTATTTTCAGTAAAATAATAGTCCTCCCGGAGGAGTAAGAATAGTCAACGCGACCCCGAGAACAATACGACCTCGGTATTCCCCCGAATATCGAGTACTACTTGCGATAGGTGCACTTGCCTACCCGAGCAAGCCCGCGGCGATCGACTCACCGAACCAACCACAGTAAGAGTCTGTTCGCGGGCCCATCAAGTTTTTGGCGCCGTTGCCGGGGACTCTCTTTTCGAGTTGCTATTTCGAATTCCGGAGTCTATTAATTTTACTTATTTTCTATAAAAAAAAAACTAAAAACTTTATTTTAAAAACACAAAAAAAAGAGTTTTTTTTGTTTTATTTTTGTTTGGGTGTATGACCCGAGGACAACCCTCAGAGTCTGAAGATTTAGACTTCGACCCTGAGATCGAACGCTCTCTTGCGCGTATCCGATCTCATCGCCGAAATCCTTCTTTAGATCCCGCGGAATCTATCGGAGAACCCACTGTTGTAGTTATGGCCGCCCCTAACCTTCCCCCGGCGGCCGAGCGTACTATGTCTTATTATGCCCGGCCTAACCTGGATGATTCTGGGTCGAGTATTGTTCGCCCTGCGGTGGCCAATAATAATTTTGAAATAAAGTCAAGTGTCATTCAAATGGTCCAAAACGCCGTGCAGTTCGATGGACTGCCGGATGAGGACCCGAATGTCCACTTGTCCAATTTCTTGGAGATATGCGACACCTTCAAGATCAATGGCGTCACTGATGACGCCATTCGTTTGCGCTTATTTCCTTTTTCCCTTAAGTCCAAAGCCAAGGCGTGGTTGAATGCCCTCCCGCGAGGATGTATCACCACGTGGGCTGAGTTGACGGAACGGTTCCTAACGAAGTACTTTCCGCCCGCCAAAACTGCAAAGTTGCGGGCGGACATTTCTTCGTTTGTGCAGAACGATCCTGAGTCTCTATACGAGACTTGGGAACGATTTAAGGAATTCCTCCGCCGTTGCCCGCACGACGCGCTGCCAACGTGGTTGCAAGTTCAAATTTTTTATAATGGGCTGAATTTTCAGACGCGTCAAATGATTGACGCGGCTGCCGGGGGTACGCTTAACAACAAAACCCCCGAGGCCGCCCAGGCTTTATTCGAAGAGATGGCTATGAACGCCTATCAATGGAACGTCCCGCGGGGACGGCCAAAGCCGGCGGCTGGTCTTTTTGAAGTGGATGCCACTGCTCTCTTGACCCTTCAAGTTGAAAGGTTAACAAAGCAGGTGGCGGAGATGTCTGCTGCCTCCTCCACTCCGCCTTGTTTTATTCCCCCTAACGTCTGCGTAGCTGAAGAGTTCGTGGACTTCATGGGAAATTCGGGTCGTCCTCCCTTCAACCCCAACAACAACCCTTATAGTAATAACTATAATCCGGGTTGGAGGAATCACCCCAACTTCTCGTGGAGCAACCCGAATAATGCTCAGCGTCCCCCTATTTCTTATGCGCCCGGATTTCTTCCTCCCCCTCCTCTTCCGAAACCCTCCCCGATGGAGGAAAATTTTTCGAAGTATATTGCGTCCAACGAGTCAAATATCCGGAACATCACCGGATCGCTAAAAACACTCGAACAACAGGTTGGACAGCTGGCGAGGATGATGTCCGAGCGCGCGCTCGGGGCACTGCCGGGAAACACGGAGCCCAATCCGCGGGAAAACGCCAACGCTATAACCCTCCGTAGCGGAAAGGAGGTGGTCGATCCAAAACGGACCGACCCTCAGGGTTTCTGATCGGCCTCCCCCTCCGCGTTTCAGGGAAGCTTCTACCCCCTTCCCTTTCTTTTCTTTGTACATATTGTCTTTCCTTTCTGTTCCGCATACTTACGATACAACATTGGGGACAATGTTGGACTTAAGTATGGGGGTCTTTTCGTGCTTTACTTTCTGCACTTCAATTTTTCTGCATTTCAAAAAAAGAAAAATAATAATAAAAAATACATATAACAACAAAACAAAAACAAAAAAATAAAAAAAACATCTTAAAATGAAACAAAAAAATTTTAAATGAAAAAAAAACAACAACAAAAAAAATTTTTCCAAAAAAAATTTTGTTTCTTGTTTTGTTCTCTTTCTCTTTTCCAAAAACTCAAAAAACAAAACAAAAAAATTATTTTGTTTAGTTTCACTTTGTATATATTTTTTGTTTTTTTTTTCTCTCTCCCCCTTACTCATTCTTGTACAAACCTTTTTCCTTTTCTCCCTTATTTTTGTACATATTATGAAAATTCTCTTAAAAAAATACAAAAAAGATAATAGTTCAAAAAATTTTTTCAAAAAAATTGAGAACAACAAAAATACAAAAAAAGATAATAAATGAAAAACAAAAAAAAAATGATAACAAAAACTATAAAAATCAAAAAAAAAAATGTTTTGAAATAAATAAATTAAATATTCCATACTTAACTTTTCTGCTATCCAAAAATTCTGTTTTGAGTTTATTTATATGTGAATACTATTAATTCTCTGTTTGCTACCCGTTTGTTAATTATTGATTGAAACATTTAAATAGCCGGGGTTAAGTTTTAAAGAATTCTTTATGCTTTGTTAAAACTAGCGGACTCGTTTTAGGCACTACTTCTAATTTTTCATTAATAGGAGCACGTATATTATGTTAGGAAATAACGACTATAGAATTCAATTATACTTACTTTTAGCTTTCTGAAAAAAATTGGAACGTACAAATTATTAAGGTTGCTCTCAAAATTTTTTAGGATTACAATCTAGTTTTCCTTTCTCCCCTCACTTTTCATGACCTACTTGGCATGAAAAAAATTTTTTATCCTTAAAAGATCTTATGTCAATGGGAACAAGATTTCGTTCCGTAAACATAGGCACACAATAAGTTTAAAAAGATTATATAGTGAGTAAGAGGATAAAATTCATTACTCCCACAAATATACATTGGGTTAATTTTTCTTATGAAGTTGAAAAACAAAAATCATATTAGGAAAATAAGATTTCGTTTTCCTAATAATCCAAAAGAAAAAAACTTGGAGGTTCGAGAAAAAAATTACCTCACCTCAATTATCAAAACCCTCTTCATAAACCACACTACCCCCTTAGCCAATTACACGATTCTAGAATTAATTCAAAAATCTTTTTGAGAGCATAATTAGTAAATTGTATTATTTCCGATAGCACTCGTATAAGCTAGAATTCTTATAATTCCAAACTATTTTCGTTAATCTAACCATTACAAATGTTGCCTTCTATTTGATTACATCAAGAAGTCTTTTGGCCAAAACTTTTGCGCTATTTAAATCATCTACATAATTTTAGGACTTAACTCTTACACCCCGTATATTTATTTCGATCTCTCTTATAATTGATTAAGCGATAGCCAAAACTTAGAGTTTTTTTTATTCCTTATAGATTCACCTCAAACTTTTGCTCTGGAATAGCAAAAGCCTAAGTATGGGGGTATTTGATGAACTGTAAATATGCGTATTTTTATGCACATTAATTTAGTCATTTTCATTTATTTTCGTCGTTTTTACTTATTTTTGTTCAATAAAATGTTCCTATTCTTGTAAATTTTCTCCTAACTTGTTTTATTTTATTTTGCAGAAAAATTCCAGAATCTGCCAAATTTTGGGAAGTACACGCCCGTGACACATGGGTCACGCCCGTGACCGAGCCGTGACTGTGCATTTCCCGTGAAATCGGAAAATTTCTGAAGAAAAGGCTTGACACGCCTGGCGACACGCCCGTGTCACCCGACACGGGGCGTGACCCAAGCCCGTGTCCGCTCCTCTCGACGAATTCCACTCGACGATCGTCGAGTGTCGACACCAACTGTCACGCCCAGTGTCACGCCCGTGACCTGGGGCGTGACCCAATTTCAGCTCAACGATTTCGACTCGACACTTTCCGCTCGACGATCGTCGAGTGTCGACACCAACTGTCACGCCCAGTGTCACGCCCGTGACCTGGGGCGTGACCCAATTTCAGCTCAACGATTTCGACTCGACACTTTCCGCTCGAAATTCGTCGAGTGTCGACCCCGACTGTCACGCCCATAGTCACGCCCGTGACATGGGGCGTGACCTTTCCAGCTGGCCCGACAAGATGCTGCCAAGGACATTTGACGCAACCCGCGCCCGGTTCTACCTCCCTGTCACGCCCATAGTCACGCCCGTGACCTAGGGCGTGACTGCTGCGAACTCAGCCCGAAGTCAACTTTGCTGTCCAATCGCCAGCCGCCTTCATGAATAGTACTGTCACGCCCCCCCTACACGCCCGTGACCGAGGGCGTGTACTTAGAAATTTTTTCCTATAAATAGCCCAGTTCTGTAAGGTCCAAGGGTTCAGATTTTTGGGCCAATTTAGTGTCTTTTTGTGGGCTGCATCCGTGATTTTCAAGGCTATGTAAGGAGATTTCTCCCTTTTTTATTTCATTTCTTGTTTTGTCTTAGCTTTAACCCTTGTAATAGCTTGTAATAGTTCCTAAAATTCAATAAAATGTTAGATTTTCTCTTCATACTTAGCTTTGGAATGAACACTTGTGCCCACTTTCTTTCCTCTTTTTATTCTTAGTTTCATCTTTGTTCTTCACTTGTTCTTCATTTATGAAAAGTGTGTGTGTGTGTATGAGTGTAATTTGCTTACTTTACATTTTTTTTTACTTGTTTTCATGCTTAGGAATGTTAGGTTTTCCTCTTTACATGCCTTTGATTTTTTTTCAAGTTAGGTTTTGTTTGAAAATGATGAAATGATGAATTAGGTTTTTCCTTTTTTTTTCTTGTCTTCTTCAACATCTTCACTCTTATGAGTGTGTAAAAGAGTTACTAAAGTTCCTTTTGTTTTTTTTACTTAGCTTTATTTTAGGATGAAAACTTTTTTTCTTCTTTCTCTTTTATTTCAACCTTTTTTAGCTCTTTTATGAAATCCTAGGAATGAAAATGTTGAAATTTTTATTTTCCAAAAACTTTGGTTTTTAATTTGTTTTGAAAAACTTTTGTCTTCTAAAATTTTAATTTCTTCTTTTTATTTGTTTTTGGCAAAACCTATGCTTGAAATAGTTAAAGTTTTAATTTTTAGGTAACTTTGATTTTTTCTTTGATATTTGTGTGTGTGAGTGTATGAGCCTAAATTTCCTTTTGTTCTTCTTAATCTTCATGAAGTGTGTGTGAGTGTAGGTGTATTAACTTTTATGCTTTGATTTAAATTGAGTAGAGTGTGTGAGTGTAGGTGTATAATTTTCATGCTTTGTTTTAATGCTTTCTTTTAATGCTTTGTTCAATTATGTAGAGTGTGTGAGTGTAGGTGTATAATTTTATTGCTTTCTTGAATTTCATATGGAGTGTGTGTGTTCGTGCGCATTTATTTCCGCCTACTCGTTAAGAGTTAAATGGCGCATCGTTTTCATTTTCAGTCCTACTCGTTTGAGTAGGACTTGTAATTTTTCTTTCTTTATTTTTCCGCCTACTCACTTGAGTTTAAATGGCCGGATCTTATTTCAGTTCTACTCGTTTGAGTAGGACTTGCTTTTTTTTCTTTCTTTATTTCTTCCGCCTACTCACTTGAGTTAAATGGCCGGACTTTTTAGCCCTGTAATCGCATTTATTTTCTCCTACTCATTTGAGTAGGACTCGCTTTCATTTCAGTCCTACTCGTTTGAGTAGGACTTGCAATTTTCAACCTTTATTTACCGCCCCCACTCGTTTGAGTGGGACTCGCAAATTTGAATATGCAATTTTCTTTTATGTGTAACTTAGTTTCTGTTTAATTTATAATTTGGAGTGTGCGTGAGTTCTCGTTTTAGTTAACTTTTTAGCTTTCTAAATATTGTTATTTTTCTTGTGTCCCTTTCTTATAATCGTTTAGTATTTAATTTCGAACTCGCGCCTCACTAAATTATAAGCCGTCCCCATACCGATGTGTGGCTAATCGCTATTAGCCTCGGCATCGAAGAGCATTGGGACATTTAAAATGATTTATAATAATTAAAGTTCTTTATTTTCATTTTAATTTAAGCACTTAGGGTTTACCCCGGGTTTACGACGCGTAGGACCACATAATCGATGTGTGGGCCCTATTTCCGTAGTCCATATGCTAGCTAGCCGAGAGGCCGTGCATATGGACCGATCACCCCTGGGTAAATAGAGTTGCGTGCATACCCTCGAGAGAGGACTAGCGTAATTCTACCGGATTGGGTTCCCCACCCAATAGCGGGGTTCTTAGCGTAAAGCGGGCGTTAAGAGGAATCCTTCGTCGGACTAACGTTCGGTCGAATAGTCTTAACGTTCAGGTGAGCAATATTCCTAGAGATAAGTGCGCTCACATTTGTGGAACCTCCACGGCCAAGTTGCCTTATTATTAATTTGAAAACTAAGTCTTTTTATTATTAAAAATTGTTTTAGTCTTAATCCGATTCGATGCCGAGCGTTAACCCTTCATCGAATATTTTATAAATCGTTTTTTTTTCGCTCCTTTGCTTTTCTGTCTTTGATTAAGTAAAAAAATCCACCTTATTTTCAGTAAAATAATAGTCCTCCCGGAGGAGTAAGAATAGTCAACGCGACCCCGAGAACAATACGACCTCGGTATTCCCCCGAATATCGAGTACTACTTGCGATAGGTGCACTTGCCTACCCGAGCAAGCCCGCGGCGATCGACTCACCGAACCAACCACAGTAAGAGTCTGTTCGCGGGCCCATCAACAGAATTAAAATTGGCTAAGTAAAAAGGTGTCGACACATAGACAAGTCTATGTCGACACAGAATAGTAGTGTCGACACTTCAGGAAAAAGGTGTCGACACATCCAGGATGTTAGTGTCAACACTTCAGAATGTTAATGTCGACACATGACAAGTAGGTGTCGACACATCCAATATGGTGTCGACACTTATGTTTTACTCAGAATTTTCTAAGTAAAGTCTCGACAATGTGTCAAGTTATGTTGTGTCGACACATAATCAAGTGTCGACACATAAAATCTGTTGACTAAACTTGTGTCAGCACATGTGTGTCGAGACATTATAAGTCAGTGTCGACACTTATATCCAGTGTCGACACATTTTAAGTTAGCTGTCCCGCCTGTTCATCTTCAAAATCAGAAAGGTATAAATAGGGTTCTGTCTTTGTTTGTCGACACGCTTTCAAAGTTTCGAGACCAAAACTTCTGTGTCGACACCTCTCTTTTCTAAAGACAACTTCTACAAATCCTAATGGCTCCTAAGCTTGAGGAGAACGTTAACGAGGGTTATGAGCTTGTGCGCGGCGCGTTCGACGATGCAGATGTAGAAATCAAGGCGGTTGTAACTCTCGTCGGCGATTCTGGACTAGAATATCTCTTGTCTGAACATACAAAGATTTGGAAGAAGGAAGTACTTGAATTCCTTAATGGAGCTGCAGTAGATGAATCTGGATTCAGAATCAAATCCAGAGTTCATGGAACTAAGGTCAAGGTTTCACCAAAGAGCCTGAGGAAGGTACTTCAGCTACCAAAAATTCAAGATGAAGACGAGGTTACTGCTTCAAAGACCAGGGAAGCTTTAACCTGGTGTGGACTTGATCCTAAGATGAAGATAGGATCTGTTTTCAACAGAAAAGGCATTAATAATCAAGGGAAGTTCATGTCTGAGATAGTGGGAAAAGTCTTACTCAGCAAGCCTGGAGGGCATGACAGAGTGTCTGCCTATATGTTTGAAATCATGACAAGGATAATATTCACTCTGAAAACAGATTGGTCTACAGTGGTTTATGAGAAAATTAAGGAGAGCTTGAAGAAGCCCAATCTGGGCAGGATCATTAGTCTCTACCTAGCTGGTACTATACCAGAGGTAATGAATACTGCTGCAAGAAACAAGATCAACAACATGAGGAAAATGGATCTAAGGATCTTTTCAAGATGGGACAGGGTATTGTCCAAGGAAATACCAACCCCAGAGAAGACATTTACTGAGAAAGATGCTCCTCCAAAGAAGAAAAGGAAGACAGCTCCTGTGGAACAAGTGTCCACAAGCAGTTCAGGGAGTGAAGAACAAGTTGTTTTCACTCCTGATGATCATGAGGAAGTGCCTCTAGAGAAGACCCCTGCTGCTCAAGAGACTGCTGAGATCCAGGGGGAGCTACCACAAGCTAGCCCCATCCACAAGAATCAAAGCCAAGGGGAGCCTCCAGTTGTAGAAGAACCATCTACACTGGACAGTGAGCAAGCAACCACCATCATCCAAGAGGTACTCACTGACCTCAATACTTTAGAATATCTTATAGAAGATGCTGATTTGTCTGATGTTCCTCAGCAAACTCAGCTGCATAGTCAAGAACCAGATGTTGTTATCAAAGACACATCTGCTGTTCTAGAAATTCCTGATCCAGAAGTTGAAGAGCAAAGAATGTCTCCAGCTTCTTCACCCCCTGAATACACCATGGAAGATTTATTTCTAAATCTAGATCAAGCAGATTTTGACAAGGAAATTGATGCTGCTGAAGGAGAGAATGCTACTGCTGAGGGGGAGCAAATGCAAGTTCTGGAAGATCCTATAAAGCAAGAAACATAGAAGGCACAAGATGTGCAAGTTGACAAGCCTCAAAGCCCTAAGGAGAGGGTTGACATAGCCAGCACTTCTGCCTCTGAAGATGAGGAGAGTGCTAGGGCAAAGAAGAAGAAATTGTATGTCTTTAAAAGGAGAAGTCAGAGTTATAAGAAAGCTCTGCAATCTATAGCTCCACAGCCTATAGTTCAACAAGCTCCAACAGTTGATTATAGTGCATTAATGATTACAATGCAGGTTAAAATGGATGAACAAAGAAAAGCTATTGAAGCTTATGTAGATGAAGGGCACAAAGCTTTACAGTTTGATCTTGCCCAAGATATAAAGTCTATAAGGTTTGAAATGAACCTTAACAAAAAGGAAATGACTGATTGCTTCCACAAAGGTGGAAATGCAGTGGTGTATTTGACAACACACCAAGAGAAGATCAAGGCACAAGTGGATGATATAGCATTGAAACAAGGATATGTTCTTGAGAATCAGTTAAGAATGAATGACAATTTGACTGCCTCCCATAATGCTATAGTCACTGAGTTGAAGACCAATGTTGCTGAACCTTCTACATCAAATGCTGCTGCTAAAGCTGACTTTGACAAAGCCTTTCAAGAGGAAATTTCTGCTGTGAAGACTGCAATCCAAGCCTCCTAGAAAGCTATCTCTGAACAACTTCAAAAGCTGAAACCATTCTTTAAAGAGGGAATCAGATACTTGGATAGTCAGATCAGATTTCAAAAGGATGATGTCAGAGGTCACATGGCTAGAGAAGTCATAAAGGGGGAGAGAGTGTTAGTCAAAGCAAGCTCTGAACATGCTAAGTGGATATCAAATTCAATCAGGGCTACCCTTGGATATCCTCCTCTGTGTGATGACCAAGATGTTGCTGAATCAGGCATTAACCCTGCTTATTTTGGAGGTGAGTCACCAGAAGTAGCTCAAGTTATTTATCCACCTCCAGACTTTGAAATGATTCAAGCAGATGTGAGCACCATGTATAGCCCACCTGAGGGCAAGGACAATATCCATATTAAAAAGGTTGTTCAACCTATTACTGAAGCCATGCAAGAGGCATTACCGAAGAAAGAAGAGACAAGGTTGTCCAAAAAGAGGTTTAGGGAACAAGCAGAACAAAGACCAGATTTTGAACAGTGGAGCCCTACCTCTAGGAATATAATTTTAACTGCCTGGAAAGCTGCCAAGGACAATACTCATGACAGAAACAAATGGTTTTCTGAAGCTGAATGGAGAAAGCATGAGATCAGGCAGGAAGCAATAGTTCAGTATAGAAGGAAGGCTAAGATGGGAAAGCTACCTCCTACTGCAGTGGAGCCTAGCAAGTACTTCCCTAAGCCATATCACTACTTTGAGAGGCAGAAGATCAAGACAGAAGAACTCAAAAAGAAAGATCTAAAAGGCAAGAAGCCTGCTGTTGCTGAAACTGCTGAAGCCCCTGTCAAAGCTCAAGTCCAACCTGGCAAAGGCATAGTTATCAAAGAACCAGACCAGAAATAGATTAAGATTTTACTTGAAGATTATTTTGTAATCTTTTGAATGTAAAACATTTTTGTAAACCACTGAAGATGTATAAGAAAAATGTTAGAACAATATATGATAAATATATTTCATGATTGTTCTGTGAATGTATCTATTTCTTATTTGTTCTGAAATGATGAATGTGTATACATGTGTGAATTATTACATGTTTATGTTTACCCTGCTGTAAATAATCTGCTTTACATCATTTTGTAATTTTTAATTTTGAATGGTGTATATCATTGACTAAGGGTTATGACTTCTCCAAATAGGGGGAGATTGTTGGGTACATTGGCAAATGTACCTGATTTGAAGAAGCCTTACCCAACTCAATGATATACATCATAATGTATTTGATGTATGTTGAGTTTACTTGTGTAGGTTAAGAAATCACTGGACTGAAGCAAAAAGTTTCTAAGTCCATGTGTCGACACCCAGAGGGAAAGTGTCGACACTTAAGAAGACTTGTGTCGACACCCAGACAAGCAGTGTCGACACTTAGAGTCATTGTGTCGACACCTGGGATGCAGAGTCGACACCAGACAGAAAGTGTCGACACTTGGAGCTGTGTCGACACTCAGTGAAGAAAAGTGCAGACAGGAAGTGTCGACACAAGGAGCTGTGTCGACACCCAGTGAAGCTGTGTCTACACCAAAAAGTGTCAACACTTGGAGCTGTGTCGACACTCATCAAAATTCTGCAGAGACTAAGTTAAAGTGTCGACACTCAGAATAATGTGTCGACACTCAATAGAAGAGCCAACATTTGAAGTATGTGTCGACACCCAGCACAATGTGTCGACACACAACCAGAAGAGTCAACACATGAAGTAAGTGTCGACACCCAGCACAATGTGTCGACACTTAGCTAAAGACTCTACACTTGAAGAAAGTGTCGACACAAGGAGCTATGTCGACACTTAGCAAAGATCAGAAAGATCAACAAAAATATTCTAAGTACAAGTGTCGACACTAAGGGAATGTGTCGACACTCAGCTGAAGTCTCAACAAGAAGAAGGTGTGTCGACACAAGGAGCTGTGTCGACACTCAGCAAGTATCGACATTGAAAACTATGTGTCGACACCAAGAAGCAGTGTCGACACTTAACAGTTACAACACATGAAGATGTGTCGACACAAAGGTGATGTGTCGACACTTAGAAGAATTCAGCAAAAGCTAGAAGAACAAGTACTTGTGTCGACACTCAATTTCAGTGTCGACACATGCAGAAGAATCTGTGTCGAGACATACAAGGAGTTATGTCGACACCTTGTAGACTTGTGTCGACACTTACATAACATGTGTCGACACTTGGACTATAAGTGTCGACACTTAAAGACAGAAAGTCTCGACACTTACAGACAGTTAGAGATTTTCAAGAAGTGACTGGATGACTTGACAGCTGCCGTTCCAGCCGGTCTACAGCACCTGTCAGAGATATCAGAAGTCAGTTATGGACCGGACCAGCCGGTTACCATGAAGAAGGCCTATAAATAGGCACCTACAGTTTACAGAAGTTGTTGTTCAGTTAGTTGTTCAAGTGGATCACATTGTTGAAGAACAAGTTATCAAAGTGGTACCAAGAGTATCAACACAAGAAGATCTTGCAGTCCAAGTGCAGATCTAAGAAGTTGGAGAGAGAGGGCTCCATCCAAGAAATCAGCCTCTGGAACTAGGCTGAGAAGAAGGATTCAGATTCATTCTGGATCTTAAGTGGCAGAGGTCAAGGAACAACTGCAGGAGGATTCAGTCTTATTCAGTTCTACTCAAGAAGCTTTGAAGAAAGCTAAGTCAGATTGGATCCAGCTGAGTTCTTCCAAGAACTCATCAAGAAACTCTCAACTCCCCTCTTTATTTCTGAGTTGTAGAGTTAATATCTGTAATACATTTTTAACTTGTAGGATCCTTTGGATCTGAGTGAATTGTAAGCCTATAATTATAAAGGCTGAGGGTAGGGCTTGAGAGCCTGAGTGTAGGATATTGAGATCTCTGAGTGTAGGCCTTGTTGGCTGAGAGTAGGCCTTGTTGGCTGAGTGTAGGCCTTGGTTGGCTGAGTGTAGGCCTTAGTTGGCTGAGTGTAGGCCTTGATTGGCTGAGTGTAGGCTTTG
Source organism: Platanthera guangdongensis (assembly GCA_039583875.1). Taxonomy (NCBI): domain Eukaryota; kingdom Viridiplantae; phylum Streptophyta; class Magnoliopsida; order Asparagales; family Orchidaceae; genus Platanthera; species Platanthera guangdongensis. Next base: position 105,867,925 of record CM077153.1, read on the forward strand.
GGATAAAGCTGAGTTGTAAGGCTTTGGGCCTGAGGTGTAGGAACCAATTTGGGTTCTGAGACAGTGGAGGAGTTTGGCCGAATCTAGTACACTGCTAGATAGGCGAAGGGGGAAAGTGGATGTACCCATATCTTGGGGAACCACTATAAACCACTGTGTTGTGCTGTGATTGTGCTGTGTATGCTGTGAATGCTTTGTGATTGCTGTGCAAAAGTTATAAATCTGTGATAATAAACTGTTTACTGTCAGTAAAGTTAGAAAAGGATTAGGTCACCTATTCACCCCCCTCTAGGTGTTTAGGTACCATATCTTTCAAAGTGGCAGCCCGAGCCCCGCCTCCCTCTCTCATTCTCGGCCTGGAGCAGTAAGGAGCCGGCCGCTGCTTTCCCCCTCTCTCCCGTCGCCGACAGAGCAGGACACGACCGCCCCTTCCTCCCTCTCTCACTCTCGGCCTGGAACAGCAAGGGGCCGCCCGCCCCCTCTCTCTCTCCGGCCACCGGCAAAGAAGGGCACGACCGCCCCTCTCCTTCTCTCCCGGCCGCCTGGAGCAACCCGGCCCCATTCTATTTCTGTTGGGTACATTGGAATATATGTATCTGATTTGAAGAATCCTCACCCCACTCAATGATATACATCAAGGTGTATTTGATGTGCTTTGAGTTTATGTGTGCAGGTTAAGTAATTGCAGGGAAAGCATAAAAAATTCTAAGTCCATGTGTCGACACCTAGAAGAAAAGTGTCGACACTTAAGAATGCTAGTGTCGACACCCAGAGAAGCTGGGTCGACACTTGGAGTAATTGTGTCGACACCAGAGAGACAGAGTCGACACTAGAAGCAAAGTGTCGACACATAAAGGCAGTGTCGACACACAGTGAAGAATTGTCAACATTATCTGTGTCGACACTTAGAGGCAGTGTCGACACCCAGAGAAACTTTGTTGACAGCAAAAGTGTCGACACTAGGAGGTTGTGTCGACACTCAGCAAACTTCAACAAAGTTCAAGTACAAGTGTCGACACTAGGAGGCTGTGTCGACACTCAGCAAACTTCAACAAAGTTCAAGTACAAGTGTCAATACTAGGAGGCTGTGTCGACACTCAGTAAAGTTTCAACACATGAAAGTATGTGTCGACACAAAGGAGATGTGTAGACACTCATCAAAGTTTCAACACAAAGAAGATATGTCGACACAAAGGAGATGTGTCGACACTCAGCAAAGTTCAACACAAGAAGACTTGTGTCGACACAAATGAGTTGTGTCGACACACATCAGAAATCAACTAAGTATTGAAGAAGAAGTACTTGTGTCGACACACTCAATCAGTGTCGACACATTCAACAGAAGGCTTGTGTCGACACACAGAATCAGTGTCGACACATTCTGAAGAAACTGTGTCGAGAAGCAGTTACAACAACACAAGGAGTTGTGTCAACACCATCAAGGCTAGTGTCGACACTTAGTCTACTTGTGTCGACACTTAGTCTATTTGTGTCGACACATAATGACTATCTGTCTCGACACTTTCAGACAGTGACAGAGATTTCAAGAAGTGACTGGATGACTTGACAGCTGCCATTTCAGCCGGTCACCTGCAACTGTCAGAGCCGTCAGAAAGTTGTTAGAAACCGGATCAGCCAGTTACCTTGGAGGAAGTCTATTTAAAGACCTTTCTCCTTCAACAGAAAAAGAAATTGATGAAGTAATCAAGGAATTGAAAAACAACACAATAAAGAAGAAGACCTTCAAGAGAAGATCTAAGTAGTTGGAGAGAGAGAGAGCTCCTTCTAAGAAGAACAGCTGTTGAACCAGGCTGTTAAGTAAGTTTCAGATTGAGATCTGATTCTCAAGACAGCAGTTGATTGAAGATCATCTGCATAGAGATACAACCATATTGTGTTCTAATTCAAGAAGCTTTGAAGAAAGCCAAGGGAGGTTGATCTCTGTCAAGTTCTTCCAAGAACTCATCAAGAAGCCAGTCAACTCATCTCTCTCTTTCAGAGTTGTGGTTAAACACTTTGTAAAACTTTATTTTCTGTAGGATCCTAAGGGATCTGAGCTGTAAGCCTATTTTATAAAGGCTGAGTGTAGGAGTCTGTGTGCTCTGAGTGTAGGTCTTGTTGAAGACTGAGGTAGGGCCTTGGGCCTGAGTTGTAGGAGACCTGTTCTCTGAGTGTAAGTCTTGGTGAAGACTGAGTGGTAGGGCTTTTGTGCCTGAGTTGTAGGAGTGAGATCACTCTGAGTTGTAGGAACCTGTTTGAGGTTCTGAGTTGTAAGATCTGAGGATCTGAGAAGAAGTGGAGAAGTTAGGCCGAATCTAGTACACTACTAGATAGGCGAAGGGGGAAAGTGGATGTACCCAGACCTTGGGGAACCACTATGAAATCTGTGTGTGATTGATTCTGTGATTGCTGTATTATCTGTGCTGAATTGCTGTAGAGAATTGCAAATACAGGTCTTAGTATTCAGTGTTTCTGCATATAATTTTAAAAAGATTAAGTTCACCTATTCACCCCCCCTCCTCTAGGTGATTAGGTACTATTTCTTTCAAGTGGTATCAGAGTCGGGTTACTCAAAAAGGACATAACAGTCTGAGTAAAGATCCTGTAGGCAGAATCAGTATAATTAAGAATCAAGAAAATGAGTTCTACTGAGAATCACAAAGAGCTAGGATCCATGAAATTGCCAATCTGCAGAAAAGAGATTTTTGGCATATGGAAAGAAAGGGTTAGACTCTTTATGGAAGCATCTAACCCAAGAATATACATCATAGTCAAAGAAGGGTCATATGTGCCTATGAAGATCTCCATTCTAGATGTAAATCAGAAAACTCCTAAGGACTATTCAGAAATGACAAAAGATGAAATAATTCTGGTCACTATGGACAAGAGGGCCCAAAATATTATTGTTAGTGCAATTGATGATGCCACATTCCAGAATTTAATTCACTGTAAAACTGCTAAAGAAATGTGGGACACACTGATAGTTTACATGGACTGATCAGAAGAAGTAAGACAAGACAGGAAGTCTATTAAATCAGGAATATGAAAGCTTCAGACAAGGAAAGTCTGACAACATTACTGAATGCTACCAGAAGTTCTATAGGATAATCAATGAATTGATGTCCTATGGAAGAGAATTCAGCAACTATAAGCTGAATGACAAATTCTTAAGATCCCTGACTAAGGACTGAGACACCAAGATTTGTGCCATTAGGGAAATGGCCAAATTAGCTGATATACCTCCTCCAACCTTGTTTGGAAAACTGCTGTCTTATGAAATACAGTTAATGGTTAGAAAGGAGGAAGAGAAGACTACTAGAGTGGAGCACAAAGAAAGAGCTGTGGCTTTCAAGACTGAAGCCACTAGGAAGTATAGAAGCAAGTCTCCATCTCCACCTCAAAAAGTTGCTGAGGCTGAGACAGATGAGTCAGAAAGCAAGAATTCAGAAAGCAGTGAGAGTGATGAAGACTTTGCAGCTTTCACTAGACATTTTCAAAAGTTTCTGAAGAAGAAGTAGTGGAGGTCTAAGCCATCCACTTCACAGACAAAAGATGACTACTATCAGAACAGGAAGCCATCAAGGAATGACAGAAGAAAGTGCAAGCCAAGTAAAACTACATCCTCAAAGATAGTATGATATTGTTGCAATAGACAAGGACATGTAGTAGCTGACTGTCCAGAAAAGAGGAAAGAGTCAACTGACAAGAAGAAGACTCAGTTTAAGGGCAAAAAGGAAAGGTCCTTTGTTGCTAAGAAGGATAAGAGTCTGACTGATCAGTCATCTTCAGAAACAGATTCAGAAGCTGAAGCTTATACTGGATTGTTTGCTGAAGAGGAGAAAGATAAGTTAATACAGTTAATGAATTCAATTTATGAGCATGAGGACAATCAGTGCAAAGGGCTGATGACATTATTTGAGGGAGACAAAATCCAGGATCAGCCTGGACCAAGTAAGGTACAAAGTTGTTCTTCAAGTTCAATTTCTGGTACTGAGTCAGATTCAGATACATCTACATCAAGTGATGTGAGTGAGTCTGAATCTGAAGGAGATATTCATCAGTTAATTGATGAATATAAGGACTTGTTGCAGGCCTTGAAGAAACGCAAATCCTTGGCCAAGACTCAGGCAAAGGAAATTGCTAGTCTTAAATTGGCTGCTACTGATTCAGACAAGTTATTTGATCAGAAACTGAATGAAATAGCCAGGCTGAAGAACATTACTGGTATTCAGATGGGTACTATTACATTCAAGAATGATCATATTAGAAATCTGGAGGCTAGACTTCAGAAGGAGAGAGATATTGTAGCAAGTTTTTCTAAACCAAAATCAGTTTTACCTTTGATAGATGAGTTTGTACCTCATAAGGGTAAAACTGGATTGGGGTTTACAAAACCTGCCTGGACAGTAAAGTCCAAATCTAAGGGCAAAGCCCAAGTACTCAACAAGAAGCCTGCTGTAGATAAAAAAGCCAGGGTTGTACCTAAACAAAGGTACAACAGATTTGAGTGCTGATATTGTGGGAAGGTAGGCCACTTTGCCATAGATTGTTGGCACAATTCAAGTGTCAAGAAGAGTAACAAACTGTCTGCTAGAAAAACTACAGGTAGTTTTGTTAAGAGTCAGACTAACTTGCACCAAGGACCCAAGAGTTATTTGGGTTCTAAGGTTAAGTAATCTGTTTTGCAGGTGAATCCAAGTGGCCATGCCCCTATATGGTACTTGGACAGTGGATGTTCCAGGCATATGACTGGAACTAGGGGATTGCTGAAGGACTATACACCAATCAAGGATGGTCCTAAAGTTACCTTTGGTGGTTTAGAAAAAGGAATCATCAAAGGCTTTGGTAACATTTCTAGCAACCTAATTACAATTACTCAAGTGGCTTATGTAAAGGGTTTGAAACATAACCTCATTAGCATAAGTCAATTGAGTGATTTAGGATATGACATCTCATTTGTCAAAGATGGTTGTCATATCAAGAGGTCAAGTGATCAAAGGATTATTCTGACTGGATATAGAAAGAGAAATGTCTATTGTCTAGACATTATGTGTGTGAACAATATTTCTCCTATTTATCTTGTAGCTGATGAGAAAGTCTCACATTGTGTTAAATGGCACAAGAGGCTGGCTCATCTTAACTATAAGACAATTGGTCAACTCTTTAACAAAGAGTTAGTGAGGAATGGTCCTCAGGTTAAGTGTATAAAAGATGAGATATGCTCATCTTGTCAAAAGGGCAAGCAGACCAAATCCACCTTTCATAGCCTTGAGAACAAAGATGTTGTGAGGTGTCTATACCTCTTGTATATGGATCTTTTTGGTCCTATGCCAGCTCACAGCCTAGGTAGGAAGGTCTACACATTTGTGGTTGTAGATGACTACTCAAGGTTTGCCTGGGTGTTCTTCCTTAGACAAAAATCTGAAACCCCAAGTATCTTATATAGTTTTGTCAAACAAATTCAGAATGAATTGGACAGTACAGTGGTCAAAATCAGAAGTGACCATGGTACTGAATTTCAGTCCAACAGTATGACAAAACTGTGTGAAGAATTTGGAATTTTTCAGGAATTTTCCTCACCAAGAACACCTCAGCAAAATGGCATTGCTGAAAGGAAAATAGAACCTTGATAGAGGCTGGTAGAACCCTATTGAGTGACACATCTCTCCCAGAATATTTCTGGGCTGAGGCAGTAAACACTGCTTGTCATGTGATCAATATGGCTACTATCACCAAGAGCCACAAGAAGACCCCCTATGAGATTGTGAAAGACAGAAAACCAAATTTATCCTATTTCAGGATCTTTGGTTGCAAGTGTTATATCCTTAACAATGGTAAGTCTTATCTAACTAAGTTTGCTGCCAAATCCCAAGAGGGGATATTTGTTGGGTACAACAACAATAGTAAAGCTTATAGGGTCTATAACTTGATTACTCAAGTTGTAGAAGAGTCTGTTCATGTAGTTTTTGATGAAGCTAGACTCATTAACAATGAATTGCCAAGAAGTGTTTGCAACTCCACAGGTGTAACTGAGAAGATGGACAAGCTTACTATAGCAGAAGGATCTACTGCAAGTCAGCAAGTGGAAGATAGTGGCTGTTGTCTAGGGGGAGTATAAGATACACCTGATGCTGAAGAAGACCAAGGGGTGCAGCAAGTTGAAGAGACTGAAGGTGTACAACCTGAAGACAGGCTGCCTCCAGCAAATAGGCATCTAAAGGATCATCCAGCCAATCAAATTATTGGAGATCTCAGACAAGGGGTACAAACAAGGAGCAAGAATCTAAGTTCAGTTCTCTACTTCAGCTTTCTATCCTAAGTAGAGCCAATGAAGTTTGAAGAAGCCATCCTAGATCCTCATTGGATTGAGGCCATGCAAGAGGAGCTGAACCAGTTCAAAAGATGCAAAGTCTGGGAACTAGTTCCTAAACCCAAGGACCACAACATTATTGGAACTAAGTGGATCTTTAGGAACAAGTTGGATGAGAATGAAGTCATTATAAAGAACAAAGCTAGACTGGTTGTAAAAGGATATATGCAGGAAGAAGGTATTGATTTTGATCAAACCTTTGCTCCAGTAGCAAGACTGGAAGCAATAAGAATGTTCCTTGCCTATGCAACATTTCAAGGATTTAAGGTATATCAAATGGATGTTAAGTCAGCATTTCTGAATGAAAATCTGAAGGAAGAAGTTTATGTGGAACAGCCATCAGGTTTTGTTGATTCTATTAAACCTAATTATGTTTATAAACTAAGGAAGACTTTGTATGGGTTAAAACAAGCCCCTAGGACTTAGTATGAAACCCTATCTAGTTTCCTCATTGAGAACAAATTCTCAAGGGGGAAAATAGACAAGACTCTATTCCTTAGGGAATCCAGAGCCAAGATCATCCTAGTCCAAATATATGTAGATGACATAATATTTGGGTCTATAGAAAGTGGTCTTTGCAGAAAGTTTGCAAAACTTATGCAAGGACAATTTGAAATGAGCAGTATAGGGGAACTTAAGTTCTTCTTGGGTCTCCAAGTTAGACAGACTGAAGATGGCTTGTCCATATGCCAGTCTAAGTTCACCCTAGAGTTGATAAGGAAGTATGGTATGAAATCATCTACTACCATGAAAACTCTTATGGGGTCAAGCATGTCTCTAAGCAAAGATGATGCAGGGAAACTTGTAGATGAAACTTTGTATAGAGGGATAGTTGGCTCCCTACTGTATTTGACTGCTAGTAGACCAGATATCATGTATGCTACATGTGTCTGTGCTAGGTACCAAGCTTGCCCTAAAGAATCTCATCTGACAGCAGTCAAAAGGATATTGAGATATCTTAAGGGCACACCTTATCTAGGCCTTTAGTATCCTAGGAATGGAGATTTTGTACTGACAGGTTATTCAGATGCAGATTTTGCAGGCTGCAAGGACTATAGGAAGAGTACCACATGAACCTGTCAATTTCTAGGTGGAAGGCTGGTGTCATGGAGTAGCAAGAAGCAGACCAGTGTGACCATCTCCACAGCTGAGTCAGAGTATGTTGCTGCAGGAAGTTGCTGTGCACAACTACTATGGATACAACACCAACCAGAAGATTATGGTATTCAAGTAAGTAGAACACCCTTATTTTGTGATTCTACTAGTGTCATTTCTATTACAAATAATCCCGTCTCCCATAGTAGGACTAAGCACATAGAAATAAAATACCATTTTCTAAGAGAACATGTAGAAAAAGGAGATATTTCCTTAGAGTATATTAATACAGATAATTAGTTAGCTGATATGTATACTAAGCCCTTAGATGAAACCAAATTCAATAAGTTTAAAATTGAATTAGGAATGATAAACTTAGAATAGTTTACAAAAATTGGCTAAGTAAAATGGTGTCGACACACAGAGTTGTCTGTGTCGACACATAGAAGTGGTGTCGACATTTCAGAGAAATGGTGTCGACACATCTAGACAGTCAGTGTCGACACTTAAGATAATTAGTGTCGACACATGAAAAGTAGGTGTCGACACATCCAGGGTGTTGTCGACACTTAGGATTTACATAGAATTCGTCGAGTAAAGTCTCGACTAATCGTCGAGCTGAGATATGTAAGTGTCGACACATATATTCTGTCGACTATATTGGTGTCGACACATAGTTATCGAGACATTAGGAGTAAGTGTCGACACTTTTCAACAGTGTCGACACATTTCAAGTATTTTGACGCGCCTTTTCACCTTCGATTTTAGAAAGGTATAAATAGGTCTTCACCATTGTTTGTCGACACGCTCACCAAAGTTTCGAGACCAAACTTGTGTGTCGACATCTCTCTTCTCTAAGTTCAAAATTTCTTCAAACCCTAATGGCTCCCAAGCTAGAAGAGAACATTAATGAAGGATATGAGCTCGTGCGACACGCCTTTGATGACTCAGAACCCGAAATCCAAGGTGTGGTAACCCTAATAGCAGAGACTGGCCTATAGTATCTTGTTTCAGAACCTATCAAGATCTGGAAGAAGGAAGTCCTCGAATTCTTGAGTGCAGCAACTCTTGATGAATCTGGACTCAAGATTAAGTCCAAAGTTCATGGGGCAAAGGTGAAGGTTACTCATAAGAATCTAAGAAAAGTTCTACAACTCCCTAGAACTAAAGAAGAGGAAGATGTATCTGCTTCTAAGACTAGAGAGGCATTGAAATGGTGTGGACTTGATTCAAACCTGAAGATTGGATCAGTGTTTAACAGGAAAAGAATGAACATACAGGGCAAGTTTTTATCTGAGATAGTTGACAAAGTGATACTGAGCAAGCCTGGTGGGCATGATAGAATTTCAGCTCATATGTTCAGTCTGATGACAAGGATAATTTTCCAGCTTAACACTGATTGGTCAGTAGTACTGTTTGATAAGATAAAAGAGAGCCTGAAGAAGCCTAATTTGGGTAGAATTCTGAGTCTATACCTAGCTGGAAGTATTCCTGAAGTGATGAACCAAGCTGCAGGTTCAAAGATAAATCATATGAGGAGAATGGATCTTAGGATTATCTCTAGGTGGGATAGAGTATTGACAAAGGAACTACAAACTCCAGAAAAGGAACACCTCAGAAGAAGAAGAAGAAGAAGACAGCCATTGTGGCACAAGAATCCTCAAGTAGCTCAGAGGAGCAAGTGGTGTTTAGTTTAGATGATGGAGAGGATGGAAATGCTGGACAATCACCAGCAAGACAAGAAGATGCTCAGAGGCAGGGGGAGCTACCCTCAGCTAGCACAATTCACCTGGATCCACTCTAGGGGGAGTCTCTACTTGTGGATGAGCCAACTCCATTAGAAAGTGAAAGAGCTACCCAAACCATTCTAGAGGTAATTACTGAAGTTAATCAATTAAATTTCCCTATTGAGGATGAAGTTTTGTCTGATTCATTACCTGATGTTAATCAGCAAACACAGATACATAGTCAACCCTAGGATATGGTCATGGAGGATATATCTGTTCCTGATAAAGAAGTATCAGTTGCTCCTGAGATAAGAGATTCTTCTGAACAACCTCAACATGAGTTTACATTAGAAGAGCTATTCCCTGACTTATTATAAGCTGACTTTGAGGGAGAGAAAGCAGCTGTTGAGGGGGAGCAGGTAGATCTTCAGGGGGAGAAGGTCAATCTTGAAGAGGAGCATGTGGAGGAGACTGCTAGACAAGAACCTGAGGCGCAAAGGAATGCTGAGGAGCTACCTAGGACTGAAAAGGATTTACCTCCTAGTCCAAAGGATAGGGTAGACATTGCTAGTACATCTGAATCTGAAGATGAAGAGGCTGCTAGAGCCAAGAAAAGGAAGTTTCAGCTTTTCAAGAGAAGAAGCCAGAACTACAAAAAAGCATTGCAGACAATTGCACCACAGCCTGCCCCAACTACTGATTATAGTTCTCTGTTGGTGACATTGCAAATAAAGCTAGATGAGCAAAGGAAGGCAATGGAAACTTATATGGATGAGCACCATAAGGAGCTACAATTTTCCTTAGCTCAAGACATAAAATCCATCAGATTTGAAGTGAATCAAAACAAGAAGGAAATGACTGAATGTTTCCATAAAGGAGGGAATGCAGTGGTCTATTTGGCAACTCATCAAGAGAAAATAAAAACACAAGTGGATGACATGGCAGTAAAACAAAGATATGTTTTGGAGAATCAGCTAAGAATGAATGATAATCTGACTGCTTCTCATAATGCCATTGTCACTGAAATGAAGAATCTAGCTACTGCCCAGACTGCACAGAGTGCTACTGCCAAAGCTGAGTTTGATAAGCAACTCCAAGAAAGCCTAACTGCTGTTAAAACTGCAATTGCAAATTCTCAAAAGGCTATTACTGAACAGCTTCAGAAGTTAAAGCCTTATTATAAGGATGGAGTTAATTATTTGAATGCTCAAATCAGATTCCAGAAAGATGATCTTAGGGATCATATAGTCAGAGAAGTCATAAAGGGGGAGAGGGTTTTAGTCAAGGTAGGCTCTGATCATGCAAAATGGATTTCAAACTCCATCAGAGCTACCATAGGTTATCCACCTTTATGTGATGATGATAATGTGGCAGAATTTGGAACAAATCCTGCATATTTTGGAGGAGAACAAGCTGAAGTGGCTCAAGTGATATATCCTCCTATAGATTTTGACATGATACATCAGGAGGTACAGTCTATGTATAGTCCTCCTGAGGGTAATCAGAATGTTATACTTGAAAAAGTTGTACAGCCTATGTCAGAGGCAGTTCTAAAAGAACAAGAGGCTCAATTATCTAAGAAAAGGTTCAGAGAGTAAGTTGAATTAAGGCCAGATTTTGAGCAATGGAGCCCCACATCCAGGAATATCATATTAACTGCTTGGAAGGCTGCTAAGGACAATATCCTGGATAGAGGTAAATGGTATTCTGACCAGGAATGGAGAAAACATAAGAATATGCAAGAGGCCATTGTTCAATATAGAAGGAAGGCTAAACTGGGAACGCTACCTCCTAATGCACAGGAGCCTAGCAAGTATTTTCCTAAGCCATATCATTATTTTGTAAGGCAAAAGATAAAGGCTGAAGAGCTGAAAAAGACAGATCTTAAGGGAAAGAAGCCTGCTGATGATAATGATGCTCCAGTTAAAGCAAAGATTCAATCTGGAAAGGGAATTGTTATCAAGGAGCCAGAGCAGCCATAGGATAAAAATTTACTTAAGTTTACAATTTGTAATCATTTGCATTTAACTCTATGAAAACTTTTGATTAATGAAAATATTTGAAGTTGTAAGAACAATGTTATATGTTCAATCTATTACATTACTGTTCTGAGATAATTGTTTATACATGTTCTGTTTATACATGTTTAGTACTTACCCAGTCATTTAATATTGTTATACATCATATTGAGTATTTGTTATGTATGGTGTATATCATTGACTAAGGGTTATGACTTCTCCAAATAGGGGGAGATTGTTGGGTACATTGGAATATATGTACCTGATTTGAAGAAGCCTCACCCTACTCAATGATATACATCAAGGTGTATTTGATGTGCTTTGAGTTTATGTGTGCAGGTTAAGTAATTGCAGGGAAAGCATAAAAGATTCTAAGTCCATGTGTCGACACCTAGAAGAAAAGTGTCGACACTTAAGAAGGCTAGTGTCGACACCCAGAGAAGCTGGGTCGACACTTAGAGTAATTGTGTCGACACCAGAGAGGCAGAGTCGACACCAGAAGCAAAGTGTCGACACATAAAGGCAGTGTCGACACACAGTGAAGAATTGTCAACATTATCTGTGTCGACACTTAGAGGCAGTGTCGACACCCAGAGAAACTTTGTCGACAGCAAAAGTGTCGACACTAGGAGGTTGTGTCGACACTCAGCAAACTTCAACAAAGTTCAAGTACAAGTGTCGATACTAGGAGGCTGTGTCTACACTCAGCAAACTTCAACAAAGTTCAAGTACAAGTGTCGATACTAGGAGGCTGTGTCGACACTCAGCAAACTTCAACAAAGTTCAAGTACAAGTGTCGACACTAGGAGGCTGTGTCAACACTCAGCAAAGTTTCAACACATGAAAGTATGTGTCGACACAAAGGAGATGTGTCGACACTCAGCAAAGTTTCAACACAAAGAAGATGTGTCGACACAAAGGAGATGTGTCGACACTCAGCAAAGTTCAACACAAGAAGGCTTGTGTCGACACAAAGGAGTTGTGTCGACACACAGCAGAAATCAACTAAGTATTAAAGAAGAAGTACTTGTGTCAACACACTCAATCAGTGTCGACACATTCAACAGAAGGCTTTTGTCGACACACAGAGTCAGTGTCGACACATTCTGAAGAAGCATTGTCGAGAAGCTGTTACAACAACACAAGGAGTTCTGTCGACACCATCAAGGCTAGTGTCGACACTTAGTCTACTTGTGTCGAAACTTAGTCTATTTGTGTCGACACATAATGACTATCTGTCTCAACACTTTCAGACAGTGACAGAGATTTCAAGAAGTGATTGAATGACTTGACAGCTGCCATTTGAACCGGTCAACTGCAACTGTCAGAGCCGTCAGAAAGTCGTCAGAAACCGGATCAGCCGGTTACCTTGGAGGAAGTCTATTTAAAGACCTTTCTCCTTCAACAGAAAAAGAAATCGATGAAGTAATTAAGGAATTGAAAAACAACACAACAAAGAAGAAGACCTTCAAGAGAAGATATAAGTAGTTGGAGAGAGAAAGAGCTCCTTCTAAGAAGAACAACTATTGAACCAGACTGTTAAGTAAGTTTCAGATTGAGATCTGATTCTCAAGATAGCAGTTGATTGAAGATCATCTGTATAGAGATACAACCCTACTGTGTTCTAATTCAAGAAGCTTTGAAGAAAGCCAAGGGAGGTTGATCTCTGCCAAGTTCTTCCAAGAACTCATCAAGAAGCCAGTCAACGCATCTCTCTCTTTCAGAGTTGTGGTTAAACATTTGTATAACTTTATTTTCTGTAGGATCCTAAGGGATCTGAGCTGTAAGCCTATTTTATAAAGGCTGAGTGTAGGAGTCTGTGTGCTCTGAGTGTAGGTCTTGTTGAAGACTGAGGTAGGGCCTTGGGCCTGAGTTGTAGGAGACCTTGTTCTATGAGTGTAAGTCTTGGTGAAGACTGAGTGGTAGGGCTTTTGTGCCTGAGTTGTAGGAGTGGGATCACTCTGAGTTGTAGGAACCTGTTTGGGGTTCTGAGTTGTAAGATCTGAGGATCTGAGAAGAAGTGGAGAAGTTAGGCCGAATCTAGTACACTACTAGATAGGCGAAGGGGGAAAGTGGATGTACCCAGACCTTGGGGAACCACTATAAAATCTGTGTGTACTCTGTGTGTGATTGATTCTGTGATTGCTGTATTATCTGTGCTGAATTGCTGTAGAGAATTGCAAATACAGGTCTTAGTATTCAGTGTTTCTGCCTATAATTTTAAAAAGATTAAGTTCACCTATTCACCCCCCTCTAGGTGATTAGGTACTATTTCTTTCAATTTCTCCCGACCTGGAGCAGCACACCCCGGCCCCCTCCCTTTCTCTCGGCCTGGAGCAGGGCTCGACTCGGAGTGGGGTTCGGCCTGGAGCTAAGCCCTAGCTTTTCACCACCGACAGTAAGCTCGGCCTGGAGCAAGGCTCGGCCTAGAGCAAGGCTCGGCCTGGAGCAAGGCTCGGCTTGGAGCAAGGCTCGGCCTAGAGTGGAGAGCGACCACCGACGCGGCCGCACGCAGTAGAATCGACCAGGAGCTCCTCTCCCGGCCCCGCCGCCAAGCATGCGACAAGGTTAACTATGTTTCAACTTAGGCAGGCGAAGCCCTCAGTTTACATATTTGTATGGAAGCCCCTCTCCACCAACGAGTGGGGGGAAGGGATCTTTTCAACGGGTTGACGTGTGCGTCCCCGCAGTTAATTGCATTAGTACCCGGAAGCGTGAGTACGGGTTTAGGCATGCTGTGTGAAGCCCATCCGGACGTGCGAGCCGGATTGGTGATGTTCCGGGGTTCCCGGAGAAGACTCCGAGGAAGTTGTTTATTAGCCGTTTGCAGGGAATGCGCGCCACAAGCCCCAAAAGAAGGGGTGTGCGCAATATATTTGGCCGGCTTATATTAGCCGACCGATGCCTAGTTGGCCGCCGCTCGTCTAGACGTTGAAGTACAGGTGTTGCACTACCAGGCGGGGAGTAGCGGGCTTAAGCCCAAGCTTGTGCCGGCCCTCGAAGGCCTTTTTGTTTATATTGCTGGCCTGCGTGCTGAGTATGGAATTCATATTTCTGTAATATTTTTTCATATCTGTGATGCTCTATGAATATGTAGTTTACTCCTGTCTTGGGCGAGCGGTGTGTTCGTGAACCGCTCCCCCGTGTGGGCCCCGAGGTATAGATGCCGGGAAGCCCCTGATGGCCTGTTGTCATCCCTTTTAGAATAGTGGAGTTCCGCTGTTGGCGACCCAACTTGGGCACCGTGTCGTAGAATTGCTCGGCGGTTTTGCGCCAATAGTAAGGCGGGCGGGGAACATTTTACATAGACCCGAGGTGGCACCTCTAGTTAAGGAGTGGATCTTGAGATCCTCCTCAGATGTTCCGGTCGGCCAAAAGAGCCCTCCGAAGGTGCCTTAGCTCAGCCCTTGGCTTGGGAGGGGAAGAGTTTGTTAGTCTTCCAGGTATGTGGCGGGTCCTCCATGCTGAGACCTTGGGTCTGTCCCTTGTGTTCCTAGTCTTGTGCCTAGATCGTTCGCTTGAGGGTAGTAGGTGCGCGGTCACCCCTTCCCCAAGGGTCGAACTCCACAAGATATCGATTTTTGGTTTCAACATTTTGGTGTGGTGAGCGTGGAGAGTAACCAGCACAGAAGAACTCTGGAGAGCGTCATGGCTATAGAAGTGGAACCAGGTGACGACCAGGGTCATGCGTTGATACTTTGTATGCAAGGTTCTCATACTCAGAGTTGTCCCCTCCCATAGCTATTGTTTGAATCTCATAGCATTTGGAGTAGGATTTGCACCTATTTGAAGCGCTTCTACTTATGAAAACCCATGTATCCCCACTTGTTACATCAACTAGAAACCTGGAGGTTATTATCTTCAAGATCAAGTAAGAGAGCAGCTGAGAGGTATTGTGAGCCGGGGTGACCTGAAAGGGTTCCCTCCCTAACGGTAATATGTTATCTCTTCCTTGTAATTCAGTAGCGATCAAGGTTTCTCTTTATTACCAATTCGCCTCGCGCTTCTGAGGGATTCAAGGGTTAGCCTCGCGATCGACTCCGGAAGCCAAACATCCAACCTGTTCCTTTTAAATAGCCTAGTTCGGACGATGGGACGGTGCCGCGGGACTTTAAGCGCTATTATAAGACCGAGCCTCTGCACTGACGGCCGAGATCAGCTCCACCCTTGCACGTCGGCCTATGTCCTCCCGATCGCACCTCTCCTCCGACTAGAGGAATTATCAGGAACGAGCCTAGACGCTAACCTCCAAGATTTGATAAAGGGCCGATCTCTCCAAGCAATCGCAAATGACATGGCTTCCCGATTTGACGACTTCCAGATCGTCTCTCTTATGAAAAGAATGCATCCTCCATTTGTAAAAGCATCGGTGCAATTAACTCTGCAACACCTCTTAAGTAAACAGGATGTCTCCACCTCGAGCAAAGTCAAGTCCTCGAGTAGTAGTGGACCCCGAGCAGATCCCGATGTCAGGCTCTCACCTAGCTGGTAGGGCAGGAAGTCACTCGGTGTCATCCTTAGACCTCTAGCAGATCCCGCTGTCAGGCTCTCACCTAGCTGGCAGGGCAGGAAGTCAGTCGATGGTGGTAGTAGTGGACCCCGAGCAGATCCCGCTGTCAGGCTCTCACCTAGCTGGCAGGGCAGGAAGTCACTCGGTGTCATCCTTAGACCTCAAGCAGATCCCGCTGTCAGGCTCTCACCTAGCTGGCAGGACAGGAAGTCACTCGATGGTGGTAGTATTGGACCCCGAGCAGATCTCGCTGTCAGGCTCTCACCTAGCTGGCAGGGCAGGAAGTCACTCGGTGTCATCCTTAGATCTCGAGCAGATCCTGCTGTTAGGCTCTCACCTAGCTGGCAGGGCAGGAAGTCACTCGATGGCGGTAGTAGTGGACCCCAGGTAGACTCGCTGTCAGGCTCTCATTAGCTGGCAGGGCTGTAGGCATACCTGGGGGAAAAGGGTTGGTTCATGGAGACTTTTTACAGGACCCCGAGTGATGCTCGGCCCCGGGTAGACCCGCTGCCTGGCTCCTACTAGCTGGCAGGTCCGTAGGCTTGCCTGGGGGGGTAAGGGACCCCGAGTGCTGCTCAGCCCCGGGTAGACTCGTTGTCAGGCTCTCACTAGCTGGCAGGGCTGTAGGCACACCTGGGGGGAAAGGATTAGCTCCGCGTGTACAAGAAGATACAAAATATATGGCTTTGTTGTTTCAAGATATCACGAGAAATTGTATACTTGTTGTAAGTAATGGTATAAGGGCAATTCAATAGCAGTGAGACAAAGGGTATCGAGTGATTCAAAAGGTTCAGAAAGGTCATGGAGAGATTGATGCTCCAAGCGTAGATTTCAGTTTCTCTCAGTTTTTTTGGGTCGGCTCCCACTCGTCGGATACGTTGGGTTGGATGATTCTTTTCGAGCTTGTACCAACCTCGAAAAGAGCGGGGATTGTGTACAACCCCGTAGCCAGGCGAGTGGGACCCTCCCCAAATATCAGCCTAGGGGCGTGGTATGGGCGACGAGTTGCTGCGATCCTGTTCGAAGACGTGCGGGTGCTCGTACGGGCGTGTGAAGGTTTTGGGTGCATATATATGTTATAGTATATATATATATTGGATTATATAGATGAGAAAAGATTTTGGACAAAGAGGGGGGGAGTGGGCAGGTGGGGGTACGTGCAGAATAAAGAAAGGAAAGAAGAAATAAAAAAGAGGGGCAGCTGGTGAGAAAAAAAAGAAGGAAAGAGGGAAACGGGATCTCCAACTCTCCCCCGCTAGGGTTCGGCCAGGAGACAGCCGACGCCATCCCCTCTCCCTCGTCGCTGCCGCCTGAAGTGGCAACCCGAGCCCCGCCTCCCTCTCTCATTCTCGGCCTGGAGCAGCAAGGAGCCGGCCGCCCCTTTCCCCCTCTCTCCCGTCGCCGGTAGGGCAGGACACGACCGCCCCTTCCTCCCTCTCTCACTCTCGGCCTAGAACAGCAAGGGGCCGCCCGCCCCCTCTCTCTCTCCGGCCATCGGTAAAGCAGGGCACGACCGCCCCTCTCCCTCTCTCCCGGCCGCCTGGAGCAACCCGACCCCATTCTATTTCTCCCGGCCTGGAGCAGCACACCCCGGCCCCCTCCCTTTCTCTCGGCCTGGAGCAGGGCTCGGCTCAGAGTGGGGTTCGGCCTGGAGCTAAGCCCTAGCTTTTCACCACCGGCAGCAAGCTCGGCCTGGAGCAAGGCTCGGCCTGGAGCAAGGCTCGGCTGGATCAAGGCTCGGCCTAGAGTGGAGAGCGGCCACCGACGCGGCCGCAGGCAGTAGGATCGACCCGGAGCTCCTCTCCCGGCCCCGCCGCCAAGCACGCGACAAGGGTAACGATGTTTCAACTTGGGCGGGTGAAGCCCTCAGTTTACATATTTGTATGGAAGCCCCTCTCCACCAACGAGTGGGGGGAAGGGAGCTTTTCAACGGGTTGATGTGTGCGTCCCCGCAGTTAATTGCATTAGTACCCGGAAGCGTGAGTACGGGTTTATGCATGCTGTGTGAAGCCCATCCGGACGTGTGAGCCGGATTGGTGATGTTCTGGGGTTCCCGGAGAAGACTCCGAGGAAGTTGTTTATTAGCCGTTTGCACGGAATGCGCGCCACAAGCCCCAAAAGAAGTGGTGTGCGCAATATATTTGGCCCACTTAAGTTAGCCGACCGATGCCTAGTTGGTCGCCGCTCGTCGAGACGTTGACGTACAGGTGTTGCAGTACCAGGCTGGGAGTAGCGGGCTTAAGCCCTAGCTTGTGCCGGCCCTCGAAGGCCTTTTTGTTTATATTGCCGGCCTGCGTGCTGAGTATGGAATTCATATTCCTGTAATATTTTTTCATATCTGTGATGCTCTGTGAATATGTAGTTTACTCCTATCTTGGGCGAACGGCGTGTTCGTGAACCGCTCCCCCCGTGTGGGCCCCAAGGTATAGATGTCGGGAAGCCCCTGATGGCCTGTTGTTATCCCTTTTAGAATAGCGGAGTTCCGCTGTTGGCGACCCAACTTGGGCAGCGTGTCGTAGAATTGCTCGGAGGTTTTGCGCAAATAGTAAGGCGGGCGGGGAACATTTTACATAGACCCGAGGTGGCACCTCTAGTTAAGGAGTGGATCTTGAGATCCTCCTCAGATGTTCCGGTCGGCCAAGAGAGCCCTCCGAAGGTGCCTTAGCTCAGCCCTTGGCTTGGGAGGGGAAGAGTTTGTTAGTCTTCCGGGTATGTGGCGGGTCCTCCACGCTGAGACCTTAGGTCTGTCCCTTGTGTTCCTAGTCTTGTGCCTAGATCGTTCGCTTGAGGGTAGTAGGTGCGCGGTCACCCCTTCCCCAAGGGTCGAACTCCACAGGAGACCGATTTTCGTTTTCAACACTTAGAGAGAGAAAGAGAGAGGAAGAAGGAAGAAGAAGAAGAGGGGCTTATCTCTGGTGGAGCTTGAGAGTGTCAAGCTGAGATCCGAGGCCATCTTTGCGGAGGAAAAGCTGTAGCGGTTCTTTCTAGCCAGCTAGGAGTTCATGGCACTGAAGCAGTCTTCAAGGGTAACGACCTTTCTTCCTAGCCATGTGAAGGCTTCCTTTTTGGCATATGCATGATTCCCCCACCAAAGGGTGACTGATTTTGGGAGTCTTTTGGGTTGATTCATGGAATCCCCTTTCATGTAGATCAGGAAATGGAGTACGGATTAGGCATGCTGTGTGAAGCCATCTGGACATATTGGTCTGGATTGGTGATGTTGCATATATGAACCGGAGAAGACTACGTGATAAACGTGTAGTTTAGGAGTCGACGGGTTGGACCTGTGAAAGGAAGTAGCAGGAAGTACTTGAGTGGTAGTGCAGGAAAATACCCGTATAATGCTTGTGATGCTTGTGTTGTTGGGTTCTAACTGTGAAAGGAAGTAACAGGAAGTACTGGATTGGAATTCCAGGAAATACCCTTTATAATTCTTAATGTTCATAGGTGGTACCTGTGAAATGGAGTAGCAGGAAGTACTGGCGCGGTAGCCAGGAAAGACCCCTGACATTTGTGATATTTGCGGTGTCCACCTGCGAAGAGAGTAGCAGGAAGTACTGGTGTGCCCAGGAAAGACCCGCTGATGTGTGACATGAAATGGGTGTCAGAGACATACCCAGTCTTGAATGCCAGAACAGGATCGGTGAGACCTACCCGCACCTTTATTTAGCCGCGAGTACGCCGTACTCGGTGATGACAAGGCGATTTGAGCAACGGGGGGTGGAGGATCCGACCTGCATTATGTCCGTCCGACGTGAGACCAGAAGGTGCAGTCTGTTGGAGCGCATAGCAAGAGTCTTAGGCCTACACGTCGTGATACAATGGGAGGCTACGGGCTAGTCCAGGTTCACTAAGACTATAAAACTCCGGCTGCACGTCATGGAGTAAATGATCAAGTGATTTGCCATTGGGTTACGACCCTGATATGGTGGTGGTCAACTAGTTCGCCGGTACACCAAGAATGTGCCCTGAGTGCACGGACCGTCAGGCCGGGTGGCTGACGGTTGTGATAGTATGTGTGCGTGAAAGCACATTATATGAGATATATATCCATGCTTGTGATATGCTATGCCTGCAGGGAAGAATACCGCTGCCCGAGAAAAGGGGTAGGGTCGTTATAATTTGGTTAGCTGAATGCTGACCGTTGCCTCTGGTTGCCACCCTTGGGTGGAATGTCCCTGTGCAGGTGCTGGAGAACCGAGCGGGATGCATAAGGGATGAAGTCCCTGCTACTTTTGCTGCTGCCACTGCTAGCCCTCGAAGGCTCAAAGAAATGAAAGTGTTATGTTTTCTTTTGATGTGGCCGGCCTGCGTGCCAATGGTTGAGGCCACTGTTTGAAAGCTCTGTAAGGTCATAAAGCCAACTGTTTATGTGTGTTTTAAGACATTCTTATGATGTATAAAATGTGGAGGTTTTATATGTTGGACATTTAGGTGTGGAGTTCAAGTGTAGTGTTATAGGCTTCCGCTAGAATGCAATGTGTTAGGGTGCGCTGCGCTACTCTGGTATCATACCGTGACGTCACCGTCTGTTTTGTGGTATATGCTGTGGGGCCTCGGACGGACCTTCTTGTATATACTATGTAAACGGATGGGGGTGTTACACAGTGAAATCGTCAGAGTTGCGGTGGGTTGTGGATGCAGCGACGGAATACTGGGTGATCCACCTGCAGTTGGAGGATGTGTCCCTTAAGAGTGGGAGGAATCGCCGACGGAGCGTAGCAGAAGCATAGCTTCAAGAGCCTTGATCAAGGTGTCATTGCGCATTACCTGAGCATTAATTTTGGTGAGCATGGAGAATATTTGTGTCCCCCTTTCGTCCATAGCAACCATAGGTTGAAGAAAGGATTAATAATTAATTA
Organism: Platanthera guangdongensis; assembly: GCA_039583875.1. Classification (NCBI taxonomy): domain Eukaryota; kingdom Viridiplantae; phylum Streptophyta; class Magnoliopsida; order Asparagales; family Orchidaceae; genus Platanthera; species Platanthera guangdongensis. Next base: position 105,888,507 of record CM077153.1, read on the forward strand.
AACAGAGATTAATTAATCTTGAACAAGGATAAAGAGACTTCAAATATAATTAAAAAGGGTATGATGACTTGTGAGCCGTAATTTGAAAGGGTGAGTGGAAGAAAAAAAATCTGGAGTGGGTGGGGTGCTCGAGGACATCATGCATTAGAGAGAGACACCACAATAAAAAGAAGGTAAGAGAGAATTGAAAGATAAAAAAAGTTGGGATTTTCAAGGATAGCAGGTTTCAATGGAGGCTAGCGTGATGATCGGAGTTACCAGGAAAAAAACAAAAAAAAAACAAAATGAATAGAAGGGTAGGTGGGAAAAGGAGAAATGGCGACTCAAAAATTAATAGAGGGGAAAGGGGAGGGTTCTAGAGCGGTGGGGTTGCTTGGTCAGCAGTTCGAGGAAGGGGCTGTAGGCAGCTCGATGGTGCAAGCGGGGTGATGTGTTGGCTCGAGGGCTTAAGGAAGCTATGCAGGCGGAGCAGCACAAGGAGATCTGCGGGTAGTTTGTTGTGAGTTCTGAAGCAGGCGGAGGAGTCTGTACGAGATGAGGAATGTCGACGAGCAGTGAGATCAACTGAAAGGGATGCAACGGTGGATGACGATGCAAAGCAGATGCAGTGGTGGTTGACAGAGTGTGCGGCCTGAGAAGGGAGGAGGAGGAGGAGGATAAAACATGACGTGGGCCGAGGGGAACAACTTATAGGCTGGAGGAAAGCCTGGCTCTGATACTTTTGATACGATCCAAACCGATCTCAATGTGAAAACACTGTAAATGGATTGTAATATTGATGTGAGGGGTTACAAGATAACTGATATCGCCTAAGAGCAACATCCCTGAATTGCTCGACTTTCCGGCGAGGGGAGACTCTCTCGTGCAGCCGCTAAGACACACCATAAGACACAATACATTCAACATAACATATAAGACATAACAAGCACTATATATAAAAATACAAATATATGATATTACCAAACTACCCATAAATATATAATAGGGATGCATCCGTATTTTAGGGTTTTGAGAAGACTTCTCCCAACTCCATCATCGATTCCTTCATCTCCAAACCACCAATTCGTCCTTCCAAATCCAGATCGTCGCATCTTCTATACACCACCTACATGCTTGTGGCATTAGGGTTTACACCGACGATTTTAGTTCCAAAACCATTTGCATTAACCTGACTTCCTAAATTATCCATTGTAGGAACAAAATAGTGTGCAAGAATATTTCCAGAGATAGCAAAAGTTTTATTGCAAAACTATCCTACGAAACTAGTTCTTGGATCCCCAGTTATGGTCTTCAGGAAGATCAATGATAGAATACCAGACATTGATGGAATTTCCATGCTCTCAAGTTTAAGAAATAAAGAACACTCAAGTTCCATATGAAAGCAGTCAAATCCCTTCAAAATAATATCATTTTTTTACGTATAACTCAAATCATGAACCTCCAAGTATGCAACTTAGAAAAGCCACAAATCTGGAAATTTGACAGAGAAACATCCTTGTTTACATCATCACAAAGTCATCAGTGGAAGAATAGTATGGTTAAGGAAGCAAAACCAAATAAACTAAACATCTCTACAAAGAAATGTCGAGATTTGGTTGTCAATAGCATGATTTGGTTGTACATAGCGAGATTGGGTTGTACATAGCTGTTGGATGTCCAGAGTCATTTGTGGTGTTTCCATTACACCACTTTAAATGAATCCTAGATGCGTGAATAGAATCTTGAGAATGGAGTAGTGTGAACTGAGGGAGCTATGTGAAAAATTATGAAAACTGTTTGGCAAAACATGATTTTCAAAGCTATGTATAACTGAAAAATGTACTAAATAATTTGGTAAAATAGTGATAATGTTTTTGTTACACTGCATTATCAAAATTAATATCTAACAAAAATATTAGAAATTACCATGTTGCATTATAAATCAACACAAACACATTGCAGAAATGCATGGTAAAACCATTTTGTAAATCTTGTTTAAGGCTCTGTTTGGTGGGGCGTTTAGGGGGTGGTGTGCCGCGACGTTTGGAAAAGCCCCGCCAAACAACAAATTTGACCGAACGACTGGAGTCGCCACCGCTCTGTAGTCGTTATTTTATGGCTCTGTTTGGCTCAGCTGCAGCGACTGCAGAAGCAGTGGTGGGAAGCAGTGGTGGAATAATCAGCTGTTTTGCACAGTGGTGCCAGAATATGTGAAACTGTTTGGATGAACAGCTTTTAGAGAGCTGTTTCAAATAGAGAAGCTGTTTAATCTGTTTGGCAAAACAGTTGTGCGGTGCACAGTTAATTTTTTTGAACTTAAAACACAATAAACAAAACATAAAGAGAACCATTTAACTTAATACATTCTAAGTGCTCAGTAACAAAATTTAAAAAAACAAACTGATTTCAAAAGGATTATTTCAGTTCTGAAAATCATAAACGTGCTCTGTCATGCGGATGAAACGTATTCCTCGATCGTCGAGCGTTAACTGCACATCAAGAATAAATGTAATTACTGATCCTTTTCTATATGTTAATAAATGTAAACGTCATTATGGTGTATGCCTGTGATAATCCGTGAGTTGATCTGCAATGTTATCCCTAATATTGGTCATTTCTGCAGCTCCCGTCCCCTCAAATGAGCTTGGTGTTGTGTTCGGATTTGAATCAATAGTTCTTCGACGATTGTTTGGTCGCAACTCGTATGCCTCTGGATGAACAAAGATTTTGTTTCTGTCACATACATCAAACTCTGGGTCAGCCCTCGATGGATGCCTTCTAATAAAGTTTTGGAGCGACATCGTAACGACCACAACGACACACTGCTTCGAGAATTCAAAATGAGGCATTTTGCTAAGTATGAGCAACTTTTTCTTCCATACACCAAAGCTCCTCTCGATGACACTACGCAACGATGAGTGTGCGTTATTAAATATTTCACGTCGTCCTTCAATTGGACTAATTCCCGGAGCAAAATCCGGCAAGCGATATCTCATTTCCGGAAAAGGTTTCAGGAGCCCCTTCTCCAACGGCTAACCAGCATCGACGAGATAATATTTCCCTGCAGTAGTAAGAAAGGGTTTAAACATTTGAAGATATGATCAATAAATCAGCATAAGGTAAATGCTAGTGGTACATACCTTCTGCTGGAAATGAAAATTTACTTAGCGGATCCCGTACTGCACGATGGTATATGCGTGTGTCATGTGCAGACCCCTCCCATCCAGGTACAACATATGTAAAACACATTGAAGTCGCAAACGGCCATTACATTTTGAGTCATGCTGCCATGACGACCAATGTAAGGAACTTGATTTGGTGTAAAACATAATCATACACACACACACACACACACACACACACACACAATTACATATAAACAAAGACACAATTACACATTAACATACACACACACATACACATAAACATACACACATACGCATAAACATACACACACACAAACATAAACCAACACACGTACACATAAACATACACACACACACACACACATAAACACACACACACAAACACAATTCAAACACACACACACACACATAAAAATACAGACACACACACAAACACAATCATAAACACACACACACAGAAGCATACACAAACACTCTAAACACACAAACACAAACACAAACACACACACACACACACACACACACACACACACACACACACACACACACACACACACACACACACACACACACACACAAACTCACAAACACCCTAAACACACAAACACAAACACACAAATACACACACAAACACAAATCAAACACACATACACAAACACAATTCACACACACACACACACACACACAGACAAACACAATCATACAAACACACACACACACACACACACACACACACACACACACACACACACACACACACACACACACACACAGACACACACATTCCCAAACAACCTAAACACACAAACACAAACATACACACACACAAGCACAATCATACACACATAAACACAAATCACACACACATACACAAACATTATTCAAACACACACACAAAAAAATCACTTTTAACAATGCAGAAAAGAAATTGGAAAAAATTTGCTGGAAATTTTTTTTGGAAACATATGCAGGAACATACATTTTGGTGGAGTGAAGATGGAGGAAGAAGAATGGAGGAAAAATTTATACCTTGGGATCTTTGTACTCCGAGAATGGAGGAAGAAGAATGGAGTGAAGATGGGGGTGGCCCTTGTCTCGATCGCCTGGGCAAAACCGCAGTGATCGCGAGGAGGAAGAGAAGGTGAGAAACATCGCCGTAGAGAAGAAATGTAGCGCTCGCCGGAGTGAAGAGGAGGTGCAGCGCTCGCCGAAGTGAAGAGGAGGTACAGCGCTCGCCGACGATGGACGCGGTGGAGGAGTTCGGCTCTGTCGGAGGAGCGCAGGTTAGGGCAGAGCGGAATCACGAAATTTCCGCGATCTGGAGTCGTGAGAAAATATCGCGACAACAGATCGTTGTTATTTCACGATTTTACGGTGGGGGTGGTGGAAAACTTAGGCTCCTATTTTCTGTTTGGCGTGGCAGTGGAAAAAACGGCAGGCCACACGCCCAAATCGCTGCGCCAAACAGAGCCTATGGCGTTCCAGAGTCGTAAAAAATTTTCACGACTCCAGAAACACGATAGAGCCCGATTCGAACATCATGTTCATCTCCTACAACCGTTGTTGTTCGTCTCTTTCCTCCTCTTCCTCTGCATGCACGGAGTTTCCAAAGCTTCACCTTCGCTCCTCCCTGGCGACTCTGAGATCCCACTCAGTGTTGTCGTCTTCACCCTTCTCTGTTCGTCTCCTTCACATTTCTCGATCTCTCATTGCTTCAGCTTCCTTCGCCCTCTGCCCCTCCGGGATCGTCGAAATTTCTTCCCCCACCTACCGCACGACGTTGGCACGGCTCTCCCATTCCATTCTATCAAACGCCTCCTGCTCCACTTCCTGTCGATCTAGCCTCAGATCAGAATCATTTTCCACTTTCTCCAGTAACCCCTCATCCTAGACACTCCTCATTGGTGGAACGAAGATCTGGATTTGTCTTTTTTTTTTGTTTCTTTTCTTTGAATCCAGCTCTTTGCTTAAAGTTTAATTCCAATGATTTCTTTGTGAATTATTCATTTATTTGTTTAAAGAATGAAATTTGATCTTGATTGTGTAAGTACATTTATTCTTTATGTTATTGTTTATTGTGTTTAACTTCAAAAAAATGAATTGTGCACCGCACAGCTATTTTGCCAAACAGATTAAATGGCTTCTCTGTTTGAAATAGCTCTGCAAAAGCTGTTCATCCAAACAATTTCACAGATTCTGGTACCACTCTGCAAAACAGCTGATTATTTCACCACTGCTTCCCACCACTGCTTCTGCAGTCGCTGAGCTGAGCCAAACAGAGCCTAAATATAAACACAGTCTCGTGAATTAATGTGAGAAATAAGTTAAAGAAACATCAACTCAATTCCTTGTCTTCACCTTCATTGATGTCGATTGTTAGTGCAGAATTTGTCACTCAACTTTTCGCACTCAACGACCATCTTTGGGAGTTCAGCAAAGAGATTGGAGATCACAATCAACTAGTTAATGACTCACATGAGCTTGGAGAAAACCGAGAAAAGAGTGTCGCTCGCATCGGCGGACATTAGATTTACCCGCAGAGACGAATACCACTTGTTGTGGGCAATGTTATTGCACAAAGATCTATTGCAGGCTAGTACAAGAGTATGCACTAGAAAATATGAGACAATCGAGAGACAGAACTTGCAACCGCACCTACAACCAGGTAGATTCTGGCTCAAGTTCCATGACCTCTTGAGCACCTATGACCTCTCTATTTATATTGGAGGGTAGGCTCCCTGATCGGTTGAGAGCATTTAATGCAGCATTAAATGCACTACTACCCGAGGTACACAAGGATTTGGGTGGTGAGAGGAGAGGAGAAACTGCGGGTGCTACGAATGGAAACTATGTGAGCTATTGTTGTAGAGGAGAGGGATCTGTGAGGGCTCTGAAGAGTACCCTCTACAGCTTCTCTGCAGAGTATTCAAAGAAGCATCTGGGAGACTGCCTGAATCCATAGTGTGTAGTCATGCGCTTTCTCATCGTACGGGCTCGTGGACAGTGCCCGCGGATCCTGATGAGTGTCCGCCTTACACCTTTGAGACCGACACCAAGGGATGTTGGTTGTAGTTGCAGGATTTGGGTTAACATGATCCCTGCACGTTTTTGAGTCTGCACAGGCTTCAAAAAAGTACATGTATAACCACAAAGGCTGCGACTTGGTTTCATGCTTCCTGAAATCTATAAATAACATGTGTCGGTCACTACTGGGATGCCTTACTGGGGATGCTGATCTATTTGTGTGATCTCTTTGTGGGAAGATGAAAAGCTTGAATGAAGCCCTCCTTGTTAAGTTGATAAGTGGAAAGAAGTGGGATCCTGCTAAAGCACTTACAGACAACAATGGACCGATAAAGCTCACAAAGAATAATAATGTTGGTAGCTCTTCTGAGAGGCCGCTGATAATGAAATCCCTGCAAATACTCCAACGGTTTTAAGGCAGCCGATCAAGACCTTATCCAACATGTGTCAATCACCCTTTCTGATATTGAGAGGCACATGATTGCTTTCCCCAATGTTGGAGCGACCCCCCGAATTAAGAAGTTAGGATTATCTCTGCTGAAAACTTGGGTGTTATACCCTCTCCATCGACGAGTACATCATAGAAAAAGGTCGAGCCAAAGCGTTCCAAGAAGATCAAGATTGTCAATGTCGGCTAGTTAGGAGGGCAGGCGGATGCTTCTACTGCGAGAGCTGGAGTGCCCGCAGTGGCTTTTCTCTAACATCTCCCTCCCTTCTAGACACTCTTGGGTTAAGGTTAGGACTTGAGTTGTGAGTATAGGTCATGATATGACCCTAGGTTAGCTTAAACCTAAGAAATTGTTATAAGCACCCCAAAGGTGCAGATGTTAACCTAGGCCGATTCACTCCAAATTAGACTCACAAACTCAAATTGACCTCACCAATAGATCCATAAACCTAATAGAAATCCAAGTGACTCAAAATACTCATCATAGGGTCATCAAATTGGACAAATTGACCAAAATACTCTTTAGGTCAACATAGGTCAATCCTTCACCATTAGGTCCAAATGGGGCATAATAACATGAAATTGACCTCACCCCTGGTCTTAGGACATCATAAGTAGATGTTAACCCAGAAATCGATGATCCTTCCCATGGTGGCAAGCTTACTAGTCGCGTCCTGCTCCAGGGTCCCCTTGGAGGTCGCGACAAGTCCAAGAATGGGCGGATAGACTTCTCTGTCTGCTCAGGACGCGCGGCTAGGGCGGTCTCCCCAGTCTGACCGTACAGGTCGCGCAACAGTTGCTTGTTCTGTAGGGGCTGCAGACTACTTCCTCAGTCCGCCCCTGCAGGCCGCGCGGTTTGATCAGCTAACCGCGCCATATTTCTCTTCACTTCAATGGGACAATCCAACCAACTATGGCGGACTCACATTAACGTCCGCACAGACCACATATTCACTTTGCTTTGATGGCAGCGACTTGCCTCCAGGCCGCCCATCATTAGCAGCGGTGATAACTCTAGCTCACCGCATATCAAGAATGACGACCTGCCTCCAGGCCGCCAGTCAGCAATGGCAACCTGCTTTACCTCGCTAGCATGCGCGACCTACCTCCGCAGTCTGCCAGGTCGCCGGGCCCTCGGGGGCAGCATGCCTTTCCCTCCAATAGGTGGCAGACTTCAGCAGAATGGGCGACCTACTTCTTCAATCCTCCAGGTCGCCCAGTCGACCAGCACGACCACTGGCAGCATGGGGACTCCGTCCTAGTCCGCCCAAAGAGCGTGGCTTTGCTCCAACACTAATCTCGTCCAACGCAGGCTGGGCAGACTCGTCCTTCAGTACGCAAGCATTGATGAAACCCAGCTCCAGCTTCTCAACAGCAAACGACCTCGTCTCCATTTAGCAGCAGAGGTAGACTCGGCCTATCCGTCGCGGACTCAGTGGATTCGCTATGCAGCCCGCCGTTCAACACCAGCATCCCAGCACCTGCTTCTTCCCAATAACGGGTGGATACCTCCTCAGACTACATACCGGCGTGGGCTTGCTCAGCACAGTAGGGGCAGACTCTTCCCAGTCCACCAAGAAACAGATCAGCTCAAGAACAAGTGCTAGACCATGCGGCCTGGCGCATACTCGGCGGACTCGTCATCGTACTTGCACAACTTACCGACTCATTGGCGGTGATGTTACCGAAAGCCGTTACCTCCTCGGGCCTATAAATAGCCACTCATACCTTTAGATCGACATCGCCTCACGCTCAAGGACAGCTGACAACATGCTCGAGGCATCAACCCTGTGGACTCCCTTTCTCAGTCCACACGCCCTCTTCAATTTAACTGTGCGGCCCGCTGACCTGCCTTTTTAGTCTGCGCGGCCTCCTCTCTGGCACTTCCTTTCCTTAGCCGCCAGCTTCCCACTATGTACCCTTTATTTGCTTTCCATGTAAAGGTGTATCTCAAGTTGTAATACTCAATATTAATCAAAGGAAAGCCCATCACAAGAGTGACATTTAAGCCGCGGCGGGAGAAGTCTGTTGTTGCCGCTGCTAGCAGCCCTTTTCTTCTTCTCAGCTCAACTCTCTCGGCATCAACCTGCAAGCATAACCGTCAAAGTAACCGTCTACTCGACAGCTCCAGATCAACCTTCCCTACCAACTCCGCACTCGGATCAACACCCAGCTCTCCTCTATCCCCGCAACCCTTGAACAAGCGTTTGCTCCACTCTCTAGCACTCAAAAGCTTTCTCCTCACCTCTGTCCCTACAACCATCAACCTCTTCACCTCATCACCTTGCACGTGAGACCGAACACACCCCGTTAACTGCTGGTGCCCGCGACAACCTTCTTCTTCCCCCCCTCCATTTCCGCGCATCAACAGTTAACACGCGGCTTTCAGATCCGAATAGATGGTGAACACCGACAGTTAGCCATGTCAAATCATCAATCAGTTGAGAACTTTTCTCTAAGTCCTGGTGAAGACTCACTCTGGGAGGCCTTGGAGCAATCACGCCGTGAAACTGCTCAACAATTTCAGGCAATCAACCAAACTCTTGCTGCAATCGCGCACCGATTATAAACACAATCTGCAGCAGCTCCAATTTCTCCAGCTGCTCCAGTCAATCCAACACCAACATTGGAGAATCAGCAAGCCTATCCTCCAGCTTACCCGCCGGTCTATCCTCCTTATACACCAACCTTTCCGCAAGGGCCTGCAGCCTCTTTATGGCCTCAAAATGGTGAGTTTGCAACTCATCAATACTTCTTCTGGGAAGTAGCCCGGGGAAATCCAGCAAGATTTCTGAACTTTCGAGGAAGTCATCCTTACCCATCAGCTCCTGCATTTGCTCCTCCTGCAACAGCCTTTCCCTTCTATCCTCCAGCTCCTTTTACAGCTGCAACTTATGCTCCCTTCTTTCTTTATGCTGTAGGGGAGCAAGATGAGCCGTCACCATTTTCAGAGAATGTTCGACATGATCCAACTCCAGCTAATTTCAGAGAGCCACAGTTACCAAACTATACTGGAGAGACTGACCCAATGAAGCACCTTCAAGCCTTTGAATCAACCGTAGCTCTCAAGACTCTCTTAGATGCTACCAAATGCAAGCTCCTTGTGACAATATTTTGTAACGCCCCAAAACTCAAAAGAGGGACGAGTAGCATTTTGAACCAAGTTTGGAACTTGGTAGGGGTTACACGGCCGGGGACACAGGTGTGTTCTAGGGGGGTGTCGTGATCGGGTCGACGATCTGGCCGAGTGGTCGACGAATTGGGAGTCGACGATCGTCAAGCAGCGAACACGGCCTGAGACACGGGCGTGTACCAGACCGTGTCCTTCTCGGGGTGAAGGTCGGGCCGTGTCGTGGGAGACACACAGTGTTAGCACACGAGCATGTTCGGGTAGACACGGGCGTGTTAGTTTCGACACGGGCGTGTCGAGTACCCGTGTCCCTTGCGGGATGTTTTTGATCCTGTGTTGATGGAGGAACACGCCCATCTACACGGGCGTGTACTGGCTGACAGGGGCTTGTCAAGCCTGACACAGGCGTGTCGAGAGCCCGTGTTCTTTTCGGGACGCGACGGTTTCGACGGCGAATGGGGCACATGGCCTTGGACACGAGCATGTCACAAGCCGTGTTCGACCCAGGTTTTGGATTTCAAGCCCGAATCGTGGCCGTCCGTTTTCTTATTTCGGGATCCAACGGTTTAGGGCTGTTCCTGCTGTGTTATACCCGGGAATAGGGTCGGAAACCCTCATTCTCTTTGGGTTATTCTCTTTCTAAAGTTCTAGAGAGAGGGGAGAGCAAGGAAGAAGAAGGAAGAGAGATTCAACCACCGGCAGAGCTTCAGAGACCCAAATCGCGAGCCAACTTCGGATCTACGGAGGCGAGGACATTGCGGTGCTTTTCATCCCCATAGATTTCCATGGGAAGAGGAATGCTAGGGTAACGATTCTCATCCTAGGACATGTGAAGTCCTTTTTCCCTTTGCATAGGAAGCCCTCTCTCGCGAGTTTGCGGTGAGTGTGAGGCGTTCCTTCGGGTAGACATGAATAGTCCCCGTTGTTTAGCATGTAGAGTCCGTAATCAAGAAACAGACATAGGCATGATGTGTGAAGCCTACCCGGACAAGTTGGTCTGGATCAGTGATGTTGCATTGCATGAATGACCGAAGAAGACTCAGTGCGGATGGTTGTTTTTCGGGTTTTCTACGCGGTAGATTACAACAGGGAGCCTTGGTGACTAACTCCAAGATGCACCCGAAAAACTAGGCAGATGCGTGATTCTGCCAACATGGTGGCCTGGGAGCCAACTTGCACATAACTGGGTTATGTGAACTGTGTGATCGGATTGGGACTAGGGGAAGTTTGGCCCGCGCCCATGTCTTAAGGTGACAGGGCGGTGTGAGCAACGGGTTAGGCAGAACCGTACCCGCTTTATGTTGTTCGGTAAAAGAGACCTAGTGTACTTGGCACTTACCGTTGGCATGAGGCATTGGCCGAAAAGACCATAATGCTCACGAGAATTTACCATCCTAGGGGAGGTGGTGAGACAGCGGACTTTGATCGTGTTCACCGAGAATGTGCCCTGAGAGCACGGTGTGTGTGGCCATGCGTGCCTACGCCTGTGATGAAGTGGTTTTACACTATACTGCTTGGTTATGCTAACATGTGCAGGGAAGGAGCATCGCCGCCCCGAGTTCGGGGGCGGGATCGTTATAATTTGTTTAGCATAGCTGACCGTTGCTTTTGTTTGCCACCATTGCGATGGATTGTTGCTTGCAGGTGCTGCAGTGCCAATTGGTAAATAGCAGGCAAAAGCCCATGTTGCTGAGCCGACCCTCGAAGGCCTAATTGTTGAGTGTTTACTTTATTTCTCATGTGTGACCGACCTGCGTGCCGAGGTTTGGAAAACACTTTAATTTGAGTAAACTATTGTAAGGCCCTAAGGCCGTGTACTGGTGTATTGTACATTCATTCCTTCTGGTTTTGTTTAGTGGACATTCATGCTGTTGGCAGGGTTCTTTATTTATTACAACTTTTAAATTGCTTCTGCTAGAATGCACTCTGAGTAGTACGTTGATTCTTAGTTGGGTAGTTTCCATTGCGTAACCTTCCGGTCTATCTGTGATATATGGCGCCGGGCCCCGACCGGACCTACTACTATATGTTATGTGACAGATAGGGGGTATTACAATTTGGTATCAAACTACTGGTTTCGGTCAACTTAAATGAATTCGTGGATGAATTCTTTTAAGGGGTGGTGAGCACATGTGTGTGCGTCATCGTTATAACATAAAAGAACCCATGAATGTCCACTTCGAAATGAAAATACACGTGTTTGAGGAGTCTGCGTGTTCCTATAATTATTTTTTGCAATTTTGTTTGGTCGCTTAATGGTGTTTTGTACAACTTTAGGTGACCAGAAGTGGTGCAGGGCCTTCAGAATGCCCGGTTTCTGAGGCTAGCAGCGTACCGAATGATGTGCCTGCAACACCTCCCTCGACAAAAACCATACGATTGGTGGCCGAAGCAGTGTTTGTCATGATCAACGCGCAGCCTGCAAGGCAAATGCAGTAGCCCGCTCCTACGATGGAGCAGGTACTGCTTCAAACGGATGAACCGAGAAGGGTGGAGCAGGTGGCGGTGGAGCCTTTGGTGCCTACGAGAGCAACTGAAAGGCAACTCAAACATGTTATGGGCTTCAATCCTTCGGTGTTCTCGGGGAAGGGAACCCCATCCCAAGCTGAAGATTGGCTCTCCCGAGTGAAGAGAGTCTTGACAGCGACGGAAATAGAGGAGTGGCAGATGACCACTATAGCTACATTCCTGTTGGACGGAGATGCTAAGCTGTGGTGGGAAGGTTTGGAGCTACATCACTTCAGGGGAAAGCAACTTATGGATGTCTCGATGGAGGAGTTTTCGAGACTGTTCTTGGCAAGGTACCTTCCCTCGGCTCAGAGGATAGCATTGGAGAATGAGTTCCAGAAGCTAACACAAGGAGAGAGTAGCGTGGATAAGTATCTCCATGAATTTACTCGGTTGGGTCGGTACGCTAGCTCTATGTTCGCGGATGAGGAGCGTAAGACAAACTGATTCTGTGAAGGTTTGAGAGATGACTTAAGGCTACTACTCTCGGGGCCTATGATTCAGGGCTTCTTGACCCTGGTCAATACGGCTCGGTCGTTGGAAAAGGATTTGAAGAATGTGCAAGCGAAGAAAAACTCTGGTGATAAGAAGACTGAGTTCAAGGTGCCGACTAACTCAAAGCCTGCGTACCGTAGGTGGTCTAAGAAGGCTAGGACTTCGGGTCCAGCCCCTTCTTCCGGTGCTTCTAGGGTGACTACGGGTCGGACCTCGGGCGCATGCTTTACTTGTGGAAAGCCGGGACACTTTGCCCGGGATTGCTGGAGCGGACGTACAAAGTCCGAGCGGAAGCCGAGAGCAATATATGAGGAAAAGGGCAAGGCGGTAGAGTCAACAACATCCCATTATGCTCAACCTAGAGTTTATAATCTTGGCCAGCAGGAGGCCATCAAGCAAGCGGATGTGGTGACAGGTACGGTTTAAATTATAGCAAGTTAATTTTTAAATACATGGTATGCGCGTGTTACCTTACCACTGCTTGTATATGCTTTGTTTTGATTTGTGAGAATTCGGCGAGAGCACTCTTTGATACGGGAGCTTCACACTCCTTTTTGTCCGAAGGATTCATATCGCGCATCGGAGTACCTTCTTCGATGGCAAAGGACAAACTGGATATGTTGCTACCGAATGGGTGTTCGATGCGCGCGGATAGAGTCTGTGGCGTAAAGATTCATATTGGGAGTCAAGAGTTCGATTTACAAGCGTCGTTACTACCGCTAGTGGAGTTCGACGTAATATTTGACATGGATTGGCTTTCGCAGTAGCAAGCTTATATTGATTGCAGTCGCAAGGAGGTCAAGTTGGGAACAGGTCGTGAGATGACTTTTACGGGCTTGAAAGGGTCGAGCAAGACTTTGATGTCTGCTCTTCAGGTGGTGAAGGCGGTTCGTGCTGGAGCAGAGCTGTTCTTCACGCTAGTGGAGGCTACAAAGCCTAAGCCTATGTTGTATAGTATTTTAGTGGTATCCGAGTACCCTGATGTGTTCCCTGGCGATCTTCCTGGAGCCCCACCTCAACGGGAGATAGATTTCACCATCGATCTAGTGCCAGGTGCGAAACCTGTGTCACGCTCTCTGTATTGTCTAGCGCCTAAGGAGATGGCGGAGCTGAAGGTACAACTTCAAGAGTTGTTGGAGCAGGGTTATGTGCGTCCAAGTTCGTCGCCTTGGAGCACACCGGTCTTTTTTGTTAAGAAGAAGGACGGAAGTTTGAGACTTGTATTGATTACCGAGAACTGAACAAGCTAACGGAGAAGAACAAGTACCCGATCCCGAGGATTGATGATCTGCTCGATCAGTTAGTTGGGTCATCGATGTACTCGAAATTGGATCTCAAGTCCGGTTATTATGAGCTGAGGATAAGGGAGAGTAATATCCCCAAGACAGCTTTTAGTACGAGATACTGGCATTACGAGTTTACGGTCATGCCATTTGGGCTGTCGAATGCGCCGTCAGTGTTCATGGATCTGATGAACTTGACTTTCAGGGAGTACCTAGACCACTTTATGATCATTTTCATCGACGATACATTGGTGTACTCGCAGAGTGAGGAGGATCACTTTAAGCATTTGTATTTGGTGTTGGAGACGCTGAGGAGGAAACAATCGTACGCCAAGTTCTCCAAATGCGAGTTTTGGTTGTCCTTAGTAACGTTCCTTGGACACATAGTCAGTGGAGAGGGAATTGCGGTGGATCCGGCAAAGATTGTTACGATACGAGAGTGACCTGTGTTGTCTACGGTAGCAGAAGTCCGGAGTTTTCTGGGGCTTGCCAGCTATTACAGGCGCTTTGTGGAGAACTTCTCTCGGATAGCGTTACTCCTCATGACTCTGACGGGGAAAGAGCAGAAGTTTGTTTGGATGCCGGAGTGCGCACGAGCTTTTGAGGAGCTGAAGAATCAGTTGAGCACAGCTCCTGTGCTGAGTTCGCCGAGTGGGACCGAAGGTTTTGAGATCTATAGTGATGTTTCAGGCAGTAGATTGGGTTGTGTCCTACTGCAACATGGAAGTGTGATAGCGTATGGCTCACAACAGCTGAAAGTGCATGAGAGGAATTATCTGGTCAATGGCTTAGAGTTAGCGGCCGTGATTTTTGCCTTGAAGCTGTGGAGGCACTACTTGTACGGGGTGAAGGTCGATATCTATACTGAACACAAGAGCCTGAAATACTTGTTGGATCAAAAAGATCTAAACATGCGACATCGAAGATGGATGGAGTTCCTGAGGGACTACACGTTCAAAATTCATTATGTTCCTGGGAAAGGCAATGCAGTTGCGGATGAGTTGATTCGTAGGGCCCCAGCTCAAGCTAATTGGCTATCAATCCATGACGAGCGGTTGGTTCGGGAGTGGAGGCGTTGGAGATCTCTTGTGTAGACAAGCAGACAAGTGCCGAAGAGCTATTGAACTGGACAGAAGTTCAGTGTGACCTAGTTGATCGGATTCGGCAGGCTCTAAATATGGATGGCCGCATGAAGCAAATCATGGTTGAGGCTTTGGATGGGTCAAATTCCCAATTTGAGGTCGTGGATGGATTGTTATGGAAGGACAGTCGTCTGTTCGTCCCAAGTGTGGACAAATTGCGGGTGGAATTGTTATACGAGGCTCATCATACCAAGTACTCGATTCACCCGGGGAGCACGAAGATGTACCGCGATATGAAGAAATTGTTCTGGTGGCAAGGACTTAAGAAGGATGTGTCACTCTATGTGGCGAAGTGTCAAACATGCGCCTTGGTGAAGGTGGAATGCCAAAAGCCTGGAGGTTTCTTGAAGTCCTTGCCTATTCTGGAGTGGAAGTTCGACGACATAACTATGGACTTTGTGCATGGTTTGCCAAGGTCGCAGAAGGTAAATGACGCCATCTGAGTGGTCGTAGATCGTTTGACGAAAGTGTCGCACTTCATTACGCATAGGAAAGATGATTCCGTGGAGAAATTGGCAAAGTTATATGTGGATAATATTGTACGGCTTCACAGTGTGCCCCCAGCATCGTGAGTGACCGTGATGGGCGGTTCACGTCCAATGATTGGAGGTTGGTGCAGCAGATGTTGGGAACAAAGCTGAGTTTCAGTATAGCATTTCATTCGCAGACGGATGGTCAGACTGAGAGGGTCAATAGGACGATGGAAGACATGCTTCGCATGTGCGTTTTGGATTTCAGAAAGTAGTGGGAAGATCACCTATACTTGGTGGAATTCGCTTACAACAATAGCTACCAGGCAAGCATACAAATGGCGCCCTTCGAGGCCCTTTATGGTAGAAGATGTCCCACGTCGTTGTCTTGGTTGGAAACGAGTGAGTCAAAGTTGTACAAGCGCCAAGAGGTGGAAGATGCAACGTCATTGGTTCGAATGATTCAAGAGAAATTGCCGATCGCTTAGGATTGCCAAGCTAAGTACTATAATGCCAAACATAGGAACGTGAAGTTCACTGTCGGCGACTGGGTGTACTTGAAGATTAAGCCGTTCAAGGGTGTCTCACGGGTACGACGCTTGAAGAAGCTAAGCCCGAGGTACCTTGTACCGTTTGAGGTGCTGGAGCGGGTTGGCGAAGTAGCTTATAGATTGAGGCTATCAGTGGAGCTAAGTGGTTTACACGATGTATTCCACATATCGGTGCCGCGGAAGGCGGTGCAAGAGCCTTCGCAAGTGATTGCGGTTGACCAAGTGCCGGTCGATAATGGGTTGACGACGAAGGTCAAGCCCGTTCGCATTGAGGACTCGGAAGTCAAGCGGTTGCGTAACAAAGAGATCAGGATGGTCAAGTTCCGTTGGGACAACTGCGGTCGGGAGGAGCTCTCGTGGGAGTGAGAGCAGACCATGCTTGAGGAGTACCTGGAGTTATTCCACTTAGGTACCGTTTACGTTTTGTTTTTATCTTTCCTTTATGTAATTTTGGGATGAAATTCTTTTAAGAGGGAGAGAGTTGTAACGCCCCGAAACTCAAAAGAGGGACGGGTAGCATTTTGAACCAAGTTTGGAACTTGGTAAGGGTTACACGGCCTCGGACACAAACGTGTCCCAGGGGCGTGTCGTGCTCGAGTCGACGACCTGGCCGAGTGGTCGACGAATTGGGAGTTGACAATCATCAAGCAGCGAACACGGCCTGAGATACGGGCGTGTCCCAGGCCGTGTCCTTCTCGGTGTGAAGGCCGGACCGTGTCGTGGGAGATACACAGTGTTAACACACGGGCGTGTTCGGGTAGGCACGGTCGTGTCAGTTTTGACACGGGCATGTCGAGTACCCGTGTCCCTTGCGGGACGTTTTTGATCCTGTGTCGATAGAGGAACACACCCAACTACACAAGCGTGTACTGGCTGACACGGGGGTGTCAAGCCTGACACGGGCGTGTCAAGACTAACACGGGCGTGTCGAGAGCCCGTGTTCTTTTTGGGACACAACAGTTTCGACGGCGAATGGGGCACACAGCCTTGGACACGGACGTATCACAAGCCGTGTTTGGCCCAGGTTTTGGATTTCAAGCCCGAATCGTGGCCGTCTGTTTCCTTATTTTGGGATCCAACGGTTCAGGGATGTTCCTGCTATTTTATACCCGGGAATAGGGTTGGAAACCCTCATTCTCTTTGGGTTATTCTCTTTCTAAAGTTCTAGAGAGAGGGGAGAGCAAGGAGGAAGAAGGAAGAGAGATTCGGCCACCGGCGGAGCTTCGGAGCCCCAAATCGCGAGCCGACTTTGGATCTACGGAGGCGAGGACATTGCGGTGCTTTTCATCCGCATAGATTTCCATGGCGCCAAAGAGTAATGCTAGGGTAACGATTCTCATCCTAGGACATGTGAAGTCCTCTTTTCCTTTGCATAGGAAGCCCGCTCTCGTGAGTTTGCGGTGAGTGGGAGGCGTTCCTTCAGGTAAATATGAATAGTCCCCGTTGTTTAGCATGTAGAGTCCGTAATCGAGAAACGGACATATGCATGATGTGTGAAGCCTACCCGGACAAGTTGGTCTGGATTGGTGATATTGCATTGCATGTATGGCCGGAGAAGACTCCGTGCGGATGGTTGTTTTTCAGATTTTCTACGCGGTAGATTGCAATAGGGAGTCTTGGGGACTAACTCCAAGGTGCACCCAAAAAACTGGGCAGATGCGTGATTCTACCAACAAGGTGGCCTGCGAGCCAACTTGCACATAACTGGGTTATGTGAAGTGTGTGATCGGATTGGGACTCGGGGAAGTTTGGCCTGCGCCCATGTCTTAAGGTGACATGGCGATGTGAGCAACGGGTTAGGCGAAATCGTACCCGCTCTATGTCGTTCGGTTAAAGAGACCTAAAGGTACTTGGCAATTGTCATTGGCATGGATGGAGGGTATTAGGAATTGGCCGGAAAGACCATAATGCTCACGAGAATTTGCTGTCCTAAGGGTGGTGGTGAGATAGCGGACTTTGACCGTATTCACCGAGAATGTGCCCTGAGAGCACGAGGTGTGTGGTCGTGCGTGCCTACGCCTGTGATGAAGTGTTTTTCATTATACTGCTTGGTTATGCTAACAAGTGTAGGAAGGAGCATCGCCGCCCCGAGTTCAGGGGCAGGATCGTTATAATTTGGTCAGCATAGCTGACCATTGCTTTTGTTTGCCACCGTTGTAGTGGATTGTTGCTTGCAGGTGCTGCGAAGTCAAGTGGTAAATAGCGGGCAAAAGCCCATGTTGCTGAGCCGGCCCTCGAAGGCCTTATTATTGAGTGTTTACTTTATTTCTCATGTGTGACTGGCCTGCGTGCTGAGGTTTGGAAAACACTTTAATTTGAGTAAACTATTGTAAGGCCTTAAGGCCGTATACTGGTGTATTGTACATTCATTACTTATGGTTTTATTTAGTGGACATTCATGCTGTTGGCAGGGTTCTTTATTTATTGCAACTTTTAAATTGCTTCTGCTAGAATGCACTCTGAGTAGGATGTTGATTCTTAGTTGGATGGATTCCATTGTGTAACCTTCCGGTCTGTCTGTGGTATATGACGTCAGGCCCCGACCAGACCTACTGCTATACGTTATGCGACGGATAGGGGGTGTTACACATTTGATGGACAAGTGAGGGATTGGTTCTATAGCCTGTGTCCTCAGTCCATCACTTCCTTTGCTGATCTACGAAGGGAGTTCTTGCTCAGATTTTCTACGTCAACAAAGAGAAAGGGCAGACCAGAAGCCCTCTTTGAGATCAGGCAATGCCAGAATGAAACTTGTCTCAGTTTGTTGATCGATTGCAAAGAGAAATCTTGGACATTGAGATCGTTGATCAAGAGATGTATCAGGTGGCTCTAATACATAGTCTCCGTGAAGGGCCGTTTAAGTTTGAAGCTAATGTCCGTGCACCAAGAACATATCAAGAGCTGATTGGCCTTGTCAACTCATACATCCGAGCTGAAAAGAGCAACCCCAGCTTCATATCCAGGCTTATAGCAGAGAAAGACCCTCCTTCTCACAAGCAATCTCCAAGGTCTCCTCACAAATATTTTGTAATTCCCTGAAAATTGTTATCGAGCTGGTCGCGTCCTAAGGAGTTTTTGGTGCCTGTATAGGGGTACACGGCCTAGGACACGGGCGTGTCCAAGGCCGTGTCATTCTCTGTGTTGGCCGGCTGTGTCCAGAAAAGGACACGACATGAAACACAGCTATGGACAGTTGTGACACGGGCATGTCAGGGGTGACATGGGCATGTTCATACCCGTGTCCCCACCCGTGTTCACCAAAGGTCGTGACGGTTGGCATGGCGGTTACTGGTAACACGCCCCTAGGTCACAGGCGTATCGGAAACTGACACGAGCGTGTCAGGTTGAGACACGGGCGTGTCTGGACCCATGTCCTCTTCTGTGCTCGACGATCGTGTCTGGATCGAGGCATACGACCTGGGATACGGCCGTGTGCAAGGCCGTGTTCGGCCCAGGTTTGAGGATTTTTGGGCAGATCTCAGCCGTTCGTTTTCTTTAATTAGGATCTGACAGCCCAGATGTGTTCCTGCTTTGTTAAGGCCGGGACTTGAGGTTTAATTCCTCATTTTCTCTTTAACATTCTCTTCCTAAGGAGTTAGAGAGAGGAGAGAGCAAGGAGGAAGGAAGAGGAGGATTCCGGCCGCCAGAGGAGCATCAGAGCACCGATTCGAGAACCGAGACAGGATCCTCGGAGGAAATTCCATTGCGAAGCCTTCTATGCATATAGATTTCCATGGCACAAAAGCATACTACAAGGGTAACGATTCTTTACTTGAGCATGTGAAGCTCTCTTTCTTTTGCATAAGGAAAACCCGCTCCCGCGAGTGTGCGGTGAGTGTGCGGTGATCCTTGGGGTAGACGTGAATAGTCCCCCTTGTGTTGCATTTAGAGTCCCGAACTGAAGTACGGACACAAGCATTGTGTGTGAAGCCTACCCGGACGTGTTGGTTTGGATCGGTGATGTTGAATTTTGTATGGTTTGCCGGAGAAGACTCCATGCTTTGTGTTTTTTGGGTTTCTACACGGTAGATTGCAACAGGGATTCTTGGGGATTAACTCCAAGGCGCACCCGGAAAACTGAGCGGAAATGTAGTTTTGCTAACTTGGCGGCCGGGGAGACAGCCTTGAACATAACTGGGTTATGTGATGTTTGGATATGTTTTGGGATCCGAGAGAAGCTTGGCCCGCGCGTACGTATTAAAGTGACTAGGAGGTGTGAGAAACATGCAAGTGGAATCAGACCTGGGCTATGTGGTTCGGTGCTAGAGACCCATAGAGGGACTGGCCGTTGGCATAGTCAGGATCCTTAGGCAGTGGTCAGAAAGGCTAAAATCTCATGATGTTGCCATCACGGGGATGGTGGTGAAGCCACGGAATTGACTGGATTCACCTAAAATGTGCCCTGAGTGCACGGGGTATTTGGCCATGCGAGCCTATACCTGTGGCAAAGTATGTTTGTACTTTATGGTTTAGTTGGGCTAATGAAATGCAGGGAAGGATCACCGCCGTCCCGAGTAAGGGGCGGTGTTGTTATAATTTGGTCGGCTTTGGCTGACCGTTACTTTGTTTGCCACTGTGCGGTGGAATGTTGCTTGCAGGTACTGCGGAGCCAAGTACCAAATAGCGGGCAGAAGCCCATGTTGCCGAGCAGGCCCTCGAAGGCCAAAGCGAATAGCTGTTTTTTACTTTGTCATGTGTGTCCGACCTACGAGCCGATGTATGTAAAACATTACTTTGTTAAGTGAACTCTTGTAAGGCCATTAGGCCAAGTACTTTCTCTGTATTTGTTATTTCATTCCTATGGTAGTTTGTGGACATTCATGATAGGTTTTATTCAATTATGGGTTCTTTCCAACTGTTTAAAAGCTTCCGCTAGAATGCTTTGTGCTAGGGTGAGTAGTCATAGTTGGATATTTGATATTCTTATATAACCCTTCCGACTGTCTGTGGTATATGGCGTCGGGTTCCAGCTGGACCTTCTGTTATATGACATACGATGGATGAGGGTGTTACAATTTGGTTTTAGACTTCTGGTTTTGGTCAACTTAAATGAATTCGTGGACGAATTCTTTTTAAGGGGTGGTGAGCACGTGTGTGTGTGTCATGGTTATAACATCTAAAAGAACCCACGAATGTCCACTTAGGAATGAAAAATACACTTGTTTTGAGGAATCTGAGTGTTCCAATGATTGCTTTTCCCAATCTGTTTGTCGTCTAATCAGGGGTTTTTGCTATTATAGGCAGCTAGGAGCGGTGCTGAGCAATCGGAACGCCCACAATCGGCGGAAAGTAGCGCACCGAGGGACGTGCCTACAATACCTCCTTAAACAAAAACCATCAGATTGGTGGCTGAAGCAGTCTTTGCTATGATAAATGCCCAACCTGCATGACAAATGCACCACGCACCACCTGTTAATGAGCAAGAACCGATTAGGATAGCAGAGCTGAGAGTGGTAGAACGCGTGGCAGTTGATCATGTAGCACCAAGGAGAGCTACGAAGAAGCAGCTCAAGCATGTAATGAGCTTTAATCCTCCGAGATTCGACGGGATTGGAACGCCAACTCAAGCTGAGGATTGGCTCTCTACGATAAAGAGAGTCTTGACGGCCACAAAAACTATAGAGTGGCAGAAGACCACCATAGCGACCTTCCTTTTGGCTGGTGAGGCGAGGCTGTGGTGGGATGAGTTGGAGGTTCATCTCTTAATGGGAAGGCAACTTGCGAATGCGCCTATGGAGGAATTTTCAAGGTTATTCTTGGCCAGATTTCTACCCTCTGATCAGAAGCTTGAGATGGAGAATCAGTACCTTAGTTTGACTTAGGGAGGCAGAAGCGTGGATGAGTATCTCCACGAGTTCACGCAGTTGGGTCGTTATGCTGGTGCTATGTCTACGTGGCGACCTACAACTACTCCTTGCTGGGCCTAAGGCACAGGGCTTCCTAGCCTTGGTCAATTCAGCCCGGTCGCTGGAAAAGGTCGTGATGAAAGTGCAAGAGAAGAAGGACCTAGGGGAAAAGAAGTCAGAGTTCAAAGTGCCAAATTTAAAGTTGGGTTTCCGCAAATGGAACAAGAAACCGAAGACTTCGAGCTCATCCCCTTCGTCTGGTGCGACGGGGGCAACCACAAGTCGAGTCCCAAGAGCTTGCTATAACTGTGGAAAGATGGGGCATTTTTCTCGTGAATGTTGGAGCGGACTTGCAAAGTCCGAAAGGAAGCCTGGAGAATCTTATGAAGAGAAAGGGAAGGCGGTGGAGTCAACCGCGTCCCACCATGCTCCAGCCCAGCCTAGAGTTTATAACCTTGGTCTGCAAGAGGCCATAAAACAAGCTGACGTGGTGACAGGTATGAGTTAAATTATAGCAGTTTAACTTTATGTAGTTGTTACCTTTTTATATGTTAGCTTATATATGTTGGTGCTAGGCTTCATGTTGATTTTTGATTGTCCAGCGAGAGCCCTGTTTGATACGGGAGCTTCACATTCCTTCTTGTCCGAAAGATTCGTATCGCGCATAGAAGTCCCTTCCTCGATGGCAAAAGACAAGTTGGATGTGTTGTTACCCAATGTGTGCTCAATGCGCACGGATAGAGTCTGTGCGGTTAAGATTCGGATTGGGGACCTGGAGTTTCATTTGCAAGCGTCGGTACTGCCGTTAGCGGAGTTCGACGTAATATTTGGTATGGACTGGCTCTCAGAGCAGCGAGCATGCATTGATTGCAACCAAAGGCGGTTAAGTTAGGAATGAATACTGATCGGGAGAATACATTTGCAGACATGAAGGGGTCGGGTAAGATTTTGATGTCGGTCCTTCAGGTGATCAAGGCAGTTCGGTCTGGGGAAGAGCTGTTTGTCACATTAGTGCAGGCTTCAACGCCTAAGCCGAGTCTGGGCAGTATTCCAGTTGTGTCCGAGTATGCTGATGTGTTTCCAGATGATCTCCCAGGAGCCCCTCCTCAGCGGGAGATTGATTTTACTATTGAGCCGGTGCTGGGTGCCAAACCGGTGTCACGCTCTCCGTATCAGATAACGCCAAGAGAGATGGCGGAGTTGAAGGTGCAACAGCAAGAGTTGTTGGAGCAAGGGTATGTGCCTCCAAGTTTATCGCCTTGGAGCGCACCGGTCCTTTTTGTTAAGAAGAAGGATGGGAGCTTGCGACTCTGTATCGACTATCGGGAGTTGAACATGCTTACAGAAAAGAATAAGTATTCGATCCCAAGGATTGACGATCTATTTGATCAGTTAGTTAGGTCAACAGTATATTCGAAGTTAGATCTAAAATCCGTCTACTACTAATTAAGGATAAGGGAAAACGACATCCCAAAGACAATGTTCAGCACGCAGTTTGGGCATTACGAGTTCACGATCATGCCATTTGGGTTGACCAATGCGTCATCCGTGTTTATGTATCTGATGAACAAGACGTTCAGAGAGTACTTGGATCGTTTCGTGATAGTATTTATCGACGATATCTTGGTGTACTCGCAGTGTGAGGATGATCACTACAAGCATCTGTTGAAATTTGTGAAGTGGAAGTGGGTGATGGATAGGTCGGGCGGACTGTGCGGCCTGAGCGGTCTGAGTCCACGGCCTGGGCGGACTGCTAGTCGCGGCCCGGTGACCTTGGCTGTCTTGGTGACTTGGCTGTTGAAGAGCATCCTGTGCGGCCTGAGCGGCCCGGTGTGCGGCTTGAGAGGTCTGGTGTGCGGCCTGATTGGCCTATGGCCAAAGAAATCAGGCTTCTAGCGAAGCGGACTGAGCGGACTGCGATTTGCAGGTTGTTGGCAGTGCTTAGATGATCTGCGGCCTTGTAGATTTGCAAGCTTGTGTTAACCGGCAGATTGGGAGTTCTATCAGCGGGAGGCTTTGCGGACGGGTTAAGTCTGCGGTGTATGTTGTTGCGGACTGGCCTTGGAGTTCGGCTGTGGCCATTGCCGTGCTCTGGTGGTGCAATGGGCGTTAATTGCTGTGGAGGACTGTGCGGACTGGTGTCAAAGTCCGGCAGTTGGCCGTTGTCTTGGCAGCTGTGCGAGTAGGGCTTGCGAGCTCTACCTTCTGGTGGTGTGATTGGCGATTTGCCTTGGGGCAGGTGGACTGGGCCTTGTCCGCCGAGCTCGCGCTTGCTCTTGGTGGTTTTCTGGACTTGGTCACATTCAGTGACAAGTACAACGTGTCTGCGGTATCCGCCGAGTCCGCAGTTGACCGGGCAGACTGCTTGTTGGTTGCGGACTTGTGTCAGAAGGTGGCTTTGTTCTCGAGCTATGCGGATTGCCTCCTTGTCCGCATATTGTGTGCGGACTGTCGCAGTAAAGGTGGCTGTCCTTGTGCAGTGTTTTGTGGGCTATGCGGGCTGGTGCCTTCTCCGCGTAGTGTGGGCGGACTGGTGCGAGTTTGCCTAATGGTGAACATTGTTATTGCTCCTGGCAGTTTCTCTTGGAATTCGGCGAAGTCCTTGCGGACTCAGCGTGTTGGAACCCTTGTTTGGATTTGTGCTAGGTTCACTCTTAGGATGTCTTGACCCCCATGTATAGCCTGGGTCTTTGTCTAGTCTTAGTTAGATCCTCTTTAGTCAGGTTTGTGCAGACCAGCATTGCAGTGGACTCAAACTTAGATTCAGAAATATGTTGTAGATTATCTATATCAGCTCGACTGTAGTCGAACTCAGCTCGACGATCGTCGATCTCCCATCGACGATCTCAGAGTCCTCTACTCTGAACTGAGCTCGACGATCTACGAGCTCAGGTCGATGATCTAGTGCTTCTTAGCAGTTTTCTCAGATCTACGATAGTTGTTCTCAGGTCGACGATCTCTTAACCCAGTTCGACGATCTGTGGACTAAGCTCTACGATTTTATGCCGCCTTCAGCTATCAGTTCTCTCAGATCGGTCAGAAGTATTTATTTTGGTTATGATAAATTATTTTAATACAAATATATTCTGATAATTAATGTTGACATTCTCAAGGATGATAGCCGTATTTCATGAAGCATTAATTATGGTATTCACAGAATATTTTGGAGACAGTTATGAAAGTGCATTTATGATTGCCAGCCATTCTAGCCGTTTGGGCTCCTAAATTCTTGCAAAAAATTAAGCACTGTCTTGGAAATTCAAATTTGAGGCCGTTGGTTATTCTGATAAAAATAGAGAACTCAAAATAAAAAAGACACAACAAGAATCAGTCAGATAGTCAGTTAAAAAGATTTTTGCTCTCAAGGACTCTTGCATTATTGAAACAAGGAAGAAGAAGAACTTGTGTTGGGTATTGTATCCACAATTACCTGGATTTGAGGAAGCCACCTGTCAAGCTATGATGAATTCACAATGTATTTGATAAAATATTTCAAGTTGTGCTTGTAGTTATTCCACGTTAAGTGCACACCAATGTCAGGGTGCAGTAGGTCAATATACACGGGTCTGCACAACGTAATCCCTCATTGAGCAGATCAATGTGTTGGCCTACGTGTACTCTCTATATTGGAGTGCACTTACTTTCACGTACAGGGCTGTAACTATGCAAGAGCAGACAAGGAGCAAGGATGGGTCAAGGAGCAGCTCTTGGGTGGAAAGACGGAAAGTCGTCTAAGTATAAATCGACGAGAATCACCAAGTGATTCTCGCCGAATCGTCGAGAATCACTAGTGATTCTCGCCGAATCGTCGAGAATCACTAGTGATTCTCGCCGAATCGTCGAGAATCATTAGTGATTCTCGCTGACTCTATCCGGCTACCTCAAAGCGGTGCCAAGTAAGATTCGGCGAGAATCACCAGTGATTCTCGCCGAACCCATCGTTGAGCAGATCATGGCCAAGTAATATTCGTCGAGAATCAACAAGTGATTCGGCGAGAATCATCAAGTGATTCGGCGAGAATCACTAGTGATTCTCGACGAATCGTCGAGAATCACTAACTGATTCTCGCCGATTCGTCGAGAATCACCTTCGATTCTCGCCGATTTTGACTTGGGCATTTTTCTTGAAACCCCCTGGACCGGACTTTGCCGCAGGCACTGTTTTGAACCCGGCTTAGGGTTTCTTCTGGTGGGACCCACAACGGTCATATTGAAGTTATCTACTGTATAAATACAGGCGTATTTTTGAACAGTAAAGAAGACGGGAAAAGATATACGAAGCCGAGCCGCGACGTGACCTAGATCGCGATTTCCGCCGCCGTCGCCGTCGCCGCTCGAGAGAGTTGATCGCCGGTCTTGATCGAGGTTTCTTCCAGATCTCCGGTTGACAGAAGCTTAGCCAAGCTTAGAGTCTCACGTGTCTAACCGGAGATCTCTTGTCTCTTGATTTGTTGATCGGGAAAACCTTCCCCGTCCGAATCGATCGAGACGACTGATCCTAGTGTGACCGTTGGTAGAACTAGCTTGCTTCACTACGAAGTTTGGATCTCCAAAGTACAGCAGCCGCACATCGTTGTCGCCGCCGATCCCGTGAACCTAGCCGCCGCACATCTTGCCGCCGCCGATTCCGGGGAGATTCTCTCCAAGTGAGATCTAGGGTTGTGGACTCTTCGTGGACTTCAAGAACACGTCGTCAACGAAGAGGGACACCTTAGTCTCCAAACGTAGTTTGTATTTCTTGTACATTCTAATTTATTTTTGTTGTAAAGGAACGTTGGTTCCGAGTTGTAAGGGTTGGGTGCAACCCGTGTAGTGGGAGTGTTGACTCCTACGTGTGGAAGGGTTCCTTCCGATAGTGCAAGGATTGGATTTCAATCCTGTTGGTGAAGAGACCGAGTCGTCCCTTGTTGGGAGATAGGTCGAAGGGGGAAAGTGGATGTACCCAAATCGGGGAACCACTATAAATTGCTTGTGTACCTTCTTTGCTGTGGTGTTTTATTTTCTTGTGCAGGTTCAATTTTAAATTCCGCAAAAACGCTGCACGTCACCTATTCCCCCCCATAGGTGAAGATAGTTGACACTAGGTGGACTTTCAAGTGGTATCAGAGCCAGGTTGCTCATCAAAAAGGTTTACACATTGAGTAGTATCCTGCCACTAATGTCAGAAGCATGGAGCTGGATCATGAGATATCGCCACTAAGACTCCCCACATGCACAAGGGAGTATTATCCCGTCTGGAGGATGAGAGTGTCATATCACTTGGAGGCTATCGATCCTCGAGCATCTTTCATCCTGGAAGAGGGTCCTTTTATTCCTATGAAGACCTCCGACTCTGGAAAGAATATCCAAGTGCCCAAGTGCATTGCTGAGATGTCGGAGACGGAACTTTCATTATTTAATTTGGACAAGAGGATTCGTCAAATTATCATGGATATCTGGTCTGGACCTTCTCGCTCTAGATTGGAAAAATGTGGGTCGGCTAAATCTATGTGGGTGATGATCTCAGAGCTGATGGGGGGGGGGGGGGGGGTCAGAGAAAGCTGTAATCTGCTGTCAACCAGAGGATGAAGCCTATGTGGGGGTCCTCGCCTCTGAAGATGAAGGCAAGGATCTATCGGACAGCATCAGAGCTCCAGTGTCCGTGTTAGAGACTGAAGAAGCCAGTGAGGAAAGCAGTTCTGATGAGGATGACACAACGGTCACTGGCTCTAATGATAAGAACACTGAAGAGCAGGTAACTTCTTCATCTTGCCCCGTCTCTTTTGAAGTTTCTGAAGACAGGAACTGCTTTCCTTCAGAAAATCCTGATTCTCTGAAGAGAGCCCTTCAGAAAAGCAACCTACTTGTTGAAGAACAAGCTCAGGAGATTGCTCGGCTGAAGATCTTGTTGGTTCTCCAATTGGCATCCAACAAGGTCAAGGACTCTAAAATCTCTTATCTAGAGAGTAGTCTAGAGAATGAGAAAAGGATAGTATCAAACTTTTCCAAGGTTGATGCTATGAAGAGAAAGCAAGAAAATGGGTGGATCTCCCGAATTATCAATTCGTGGAGAAATGGGGAAACGGTATTCCGACCCCCCACTCCAAACAGGAAGGGTACTCATCATGCCTTCAGGTATGATCACAGGAACAATCGTGATCACTGTAAGGGTGATCTGTCCTCATGTGGAGACACTCACAGTGCAAGGGCCGTCATGGCCACCCATGAGAGAATACCTAAGGCTCATTCTAAGCCCTTTGTATTCACTGCCACTGCCTCAACTCGGTGTGAATCTGCAGGTATCAGCTCACAGAACGCTTCTCACCACCCGAGGACACAGGAAAGGGAGGTTAGAAGTCATGCTGTAAGTTTTCATGGGGCCTCAGGAAGGGGGATGCCTGAAAGGAAGGCACCACCTCCCCGGCCTCATAACGCTCGCAACATGCATTCCTTCCACCCTTCCACGTATCACGGTGGAAGAGGAAATTTTGTGAGGAGATCCTGCCCTATCCCGTTTAGACCTAGGACCATGACTAACTCAGTCACTAGATCAGGTCTGAAACGGCGATACAACATTCACCCGTGTTGGTGCTGTGGCAAGGTGGGACACTTTGCCATCGACTGTTGGCACAACCCCTCTGTGTCAAGGGCAAGGGCCTATCCACATTTTCTGGGCAGAGGTAGTCTTCCTGACAGGTTTTCTGAGGGAAGACATTCAAGTGTTTATACTAACAAGAACCTAGGACCCAATATGGTTTGGGTTCCTAAGGTAAAGTAACTCTCTTTTGCAGGGTAGTCTAGGTTCCCGTAAATATGATGAGAACTAGACAATAGATGGCTCAAGATTAAATTGGAACAAGCGTCTGGAATAACAGATGTGATATCTACATGTGCATACTTACATTGAGCTCCTAATATGTTTTACTAGAGGGACTAAATGATAACTCTCATAATCCCAGGTACTTTTGATCAGTTCCAGGACTTGAGTCATATTGTATCGACATTTACATATATATATATATTTATACTTATATTTACACTTATATGTGTGTACATCTAAGGACAGGTTAACACGATAAACATAAACCATAGATACGTCAATGAAGATTTATCGGAAATTCCACTGGTTGATTCGAGAACTCACATCTACAGGCGTAAATCAGTTTGCTGAAAACTAACGAAGATACATCATTGGAAATCTTGACATCAAGAAACGTCTGGAAAAGCCCGGTTCAACCCTAAATATATTGACTTTAAGAAATATACATACATTTCCACTTAGACAAACTAGAAACTCGCTTAACCCGAAGCCTTCCGCCAAACACACGGAAACCGCTAAAATCCCCTTAACTCGTCGATCCTTCATATTCCTGCCGACCCTTCATATACCGTAGGAATCCCGCCGAAGGACGCTCTCCGCAGGAAACTCGCCGAATCGACTCTCTCCGCAGGGGAACTCGCCGACTCTTCCTCTTCCGTCGGCATCCCGCAAGAATCCCACACCTCGTGAAGAATCTCGTCGATCTCACCGATTCTTCCTTCTAGGAATTTCTCCGCGGTTCCGATCTCTCTCGGTTTCGATTCTTCCTTCCAGGAATTTCTCCGCGTGCACTCATCGGGTGTCCATTATCTTCAACCAACTAACTCCCGTCTATGCTTTTGGGTAACCACATCCTCACCCTTGCTTGGACTTTATTACTAGTGTCGCTTCCCTTTTGACTTTTGATTAAGCGTAGAGTAGGGATTCTCTCCCTAGGTTGGCGATGGCTCCAAGGACAACCGTTGGACTGATCACTGGATGTGAGCTGGTTCGAACAGGGTTCTCACATGCCTCTGACGAATTCAGAAACATCATTATTATGCTGGAAGAGGCTGGACTCTCATTCGTACTGGAGCACCCGTGTAAAATCTTGGACAAGGAAGTGCTGGAGTTCTTCGCTACCGCCAGACTCCGAAATGAAGACTCTCTCATCAAGATCAAGGTTGCAGGGGCAACGATCAAGATGTCTGCAAATAAGCTAACCCAATACTTGCAGCTCACTAGCTCGGAGCGCGAGGATTATCTTGAGGAAAAAGACAAAACCAGGACTCTATTATTCTGTGGTCTCGCTCGAGGAACTCGGTCGATAAAGCGAAAGGATATGAATGAAGAAGGGAAACTTCTGTCAGACATCATTGGGAAGGTCCTCATATGCAAACCGGGTTCTCATGACCACATCTCTGCGGATATGTTCAAGATCCTGGTGGCAATTGTCTGCAGAAAAGGATTCAACTGGGGCATTGCTTTTTGAGAAGATAAAGGACACCCTCAGATCTCCTAGCTTTGGCCGAATCATCAGTCTGTATCTAAATCAGTTGAACGGAGATAAGTATGACATGAGTAAAGGTGTTCCTCTATATTACTTGAAGAAAATGGACTCGAGTGTTTTTGATAGATGGGAGAGGCGCATTGGGCAGGCTGCCGTGGTAGAACAACAGAAAGTATCTCCAGCTGAGGACAGAACTGTGGCTGATTCCGTAGTTATCCCCAGTGAAATTCCTGATGCTTTGACTGCAGGAATTGAGGGGGAGCCTCTACCCACTGATGCTAATATCGTATCTGACATCTCCCAGGTAGCCAGAGATGCAGTGACGGATATACAAGAAGAACGTGAAGCTGTGCTGGAGATTGAGGAGACTGCTGACGAAGGGCTGGAAGATGATGCTGATGAGAATGATCTCATGGATGATGAAGGTGAGGAAGAAGGCAATGAGGGACAGGAAGCTTTGGAGACTCAGGACATCACTGAAACTCCATCTGACAAGCACGCTCCTGAGATCGTTCCTGAGATCATTGGTGCAACAGTGGAGGGGGAGTCTGAGAAATCTACAGAGGCCGCAAGCATTCCCCCCTTAGAGACTGTGCTCGTGTCCAGCTCTACAGGTGCATCTGCTGACGAGCAAGGCCAATGAGTGACTCTGGATCTTCCACTACGAGATGATCTAGCCAATCACACCGTGAATGTCATTCAGGGTATAGTGGATGAGCTTAAAGCATCTTTTGAGAAAGCTCAAAATAAAATGTTGAAAAGAATTAAGAAATCAGAGAATCTCATGCTCAAGAACATGGTGGAGATCAATCACAAACTGGACGTGATGAAAAAGAAGTTTGAAGATAAGTATACAGCGGCCGGCCAAGCTGTCACTCTTCTTATGGACGGATTGAAAAAGAACACCGATACTCTCGCCGTAGTGAATCAGAATGCTCATGTTGTAGCAAATAACATTCAAAAGTTTGATGGCAATATGGTAACTCTTAACACAAATCAACAAGCCTTGGTCACTGAATTATCCAGGACTACAAAGCATATTGATGAGTCACTGTATTCTTATGCAAACTCCATTGCAGTCGAAGCCAAAAAGGGGGAGAAAGAATATATAGCTAAGATGGCTGAGCTTCGGGAAGTCATGATCAAAAACTTTGAGCAGTCAAACAAATATGTTTATGACAGTTGCTGGTGGATGCTCCAACAAGCGTTAGGCGTTAATATCCCTGAAAATCCCGAAGGTACTCCTGCTCCTGAAATTAATACTGCGGCTGATGAGGGAGTAAGTGCTGCAGAAGTTCCCATAAGTGAGCTTCGGGAAGTCATGATCAAAAACTTTGAGCAGTCAAACAAATATGTTTATGACAGTTGCTGGTGGATGCTCCAACAAGCGTTAGGCGTTAATATCCCTGAAAATCCCGAAGGTACTCCTGCTCCTGAAATTAGTAATGCGGCTGATGAGGGAGTAAGTGCTGCAGAAGTTCCCATGAGTGATGCTGATGCTAGGGCTATTTCCAAAGCAAAACTGATGGCCGTGTTTGACCAAGAGGCCATAGCAAAAGCCAGGGACAAGAGAAAATCTCAAGAAGGGACATTAAAGGAAACACAAGCTGAAAAGAGAATCAGACTGAAGGAGGAGGAAGTAAGAAATGAAAAGTGGAGTCCAGTATCCAAGAGTATCATATTGTACACATTCTAGCTACAGGAAAAAGGGGAAATCAATCGAAACGATGTATACAGCCAGTATGAGTGGGAGATGCACAAGACGTATGAAGCGAAACGGAACATCTTCTTCAGGACCAACACTGCGGCAGATAAAGCTCCTCCTCCCAGATATTATCCGAAGCCCAAAGAGTATATGGAGAGGCAAAGAAAGAAATATTTGGCTCAAAAACTCAAGGATGACTTAGCCAAAGAAAAATAGTCAAAAATTTATTGCCTGTCATTCTCTCTTAAGAACAATTAACGTTTATTGTTATTATATGAACAATCTTGAGATTATATATATATATATATATATATATATATATATATATATATATATATATATATATATGTATTTGAATTTATGAATGACTCAAGTCTTGATTTGTTTGTCTATATTCTCTTGTGCTGCATATTTAAATTCTGAATGTTGTTTATATTATCTGGTTGGTGTTATTCATCTTAGCTAGTAGGATTTTGGCTTCATCAAATAGGGGGAGATTGTTGGGTATTGTATCCACAATTACCTGGATTTGAGGAAGCCACCTGTCAAGCTAAGATGAATTCACAATGTATTTGATAAAATATTTCAAGTTGTGCTTGCAGTTATTCCACGTTAAGTGCACACCAATGTCAGGGTGCAGTAGGTCAATATACACGGGTCTGCACAACGTAATCCCTCGTTGAGCAGATCAATGTGTTGGCCTACGTGTACTCTCTCTATTGGAGTGCACTTACTTTCACTTACAGGGCTGTAACTATGCAAGAGCAGACAAGGAGCAAGGATGGGTCAAGGAGCAGCTCTTGGGTGGAAAGACGGAAAATCGTCTAAGTATAAATCGACGAGAATCACCAAGTGATTCTCGCCGATTCGGCGAGAATCACTAGTGATTCTCGCCGAATCGTCGAGAATCATTAGTGATTCTCGCCGACTCTATCCGGCTACCTCAAAGCGGTGCCAAGTAAGATTCGGCGAGAATCACTAGTGATTCTCGCCGAACCCATCGTTGAGCAGATCATGGCCAAGTAATATTCGTCGAGAATCAACAAGTGATTCGGCGAGAATCATCAAGTGATTCGGCGAGAATCACTAGTGATTCTCGACGAATCGTCGAGAATCACTAACTGATTCTCGCCGATTCATCGAGAATCACCTTCGATTCTCGCCGAGTTTGACTTGGGCATTTTTCTGGAAACCCCCTGGACCGGACTTTGCCGCAGGCACTGTTTTGAACCCGGCTTAGGTTTTCTTCTGGTGGGACCCACAATGGTCATATTGAAGTTGTCTACAGTATAAATACAGGCGTATTTTTGAACAGTAAAGAAGACGGGAAAAGATATACGAAGCCGAGCCGCGACGTGACATAGATCGCGATTTCCGCCGCCGCCGCCGTCGCCGCTCGAGAGAGTTGATCGCCGGTCTTGATCGAGGTTTCTTTCAGATCTCTGGTCGACAGAAGCTTAGCCAAGCTTAGAGTCTCACGTGTCTAACCGGAGATCTCTTGTCTCTTGATTTGTTGATCGGGAAAACCTTCCCCGTCCGAATCGATCGAGACGACTGATCCTAGTGTGACCGTTGGTAGACCTAGCTTGCTTCGCTACGAAGTTTGGATCTCCAAAGTACAGCAGGCGCACATCGTTGTCGCCGCCGATCCCGTGAACCTAGCCGCCGCACATCTTGCCGCCGCCGGTTCCGGGGAGATTCTCTCCAAGTGAGATCTAGGGTTGTGGACTCTTCGTGGACTTCAAGAACATGTCGTCAACGAAGAGGGACACCTTAGTCTCCAAACGTAGTTTGTATTTCTTGTACATTCTAATTTATTTTTGTTTTAGAGGAACGTTGGTTCCGAGTTGTAAGGGTTGGGTGCAACCCGTGTAGTGGGAGTGTTGACTCCTACGTGTGGAAGGGTTCCTTCCGATAGTGCAAGGATTGGATTTCAATCCTGTTGGTGAAGAGACCGAGTCATCCCTTGTTGTGAGATAGGTCGAAGGGGGAAAGTGGATGTACCCAAATCGGGGAACCACTATAAATTGCTTGTGTACCTTCTTTACTGTGGTGTTTTATTTTCTTGTGCAGGTTCAATTTTAAATTCCGCAAAAATGCTGCACGTCACCTATTCCCCACCCATAGGTGAAGATAGTTGACACTAGGTGGACTTTCAACTTGCTCAATACTCAATTCTCTCCAGTCTTCTTCTTTTCTCAGTCTTCATAAATCTACAGAGAGCTGAAATCAACATCAATATGAAGACCTACACCCTGGACAAAGCTTCCATCTTCCTGAATCTACTCAATATCTCAGGGGGAGCTTTGGCATCATCAAATTCACATAGTCTTCTCATTGTGTTTGAGAAAGAGAAGACTGTCATCTACTTTTCTTTATTCTCTCTTGTACAGGGTTATTACTCCCTTCAAAAGTGAACTCCTTGGTGATAGGGCACCTGATCAAAAACCTATTGGTTTTAGGCACCTGATCAAAAGCCTGAAGGGTTTCTAGATCTACCTGAAGCAGATCTTGTGGTGATAGGGCACCTGATCAAAAACCTAAGTGGATTCCTACCAGGGTGGTATAAGAGTGGATGTACCCAAGTTTAGGGGAACCATTATAAATTTCTTGTGTCGTCTGGTTGCCTTGTGTTTTCTGTTTTGTATTGTGCTGTGATAGTTCTCTGTGTTTTTCCCTCTTTCATACTAGTATCAATATTTTAATTCCGCAATAAATCTAATCAATTTTTTTATATACTCTATTCACCCCCTCTATAGTAAATTCTATCTAACCCTCACTTTCAATTGGTATCAGAGGGTGTGTTTTTAAGGTTGTACAGGCTAACACCTGAACCTAAGATCTCTGATAGATATCTGTTTGCTCTACTATTTTTTTGTTATACCATGGAACAATATAAGGATTTTGCAAGCACCAGACCTCCAGTTTGTAACTTGCAAAAGTTTGGAATCTGGAAGGCAAGAATCAGGGTTTATATGAATTCTATTGATGAAGATATTTTTGCTTCTATCTTAACAGGAGTAACTTCACCACCAGCTGCCCCTGCAAGTATTTCCACAAACATGACTGTCGTACCTCCTCCAGACTATAATGATGCATATAAGAAAGCAAAGATTGCTGATGCAAAAGCCATGAACATACTGGCACAAACAATGTCTGATGACATATTTCAGAAAGTAGTTGAATGTGAATCAGCTAAGGCTATCTGGGATTCCTTAAACCAGATGGTTGTAGGATCAGCAGATGAAAGAGAGGACAAGAAAGCTTATCGCATCTCCCAGTATGAGAATTTTAAAAAGGAAGAAACTGAGCAAGTTTCTGAGATGTACAATAGACTCAGTATCATTATTAATGAGCTGAAAACTCTTGACAAAGACATCTCAGTCACAAAATAAATGACAAGATTCTCATGTGCTTCCCCAGCACATGGGACTCTAGAATCTGGCCTATCAGAGAGACCAGAAACACACATGAGATGACTACAGAATCAGTCCTAGGAAAGCTGAAATCCTATGAATAGCTGCTGAAGACAAGAGAAGCTGAGCAACAAAAGACTCCTACACCAACTAGGAAGGAGCAAATATAGCCCTCAAAGCTTCAGAAGAATCAGAAACTTCTCCATCAAATGAAGAGTTGATGAGTCTCTTTGCAAATAGATTCTTCAAGATGGGGAGAAAAGAATTTAGAAGGAAATCATCAAGGAGTGATGATAAACCAAGGTATGATAAAACCCCTTCTAAAGAGATTATCTGTTTTGGTTGCAGGAAACCTGGACATATTCTTCCAGAATGTACAGAAAACAAGTATAAGGAAAAGAGAAAGGAGAAAGACTCCAAGAAGCACTCCAACAAACCATCTTCCTACACACACAAGAAGAAGGAGAGAGGGTTTGTTGCAGAAACATGGAGTGACACTGAAGAATCATCCTCCTCCAGTTCTAGTGAAGATGAAGAAGAAGCAAAGGCCAAAGAAATTTGCTTAATGGCCATCAATGCTTCAGGGGATGTTTCAGAAGAAGGAGAATCTGAAGAATGTTCAGATTGTGATCAGGTATTGGAAGATTTTAACTTTACCTCTGAAGATTTTAAAAATGACTTTAAATCTATGTGTAGTGATCTGATTAGATCTGAGAAGGAAATCAAACTTTTCAGAGATAAACAATTTGATTATGATAACTTAGTATCAGAAAACATTGAATTGAAAAAGGAAATAGACATGTATAGTGAACAAATCACTTTTCTGAAAGTTGAATTAAGTAAAACAAAACAGCTAGAAGAATCACTGAATGGAAGAAGCAAACAACTAGTAGAAATTACTAGCACACTTAATGCTAGACTTAATAAAAGTATGTTAGGATTAGGCGCATCATCCAGTGAACCACCAATTATTCAGAAAAACCACCTTTCACAACCTATAAAGTTTATTTCAGAAAAAGGTAAGAAGAATACAGAACAAATTAAAACAGTTAACAAAGTTTTAAAACAAGTTGAGATAAATAAAGAAAAATAAAAAGCTAAGTCTGAACAAAAATCGTCGAACCAAGATCGATGATCTCAGCATTACACGTCGAACGACGATCGACGATCTCAGAACCCAGAGCTTGAGCCTAAACACTCTGCAAACAGGGATCGATGATATCATTATGTATCGTCGAATAGAGATCGACGATCGTGGAACCCAGATAATTGCCACTATTATTCTGAGAACCAAGATTGACGATATCAATGCTGGTCATCGAACGCAGATCGACGATCTCAACTAAAATCTTCGAACTCAAAACAGTTTTATCAAAACTATAATTTAAACAGAAATTTCAATAAGAATTCTAACTCTAAACCTTTCAATCCCTTAACCAACTGGATAATCCCACCTAGGAGATTTCATCCCTTAGGTTATAAAAGTCAACCTGAATACTCTTATATTTCAAGTTTTAAATATGAAAAGAAGCCAGGACCCAAGGTTACTTGGGTCCAGAATATATAAGTTATTTTTCCTTGCAGATAAAGACCTATCCTACCATACAAGATAAGTGGTATTTGGATAATGGGTGCTCCAAGCATATGACAGGAAACAAGACCAATCTAAGCAACTATAAGGCAAATCTAGGTCCAAAGGTTATATTTGGAGACTTAAGCTTTGGTCAGATAGAAGGCTATGGAGAATTTACACTTGGAGTTGTCACATTCAGAAAAGTGGCATATGTAAGTGGGCTGAAACATAACTTGATATTCATAGGTCAGCTATGTGATGCAGGTTATGAGGTATGTTTTACTGAATCTAACTACAATATTTCTTTAAACAACTTTACTGTGTTATCAGGTATTAGGTTAGGTAATATCTATTTAGTTGATTTTAATTCTTCTTGTTTAGAAATCTGTTTGTTTAACCAAGTTAGCAAAAATAATACCTTATGGCATAAAAGGCTAGGACATGTAAATCTTAGAAATATTGCTAGGTTATCTAGGGACAACCTTGTTAGAGGATTGCCCTCTTGCCCCTACAAGAAGGAAAGCCTTTGCAAGGCTTGTCAAGAAGGCAAGCAAACTAGAAATAGTTTTAAATCAGTTAATAAGAGTGATTCACTTAGGATTTTGTATCTGCTTCACTTGGACCTTTTTGGACCAATTGCTGTACAATGCCTGGGAGGGAAGTCCTATACTTTAGTTATTGTAGATGACTTCTCTAGGTTCTCTTGGGTTTTCTTCTTGAGAAATAAGTCTGATAATTTCAAAGTTCTTACAGACTTTCTAAAATGCTTAAAAATTGAGTACTCTACTCCAGTTGCATTGATCAGAAGTGATCAGGACACTGAGTTTGAATCTATTCCTATGCAAGAATTCTATGAGAAGGAAGGTATCAGGCACTGCTTCTCTGCTCCCAAAACTCCTCAACAAAATGGGGTAGTTGAAAAAAAAAACAGAACACTCATTGAAACTGCAGGCACATTGCTTGCTGATGCTCACATGCCTCTATCATACTGGGCAGAAGCTGTAAGCACAACAAATTATGTCCTGAATAGAAGTTTGATACACAAACTTAAAAGCAAGACACCCTATGAATTACTCAAAGGGAAGAAACCTAAAATAGACTACTTTAGAATTTTTGGCTGTATCAGTTACATACATAATAACAACAAAGATTATCTTAGAAAGTTTGAAGCCAAAGCTACAATGTGAATCTTTCTAGGATATTCCCAAGTTAGCAAGGCATATATGGTTCTCAATAAATCATCCTTGAAAATTGAAGAGTCTATACATGTTACATTTGATGAATCT
Source organism: Platanthera guangdongensis (assembly GCA_039583875.1). Classification (NCBI taxonomy): domain Eukaryota; kingdom Viridiplantae; phylum Streptophyta; class Magnoliopsida; order Asparagales; family Orchidaceae; genus Platanthera; species Platanthera guangdongensis. The sequence goes on from CM077153.1 coordinate 105,926,797, forward strand.
AATATGTTTTACAAGGAGAAGGAAGCTTCTACCAGTGATCATTTGCAGGTACCAAGTCTATGTAAAAAGCTGGATGACTTCAATCTCACCCAGAAAGTGATATCTCATCCCTCACCACAAGAAAATGAAGACAGTGAAGAAGACACTGTGGAAGAAACTGAACTTCCTCCAACAACAGAAGTAATTGCACAAGAGGAATTCACTCCAATGGCTGTTGCTGAACCAACTCCACCATCTGATTTTGTCACACTTAGGGTAGGGATCACCCTAGATCCGAAGTAATTGGAGACATGTCAGCAAGTGTAAAGACAAGACATCAACTCAACCATGATAAGATGCATGCCTGTTTTCTCTCTCAAATTAAGCCTCAATCCATAACTGATGCTGAGCAAGATCCCCATTGGATCATTGCAATGCAAGAGAAACTAAATCAATTTGAAAGATGTAGAGTTTGGGACTTGGTTCCAAGGCCTAAAGGCTATCCAGTAATTGGAACTAAGTGGGTTTTCAGGAATAAGCTTGATGCCCAGGGTGTGATTGTGAGGAATAAGGCTAGGCTTGTTGCCCAAGGATATAAGCAAGAGGAAGGAATTGACTATGATCAGACCTTTGCTCCAGTTGCCCGGCTAGAAGCTATAAGGATTTTTCTGGCATATGCTGCATTCAAAAAGTTCACATTTTATCATATGGATGTCAAAAGTGCATTCTTAAATGGAGAACTCAAAGAAGAAGTCTATATTGAACAACCTCTAGGTTTTGTTTCTCCAACCCATCCCTCATTTGTTTTCAAATTACATAAGGCTCTCCATGGTTTAAAGCAAGCTGCAAGAGCTTGGTATGAGACCTTAACAAGCTTTCTTTTAGGACATGGTTTTTCTAGAGGCATGGTAGATAAAACCCTTTTTACAAAATTGCATCATGATAAAATTTTATTAGTACAAATATATGTAGATGATGTTATATTTAGTTCTACTGATCCCAAATTATGCAAGAGATTTTCAAATCTAATGTATTCCAAATTTGAGATGAGCAGCATGAGAGAGTTATCTTATTTCCTTGGTCTCCAAGTGAAACAATCTCCTGATGGTATATTCATTTCCCAATCTTAATATGCTAATGAACTTATTAAGAGGTTTGGGATGGCTGATGCATCTTCTATGAAGACTCCTATGGCTGCCAATGCTGTAATAGACACTGATGAACATGGAAAACCTGTCGATCAGACCAGGTATAGAGCCATTGTTGGATCCCTACTATATCTTACAACAAGCAGACTAGATATCATGTTTGCTACATATCTATGTGCTAGGTTCCAAGTGAACCCTAAAGAATCCCATCTTATTTTCATAAAAAGGATTTTGAGATATAAAAAGGGTTGTCTTAATCTAGGACTCTGGTATCCAACAGAGTCAGCATTTGAGTTGACTAGATTTTCAGATGCTGACTATGCTGGATGTAGAGTGGACAGAAAGAGCACTTCAGGAACTTGCCAGTTCTTGGGTGATAGACTTATGTCCTGGTTTTGTAAGAAGCAAACCTCTGTATCAACATCTACTGCTGAAGCTGAATATATGGCTGCTGGCAGTTGCTGTTCACAGATTTTGTGGATACAAAACCAACACTTAGATTATGGTTTCAATCTAAATAATTCAACCATTTTCTGTGATAATACTAGTACTATATTTATAACACATAATCCAGTGCTTCATTCTAAAACAAAGCATATAGATATAAGACATCATTTCATTAGAGATTATGTAGACAAAAAGAAAATTAATCTAGACTTTATCTCCACTGATTTTCAAAGAGCAGATATTTTCACCAAACCCCTTGATAAAAAGAAGCACCTGTTCTTCCTGAATCAGCTTGGAATGATCAATAGGAAGGATTAATTTAATCTTTGTCTTCAGTTTTTGGATCTGTTCCTAAATCGTCGAACGGAGATCGACGATCTTCGAACAGCTCTTGAGCTAAATCGTCGACCTCAGTTTGACGACAACTCTGTGTGAAGACAAAAATCGTCGACCAGAGATCGACGACTTTGCTTCAGTAAATTAATCGTCGAGCTATGCTCGACTATCAATTTCCGACTAAGATCAGAGACCAAAGATATTATTTGTTTATAAATTAATCTTTGACCTAAGATCGACGTTTTGATTTTATCGTTGGACATAGATCACCTTTTCATATTCCAAAAACCTATATGTAGGTTTCTCTTCGATCTCTGTCCCGCGCTTTCATATTCTATTTCCATTTGCACTTGATCTCTTCTCTCTTGAGGTCACAGATCTTCCATGGCGATTTCTGCGGCGGTTCTTTCAGAGATGAAGTTCGACACTGGTTTCGACGCCGATGTCGAATCGATCAGTCACTGTGATCCTATTTTTCAAGAAATGTTACAGTTATGTGATGATCAAGGTCTAAAGAAGTTCATGTCTACAAGGATCAAACTATCTGTTGCTGAGATCAAAGAATGGGTTTACTCTTCCTCAATAAATGACTCCTCAATGATCAGTTTCATTTCAGGACAGTAGGTGATTCTAAACCCTGCAATTCTTACCGAATTTTTTGAGTTGAAAAATGGAACAGACGAGCTAGAACAGGATAGTTTTGAGTATAGCAGGATGTTAATGAAGATGGGTCATGCTGAGGGCATCCCATCTAAGCTCTTAAAGAAGAATTTATCTGTCGGTTTTAAGTTCCTTGCTGATATTGTGGGCAAGGTACTGCTGGGTAAGCATTCGGCCCATGACAACATCAACAGGCAACAGTTTGCCATTATGTCCGCTCTAGTTAATAAGAAGTCCATCGACTGTGGTAATTTGTTCTTTGATTTGATTAAGAGAAAGAACAGTAAGAAGGAAGTCTGCTTAGGAAGGATTCTGGGAATCTTCCTTCAGACGAAAGCTCCAGAGCTACTGGTTTCTACAACCATAACTATCAATGATAGCAAGAGGTTGGACTCCTCTCTGTTTGGAAAGTGGGAGAGGACAATTCAAAAGCCCTCCAAGGCTGGAACTTCCTCCAATATATCTGAGGACACAAGGGCTGTAACAGCCACTCCTCACCCTAATGAAGAAGTTCCTCCTCCTCCTCCACCTCTAGCATCACCAATTATCCATCTTTCTTCACCTACTCAGTCACCATCTACTCTTCACAATGTTGAACCTCAAAATCTCCACACCATATCCTTTCCAAATTTTGACCTACTCTCACCTCACTCATCCCCTTCTTTTCCACATGATTCACCCATCAACATTGAAGCCTCCACACCACAATCTCCACAAAATTCTTTGAGAGACTCCCCTATTCAAGATGACATCATGACTGATTTCATTCCTCCTCCCTCTCATCATTCTGTCTCTACTCAGACTCCAACTGAGTTTCTTCATGATGATCCCTCCTTTCTCTCTCATCTTCTAGAACTCCGCACTCCAACTCTAAAATCCTTGATAACAGAGGCTCTTTCACCTCTTGCTCAATCTATCTCCTCTCTTTTAGCCTCTCTATTTGCTTCCTTTTCTGCTTCCTCTGTCCCTTCTTCATCTAGATTCCAGTTCTTACTGAAACCAGACAGGGGGAGATGTCCCATGAAGATACAGCAGTTTCAGCCTCAGCAGAACTTCCAGCTCAGTCTCCTCCAGCAGTATAGGAAGAAGAAGTGTTTCAGGAATTTTGTACAGATATAGTTCATTATTTAGATTTTCTTATGTCAGATGAGGACACTGATGTGTCAATCCCTGACATTTCTAGTGGTTACTGCTTTATTCATCCCTCAATTGATTTACAATCTCTTTTGCATTCTTTCTCTATGTTTAGATCAGTTTGGACTTCAGTTGAGATACATTCTTCCAAGGCCATGGTCTGTTATCCAGACCCATGAGTCCCTTAGTTGTGAAACAACTCTTGCAGATTCAGTCAGCTCCAGTTTGTACAGTTATTCAATTAGTTATAGTTTGTAAAGATATTCCATCTCCTATGGCTGTTGATCCCTTGCCTGTTACAGAAGATAAGGATGAGCTTGACACACTCTTGATTGCTGATGCATTGATTGATCTAGTGGCTTCAGGAAATCTGGCCTTAGCCCTAGAGACTTGTTTAATAAATTTCTGTGAGCCCTATGCTCCCCTTACTGAAATACATTCTATGGATATTGATCTAGTCCCAAGTCCCCTTGGACCTACCTATCCCATAAATGTTAGCCCTCTTCCCTCTCTGGATGATCTTATTGCTCTTGACATTCAAGAAGAAGCTAAAGAAAAAGCTGCTGAAAAGATTCATGATAAACAGCTGAAGGAAATAAATGACCTATATGACAATCCTCCTGATTCATCTGATGATGATGAGGATGATGATTCAGAGGATGAAAATTCCAGGAAAAATAAAGTGTCAAAGAAAAGAAAAGCTGCTCCCCAGGCTGCTCCCAAGCCAGGAAATACTAATGATACTCCTTACTACATCTTGAAAGGGATTACTCCATACCCTGGCATGGAAAGCTGGATGTGGCTATCTAAAAATGAACAGAAAGCCAGGAAAAAAGAGCAGGAGATACTCACCTCCTTCTCAGAAGTTCAGAAGAGGTCCTCCTCCTCCTCCTCCTCCTCCTCCTCCTGCTGGTGATTCAGGAGCTGTTTCTCAAGCCTCTAATGCATCTTCCAAGCCTTCCTCATTCTCTAGAACATATCAAAGGTAGGATAGATCTTCCAGATCTTATTCCCAAGGAAGCAGTCAGCAACATAGAAATTAAAGCTCTATAGAGCAAATAAAGGAAGTTATTTATCAGAATCCCTCCTTCTCTCCTCCTCAACAACAAGTTCTTCCCAAGGTTCAGAAGACAACTGCTTATCAGTCCAGAAGACATGATGAATCTCATAAGCCCAAAGTAAAATATAGTGTGGTTGCTCCTCCAAGATCTATCTATTCTCAAAGTGATAAACAATATAGCACAACAAACTTTCAGGCTCAATCCACTCAATTCAAAGCAGTTTCAATGTTGCCTCCTTAAGATGATCAGCCACCTATTGAACAGGAAGTTGATCCTAACTTTAGGATGGCCAGACTTCAAGAACTGATTGGTCTCTCTCAGATAAGAAAAGCTGTAGCAGAAGGAGAAGATCCATCTAGGTTTACCACCATGTCTTCCTACAGAGAAAAGGAGCTGGACAAACTCCAAGTTAGCAAGAAAGTCTTTAATCCAGCAGAATATATGGCATTGCATCCAGAAGCAATTGTGCCCAGGACTAGTGCTCAGACAACTCTTGGTGGACAAGTCCCGATGAATTCTAAGAAGGATACACCCAGGGGTGGACCCACGTATGGACACACCCGGGCACGTGCCCGGGTGTGTTTTCGCGAAATTAAAGGGAGCAGGGAGCACAGTCTACGGAGCGCCTATTTTCACCACGACGCGGAGACAACCGACCCCGACACTCCGTCCATCCGTCGACTCCGACTGGTTTTTCTACCACGGGAGCACTAGCGGCTAGATGTCCAAGTCTTCATCCGGGTATTCTCCATTCCAGAGGTTTCCATTTCTTCTTCTTGGTGCAGCAGCCGACAAATTCCATAGGAGAAACTGAGAAATGGAGATTGCTATGCTTTCAATACAGCAATCAGCCAGACTCCAGTAGAGGCTTTCAGGTGTTTTGTTATTTAGGACTTTCAGTTTTGATTCAGTATTTATGGCTTTCAGTTTTGATTCAATATTTAGGGCTTTCATTTTTAATCGTGAATGTGATTAAGTATTCTTTAGTTATTCTCCATTCGGTATTTATTCTATTAATCTGTTGTGATAATCCATGAAATCTGTTGTGATAATCCATGAAATCCGTTGTATTTGTAGAAATAACATATAGGTTTATATTTGCTATACGTTGGAATCTTATGTTGATTTCTTGTAAGTGTAGATTTATTTGGAGGAATTTAAAACCATTCGATGAAGAAAAACAATGCCAAAAATGGCAATAGAAGAACTCCTAAGTCCCAACATCAATGAAAAAGAAGATCTTAATTCATCTAATATGGAGAAATAGAGATCACCGAGAAAAACTATAAATTTCTCCCAAAAGTCACCAAATCCTACATATAATGAATTTTTGTAATTTGTAATAAAAAAATTCTGGGTCCGCCACTGGATACACCAGATCCCTCCAGAAAGATAATCTTTTCTAAACCCTCCTCTGGTCCTTCATCTGATAAACTATAGTTTGCATTTGTTTTTAATGCTTAACTGATTATGTACAATGCATTGCTATAACATATCTGCCGATGTTATTTCATGCCTATAGATATTTTTGGTCTTTGTATTTTTATTTCTTTTCAGTTTTGTTTTTGAGTGACCTCACACAAATAGGGGCAGATTGTTGGAACCCTTGTTTGGATTTGTGCTAGGTTCACTCTTAGGATGTCTTGACCCCCATGTATAGCCTGGGTCTTTGTCTAGTCTTGGTTAGATCCTCTTTAGTCAGGTTTGTGCAGACCAGCATTGCAGTGGACTCAAACTTAGATTCAGAAAGATGTTGTAGATTATCTATATCAGCTCGACTGTAGTCGAACTCAGCTCGACGATCGTCGATCTCCCATCGGCGATCTCAGAGTCCTCTACTCTGAACTGAGCTCGACGATCTACGAGCTCAGGTCGACGATCTAATGCTTCTTAGTAGTTTTCTCATATCGACGATAGTTGTTCTCAGGTCGACGATCTCTTAACCCAGTTCGACGATCTCTGGACTAAGCTCTATGATTTTAGGCTGCCTTCAGTTATCAGTTCTCTCAGATCGGTCAGAAGTATTTATTTTGGTTATGATAAATTATTTTAAGACAAATATATTCTGATAATTAATGCTGACATTCTCAAGGCTGATAGCCGTATTTCATGAAGCATTAATTATGGTATTCACAGAATATTTTGGAGACAGTTATGGAAGTGCATTTATGATTGCCAGCCATTCTAGCCGTTTGGGCTCCTAAATTCTTGCAAAAAATTAAGCACTGTCTTGGAAATTCAAATTTGAGGCCGTTGTTTATTCTGATAAAAATAGAGAACTCAAAACAAAAAAGACACAACAAGAATCAGTCAGACAATCATTTAAAAAGATTTTTGCTCTCAAGGACTCTTGCATTACTGAAACAAGGAAGAAGAAGAACTTGCTCAATACTCAATTCTCTCCTGTCTTCTTCTTTTCTCAGGCTTCATAAATCTACAGAGAGCTGAAATCAACATCAATATGAAGACCTACACCCTGGACAAAGCTTTCATCTTCCTGAATCTACTCAATATCTCAGGGGGAGCTTTGGCATCATCAAATCCACATAGTCTTCTCATTGTGTTTGAGAAAGAGAAGACTGTCATCTACTTTTATTTATTCTCTCTTGTACAGGGTTATTACTCCCTTCAAAAGTGAACTCCTTGGTGATAGGGCACCTGATCAAAAACCTATTGGTTTTTAGGCACCTGATCAAAAGCCTGAAGGGTTTCTAGATCTACCTGAAGCAGATCTTGTGGTTATAGGGCTCCTGATCAAAAACCTAAGTGGATTCCTACCAGGGTGGTAGAAGCGTGGATGTACCCAAGTTTAGGGGAACAACTATAAATTTCTTGTGTCGTCTGGTTGCCTTGTGTTTTTTGTTTTGTATTGTGCTGTGATAGTTCTCTGTGTTTTTCCCTCTTTCATACTAGTATCAATATTTTAATTCCGCAATAAATCTAATCAATTTTTTTATATACTCTATTCACCCCCCGCTAGAGTAAATTCTATCCATCCCCCACTTTCACAGCAGACGAGTGTTTTGCTAGTGCGCGGCCTGGGGTGGTGATTCTATTCACTAGGGTGGTGACCGCACTCATCACCTCGCCTATAAATAGACCCCCCCGACACGTCTACAGTAACTGAGTGAACAATAAGTGGGGCTTGGTCAATTGTTGTGGTCTGGATTTTCGTGTCCGCGTGGGTTGAGTAGAGTTAACGGTTTGCTGTGTGCAGGTCGTGCGACTAGCTTCAAGAAGCCAGGAGGTTGGCTTTGACTTCTGTCAAGTTCTGTGAAGTGTGCGGTCTATGCAGTCTCAGCAGGTCGCTTCTGCAGCTTGACAGCTTTGTTTCAGCATTTCCAAGTTCCAATAACCTGTCCGCAGGTCTCAGGCTGGTATACTGTCTGTTCTTCAGTTCATCAGCAGCCAGCGAATAACAGTGTGTCCGCGCGACCTCGCAGTCTCGTTGGATTTCGTGTCTATTCGGCGTGCAGCAGCAACAGCTCGGGCGACTTCAGCAACCTTGGCGAACTCAGCGGTCTCCTGCTCTGTCCACCTGACTTGTTTTGTGCCTTCTGTTGTTAGCTTGTATACTGGCGAAATCATGCCTCGCTATGTATACCTCGCCCTGTAAAGAAGTGTTAATAAAAATAAGATCTGCTTGTTCTTCCATTTGCATGTGGTGTTGAGCTTGCTCTTTGGGTTCCCGCATGATCAAGGTGTTAACTGGATATTTCTGAGAATATTCATTTGGCTTTAGGCTATCCTGCTGACCACTTTGAGAAAATTTAACATGGTATCAGAGCCAGGTTCAGTTGCTTGAGCGGTGATCAACGATTATTGTTGCTCTTTTGTTGCTCTGTACTTCTGGAAGCTTAACCACAGGTTGTTGCAATGGAAGTAAGCTACACAAGAGGTCTTGGTATTGAACTCTTAACGCCGTCTAACTTTAAGAAGTGGAAGTCGTGCATGAAGAGTTACCTTCTGGGCGAGGAGCTATGGGAGGTCGTCAGTGGTGATGACAGACAGGAAGTAACTGCTGCGTTTGGTACTGCTGAGTAGGTGTGGCTCTGTAGAAAAAGAAATGCAAAGGCGGAGTTTGTTCTCAAGAGAGCTATGCCACTAGAACTATTTGATCACATCATTGCATGTGAGTCTGTTGCTGATTTTTGGACAACTATTGATGAGTTGTTCAATCAGAAGAATGTAGCAAGACTTCAATTTCTGGAGATTGAGTTGGCTAGGACAACTCAAGGAGAACTGACCATCTCAAAATTCTTTCTGAAGATGAAGAGCTTGCGTGCTGAGCTATCAACACTTGATCCTGATGAGCCTATCTCCGAGGCTAAGATGAAGACGCACATAATCCACGGCTACTTAGCCATCTCTGCTGGAGCTTGGGAACCTGCTTGCTTTGCAGGAAAGTTTGGCAAGGCAGATGGCTGGAGTTACTATCACAGAGGAAGGCAGTGAAGCTCTCTTTTCAGGCAAGAAGAAGATGGGATGGGAAGGGAAGAAGAAGACTACTACTGAAAATGAGCCTTCAACTTCTTATCAACCAGAGAGGAGCGTTGCTCCTAAGAAGGATTGGAAGAAGAACTTGGAGTGCTATAGGTGTCATCAGTGGGGACACTTCAAGCGTGACTACAAGGTCAAACTGCAGCCTGAGCATGCTGTAGGCAAGGAGGAAGCTTGCTCTAAGAGTGAGGAAGCTGGATGGGGCGGAGATTTCATGACGGGCACTTGTGTCCGTGCTTTGTCCGCTGTCGACTTCAATGATGAGTGGATCGTGGACTCCGAGTGTGGTCATCACCTCACCGGAGACAAGTCGAAGTTCTCTTCCTTACAAGATTACTCAGGTAATGAAGCTATCATAACTGCTGATAATACTGTTTATGCAGTAGAGAAAGAGGGGGTTGTGTCTTTGGGTAGTGATAAGGGGCCACTCACGTTAAGGAGTGTGTATCACGTACCAGGCATGAAGAAGAACCTCTTCTCTGTGACCATTGCGGTAGACGCGAGTTGTCACGTTCTGTTTGGGCCAACAGAAGTGAAGTTCCTTCGCAACGTATCTGCGGTTAAGGCTGATGTTGCTCATGTTGGGAGGAGAGTTAAGAATTTGTTTGTTCTTGCAACTAACTCTTATGTTGATTGGATGAGAGCAAACGATAGCACTGCTATATGACATGAAAGGCTAGGGCATGTGGGAATGGATAAGCTGAAGGCTATGGCTAACCGAAGCCTTGTAAGAGGCTTGCCTAAGCTATCTTCATTTGGCGACGGTCACGTTTGCGCGGGATGTCAGTACGGCAAGGCTCATCGCCTTCCATTTGATAAATCACAAACGAGGAGCAGGAGACCATTGGAGTGCATCTATGGAGACTTGATGGGACCAACCGTCACTGGTAGCCTTGGTGGGAGCAGATACATGCTCGTTCTCATTGATGACTACTCAAGATACACTTGGGTATATTTTTTGAAGGAGAAGTCTGAAGCCTTCCATTTGTTTGTGGAGTTCAAGGAGTTGGTGGAGGGCCGGCTTGGCTTGCAGATTAAGAAGCTTAGAATAGACAACAGTGTTGAGTTTGTCTCCTCCGAGTTTTCTAACTTCTATAGGAAGCACGGGATACACATAGAGCTTACTTGTGCTCACACTCCATAACAAAATGGAGTAATGGAGTGGAAGATCCATCATCTGACAGAGAATTGCAAATGCTAGTTTCATGCAAAAGACATTCCTAGGTCCTTTTGGGCAGAGGGGATGTCTTGTGCTTCCTATGTCATTAATCGAATGCCGCTAAGCCCGATCAACATGAAGACTCCTTTTGAAATGTTGCTGAAGGAGAAGCCTAGTGTGGAACACCTTCGGGTGTTCGGATCAACTTGATATATGCATGTCCCGGATGCTTCAAGGAACAAGCTGGATGTAAAGGCAAGGAAGCTTGTCTTTGTTGGCTATGATGAGCAGAAGAAGGGATGGAAATGCATGGATCCTGCGACGAAGAAGTTTGTTGTATCAAGAGACGTGGTCTTTGACAAACTGACGTCGTATGGAGGAGGCTCGGTTGAGCTTTCAGAGAGCAAGGTTGATGAAAAGCAAAAGGTGGCTGCTGAAATTCTGGAAGAGGAGCTTGCTGTTTCACCAACAACTCCTATTACTTCAAACTCTGAGGCTGAGGCTTTTAGCTCAGGAAGCAGGGGGAGCATTGCTCAAAGCTTTCCCTAAGTTGGAGTTGAGCCTGAAGAAGCAACAGAGGTGGTGAGCAAGGAGCAGACCCTTCAGAGATCGAAGAGGGTTGTGAAGCCACTTGCTCGGTACTGTGATGGGAATGTAGTGAGCTTTGTCCCCTGCTTCTTTGCAGGTCCTCTGGATGAGCGAGAGCCTGCATACTTCAATGAGGCCACTGGAGTCAAGGAGTGAGATAATGCCATGAAGGAAGAGATTGCTGCTCTCAAGAAGAATGAAACCTGGGACCTTGTGCCCAAGGTTGATGAGATTACTCCGGTGACTTGCAAGTGGGTATTTAAGTTGAAGAAGGCGGCTGATGGGAGCATTGATATATACAAAGCTTGCCTGGTTTCTCGAGGATTCTTACAGCAGTATGGAGAAGACTATGAGGAGACATTTAGTCCAGCTGTAAAGATAACTTCGGTTCGGGTGGTGATCGCCTTGGCTGCTTGTAAGGGATGGAGAATGTGGCAGCTTGATGTGAAGAACACTTTTCTTTATGGAGAGATTGACAAGGACATCTTCATGGATCAGTCACTTGGATTTTTTTTTCTGAAGTTCATCCGGACTATATCTGCAAGCTCAGGAAGTCTCTCTATGGGTTGAAGCAAGCTCCTAGAGCTTGGTATGGAAAGATAGAAGAGTATCTTCAATTCTGCGATTATCTTGCTTCCAAATCGGATTCTAGATTGTTCGTCAAGAAGAAGGGGGTGCTTCTAGTCTTGGTCCTACTGTATGTGGATGACATGATCATCACAGGGAATTCAGAGGAGGAAGTAGCTAGGCTCAGGGCTGAGCTTGCTATATGCTTCGAGATGAAAGACTTGGGAGAGTTTCATCACTTTCTAGGTCTTGAAGTGGAGAGGAAGGAGAGCGGGATACTCATTTGCAAAAGGGTTATGCGAATCGTATTGTGAATCGATTCGACATGGATGAAGGAAAAAGTGACTCCACTCCACTGGAACATGGGCTGAAGCTTCGATGAGATGAAGGAAGGATTCTTCCTGATCCCTTGGTGTTCAGAGCTCTAGTTGGGAGCTTGATCTACCTGATGATTACAATGCCTGACATTGCTTACGCTGTTGGCCGAGTAAGTCGGTTTATGGCTGAACCAAGGAAGTCTCATCTAGTAGCGGCTTAGAATATCCCGAAGTTTGTCAAGGCGACTTCTGATATGGGACTCCTATATAGTAGGGATGCGGAATTTGCTTTGCTTGGGTACACGGATGTAGATTATGATGGTGACTCGGATGATCGGAGATCAACTTCGGGTTATGTGTTCACTTGTGGATCAGCTTGTATGTCGTGGTGTAGCAAGAAGGAGGACTCTATGTCCGTGTCTACTACAGAAGTTGAGTATAAGGCTTCGGCCTTGGCTGCTTGGGAAGCCATCTGGTTAAAGAGGCTTGTAGAGGATGTTCATGAAAAAGTGCAAGGGCCTACTATGCTCCGGGGTGACAATGAGAGTGCTCTCAAACTAGTAAATAATCCAGTGTGTCACGCAAGGACCAAGCATATTGAGATCGAGCACCACTTCAAAAGGGAGAAGGTGTTGGAGGGATCTCTTCTGGTCAGGCATGTTCGGAGTGAAGATAATCTTGCTGACATCTTCACGAAGCCACAATCGAAGGGGCCATTTCAGTAGTTACGAAGCTTGCTGGGCTTGATCACCACTTCTCACTTAAAGGGGGAGTGTTGAAATTTGTGAAGTGGAAGTGGGTGATGGGCAGGTCGGGCGGACTGTGCGGCCTGAGTGCTCTGAGTCCGCGGCCTGGGCGGACTGCTGGTTGCGGCCTGGTGACCTTGGCTGTCTTGGTGGCTTGGATGTTGAAGAGCAGCCTGTGTGGCCTGAGCGGCCTGGTGTGCGGCCTGAGCGGTCTGGTGTGCGGCCTGATTGGCCTATGGCCAAAGAAATCGGGCTTCTAGTGAAGCGGACTGAGCGGACTGCGGTTTGCGGGCTGTTGGCAGTGCTTAGTTGATCTGCGGCCTTGTAGATTTGCAAGCTTGCGTTAACCGGCAGATTGGGAGTTCTATCCGCGGGAGGCTTTGCGGACTGGTTAAGTTCGCGGTGTTCGCTGTTGCAGACTGACCTTGGAGTTTGGCAGTGGCCATTGACATGCTCTGGTGGTACAGCGGGCGTTAGCTGCTGTGGAGGACTGTGCGGACTGGTGTCGAAGTCCAGCAGTTGGTCGTTGTCTGGGTAGCTGTGTGAGTAGGGCTTGCGAGCTCTGCCTTCTGGTGGTGTGATTGGCGATCTGCCTTGGGGCAGGCGGACTGGGCCTTGTCCACCGAGCTCACACTTGATCTTGGTGGTTTTCTGGACTTGGTCATATTCAGTGATAAGTACAGTGTGTCCGCGGTATCCACCGAGTCCGCAGTTGACCGGGCGAACTGCCTGTTGGTTGGGGACTTGTGGCGGATGGTGGCTTTGTTCTCGAGCTGTGCGGACTGCCTCCTTTTCCGCATATTGTGTGCGGACTGTCGCAGTAAAGGTGGCCATCCTTGTGTGGTGTTTTGCGGGCTATGCGGGCTGGTTCCTTGTCCGCATAGTGTGGGCGGACTAGTGCGAATTTTCCTAATGGTGAACATCGTTATTGCTCCTGGCGGTTTCTCTTGGAATCCGGCTAAGTCATTGCAGACTCAGCGGATGGGTGTTTTGCTAGTGCGCGGGCTGAGGTTGTGATTCTATTCACTAGGGTGGTCACCACACTCCTCACCTTGCCTATAAATAGACCCCCCGACACGTCTACAGTAACTGAGTGAATAGAAAATGGGGCTTGGTCAATTATTGCGGTCTGGATTTTCGTGTCCGCGCGGGTTGAGTAGAGTTAACAGTTTGCTGTGTGCAGGTAGCGCGACTAGCTTCAAGGAGCCAGAAGGTTGGCTTTGACTTCGGTCAAGTTCTGTGAAGTGTGCGGTCTCTGTGGTCTCAGCAGGTCGCTTCTGCGGCTTGACAGCTCTGCTTCAGCGTTTCCAAGTTCCAATAACCTATCCACCGGTCTCAGGTGGGTAGGCGGTCTGTTCTTCAGTTCATCAGCAGTCATCAAATAACGGTGTGTCCGAGCGACCTCGTGGTCTCGGCATACTCCGTGTCTATTCGGCGTGCAGTAGCAACAGCTCGGGCGGCTTCGGCGACCTTGGCGGACTCGGCGGTCTCCTACTCTATCCGCCCGACTTGTTTTGTGCTTTCTGTTGTTAGCTTGTATACTGGCGAAATCATGTCTCGCTATGTATACCTCACCCTGTAAAGAAGTGTTAATAAAAATAAGATCTGCTTGTTCTTCCATTTGCATGTGGTGTTGAGGTTGCTCTTTGGGTTTCCGCATGATCAAGGTGTTAACTGGATAGTTATGAGAATATTCATTTGGATTTAGGCTATCCTGCTGACCACTTTGAGAAAATTTAACAGCATCTGCATATGGTGTTGGAGACGTTGAGAAGAAATCAGTTGTATGCTAAGTTCTCTAAGTGTGAGTTTTGGTTATCCTCGGCAGCGTTCCTCGGTCATATTGTTAGCGGAGATGGGATAGCGGTGGATCCGGCGAAGATAGTGGCGATACTATAGTGGCATGTATTGACTATAGTGGCGGAAGTCCGGAGCTTTCTAGGGCTTGCCGGCTACTACATGCTCTTCATAGAGAACTTCTAGCGGATAGCACTACCACTCATGACGTTGACAAGGAAGGATCAAAAGTTTGTGTGGTCACTAGAGTGCGAGCAGGCTTTTGAAGAGTTGAAGAGGCGGTTGACCACGATGCCTATTTTATGTTCGTTGAGTGGGACCGAAGGGTTTGAAATCTATAGTGATGCTTCGGGCAGCGGTTTGGGCTGTATTCTGCTACAGCATGAGAGTGTGATAGCCTATGGTTCACAACAATTGAAGGCTCACGAGCGGAGTTATCTGGTCCATGACTTAGAGTTAGCGGTCGTTATATTTGCTCTAAAGCTGTGGAGGTACTATCTGTACGGTGTGAATGTCGATATCTACACCGATCATAAGAGCCTGAAGTACCTGTTAGATCAGAAGGACCTGAACATGAGGCAGCGGAGGTGGGTGGAGTTCCTGGGGGACTACACCTTCGTGATATATTATATGCCTGGGAAAGGAAACACAGTGGCGGATGCATTGAGTTGCAGGGCTCCTGCGCAAGCCAGCTGATTGTCGGTACATGATGAGAGTTTGGTCCATGATTTGGAGGCATTAGAGATATCTTACGTCAACAAGCAGGCTAGTGTCGAGGCGAAATTGTATTGGACAGAGGTGCAGTATGACCTAGCTGATAGAGTTCGGCAGGCTTTAGTTCAGGATATGATGTAGGCTATGCCTTAAGGATCCTACACGGAGGGCGTGACTACGACCTTAACAACGTTAACGCTCCCTAACCCGCACACAAACGAAACGCAGCGACCACAATGAATTTTATTTATCGTTCACGCTAACATACAGATAGCCGATCCGCAAGTGGAATGGAGAATGGATATAGGCCAAAATCCTTTCCGGCTAAATGGAATAATATTGATTCCGGTCGAGCTTGGAGTTGTACCAAAATAGATCCACCAAAAATAAAGCACGATTCAAAAGTGGTAGGATCTATCCTGTTGAAACCACCCGTCACCACACATCTTCCCAAAACCCCGAGGTAATGGTAAGGGGGGACGGGGGTACATGAACACAGAGGATCACCTACTGCAGGCGATGTGGGACTAACCCCAACCACAGGACCGCGGGGATATTTCGCCACACAAGGGGGCCCACCGGGGTCAACACCCAGACCTGGAACACGATGAGGAAAGCCCAAACATGCGGTCCCACATACACGTGTCCTGCTGGCTAATATAATCTCAACACACCCGCGCAGCAGGACAACCTGGCTCTGATACCATGTGGAAACCACCCGTCACCACACATCTTCCCAAAACCCTGAGGTGATGGTAAGGGGAGACGGGGGTACATAAACACCAAGGACCACCCGCTGCAGGCAATGTGGGACTAATCCAACAACGGGATGGCAGGGATATTTCGCCACACAGGGGGGGGGGGGGCACCGGGGTCAACACCCAGACCTGGAATGCGACGGGGAAGCCCAAATATGCGATCCCACACACACCCAATCCCGCTGGACCTTAGTTCTCAACATATCCCAACAAAACAAAAGCGAGGAGTGCCAATCCTCTCGATAGATCTTTTCGGAAAAACCAAATGAAAATCTCAGATCTATTATGAGTAACACCGTGAAAAGTTAACGATTCGAGAAATCACGCAAAATTCGTCCACCGCAAGAACTAGTCAAAGAAGGAAATCTCTTGTGTAGGAATTTCGTTACCCCACTCGGAAACGTAGATCCGAGATGTTTGGATCCACAAAGAACGACCGCTCTTCCTCTTGAACCCATGGGAAACGCACCACATATAAAGATTCTTGCTCGTCTCCTTCGCTTTCTCGCCGTGGACGATTACCCCAAAACCTTTGTTCTTCCTTGCACTCGATCCTTTTCCTCCAAGGTGGCCAAAAATGCCAAAGGGTTGAATATGATTTCGGTGGAGAAAGGTAGAGAGGTGGGAGAACGATGGGCTGTTAGAGGAAGCGAGGAGTAGAAGGGGCGGCCAAGCAAAGAGGGAGAGGGGCGGCCGAACTCCTTGAGATGGAGCCTTGAGGGGGGGGGGGGGGCGACTAAGAGGAGGAGGAAAGGAGAATTAGGTTTAGGCAAGCAATTTTCTTTGATTTCAATAATAATCCCATAACAAATGAAAATTTGGCCTTATATAAGGCTTACAGCCATGTGGCTATTAGCAACCCAAAATAAAATATTGTTCCGAAATGAAATGACAGAAAATAACATATTTTCAAATACCACATATAAAAGATAAATGCAGACCACTAGTAAAATAAATTTAACTCTTAATCTTGTTGCATGGCAGAAGATTGTAGCCGTGCCCGCTACGGCGCCACAAGTCTTTTGTTGGAGGAGCATCATCGTCATCTTCTGCCACGACAACACCGCCATGGACGTCGTCTTCATCACCCAGTTGGCCGTTGGGGTGGCCGTCGCCATCAATCCTCCCGCTCTCAAAAGGACTCATCGCTGATGAGTGGGCTGGACGGTAACGGTGGAGGAGATCTGCATCAAG
This sequence comes from Platanthera guangdongensis, assembly GCA_039583875.1. Taxonomy (NCBI): domain Eukaryota; kingdom Viridiplantae; phylum Streptophyta; class Magnoliopsida; order Asparagales; family Orchidaceae; genus Platanthera; species Platanthera guangdongensis. The sequence continues at coordinate 105,943,902 of CM077153.1, forward strand.
AAGAGCCAGCTCTGTCGAAGAAACCCAAGAGTCGTCCGAAGCTGGGCGACCACGCCATCTGACCAAAAACCTGTGAACGTCACCGTCGGGAGTAGAAAACACCGCATCCTGCAAAATCTTGTCAGGCAAGAAATTGGTCCGGGGGAACCTTAGAAAAGCGTTAGGCGGAGAAGAAAAACAAGTTGCATCATCAATAGGCAACGTACCTCCCGAAGGATCTGAAAGGGAGAGCGGTCCAGAAATATTCTCACCAACACCCCTTTAGACAGTATAGTGGAAATATGAAACAGAGAGACTGACAGTTCAGGTGGTGGAGCGACATAGAGCGTTAAATCCAAAATGTTAAAAACAGGGGAGATTCCCCAATCAGCGGGTAACTTTAATAAATATGCATTTTCACCTAGCTTCTTCAAAACCCGAAAAGGACCGGCTCTCCTATTCGCTAATTTTTTTATGGTGCCCGAAGGCATCCGTTCAGGGATAAGACGTACCATTACCAAATCGCCAATATTTAAGGGGACTGCTCGCTTATGTATGTTAGCATTCGATTGATAAATAGCATATTGTTTAGCTAACGTCTTGCCTATGTGCTCATGGAGAGTGTGAACGTGCGAGGCGAAGTCCTGTGCAAATTGACTTGATTTAAATGATGGTGGTAATGGAATCAAGTCAAGAGGCACGAGCGCCTTATATCCATGCACTATCTCATTTGGCGATAACCCGGTGGACCTATTCTTAGAATTATTGTAGGCTAGTTGAGCGTGAGGAAGTATAAGGTCCCATGTACCCTTATGATCACCCACTAAGCAACGAAGTAACCCACCCAAACTCCGGTTAACAACTTCCGTTTGCCCATCCGTTTGTGGATGATAGGCCGACGAAAATATAAGTCGAGTGCCCAACAGCTTCCAAAGTGTTTTCCAAAAGTAGCTAGTAAACTTAACATCTCTATCGGTCACGATGGTTTTGGGGACACCCCGATGTGCCACGACCTCCTTAAAATACAACTTAGCGACGTGTGAAGCATCGTTGGTGCTATGACAAGCGATGAAATAAGCCATTTTTGAGAATCGGTCCACTACGACCAAGATGGAATCGTGACGCCTAAATGTCAGTGGAAGGCCCAATATAAAGTCCATGCTAACATCCACCCATGGGGCAGATGGAATCGGAAGGGGTGTGTAAAGACCGACATTGGTCTTGTTACCCTTTGCTAATTGACATACGCGGCAGCTCCCGACGATTTTATTGACCATTGGCTTGAGACCCGGCCAAAAGAATTTATCCTCTACAAGTGTGATCGTTTTATCGCGACCGAAGTGTCCTAGTCCTCCACTATGTAACTCCCATATAATAAATTGGCGTAGCAAAGAGCGGGGAATACATAGTTGCGTATGCTTAAATAGGTACCCATCACGGATGTAGTACGCCGAAATAGTGGAAATGGAATTATCCTGAGCGGCGAAATATATATCCTTAAAATTCGGACACTGTATATACTCATCTTTGATTCTTTCAAATCCTATGACCGATACCTCCATGGTTGATAGTAATAAAGTGACTCGACTAAGGGAGTCCGCCACACGATTTAACGTACCCTTGAGGTGCTTGATAATGAATGTATACTCCTGAAGGTATGAGACCCATTTAGCGTGCCGTGGGCTGATCTTACTTTGGGAGTTTATAAATTTTAACGCCTCATGATCGGATAAGATTACAAATTCTTTTGAGATAAGATAGTGTCGCCAATGCTGGAGACAGCGTATCACGACATAGAACTCACGATCATAATTGGAATAATTTAACTTTGGACCGGCAAGTTTTTCGCTAAAATATCCTATCAGATGTCCCTCTTGACTTAAAACTCCTCCGATCCCTATTCCCGATGCGTCGCATGATAATTCAAACACTTTACTAAAATCCGGCAATTGTAATAATGGGGCTTCGGACATCCGGTCCTTAATCATTTGAAACGCGCGAGTGGCCGCTTTAGTCCAAGAAAATTCTCCTTTCTTCATGCATTCGGTGATCGGTGCCATGATACTACTAAAGTTTTGGATGAACCTTCGATAAAATGTGGCCAAGCCGTGAAAACTTCTAACTTCCCGAATATTTGTTGGTTCAGGCCACTCTTTAATCACTTGGACCTTTTTTGGGTCAACATGAATGCCTTCGGAACTCACTATGTAGCCTAGAAACTCTACGGTCGTCACACCAAAGGCGCATTTTTTAAGATTGATATATAGATTTTCTTGGCGCAAGGTTGATAGGATTGTCCTTAGATGTGTGTCATGATCCTTTTGTGAACGGATGAATACTAAGATATCATCAAAGTATACGACTACGAATTTACCCATGTATGGCTTAAAAACTTGGGTCATCAATCGAGAGAAAGTACTCGGTCCGTTGGTGAGCCCTTCTCCAAGCACCAACCACTCATAGAGCCCATCCTTAGATTTAAAAGCCGTTTTCCATTCATCTCCTTCCCATATCCTTATTTGATGATAACCACTTTTGAGATCCAATTTTGAAAATATGGCGGCGCCCGATAACATATCTAATAAGTCGTCCAAACGGGGAATGGGGAACATATAATTGACCGTAATTTTATTTATGGCCCGGTAGTCTACACACAATCACCAAGACTTATCTTTCTTTGGAACCAAGAGGGCCGGTACGGCGCATGAGCTCTTACTATGGCAGATAAGACCCTTTGCTAGCAAATCCGAAATTAAAGCTTGTAGCTCCTCATGTGCGAAGGGGTTGGGCCGATAATGTGGATGGTTAGGCAATGAAGAGCCCGGGACGAAATCAATCTCATGCTGAATATCTCTCATGGGTGGCAACTTAGATGGCAAGTCCTCCAGATTGACGTCTTTATACTCTTCCAATATAATGCGCAGAGATAACGGTATATTCTCTAAAATGGGCGAGTCTTCCTTAGCTTGTAGGAAAACTAAGGCATACAGGACGCCGTCCAAGAAGGTCTCGCGTTCCAACTCCTTCTTACTTATCAAACTTATAATTTTTCTTTCCGCAGGCACAATTGTGTCTTTGGGGGCAACCGAAGGATCCTTGGGCGGTGTGGGTTTTAGTACAATGGTCTTACCATTATACTTGAACTCGTAAGTGTTGGCTCGCCCGAAATGGGTCACGCCATAATCATAGAGCCACGGGCGCCCTAGAAGTACATGACATACATCCATGGTGATGACGTCGCACCACACTTTATCGACATAGCTTTTCAACGTAAGTGGCACTAAACATCGCTTAGAAACCGCGATAGACGTTTTGTTCACCCACGCTATTTTATATGGCCGTGGGTGTGGTTCGGGGACTAGGTGCATACGAGTGACGACGTTTTCCGAAATGACATTCATGCAACTTCCGCTATCTATTATTAACTTGCACCACTTTTCACCACATTTAAAATTAAAAGAAAATATGTTCGTCCGATTGTGCTCATCCGGTGCACGCGGTGTGGCCAAGGTACACCTCATAACCATCATATAAGACTCATCTTCGATATCACTCGGCTCGGCATCTGATTCACCGCCACCTTCATAGACGAGCTCGACAGGCTCAGACGTGGACTCTAATAGTGCCAGTGGCTTACTCTTAGTGGGACACTCACTAGAGTAGTGTCCTTGAATTCCGCACGAATAACAGGTAGCATTAGTCTTATTAATTCGTCCTATTGGAACTCTCTCTCCATTGGGATTTTTATTGTTCCTAGCGGTAATTACTATGGAACTTGAGTTAGTCGATCGAAACTTTCCTTTGTCTCGCATGGATGACGAAGGTGGGGGACCTAAGATGGATTTTCCTTTCTGGAATGCTCGACCCTTGGACTTGTTGGCATTGTGCTTTTCTATATCCAATGCTGCATTGAATGTTGTGTTAAGGTCCGTGTGACCATAACGCAAAAGCTTGCCTTGGATGTCCGTTTTAAGTCCCTTACGGAAATGAGATAGTGTGACCTCGGGCATTTTTAGAATATCACAACGCACCATCATATCCTTGAGTTGTCCCATGTACTCCGCTACCGATTGGCCCTCTTGACGAAGGGTGGCTAGCACGTCGAACATTTGGGTTCGGTGATACGCCGAGACATATTGGTCATGCAGGAGTGCCTTCATGGCAGCCCACCCAATTGGGGATGCTCCATTCACGGTGCCTAGATGCCTCTCTTCGTTCAACCAGAACGTTTTGGCTCTACCCAGAAGTTTCATTCGTGCTACCCGCACCTTCTCAACGTCCGTCAGGTTGTGCCACTCAAAATAGCACTCAATATCCATGATCTAGTTTAGAAATACTTGGGGTTCACCCATGCCATCGTATGATGGTGACTCCATTTTAACGGCCCTAGTTAAGTCGAACTCATAAGGGGCTCGAGGTGCGTACTCATAGTCCTGATCACGAGGGTGATTTTGTCGCTCTTCTCGTTGGTTGACGGGCTGGGGTGGCTGCACCGGTCGATTTATCCCAAAGCCGGGATTTTGAGGCGCCGCCTGATTTACAGCCAACCCTTGTATTAACTGAGTGAGTGTATCGAACCTGGTGTTAAACTCTTCCTTAAGCGCCGCAATTGTTGCAGGAGTGTGCTCATCATCATGGTTGTCGGCCATGTGTGAGGAGGATGGAGGATATTCCGTGCCAAGCCTCGTGCGCATGAACAACACTGATACAGGGTGTCTCACCTAGACAAAAGACTGTTTGGACAAGAATTTTATAAATCAGGATTTTTATACGCTTAATGACTTGGAGAATGAAAATATTTTTTTTGACATTTATGCTTAGAAAAAAAAGGTAGAAAATTCAGAATTTTTTTTGGTAATTTTTTTGCAGATTTTTTTTTATTTTTGTTATATGCAGACCAGATGGTGAAAAATTTCAGATTTTGTGTCTACGAAACGTGCACGACCAAGTGTGGGTCGACGTCCTAAGACCGAAAAGTGTAAGGACGGTGTCGATTGAGAAATCAACACAAACCTCGCTTTGATACCAAATTTGATGTAGGCTATGCCTTAGGGATCCTACACGAAGGGCGTGACTACGACCTTAACAACATTAAAGCTCCCTAACCCGCACACAAACGAAATGCAGCGACCACAATGAATTTTATTTATCGTTCACGCTAACATACGGATAGCCGATCCGCAAGTGGAATGGAGAATGGCTATAGGCCAAAATCCTTTCCGGCTAAATGGAATAATATTGATTCCGGTCGAGCTTGGAGTTGTACCAAAATAGATCCACCAAAAATAAAGCACGATTCAAAAGTGGTAGGATCTATCCCAACAAAACAAAAGCGAGGAGCGCCAATCCTCTCGATAGATCTTTTCGGAAAAACCAAATGAAAATCTCAGATTTATTATTAGTAACACCGTGAAAAGTTAACGATTCGAGAAATCACGCAAAATTCGTCCACCGCAAGAACTAGTCAAAGAAGGAAATCTCTTGTGTAGGAATTTCGTTACCCCACTCTGAAACGTAGATCCGAGATGTTTGGATCCACAAGGAACGACCGCTCTTCCTCTTGAACCCACGGGAAACGCACCACGGATGAAGATTCTTGCTCGTCTCCTTCGCTTTCTCGCCGTGGACGATTACCCCAAAACCTTGGTTCTTCCTTGCACTCGATCCTTTTCCTCCAAGGTGGCCGAAAATGCCAAAGGGTTGAATATGATTTCGGTGGAGAAAGGTAGAGAGGTGGGAGAATGATGGGTTGTTAGAGGAAGCGAGGAGTAGAAGGGGCAGCCAAGGAAAGAGGGAGAGGGGCGGCCGAACTCCTTAAGATGGAGCCTTGAGGGGGGGGGGGGGGGGGGGGGGGCTAAGAGGAGGAGGAAAGGAGAATTAGGTTTAGGCAAGCAATTTTCTTTGATTTCAATAATAATCCCATAACAAATGAAAATATGGCCTTATATAAGGCTTACAACCATGTGGCTATTAGCAGCCCAAAATAAAATATTGTTCCGAAATGAAATGATAGAAAATAACATAGTTTCAAATACCACATATAAAAGATAAATGCAGACCACTAGTAAAATAATTTTAACTTTTAATCTTGTTCAGTGGGCGAAGATTGTAGCCGTGCCCGCTACGGCGCCGCAAGTCTTTTGTTAGAGGAGCATCATCGTCATCTTCTGCCACGGCAACACCGCCATGGACGTCGTCTTCATCACCCAGTTGGCCGTCGTGGTGGTCGTCGCCATCATGATAGCAGCATGAAGCAGATCTTAGATAAATCTTTGGATGGGTCAAATTCCCAATTTGCTATTGAGGACGGACTTCTATGGAGGGACGACCGCCTATGCGTTCCTAGTGCGGATAGTCTTCGGGAGGAGTTTACGTACGAGGCTCATCATACCAAGTACTCAATCCACCCGGGGAGCACGAAGATGTATATGGACATGAAGAAGTTGTTTTGGTGTCCAGGATTAAAGAAGGATGTAGCACTTTATGTGGCCAAGTGCCAAACTTGTGCCTTGGTGAATGTGGAGTTCCAGAAGCCCGGAGGTTTCTTGAAGTCCTTGCCTATCCCGGAGTGGAAATTCGACGACATTTCTATGGATTTTGGGCATGGTTTGCCAAAGTCGTAGAGCTGAAACAACGCCATCTGGGTGGTCGTAGATAGATTGACAAAGGTGTCACATTTCATCCCAAACATGAAGGAAGATCCGGTGGAAAAGTTAGCCAAACTCTATGTAGATAATATTGCACGATTGCATGATGTGCCCTGCAGTATTGTTAGTGACCGAGATGGACGTTTCACGTCAAAGGACTGGAGACTGGTTCATAGTCTGTTGGGAACTAGGTTGAGTTTCAGCACAGTCTTTCATCCACAGACGGATGGTCAGACCGAGAGGGTCAACATGATGATGGAGGACATGCTTCACATGTGCGTCTTGGATTTCGGGAAACAATGGGAAGATCACATATACATGGTGGAGTTTGCATATAACAACAACTATCAAGCGAGTATTGGAATGATGCCTTTCGAGGCCTTATATGGGAGAAAGTGTCGCACGCCGTTATCTTGGTTGGAGACAGGAGAGTCAAAGTTATACAAATGTCAAGCGGTGGAAGACGCCACTTCAATGATACGTACAATTCAGGAAAGGTTAAATATCGCTCAGGACATGCAGGCAAAATACTATAATGCCAAGCATAGGAATGTGGGGTTCGGTGTTGGCGACCGGGTATATTTGAAAATCAATCCGTTCAAGGGTGTCTCGCGGGTTTGACGCTTGAAGAAGCTGAGTCCGAGATACCTTGGACCGTTTGAAATCCTGGAGCGGGTTGGCGAAGCAGCGTATCGATTGAAGCTGTCAGTGGAGCTGAGTGGGCTATATGATGTGTTCCACGTATCGGTGTTGCAGAAGGCGGTGCAAGAGACTTCGCAGGTTGTTGTGGTTGAACAAGTGTCGGTTGATTACGGGTTGACAGCAAAGGTCAAGCCAATACGCATTGAAGACTTTGAAGTCAAACGACTCCGCAATAAGGAAATTCAAATGGTTAAAGTCCGATGGGACAACTGTGGACGTGAGGAGCTTTCTTGAGAGCGAGAGCAGATTTTGTTGGAAGAATACCCCGAGTTATTCCCCTCAGGTAACATTTAAATTTCTGTGTACCTTTAAATAATTTCAGGACGAAATTCTTTATGGGGGGGGGGGGAGATTTGTAACGCCCATAAAATCATTATCGAGCTGGTCGCGTCCTAAGGAGTTTTTGGTGCCTGTATAGGGGTACATGGCCTAGGACACGGGCGTGTCCAAGGCCGTGTCGTTCTCTGTGTTGGCCTGCTATGTCCAGAAAAGGACATGACAGGAAACACGGCTGTGGACAGTTGTGATACGGGCGTGTCAGGGGTGACACGGGCGTGTTCATACCCGTGTCCCCACCTGTGTTCACCAAGGGTCGTGACGGTTGGCGTGGAGGTTACTGGTAACACGCCCCTAGGTCACGGGCGTGTCAGAAACCGACACGGGCATGTCAGGTTGAGACACGGGCATGTCTTGACCCGTGTCCTCTTCTGTGCTCGACGATCGTGTCTAGATCGAGGCACACGACCTGGGACACGACCGTGTGTAAGGCCGTGTTTGGCCCAGGTTTGAGGATTTTTGAGCAGATCTAAGCCGTTCGTTTTCTTTAATTAGGATCTGACGACCCAGATGTGTTCCTGCTTTGTTAAGGCCGAGAATTGAGGTTTAATTCCTCATTTTCTCTTTAACATTCTCTTCCTAAGGAGTTAGAGAGAGGAGAGAGCAAGGAGGAAGGAAGAGGAGGATTCCAGCCGCCGGAGGAGCATCTGAGCACCGATTCAAGAACCGAGACCGGATCCGCAGAGGAAATTCCATTGCAAAGCCTTCTATCCATATAGATTTACATGGCGCAAAAGCATACTACAAGGGTAATGATTCACTACTTGAACATGTGAAGCTCTCTTTCTTTTGCATGAGGAAAACCCGCTTCCGCGAGTTTACGGTGAGTGTGCGGTGATCCTTGGGGTAGATGTGAATAGTCCCCCTTGTGTTGCATATAGAGTACGAAACCGAAGTACGGACACATGCATTGTGTGTGAAGCCTACCCAGACGTGTTGGTCTGGATCAGTGATGTTGCATTTTGTATGGTTTGCTGGAGAAGACTCCGTGCTTTGTGTTTTTCGGGTTTCTACACGGTAGAATGCAATAGGGATCCTTGGGGATTAACTCTAAGGCGCACCCGGAAAACTGAGCAGAAATGTAGTTCTGCTAACTTGGCGGCCGGGGTGCTAGCCTTGAACATAACTTGGTTATGTGATGTTTGGATATGTTTTGGGATCCGAGAGAAGCTTGGCCCGCGCGTACGTCTTAAAGTGACTAGGCGGTGTGAGCAACGGGCAAGTGGAATCAGACCTGGGCTATATGGTTCAGTGCTAGAGACCCATAGAGGGACTGGCCGTTGGAATAGTCGGGAGCCTTAGGCAGTGGTCAGAAAGGCTAAAATGCTCATGATGTTGCCATCCTGGGGACGGTGGTGAAGCCACGGAATTGACCGGATTCACCGAAAATATGCCTTGAGTATACGGGGTGTTTGGCCGTACGATCACACACCTGTGGCGAAGTATATTTGTACTTTATGGTTTCGCTGGGCTAATGAAATGCAGGGAAGGAGCACCGCCATTCTGAATAAGGGGCAGGGTCGTTATAATTTGGTCGGCTTTGGCTGTCCGTTACTTTGTTTGCCACCGTGCGGTGGAATGTTGCTTGAAGGTGCTGTGGAGCCAAGTACCAAATAGCGGGCAGAAGCCCATGTTGCCGAGCTGGCCCTCGAAGGCCAAAGCGAATAGTTGTTTTTTACTTTGTCATGTGTGGCCGGCCTGCGAGCCGATGTATGTAAAACATTACTTTATTAAGTGAACTCTTGTAAGGCCATAAGGCCAAGTACTTTCAGTATATTTGTTATTTCATTCCTATGGTAGTTTGCGGACATTCATAGTAGTTGTTATTCAATTATGGGTTCTTTCCAACTGTTTAAAGGCTTCCGTTAGAATGCTCTGTGCTATGGCGAGTAGTCATAGTTGGACATTTGATATTCTTATATAACCCTTCCGACTGTCCGTGGTATATGGCGTCGAGTTCCTGCTGGACCTTCTGTTATATGCCATACGACGGATGGGGGTGTTACAGATTTCCAATCTCACTCAAGGAAGGGAAGAAGATTTCAACGCCATCGACACTCCTTCCCAAACCATGATCGTACTCAAGATCAATTGCTGTTACTACCAGTTCCATCTTCACAAACAACCTCAGTTCATCAGCGTCAAGATGATGACTTGCAAGAGTGTGAACTCGAAGAGACCATGCTAGAAGTAAGCCAAGTCATGAAGGATAGGGCTAATTACAAAAGGCCTTATCGACCAACTGATCAAAGATCTAAAGACTCAGATCCGTACTGCGAATTCCATAAAGAGCTAGGCCACCTACTAAAAACTGCCGAGCACTTCACCAACTAGTACAAAGGATGCTCCGGCAGGGTAAGATTCGTGACCTTCTTCCCAAAGATGATCACTTTGATCCATCACCTTCAAAAGGTAAAGAAGTAGCAGACGCTCCTTACTACTCAAAGGGGGTGGGTCAAATCAACAATCACCCCAACCTTAATATTAATGATTGCTTCGATGCCGATGATGAGGGCTCCCGCGAAAGACTATTCCCGTGATAAAAGGACATCACAGCTCCTCGCATTCATTACCGGTTACTCTTACTCTACTCTACTTGTTTCAAACATTTTCTTTACAAAGCACTTCTAAGTGTTCCTTCATGCATTTCAATAAAGTTTACATCAGGGATCCCGTACTGTTGGGTACATTGGTTCTAATGTACCTGATTTGAAGAATCCTCACCCCACTCAATGATATACATCAAAATGTATTTGATGTATTTTGAGTTGCTTTGTGCAGGTTAAGTATTTGCAGGAAAGATGAAAAAGTTTCTAAGTCCATGTGTCGACACCCAGAGGGAAAGTGTCGACACTTAAGAAGACTTGTGTCGACACCCAGGCAAGCAGTGTCGACACTTGGAGTACTTGTGTCGACACCAGGGATGCAGAGTCGACACCAGACAGAAAGTGTCGACACAAGGAGCTGTGTCGACACTCAATGAAGAAAAGTCCAGTGAAGCAGTGTCGACACTTAGCAGTTGTGTCGACACCTAGTGAAACTGTGTCTACATCAGAAAGTGTCGACACTTGGAGGCTGTGTCGACACTCAGCAAAAGTCAGCAGAGTCTAAGTATAAGTGTCGACATAATAAAGAATGTGTCGACACTCAGCAGAAGACTCAACACTTGAAGAAAGTGTCGACACAAGAAAGTATGTGTCGACACTCAGCAGAAGACTCAACACTTGAAGAAAGTGTCGACACAAGAAAGAATATGTCGACACTCAGCAGAAGACTCAACACTTGAAGAACGTGTCGACACAAGGAGCTGTGTCGACACTTAGCAAAGTTCAACAAAATTCTAAGTACAAGTGCCGACACTAAGGAGAAGTGTCGACACTCAGCCAGAGTATCAACAGAAGAAGAATGTGTCGACACAAGGAGCAGTGTCGACACTCAGCAAGTATCAACACAAGAAGGCATGTGTCGACACCAAGAAGAAGTGTCGACACTGAACAAGTTCAACACATGAAGATGTGTCGACACAAAAGAGTTGTGTCGACACTTACAAAAATTCAACAAAGTACTGAAGAACAAGGAGTTGTGTCGACACTCAATATCAGTGTCGACACATAAAGAAGAAGCTGCGTCGAGAAGTGAATTCTACAACACAAGGAGTTGTGTCGACACCTTGTAGGCTTGTGTCTACACTTAGTCAACTTGTGTCGACACTTGGTCTATAAGTGTCGACACTTAAAGACAGATAGTCTCGACACTTTCAGACAGTTACAGTTATTTCAAGAACTGACTGGATGACTTGACAGCTGCCATTCCAGCCGATCTACTGCATCTGTCAGAGTTGTCAGAAATCAGTTAGGGACCGGACCAGCCGGTTACCATGAAGAAGGCCTATAAATAGGCTTATACTGTCTACAGAAAAAGAGGATCAACACATCAAGTGATTAAACACAGATCAAAGTTGTTGAAAAGCACATCATTGAAGACTTTCAAGAAAAGTTCTAAGTAGTTGGAGAGAGAGAGCTCCATCCAAGAAGACAGCCGTTGGAACCAGGCTGTGAAGAAGGATTCAGACTTTGTTCTGAATCTTAAGTTGCAGAGATCAAGGATCAGCTATAGAAGAGATCAATCCTATTGTGTTCTACATTCAAGAAGCTTTGAAGAAAGCCAAGTCAGATTGATCTCAGCAGAGTTCATCCAAGAACTCATCAAGAACCTATCAACTCATCTCTCTATTCAGAGTTGTAGGTAGATACACTTTGTATTTTAAATTTCTTGTAGGATCCATAGGGATCTGAGTTTGTAAGCCTGTAATTATAAAGGCTGAGTGTAGGGCCTCTGTGCCTGAGTGTAGGAGATTCTTATCTCTGAGTGTAGGCCTATTGTGGCTGAGTGTAGGCCTGCTGTGGCTGAGTGTAGGCTTTGTGAAGAAGCTGAGTGTAGGTCTTTGGAAAAGACTGAGTTGTAGGGCCTTGGGCCTGAGCTGTAGGAACCTGTTTTGGGGTTCTGAGTGTAAGATCTGAGGATCTGAGATAGTGGAGGAGTTTGGCCGAATCTAGTACACTACTAGATAGGCGAAGGGGGAAAGTGGATGTACCCAAACCTTGGGGAACCACTATAAACCTGGGTGTTCACTGTATGTATGTGTTTTGCTGTGATTGCTGATTGATTGTTGTGCAAAAGTAGTTATAATTCTGTGATATAAAGTGAATTCTGCCTAAAAACTTAAAAAGATTTTAGTCACCTATTCACCCCCCCTCTAGGTGATTAGGTACAATATCTTTCAAGTGGTATCAAAGCGAGGTTACTCAAAAAGGGACATAACTGTCTGAGTAGATCCTATTGGCAGATTCAGTCTAAGTACATTACAGAATCAAGAAAATCAAGAACCATGGGTTCCACTAAGAATCATAAGGAATTGGGATCCATGAAGCTACCCATTTATAGAAAAGAAATATTTGGTATCTGGAAGGAAAGGGTGAGACTATTTATGGAAGCCTCAGAACCTAGGATATACATCACAGTTAAAGAAGGACCATATGTGCCCATAAAGGTTTCAGTCTTGGATGCAAATCAGAGAACACCCAAAGACTTCTCTGAAATGACAAAGGATGAGATAATTCTAGCCACAATGGACAAGAGGGCTCAGAATATCATTGTGAGTGCTATAGATGATGTTACCTTTCAGAATTTGATACACTGTAAGACATCTAAGGAGATGTGGGATACTCTTATAGTGTACATGGAGGGTTCTGAAGAAGTGAGGCAGGACAGAAAGTCCTTATTAAACCAAGAATATGAAAGCTTCATGCAAGGTAGATCTGATAGTATAACTGAATGCTATAAGAAGTTTTATAGGATTGTGAATGAGCTAATGTCCTATGGCAGAGAGTTCAGTAATTATGAGCCTAATGATAAGTTTCTAAGGTCCCTAACAAAGGATTGGGACACCAAGATCTGTGCCATTAGGGAAATTGCAAAGTTAGCAGAAATTCCTCCTCCAACTTTGTTTGGAAAATTGCTATCCTATGAAATGCAGTTGATGGTGAGGAAAGAAGAGGAGAAATCTATAAGAAGTGAACATAAAGAAAGGACAGTGGCATTTAAAACAGAAGCCCCCAGAAAATACAGAAGTAACTCACCAACTCCACCTCCTAAGTAGCTGAGACTGAGTCAGATGAGTCATCAAGTAGAAAGTCTGAAAGCAGTGAAAGTGATGAGGACTTTGCAGCCTTCACAAGACACTTTCAGAAGTTCTTAAAGAAGACACAGTGGAGGACAAAGCCATCCACCTCACAAGGAAAAGATGACTATTATCAAAACAAGAAGTCATCAAAGAAAGACAGGAAAAAGACCAAGTCAAGCAAAGCAACTCTATCAAAAATAGTATGCTATTGCTGTAATAGACAAGGACATGTTGTTGCAGACTGTCCAGAGAAAAGGAAGGAGTCTAATGATAAGAAGAAGACTCAATTCAAGGGCAAGAAGGAAAGGTCCTTTGTTGCCAAGAAGGACAAAGGCCTGTCAGACATATCTTCATCAGAAACTGAGTCAGATGCTGAAGCATACATATGACTGTTTGCTGAGGAAGAGGAAGAAGAGTTCATCCAGATCATGAACTCTATACATGAACAAGAGGACAGTCAGTGCCAAGGACTGATGGCATTGACAGAAAGTGACAAAATCCAGGAGCAACCTGGACCTAGTAAGGTACAAAATTATTCTTTAAATTCAATTTCTTGTGCTAGTTCAGAATCAGATTCATCATCATCAAGTGATGAGAGTGCATCTGAGTCTGAAGAGGATATTCATCAATTGATAGATGAATATAAAGTTCTGTTACAAGCTTTTAAGAAGAGCAAGTCACTAGCCAAGAGTCAGGCAAAGGAAATTGCTAATCTCAAAGTTGCTGCAACTGATTTTGAGAAAATGTTTGATCAAAAGCTAAATGAAATAGCCAGATTGAAGCACATAACTGCGATTCAGATGGGGACTATATCATTTAAGAATGATCAAATCAAAAGTCTGGAGATTAGTCTTCAGAAGGAGAGAGATTTAGTTGCTAGGTTTTCTAAACCAAAGTCTGTTCTACTCTTAATTGATGAATTTGTTCATCAAAAAGGTAAAGCTGGACTGGGGTTTTCTAAACCTGCTAGGACTGTCAAGTCCAAGTCCAAGGGCAAAGCCCCAGCTCTCAACAAGCCAGCTGTAGATAAAACAGCAAAGGATGTACCTAAGCAAAGGTACAATAGGTTTGAGTGTTGGTGCTGTGGCAAGGTAGGCCACTTTGCAATGGACTGTTGGCACAATGCAAGTGCCAAAGTGAGTAGCAAACTGCCTGTTGGAAAACCTACAGGTAGCTTTGTTAGGAAGCAAACTAACCAGTACCAAGGACCCAAGAATTCTTTGGGTTCTAAGGTTCACTAATCGTTTTGCAGGTGAGTCCAAGTCGCCATGCCCCAATATGGTACTTGGACAGTGGATGTTCCAAACATATGACTGGAACAAGGGGATTGCTAAAGGACTACACACCTATCAAGGATGGTCCAAAAGTTACCTTTGGTGGTTCTGAAAAAGGAATTATCAAGGGTTTTGGTAACATTTCTAACTCCCACATTACAATTACTCAAGTGGCTTATATTAAGGGTTTGAAACATAACCTTATTAGTATAAGTCAACTGAGTGATGTAGGATATGACATCTCATTTGTCAAAGATGGTTGTCATATCAGAAGGTCAAATGATCAAGAGATCATTTTGACAGGTTATAGAAAGAGGAATATCTACTGCCTAGACATTATGGTTGAGAACAATGGTTCTCCAGTGTGTCTTGTAGCTGATGAGAAAGTCTCTCATTGTGTCAAATGGCACAAGAGGCTAGCTTATCTCAACTACAAGACAATAGGCCAACTCTTTAACAAAGAGTTAGTGAGGAATGGTCCTCAAGTTAAGTGTATTAAAGATGGAATATGCTCAGCTTGTCAAAAGGGCAAGCAGACTAGATCCATCTTTAGTAGCATTAAAAACAAAGATGCTGTGAGGTGTTTATACCTCTTGCATATGGATCTCTTTGGTCCTATGCCAGTTCACAGCCTAGGTAGGAAGGTCTATACCTTTGTAGTTGTAGATGACTACTCAAGGTTTTCTTGGGTGTTCTTTCTTAGACAGAAATCTGAAACACCTAGTATCTTCTATAGCTTTGTCAAGCAAATTCAGAATGAACTAGACAGTACAGTGGTCAAGATAAGAAGTGACCATGGTACTGAATTTAAGTCTGATAGTATGACAAAACTATGTGAAGAATTTGGGATATTTCAAGAGTTTTCTTCACCAAGAACACCTCAGCAAAATGATATTGCTAAGAGGAAAAATAGAACCTAGATTGTGGCAGGTAGAACCCTATTAAGTGATACATCACTACTAAAATATTTCTGGGCTGAAGCAGTGAATACTGCATGCCATGTAATTAATAGGGCTACCATTACTAAAAGCCACAACAAGACCCCCTATGAGATTGTGAAAGGCAGAGAACCAAACCTATCCTATTTCAGGATCTTTGGTTGTAAGTGCTTTATACTTAACAATGGAAAGTCTTACTTGACTAAGTTTGCTGCCAAGTCCCAAGAGGGGATCTTTGTTGGGTACAACAATAATAGTAACGCTTATAGGGTCTACAACTTGTCTACTCAAGTTGTAGAAGAGTCTGTACATGTAGTATTTGATGAAACTAGACTTATTAACAATGAGCTGTCTAGTAGTATATGCAGCTCCACAGGTATAACTAAGAAGATGGACAAGCTCACTATTGTAGAAGAACCTACTGCAAGACAGCAGGTAGAAGATAGTGGCTATTGTCCAGGGGGAGTACTACATGTACCTAATGTAGAAGAAGTTCAAGGAGTGCAGCAAGATGAAGAAACTGAAGAAGTTCAACCTGAAGCCAGGATACCTCCAGCTAATAGGCATCTAAGAGATCATCCAGCAGATCAAATCATTGGTGATCTAAGATAAGGGGTACAAACAAGGAGCAGAAATCTGAGTGCAACACTCTACTCCAGTTTTCTATCCCAAATAGAGCCAAAGAAGTTTGAAGAAGCCATCCTAGACCCTTATTGGATTGAGGCAATGCAAAAAGAGCTGAATCAGTTCAAGAGGTGCAAAGTTTGGGAGCTTGTTCCTAAACCAAAAGACCACAACATAATTGGGACCAAGTGGATCTTTAGGAACAAGATGGATGAACATGGAGTAATTGTCAAGAACAAAGCAAGATTGGTTGCTAAAGGATATAGGAAGGAAGAAGGTATTGACTTTGATCAAACCATTGCTCCAGTAGCCAGATTGGAAGCCATAAGGATGTTCCTGGCCTATGCAACCTTTCAAGGATTTAAAGTTTACCAAATGGATGTAAAGTCAGCCTTTCTGAATGGTAATCTAAAAGAGGAAGTCTATGTGGAACAGCCATCAGGTTTTGTTGATTCAACTCAACCTAATTATGTCTATAGACTTAGGAAAGCTTTGTATGGGTTAAAGCAAGCCCCTAGGGCTTGGTATGAAACCCTGTCTAGTTTCCTCATTGAGAATAAGTTCACAAGGGGGAAAATAGACAAGACTCTATTCCTTAGGGAATCCAGAGGCAAAATAATACTAGTCCAAATATATGTAGATGACATAATATTTGGGTCTACTGAAAGTAGTCTTTGCAAAAAATTTGCAAAACTAATGTAAGGACAATTTGAGATGAGCAGTATGGGGGAACTTAAGTTCTTCTTGGGTCTCCAAGTTAGACAGACTGAGAATGGTTTATCCATATGCCAGTCTAAGTTCACCCTAGAACTCATAAGGAAGTATGGTATGGATTCATCCAGTACCATGAAGACTCTTATGGGGTCAAGTATGTCTCTTAGCAAAGATGATGCAGGGAAACCTGTAGATGAGACTTTGTATAGAGGGATAGTTGGCTCCCTACTCTATTTGACTGCAAGTAGACCAGACATCATGTATGCTACATGTGTCTGTGCTAGGTATCAAGCATGCCCTAAGGAGTCTCATTTGACAACAGTCAAAAGGATACTGAGATATCTAAAGGGCACTCCTTATCTAGGCCTTTGGTACCCTAGGAATGGAGACTTTGATCTAACAGGTTATTCAGATGCAGATTTTGCAGGCTGCAAAGAAGACAGAAAAAGTACAACTGGAACCTGTCAATTCCTAGGTGGTAGACTGATTTCATGGAGTAGCAAGAAGCAAACAAGTGTGGCTATCTCCACTGCAGAATCAGAATATGTGGCTGCTGGAAGTTGCTGTGCTCAACTTCTATGGATACAACATCAGCTTGCGGACTATGGAATTCAGGTAAGTAGAACTCCACTCTTTTGTGATTCTACTAGTACTATATCCATTGCAAACAATCCTGTTTCCCATAGTAGAACTAAACATATTGAAATAAAATATCATTTTCTTAGGGAACATGTAGAGAAAGAAGATATTTCACTAGAATATGTTAAGACAGATAATCAACTAGCTGATATGTATACCAAGCCTTTAGATGAAACAAAGTTCAATAGGTTTAAAATTGAACTAGGTATGATAAACTTAGAATAAGTTTATTGAAATGGCTAAGTAAAAAGGTGTCGACACACAGAGATATCTGTGTCGACACAGAAAAGTGGTGTCGACACTTCAGGGAAAAGGTGTCGACACATCTAGGAAGTTGGTGTCGACACTTCAGAAAATTTGTGTCGACACATACAGGGTCTGTGTCGACACAAACAAGGTGGTGTCGACACTTAGAGTTTACTCAGAATTATCTAAGTAAAGTCTCGACTAAATGTCGAGTTGAGTGGTGTCGACACATAAATAAGTGTCGACACATATATTCTGTCGACTATACTTGTGTCGACACATAGGTGTCGAGACATTATAAGTCTGTGTCAACATTTTTCAATAGTGTCGACATAATTTAAGTTAGTTAACCTGCCCTTTCATCTTCAAACCTAGAAAGGTATAAATAGAATTTCTCCATTGTCTGTCGACACGCTCACTAAAGTTTCGAGACCAAATTTGTGTGTCGACACCTCTCTTCTCTCCAGTCAAATTCTTCAAACCCTAATGGCACCAAAGCTCGAGGAGAACGTGAACGAAGGCTATGAACTGGTACGGCATGCGTTTGACGATGCAGAACAAGAAATCAAGGATGTGGTAACCCTAGTCGCAAACTCAGGGTTGGATTTTCTTGTGTCACAGCCGACTAAGATCTGGAAGAAAGAAGTACTGGAATTCCTGAATGGAGCTAAAGTAGATGAATCCGGACTCAAGATAAAGTCTAGGGTTCATGGTGAAAAGGTGAAGGTATCACCTAAAAGTTTGAGAAAGATCCTAAACCTCCCAAGGACAAAGGAAGAAGATGAAGTTACTGCTTCTAAGACCAGAGAAGCTTTAACATGGTGTGGACTGGATTCCAAGCTGAAAATTGGATCAGTATTCAATAGGAAAGGCATGAACAGGCAGGGGAAATTTCTTTCTGAAATTGTTGGAAAAGTGATCTTAAGTAAGCCTGGAGGGCATGATAGGGTATCAGCCCATATGTTCAATCTTATGACAAGGATTATCTTCACCCTGCAAACTGATTGGTCTATTGTTGTCTTTGATAAGATTAAAGAAAGTCTGAAGAAACCCAATTTGAGTAGGATATTAAGTCTTTACTTGGCTGGTAGTATACCAGAAGTAATGAGTCAAACTACTGGATCTAAGATCAATCATATGAGGAAAATAGACATGAGACTCTTCTCCAGATGTGATAGGGTTTTGTATAAGGAGATGCCAACACCAGAGAAAATAACTCCTGAGAAGGAAACCCCATTCAAGAAGAAGAAGAAGATAGCTCTAGTAGCTCAAGAATCATCAAGTAGTTCAGAAGAACAAGTTGTCTTCACTCCTGATAAAGAAGACACTAGAGATGTTGGGAAGTCTCTAGCTCAACAAGAAGTTGCTGAGAGGCAGGGGGAGTTACCTCAAGCTAGCCCCTTACACCAGGATTCAGTCCAGGGGGAGCCCCTAGTAGTGGAAGAGCCAACTCCACTAGAGAGTGAGCAAGCAACCCACACTATCCTTGAGGTAATCTCAGAAATCAATCAATTAGATTTCCTTATTGAGAGTGAAGTTATAATTGACCACTTATCTGATGTTCATCAGCAAACTCAGATTGATAACCAACCTCAAGATGTTGTCATGGAGGACACATCTATTGTAGCTCCAGTGGAACCAATTCAAGTAACTGATGAGCCAAGAGAATCTCCATCTCTTCCTCAACAAGAATTTACAATGGAAGATCTATTCCTTAATCTGGATCAAGAAGACCTTGAGAAGGAAAGCACTGCTGCTGAGGGGGAGAATGCTCAAGTTCAGGGGGAGCAAGTAGTAATTGTTGAAGAACCTGCAAGGACAGAGCCTGAGAAGCCAAAGGAAGTTGAGGAGCTACCTAAGGAGAGGGTAGACATAGCAAGCACCTCAGCTTCTGAAGATGAGGAGGTTGCAAAGGCAAAGAAAAGGAAATTTCAAGTATTTAAAAGAAGGAGCCAGAATTATAAGAAGGCTTTGCAAACTATAGCACAACAGCCTGCACTACAGCTAGCACCAACTGTAGATTACAGTGCTTTGATAGTTGCTATGCAAATTAAGCTTGATGAGCACAGGAAAGCCATAGAAACATATGTGGATGAGGGGCACAAGTCCTTACAGTTTGATCTGGCCCAAGACATAAAGTCAATAAGATTTGAAATGAATCTCAATAAGAAGGAGATGACTGACTGTTTCCATAAGGGAGGGAATGCAGTAGTCTACTTAGCTACTCATCAGGAGAAAACAAAAGCTCAAGTAGATAACATTGCACTAAAGCATGGGTATGTTCTTGAGAACCAGATCAGAATGAATGACAACTTAACAGCTTCCCACAATGCCATTGTCACAGAGATGAAGAATATAGCTACTGGACTGACTACTTCTATTGCTACTGCTAAAGCAGAGTTTGATAAAGCATTACAAAAGAGTTTAACTGATGTTACTTCTACAATTCAAGACTCTCAGAAGTTGATAACTGAAAAACTCCAAAGGTTGAAACCTTTCTTTAAAGATGGAGTCAACTATTTGGATGCCCAAGTAAGATTTCAAAAGGATGATCTAAGAGATCATATGGAAAGAGAAGTCATAAAAGGGGAGAGGGTGTTAGTCAAAGCCAGCTCTGATCATGCCAAGTGGATTTCTAATTCTATCAGAGCTACTCTTGGATATCCTCCTTTATGTAATGATGATAATGTAGCAGAATCTGGAGTTAATCCTGCCTATCTTGGAAATGAGAAACCTGAAGTAGCTCAAGTAATCTACCCCCCTCCAGATTTTAATATGATACAAGCTGATATCCAGACAATGTATATCCCACCTGAGGGTAAGCAAAATGTTATTCTAGAAAAGGTGGTTTGGCCAGTATCTGAGGCTATGCAAGAAGCTTTGCTGAAAGAACAAGAAGCCAGACTGTCTAAAAAGAGGTTCAGAGAGCAAGCTGAACAAAGACCAGACTTTGAGCAGTGGAGCCCCACTTCAAGAAACATTATCTTAACTGCATGGAAGGCTGCCAAAGATAACATTCAAGATAGAAACAAATGGTTTTCTGAACTAGAATGGAGGAAGCATGAGACTAGACAAGAAGCCATAGTACAATATAGAAGAAAGGCCAAGATGGGAAAGCTACCTCCTACTACTCAGGAGCCTAACAAGTACTTTCCCAAGCCTTATCATTATTTTGAGAGGCAAAAGATTAAAGCTGAAGAGCTAAAGAAGAAGGAGCTAAAAGGGAAAAAGCCTGCTGATACTGAAGATGCTGAAGCCCATGTGCAAGCAAAGATAAAGTCTGGGAAGGGCCTAGTGATCAAAGAGGCTGAGCAGATATAGAATTGCATTATCTTAAGTTTACTATGTAATCACTTGTATTAAAACATTTTGTAAACTTTTGTATAATGAATATGACAAAGTTGATTAGAACAATGTGATGTGTTATAAATCTATTTCATAATTGTTCTGAGATGATATCTGTGTTTACATGTTTTGTTTGATACATGTTTATGTTTGCCCTGTTATATAATCATGCTGTACATCATGCTATGATTTTATTCTGTATGGTGTATATCATTGACTAAGGGTTATGACTTCTCCAAATAGGGGGAGATTGTTGGGTACATTGGTTCTAATGTACCTGATTTGAAGAAGCCTCACCCCACTCAATGATATACATCAAAATGTATTTGATGTATTTTGAGTTGCTTTGTGTAGGTTAAGTATTTACAGGAAAGATGAAAAAGTTTCTAAGTCCATGTGTCGACACCCAGAGGGAAAGTGTCGACACTTAAGACGACTTGTGTCGACACCCAGGCAAGCAGTGTCGACACTTGGAGTACTTGTGTCGACACCAGGGATGCAGAGTCGACACCAGACAGAAAGTGTCGACACAAGGAGCTGTGTCGACACTCAATGAAGAAAAGTCCAGTGAAGCAGTGTCGACACTTAGCAGTTGTGTCGACACCCAGTGAAACTATGTCTACATCAGAAAGTGTCGACACTTGGAGGCTGTGTCGACACTTAGCAAAAGTCAGTAGAGTCTAAGTATAAGTGTCGACATAATAAAGAATGTGTCGACACTCAGCAGAAGACTCAACACTTGAAGAAAGTGTCGACACAAGAAAGAATGTGTCGACACTCAGCAGAAGACTCAACACTTGAAGAAAATGTCGACACAAGAAAGAATGTGTCGACACTCAGCAGAAGACTCAACACTTGAAGAAAGTGTCGACACAAGGAGCTGTGTCGACACTTAGCAAAGTTCAACAAAATTCTAAGTACAAGTGTTGACACTAAGGAGAAGTGTCGACACTCAGCCAGAGTCTCAACAGAAGAAGAATGTGTCGACACAAGGAGCAGTGTCGACACTCAGTAAGTATCAACACAGAAGACATGTGTCGACACCAAGAAGAAGTGTCGACACTGAACAAGTTCAACACATGAAGATGTGTCGACACAAAGAAGTTTTGTCGACACTTACAAAAATTCAACAAAGTACTGAAGAACAAGGAGTTGTGTCGACACTCAATATCAGTGTCGACACATGAAGAAGAAGAAGCTGTGCCGAGAAGTGAATTCTACAACACAAGGAGTTGTGTCGACACCTTGTAGGCTAGTGTCGACACTTAGTCAACTTGTGTCGACACTTGGTCTATAAGTGTCGACACTTAGAGACAGACAGTCTCGACACTTTCAGACAGTTACAGTTATTTCAAGAACTGACTGGATGACTTGACAGCTGCCATTCCAGCCGGTCTACTGCATCTGTCAGAGTTGTCAGAAATCAGTTAGGGACCAGACCAGCCGGTTACCATGAAGAAGGCCTATAAATAGGCTTATACTGTCTACAAAAAAAGAGGATCAACACATCAAGTGATTCAACACAGATCAAAGTTGTTGAAAAGCACATCATTGAAGACTTTCAAGAAAAGTTCTAAGTAGTTGGAGAGAGAGAGCTCCATCTAAGAAGACAGCCGTTGGAACCAGGCTGTGAAGAAGGATTCAGACTTTGTTCTGAATCTTAAGTTGCAGAGATCAAGGATCAGCTGCAGAAGAGATCAATCCTATTGTGTTCTACATTTAAGAAGCTTTGAAGAAAGCCAAGTCAGATTGATCTTAGTAGAGTTCATCCAAGAACTCATCAAGAACCTATCAACTCATCTCTCTATTCAGAGTTGTAGGTAGATACACTTTGTATTTTAAATTTCTTGTAGGATCCATAGGGATCTGAGTTTGTAAGCCTGTAATTATAAAGGCTGAGTGTAGGGCCTGTGTGCCTGAGTGTAGGGCCTGTGTGTCCATAAAATGAATTAACGCAATCATCTCAGAATAAAAATCAGTCAAAATTTCTGCATCTTCATCTGAATCTGCATCTGCTATAGAGGGAACTACTGCTGTGACTGCTGCTGCTGCTGCATCTGAATCTGCTGCAACTTCATCACCGAGCATCTCCCCCTGCCTGGGTTTAGGAGAACCTGGAGCTAGGCCCCTGAATGAAGAGGGGGCAGCAAAGAGAAGAGAGACTTGTGCAGACAAAGAATTGATGGAGGTCACAAGAGGTATAATGGCCTCTGTGATTAGAGATTTAATGAGGGGAGTGAGCAGGGATATGAGGGTAGATACAGTGGGGGATTCCAAAGATGGAGAGATAGTGGATGGAGGTAGAGAAGTAGATGAAGTAGGAAGAACAGATGGAGGGGATAAAAAGAGGAAAGACATTTGGTGTGGCAGTGTCTGTGGGTATTTTGTAAGATGGAATGAAGGATAAGTGTGAGGGAAGAGGAGACTGAGGGGGTGTAGGGATATTTGAGTGAGGTGAAGCTGTGGGTGTAGGAATGTTTGGAATGTAAAGTGGTGGAGATGGAGGAGGAGTAGGCACATGAGTATGTTGTGGAGATCTAGGGGTGGTAGAAGGAATGGAAGAGGGAGGGAGTTGTTTGGCTGGAAGTGCAGGAAGAGATGATGGAGATGGAAGGACCTCTTCTGCAGGGTGGGGAGCGGCTTTTACAGCCCTGGTGCTCTCAGAAGTTTGGATGGAAGAGGAAGAAGCCTTTGAGGGCTTAGAGATGATCCTATCCCACCTGCCAAACAGAGCACATGTGAGGCGCTTGCTGGCATTGATGAAATTGGTCGGGGAGACCATTAATTCACCAGCCTTCTCTTGAAGAAAAATTCCCAAAATTCTGCCGAAGCAGACTTCCTTCTTACTATTCTTTTTCTTTATCAACTCAAAGAAAATTGTGCCCCAGTTGACACGTCTCTTGTTCACCCCGACGCACATAACCAGGAATTGATGCCGGGTTATGTAGTCATGCGCTGAGTGCTTTCCCATCTGCACTTTTCCGACAATGTCCGCCAGAAACTGGTAGGCGGCGGATAGTTGCTTCTTCAACAGCTTATTTGGGCTGCTTCCTAAAAATCCCATTAGCTTCAGCATGTCACCAAACTCTTTAGAATCCATTTCGATGTTGTCTTCTCCATTTACTAATCCAAAAATCTCAGAAAGAATTGCGGGAGATAACAGAACAGCAGTACTCCCGATATTGCCTGTTAGAACATCATCCTCAGAAACCGTAGATGTGTATACCCATTCTCGTATTTCAGTCGCATGTAGTTTAATTCTCCGGGTCATGAAGTCCTTCAGATTCAGTTCTTCCAGCAATTCCAATATATAGAGGAAAATGGGGTCCGAATGTTGGAAAGAATCGAAGTCCATATCGAAACCAGTATCAAATTTCATCGCTGCTAACGTGCTTGCTGGAATCGCCATTGATGACCTGCAGGAAAAACACAGAGAAAAACGACGATCAAGAGCAAAAGAACTGAAAGCGTGGGACGGAGGTCGAAAAAAACCTAGATATAAGATTTTCAGAATATGAATCGACAATCTCCGTTCCACGAAAAAGAAAAATTCTTCGAACTGAGCTCGACGAAATAAATTATAGATAAATAATTCATCGATTTCATCCAGAAGAATCGAACACAGTTCGTCGAACTCCATTCGACGAAATGTCTTCTGAAGCAAAGTTCGTCGATCTCCGGTCGACGAAAATTATTTCCACACAGAGAATTCGTCGATCTCCATTCGACGAGAATCTCTCAAACTTTCCCTAATTCCTCGAACTCCATTCGACGAACCGTGGAAAATTCATCGAATGCAGACATAAACTAAGTTAACTCCTCTCCATTAATCATTCCCAGTTGATTTATAAAGAACAGATGAGTTTTCTCATCCAAGGGCTTGGTGAAAATGTCTGCTCTCTGTAAATCAGTAGGAATATGGATTAAGTTAATTTTATTTTTGTCTACATTATCTCTAATGAAATGATGTCTTATTTCAATATGCTTAGTCCTAGAATGGTGAACTGGATTCTGTGCTATAGCAATAGCACTAATATTATCACAAAATAATGTTGAATTATTTAAGTTGACACCATAGTCTAGGAGATCATTTTGTATCCATAGCATTTATGAACAGCAGCTACCAGAAGCCATGTATTCTGCTTCTGCAGTTGATGTAGACACAAATGTCTGCTTTTTACAAAACCAGGAGACAAGTCTCATACCCAGGAACTGACAAGTTCCAGAGGTACTCTTCCTGTCCACTCTACATCCAGCATAGTCAGCATCTGATTATCCAGTTAACTCAAACTCTGACTCTGCAGGATGCCAGAGTCCTAAATTTGGACAACTCTTTATATATCTCAAAATTCTTTTTAGGAAAATAAGGTGAGATTCTTTAGGGTTCACTTGGAACCTAGCACAAAGGCATATAACAAACATTATATCAGGCCTGCTTGCTATTAGGTATAATAGGGATCCAACAATTGCCCTATAATGCTTCTGATCTACAGGTTTCCCTGCTGCATCAGAATCCACAACAGCATTAGTAGCCACAGAGGTTTTCATCCCTGAAGCATCACCCATCCCAAACTTTTTGATAAGCTCTTTAGCATACTTAGCTCGGGAGAGGAAGATACCATCTGGGAGCTGCTTCACTTGGAGACCAAGGAAGTAGGAAAGCTCACCCATGCTACTCATCTCAAATTTAGAATGCATGAGGTCAACAAACCTCTTGCACAATTTGAGATCAGTGGACCCAAAGATGATGTCATCCACATATATTTGTACTAACAATATTTGGTCCTTATGATGTCTAGTGAAAAGAGTTTTATCTATGGTTCCTCTTATAAATTTATGCTCTAAAAGAAAGCTTGCTAAGGTCTCATACCAAGCTCTTGGAGCTTGCTTTAAACCATAGAGAGCTTTATGCAATTTAAATACAAAAGAGGGTTGAGTTAGAGAGATAAAACCTGGAGGTTGTTCTACATAAACCTCTTCTTGAAGTACTCTATTCAGAAATGCACTCTTGACATCCATTTGGTAGACTTTGAATCTCTTGTGAGCAGCATAGGCAAGGAATATTCTTATGGCCTCTAACCTTGCAACAGGGACAAAGGTTTGGTCATAGTCAATTCCTTCCTCTTGCCTGTAGCCTTGAGCAACAAGCCTAGCCTTGTTTCTCACTATGTTCCCTTGATCATCCAACTTATTCCTGTAGACCCATTTGGTTCCAATAACTAGGTAGTTGTGGGGTCTTAGAACCAAATCCCGAACTCTACATCTCTCAAACTGATTTAGTTCCTCTTGCATTGCAATGATCCAGTGGGGATCTTGCTTTGCTTCATGGATGGTGAGAGGTTCAATTTGAGAGAGAAAACATGCATGGATCAAGTCTTGGTTAAGTTGATGCCTTGTCTGTACACCTGCTGAAATGTCTCCAATCACTTGAGATCTGGGGTGATCTCTAAGTGTGACAAGATCAGTTGGTGGAGTTTGTTGAGCAACAGCTTCTGTAATTAATTCCTCTTGAGGAATGGTACTAGCTGTTGAGGGAAGTTCAACCACTTCCTCTTGAATTTCTTCTTCACTATTTTCAGCAACCTGTGGAGTAGGATGTGTTGATACCTCTTGGGTAAGGTTTAGTCCATCCATAGACTCACACAGTTGTGGAACCTGCAAAAATCTATTGGTAGAAATCTCTTTCTCCTTATAAGACATGTTAGTTTCATCAAAAGATACATGAACAGATTCTTCAATTTTAAGGGTGGATTTATTGAAAACCCTATATGCCTTGCTTACTTGGGAATATCCTAGAAAAATCCCTTCTTCAGCCTTGGCCTCAAACTTTCTAATGTATCTTTTATTGTTAGTGTGAATGTAACAAATGCAGCCAAAAACTTTAAAGTATGTGATTTTAGGTTTCTTCCCTTTAAATAATTCATAGGGGGTCTTATTTTTCAGCTTATGTATAAGACTTCTATTCAGGACATAATTAGCAGTATTTACAGCTTCTGCCCAAAAGGATAGATGCATGTAAGCATCTACTAATAATGTACATGCAGATTCAATGAGTGTCCTATTTTTCCTTTCAGCAACCCCATTTTGTTGGGGAGTTCTAGGAGCTAAGAAGCACTGTCTGATACCTTCCTTCTCACAGAACTCATGCATAAGAAGAGACTCAAAGTCTGTGCCATGATCACTTCTAATCAATGCAACATGAGTAGAGAACTCAATCTGTATGGTCCTGAGAAAATCTGTAAGAACTTTGAATGTATCTGACTTAGCTCTCAGAAAGGCTACCCAACTGAATCTAGATAAGTCATCAACAATCACTAAAGTATAAGACTTCCTTCCTAGGCTTTGTACTGCAATGGGTCCAAATAGATCCACATGAAGCAAATACAATATCCTAGGTGAATCACTTTTATTAATGGATTTAAAGCTAGTTTTGGTTTGCTTGCCTAATTGACAAGCCCTGCATAGGCTTTCCTTCTTGTAGGGGCCAAAAGGTAAACCTCTAACAAGGTTGTCTTTAGATAACCTAGATATATTCTTAAGGTTTACATGTCCTAATCTTTTATGCCATAACTCATTTTGATTACTAGTAACATTCAGTAAGCAGATATCAGTTGTGGCAGAAATAAAATCTACTAAGTATATGTTGCCTTGTCTAAGTCCAATTAAAACAGTTTTGTTATTGTACAACCCCGTGTCCGGCGAGCGGGTCCCGCCAGGGAAGTCGAACAGACCTAGCCCCGCGACCCGCACCCAAGCGGCGAACAGATATACGGCAGGAGGGCTGGCCCGCTCCCGCCCATTTCAGGCGAGCGAGCCGGGCGAGGCGAGCGGGTCGCGTAGAGAATCGCTGACCAAAGCGGACGGGTTCGGCGACCCGCGGCTAGCGAGCCGATCGGGGGGTCGCAATGGTCGCCTGCCAGCCCCTACACGCGACCTGGTTGTCTACCCGCCCCGACAGAAGACAGGAAGGTCGCGGCGGTCCGGCTTGCGCTCGCCCAGGAAGAATAGTCGGACCGCTGGAGCCAGGTCGTGGCCGCTGAAGCCAGGTCGCGCCCGCCTCCCGCGGAGGGGGATTGGAGGCGAGCTGACTCCCCAGGGGTGCGAATAGCCCCTCAGAATGGCGGAGCCACGCTGTTAGCAGACCAGGTTGGACTGCGCATAGCTACTCAGGACAGCGGAGTTTGGATGTTGGCAGACCCAACCGGGGGCTTTTTGGTATTTTCAGGCCAGTTCTTCTGGTTATTGGCAGTTCAATCTCCAAAAAATCTATAAATAAGACCCAAGGGGTACCTCAGAGGGCACGCTTTGAGTGCCTCCTTACTCTCGTTTTCAAGTGCTCTCTGAGGGTACCTTAGCTCGGCTTCTGGCTAAGGAGGGGAAGCGCTCAGAGATCTTCCGGGTTTGTGGTGGGACCTCCCTGCCGAGCCCTTGGGTCTGTTCCTTCTTGTCTTCTTCGTTGTTTTTCTTGCAGGAGCAAAGTAGGCGCGAGACCACCCCTTCCCCACGGGTCAAATTCCACAAGAGGCCGGGTTCCGGTTTCAACATTTTGGTGCGGTGAGCGTGGAGAGTGGTCAGTGCAGAAAAGCTTCGGCGAGCTCAATGACGGGAGGACAAGGATCTGACAGGCAGGACTCGCCGCCCCCCCGCCTCTCGCAATAGTAGGGATGTTGGAGGACTTCAGGAACGAGGTGCTGGGCCTCGTCAAGATCGCACTCGGTGCGCGGGCCGAGTACTCAACTCCGGAAGCCCAGATCGCGGCCTCCCCCTCTTTGGGCGAGGACGCCCCTGGCCGGCGAGCAGGAAAGGAAGTGGCCGAGGAAGGCCGAGGATGCGAGCTCCTGGGGCGCGAGCTTTTCCCCGGCTCAGCAAGCCGAGGCAGGTTCGGCGAGTTGGGCTCGCGAGACTCGCCGGCTCGCCCAGTGGGGGGGGGGGGGGGGGCAGTCCGTTCAGCGAGCTGGTCTCCTCAGCTCCAGTCCCAGATGGGTTCAGGGAACCCGAGATGTCTTACTACACTGGGAAGGGAGACCCGGTCCAGCATGTCCAATGGTTCGAGGATGTGGTCTCCATCCGACAGATGTCGGACGGATTCAAATGCCGACTCTTCGCCATCACTCTCCGGGAGAAGGCGAGGGAGTGGTTCCACCAGCTGCCGGCTAGTTCCATTTACTGCTTCGAGGACTTGCGCCGAGGGTTCATGCTGAGGTTCACTACTTCGAAGAAGAGGAAGAAGGAGTCTGAGTCCTTGTTCCACATTAAGCAAGGAGTGAACGAGACATTGGGGAGCTATGTGGATCGATTTCAGGAGGAAGTCACCCATGTCCAAGAGATGCCGGGCCATAGTCTGATGATGGCCTTTACCCTGGGCCTGTAGCAGGGGTTCTTCCGAATGGAGCTGAAGAGAGTTCCCCCTCTCTCCTACGAGGAGTTGATGGAGAGGGCGGCGAGAGAGGTCGACGGGGAGGCGTCGAATCCGGAGTTCGTAAGAAAGCTAGCCAGGTGGGCCACCGAGGAAGAGAAAGAGTCGAGAAGGGAAAAGGCACAGGAGGAGAGAAGGGGAGAACCTAGGCAGAGGGAGCAAAGGCAGATCCAGTGGCAACAACAGCCGAGGTGGGGGCACCAGGAGCCCGACCGCCGGCTGGGCTGGAGACCTGAGTGGCAGGGGCAAGGGCCACCGAGAGGATACTACGGAAGGGGTCACCATCAGGGGAGGCAAGATCAGTTCCACCCCCCGGGCTGGAGGCAGGGCCAGAGGCCCCGGCTCCCCGATCAGGAGGAGGCCATGGCCATAGCTTTGGGAGCAAGGAGAGGGATCATGAGGAGGAGGAGAAGGGAGGTCAGGGTGGAGCTGCCCTATTACGACTTCCATCAGGAGGAGGGGCACGCGACGGCCACGTGCCCGGAATTCTTGGAGATGAGAGGGAATAGGGAGCGGCAGCAGCAGCAGCAGGAGGCGCGGCAGGAAGTAAGGATCGAGGAGGTCCTGCCTCGGGCGGAGGAGGATCGTTGCGAGGACCGGGTGGATGTCGGGACCCGAGGAGGGATCGGAGTGATCCACGGGGGAGTGGGGATCGAGGCTTCCCGCAAGGCAAGCCTCCACACCATGTACCGGCAGAGCGTCGCCTCTACATCCCAAACCCCGCCGCCGGAGGAGAGGATCACCTTCTCCAGGAGTGATATGCCGGACCACGAGGATCCGTTCTGTGATGCGCTGGTCATCAAGGCCGCCATCGAAAATTTCACCGTCTCTCGGATCCTCGTGGACAATGGGAGCTCCGTCAACGTCGTCTTCAAAAAGGCGTTTGACGCGATGAAGGTGGAGGCTAAGAGGGTGTTGGCCTCGGACGGGCCCTTGTTCGGGTTCTCGGGAGAAAGGAAGGAAGTAGAGGGAGGAGTTGGCCTCCACGTCACCCTGGGGGGGGGGGGGGCAGTCCCGAAACTGCAAGTTCGTCATTGTGGACGCCCCCAGCAGCTACAGCGCCATCTTCGGGAGGCCTCTTATCAGCGCCTTCCGCTGCGTCCCCTCGTCTTTCCATCAGTGTTTGAAGTTCAACGCTGAGGGGGTCCAGGTCAGGGTCAGGGGGTACCCAAAGGTGGCGCGGGAGTGTTATGTCACTGCGGTGAACACCATCTCTTAGCAGGAGGGAGCCGACGAGATGGGACGGAGGATGGAGGAGGTCGAGCAGGAGGCAGGAGGGGAGGAGCCAGAAGTGAAGGACCACGCAGGAGAGGCGGCAGGAGGAGATCTGGAGGAGGTGGCTGAAGTGAGGGGCGCGGGAGAAGAGATGGAGGTAGAGGTCCCCATTCCAGAGGAAGAGGATGCCGAAGGATGGGGGGAGCGGTCCAGGCTGGAGGCGACAGAGGAAGTGGTGGAACTGGAGGTGCTCACCCGGTGAGGTAGGATGGAGAAGGTTCGCGTCAGCGGAGGGCTGACCCCGGAGGACCAAGGCAGGATGCTGGAGTGCATCCAGAAGAATGTGGACATCTTCGCTTGGAACGCCGCGGAGATGTCGGGGGTTGACGCGGATGTGGCCTGCCACCGCCTCAACCTGGACCCGGGAACACGCCCCGTTCAGTAGAAAAAGAGGTCCACGGTGGACAAGCTGGCGGAGCCCATCAGGGAGGAGGTGGCAAAGCTTCTCAAGGCGGGCTTCATGTCCGAAATTCAGTACCCCGGCTGGGTCTCCAACGTTGTGATGGTTAAAAAAGGGGACAGCCGTTGGCGATTGTGTATCGATTTTTCCTTACTTAATAAAGCTTGTCCTAAGGACTGTTATCCTTTGCCTCGGATCGACGCGATGGTTGACTCAGCCGTCGGCTTTTCTGTAATGAGTTTTTTAGATGCCTTTTCAGGTTACCATCAGATCAGGATGCACCCCCCGGACATTAAGGATGTCTCGTTCATCATAGGGGACGACTGCTACTGCTACAAGATGATGCCATTCGGGCTGAAGAACGCTGGGGCCACCTACCAAAAAATGATGGATAGGGTCTTTAAGGAGCAGAGGGGGAGGAATTTGGAGGTATACGTGGACGACCTCATGATCAAAAGCCGGGATGTGGACTCCCACCTCCGGGACCTGGAGGAGACCTTCGCCACCCTGCGCAGATACAAGATGCGGTTGAATCCCCTTAAGTGTGTCTTTGGGGCCAGCCGGGGGAAGTTCTTGGGGCATCTCCTCACCCCCGCGGGGGTCGAGCCGAATCCAGACAAGGTCAAGGCTATCCTGGAGCTGGGGTCCCCGCGGAATGCAAAGGAGGTCCAACAGTTGACAGGGAAGCTAGCAGGACTGAGTCGCTTCCTTTCTCTGGCAGGGGAGAAGTGCTCCCCCTTCTTCAAAACGCTGAGGGGTGGTCAGAGGTTTGAATGGACCAAAGAATGCGAGGAGGCGTTCTAGGCCCTCAAGGCGCAGTTGACGCAGGCTCCGCTGCTCCAAGGGCCGAAGGAGGGTGAGGATTTGTTCTTATATCTCGGGGTCGGGGCAGAGGCTCTGAGCTCCGTCTTGGTTCGAGAAGAGGGAAAGAGGCAGCTCCCTGTCTATTACGTCAGCCGGGTCCTGAGGAAGGCCGAGCTCCGGTATCCGATCTTGGAGAAGCTCCCATTCGCCCTAATCATCTCGGCTCGGCGTCTGAGACCTTACTTCCAGGCACACTCAATCCGAGTGGTGACCGACCATCCCCTCCGCAACATCTTCGAGGGGGTGGAGCATTCAGGCCGGCTGGCTAAATGGTCGGTGGAGCTGAGCGAGTTCGATGTCTCCTTCGTTCCACAGCTCTCGATCAAAGCTCAGGCGATGGCCGACTTCCTGGCCGACTACGTGGTGGAAGTAGCGGAGGAAGAACTCACCCGCCCGACTCCTTGGAAAGTGAGAGTGGATGGAGCCTCAGGGAGGCATTCCCTTGGGGTGGGGGTGGTCCTAGAAAGCCCTCAAGGAACTCGGATTGAGCAGACGGTGGTAGTGCACTTTCCCATTACCAAAAACCAGGCCGAGTACGAGGCCGTGATAGCGGGGCTGCGCCCGACCAGGGAGCTGGGGGTGCTGGATGTGGAGGTCCTCACTGACTCCATGGTGGTGACTTCCCAGATCAACGGGGAGTTCGAAGCAAGGGAACCCACCCTGAAGTCATACTTGGCCAAAGTGAAGGGGGTCATAGGCACCTTCCAGACCTTCTCCATCCGACACGTGCCAAGGGGAGAGAATGAACAGGCCGACCAGCTAGCAAAGCATGGTCCCCGGGCAGGGGGCACCATCACCGACCTGTTCCGCCCCTCCATCAAAGAAGGGGAGCTCATGGAGATCGACCAACAAGCTTCGTGGATGGATCCAGTAGTAGTTTTCCTCTTCACGAGAGAATACCCGTAGGGGGTAGACAGGAAGAAGCTGAGGCACAAGTCAACTTACTACCTCCTTAAGGACGGGCAGCTATACAGGAAGACCCTCTCCGGGATGCTGGCACGCTGCATAGACGAGGGTGAGGCGCAGAGGATCTTGGAGGAAGTCCACTCCGGGGAGTGCGGGAGTCATTCCGGGAGTCGGACCGTGGAGGGAAGGATAGTCAGGCAAGGGTATTTTTGGCCCACCCTGGGCCGCGACGCCGCGGAGTTCGCAAGGAGATGTCATAAGTGCCAGCTGTTTGCCCCCCTCGAGCTACATCCGGCCCAACAACTCAAGAGTATCACGACCCCCTGGCCCTTTGCAATCTGGGGAATGGATTTGGTTGGACCGTTTCCCCAGGCCAGCGGTCAGAGAAGGTTCCTCCTAGTGATGATCGACTACTTCTCGAAGTGGATGGAGGTGAAGGCGTTGGCCAAGGTGACCTCCCAAGTGATCAGGAACTTTGTTTGGGGGGAGATCATCTGTCGCCATGGGCTGCCCCAGGCCATCGTCACAGACAATGGACCCCAGTTCGCCAATGCCGAGTTCACCAGCTTCTGCGAGCAGCTTGGAATCGACCTCAGGTTCGCCTCGGTCCACCACCCCAGGAGTAACGGGCAGGTGGAGGCCGCGAACAAGATCATCGTCAATCTCCTTAAGAAGAAGGTGGAGAATTTGAGGGGGAGCTGGGTAGAGCAGCTCCCCGCAGTTCTTTAGGCCCTAAGAACCACCCCTAACATGGCTACGGGGGAGACCCCCTTCAAGCTCTCCCATGGGTGCGAGGCGGTGCTTCCCGTAGAATTTAAAGTCCAAACGCCGCGAGTCGGGGCGGCCAGAGAGGGCCGAGAGGAATGGCGAGCCGAGAACGAGGGGGAGCTGAGACTCTCCCTTGACATGGTGGAAGAATTGAGGGACCTTTCATCCATCCGACAGGACGAGGTAAAAAGAAGGATGGCCAAGTACTTCGACAAGCATGTCAGGGTCAAGTAGTTCGCGGAAGGAGACCTGGTGCTGAAAAAGGTAGATACGGCAGGGACGTCAGCGTCCGTAGGGAAGCTCAACCCCAGCTGGGAGGGACCGTTTATCGTGAAGGAAGCTTTGAAGTCAGGGGGCTATCGGCTCCAAAATGTAGAGGGCGAGACCCTGAGTCTCACCTGGAGTGGAGACGACCTGAAAAGGTTTTTTCCCTAAGCGTCTGTAAGCAACACGTTGGTTATAATGAATTCCTCTCCCCCCCAGTATTGCCATATCCAGTTTGCATAGAGAATTGGAATGTGTTTGGACCCCAAGAAGATCCCGCTGTCAGGCTCCCACCTAGCTGGCAGGGCCGGAAGTCACTCGGTGTCATCCCTAGCCTCGAGAAGATCCCGCTGCCAGGCTCTCACCTAGCTGGCAGGGCCGGAAGTCACTCGATGGAATGTGTTTGGACCCCGAGAAGATCCCGCTGTCAGGCTCCCACCTAGCTGGCAGGGCCGGAAGTCACTCGGTGTCATCCCTAGCCTCGAGAAGATCCCACTGCCAAGCTCTCACCTAGCTGGCAGGGCCGGAAGTCACTTGATGGAATGTGTTTGGACCCCGAGAAGATCCCGCTGCCAGGCTCTCACCTAGCTGGCAGGGCCGAAAGTCGCTCGGTGTCATCCCTAGCCTCGAGAAGATCCCGCTGCCAGGCTCTCACCTAGCTGGCAGGGCCGGAAGTCACTCGATGGAATGTGTTTGGACCCCGAGAAGATCCCGCTGTCAGGCTCCCACCTAGCTGGCAGGGCCGGAAGTCACTCGGTGTCATCCCTAGCCTCGAGAAGATCCCGCTGCCAGGCTCTCACCTAGCTGGCAGGGCCGGAAGTCACTCGATGGAATGTGTTTGGACCCCGAGAAGATCCCGCTGCCAGGCTCTCACCTAGCTGGCAGGGCCGGAAGTCGCTCGGTGTCATCCCTAGCCTCGAGAAGAACCCGCTGCCAGGCTCTCACCTAGCTGGCAGGGCCGGAAGTCACTCGATGGAATGTGTTTGGACCCCGAGAAGATCCCGCTGCCAGGCTCTCACCTAGCTGGCAGGGCCGGAAGTCGCTCGGTGTCATCCCTAGCCTCGAGAAGATCCCGCTGCCAGGCTCTCACCTAGCTAGGCAGGGCCGGAAGTCACTCGATGGAATGTGTTTGGACCCCGAGAAGATCCCGCTGTCAGGCTCCCACCTAGCTGGCAGGGCCGGAAGTCACTCGGTGTCATCCCTAGGCCTCGAGAAGATCCCGCTGCCAGGCTCTCACCTAGCTGGCAGGGCCGGAAGTCACTCGATGGAATGTGTTTGGACCCTGAGAAGATCCTGCTGTCAGGCTCCCACCTAGATGGCAGGGCCGGAAGTCACTCGGTGTCATCCCTAGCCTCGAGAAGATCCCGCTGCCAGGCTCTCACCTAGCTGGCAGGGCCGGAAGTCACTCGATGGAATGTGTTTGGACCCCGAGAAGATCCCGCTGCCAGGCTCTCACCTAGCTGGCAGGGCCGGAAGTCGCTCGGTGTCATCCCTATCCTCAAGAAGATCCCACTGCCAGGCTCTCACCTAGCTGGCAGGGCCGGAAGTCACTCGATGGAATGTGTTTGGACCCCGAGAAGATCCCGCTGTCAGGCTCCCACCTAGTTGGCAGGGCCGGAAGTCACTCGGTGTCATCCCTAGCCTCGAGAAGATCTCGCTGCCAGGCTCTCACCTAGCTGGCAGGGCCGGAAGTCACTCGATGGAATGTGTTTGGACCCCGAGAAGATCTCGCTGCCAGTCTCTCACCTAGCTAGCAGGGCCGGAAGTCGCTCGGTGTCATCCCTAGCCTCGAGAAGATCCCGCTGCCAGGCTCTCACCTAGCTGGCAGGGCCGGAAGTCACTCGATGGAATGTGTTTGGACCCCGAGAAGATCCCGCTGCCAGGCTCTCACCTAGCTGGCAGGGCCGGAAGTCGCTCGGTGTCATCCCTAGCCTCGAGAAGATCCCGCTGCCAGGCTCTCACCAAGCTGGCAGGGCCAGAAGTCACTCGATGGAATGTGTTTGGACCCCGAGAAGATCCCGCTGTCAGGCTCCCACCTAGCTGGCAGGGCCGTAAGTCACTCGGTGTCATCCCTAGCCTCGAGAAGATCCCGCTGCCAGGCTCTCACCTAGCTGGCAGGGTCGGAAGTCACTCGATGGAATGTGTTTGGACCCCGAGAAGATCCCGCTGCCAGGCTCTCACCTAGCTGGCAGGGCCGGAAGTCGCTCGGTGTCATCCCTAGCCTCGAGAAGATCCCGCTGTCAGGCTCTCACCTAGCTGGCACGACCGGAAGTCACTCGATGGAATGTGTTTGGACCCCGAGAAGATCCCGCTGCCAGGCTCCCACCTAGATGGCAGGGCCGGAAGTCACTCGGTGTCATCCCTAGCCTCGAGAATATCCCGCTGCCAGGCTCTCACCTAGCTGGCAGGGCCGGAAGTCACTCGATGGAATGTGTTTGGACCCCGAGAAGATCCCGCTGTCAGGCTCCCACCTAGCTGGCAGGGCCGGAAGTCTCACTCGGTGTCATCCCCTAGCCTCGAGAAGATCCCGCTGCCAGGCCCTCACTTAGCTGGCGGGGACGGAAGTAACTCAATGGCAATAACTTGCGACCCAGAACGAATCACGCTGCCGGGCTCCCACCTAGCCGGCAAGGCCGGGAACTACTCGAATGATGTTAACAGCAGGTCGGAATCACAAAAGTTAATCAAAAAGGGAGGGGTCTAACATAGCCCCCCTAGCCCCGAGAAAGGCGGCCGGACGGAGGCGAGAACCTGGGCGAGGGACCGCAAGAAGTTTGATAACTCAGACAAAGGACGAGCCGGCTCGCCTCGCTTGAAGGGCGAAGTAGCCGCATCATCAGGGCTGGGTCGCAGAGGCAGGCCACCTTGCGCGATAATAGCAAATATACAGAGGCAGGCGAGAAAGCATTTACAAAAGCAATTGTAGATAAAAATCAAGAAGTCTAGGCACAGCTCGCGCGTGCGTCTCAAAAACAGCTAAACGTGCATGATATATACATCTAATAAACAAATGTCAAAAGAGCGGGGGTGACGCGAGACTCGGGGCGAGAAGTCCTAAATGCGCTGGAAGGACTGGTCTCCAGGGTCCGGTACGGGGAGGAACAATGCCGGAACCACGTCGCCCGCCGAGAGCTCCGCTGCCTCGCTCTTGAGAAGATCCGCGCGTAGCAGCATCTGCATCGTGTACTTCACGGCGCAGGCGGTGTTCTTTTGCATCAGCACCTCTAACTCGTGGTCAGAGTGGTGCGCGAGCGGGCAACCCTTGTTATCAGGCGGAGGGACAGCGGCGGCGGCCTCCAGCTCGCGTACCCGTGCCTCCAGCACTGACTTGTCCTGAGTAAGGGTGGCGATCTCAGCACCCATCCGACTGGCCGTCGCGGCATCCGGAAAAGAGGAAAAGAAAGTTATAAGGTGGATTCGCAAGGAAGGGCGGTTGTCGAGGGTGAGCACATACCACCCCGCCTAGGTACTGCGCGAGGGACTCTTCTGCCGCGTCGGCCCGCCTCCTCTGAAGGTTCGCGTCTTCCTGAGCAAGCTTTTGGGCCTCCTCCCTCTCGTCCGCCAGCTTCTTCAGCTAGGTGGCGTTCCGCTCCAGCTGGGTGCAGCGCCTTCCTACCATATGAGCTAGCTCCAGGCCGCGTAGCTGGGCCCGCGCGCTCTCGTGAACCAATACTCGCGTCGCCTCTTTGTCGTAGATGGCGGCGTCTTCTCGCGAGTGCAGGCCGAACGAGAAATTATACGCCTCCCCACCGATGGTGTCCTGCTCCAGCCAGCTCGGCAGCAGAGTCGAGACCACCGCGCGGTTATACTCCTTGTCCCATGACAGGAGCGGGACGTCGAGCTCGTCCAGGTATTTCTCGTCGTAGCCGAAGTTGCGATGCCCTCTCGACACCGGCTTTGCGGCGGTTTGCGACCCGTCTGGCGGCCCCGAAGTGCCCGCCGCTCCGGTGGGAATGTCGCTGGTCGAAGCGATCACGGGAGGGGAGCCCTCGGTCGGCAGATCTGCCGGGGCCTTGCCTTTCCCTTGGCTCACAGCGGGTTGCCGACCCGAAGACTTCGCCACTTTCGGCGGGGGAGTGGGCAGTCCGCCGCCCGGCCGCTTCTTGGCCGGGACCGACGGGGGGTCGCGCTGAGCGGCGTCCGCGGCCTGCGCTCGGGCGAGAACCCCGGGGGCGATCCAAGCGCTCTCGTAGGGGGGATGAAGAGGGATGTCCCGCTCGCCTGCCAAGAAGAGGGGATGAGACAGAGAAGAAAAGGGTAAGGCAGAGCAGTGACAAGTGGCAAACCTCCCCCTGGTGGGACGGCGGCAAGGTCATCAAGATGGCGGCGCAGATACGCGACCTCGAAGTTCTTCCCGACGAAGAACCCGCACAAGTCGGCCTCGTGGCCCCCTAGGCTGGGCGGACGGTAACTCGCCTCGCTGAGCTGCACCGGCGAGAAGGGGACGTTGCCGAAGTCCCCTTTGACGAACAGGAACTTTTTGAGCCAGTTATGACTCTTATTTACTGTCTCCCGCACCTTGAGGTGGGCGCTAGAGAAGTAGGCGGTACCATCCCGGTTCGCCCGGAAGGAGAATAGATTCCGGAAAACAGCGAGACTAAACTCGACTCGCTCCTCTCGCAGAAAGCAGGCGAACCCCACCATAACGGCTATGGAGTTCGGGGTCATCTGACCTAGGATGACCCCGAAGTACTTCAGCACTTGGCGTACCTCGGGCCACAGGGGAAGTCGCAGGCCCACCTCAAAGTGAGCCAGGGGTATGGCGAGCTCGTACCTGGATAAATCGTTGATCTTCTCTGTTTCCCCGGGCCGTCTCGCCGAAAAACCAGGCGGGACGTGGTCGCTGAGAGCATCCAGGTACTCGTGTTCCGAAATGACGGCGTGAGGGAAATCGTGCTCTGAGAAGGTCCAGGCGCACTTGCTTCGACCGTCCGCATCGCCGCCGCCACCGCCCATTTACACCGAATCGCCACCAATCGTGCGAGACAGATCCAGAAGGCGAGCACGAGCCGAGCTTCGTGGAGAGCAGGAAGCGGGAGAGTGTTTTGAACCGGTGAAAGAATAAGAACCGGCAAGGCCTATTTATAGGGAGAGAGAAAGGGCGGGAAAGTTCCCGCCGAATGAAGGGGTGCGTGTATCCAAAAATCAGCCCGACGATTTGACTTCCCAGCGCACAACCGCACCGCAAAGGCCGATCAGGCGCGGTTCTCGCCCGGCCGCATCTGCGCAAGACTTGAGCGGGCGAGTCTCGACCCGCACCCGCCCGGGATTCCGCGCGAGTCGGGAAACCCCCGGATGGCGAGCCCCATCGGCTCGCCCTCGCCCCGATCGGCAGGACGGGTAGAGCGAATCCTTTCCCTGACCCACCCCACAAAGAACGAAAGCAATAACATGGTAATTTCAATACACATCAGCAGCAAAAATTAGGCCCGCGCGCGGGCAAAAAGAGTTGCGAATCACTACAGGTACATGATAACTTTGAAATAATAGCAACTCCGCGATATCCCACGAGCGGGTGGAAAAAGGCTGGGTCAGTACTCGATCCACTTCCACCTGCCCCGCCGCTTCGTTCCCGATCGCGGCGGCACGCGAGGATAGTGGTAATCACGAACCGCCACCAGCTCCCGCTCAGCCAGGCCGACTTGCTCTGAGACATTCCTAAGATGCTCCTCGGCTCGCGTAATGTGCACGCCCGGTGAAGTGACATCGTCGTCTTCTGCTGCGCGTGGGGGTCTCTCCAAGGCCGCGAGCCGGGCCGCGGTGTCGGCTTTGTCTTGATCGACCCTGTTGGAACACCCTATTACTAATTTGGGTCAGGATCACTATGTCTCTAGGAACAAATGCTTGACCTCCTGTATAGCTCAATAGGTCAATTAGAATTGAGTCTAAGGGTTAGAAGTCTAGGTTTGGAAGCTGCCCTGAAGACCAAGATTTTCTGTTTGGAGACTAAGTCATATCGTCGAGCTCAGCACGACGATTCGTCGAACTCCGATCGACGATCGTCTAGCTCAACTTCGACAGATCGTCGAACTCCATTCGACGATCGCTGAGCTCAACTTCATTATATCGTCAAACTCCATTCGATGATCGGTGAGCTCAGTTCGACAATCTTGACTCAGCTTTGGATCATTATCTCTGAGCTCAGTTCGACGATCTTTGAGCTCAGATCGACGATATTTTACTGCTGTATATTTCCAGATCGCTGAGCTCAGTTCGACGATAGCAGAGATCAGTTCGATGTTTTCAAATAACTTCAAGGATGTTTCTAGATTCAAATTCAAATCAGTTAAGGAGTTATTCTGCAATTAATTCTGAAGATTTCCTAGCCGTTCTCATTCATTTCTGGACCAAGTTTCAAGGAATATTTCTATGGACTTTCCTCCAGAAGAGATTTTGCAATTAAGGATGCAATTAATGCAGGCCAACGACTATTCTTCTCAGAGAATGTTTTGTTCAGTACCAGAGAATAAAAGACTAGATTTTTTTTGAATCTCCAAGACAGATTACAGAGATACATACACAAATATTCTGTCTCAAAAGAATTCTCAAGAACACTCATCCAAAGAGACCAACCTTTTCAAAAAATCTTCAGATCTCTCTAGTTTTCAAGTGTTCAAGGCCAACATATTTCAAGACTCCAGACATTCAACATTTCAGCTATTGCTGAAACCATCTATTGCTGGAGTTCAACCTTTGAAGGCCTATCACCCTCAGCAAAGCTTCTTTTCCTGAAGATCTCAAGGATTCAGGGGGAGCTTTGACATCAACAATCCACATAGTCTTCTCAGTTGTTTGAGAAAGAGAAGACTTCCATCACTCTCTCACCCCCTCTCTGTAAAGGGTTTCTCAAACTCCCTTCAAAAGTTTGAGCTTGGTTTTTGAGCACTTTGTCAAAAGCTCATTGGTTGCAAGACACCTGATCAAAAAATCTGATTTGGTTTTTGAGCACCTTATCAAAAGCTCATTGGTGCCCAGGACATCTGATCAACTCATCCTGCAGTGGATTCCTACCTAGGGTGGTAGAAGAGTAGATGTACCCAAGTTTAGGGGAACCACTATATTTCCTTGTGTCTTCTGGTTTTGCTTATCTTTATTTTTGTTTCTGGCCTTGATTCTTCTGTGATTAGCTTAGTTCTGTGATTAGATTTTCAACTGCTTCCCTGCTCACTCTTATTACAACAATTGTTGTAAAAAGTTTCAAAGCACCATATACTCTATTCACCCCCCTCTAGAGTATATCAGATCTAGCTGCACTTTCAATTGGTATCAGAGCCAGGTTGGTTAAACATACCATACCTGATTGGTTGTACAGGCTAACACCTGAACCCAAAGATCCCAAGTTAGATCTGTTTTTCTGTTGTATTTTATTATTAGATTTTGTTTTCACAAATCATGGCCCAAAACAAAGATTATGCTAGCACCAGACCTCCAGTGTGCAATCTATCCAAGTTTGCACTTTGGAAAGCAAGGATCAGACCGTACATGAATTCTATTGACGAAGATATTTTTAACTCTGTTTTGACAGTGTGTCCAAGACCCCCAGAGAACACAAGTACAAATGCTGCTCCACCTCCATCAGGAACAGATGCTGATATCAAGAGATGGAAGGTAGCTGATGCCAAGACTATGAACATCTTGGCCCAGACAATGTCTGATGACATATTTCAAAAGGTGGCTGAATGCAATTCAGCTAAGAAAATTTGGGACAAACTCTCATAAATAGTCTCAGGCTCAGCTGATGAGAGAAAGGATAAGAGATCCCACCTCATATCTCAATATGAGAATTTCAAAAAGGGAGAAACTGAGTCAGTGGGAGATATGTACAACAGGCTAAGTCTAATTGTCAGTGAACTCAGAACATTGGATAAAGAGATCTCATTAACTGAACTCAATGACAAGATTCTAATGTGCTTCCCTAGCACTTGGGATTCAAGAATCTGGCCAATTAAGGATGCCAGAAGTCTGAATGAGATCACTACTGAAGCTCTATTGGGTAAGCTCAAATCTTATGAGCTACTCATCAAAAATAGAGAGGAAGAACAGAAGGCTGCCTCACCAGCCACAAGAAAAGAGAAGACCATAGCCTTCAAGGCAACTGAAGATCTGCCTGAAGA
Organism: Platanthera guangdongensis; assembly: GCA_039583875.1. NCBI lineage: Eukaryota > Viridiplantae > Streptophyta > Magnoliopsida > Asparagales > Orchidaceae > Platanthera > Platanthera guangdongensis. Next base: position 105,986,036 of record CM077153.1, read on the forward strand.
TAAAGCCACAGGCAATGATGAACTGCTCAGTCTGCTGGCCAAAAGATTTTACAAAATGGCCAGAAAGGACTTCAGAAGGAGATCATACAAGGAGCAGGATAAGCCAAGGTATGACAAGTCCATCAATAATAATAAAGACATTATTTGCTTTGGTTGCAGGAAACCAGGGCACATAGTTCCTGACTGTCCAGAAAACAAAAATAAGGACATAAGGGACAGGAAAGAAAGAAGAAAGGAAAAAGACTCCAAAAGGAATGGCAATGGCAAACCCTCATCAAGCAAAAACAAACATACAAGAAAAGGGTGTGTTGCTGAATCCTGGAGTGAGACTGAAGAAGAGTCAGAAGCATCATCCAGCTCCAGTGATGATGAGGATGATGCAGAAGAAAAAGAGTTCTGCATGATGGCAATCAATGCCTCATAGCACAATTCAGAAGAAGAGGAGTCATAGTCAGATTCAGAGACTCAACCTGAAGAAGATCAGGTAATCAGTTCTTTTGATTTTAATTCAGAGGATTTTAAATCTGAATTTAAAGCATTGTGTTTAGACCTGCTAAAGTCTGAGAAAGAAATTATCTCTCTCAGAAATCATTTATCTGAACACAATACTTTAAAGTCAGAAAACCTCAAACTCTCTCAGGAGTTGGAGTGCTGTAGGGAACAGATAGCTTCACTGAAAAGTGAGCTCTCTGAGGCCAAGAAGCTTGAGGAATCCCTTAATGGGAGAAGCATCAAGCTGATGGACATCACAAGCACAGTGAACTCCAGATTTAACAGTACACTGGGCTTGGGTGCTTCATCCAGCCAACCCATAGTTCTAACAACTCCAATCAAATTCATTTCTGATAAAGGAAAGAGAGTTGTAGAGGTTGTTAGGAAAAATTCTGATCTGCCCCAGAAAACTAAGTCCCAGCAGAAATCATCGAACGGAGCTCGACGATCGCTAAACGGAGATCGACGATCGCCGAACGCAGCTCGACGATCTCAGCCAAAATCGTCGAACGCAGGTCAACGATCTCAAGTACCTGATCTCACCCATAGTCGACCATCGAACGGAGCTCGACGATCTGACCCAAGATCGTCGAATGCAGCTCCAAGATCGTCGAACAGAGGTCAGAGCTCTGAAAAATTTTTCAAGGGCAAATCAAAATCCAATCCTAAGGGTCCTTCATCCCAAATCTTTAACCCTTATACTGAATGGATTATACCTCCAAGGAGATATCATCCTGAAGGATATAAGAGTCAACCTGGGATGTCCTTTATTTTAGAATTTAAAGGTTATCAACCTAGGCCCAAGGTAAACTGGGTCAAAAACAAATGAATTATCTTATATGTAGGTGAAGACCTATCCAACATCTAAACAGCAATGGTACTTGGATAGTGGGTGCTCTAAGCACATGACAGGGAACAAGGACAACCTCACATCCTTTAGAGCCAAGCTTGGACCCAAGGTTATCTTTGGTGATTCAAATTTTGGAGAGACTAAAGGATATGGTGCAGTCCAGATTGGATCAGTAACTTTCAAGAAGGTAGCTTATGTGGAAGGACTGAAGCATAACCTAATTAGCATCAGTCAGCTGTGTGATGAAGGCTACCAGGTGACCTTCAGCAAAGCCTTATGCAAAATCAAGTCAGAGGGCAACACAACTGTGTTGACAGGTAAAAGGAAAGGTAACATCTATCTAGTAGATTTTCTTTCAACTAATGTAGACATTTGCTTGTTTAATTCTGTCTGTAGACCAAATATCTTATGACATAAGAGATTAGGACACCTAAATCTTAGAACTATTACTAGGCTATCCAAGGACAACCTTGTTAGAGGACTACCTTCTGGCACCTACAAGAAGGAAGGACTCTGTAGGGCTTGTCAATTAGGCAAGCAAACTAAAAACAGCTTTAAGTCACTTAATAAGAGTGATTCACCTAGGATATTGTATCTGTTACACATGGATCTTTTTGGACCCATCACAGTACAAAGCCTAGGAGGGAAATCCTACACTTTAGTAGTTGTAGATGACTTCTCTAGATTCACTTGGGTGTTCTTTCTAAGGAAGAAGTCTGATAACTTTAAGTGTCTGACAGAGTTTCTCAAATGTATACAGATTGAGTTCAATACTCACATTGCCCTCATCAGAAGTGATCATGGGACAGAGTTTGATTCTCTTCTTATGCAAGAGTTCTGTCAGAGTGAAGGGATCAGACATACTTTCTCAGCTCCTAGAACTCCTCAACAAAATGGGGTAGCTGAAAGGAAAAATAGAACCCTAATTGAATCAGCCACTACATTGTTGTCAGATGCTCATCTATCTCTATCCTTTTGGGCAGAGGCAGTGAACACCTCCAACTATGTGCTGAATAGAAGTCTGATACATAAACTAAAGGGAAAGACTCCCTATGAATTACTCAAAGGGAAGAAACCTAAAGTTGATTATTTTAGAGTCTTTGGTTGTATTTGCTACATTCACAATAATGACAAGAAATATTTAGCAAAATTTCAAGCTAAAGCTGATGAAGGAGTGTTTCTGGGATACTCCATGATCAGCAAGGCTTATAGGGTTTATAATAAATCATCTTTAAAAATTGAGGAATCTGTTCACATTTCATTTGATGAATCTAACATGTCTTTCAAGGAGAAGATTTCTTCTACCATAGAACCCTTGCAGGAACATTCTCTAGTTGAAGGCTTGAACAAGTTACAGGTTACTCAAGAGGATGAAAGCAGTGGAGATGAAGAAAATGCTCAACATATTGAAGAACAACTTGAAGAGCCAGTTATTGTACCACAAGAGGAAACAACAATACAGGTTGGTGAACAATCAACACCCCCTGTTGATTTAGTAACATCAAGAGACCATCCAATTTCCCAAATAATTGGAGAAATCTCAGCTGGTGTGCAAACCAGAAATCAGGTCAACCAAAACTGTTGCACACTTGCTTCCTATCTCAAATTGAACCTCAGTCCATTCAAGATACAGAGCAAGATCCACACTGGATCATTGCAATGCAAGAGGAGTTGCATCAATTTGAGAGAAACAAAGTATGTGAACTAGTGCCAAAGCCTAAGGATCACTCGATTGTTGGAACAAAATGGGTATTCAGAAACAAACTGGATGATCAAGGAGTAATTATAAGGAACAAGCCAAGGCTAGTTGCTCAGGGATATTCTCAAGAAGAAGGAATAGACTACGACCAGACCTTTACACCAGTTGCAAGATTAGAAGCCATCAGAATATTCTTAGCCTATGCAGCACATAAAGGCTTCAAGGTATATCGGATGGATGTCAAAAGTGCATTTTTAAATGGAGACATCAAATAGGAAGTATATGTCAGACAACCTCCAGGTTTTATCTCTCCTACTTTTCCTGATTATGTTTTTAGATTGAATAAAACATTATATGGTCTCAAGCAAGCTCCTAGAGCATGGTATGAGACCCTAGCATGCTTTCTTTTGGAAAATGGTTTTATAAGGGGTAGAGTAGACCAAACTCTTTTCATTAGAACCCATAAGTCCCATACCCTACTAGTACAGATTTATGTAGACGATATTATTTTTGGTTCTACTGACTCCAAGTTGTGCAGAAGGTTTTCCAACCTAATGCATTCTAAATTTAAGATGAGTAGCATAGGTGAGCTATCCTTCTTCCTAGGATTGCAAGTCAAGCAACATGCTGAAGACATCTTTATTTCTCAAACCAAATATGCAAATGAATTGGTTAAGAAATTTGGTATGTCTGAAGCATCTTGTATGAAAACACCCATGCCTACTAATGTTGTATTGGATGCTGATGAACATGGGAAACCTGTTGATCAGACAACATATAGAGCAATGATTGGCTCTTTACTGTACCTTACAGCTAGTAGACCAGATATAATGTTTGCTACATGTATATGTGCTAGGTTCCAAGTAAGCCCTAGAGAGTCACACCTAACACTAGTAAAGAGGATTCTCAGGTATGTTAAAAGTTGTCCAAATCTAGGTCTCTAGTATCCAAAAGATTCAGCATTTGATTTAACTGGATTCTCTGATGCTGATTATGCTGGATGCAGAATTGACAGGAAAAGCACCAGTGGAACTTGTCAGTTTCTTGGTGACATACTCGTCTCTTGGTTTTGTAAGAAACAAACATCTGTGTCAACTTCAACTACTGAAGCTGAGTATATGGCTGCAGGCAGTTGCTGTTCACAAATCTTGTGGATTCAAAACCAACTCCTAGACTATGGCTACAACTTAGAGAAGTCTAAAATCTTTTGTGATAACACCAGTGCTATTTCTATAGCTCAAAATCCAGTCCTCCATAGTAGGACAAAACACATAGAGATTAGGCATCATTTCTTAAGGGATAATGTTGAAAAGAATAAAATTGAACTACAATATATCCCAACTGATTTACAAAGGGGAGATATTTTCACCAAGCCTTTGGATGAAAAGAAACACACCTTCTTCCTAAATCAGTTAGGAATGTTAGATGGAGGAAGTCTTAAATAATATCCAAGATTTTGAAAGCTTAAAAATTGACCAAGACTAGGCAAACATCCTGATTTTTCTTAGTGTCTAGAGTTTCTCTGATCTCTGAACTGCGCTCGACGATTTGCCCCAAGATCGTCGAACGGAGATCGACGATTTCCAAAATCGTCGACCTGAGTTCAGCGTCTCTCAGATAGTATGAACTATCTCTTCCGGTCAACGATCGTCGAACGACGCTCGACGATTTTGTTCTTTGAACGATCGTCGAACAGAGCTCGACGCTCTCCAATATCGTCGAATGGAGATCGACGATGTTGAAGACTCTTCAGATTCCTTTAGAAGCCTCGATCGTCGAACTGAGTTCAACGATCTTTCCAATTCTGCGTCGAACCCTAATATAAAATTCATTTTTCGCCGTCGTTCTCCTTTGCGCTTTCGATTTCTCTGCAAGAATTTTCTTTCCCTCCAAACAGTTCTGCACTTGGTCGTTTTGTTTGTTGAACTTTTGCAGGTACCCATGGCTGTGTCTGCTGCTGTCCTCGCCGCAATGAAGTTTGATGCTGGCTTCGACATTGACATGGAATCTTTCAGCACAACCGACCAGGTCTTTCAAGATATTTTGGGATTATTCAAAGACCAGAACCTGACTGCAATAATGACCACAAGGATCAAGCTTGCATCTGATGAGATAAAGGAATGGGTCTACACTGCCCACAATCAAGATAACAACACCATTGTCGGGTCTATATCTGGCACTCAGGCACCTCTAACCCCAGCAATTCTAACAGAAGTTTTTGAGTTGAGAAATGGTGACGATACTGCTGACTTGTCTGGAGAAGAGTATATTGAACTGCTTGCCAGAATGGGTCATTCAGAGGCCAACCCTAGCAAGCTCTTCAAAAGGAACCTTGCTGTGGAATACAGATTCATGGCAGATGTTGTTGGGAAAGTGCTACTGGCTAAGCACTCTGCCCATGATACAATTTCAAGGTACCAGCTCTGCCTCATGGGAGCTCTTGTAGACAGAAAAAATCTGAATTGGGGAGTAGTCTTCTTTGACCTTATCAAGAAGAAAATCAACAAAAGTTTTGTCAACTTTGGAAGGATCATTGGGGTGTTTCTGCAGCACAGGTGCCCTGCTTTGCTGGTCTCCTCTGGAATCCATATCAATGCTTCCAAGAGACTGTCTTGTGCCCTCTTTGGAAAGTGGGACAGATAAATCAGCAAGCCCAGCAGGCCCTCCTCCAGCACTCCTTCAGGCACAAGGACTCTAAGAGTCACTTCTCCACATGTCTTTGCCCCTGCAGATGACCTGCCTGCTGTTGTTGCCTCTCCTCCTCCTCCTCCAATTCCATCCCTTCCCATACCATCCACCATTCCAGCTCCATCCACCATCATCATTTCCAGTCCCTCTCCAACATCTACACCATCTCCAGTACCTATTCTACCAACACCAGAAGACCACTTCCATCCATTATTCTCCTACCCTCCACCAGATGTCACTTCATCACCCTCCCATCCATCCTTCACCCTCATTGATGATTCCTTTATGGATGACTCTCCATCCTCTCCTCCTGAGCTACCATCATCCTCCACTTCCTATCAAGACCTTCTACATCACATCATTGACCAACCCACATTCACCCCATCTATCTCCATCCCTCTATCCTCCATATCCACCTTACCCATACCTCAACCATCTCTTCCCCCCTTCACCAGCTCTCCACTGTCATCACCAACAGCTGCTCCTCCATCTTCTACCTCTGCTCCAGTCACCCTTGAGCAAGTAGACCTTCCAGCCCTTGCTGACAGGTTGTATGAGTTGCTTGCCCCCAGGCTCTCTCTTCTGTTGGAGACCTCCTTGGCTCCACTACACCTGTCAGTGGCAACCCTCTCTGCCAGGCTCTCATCCCTATTCCCTCAGGCAGCCCCTACAGCAGTGTGCCTTGATCCAGCCTTGTCTGAATCTAGGAAGGGGGAGATGCCCTATGAAGTGAGTCTTCCTGCTGCTGCTGTTGCTGCTGTTTCTATGAGCCTGTCTGCTGCTGCTACTGTTCTTGCTGCTTCTTCAGCTCCTGCTCTTGCTACTATTGCTGTGCCTCAAGCACAATTTCCTCCTGCTGCAGTCCTTGCAATAGACCTCAGGTCTTTGCTATCAATCTTTGATCAGTTTTATTTCAGCTGTCTGCCAGAACCAGTTACTGTCCAGCCTCCAGAGGATCTATCCAAGGCACTTGTGCCATTTTCTTGCTGTGACCCAAGCATCATCACCTCTTTTGTCAACTCAGTGTATGCTGCTGCTTCTTCTGAAGAAAGCATTGTTGTTGCTTCTGATATTGTTGCCTCTACTGCTGCTGAAAATGTTGATACTGCTGCTGAAATTTCTATTATTGCTATTGAGCCAATTTCCAAGGAAATTCTTATGTCACAGGCACCTGAGTTTGAGCCTTCTGCAGTTTCTGATGATATTCCTACTGTTGATGTTGCTGTTAATGAGACTGTTGTTGCTGCTGTCACTTCTCCAGAGCCCATAGTTGTTGCTGCTGTTGTTACTGCTTCTACTCTATCTCCTGCTGTTACTACTTTAACACCTGCTGCTACACCATCTGTTGCCTCATCTGCTTCTGTACAGCTCAAGAAGGATCTGATGAAGAAAATTGATGCTCTTTATGATGACCAGAGTTCTGAAATTGATGAGTTTAGAACAGACTCTGATGACTCTTCTTCTACCATTGCCAGGAAAAGGAAGGCAAGGAGCAAAGCTATGGAGAGAGTACCTCCTGCTAAGGTCAAAGACAACAATGATATTCCATACTACATTATTCATGACTGCCCTATCACTGAGCACTCGATGCAGTACTCTAAGAATCAGCTGAAAGCAATGAAAAAGAAGAGAAAATATGAAAAGGGTTCCTCTCAATTCCAACACTCTCATCCTCCTCCACCACCTCCTCCTGATGCAGGTGCAGGTGGAAGCTCTGCAGCTCAACCCCCAGCCAGAAGTCAGGCCCCCTATCAGCCTCATGCTAGATCTTATAATAGGGGAAGTCAATCCAGGGGTTCTCAATCAAGGAGAGGAGGATACAGAGGAAATCAAAGAGATCTCCAAGTCTACTCCAAAGGGTACTCAAGGCAACACCCATATTCCAGGGGAGGACAAATTTCAACTGATACAACAACTGGTCCTTTTCCCTATAAGCTGAAAGAAACTGTGTCTTCCAGGCCTCCTCAAGACAATCCCTCCAACAGATATGAGCCACCTGTACCTTTTGAGGATCCTGAGAACAATCCAGCTGCTTGGGCTGCAAGATTAAAAGAACTAGCTGCACTGGATCAGATCAAAAAGACTAGAGAGCAAGGAAAAGATTCATCTAATATCTCAACAATGTCTGAACAAAGAAAGAAAGAGCTAGAAAGATATGCATCAAGCAAGTTCTTTGATTCTGACAGGTATATGGAATTGCATCCTGAAGCTGTGGTTCCCAGGCCTAAACAGCAAACATCCTTAGGTGCAGCAGATGATACCAGATCAAAGAAAGAAGCCCTCAATCCTAACAGAGAGATCAAACTTGTTAAGGGCAAAGAAAAGAAATGATAATGTAAGGTGACATTCTCTGTGATTTCTGACTATCTGGATGATATATATCTCTGTGGTTCTGCAATTGTCTAGCTTGTTGCTTTTCTGTTTTGCTGCTTGAATGTTGTTATTTAATTTTTCCAAAGTCTGTAAATAGTAATTGATAATACGGTTTGCAGTCAATTTTATTAGGATATTTTCGGGGTTTTAAAGCAAATCATGTCTTGTAAAGTACTTATTTTGATTCCCCTTTGTATATATTTTTATCGCTTATGCATTTTTTCTGCTTTTTGCAGGTTTTCACGGCTTTCAGCCGAATTTTGCTGTGACACGCCCCAAGGTCACGCCCTACCAGGGCGTGTACCTAGGGCGTGTAACCCAGAGGAATGAAGCAATTGGTCCGAAACAGCATTCCATGGAAACTTAGTGTACACGCCCTCGGTCACGCCCGTGTCACATCCGACACGGGCGTGTTCTAGAGGCGTGTCCCCAGGTTCCGAGGAATCGCCGCAGCGCGCTCGTTTTTCCCGCTCCACCGTCGTACCGAAAGTGTCACGCCCTAGGGTCACGCCTGCCCCGTGCGTGACATATGGGCGTGTACGTCAGCAATTCCGCCCGTCACCTCCAACATTCAATTTCAGCTCAACAAAGTCACGCCGCAAAGAACACGCCCCAGGTACACGCCCTACCAGGGCGTGACTTGTGGGCGTGTACCTCAACTACTTCGTCAGAATTTAATTCCTGCCCGAAAAAGTCGCGCCGAATGTGTCACGCCCCAGGGTCACGCCCGACCAGGGCGTGACAGGGGGGCGTGACCCGACCCGAAAAATTCTATAAATAGAGCCCAACTCTAAGGTTTCAGGGACACTTTTTGCTTTGAGAGGGGAGGTTCTGTCCTTTGTATTTTTGAACTTTTTAAGCATGTCTTTTCATTTTTAGTTCGTAGCTCTAGCTTTATGCTTTTCCTGTATTAGTTCCTAGCTTCGTTCTGTAGTATAATGTTAATGATAGTGTAGTTTACCTTTCCATGTACTTGTAATCTCTGGTTTTCAAGCTGTAAGATCTCTGTTTCCATTAATAAAAAGTGTTGTTTTCTTTTTCGTTTCTGCTCTGTTTTCATTATTCTTCTTCTACTCATCCCCCCTCTTCCACCTCACCATGATTAACTAATCCTCCATGTACTCGATCTTAATGATCCGAGGTTCGAGTGATTAGGTTATGATGCTTTGAATCTTACCTTTTCTTTTTAGGGTTTAGCTTTGAATTACTCTTGATTTATCACGGGTTGGAGGTATATCATCGATATATACTCTCCACCTTTGCTTTCATTCTGGGCTAGCCGAGAGGCCGAAAGTTTGAAATGAGCACTCAAGAGTAAAGGGAGTTGTTCGCACCCCTCGAGAGAGGCAGACGTTCAAATCTCCCGGATTGGAGTAAAATCCAATAGCGGGGTTCACCGCGTAAAGCGAGTTTTAGGCCTCCGATTTAGGCGAGAGTCGGTCGGACCTTCCTAAACTCAGTTAGGCACGGCCTTCGAGAGAAACGTGTCAATATTCATGGAACCTCCACGGTCAAGGACCTTTACCCTAATTAGCTTAGGTTTATTTATCGTATTTTTCTAACCACTCTTGCCGAGGTGATTTCTGATCGAGTGCATTTTCCCCTTCATCGTTACTAAGCTTAAGTTAATCGCTCTTTTAGCTCTCTTTAACTTTTCATGCAAGTAGCTCTCTTTCATTGCAAGTAGTTCTCTTCCTTTAGCACGTTTAGCTTTCTTCTAAAAAAACTTAATTTTTCCGTCGATAAAATAATAGATTTCGTGTGAGTAAGCTTACTCAACTGTTCCCGGATTTCAATACGACACTTGTGTCCCCTAGCTGCATTTCGATAGGTATACTTGCCTTGATGAATTGTTAGTTTGGTTATTTTCTCCTTGCAGATATCTAAGAGACAATCAAGTTTTTGGCGCCGTTGCCGGGGACGCAACGCTCGTTGATAAATTGAAAACGCGAATATATTAATTTTATCACTTCTCTTTCTCACCCTCCTTCTTAAAATTTTTCCGCCTACTCACTTGAGTTAATTGGCTGAATTTTCTTTAAGCAAGTGTGCGTATTTTTAATTTTTCCGCCTACTCACTTGAGTTAATTGGCTGGATTTTCTTTAAGCAAGTGTGCGTATTTTTAATTTTTCCGCCTACTCACTTGAGTTAATTGGCAGGCTTTATTTCAATAGAGTGTGTTTACTTTCTGTAGAGTGGGTGTGTTTTAATTTTCTGTCGAGTGCGTGAGTGTAGCTTTTACTTTCCGCCTACTCACTCGGAGTTAAATGGCTGGATTTTAATTAACGCCTACTTAATAGAAACCCACATCACAAATTTTTCTACACCACCTAACTCTCTCGAAAAGGGCAAAGTGGCTCTAAATGCCACTATCTTGTCTAGTACCTTGCGAACCCTTCACCGGGTAGCCCTTGGGAAGTTCGGGAGTTAAAACATAAAAAATTCTATTTCAAATTTTTTTTTTCGAACTTCATTAGCTCTTTTATTTTCTAGTCTTTCTTCTCCTCTCTTCTTCTAGTGTATGACCCGCGGAAGTCCGTCGGTTACTTTGGACCTGGACCACGAAATTGAGCGTACTCTTCGGAGAAGATCGCGATTTCAAAGCCCTACTACCCAAGTGCCGGTTGAGGATTCCGAGTCATTTTCTACCTTAAGAATGACAGAACCCAACATGGAGGAAGCCGTGCAAAGGCCTATGTCCTATTATGCACGACCGAATCTCAAGGGTACAGAATCTAGTATAGTTCGCCCTGCAATAAATAATAATAATTTCGAACTGAAGCCTAGCATAATTCAAATGGTGCAGCAGTATGTGCAATTTGACGGGCTTCAAGATGAAGACCCGAACGCACACATAGCCAGCTTTCTTGAGATTTGTGACACCTTCAAGATAAATGGTGTCACAAATGATGCTATTAGGCTAAGATTATTTCCTTTCTCTCTTAGAATTAAGGCTAAGCAGTGGCTGAACACCCTTCCTAAAAATAGCATAACTACTTGGACGCAATTAACTGAAAAATTTTTGGCCAAGTATTTTCTGCCTGCTAAAACTGCAAAACTTAGGAATGACATTTCTGCCTTTGGACAAATAGACTCTGAGACCCTTTACAAAACCTGGGAAAGATTTAAAGAATTATTAAGACGATGCCCACATCACGCTCTGCCTGTATGGTTGCAGGTGCAGACGTTCTATAATGGGCTAAATCAAACCACGAAGCAAATGATAGACGCAGCTTCTGGCGGTACTTTAAACCATAAGACCCCGGAAGCAGCTCTTGAGCTGTTTGAAGACATGGCCATGAATACTTACCAGTGGAATGTGCCTAGGTCCCGCCCAAACAAACCTGCAGGTCTCTTTGAAGTGGACAACGTCTCCCAACTCGCACTGCAAGTTGAAATATTAAGCAAAAAAATTACGGAGATGACTGCTACCTCCGCCCCTCAGGTATGGGAATCTGCAACTCCTCCCGCCGAACATTTGGATTATGTAAATAATATGCCTAGAACTGCTTTTAATAATTTTTCTGCTACGAATTATCATCCTCCTGGTTTTAATTTTCCGAATAGTTATAATCCTGCATTAAGAAATCATCCGAATTTTTCGTGGAGCAATCCATCGAATGCTGTGCGCCCGCCACCGCAAAGTGATTTTTCTGCTCCACCACCACCTCCTCAAAGTTTTCCAAAACCTCCAAATTTGGAGGAAGTGTTTTCAAAATACATGAATGCTAATGACGCTACGATTAGGACCTTAACCGGAAGTGTTAAAAATTTAGAAAATCAGGTAGGACAGCTCGCTAAAATGATTTCTGAGCGACCCGTAGGGTCTCTTCCTTCCAATACCGAGCCCAACCCGAGAGAGCAAGCGAAAGCTATAACTCTTCGCAGTGGGAAGAAAGTTCCCGGTATGATAAGTGAAGAGCCCGAGGCAATCTCCGCTTCCGCTTTAAAAAATCAAAGCTCCGTTCCCGTTTTAAAAATTCCACCCTCTGCCGAAGAAATTATCACTCCTATTTTAGAAAAACAACTCACTCCACCACCCACCTTTAAAAATAATCCATCCCCGCCATACCCTTCCGAACTTAATAAACAATGACAGGATGATCAATACACCCATTTTTTAGAAATGTTTAAACAAATCCACATAAATCTGCCTTTCCACGAAGCCATATCCCAGATGCCTAAGTACGCAAAATACCTTAAGGACCTCCTAACCAACAAGAAGAAGTTAGAGAACCTTTCTCATGTCACGTTAAATGCCGCATGCTCGGCGGTTTTGACAAACGGATTACCGAAGAAAATCAGTGACCCGGGTAGTTTCTCTATCCCGTGTGTTTTTGGTGATCTCTTTGTCAAACACGCTTTAGCCGACTTAGGTGCGAGTATTAATCTTATGCCCCTCTCGTTGTTTAAAAAGTTAGGAATTGGTAGTCTCAACCCCACACGCATGAGTATCCAGCTCGCCGACGGATCAGTCAAATACCCGTTAGGAATAGTGGAGGACGTCCTAGTCAAAGTTGACAAGTTCATCTTCCCGGTGGACTTTGTCATTTTGGACATAGAAGAAGACGTCGAGGTTCCCCTGATCCTTGGCCGACCCTTCCTTGCCACCTCCCGAGCTATCATTGACGTAAGCAATGGTAAGCTCTTCCTTCGAGTGGGCGACGATGAGGTAACTTTCTCTATCACCCCCTCGATGAAGAACACACTAGCTAATGATGACTCCTGTTTTTTCATGGATACCGTAAGTGAAGAATCCTTCTCTCACACCTCTGATTTTGAACAAGAATTTTCCAATTTTTGTTCCTCTCCTACTCCTCCAACTGAATCTCTACACCTAAGTGAAGAATCCTCCACTCGCCTTTCTGATTTTGAAAAAGAATTTTTTGATTTCTGTTCCTCTTCTACTTTTCCAACTGAATCGCTGCACGAAGCCGCCATGGCCGCTAGCAACACCCCTTTTAATTTTACATATAAAAAAGTGTACGAGGACATAGTTTTTGAAAAAGAACAAATTTCCAAAACCTCGTATGATGACCCCCCTACCTTGGAACTGAAAGAACTATCAGAGCACCTTCAATACGCTTTCTTAGAAAAGAACTCCAAGCTGCCTGTCATAATTTCGGCGTACCTCACGGATGCACAAAAGGATAAGCTCCTTTCAATTTTACAAAAGCATCGCCAAGCTATTGCTTGGCATATATCTGATATCAAGGGTATAAACCCATCGTTTTGCACTCATAAAATCTTAATGGAAGATAATTCACGTAACTCTATACAACCTCAGCGCCGTATAAACCCAAACATGAAAGACGTAGTTAAGGGCGAGGTTATGAAATTGTTAGACGCAGGAATTATCTATCCTATATCCGATAGTTGGTGGGTTAGCCCAGTACAAGTAGTACCAAAGAAGGGAGGGATAACGGTCGTAAGTAATGAAAATAATGAATTAATCCCGACTCGGATGGTGACCGGATGGCGAATGTGTATAGATTACCGTAAGTTGAATGACGCCACCCGCAAGGATCACTTCCCCTTGCCGTTCATTGATCAGATTTTAGAAAGACTTTCCGGACATAGCTTTTATTGTTTTCTCGATAGCCTCTCAGGGTATCTTCAAATCCCCATCTCCCCCGAGGACCAGGAGAAAACTACGTTTACTTGTCCCTTCGGCACCTTCGCCTACCGAAGAATGCCGTTTGGATTGTGCAATGCGCCAGCTACATTCCAACGATGTATGCTCGCCATCTTTGACAAGTACGTAGAAAGCATTATGGAAGTTTTCATGGATGATTTCTCCGTGTTCGGGAATTCCTTTGATAGTTGCTTAGAAAACCTTGAAAAAGTCTTAGAGCGATGCAAAGAAACTAACCTCGCCTTAAATTGGGAAAAATGTCATTTTATGGTAAGGGAAGGGTTAGTTTTGGGACATAAAATTTCTGAAAGGGGTATTGAAGTAGACGTTGCGAAAATAGAAGTTATCGAGAAGCTGCCGCCACCTACGAACATAAAAGCTATAAGAAGTTTCCTGGGTCATGCGGGTTTCTACCGCTGCTTCATAAAGGACTTTTCCAAAATCACCAAGCCCCTTACCCATCTCTTAGAAAAAGACGCCCCATTCATCTTTGATGACCTCTGCCTAGCTGCCTTCAATTTAATAAAAGAAAAATTAGTTAATGCCCCATTTATGATAGCTCCGGTGTGGGATCTTCCATTTGAAATAATGTGTGATGCGAGTAGTTATGCGGTGGGAGCCGTACTAGGTCAACGTATTTCCAAAAAGTTCCATCCCATTTATTACGCTAGTAAAACACTCACATCTGCACAGGAAAATTACACCACAACCGAGAAGGAGCTCTTAGCTGTAGTATTCGCTTTTGACAAATTTCGCCCTTATATTACTCTTTCGAAAATTATTGTTTTTACGGACCACTCGACCCTCAAATATCTTCTCTCTAAAACGGATGCCAAGCCTCGCTTGATTCGCTGGGTCTTACTCCTCCAGGAGTTTGACTTAGAGATCCGTGATAAGCGAGGTGCCGAGAACTTGGCCGCTGACCACCTTTCGCGCCTAGACAACCCGTTTATAGAACAATTAGACGAAAATTCTTTTCATTACTATTTCCCTGATGAGAAGCTGTTCATAATTAACACATCTACTTCTCCTTGGTTTGCCCGCATCGCCAACTATCTAGTGGCCCGTGTGCTCCCAAAAGAGTTTTCATCTCAGCAAAAGAAGAAATTCTTTTCTGAGCTGAAAAACTATTTTTGGGAGGACCCGCATCTTTTCAGAATTTGTGCCGACCAAGTGATCATGAGGTGTGTTTCTTTTGATGAAGGATTAGATATTATTAAACATTTGCATGAAGGACCGACAGGTGGGCACTATCAAGCTGCTCGCACCGCTCACAAAGTGTTAAGCGCGGGTTTTTACTGGCCCACCCTGTTTAAAGACGCGCATGCCTTTGTGAGTAGTTGTGATAGTTGCCAACGGTCGGGGAATATTTCGAATAAAAATGAAATGCCACAAAATTATTTCCTAGAGTGCGAAGTTTTCGACCTCTGGGGGATTGATTTTGTCGGCCCTTTTCCTTCTAGCTTCGGGAATAAGTACATTTTAGTTGCCGTTGATTATGTTTCGCGTTGGGCCAAAGCCCAAGCTCTTCCTACGAATGACGCCCGAGTCGTAGTTAATTTCCTCAAAAAATTATTTTCTCGATTCGGTACGCCGCGCGCTATCGTTAGTGATAGGGGTTCCCATTTCTGTAACGCGCACTTTTCAAAAATCCTAACTAAATATGGCGTTACTCATAAGCTTTCCACTGCCTACCACCCCCAAACTAACGGACAAGTCGAAGTAGTCAATAGAGAAATAAAAAGAATTTTAGAAAAGACCGTTTCAACATCTAGAAAAGACTGGTCAGCCAAATTAGACGATGCTCTATGGGCCTGCCGAACAGCGTACAAAACCGCCCTCGGATGTACGCCATATCGGTTGGTTTACGGAAAGTCGTGTCATTTACTCGTAGAGTTAGAGCACCACGCCTTTTGGGCCTTACGATTTTTAAACTTCGATCCCCACTCTGTCGGCGATTTTAGAAAATTTCAACTTAACGAACTCGACGAGTGGCGCTCTTACGCATATGAAAATAACAGACTTTATAAAGAGCGGACGAAGCGTTTACACGATCGACATCTTAGGCACCCAAAAATCTTTAAGCCGGGCGACCAAGTGCTTCTTTATAATTCTCGTTTACGTTTATTCCCGGGTAAATTAAAATCACGTTGGTCGGGGCCTTTTACTGTTTTAGAAGTCTTTTCTTATGGTACTGTTTTAATTTCCCACCCTAATAAGGGTACTTTCAAAGTGAATGGTCAGCGTCTTAAACTGTATTTCTGTGATGATGTCAGTCTCAACCCTGTTAACTCTATCTTTCCGGTCCTGACATTTGATTAATCTGCACTTTATTTTACTCACAAACTTTGACCTTTATTCGAACTTTATTTTTAAACAATATTTGGGACAATCTTATTTTGATGCGTCGAGCTCAAACGACGCTTTAAACAAAGGGCGCTCTTGGGAGGCAACCCAAGTTATCTTTTTCTGTTTTCTTTATTTTACACTTTTTACCCCGAATGGCTCCGGCAAGCTGAAACTTCTGTGATCGCCTGCTCCAACGGTTCTGATTCCATGACAAAGTCCACCAGACGACGTTTCCTGAAGATCCACAGCACACGCATGGAGGAACGACATCACTCAGCTTTCCCTGCAACATAAAACCGAGGAAGTACCTGTTTTTCAATTCTGTCTTTCATTTCTGTCCTTTACTTTTCTCTCGTTCTCCGACCTCCTTCTCCATTGAGGACAATGTAGATCTTAAGCTTGGGGGATGAGTTCCTCCTTTTTGCTCCTCCTTTTTGCTTTTTGTAAATATCCAAAAAATCCAAAAAATTCAAAAAAAATATGTATATATATAGCTGCATTTTGGTATTTCAATAAGTATCCCATGTTTATGTTTTGTTTTTCTCAAACTTCTTTATAAACAACGTCGTTAATTATAATTTTTCTAATCATTTTTTTAATCATATTTCACAAGTAAAATGTTGGCCATGCTGTGTTTCTAATTCACGGTAGCATGTTAAGGTAAAATATTTCTCTAAAACGTGCATTTCTATTATGGTTTTCCGTTCTTTATTTTCTTTACTTTCTCTAAAAATTTATCATCCATTATTTTCCTTTTCGTCTTTAGATAATTTTTGTAAGAACAAATTTTGAATAACGTAGTAGATATGAACGATCCAAGTCACATATTATTTTTATTTTCAAGATAATTTCATCAATCTTCTTTTATTATCTCGAACTTGCTTTTTGAAATTTATCGACTCTATGTTTTAAATAAATTTAAAAAAAGCGTGAAAATGATTTAGGCCATTTTTGTTTACGTTTGAGCTTTCCTGCCAACCTAAAATCTTTTACCACTAGTTAGCCGCTTTTGAGCCTTTTTTCCAAATTCATTTGATAACTCCACACAACATTTCATTTTCACCAAAGCCCAAATTCCTACCTATCTAATCACGCTAATTTTTTTTGATAGGAAATTTTGTGTTATCTTTGGAGAAATTGTTGAAAAAAGTGTACTCAAAAGCAATGTATTGAAAAAAAAAGAGAGAAAAAAATGAATGAAAATAATACCAAAAAAAGAGATAAATAATCATAAAGAAAAAAATAAATTTATTTATACATATTTTGTTTAAAATAAATTTATTTTTTTTGAAACTCATTGTTTTGGTTTAGTGTGATTTTTTAGCCTCCATGTTTATATTTGAATTCCACTCCTATTCATATTCCTAAACCAAACGTTTCGGTCCTATTAAGTCCTTTTGATTCACGCCCTTTTTTAATTTTATTTAACAACTAAGAAAAGAAGAAAAGTAAATCAGTTTTAGTTTTAGATTTAAACTTAGATTTTTGTTATTTAATTGATATAATTATAATGCGTTGCTTGGATCTAGTAATAACTCAATACGTTCTTTTCATTTTCATTGCTTTGCTTAAATCTATTTAAAGAATTTCGTCAAAATTCTGGATGATTTATTTTTATTAAGTAAAGTTTATAAAAGTTAAACCATACCAAAATAATTGTTTTAGATTTACGTTTTACATTCTCCCTACCTAGAATTTCGCATAGTACTTGTGTAAGTATGATTAAAACTTTTTGAATTAGTCACTTTTATGATTAGCTAGTCTTTATTCTTTGCTTGGGGACAAGCAAAACTTAAGCTTGGGGGAATTTGATAATACAGTTTGCAGTCAATTTTATTAGGATATTTTCGGGGTTTTAAAGCAAATCATGTCTTGTAAAGTACTTATTTTGATTCCCCTTTGTATATATTTTTGTCGCTAATGCATTTTTTCTGCTTTTTGCAGGTTTTCACGGCTTTCAGCCGAATTTTGCTGTGACACGCCCCAAGGTCACGCCCTACCAGGGCGTGTACCTAGGGCGTATAACCCAGAGGAATGAAGCAATTGGTCCGAAACAGCATTCTGTGGAAACTTAGTGTACACGCCCTCGGTCACGCCCGTGTCACATCCGACACGGGCGTGTTCTAGAGGCGTGTCCCCAGGTTCCGAGGAATCTCCGCAGCGCGCTCGTTTTTCCGCTCCACCGTCGCACCGAAAGTGTCACGCCCTAGGGTCACGCCTGCCCCGAGCGTGACATATGGGCGTGTACTTCAGCAATTCCGCCCGTCACCTCCAGCATTCAATTTCAGCTCAACAAAGTCACGCCGCAAAGAACACGCCCCAGGTACACGCCCTACCAGGGCGTGACTTGTGGGCGTGTACCTCAACTACTTCGTCAGAATTCAATTCCTGCCCGAAAAAGTCACGCCGAATGTGTCACGCCCCAGGGTCACGCCCGACCAGGGCGTGACAGGGGGGCGTGGCCCGACCCGAAAAATTCTATAAATAGAGCCCAACTCTAAGGGTTCAGGGACACTTTTTGCTTTGAGAGGGGAGGTTCTGTCCTTTGTATTTTTGAACTTTTTAAGCATGTCTTTTCGTTTTTAGTTCGTAGCTCTAGCTTTATGCTTTTCCTGTATTAGTTCCTAGTTTCGTTCTGTAGTATAATGTTAATGATAGTGTAGTTTACCTTTCCATGCACTTGTAATCTCTGGTTTTCAAGCTGTAAGATCTCTGTTTCCATTAATAAAAAGTGTTGTTTTCTTTTTCATTTCTGCTCTGTTTTCCTTATTCTTCTTCTACTCATCCCCCCTCTTCCACCTCACCATGATTAACTAATCCTCCATGTACTCGATCTTAATGATCCGAGGTTCGAGTGATTAGGTTATGATGCTTTGAATCTTACCATTTCTTTTTAGGGTTTAGCTTTGAATTACTCTTGATTTATCACGGGTTGGAGGTATATCATCGATATATACTCTCCACCTTTGCTTTCATTCTGGGCTAGCCGAGAGGCCGAATGTTTGAAATGAGCACTCAAGAGTAAAGGGAGTTGTTCGCAACCCTCGAGAGAGGCAGACGTTCAAATCTCCCGGATTGGAGTAAAATCCAATAGCGGGGTTCACCGCGTAAAGCGAGTTTTAGGCCTCCCATTTAGGCGAGAGTCGGTCGGACCTTCCTAAACTCAGTTAGGCATGACCTTCGAGAGAAGCGTGTCAATATTCATGGAACCTCCACGGTCAAGGACCTTTACCCTAATTAGCTTAGGTTTATTTATCGTATTTTTCTAAACACTCTTGCCGAGGTGATTTCTGATCGAGTGCATTTTCCCCTTCATCGTTACTAAGCTTAAGTTAATCGCTCTTTTAGCTCTCTTTAACTTTTCATGCAAGGAGCTCTCTTTCATTGCAAGTAGTTCTCTTCCTTTAGCACGTTTAGCTTTCTTCTAAAAAAACTTAATTTTTCCGTCGATAAAATAATAGATTTCGTGTGAGTAAGCTTACTCAACTGTTCCCGGATTTCAATACGACACTTGTGTCCCCTAGCTGCATTTCGATAGGTATACTTGCCTTGATGAATTGTTAGTTTGGTTATTTTATCCTTACAGATATCTAAGAGACAATCAGTAATCCTAACCCAAATAGGGGGAGATTGTTGGAACACCCTATTACTAATTTGGGTCAGGATCACTATGTCTCTAGGAACAAATGCTTGACCTCCTGTATAGCTCAATAGGTCAATTAGAATTGAGTCTAAGGGTTATAAGTCTAGGTTTGGAAGCTGCCCTGAAGACCAAGATTTTTTGTTTGGAGACTAAGTCATATCGTCGAGCTCAGCACGACGATTCGTCGAACTCCGATCGACGATCGTCTAGCTCAACTTCGACAGATCGTCGAACTCCATTCGACGATCGCTGAGCTCAACTTCATTATATCGTCGAACTCCATTCGACGATCGGTGAGCTCAGTTCGACGATCTTGACTCAGCTTTGGATCTTTATCTCTGAGCTCAGTTCGACGATCTTTGAGCTCAGATCGACGATATTTTACTGCTGTATATTTCCAGATCGCTGAGCTCAGTTCGACGATAGCAGAGCTCAGTTCGACGTTTTCAGATAACTTCAAGGATGTTTCTAGATTCAAATTCAAATCAGTTAAGGAGTTATTCTGCAATCAATTCTGAAGATTTCCTAGCCGTTCTCATTCATTTCTGGACCAAGTTTCAAGAAATATTTCTATGGACTTTCCTCCAGAAGAGATTTTGCAATTAAGGATGCAATTAATGTAGGCCAACAGCTATTCTTCTCAGAGAATGTTTTGTTCAGTACCGGAGAATAAAAGACTAGATTTTTTTTGAATCTCCAAGACAGATTACAGAGATACATACACAAATATTCTGTCTCAAAAGAATTCTCAAGAACACTCATCCAAAGAGATCAACCTTTTCAAAAAATCTTCAGATCTCTCTAGTTTTCAAGTGTTCAAGGCCAACATATTTCAAGACTCCAGACATTCAACATTTCAGCTATTGCTGAAACCATCTATTGCTGGAGTTCAACCTTTGAAGGCCTATCACCCTCAGCAAAGCTTCTTTTCCTGAAGATCTCAAGGATTCAGGGGGAGCTTTGACATCAACAATCCACATAGTCTTCTCAGTTGTTTGAGAAATAGAAGACTTCCATCACTCTCTCACCCCCTCTCTGTAAAGGGTTTCTCAAACTCCCTTCAAAAGTTTGAGCTTGGTTTTTGAGCACCTTGTCAAAGCTCATTGGTGGCAAGACACCTGATCAAAAAATCTGATTTGGTTTTTGAGCACCTTATCAAAAGCTCATTGGTGCCCAGGACACCTGATCAACTCATCCTGTAGTGGATTCCTACCTAGGGTGGTAGAAGAGTGGATGTACCCAAGTTTAGGGGAACCACTATATTTCCTTGTGTCTTCTGGTTTTGCTTATCTTTATTTTTGTTTCTGGCCTTGATTCTTCTGTGATTAGCTTTTGATTAACTTAGTTCTGTGATTAGATTTTCAACTGCTTCCCTGCTCACTTTTATTACAACAATTGTTGTAAAAAGTTTCAAAGCACCATATACTCTATTCACCCCCTCTAGAGTATATCAGATCTAGCTGCACTTTCAGACCCTCTTCACGATCTCCTAAAGCAGCAACATGTGTTTCTGGAACAGCCGCGTCACCTGCCTCTTCATCCCCACCGCATCGGTCAGGTTGCCCAGGTAATCAGAAACACTGTCCACGTCGGGCGGAGGCGAATACCCCTCGCTCATCTCAGTTTCGGAGGAGACCATGTTGTAGCCTACAAAAGGGCGGTTCAGAAGGAGCGAGCGAGGACAAAGCAAACGGTGAGTACTAGCTTACCAGGGGTGGGCACGTCGTTCACGCCGATGGATGGGCGAGAGGAGCCCGGCCGACCCTGAAAGGCTTATCCCTCGAGGGCCTCAAGGGATTTTCCCAGTCCGTGGGGAGCTGGCGAGCGAGGGGTTTGCGGAGGCGGGCGGTCCAGACCTGGGGAACTAGCGACCCTCTCAGGCGACAAGGGAGGGGGGCGATCCTCTCCCCCGTTCCCCACCTCTTCACAAGAAATTGCCTTCAAGACAAAAGATCAGAGGTGCAGCGATAAACCGAAGAAGGTCACGTACCCCAGGAACAACCTCAACACCCGCCGCCGAGCTGGATCCCGAACGGTCGCCCGCCGGAGACCGCCTAACAATCTTTCCCTTCGCCGGCCTAAAGAGAGGGCCGGGAGACCCACGTGCTAGCCAAGGGGCGGCCTCAAGGGCCTCCTACCGAGTCTTCTGGCCCGCTGCCGCCAGGCGAGCTCGCACCTCATCGCTGACCGGCATCGAGAAACAGTAGTCTGTTCAAGAAAGATGAGGGGATCTGGGGAGCCCCCCTGGGCTCAGCGGTATATTTATAGCCGGACAGTTGGGCCCCACCAGAAGATTCCCTGCCAGCTCAGCACGGTACTCGCCGAACACGCGGGTTGGATGATTCTTTCTAAGCTTGCATCAAGCTCAAAAAGAGCGGGGTTTGTGTACAATCCCGTGTCCGGCGAGCGGGTCCTGCCAGGGAAGTCGAACATACCTAGCCCCGCGACCCTCACCCAAGCGGCGAACAGATATACGGCAGGAGGGCTGGCCCGCTCCCGCCCATTTCAGGCGAGCGAGCCGGGCGAGGCGAGCAGGTCGCGCAGAGAATCACTGACCAAAGCGGACGGGTTCGGCGACCCGCGGCTAGCGAGCCGATTGGGGGGTCGTAATGGTCGCCTGCCAGCCCCTACACGCGACCTGGTTGCCTACCCGCCCCGGCAGAAGACAGGCAGGTCGCGGCGGTCTGGCTCGCGCTCGCCCAGGAAGAATAGTCGGACCGCTGGAGCCAGGTTGTGGCCGCTGAAGCCAGGTAGCGCCCGCCTCCCGCGGAGGGGGATTGGAGGCGAGCTGACTCCCCAGGGGTGTGAATAGCCCCTCAGAACGGCGGAGCCACACTGTTGGCAGACCAGGTTGGACCGCGCATAGCTACTTAGGACAGCGGAGTTTGGTTATTGGCAGACCCAACCAGGGGCTTTTTGGTATTTTCAGGTCAGTTCTTCTGGTTATTGGCAGTTCAGTCTCCAAAAAAGCTATAAATAAGACCCAAGGGGTACCTCAGAGGGCACGCTTTGAGTGCCTCCTTACTCTCGTTTTCAAGTGCTCTCTGAGGGTACCTTAGCTCGGCTTCTGGCTAAGGAGGGGAAGCGGTCAGAGATCTTCCGGGTTTGTGGTGGGACCTCCCTGCCGAGCCCTTGGGTCTGTTCCTTCTTGTCTTCTTCGTTGTTTTTCTTGCAGGAGCAAAGTAGGCGCGAGACCACCCCTTCCCCAAGGGTCGAATTCCACAAGAGGCCGGGTTCCGGTTTCAACAGTTATTATTATCAATAATAGAACATGAAGTAGAATTAAAATGTACCTGATAACCTTCATCACATAATTTATTTATGGATATAAGGTTATGTTTGAGTCCTCTTACATAAGTTACTTTCTTGAAAGTCACTGATCCAACCTTCACTATCCCATATCCTTCTGATTGACCACTGTTGGAATCTCCAAAAATCACCTTTGGTCCTAGCTTGGGCTTGTAATTGGATAGGTTGCCCTTGCTGCCTGTCATGTGTTTGGATAAACCAATGTCCAAGTACCATGTCTGACTCACCCTTGGACAGCTCTTCACCTGTACCTGCAAAGAAAAACAAAATTCAATTGTTCTTGACCCAGGTTACCTTAGGTCCTTTATTTGGCTGAAAAGAGAAACTGGATATAACTGATAATGCAGGTTGTGATTTATACCCTAAGGGGTGGTATCTCCTAGGTGGAATAATCCAATCAGCTAGTGGATTAAATGTCTTATTAGCTTGTTTAAAGTTACTGTAAGAGATATAGTTTAAGTTTGGTCTTTCTGGGTTCGACGAATTGTTGTAAGTTCGCCGACCAGAGTTCGATGAATAGGGCTGAGATCGTCGATCTCTGCTTAGAGAATGACAGTAGTCATTTTCTGTGTCCCAAGTTTGTCGACCTCTGCTCGATGAACCATATACAGTTCGTCGATCGCAGTTAGACGAATTATTATATCTGAAGTTTGCGTTCAGCGTTCGTCGATCTGGGTTCGACAAACTGGCCACATTTCATCGATCTGAGTTCGACGAATGCTGCTGAACTTTGTTTTTATTAACTGTTTTCTGTTTTCTGTTTCTCTTGTCTAGGGGTTTTGAGTTGTTTTCTGACATAGGTTTGTCTATTAATTTTTCTTTTCCTTTGGCAGAGATAAACTTGATGGGGGTTGTAAGAATATTTTTCTTTATTATGGGGGGCAAACTTGATGAAGCACCCAAGCCCAGCTTGCCATTTAATCTGGCATTCACTGTGCTTGTAATGTCCATCAGCTTGAGGCTTCTCCCATTGAGAGATTGCTCAAGTTGTTTGGCCTCACATAATTTAGATTTTAATTTAATTATTTGTTCATTAGCTAAGGTTAGTTGGTCTGTTAGCTTTATGTTTTCTGAGTTGACAGATTCAAGACTCTCTAATCTTTCTCTAAGAGTTTTTATTTCCTTTTCTAAATTGATTAGGTCTATGCACATAGATTTGAATTCAGCTTTAAATAAATCAGAACTAAAGTCAAAGCTAGAGATAACCTGATCTGCCTCTGAGTCTAAGGTAGCTTCATTTTCAGATTCTTCTTCTGATCCAGAATTGCTCCTAGAGGCATCAATTGCCATTAGGCACACCTCCTTGGATCTTGCTTCTTCCTCCTCTTCACTTGAACTGGAGGAAGATGTTTCTTCTTCAGTGTCACTCCAAGTCTCAGCAACAAATCCCTTGTCTTTCTTTTTATATTTGCTGGAGGACGGTCTACTGTTGTGCTTTCTCCTGGAGTCTCTTTCTTTACTCTTGTCCTTTTTCTGGTTTTCTGGACATTCTGAGATGTAGTGTCAAGGCTTTCTGCACCCAAAACACACAACCTCCTTGGTTGGTGTCTTGTCATACTTGGGCTTATCATCCTATCTGGATGATTTCCTTCTGAAATCCTTCCTTGCCATCTTGTAGAACCTTTTGGCAAAGAGACTCATAAGCTCTTCATTGGAAGTTGATGTCTCACTTTCTTCAGATGCTTTGAAGGCTATGCTGTGCTCCTTTCTAACTAGAGTTGTTGCCTTCTGTTCTGCTGCTTCTCTTGATTTTATCAGCTGCTCATAGGATTTTAATTTGCCTAGTAGAGACTCAGTTGATATCTCATTGAGGCTTCTAGCTTCCTTGATTGGTCAGATTCTAGAATCCCAAGAGTTAGTGAAACATATCAGAATCTTATCATTCACCTCTGTCAAGGTGATGTCCTTATCCAGGGTTTTGAGCTCATTGATGATTGAACTCAATCTATTATACATGTCAGCCACTGATTCTGTCTCATCCTTTTTGAAGTTCTTATATAGGGAAATGAGATTGGATCTTCTGTCCTTTCTTTCATCTGCAGAGCCAGCTACCATTTGGTTAAGGGAATCCCAAATGGCTTTAGCTGAGGTGCACTCAGCCACCTTCTGGAATATGTCATCTGACATAGTCTGGGCTAAGATATTCTTTGCCTTAGCATCTGCCATCTTGGCTTTCTTGTATGCATCATTGTTTTCTGGAGGAGGCACTGCAGTCATGTTGGTAGAAGTGCTGGTAGAAGCTGTAGGTGCTGGAGGTACACCTATCAAAATAACAAAAAAATATCCTCATCAATAGAATTCATGTATAGCTTGATTCTTGCCTTCCAGATGACAAACTTGTTGAGGTTGCACACTGGAGGTCTGATGCTTGCATAGTCTTTGTTTTGGACCATGTCTGTGAAGAGTTAAATCTAATAACAAAAGCAAACAAACAAATCTAACTAGAGGGATCTTTGTGGTTCAGGTGTTAGCCTGTGCAACCACTAAGGTGTGGTATTTTAACCAACCTCTCTCTGATACCAATTGAAAGTGCAGGTTATATCTGAAATACTCTAGAGGGGGGGGGGGGTGAATAGAGTATTGTGCTCACTACAAATTTTTACAACTTTTGTTGTAAGCCTAGGTGAACAAGTCAACAAATAAAATAAATCAGCACAACAAACTAACTAATCACAGAACAACATAGCCAAAACACAAAGAAAAGGGCAACTAGACGACACAAGAAATTTTTATAGTGGTTCCCCAACCTGGGTACATCCACTCTTCTACCACCCTAGTAGGAATCCACTTAGGTTTTTGATCAGGTGCCTGACACCAATGAGCTTTTGTTCAGGTGCTCAAAAACCAAAACCTCAAGTCTTTTGGAAGGAGACTTGCAACCAGAATAATTTTGAAGGGAACTAAACCCTGTACAAGAATTAGAAATAAAGAGATGGTGTCTTCTCTTTCACAAAACGGCTGAGAAGACTTATGGATTGATTGTAGCAGATCTTGCTCCCCCCGAGATCTTGAATTAATCAGGAATGCTGGAGCACTGCTTCAGGGTGATAGGTCTTCAAAGACCTAGAATGTCTAGACCAGAATTTGTTTCAGGAACTCCTTTGACAGATTGAAATTTGTTGTCCTTTGAAGTAGTCCTATAGAGTTGAAGGAAGAAGACTCTTGATAATGATTGGTTGTTCTTCTTCTTCTTGAAACTGTTCTCTGGTCAGGCTGATTGCAGTAGAACTTTTGATTTCAGTATGATTGTTCTTCTGTGCAATCTGAGAGTGTCTGTCTGATTGTCTATCTGTATCACTGTATTGCTTGCTGTATGTCTGTAACTCTGTAACTGACTGTATTGATTCTTTCTTTTCTTGTCAATATCTTTTTGACTGACTGAGAACATTCAAAATTCGAATGTTGAGCAGTAATTGCAGTCGGCCTTGGAAGGAAGCGACAATCAATGATTTCCCCAACTGTCCCATGGAAAAACGGCATGTAATCATCCATAGTCAATGCGCGTTCTAATGGTAACATTCCAAGAAGATCTGGCATTAATAACTCTGGAATCATTGCCAAGAAATGGGATGGGAAACCTGAAGAAGACCTAGTCTGGATTCGTCGAACGAAGAACGCAATTCATCGAGCTGAGTTTGAGTTCGTCGAGCTGAGCTGGAGTTCGTCGAGCTGACCTGAAGTTCGTCGACCAGACAATCTTCATTAGTCGAACAAATAATCTTCATTCGTCAAGCTGAGATTCATCATTCATCGACCTGAGAAGGTGAGAACTTGAGGTCCAAGTTCGTCAAGCTCAGAATCTAATTCGTCGACCAAATCTTGAAGCTGGACTTAGAAAAATTCTGGAGTTATCCTGAATTTGGCTTGATGAAGAACCTCAACATTCATCGAACAGAGAACAAGGATCGTCGAGCTCAGCACTAAGAATTGTCTCACGATCGTCGAGCGCAGAACACTTTTCGTCGAGCTGAGTTCGACGAACGTCGAACTCACTTCACTTAATCTTGAAAAATTCTAAGTCTGGAGTCTCTGAAGGTCTTGTTGATAGCTGGTCCATCTGAAATTGAACCTAAGGACTTGGCCTAGACTCTAGGACACAAACTTGACCGTGGCTATACAGGTTGGGTCACATCCTAAGTCAGTGAACCTAGCCCAAATCAATTAGGGATCCAACAGAGTGAGTTGGGAAATGATTGTGAGGAGACCTCGGAGGCTGTTTGTGAAAAGGATCTTTCTCTGATATGAGCTTGGAGACGAAGCTTGGGTTGCTTTTTTCGCCTCGGATGTATGAGTTGGCTAAGGCAATCAACTCTTGGTATGTTCTTGGCACACGGACATTGGCTTCAAACTTAAGAGGCCCTTCACGAAGACCGTGAATAAGAGCTACTCTGTACATTTCTTGATCAGCAATCTCGGTGTCCAAAATCTCTCTTTGGAATCGATCAACAAACTGAGACCAAGTTTCATCGCTGCATTGCTTGATCTCAAAGAGGGCTTCAGGATTGCCCTTTCTCTTGGTGGAGGTAGAGAATCTGAGCAAGAACTCCCTTCGTAGATCAGCAAAGGAAGTGATGGAGTGAGGACGAAGGCCATAAAACCAGTCCCTCACTTGCCTATCAAAAGTAGTGACGAGGAGCTTGCATTTTGTTGCATCTGAAAGGGTGTTGAGAGCAACGGCTGACTCAAAAGCTTGAAGGTGCTTCACCAGATCAGTCTCTCTAGTGTAGATTGGCAGTCGAGGCTCTCTGAAGTTTGCTGGAGTTGGTTCGTGACGAATATTCTCTATGAATGGTGAAGGTTATTCTTGTTCTCCTACAACATAAGGAAAGAAGGGGGCATAAGCTGCAGCTGAAAAATAAGCAGGAGGATAAAAATTAAAAGTTGCTGCAGGAGGAGCAAATGCAGGAGCTGTAGGGTAAGGGTGACTTCCCTGAAAGTTGAGAAATCTAGCAGGACTTCCCCAGGCTGCTTCCCGGAAGAAGTTTTGGCGAGCAGCAAACTCTTCATCTTGAGGTCGCAGGGGGGATGCAGGCCCTTGTGGGAAGGTTGCTGTGTAAGGAGGATAGACCGGCGGGCAAGCTGGAGGACAAGCTTGCTGATGATCCAATGTTGGTGTTGGGTTGATTGGAGCAGCTGGAGCAACCGGAGCTGTTGCTGGTTGAGAGTCTAGTCGCTGCATGATCGTAGCGAGCATTTGGTTGATTGCTTGGAACTGCTGAGCATTCTCACGGCGCGATTGCTCAAAGGCCTCCCAGAGAGGATCATCTCTGGGACTTGACTGAGCAAGGTTCTCGGCTGAATGACGATCTGACATGGTTAACTGTCGCTGTTCACCGCCTGTTCGGATTTGAAGGTTGCGTGTTAACTGTTGATGCGCGAAAACAACACCGGGCAGTTAACACGGAGGGAGGTGTGTTCGATCTCACAAGCTAGGAGAGGAAGAGGATGAAGGTTGCGGGGGAAGAGGAATGAAGGAAGCTTCTAAGTGCTCGAGAGTGGAGCAAACACTTGTCAAGGAGGTTGCAGAGATAGAGGAGAGGGTAATGAGAGCAGCCGGGAAGGCTGATGAGAGGAGGAGGTTGATCAGGAGCTGTCGAGCAGACGGTTACTATGATGGTTGTGCTTGCAGGTTGGTTGCCGAGGGGGCTGAGCTGAGCTAGGAAGAAGAAGAGAGAGAGGGGCCCGCTAGCAGCGGCAACAGCAAACTTCGCCCGCCGCGACTTAAACGCCACTCTTGCGACGGGCTTTCCTTTATTTAATAGCAAGAGTTACAACTTGCTAATACACCTTTACAACAAAGCAATAAAGGGTACAAGAAGGAAGCTGGCGGCTAAGGAAGAAGAATGCCAGAGGAGGCCGCATGGACTGGAGAATGAAGTGGCTGGCAGGCCGCGCGACTAAAGGCGCAGAGACGGGTGCGGTCTGAGAAACGGAGTCTGCAGGAGAAGGGCTTGCTGGCTGACTTTAAGCATGATCACCTTGGCGATGATCCCCCATGAGAGGCATGGGGGGATATTTATAGGCCCGAGGAGGTAACGGCTTGCGGTGACGTTACCCCCGGTGAGATGTTAACTTGAGCGAGAAGGAGAAAGAGTCTGCCGAGCCCGCCATAGGCCGCGCGGACTGGGGCTTGGTACTGAAGCCGTAGCTGCTGTCAGCAAAATGGGAGACTCAGTGGCGGACTGCGATGTGGGTTCGAGGAGTCTGTCACTGCTGAGCTGGGACTGTCCGCCTACTGCTGGGGTGGCGGATGATGGAGGACAAGCTATGGACTGCACGAAGAATCTGCTGAGTCCGCCGCTGCTGAACTGAGCGAGCTGTAAGGGGTGCGAGCAGGAGAGTGCCCGCCAAGTCCGGTGAGTCCGCGGCTGCTGCAAGGTCGAGTCCGCTTACGTTGGAGATGGAGAGCCTGGCTGTTGAGGCTGTTGGGGTTCACCAATGAAGGCGGACTGGAAGTCTTGATTGCACTTCGAGTCCGCCCAGCTCGCGAGAAACTTGGACGTTGCTACTGGTCTTGGCGGGTAGCCGGCTGGAATCCGCGCTCTATAGGCGGGCTGGAGGAGTCGGCTGCCCGTGTTTCTGGGTGAAGGGATATGCGACCTTTTGCCGGCCTGGTCAGATAGGTAGGTAGTTGAGTCCGATAGAAAGAGACCTGCGGATACAACCTTGCGGTTAGGCTGAAAAAGGGGGCGACCTGTAGAGGCGGACTGCGGAAGCAGTCTGTGGGCCCTGCCGACCAAGGGAAGACACGCGGCCTGGTCGGTCAGACCGCTGAGACCGCACAAGCCGCGCGGCCTGAGCGGACAGAGAATTCTGTCCGCCTTCCCTAGGGCATCACAGCCTACAGGAGGAACCCGGGGCAGGTCGTGACGAGCGAGCTGGCCGGCTTGGGAAGGATCACCGATTTCGGGGTTAACAATATTTACTTCTAACTCTTTTCTTGTAGAGATCAGTAGATACTTGCAAGTTTCTTTCAGGTACTTGCAACCTACTTTCATACATCATATCTGCTTCTAACTCTTTTCTTGCAGAGATCAGTAGATACTTGCAATATCCTTTCTGGTACTTGCAACCTACTTTCATACACCATATCTGCTTCTAACTCTTTTCTTGTAAAGATCAGCAGATACTTGCAAGATACTTTCATGTACTTGAAAGATCTTTTCAGGTACTTGCAACCTACTTTCATATAACATATCTGCTTCTAACTCTTTTCTTGCAGAGATCAGCAGATACTTGCAAGTTCCTTTCAGGTACTTGCAACCTACTTTCATACTTCATGTCTGCTTCTAACTCTTTTCTTGCAGAGATCAACAGATACTTGCAAGTTCCTTTCAGGTACTTGCAACCAACTTTCATACATCATATCTGCTTCTAACTCTTTTCTTGCAGAGATCAACAGATACTTGCAAGTTCCTTTCAGGTACTTGTAAGTTCCTTTCAGGTACTTGCAACCTAATTTCATACATCATATCTACTTCTAACTCTTTTTTTATAGAGATTAGCAGATACTTGCATGATTCTTTCTGGTACTTGCAACCTACTTTCATACATCATATCTGCTTCTAACTCTTTTCTTACAGAGATCAGCAGATACTTGCAAGATCCTTTCAGGTACTTACAACCTACTTTCATACATCATATTTGCTTCTGATGAGTACGATTATGATAGGCTTTTTACCATCATAATTGTAATCATGTCTACTATTTCTTGCCCCTTTTTGTGTTGATTTCATGATAATAATAAAGAAATTGTCGTATCATAGATAGAAGAGCGCATTTAGAAGTCTTTGGCAGTCCTTGTAATAAACTATTTACTGAGTCTTTCATTTTTCTATTGGAGGTAATGCCAACCAATGGACCTAAAAGTCTCGGAGCAAACAAAGGAGTTCACGGAGTCTACATGGCTGATGACAGGACGAAAATTTTGTTCACACAGCCTGACACACGGCCGTGTGCCTACCCGTGTCCTATGCACCTGGAGCTGAAGAATTTGGGGCGCAGGAGATGGAACATCACACGGGTATGGCACACGCCCGTGTGCCTACCTGTGCCATCTTTGAACACGATTGCCGATCAACCCGTGTCTGAGGAACATGGCCGAACACACGGCCGTGTCCATACCCGTGTCATCTGACACGACCCACTACTAGACACGCCTAATTGTGGGGAACCGCCTAGGAACCGTCCACATGGCCTGACACACGGCCATGTTGGAACCCGTGTCCTACCTGTTTGCAATGGGACTATAAATTTCCTGTAGAAAAAATTGTTTAAGACTTTTGGATCATTTCTGGATTGGAGAACTGCTGGAGGCCGAAGGGGAGCATCCAAGACAAGGAGGATTGAAGGGTATTTCATATGTATTTTTACTTAATCATTAACCCCTATTTATCCTTCCTTTCTCTTGATGATCCATCTTCAATTTTCGTTTTAATTTGCATGAACCTCTATTTGAACATTCTAGTAATCATATATCACTTTGTTTATGTTAAAATTATGGTATTTTATTTGTGTTTATGCTTGCAAACAAAGAGCTTAATCTTCCTTATGATCTACTTTTTAGCTTTACACAATTTGCAATTGGCTAGATTGAGAAATTGGTTCTTTGCAATAATATTTGTATGTTCATATTGTGATGTTAATTCTCTTTGTAATTCAAACTCTATGATCGAGAGATATTTTGTTTGTAAAATTAGAACACGAGTAAAAGGATTCATGGTAATTTAGAGATAAAATTCATGAATTTATGTAGTAATAAGGGTACTTTACTAAATGCGAACTTGAGTGTTGTAAATTGTTCGAGAGAAAATTTACTATCTTAGGTTTAGATTTGGAATTGCTCGAGAGAGAATTTTGATGAATATTTAACCTTTACATTGCACAAATTTAACAGTCTTTTCATGTCATGATCACTTAGAATTGAACTAATAAATGAATTTGTTCATGTAATTGTTTAAAAGCTTCATGTCTTTTATCGTTTTTACTTCTCCAATACTGAATCATCCAAATGGTCATAATTAGGTTAATGTAGTTTAAGTATCACTTTTGTTTAGAGGTATGATAATAAAGGGAGGGTGAGTACGAGTAGTTGAAACGACCCTGTGGAATATGACACGAGATGTAGATTTCTCCTATATTATGATTGATAGGTGCACTTGCCTGAATACTAATTCAATCTAGTTTAAACCCATCTATATAGTTGCATTAGAATGTAGAATGAAATCACATTGAGTTATTACTTATTAGCAAGAAAAATCATCAAGTTTTTGGCGCCGTTGTCGGGGATCGTTTTCAATATTTTGAAATCCTAATCTTTATCAATCTACCAATTTTCATTTATATAGTTGTAAATTAGTATTTGAATAATTATATTGCATAATATTTTTTTTTTGTAGTCTGTTAGTCTATGACCAGGGGCAGAAATTCTGGGCTAGTATCATTTCATCCTGACCCAGAACGAATTCTCCATAACACTAACCTAAGAGACGTGGGGATTAACACCACAGATATTTCAAACGGACTATCAGAAGAGGAGACAGTAAACCAAGGATAGAATCATCTTGAAAACCTAGATACCATGGCCAACCAAAATGAGCAAACCATGTCTGACTTTGCTAGACCTAATCTCCAAGGAACCAGGTCGAGCATCGTTAGACCACCGATAGCTACCAATAACTTTGAATTGAAGCCTAGTGTGATACAAATGGTTCAACAGTATGTCCAGTATGATGGCTTGCAAGATAAGGATCCTAACACCCACTTGGCCGGATTCTTAGAGATATGTGACACATTTAAAATCAATGGTGTTTCCAACGACGCCATTCAATTGAGATTGTTTCCATTTTTTTAAGGCATAAGACGAAGCAGTGGTTGAATTCACTACCTAGAGGGTCGATCACTACTTGGGACATGATGGTTGAGAAGTTTCTGATGAAGTATTTTCCACCTGCGAAGACTGTGAAGTTAAGGAATAACATCTCTATGTACATTCAATTGGAGTCTGAATCGTTGTACGACACATGGGAACGATTCAAGGAGTTGTTAAGGAGATGTCCCCACCATGCTCTACCTTCATGGATTCAGATTTAGACCTTCTACAATGGTCTAAATCCGGCCACTAAACAAATGATTGATGCGGCTAGTGGAGGAACTTTGAACAACAAGACACCTGAAGCGGCTCAGCAGTTGATAGAGGACATGGCAATGAACAATTACCAATGGACTACAGTAAGACAAAAGCCTAGCAAGCCCGCAGGAATTTATGAAGTAGATGCCGTCACCGCCTTAGCTATTCAAGTGGAGAAGCTTCACCAAAAGATGGACAACTTTGCCTTAGCATCACCTTCCATGACACCTCAACAATGGGACCCTTCATGCAGTGGAATGCCTGGTTGTGAACCGCAAGTTCAAGAGCATGTTGACTATATGGGTAACAATATTAGACCACCTTTCAATCAAGCCAACAACCCATATAGTTCTACATATAATCCTGGATGGATAAACCACTCCAATTTCTCTTGGGGAGGACAAGGAAATCAAGGGAAGCAACCCATGTTTGGACAACAACCACAGTTGGAACCAAGAAAGCCTACATTGGAAGATGTGCTTACCAAGTTCATGCAAACTACCGATGTAGCCTTCCGGAATCAAGAGGGTTCAATTCGGAACTTGGAGAATCAGATTGGTCAGCTTGCAAGGATGGTTTCTGAAAGGCAGCAAGGAACACTTCCAGGGAATACAGAGATAAATCCAAGGGAGCATGCAAAAGCCATTCAATTGAGGAGAGGAAAGGAGTTACATGACCCAAGGCCTGCAAAGGAAGCACCCCAAATGGAGTCTAGCGGCGAAGGACCAAGCGAGATGAATGTACAACCGATGGACTACCAACCAGCATTACCATACCCAGCAAAGCTTAACAAGGAGCGCATGGATGCGCAGTATAGTAAATTTTTATCTATGTTTAAGCAATTACATGTTAACTTACCTTTTTCTGAAATTATTCAAATGCCTAAATATGCAAAATTTCTTAAGGATTTGATTTCTAATAAAAAGAAAATAGAAGAATTATCATTAGTAACATTAAGTGAAGAATGTTCTGCTATTTTGCAAAATAAATTACCACAAAAACTTAAGGATCCCGGTTCATTTTCAATTCCATGCTTAATCGGTGATTTACAAGTAAATAAGGCTTTAGCAGATCTAGGAGCAAGTATAAATTTAATGCCTTATAAACAATATCTGAAACTAGGCCTAGGAGAACTTAGCCCAACAAGAATGAGTATTCAATTAGCAGATCGATCGGTTAAGTATCCTAGAGGAATAGTAGAAGATGTATTAGTTAAGGTAGATAAATTTATATTTCCTGCTGATTTTGTTATTTTAGATATGGATGAAAATATCGAAGTACCACTCATACTAGGTCGTCCATTTCTAGCTACATCTAGAGCACTTATTGATGTTTTTGACGGTAAATTAGTATTACGAGTAGGAGAAGATGAAGTCACTTTTCAAATTGGCAATACTATGAAACAATCCGTAGATAACGATGATTATTGCTATTTTTCTCATGGTATTGATGACTTTATGTCTTCTATAAATTCTAATTTTTATTATAAAGATCCTTTAGAAATTTGCATAACTAACAACTATCTAAAAGATGAGAAAAATAATGACATTATTGAACATTTATTTTTTCTAGAAAATTGTGTTGCTATGAATAGAACAATGGAATATAGTTTAATTACTGAAGGAGATCATGAAGCTCTTAAGAATAATACTAAGGATCCACCAATAGTAGAATTAAAAAAAATTATCGGATCATCTTGAGTATGCATTCTTAGGAACAAATTCTTCGTACCCAGTTATCATGTCTTCAAATCTTTCTAATATTGAAAAAGATAAATTAATAACTGTATTGAAGAAATGTAAAGGTGCAATAGCGTGGCAAATATCTGATATAAAGGGTATTAATCCTAGTTTTTGCACTTATAAAATCCTTTTGGAAGAAAACTATAAGTCATCTATTCAACCGCAACGTAGGCTAAATCCTAATATGAAAGAGGTAGTTAAGGCTGAGATTGTGAAGTTATTAGATGCTGGTATTATATATCCTATTTCAGATAGTTCATGGGTTAGTCCTGTCCAAGTAGTTCCTAAGAAGGGTGGCCTGACTGTGGTAGCAAATGATAGAAATTAATTCATTCCAACGCGAATGGTAACAGGTTGGCGTGTCTGTATATACTATAAGAAATTAAACGATGCCACTAGGAAAGACCATTTCCCTCTTCCTTTCATTGACCAGATATTAGAACGTTTATCCGGACATTCTTATTATTGTTTTCTAGATGGACTTTCTGGATACTTTCAAATTCCTATAGCACTAGAAGACCAAGAGAAAACAACATTTACTTGCCCATTTGGTACCTTTGCCTATAGACGTATGCCTTTCGGGTTATGTAATGCACCCGCGACATTTCAAAGGTGCATGCTAGCCATCTTTAACGAGTATGTTGAAGATATTATGGAAGTGTTCATGGATGATTTTTCTATTTTTGGCGACTCCTTTGAGTTGTGTTTGAATAATTTAGAGAAAGTTCTTAGGAGGTGTGAGGAGACGAACCTAGCGCTTAGTTGGTAGAAGTGCCATTTCATGGTACAAGAAGGGTTAGTACTTGGCCATAAAATCTCAAGCCAAGGAATTCAAGTAGATAGAGCAAAAATAGAGACCATAGAAAAATTACCACCACCAACCTCCGTAAAGGCAGTGAGAAGTTTCTTAGGACACGCGGGATTTTACCGCCGGTTTATTAAAGACTTCTCTAAAATAGCTAAACCACTTACAAGGCTTTTAGAAAAAGACACACCTTTTATTTTAGAAGAAGAGTGTTTACATGCCTTTGAGTTCTTAAAAGAAAAATTAATTAATTCTCCTATTATGATCGCACCTGATTTTAGTCAACCATTTGAGATCATGTGTGACGCTAGTAGTTTTGCGGTAGGGGCTGTTTTAGGACAACGCCAAAACAAACATTTTCACCCAATATATTATGCTAGTAAAACACTTAATAATGCACAGGAGAATTATACAACTACTGAAAAAGAACTCCTAGCAGTGGTATTCGCCTTTGATAAATTTAGACCATATTTAACATTGTCCAAAGTGGTAGTTTATACGGATCACTCTGCACTTAGATATTTGCTAGCCAAAGCGGAAGCAAAGCCTCGTTTAATCCGTTGGGTTCTTCTATTGCAAGAATTTGATCTAGAAATTAGGGATAAACGAGGAGCGGAAAACTTAGCGGCAGATCATCTTTCACGTTTAGAAAACCCACTACGATCAATGTTAGATGAATCTGAAATTTCTGATACATTTCCCGAGGAATCACTATTTGCCATATCTACCAATATACATCTAGACTATCCATGGTTTGCAGATTATGCAAACTATCTTGTGGCTAAGGTCCTTCCAAAAGACTTTTCATATCAGCAGAAAAAGAAATTTTTCTCTGATTTGAAATATTACTTCTGGGAGGACCCCTTTCTTTTTCGGATATGTGCAGATTCTGTTATAAGAAGGTGTGTATCAGTGGAGGAAGGTTGGAAGATTTTGGAGCAGTGTCATTCAGGTCCTGCTGGTGGTCACTATGGAGCAAATCGCTCGGCTAAAAAGGTTCTTGATTCCGGTTTTTATTGGCCCCTTCTATTCAGGGATGCCCAAAGGTACGTGCTTTCATGTGATTCTTGCCAAAAAGCAGGAAATATTTCTAAATTACATGAAATGCCGCAAAAATTTATCCTTGAATGCGAAATATTTGATGTGTGGGGTATAGATTTTATGGGACCATTCCCAGTTTCTTTTGGGAATAAATATATTTTGGTAGCTGTACATTATGTATCAAGGTGGGTTGAAGCACAAGCTTTGCCTATTAATGATAGTAGGGTTGTAATTAGATTTTTGAAATCCTTATTCGCACGATTTGGCACACCACGTGCACTTATTAGCGATAGGGGTTCACACTTTTGTAATCTACAACTAGACAAAGTATTAGAAAAATATGGAGTTACACATAGGATAGCCACTCTGTATCATCCTCAAACTAGTGGGCAAGTTGAAGTTTCCAATAGAGAGCTTAAGAGGATCCTAGAAAAATCTATAGAAGGGAATATGAAGCACTGGTCTAGGAAACTTAACGACTGTTTATAGGCTTATAGGACCGCCTACAAAACACCTATAGGTACCACCCATTTTAGATTAGTCTACGGTAAATCTTGCCACCTACCTATAGAATTAGAACACAAGTCATATTGGGCAATACGCTCCTTAAATTTTGACACTAGTTCTATAGGAGAGAAGCGTAAACTTCAACTTAATGAATTAGATGAGTGGAGAACTATGGCCTATGAGAACTCCCGGATTTATAAGGAGAAAACCAAGCTATTTCATGACCGTCACCTTCGCAAACCCAAGTTATTCCAAAAAGGTGACCAAGTCCTCCTCTATAATTCCAGATTACGTTTATTCCCAGGAAAATTAAGGTCTAAGTGGTCCGGACCCTTTAAGGTTAAAGAAGTCTTTCCCTACGGTACCGTCGAGTTAACTCACCCTGAGAAGGGAGATTTTAAGGTTAATGGTCACCGACTTAATCCTTATTATGGTGAAATCCCTATGGACTTCGCTCGTCTAGAGACCTGCCTCCGTCTAGATTAGTTTCATATTAAACTATAGTAAGTTTCTTAATATCTCTATTTTAGTATAAATCAAGTAGTTGTAATGAAAAATTTAATGAAAAAAAAATTATAATGAAATAAATTTTCCAGCAAAATTTTAATGAAAAAAAAAACATTTCTGTAAAAATTAAAAGAGAAATGCAAAACTGGAGGGCACACGGGTTACCACACGCCCGTGTGTGTAGCCGTGTACACGACACATGCATAGGCCCAGCCGTGTGATTTAATTCCAAAAAAACGAGTTTCTTCCCGAGAACAACACAGGTGGACGCCCACCCGTGTGGCTAGCTGTGTTGTTCGTCGAGACATCTAACACGGGCGTGCTGGATTACACACGGCCGTGTCACCTACCTACCCGTGTTGTTACACCGTGCCAGCTGAGACACGGGTCAACACACGGCCGTGTCGTCGCCCGTGTCGACCTGACGCGCTGTCCCCAGCCAGTTTGACCACACGGACCGAGGCACCCCGTGTTCCACGAGGCCTCGAATTCACCAACACGGGTGCACACACACGGCCGTGTGCGCACCCGTGTTCAATTTTTTTTAACACGGATCGACGCACCCCGTGTTCCACGAGGCTGCCGATTCCCTAGCACAGGTTCACACACGCCCGTGTGTGAACCCGTGTGCAACCTCTTTAAATAGGCCCGTGTGGATTTCCTTCTTTGCTCATTCCAAAGCTTCTCCCATCACAGATCTACCCGTGGCCTGATCCTCAAGGCACCATATTTTTTCCAATTCTCTTCCCCTTCACTCGTATTTTTCCCTTTTATATCATGTCTTCCGAAAGAAGTCAAGGCGGTCGCCGTCGCCGACCGGAGCTACAAGTCTCAACGGAGAGGCGGGATGCCGTTGCTCCGCTAATATTCACCGATGCATCACACACCGCCCGCTTCAACAGCTTGCAATCAAAAAAATTTCAAGATATCCGTATAATTGATTGGAGCGTGCTTGAAGAGATAAACTTAGCTGGAGATATCAGAGGATTAATTTCTGTAATGGGGTGGGATCAATTTTTCGCCATAGAGGAGTTAGGATTTAGGGAACTCACTTTAGAGTTCCTGTCTTCGTTTTATTTCAACTTTCGCCCTAACTTCATCGATGCGCCGCACGCTCCCGAGGGGATAGTTTCATTTCGAGTGGGTGGCATATTTTATACACTCACCATGCTCCAGTTCACCCAGTATTTAGGGGTGTATGAGGAGTCATTCCTTTTTAGTGCTGCCTACCCCGAGCTCCACTTTGAACTCCCCAATCGCGATATGGCCGACGGTATCTGGCGCCAGATTTCTTTTGACACTGGCGCCTACGAGGCCAAGCGATCTAAGGCCTCTAAATTGATTTATCCTGCCCTCCATTACATCCACCATCTCCTTAGCCACACGTTGAGCGGCCGGGGCAAAAGCTCCGGAGTGGTCAGTAGACAGGACCTGTTATACCTCTACAGCATGACTTCACGTTATCCTCTACATCTCGG
Organism: Platanthera guangdongensis; assembly: GCA_039583875.1. NCBI lineage: Eukaryota > Viridiplantae > Streptophyta > Magnoliopsida > Asparagales > Orchidaceae > Platanthera > Platanthera guangdongensis. The sequence goes on from CM077153.1 coordinate 106,025,284, forward strand.
TTATCTTCTATCCCAGTTCATTCTCCATCAGGCTGACACCCCCGTATAGGGTCTATTTGTGTAGCACCCTACATTACTCGCCTCGTGAAGAATATGGGCATCTTTTCAGCCCTCCCCCAGATGACAGTGGTCGCAAAGACCGTGCCTATCACGATGGCTAGTCTTCGCTCCCTCCGCCTCGTAATCGCCCGTCAGGGCAGGGGAGGGGTCATATATTCTATTGCATGATGTGGACTGCATGTACAGGATGATAGTGATGATGAGGTAGATCCTGACCTCGATGTGCCATTGGTACCTCCGCCCCACTCCACCTACGCTCATGGTGAGTCATCTACTGCACCTCCTCCACCTCATTCACGGTACTCGCACGAGTTTCGATAGCTTTTCGAGACAGAGCTCTTGCCGCGCCTACAACACATTGAGGAGTCGCAGCAGCGGACCGAGGACCTCCTCATCCAGATTAGAGATCACCTTGGGATCACTCCTCGCCAGCCATCAGCTCCAGCCCCGCCTTCCTTCCCAGACGATGCGACCGACCACCCTGCTTACTTTTGATATGTATCGATGTAGTGTTATCTTTATGTATCGTATCTTGTATTCTTTTTCATATCAGTGTATTCAGTTCTGTCAGCTATTATTTATCACTGCATTTCATCACAGCTCCTGTTTCTTTATTGTGCTCTTCTACTTATTATGATAGCAGTTTTTTTTCTTATGTCATCATGAAATCACTCTATGTCTGCTTTTTACATTGCACTGAGGACATTGCAAATCTTAAGTCTGGGGGTAGAGTGGCTATTCATGTGGTTACAATTGATTCTAATCTGCTTATCATAATACTCAAGTTTGTTATACCCCCTACAAATTTTTGTTTGATCTTTTAAGCTCTCATTATTCATTCATTTGGGATTATAAATATCTAATTTAACTTCGCACGCTGATTAAAATGAATTGATGTAGACTCATAGAGTATTCAACTTTGTTGATTTCGTAATTAAGCATAGAAATTTTTTAGCGTAATTTTCTCTATATAATTTACTTTTAAGATTACTCCTCTATATTAGTAACTATCCAACACTCTATTTTAGAAAATATACTTATCTATAATAAAGTGAGTCGATGAGTGTAACATTTTTATAATTTGGTATTATGGCTTTAAAATTAAAAATTACTCCCTATTGATGTCTAGGACTTACCCTCTAGCATTCCTCAAAACATTACATAAGTTAATTAGTAAGGGAGGAAATGACTTAGGCCTCCTATTGGATAGCTTGAGCCTTGTTAACCCAACACCTTTAACATGATACCCTTGCACACCCAATTTGAACCTAATCCCCATCCTTTTGATGCTCTACTATTAAAATTCACCAAGGCCAAATCCTTACCTATTAGCACACCTGTCATTGATGCCTTCTTGGAATGATTTGTTCATTGTGATATGCGGCCTCAGTGCGTGTATCCTTGCACCCACTTGGAATGATCCCTACTTTGAACCCAAAAAAAAGACATAGTGATATGTGGCCTGAGTGCGTGTATACTTGCACCTACTTGGAATGATCCCTACTATGGTCCCTTGGTTAAAAAAATATATATATAAAAAAAATAGAGTGCCCTTCAAAATGTGGGAAATATACAAATTGCAAAGTCTGGGGGTGTTTACATAAAATTGAAATATGTTAAGGTATCTTCCAACATAAGGCTCAATCAAGATTTAGGTGTGAAAAATTCATCGAACTTATCTTTGATTACCTCACCTTTAATCTTCTATCCTAAGCCAAAAAGGCTACACCAAAATTCAAGTCCTAAGGATCCGACCTTACTAATTCTAAATAGTGCTGTGATGAGGGTGTAAAAAGGGTAAGCTCATGATTATCAATATGAGTACTTATAAGTTTTGAAATACTAATACATATCTTATAGAGATTGTTATTTTCTCCTCATATTTGTTAAAGATGACTATACTTTTATTTCTAAAAGCGAGTGAGAGATAGTTAAAAGATATATTAGAGGAATTTTAAGATAAATCTATATTTAGAAAAGTCTGCTAAACTATTTCCTATGCGATTACATCATCAAAGTTCTCTTAAATTCATAGCAACCAGTGTGCGGAGGCAAAATTATTTAATGGTAACCCAAGTATTTGAATTAGTTTGCTTAGGGACAAGCAAACATCTAAGTCTGGGGGTATTCATGTGGTTACAATTGATTCTAATCTGCTTATCATAATACTCAAGTTTGTTATACCCCCCTACAAATTTTTGTTTGATCTTTTAAGCTCTCATTATTCATTCATTTGGGATTATAAATATCTAATTTAACTTCGCACGCTGATTAAAATGAATTGATGTAGACTCATAGAGTATTCAACTTTGTTGATTTCGTAATTAAGCATAGAAATTTTTTAGCTTAATTTTCTCTATATAATTTACTTTTAAGATTACTCCTCTATATTAGTAACTATCCAACACTCTATTTTAGAAAATATACATATCTATAATAAAGTGAGTCGATGAGTGTAACATTTTTATAATTTGGTATTATGGCTTTAAAATTAAAAATTACTCCCTATTGATGTCTAGGACTTACCCTCTAGCATTCCTCAAAACATTACATAGGTTAATTAGTAAGGGCGGAAATGACTTAGGGCCTCCTATTGGATAGCTTGAGCCTTGTTAACCCAACACCTTTAACATGATACCCTTGCACACCCAATTTGAACCTAATCCCCATCCTTTTGATGCTCTACTATTAAAATTCACCAAGGCCAAATCCTTACCTATTAGCACACCTATCATTGATGCCTTCTTGGAATGATTTGTTCATTGTGATATGTGGCATGAGTGTGTGTATCCTTGCACCCACTTGGAATGATCCCTACTTTGAACCCAAAAAAAGACATAGTGATATGTGGCCTGAGTGCGTGTATACTTGTACGTACTTGGAATGATCCCTACTATGGTCCCTTGGTTAAAAAATATATATATATATAAAAAAAAGAGTGCCCTTCAAAATGTGGGAAATATACAAATTGCAAAGTCTGGGGGTGTTTACATAAAATTGAAATATGTTAAGGTATCTTCCAACATAAGGCTCAATCAAGATTTAGGTGTGAAAAATTCATCGAACTTATCTTTGATTACATCACCTTTAATCTTCTATCCTAAGCCAAAAAGGCTACACCAAAATTCAAGTCCTATGGATCCGACCTTACTAATTCTAAATAGTGCTGTGATGAGGGTGTAAAAAGGGTAAGCTCATGATTATCAATATGAGTACTTATAAGTTTTGAAATACTAATACGTATCTTATAGATATTGTTATTTTCTCCTCATATTTGTTAAAGATGACTATACTTTTATTTCTAAAAGCGAGTGAGAGATAGTTAAAAGATATATTAGAGGAATTTTAAGATAAATCTATATTTAGAAAAGTCTGCTAAACTATTTCCTATGCGATTACATCATCAAAGTTCTCTTAAATTCATAGCAACCAGTGTGCGGAGGCAAAATTATTTAATGGTAACCCAAGTATTTGAATTAGTTTGCTTAGGGACAAGCAAACATCTAAGTCTGGGGGTATTCATGTGGTTACAATTGATTCTAATCTGCTTATCATAATACTCAAGTTTGTTATACCCCCTACAAATTTTTGTTTGATCTTTTAAGCTCTCATTATTCATTCATTTGGGATTATAAATATCTAATTTAACTTCGCACGCTGATTAAAATGAATTGATGTAGACTCATAGAGTATTCAACTTTGTTGATTTCGTATTTAAGCATAGAAATTTTTTAGCTTAATTTTCTCTATATAATTTACTTTTAAGATTACTCCTCTATATTAGTAACTATCCAACACTCTATTTTAGAAAATATACTTATCTATAATAAAGTGAGTCGATGAGTGCAACATTTTTATAATTTGGTATTATGGCTTTAAAATTAAAAATTACTCCCTATTGATGTCTAGGACTTACCCTCTAGCATTCCTCAAAACATTACATAGGTTAATTAGTAAGGGCGGAAATGACTTAGGCCTCCTATTGGATAGCTTGAGCCTTGTTAACCCAACACCTTTAACATGATACCCTTGCACACCTAATTTGAACCTAATCCCCATCCTTTTGATGCTCTACTATTAAAATTCACCAAGGCCAAATCCTTACCTATTAGCACACCTATCATTGATGCCTTCTTGGAATGATTTGTTCATTGTGATATGTGGCCTGAGTGCGTGTATCCTTGCACCCACTTGGAATGATCCCTACTTTGAACCCAAAAAAAATACATAGTGATATGTGGCCTGAGTGTGTGTATACTTGCACCTACTTAGAATGATCCCTACTATGGTCCCTTGGTTAAAAAAGATATATAAAAAAAATAGAGTGCCCTTCAAAATGTGGGAAATATACAAATTGCAAAGTCTGGGGGTGTTTACATAAAATTGAAATATGTTAAGGTATCTTCCAACATAAGGCTCAATCAAGATTTAGGTGTGAAAAATTCATCGAACTTATCTTTGATTACCTCACCTTTAATCTTCTATCCTAAGCCAAAAAGGCTACACCAAAATTCAAGTCCTAAGGATCCGACCTTACTAATTCTAAATAGTGCTGTGATGAGGGTGTAAAAAGGGTAAGCTCATGATTATCAATATGAGTACTTATAAGTTTTGAAATACTAATACGTATCTTATAGAGATTGTTATTTTCTCCTCATATTTGTTAAAGATGACTATACTTTTATTTCTAAAAGCGAGTGAGAGATAGTTAAAAGATATATTAGAGGAATTTTAAGATAAATCTATATTTAGAAAAGTCTGCTAAACTATTTCCTATGCGATTACATCATCAAAGTTCTCTTAAATTCATAGCAACCAGTGTGCGGAGGCAAAATTATTTAATGGTAACCCAAGTATTTAAATTAGTTTGCTTAGGGACAAGCAAACATCTAAGTCTGGGGGTATTTGATGAGTACGATTATGATAGGTTTTTTACCATCATAATTGTAATCATGTCTACTATTTCTTGCCCCTTTTTGTGTTGATTTCATGATAATAGTAAAGAAATTATCGTATCATAGATAGAAGAGCGCATTTAGAAGTCTTTGGCAGTCCTTGTAATAAACTATTTACTGAGTCTTTCATTTTTCTATTGCAGGTAATGCCAACCAATGGACCTAAAAGTCTCGGAGCAAACAGAGGAGTTCACGGAGTCTACATGGCTGATGACAGGATGAAAATTTGGTGCACACGGCCTGACACACGGCCGTGTGCCTACCCGTGTCCTATGCACCTGGAGCTGAAGAATTTGGGGCGCAGGAGATGGAACCTCACATGGGTATGGTACACGCCCGTGTGCCTACCCGTGTCATCTTTGAACACGATTGCCGATCAACCCGTGTCTGAGGAACACGGCCGAACACACGGCCATGTCCATACCCATGTCATCTGACACGAACCACTACCAGACATGCCTGCTCGTGGGGAACCACCTAGGAACCGTCCACACGGCTTGACACACGGCCGTGTTGGAACCCGTGTCCGACCTGTTTGCAATGAGACTATAAATTTCCTGTAGAAAAAATTGTTTAAGACTTTTGGATCATTTCTGGATTGGAGAACTGTTGGAGGCCGAAGGGGAGCATCCAAGACAAGGAGGATTGAAGGGTATTTCATATGTATTTTTACTTAATCATTAACCCCTTTTTATCCTTCCTTTCTCTTGATGATCCATCTTCAATTTTCGTTTTAATTTGCATGAACCTCTATTTGAACATTCTAGTAATCATGTATCACTTTGTTTATGTTACAATTATGGTATTTTATTTGTGTTTATGCTTGCAAACAAAGAGTTTAATCTTCTTTATGATCTACTTTTTAGTTTTACACAATTTGCAATTGGCAAGATTGAGAAATTGGTTCTTTGCAATAATATTTGTATGTTCATATTGTGATGTTAATTCTCTTTGTAATTCAAACTCTATGATCGAGAGATATTTTGTTTGTAAAATTAGAACACGAGTAAAAGGATTTATGGTAATTTAGAGATAAAATTCATGAATTTATGTAGTAATAAGGGTACTTTACTAAATGCGAACTTGAGTGTTGTAAATTGTTCGAGAGAAAATTTACTATCTTAGGTTTAGATTTGGAATTGCTCGAGAGAGAATTTTGATGAAAATTTAACCTTTACATTGCACAAATTTAACAGTCTTTTCATGTCATGATCACTTAGAATTGAACTAATAAATGAATTTGTTCATGTAATTGTTTAAAAGCTTCATGTCTTTTATCGTTTTTACTTCTCCAATACTGAATCATGCAAATGGTCATAATTAGGTTAATGTAGTTTAAATATCACTTTTGTTTAGAGGTATGATAATAAAGGGAGGGTGAGTACGAGTAGTTGAAACGACCCTGTGGAATACGACACGAGATGTAGATTTCTCATATATTATGATTGATAGGTGCACTTTCCTGAATGCTAATTCAATCTAGTTTAAACCCATATATATAGTTGCATTAGAATGTAGAATGAAATCACATTGAGTTATTACTTGTTAGCAAGAAAAATCATCAGCTTCTTACTCTTTTCTTGCAGAGATTAGCAGATACTTGTAAGTTCCTTTCAGGTACTTGCAACCTACTTTCATGAATCATATCTGCTTGTAACTCTTTTCTTGCAGAGATCAGCAGATACTTGCAAGTTCCTTTCAGGTACTTGCAACCTACTTTCATACATCATATCTGCTTCTAACTCCTTTCTTGCAGAGATCAGCAGATACTTGGAAGTTCCTTTCAGGTACTTGCAACCTACTTTCATATATTATATCTGCTTCTAACCCCTTTTTTGCAGAGATCAGCAGATACTTGCAAGTTCCTTTCAGGTACTTACAACATACTTTCATACATCATATCTGATTCTAACTCTTTTCTTGCACATATCAGTAGATACTTGCAAAATCCTTTTAGGTACTTGCAACCTACTTTCATACATCATATCTGCTTCTAACTCTTTTCTTTCAAAGATCAGCAGATATTTGCGAGTCCCTTTCAGGTACTTGTAACTTATTTTTCTTTCACACATACTGCCTACTCTTCCTTTTGTAGAGGATAACAGGGGCTTGCAAGCCTCCATCAGGTACTTGCAACCTACTTTCATACATCATATATGCTTCTAACGTTTTTCCTTGAGAGATCAGCAGATACTTGCGAGTCCCTTTCAGGTACTTGCAACTTATTTTTCTTTCACACATACTGCCTACTCTTCCTTTTGCAGAGAATAACAGGTGCTTGCAAGCCTCCATCAGGTACTTGAAACCTACATTCTTACATCGTATCTGCTTCTAACTCTTTTCTTTCAAAGATCAACATATACTTGCGAGTCCCTTTCAGGTACTTGCAACTTATTTTTCTTTCACACATACTGCCTACTCTTCCTTTTGAAGAAGATAACATGTGCTTGCAAGCCTCAATCAGGTACTTGCCAGTTATTATTCTTATATGCCTTCCTCTCATCTTTGTTTTGTAGAGCTCAGTGGAAGACACTCACGTCTTCTTCATTTTGCAAAGGCAAACTCAGGTACACACAAGATGCACCCTCCTTATTTGCCTACATTAACTTTTCCTTTGCAGGAAAAAGATAAGCATTAGCAAACTCCTAAGGAGAGACATCAGGTTCTATCTCTCCTTACCTACCCCTTTTTATTTGGGGTGGATCACGATCTTCGTGGGTCTCCTACTTTTTCGAAGTTCCCTCCAGGACTTAAAAAAGTGCAGGGATTATGTTAACCCAGAAATCGGCGATCCCTCCCAAGACGACCAACTTTCTAGTCGCGGCCTGCTCCAGGTTCCCCCTGGAGGTCGCGACAAGTCCAAGAATGGGCGGACAAACTTCTTTGTCCGCTCAGGCTGCGCAGCTAGGGCGGTCTCCCCAGTCTGACTGTCCAGGTCGCGCATCAGCCGCTTATTCTGCAGGGACAGCGGTCTGCTTCCTCAGTCCGCCCCTGCAGGCAGCATGGTTTGATCAGCTAACCGCATTGTATTTCTATTCACAATGATAGGACAACCCAACCAACTATGGCAGACTCACATTGATGTCCGTACAGACCATAGATTCACTTTGATCCGATGGCGGCGACTTGCCTCCAGGCCTCCCATGATAAGCAACAGTGACAACTCTAGCTCATCGCATATCAAGAATGATGACCTAACTCCAGGCTTCCAATCAGCAATACCAACCTGCTCTACCTCGCCAGCATGCGCGACCTGCCTCCACAGTCTGCCAGGTCGCCGGGCCCTCGGGGGCAGCAAGCCTTTCTCTCTAATAGGTGGCAGACTTCAGTAGAATGGGCGACCTACTTCTTCAGTCCTCCAGCTCGCCCAGTCGACCAGCACAACCACTGGCAGCATGTAGACTCCGTCCCAGTCTCGGCCAAAGAGCGTGGCCTTGCTCCAACACTAATCTCATCCGACGCGGGGTGGGCGCACTCGTCCTTCAGTCCAACCCTTTAGTCCGCAAGCATTGATGAACCCCAGCTCCAGCTTCTCAACAACAGGCGGCCTCGTCTCCATTCAGCAGTAGAGGCGGACTCGGCCTATCCATCCCGAACTCGGCGGATTCGTTATGCAGCACGCCATTCAACACCGGCATCCCAACACCTGCTTCTTCCCAGCAGTGGGCAGATACCTCCTCAGCCCGCATACCTTGGTACGGGCTCGCTCAGCGTAGCAGGGGCAGACTCTTCCCAGTCCGCCAAGCCAAAGATCAGCTCCAGAATAAGTCCCAGACCGTGCGGCGTAGCGCAGACTCGGCGGACTCCTCATCATATGCGCACAACTTACTGACTCACTAGTGGTGATGTTACCGAAAGCCTTTACCTCCTCGGGCATATAGATAGCCCCCATACCTTTGGATCAACATTGCCTCATGCTTGAGGACAACCGATGACAAGCTCAAGCATCAACCCTACGGACTCCCTTTCTCAGTCTGCACGCCCTCTTCAATTTAATCGCGCTGCCTGCTGACCTGCCTTTTCAGTCCGCACGACCTCCTCTCTGGCACTTCCTTTCCTTAGCCGCCAGCTTCGCCCTATGTACCCTTTATTTTCTTTCCATGTAAAGGTGTATCTCAAGCTATAATACTCAATATTAATCAAAGGAAAGCCCGTCGCAAGAGTGACATTTAAGCCGCGGTAGGAGAAGTCTGCTGTTGCCGCTGCTAGCGGCCCCTTTCTTCTTCTCAGCTCAACTCTCTCAGCATCAACCTACATGCACAACTGTCAAAGTAACCGTATGCTCGACAGCTCCAAATCAACCTTCCATACCAACTCCACACTCGGATCAACACCCTTCTCTCCTCTATCCCTACAACCCTTGAACAAGCGTTTGCTCCACTCTCGAGCACTCAGAAGCTTTTTCCTTACCTATATCCCCACAACCATCAACCTCTTCACCTCATCACCTTGCTCGTGAGACCGAACACACCCCGTTAACTGTTGGTGCCCGCGACAACCTTCTTCTTCCCCCCTCCGTTTCCGCTCATCAACAGTAAAGATGTCACTTAAAACTGAAAACCGTAAAATGAACCAGAATTGAAATAGAACCGCAAAGAACCGGACCGAACCGTTCACTAATTATCCGGGTTCCAGTTTGAAATTTGGAACCGTGAACAACATTGGTATGGGTATGGTTCCATCATTTTATTATCCGGACCAGAATCGGAACCGCAACATGCAAGTCTCAAACGATTTCAAAATCTTTAGACCCGATCCGGACCGAACTGACGCAGAACCGAACCGCAACCCATTTATTATTATTTTAATATAAAAATTTTATTTATCATACAAATATACTATTAGTATTTATTTTATATTTTGATAATACCCTAAAAATATGCAAAATATTGATCATTTAAAATACCGTGTATAGATATTCTGCACATATTTTACATTTAAGTAAAAAAAGATGTTCTACATTATTTAATAATTATCATAGCTTTTTTATCTTTATCATTTTAAATGTTGTGTATAGATGTTCTGCACTATTTATTAGTATTACTATTATTATTTTCTCATTATTACAGTATTTATTTTATATTTTAATAATACCCTAGAAAAAAATATGCCAAATATCAATCCGCAGCTATCACGTACATTTATACAGGGCCATTCAACTACCTTGAGTGCCTGCTTTTCTTGTTTAGCACATTTATTTTTTCTTGGCTGTAGTGCTGCACATCTCCTCTCCTGCAAGGTTCCAGGCTACAGTGCTGCACATTAGCACCTCTCCTCTCCTACTATCCCAAATGTAAGAAAGTAGAGAAAAGAAGCGAAAAGTAGAAGACAAGCGAATAAACTTTTGAATAATTGAAATTTTATTATCCAAAAAAGATATCATTTACAAAGGTATGGCCTCCCTTATATAGAATGGAGGAGATAAGAAAGAGAGTATACAAACAATGTGGGACTAAACATTTACAGTACTGGGCGGCTAGACTAATGGAGACCGCATAGGCCGCGCGGTTAGACAGATGGGCTAACCGCTCGGCAACTCCAGCAGGATAGAACAGGCCGCAGAGGTAGACCGATAGACCGCCCAGTCTCCAGGCACCAGATAGACCGCCAGACCGCCCGGTCACCAAACCGCTGGAACAGACCGCTAAGCCGCCCGGTCTAATACTTCAACACTCCCCCTCAAGCTGGAGCATAGATATCAATCATGCCCAGCTTGTCACAAACCCTAAACCCTAAACTTAAGTTGAGTAAATTTTCTCTCGAACAATTCACAACACTCAAATTTGCATTAATATAAATTAACCATGTCTAATATATAAATTCATGAAATCCTATCTCAAAGATACCATGAATCTCTTTATCCGTATTGCCGTTATCCAAACAATATATCTCTCGATCATGAATTTTGAAATACAAAGAGAAGAACACCAAAGAATGAAATTATAAACCATCATCACAACCTTCCAATTTCTCAATCTAGAAGTTTGGGATTCATATAAAACAAATACTAACTTCAAATCTATGATCAATCTCTTTGTTTGAAACCACACATACGAATAATATATCACAAATCTGAAATGAAAACCAAATACATGATTACTGAATCAATTCAGAAAAACAAGTCTCATGCGAAATGTGAAATAAAGTTTAGATCCACTAAGAGAAGAGGGAAATTAAAAGAGATACATAAAAATTAAAACCATACGGATTATCTCCTTCGACTTCCCCTTCGTTTGAGTGCTCTACTTTCGTCATCCAGAAATTCTCCAAGTCCTTTAATCCAAAAGTACCTTTCTATTTTTTGTGGAGGTTTTTATAGTCTTCTTGCAAATAGAGGTTGAACACGGGTTCCAACACGGCCGTGTCACAGGCCGTGTAGGGTATGAAACTGTGTGTCTGGGCGGTTTGGTATGAAAAGGTGCGCCTGGTCATGAGCCGTGTCATTTGACATGGCTGGTAACACAGCCTTGTGTTCTTCATGGCTCCACACACGGGTTGGTTTGGCATCAGACCTTTGATTCTTCCCGATAAGGACACAGGTAGTGACATGGGCATGTCCCTACCCGTGTGGTGCTCTTGTAAATTTTTATGCCTTTTCTTCCAGGTGATCTTTCCAGAGAAGGACATGGTAGTGACATGGGAGTGTCCCTACCCGTGTGTGCCCAATCCAAGACCTTTGTCACCAGTCATGTTGGATCCGTGAACACCTCTGTTTGCTCAAAGAGTTTTATTTCCAAGGACTTGCAATACCTGCATTAAGAAGATTAATGAATAAATAAATAAATACCTTAATAAAAAAAAAATAAAGGAAAATCTATATTGTGCTCTTCTATTCATGATAATGCAAATTCTTTACTATTTTTGTGCAATTATAATGAATGAAGGTAGATAATAGTGGACATGATTATAAATATGATAGTGAAAAGGACTTATGTAATTGTACTAATCAGGATGCCTCACTCATTTGTGGATATGTTCTTTGAATCAGTGTACTCTACAAGCGATCCTAGTGCATCACCATAATCCCGTCAAAAACCGACACATTTTTCTCCCATGACTTGCAATGTTTTGTTCCTACGCATGTCTTTATTTTTTTTCATGAACTGCAATGTTTAATCACTTTTTTTGTATGCATCTCGTCCATAATCGCAACGTTTTATTCAATCATTTTATAAAGATCTGAACTTTTTGTTTTTGAAAGTCTTTATTTTCAAGGTAGCTTACAACTTAGGGGTGAATAGGTTGTCTTACTGTTATTATTCTCTTTTTAACTTTATCTAAATGTAGATTACAAAAATGTGTACCCCTATCGCTAATAAGTGCACGTGGTGTGCTAAATCATGCAAATAAGGATTTCAGAAATTGAATTACTACTCTACTATCATTAGTAGGGAAAGCTTGCGCATCTACCCTCTTCGATACATAATCTACAGCTACCAAAATATATTTATTCCTATAAGAAATTGGAAATGGTCCCATAAAGTCAATCCCCCACACATCAAACACTTCACATTTAAAAATAAATTTTTGTGGCATTTCATATAATTTAGAGATATTACCTGATTTTTGACAAGAATCACATGAAAGTACATACCTTTGGGCATCCCTAAATAGAAGGGGCCAATAAAAACCGGAATCAAGAACCTTTTTAGCTGAGCGGTTTGCTCCAAAGTGACCACCTGTAGGGCTTGAATGACACTACTCCAAGAATTTCTAGCCCTCCTCCGCTGATACACATCTACGTACAAAGGAATCTGCATATATCCGAAAAAGATAGGAGTCCTCCCAAAAGTAATATTTCAAGTAAGAGAAAAATTTATTTTTCGACTGACATGAAAAATCTTTTGGAAGGACCTTAGCCACAATATATTTTGCATAGTCAGCAAACCACGAATAATTAGTATTTATATTTGTTGATAATGCAAATAGTGATTCCTCCAGAAATGTATCACTAATCTCAAACTCATCTAACATTGTTCGTAGTGGATTTTCTAAACATGAGAGATGATCAACCTCTAAGTTTTCCGCTCCTCGTTTGTCCCTAATTTCCAAATCAAATTCTTGCAATAAAAGAACCCAACAGATTAATCAAGGTTTTGCTTCCGCTTTGGCAAGTAAATATCTTAGGGTAGAGTGATCTATGTATACTACCACATTAGACAATGTTAAATAGGATCTAAATTTATCGAAGGCAAATACTGTGCAACCCCGTGTCCGGCGAGCAAGGTCACCAGGGTCTAGGAAAATTAGGCTGAGGACAATAGGCAAGCTCGGCAGTAAAGGGGGCGAGCCCGAGCTCGGCATCCGTCGACCAGAGATCGACGATCGGCGACCCCGAGTTCGGCATATGCCGAACAAGACACAACTCACGTCCTCGCAGTGGAGCTCGGCAGCAGTAGACAAGCATAACATGCCGAGGTGGCCAAAGCTCCCCAGCTCGCCTGGATGTATGAGGTACTTTTTACTGTTTTGCCCCCGCTGGTCTGCCCATAGCCCTTCAAAACAGCGGAGTTTGGCTGTTGGCAGACCCAACCAAGGGTTTTCTGGTAATTCCAGGTCAGTTCTTTTGGTTATTGGCAGTCCGGATTTCAAAAGCTATAAATAGGACCCAAGGGGTACCCCAGAAAGGAGGTTCTTCCCTGTGCTCTCCTGCTCCAATCTTCAAGTCCTTTCTGAGGGTACCTTAGCTCGGCTTCTGGCCAAGGAGGGGAAGCGCTCTGAGATCTTTCAGGTTTGTGGTGGGACCTCCCTGCCGAGCCCTTGAGTCTGTTTCTCCTTCCCTTCTTTGTTGTTTTTCTTGCAGGAGAGAAGTAGGCGCGAGACCACCCCTTCCCCACGGGTCGAATTCCACAGGAGACCGGATTCCGGTTTCAACATTTTGGTGCGGTGAGCGTGGACAGTGGTCAGCGCAGAAAAGCTTCCGCGAGCTCAATGACGGGACAAGGATCCGACAGGCCGAACTCGTCGCCCCGCCGCCTCTCGCAACAGTGGGAATGTTTGAAGATTTCAGAAATGAGGTGCTGACTCTGGTCAAGTTTGCACTCGGCATACGGGCCGAGTGCTCGACTCCGGCAGTTCAGATCGCGGCCGCCCCATCCCTGGGCGAGGACGCTCCCCACAGGTGAGCTGGGAAGGAAGTGGCCGAGGAAGGCCGAGGGTGCGAGCTCCCCGGGCGCGAGCTTTTCCCTGGCTCGGCAGGCCGAGGTCGGTTCGGCGAGCTGGGCTCGCGAGACTCGCCAGCTCGCCCAGTGGGAGGAGGAAGTCCTTTCAGCGAGCTGGTCTCTTCGGCTCCAGTTCCAAATGGGTTTAGGGAACCCGAGATGTCTTACTATACCGGGAAGGGAGACCCAGTCCAACATGTCCAATGGTTCGAGGATGTGGTCTCCATCCGTCAGATGTCGGATGGATTCAAATTACGCCTCTTCGCTATCACCCTCCGGGAGAAGGCAAGGGAGTGGTTCCACCAGCTCCCGGCCAGCTCCATCTACTGCTTCGAGGACCTGTGCCGAGGGTTCATGCTGAGGTTCACCACCGCAAAGAAGAGGAAGAAGGAGTCCGAGTCTTTGTTCCACATTAAGCAGGGAGTGAGCGAGACGCTGGGAAGCTACGTGGATCGATTTCAGGAGGAAGTAACTCAGGTCCAGGAGATGCCGGGCCATAGCCTGATGATGGCCTTCACCCTGGGCCTGTAACAGGGTTTCTTTCGAATGGAGCTGAAGAGAGTTCCCCCTCTCCTACGAGGAGTTGATGGAGAGGGTGGCGAGAGAGGTCGACGGGGAGTCGTCGAACCCGGAGTTCGCAAGAAAGCTGGCCAGGAGGGCCACGGAGGAAGAGAAGGAGTCGAGGGGAGGGAGAGGACATGAGGAGAGAAGAGGGGAGCCCAGGCAGAGGGAGCAGAGGCAGCTCCAAGGGCAGCAGCAGCCGGGGTGGGGGCGTCAGGAGCCCGACCGTCGGCTGGGCTGGAGACTAGAGTGGCAGGGGCAGGGGCCACAGAGAGGGTACTACGGAAGGGGTCACTACCAGGGGAGGCAAGATCAGTTCCACCCTCCGGGCTGGAGGCAAGGCCAGAGGCCCCGGCTCCCCGATCAAGAGGAGGCCATGGCCATCACCTTGGGAGCAAAGAGGGGGATTATGAGGAGGAGGAGAAGAGAGGTCAGGGTGGAGTTGCCCTATTGCGATTTCCATTAGGAAGAGGGGCACACAACAGCCACGTGCCTGGAATTCTTGGAGATGAGAGGTAATAGGGAGCAGCAGTAGCAGCAGCATGTGCGACAAGAAGTAAGGATTGAGGAGGTCCTGCCTCGGGTGGAGGAGGATCGTTGTGAAGACCGGGTGGATGTGGGGACCCGAGGAGGGATCGCAGTTATCCACGGAGGGGTGGGGATCGAGGCTTCCCGCAAGGCAAGCCTCTACACCATGTACCGGTGGAGCGTTGCCTCCACATCCCAAGCCCTGCCCCCAGAGGAGAGGATCACATTCTCCAGGAGCAATATGCCAGACCACGAGGATCCATTCTGTGATGCGCTGGTCATCAAGGCAGCCATCGAGAATTTTACTGTCTCTCAGATCCTCGTGGACAACGGGAGCTCCGTCAACGTCGTCTTCAAAAAGATGTTCGACGCGATGAAAGTAGAGGCAAAGAGGGTGCTGGCCTCAGATGGCCCCTTGTTCGGGTTTTCAGGAGAAAGGAAGGAAGTGGAGGGAGGAGTTGGCCTCCATGTCACCTTGGGGGGGGGGGGAGTCCCGAAACTGCAGGTTCGTCATCGTGGACACCCCCAGCAGCTACATCGCCATCTTCGGGAGGTGATGAATTGTAAATATACCTATTTTTCCGTACATTAATTTAGTTGTTTTCATTTATTTTTGTCATTTTTACTTATTTTTATTCAATAAAATGCTCCTATTTTTGTAAATATTATACTAACTTGTTTTATTTTATTTTTCAGAAAAAATGAAAAATCTGCCAAAAATTATCATGTCACGCCCGTGACCAGGGCGTGACACATCAAATTCCAGTGAAATCAGCAAATTTTTGAGAAGTAAAGCTTGACACGCCCGGGGTCACGCCCGTGTCACCCAACACGGGGCGTGACCCAAGCCCGTGTCCACCCGCTCGACGTTTCCAGCTCAACGATCGTCGACCTCCTCGACACGCCCAGAGTCACGCCCGTGACCTAGGGCGTGACTAAATCTTAGCTCGACGATTTTTCAACTCGACACTTTCCGCTCG
This sequence comes from Platanthera guangdongensis, assembly GCA_039583875.1. NCBI lineage: Eukaryota > Viridiplantae > Streptophyta > Magnoliopsida > Asparagales > Orchidaceae > Platanthera > Platanthera guangdongensis. The sequence goes on from CM077153.1 coordinate 106,041,529, forward strand.
ACATTCGTCGAGTGTCTACACCAACTGACACGCCCAGAGTCACGCCCGTGACCTAGGGCATGACATTTCCAGCTGGCCCGAAAAGACCTGCCCGAAGACTTTCGGCGCAACCCGCGCCCAGATCTACCTGCTTGACACGCCCAGCGTCACGCCCGTGACATGGGGCGTGACCACTGCGAGACCGACACGTGTCCAGCCCGAAGTCAACTTTCCCGTCAAATCGCCGGCTGCCTTCAGGAATAGTACTGACACGCCCCCTGTCACGCCCGTGACCAAGGGCGTGTCCCATGTAAATTTTTGTCTATAAATTCAGAGCTTCTGCTTGAGTTCTTGTTCCCCTTTTTGAACCATTTTGTATAAGGTGTTGTGCTGCTGGAATGCTTCCAAGGTTTATGTAAGGGATATTTTCTCCCCCTCTCCTTAGCTTTTAGTTTCATGTCTTTGTAACTTGCCTTTTTATTTAATGAAATATGTTTTTTTTTTCTTCTCTTATTTTGCCTTTGGAATGGATCTATGCAACTCACACCTTATGCAATCTTATTTGCTTTTGTTTTTAACTTTGTTTTTCATTCTTTTCTAAGAGTGTGTGTGTGTATGAGTTTAACTTAGTTTTACTGCTTTCATAATCTTCATAATTTTCATAGTTTAGCTTTTCCGTTCATATAATGTTCATCCTTATGAGTTTATAAAAACGTTTTAAAAGTGATTTTTTATCTTTTTCGCTAGTTTTGTTCGTTTTTATCCGTAAAACTTTTTACTCCTTTTACCTTTATTATCACTTTTCTAGCATTTTTATAAAATTATAAGAATGAAAAGATAGCGTTTTGATTTTTCATGCACTTAGTTTTTTATTTAAAACTTTTGCTTATTTAATTTTTTCGTTCTCTTTTTATCCATTTCTACCGCATTCAAGCGGTAGAAATGTATTCGTTTTAATTTTTCGATCATTTTCATTTTGCGTTTATTTGCAAACCTTTTTTGCCCGGTTTATTTTTATTTCAGCTTTTTACGCATTTCTACCGCATTCTAGCGGTAGAAATGCAGTCGTTTTAATTTTTGGATAACTTAGCTTTTCTTAATTTTTTGTACTCGTGCATCTATTTCCGCCTACTCGTTAAGAGTTAAATGGCGCATTGCTTTTATTTCATTTCAGTAGAGTGTGTGTGTGTTTTCATTTATGTCCTGTGCGTGTGTTTTACTTTCCTGTAGAGTGAGTGTGTTTACTTTATGTCGAGAGAGTGTGTGCGTGCGTTGCATTTATTTTGTCCTACTCGGTTGAGTAGGACCCGTATTTATTTTCTCCTACTCATTTGAGTAGGACTTGCGTGTGTGCGTTTTACCGCTTTCTTTCTCCCGCCCACGCATTTGCGCCGGGACTCGCAATTTACAGCTTTCTTCAGTCCTACTCGTTTGGGTAGGACTTGCAATTTTCTGCTTTCCTTACTACTTTCATTTTATCGCTTTCATTTACCGCTTTCTTTATCGCTTTATTTTCTGCTTTTCACCGCAAGCCGTCCCCATTCCGATGAGTGGCTAATCGTTCTTAGCCATCGGCATCGAAGAGCATTGGGACAGATAAAATAGCTTTAAATAATTAAAGGTCTAATTTTTCTAATTAATTAAAAGTACTTAAGGTTTGCCCGGAGTTAACGACGCGTAGGACCACATATCGATGTGTGGGCCCTATTTCCGTAGTCCATATGCTAGCTAGCCGAGAGGCCGTGCATATGGACCGATCACCCCTTGGCAAAGAGAGTTCCGCACTAACCCTCGAGAGAGGAGGTGCGCCAACTCTACCGGATTGGGTTCCCCACCCAATAGCGGGGTTCTTAGCGTAATGCGGGCGTTAAGAGGAATCCTTCGTCGGACTAACGTTCGGTCGAATAGTCTTAGCGTTCAGGTAAGCGATAGCCCTATAGCTAGGTGAGCTCATTTTAGTGGAACCTCCACGGCCAAGTCACCGCCTTAATTAATTAGAAATTTAGGAGCTCTTTTTATTTAAAGTCTATTTTAGTTCAATTGTTTTTTCGGTGCCATCGAGCTAAGCTCTTCATCGGCACCACCTTATTGCTTTCTTTTTATGCTTTCATTTTCCATTTCTGCATTTTTATTATATATAAGATATCCCGACAAGATAATTATCGGTAAAATAATAGTCCCCTCCAGGGAAGAGTAGAAATAATCGAACAAACCCCGAGAACAATACGACCTCGATATTCCACCCGGAATATCCTGTACTACTCATGATAGGTGCACTTGCCTCCTTCGTTAAAACCCGATCTAAACCGTTTTATATCCAAATAAATAAATACGCGCGCGCCGTTTTCTAAATAATCACATCCGCCTTTTTCTCAAATAAAACCGCCGGGTCGCCGCGTGACCGTAAATAATTTTGGAGTTTTAACCACCAAGTTTTTGGCGCCGTTGCCGGGGAGAAGTCGTTTTCGTTATTTTGAACCCTGGAAATCTATTAATTTTACCTATATCTATATATAACAAAAATTAAAAATGGCCAACAAAAATATAAAAATAATAATAATAATAATAAAATTATAAAAAAAATTTTACAAAATTATAAAACAAAAAAAATGTGAAAAACTTATAAAACTAAAAATTTTTTTGCAAAACCTTAAAAACTTAAAATTTGAAAAAAAAACTATAAAACTAAAAAAAAACTAAACTAAAAAAAAAATAAAAATCCAAAAAATGAAAAAAAAAAACTTAACAAAAAATATTTTTATTTTCATTATTGTTTTTGAAAAAAAAAACAAAAAAACAAAAAAAAACACTATAAAAAAACAAAACTAAAAAACAAAATTTGAAAAAATGAAAAACTTAAGGAAACAACCAAAAAATAAATAAATAAAAAACTTATATTTTCATTATTTTTATGAAAACAAAAAAAACTTAAAACTAAAAAACCTACCTAAAAAAATCAACTAAAAAAATAAAATAAATCTACTTAAAAACACCAAAAAATATAATTTGATATTAATAAATCTATATATATTTTATTTAACTTCTTTTATTTTAATTTGCTTTATTTCGTTTCACTTTACTTCGGCACGCTTCCATTATTCTGCGCGCTAGGGGATCACATTTTTATCACTCAATGGTCGCTAAGGCCTTAGCTACCTTTCGACTCCCCCACGCACTTGGCCCCTATCGCCCGCGTACCTTTTGGCCGACTTTCTCTTTTCTATTTTTTTTCGTTATATTTTTGCTTCTTCTTCTAACAATAATGCAGAGTTTCGACCCGGGCCTCCCCGTACTCATCTTTAGGGAAGCTCCTACCCTCCCTTTTTTATTTTTGTACTTATTATATTTTATATATTATCTGTTCCGCATACTTAGATTGTAACATTGGGGACAATGTTGGGTTTAAGTATGGGGGTATTTTCCTATACTGCATTTTTTATTCTATACTCATCAAAAATAAAAAAAATTTGCAAAACTTAAAATCTAAAATTTTTTTACCTTGTTTTTATTATCATAAAACTTAAAAAAAAATCATAAAACTCAAAAAAAAATTCAAAATTTTTTTTTACTTCGTAAATATTTTTTGTAAAAAAATTCTCTTTCCCCCCATCTTCTTATTTGTAAAAGCTTGCATTCTACCTGCCCGCGGCGTTCGACTCATCGAACCAACCATCCAAATAGTGTCTGTTCGCGGGGGCTGCAATCGAGTTTTTACTTTGTACATTTTTTGTAAAAATCTCTCTTTCCCCCCTATCTTCTTTAAATAACACTTCTTTCTCTCCTCATTCTTGTAAATTACTTATCGAAATACACTAAAAAAAATAAAAAAAAAATTTTGAAAATCCAAAAACCCTAAAAAGATAAAAATCTAAAAATCTTAAAAAGATAATAATTAAAACACAAAAAATGATAAAACTCTAAAAAATCCAAAAAAATGTTTTGCTAAATTATGTAACAAAATAATTCGAATATACCATATCTTAACCCTTTTTGCTTTCCAAAAATCTAGTTTCGAGTTAATTTATATGCGAATTTTAGTTATTCTTTGCTTACTATTCGTTTATTAATTAAAGTTTGATAGATTTAAGTGTCTGGGGTTAAGATTTAAAGAATTTTTTTATGTCTTTTCCTTATAATAGGGAACTTGTTTTTCACCACCACTTCTAATTTTATAAATAGAAGCTCGTTTTTTATGTTAGAAAATAACATCCATGAATTTCAATTATTTCTACTTCATGCTTTTAGAAAGATAGGAACGTTCATTTTAAAAAGATTGCTCTCAAAACTTTTTTATTAAAATCTAGTTTTCCTTTTGAAAAACTAAACCCACTTCCTTTTTTTCATGTCTTACTTGGCATGTTTACCCCTATCCCTTAAAAGATCTTATGTCAATGAGAATAAGATTTCATTCCGTAAACATAGGCACCCAATATTTAAAAAGATTATATGTTATGGAGTTAGAGAATAAAATTCATTACTCCTACACAAATACATTGAGTTAATTTTATTTATTATGAAGAAAGAAAAAAAATTTATGTGTTAGGAAAATAAGATTTCATTTTCCTAACTATCCAAAAAGAAAAAAATTGGAGGTTCGAGAAAAAATTACCTCACCTCAATATTCAAGCCTTCTTCATAAACCACCAAACCACTTATCTCATTTCAATGATTCTAGACTTAATTTAAATTTTTTTGAGACCATAATTTTTAAATTGTATTATTTCCTTTAACTTCTTTTAAGCTAAGGTTTTTTATATAAATCCAATCCATCTTTGTTAAACTAACAAAAATGAATTTTTGCTTTCTATTTTATTTTATCTAGAAGACTTTTTGAAACTCTTCCTCTATTCATAACATTTCATAAATTAGGATTTAATTCTTTAACCCCGAATGTTTATTTTGATCTTACTTTTAATTAATTCAAGCGGTAGCTAAACTTAGGATTTCTTTTATTACTTATAAGTTCATCTCCAACTTTTGCTCTGGAATAGCAAAAGCTTAAGTATGGAGGTATTTGATGAATTGTAAATATACCTATTTTTCCGTACATTAATTTAGTTGTTTTCATTTATTTTTGTCATTTTTACTTATTTTTATTCAATAAAATGCTCCTATTTTTGTAAATATTATACTAACTTGTTTTATTTTATTTTTCAGAAAAAATGAAAAATCTGGCAAAAATTGTCATGTCACGCTCGTGACATATTGGTCACGCCCGTGACCAGGGCGTGACGTGTCAAATTCCAGTAAAATCAGCAAATTTTTGAGAAGCAAAGCTTGACACGCCCGGGGTCACGCCCGTGTCACCCGACACGGGGCGTGACCCAAGCCCGTGTCCACCCGCTCGACGTTTCCAGCTCAACGATCGTCGACCTCCTCGACACACCCAGAGTCACGCCCGTGACCTAGGGCGTGACTCAATCTCAGCTCGACGATTTTTCAACTCGACACTTTCCGCTCGACATTCGTCTAGTGTCGACACCAACTGACACGCCCAGAGTCACGCCCGTGACCTGGGGCGTGACCTTTCCAGCTGGCCCGACAAGACCTGCCCGAAGACTTTCGGCGCAACCCGCGCCCAGATCCACCTGCTTGACACGCCCAACGTCACGCCCGTGACCTGGGGCGTGACCACTGCGAGACCGACACGTTTCCAGCCCGAAGTCCACTTTCCCGTCAAATCGCCGGCTGCCTTCAGGAATAGTACTGACACGCCCCCTGTCACGCCCGTGACCAAAGGCGTGTCCCATGTAAATTTTTGTCTATAAATTCAGAGCTTCTGCTTGAGTTCTTGTTCCCCTTTTTGAACCATTTTGTATAAGGTGTTGTGCTGCTGGAATGCTTCCAAGGTTTATGTAAGGGATATTTTCTCCCCCTCTCCTTAGCTTTTAGTTTCATGTCTTTGTAACTTGCCTTTTTATTTAATGAAATATGTTTTTTTTTTCTTCTCTTATTTTGCCTTTGGAATGGATCTATGCAACTCACATCTTATGCAATCTTATTTGCTTTTGTTTTTAACTTTGTTTTTCGTTCTTTTCTAAGAGTGTGTGTGTGTATGAGTTTAACTTAGTTTTACTGCTTTCATAATCTTCATAATTTTCATAGTTTAGCTTTTCCGTTCATATAATGTTCATCCTTATGAGTTTATAAAAAAGTTTTAAAAGTGATTTTTTATCTTTTTCGCTAGTTTTGTTCGTTTTTATCCGTAAAACTTTTTACTCCTTTTACCTTTATTATCACTTTTCTAGCATTTTTATAAAATTATAAGAATGAAAAGATAGCGTTTTGATTTTTCATGCACTTAGTTTTTTATTTAAAACTTTTTCTTATTTAATTTTTTCGTTCTCTTTTTATGCATTTCTACCGCATTCTAGCGGTAGAAATGTATTCGTTTTAATTTTTCGATCATTTTCATTTTGCGTTTATTTGCAAACCGTTTTGCTCGGTTTATTTTTATTTCAGCTTTTTACGCATTTCTACCGCATTCTAGCGGTAGAAATGCAGTCGTTTTAATTTTTGGATAACTTAGCTTTTCTTAATTTTTTGTACTCGTGCATCTATTTCCGCCTACTCGTTAAGAGTTAAATGTCGCATTGCTTTTATTTCATTTCAGTAGAGTGTGCGTGTTTTCATTTATGTCGTGTGCGTGTGTTTTACTTTCCTGTAGAGTGAGTGTGTTTACTTTATGTCGAGAGAGTGTGTGCGTGCGTTGCATTTATTTTGTCCTACTCGGTTGAGTAGGACCCGCATTTATTTTCTCCTACTCATTTGAGTAGGACTTACGTGTGTGCATTTTACCGCTTTCTTTCTCCCACCCACGCACACACTCACTCTACAGGAAAGTTGAGTAGGACTTGCATTATCGCTTGACTTTCTGCTTTTCACCGCAAGCCGTCCCCATTCCGATGAGTGGCTAATCGTTCTTAGCCCTCGACATCGAAGAGCATTGGGACAGATAAAGTAGCTTAAAATAATTAAAGGTCTAATTTTTCTAATTAATTAAAAGTACTTATGGTTTGCCCGGGGTTAACGACGTGTAGGACCACATATCGATGTGTGGGCCCTATTTCCGTAGTCCATATGCTAGCTAGCCGAGAGGCCGTGCATATGGACCGATCACCCCTTGGCAAAGAGAGTTCCGCACTAACCCTCGAGAGAGGAGGCGCGCCAACTCTACCGGATTGGGTTCCCCACCCAATAGCGGGGTCTTAGCGTAATGCGGGCGTTAAGAGGAATCCTTCGTCGGACTAACGTTCGGTCGAATAGTCTTAGCGTTCAGGTGAGCGATAGCCCTATAGCTAGGTGAGCTCATTTTAGTGGAACCTCCACGGCCAAGTCTCTGCCTTAATTAATTAGAAATTTAGGAGCTCTTTTTATTTAAAGTCTATTTTAGTTCAATTGTTTTTTCGGTGCCATCGAGCTAAGCTCTTCATCGACACCACCTTATTGCTTTCTTTTTATGCTTTCATTTTCCATTTCTGCATTTTTATTATATATAAGATATCCCGACAAGATAATTATCGATAAAATAATAGTCCCCTCCAGGGAAGAGTAGAAATAATCGAACCAACCCCGAGAACAATACGACCTCGATATTAAACCCGGAATATCCTGTACTACTCACGATAGGTGCACTTGCCTCCTTTCGTTAAAACTCGATCTAAACCGTTTTATATCCAAATAAATAAATACGCGCGCCCCATTTTCTAAATAATCACATCCGCCTTTTTCTCAAATAAAACCGCCGGGTCGCCGCGTGACCGTAAATAATTTTGGAGTTTTAACCACCAAATTTTTGGTGCCGTTGCCGGGGAGAAGTCGTTTTCGTTATTTTGAACCCTGGAAATCTATTAATTTTACCTATATCTATATATAACAAAAATTAAAAATGGCCAAGAAAAATATAAAAATAATAATAATAATAAAAACTATAAAAAAAATATTACAAAATTATAAAACAAAAAAAAATGTGAAAAACTTATAAAACTAAAAATATTTTTGCAAAATCTTAAAAACTTAAAATTTGAAAAAAAAAGCTATAAAACTAAAAAAACTAAACTAAAAAAAAAACTAAAAATCCAAAAAATGAAAAAAAAATTAACAAAAAATATTTTTATTTTCATTATTGTTTTTGAAAAAAAAACAGAAAAACAAAAAAACACTATAAAACAAACAAAACTAAAAAAAAAATTCGAAAAAATGAAAAACATAATGAAACAACCAAAAAAATAAATAAATAAAAAACTTATATTTTCATTATTTTTATGAAAACAAAAAAAAACTAAAAACTAAAAAACCTACCTAAAAAAATCAACTAAAAAAATAAAAAAAATCTACTTAAAAACACCAAAAAATATAATTTGATATTAATAAATCTATATATATTTTATTTAACTTCTTTTATTTTAATTTGTTTTATTTCGTTTCATTTTACTTCGGCACGCTTCCATTATTCTGCGCGCTAGGGGATCACATTTTTATCACGCAATGGTCGCTAAGGCCTTAGCTACCTTTCGACTCCCCCACGCACTTGCCCCCTACCGCCCGCATACATTTTGGCCCACTTTCTCTTTTCTATTTTTTTTCGTTATATTTTTGCTTCTTCTTCTAACAATAATGCTGGGTTTCGACCCGGGCCTCCCCGTACTCATCTTCAGGGAAGCTCCTACCCTCCCTTTTTTATTTTTGTACTTATTATATTTTATATATTATCTGTTCCCCATACTTAGATTGCAACATTGAGGACAATATTGAGTTTAAGTATGGGGGTGTTTTCCTATACTGCATTTTTATTCTGTACTCATCAAAAATACAAAAAATTTGAAAAACTTAAAATCTAAAATTTTTTTCCCTTGTTTTTATTATCATAAAACTTCAAAAAAAAAATTCATAAAACTCAAAAAAAAATTCAAAAAATCTTTTTACTTCGTAAATATTTTTTGTAAAAAAATTCTCTTCCCCCCCCCATCTTCTTATTTGTAAAAGCTTGCATTCTGCCTGCCCGCGGAGTTCGACTCATCGAACCAACCATCCAAATAGAGTCTGTTCGCAGGGGCTGCAATCGAGTTTTTACTTTGTACATTTTTTTGTAAAAATCTCTCTTTCCCCCTATCTTATTTAAATAACACTTCTTTCTCTCCTCATTCTTGTAAATTACTTATCGAAATACACTAAAAAAAAATCAAAAAAAAATTTTGAAAATCCAAAAACCCTAAAAAGATAAAAATCTAAAAATCTTAAAAAGATAATAATTAAAACACAAAAAATGATAAAACTCTAAAAAATCCAAAAAATGTTTAGCTAAATTATGTAACAAAATAATTCGAATATACCATATCTTAACCCTTTTTGCTTTCCAAAAATCTAGTTTCGAGTTAATTTATATGCGAATTTTAGTTATTCTTTGCTTACTATTCGTTTATTAATTAAAGTTTGATAGATTTAAGTGTCTGCGGTTAAGATTTAAAGAATTTTTTATGTCTTTTCCTTATAATAGGGAACTTGTTTTTCACCACCACTTCTAATTTTATAAATAGAAGCTCGTTTTTTATGTTAGAAAATAACATCCATGGATTTCAATTATTTCTACTTCATGCTTTTAGAAAGATAGGAACGTTCATTTTAAAAAGATTGCTCTCAAAACTTTTTTTATTAAAATCTAGTATTCCTTTTGAAAAACTAAACCCACTTCCTTTTTTTCATGTCTTACTTGGCATGTTTACCCCTATCCCTTAAAAGATCTTATGTCAATGAGAATAAGATTTCATTCCGTAAACATAGGCACCCAATATTTAAAAAGATTATATGTTATGGAGTTAGAGCATAAAATTCATTACTCCTACACAAATACATTGAGTTAATTTTATTTATTATGAAGAAAGAAAAAAAATTTATGTGTTAGGAAAATAAGATTTCATTTTCCTAACTATCCAAAAAGAAAAAAATTGGAGGTTCGAGAAAAAATTACCTCACCTCAATATTCAAGCATTCTTCATAAACCACCAAACCACTTATCTCATTTCAATGATTTTAGACTTAATTTAAATTTTTTTGAGAGCATAAATTTTAAATTGTATTATTTCCTTTAACTTCTTTTAAGCTAAGGTTTTTTATATAAATCCAATCCATCTTTGTTAAACTAACAAAAATGAATTTTTGCTTTCTATTTTATTTTATCTAGAAGTCTTTTTGAAACTCTTCCTCTATTCATAACATTTCATAAATTAGGATTTAATTCTTTAACGCCGGATGTTTATTTTGATCTTACTTTTAATTAATTCAAGCGGTAGCTAAACTTAGGATTTCTTTTATTACTTATAAGTTCATCTCCAACTTTTGCTCTGGAATAGCAAAAGCTTAAGTATGGGGGTATTTGATAAATTGTAAATATACCTATTTTTCCGTACATTAATTTAGTTGTTTTCATATATTTTTGTCATTTTTACTTATTTTTATTCAATAAAATGCTCCTATTTTTGTAAATATTATACTAACTTGTTTTATTTTATTTTTCAGAAAAAAATGAAAAATCTGGCAAATATTATCATGTCACGCCCGTGACATATTGGTCACGCCCGTGACCAGGGCGTGACGCGTCAAATTCCAGTGAAATCAGCAAATTTTTGAGAAGCAAAGCTTGACACGCCCGGGGTCACGCCCGTATCACCCGACACGGGGCGTGACCCAAGCCCGTGTCCACCCGCTCGACGTTTCCAGCACAACGATCGTCGACCTCCTCGACACGCCCAGAGTCACGCCCGTGACCTAGGGCGTGACTCAATCTCAGCTCGACGATTTTTCAACTCGACACTTTCCGCTCGACATTCGTCGAGTGTCGACACCAACTGACATGCCCAGAGTCACGCCCGTGACCTGGGGAGTGACCTTTCCAACTGGCCCGACAAGACCTGCCCGAAGACTTTCGGCGTAACCCGCGCCCAGATCCACCTGCTTGATACGCCCAGCGTCACGCCCGTGACCTGGGGCGTGACCACTGCGAGACCGACATGTGTCCAGCCCGAAGTCCACTTTCCCGTCAAATCGCCGGCTGCCTTCAGGAATAGTACTGACACGCCCCCTGTCATGCCCGTGACCAAGGGCGTGTCCCATGTAAATTTTTGTATATAAATTCAGAGCTTCTGCTTGAGTTCTTGTTCCCCTTTTTGAACCATTTTGTATAAGGTGTTGTGCTGCTGGAATGCTTCCAAGGTTTATGTAAGGGATATTTTCTCCCCCTCTCCTTAGCTTTTAGTTTCATGTCTTTATAACTTGTCTTTTTATTTAATGAAATATGTTTTTTTTCTTCTCTTATTTTGCCTTTGGAATGGATCTATGCAACTCACACCTTATGCAATCTTATTTGCTTTTGTTTTTAACTTTGTTTTTCGTTTTTTTCTAAGTGTGTGTGTGTGTGTATGAGTTTAACTTAGTTTTACTGCTTTCATAATCTTCATAATTTTCATAGTTTAGCTTTTCCATTCATATAATGTTCATCCTTATGAGTTTATAAAAACGTTTTTAAAGTGATTTTTTATCTTTTTCGCTAGTTTTGTTCGTTTTTATCCGTAAAACTTTTTACTCCTTTTACCTTTATTATCACTTTTCTAGCATTTTTATAAAATTATTAGAATGAAAAGATAGCATTTTGATTTTTCATGCACTTAGTTTTTTATTTAAAACTTTTGCTTATTTAATTTTTTCGTTCTCTTTTTATGCATTTCTACCGCATTCTAGCGGTAGAAATGTATTCGTTTTAATTTTTCGATCATTTTCATTTTGCGTTTATTTGCAAACCTTTTTGCCCGGTTTATTTTTATTTCAGCTTTTTACGCATTTCTACCGCATTCTAGCGGTAGAAATGCAGTCGTTTTAATTTTTGGATAACTTAGCTTTTCTTAATTTTTTGTACTCGTGCATCTATTTCCGCCTACTCGTTAAGAGTTAACTGGCGCATTGCTTTTATTTCATTTCAGTAGAGTGTGTGTGTTTTCATTTATGTCGTGTGCGTGTGTTTTACTTTCCTGTAGAGTGAGTGTGTTTACTTTATGTCGAGAGAGTGTGTGCGTGCGTTGCATTTATTTTGTCCTACTCGGTTGAGTAGGACCTGCATTTATTTTCTCCTACTCATTTGAGTAGGACTTGCGTGTGTGCATTTTACCGCTTTCTTTCTCCCGCCCACGCATTTGCACCGGGACTCTCAATTTACAGCTTTCTTCAGTCCTACTCGTTTGGGTAGGACTTGCAATTTTCTGCTTTCCTTACTGCTTTCATTTTATCGCTTTCATTTACCGCTTTCTTTATCGCTTTATTTTCTGCTTTTCACCGCAAGCCGTCCCCATTTCGATGAGTGGCTAATCGTTCGTAGCCCTCGACATCGAAAAGCATTGGGACAGATAAAATAGCTTAAAATAATTAAAGGTCTAATTTTTCTAATTAATTAAAAGTACTTAAGGTTTGCCCGGGGTTAACGACGCGTAGGACCACATATCGATGTGTGGGCCCTATTTCCGTAGTCTATATGCTAGCTAGCCGAGAGGCCGTGCATATGGACCGATCACCCCTTGGCAAAGAGAGTTCCGCACTAACCCTCGAGAGAGGAGGCGCGCCAACTCTACCGGATTGGGTTCCCCACCCAATAGCGGGGTTCTTAGCGTAATGCAGGCGTTAAGAGGAATCCTTCGTCGGACTAACGTTCGGTCGAATAGTATTAGCGTTCAGGTGAGCGATAGCCCTATAGCTAGGTGAGCTCATTTTAGTGGAACCTCCACGGCCAAGTCTCCGCCTTAATTAATTAGAAATTTAGGAGCTCTTTTTATTTAAAGTCTATTTTAGTTCAATTGTTTTTTCGGTGCCATCGAGCTAAGCTCTTCATCGGCACCACCTTATTGCTTTCTTTTTATGCTTTCATTTTCCATTTCTGCATTTTTATTATATATAAGATATCCCGACAAGATAATTATCGGTAAAATAATAGTCCTCTCCAGGGAAGAGTAGAAATAATCGAACCAACCCCGAGAACAATACGACCTCGATATTCCACCCGGAATATCCTGTACTACTCATGATAGGTGCACTTGCCTCCTTTCGTTAAAACTCGATCTAAACCGTTTTATATCCAAATAAATAAATACGCGCGCCCCGTTTTCTAAATAATCACATCCGCCTTTTTCTCAAATAAAACCGCCGGGTCGCCGCGTGACCGTAAATAATTTTGGAGTTTTAACCATTAGGAGGCCCCTTATCAGCGCCTTCCGCTGCGTCCTCTCGTCTTTCCATCAGTGCTTGAAGTTCAACGCTGAGAGGATCTAAGTCAGGGTCAGGGGGGACCCAAAGGTGGCGCGGGAGTGCTATGTCACTGCGGTGAACACCATCTCTTGGCAGGAGGGAGCCGAGTAGATGGGTTGGAGGATGGAGGAGGCCGAGCAGGAGGTTGTCAGGGAGGAGCTGGAGGTGGAGAGTCGCTCTGAGGAGGCAACGGGAGAAGATCTGGAGGTGGTCGGAGTGATGGCTGTGAGGGAAGAGATTGTAACATCCCATTTCCAACTAGACCCCTAAGAGTGGTTTTGGCCATGACTAGGTCATGACAAAACCCTGGGAAGCCAAAAATGGGCCAAGAGATAGGAGGCCAAGGTAGGGATCACCATGGTCTGCAGATAGTAGAATTCTGAACAATAGTTTAGGATGACAATGGGGCTTCACCATGACCCCAAGACCCTACCACAACACTCCCAAACATTTTGGGGAGACCCATTAGAGCCAAAAGGACCCATTAGGGTCAACCCAAGAGGCCCAGTTGACCAAGGTCAACCCTAGCCCTAAATAGGTCAACCTAGCCCACTTAGGGCCAATTGACCTACTCCTAGTCCAGAGGACCCCACCTATGCCCTCCTAACCCTAAAGTGAGGTCAATAGGTCACTAAGGACACATTGGGGTCAGCCCTAGAGGCCAGGTTGACCCAAGTCAACTCAAGCCCTAATCTGGTCAAAGTACCCTTACTAAGGGTATGTGACCTCCAAAGTGCAGTGTAACCCCACATAACCCTACCTAGACCCTAAGGGAAGTCAATGGGTCACCAAGGATCCATAGGGGTGGACCCTAATGGTCATGTTGACCCAAGTCAACTCTAGCCCTAAAATGGTCAAAGTGACCTTACCAAGGGTCAAGTGACCTTTAAGGTGCCAAGTCAACCCTACCCAACCCTACATAGACCTTAGGGGAGGCAATGAATCACCCAGGACCCAATGGGGTCAACCTAGATGGTCAAATTGGCCAAGTCAACCCTCATTGAGGGTCAAGTCAACTTAGCCCAAAAAGGGCTAACCCAAGCTCAAGCCACTTCTCCCTTAGGCTAAACCCATTCCCATGATCATCATAATCCAGTGGGCTGCCTTTAGCTTGTGGGGTTGACTAGTCAACCAGAGGTGACTAGGAGAGAGAAGGAGCTCTCTCCATGATAATGGAGGAGAGAGAAATGAGGAAGGAGAAGGGGGAAGTGAGAGGCCGGCCAAGGGAGACTAACAGCCACCCATTATGGCTGCAATCAAACTCCTCTAGGGGAGAGGAGTTGATTCCAGCTATTTCCCGGCCACCAAGGGGTGGGTTCAGCCCCCTCCACACAACCCGAGCCACTCCATTAATGGAGATAATGGCCATTGAAGAACCACCTCTCCCCTCCCCCAATTGCCATTTAAACACCATCAGGAAGCCGAGGGGATCATTTTGGAGCACTTACCTGGAGGAGACGAGCCCTTCCACTGTGCAGTTGCAGAAGCCGAGCGCCGCCGCCGTCGCCAATGGCATCCCCGCCGCTCCTCTCGCATCCAGGCCGCCAGGAAGGTCCTCCTCCTCTCCTTAACTCGCGGGTAGATCCTAAGAATCCTTAGGCTTGAGTTCCGGGCTCAATTGAGCCCGATCGAATCCGGGATTTCTCCTGGGTTCGGCAAGAAAAATTCTTGCTTAATCCGCCGGAAAACGCCTCTCCGGCGGCGGAGCCGCCGTCTGACGATAGCCACCACCTCGACGGAGGTGTTGGTGGCGGTGGCCGGCCGGGGAAGGGGCTGGATTGCCGGCGGCAGAGCTTGGAAATCGCTCCAGGCAGAACCAATCCCAGCCGTTGGCTCAGTGGGGACGATGACCAGATGCCGTCGATCTGCGCCAAGATTCGTGCGGCATCAGATCAAATACTATAGGAATTAAATAAAAATTATTTCATTTCTGTCACACTGGATGTATTTAATGTAATTAATGTTTAAAAATACTTAGGGACCCTGAATGGAAATTTGCCCAACATGAACATTGTAGCTTAGGGTGTCTAGTTTGCAGCAAAAATTGTTTGGACCCTTTTGGGACACTGGATAGACAGGGCACCCATTTTGGTGGGACATACCCTTAGGGCTAGGCAGTCACTAAATTGAGTGCCCACTCTTCACCCCAAGCCCAAATTGGCTGAAATTTTGGCAGAGAGTCTATCCTAGACATACCTAGGGCCTGCCAAAAAAATGGGAATTTTTGGGGAAAATATTTCTATAGTTTTGGTAAAAAATTTAATAATCATTAGATAAATTAAATAGGTGCCCTAAACACATCCAAACCCTCCCAAATTTTGGTGAGTGGTCCCTGGGCTCCAATTAGGTTCCTGTATAAAATTTCATTTAGATTGGATGTGTTTTGAATAGGTTTTGACCCAACCCTATTTATACCCTATGAAGGGCATTTTGGTCAAAAGTTGCACTTTTGGTTTTGAGTGACCAAATCACCTCAACAGAGGCTGAAATTTTGGCCACAGATATAATTTGACTTTTTACACTCACTTATGGAGTTTGGAGTGGATTGGACTAGGGTAGCCCTAGAATGTTAGGGTAGGCCCTTTAGGGTAAATTTCTAGGGTTTGAAGAAATTGGGGTAAAAAGACCTTGGATGGACTTGAAACTTGGGAATGATGTCCATAGGTTACTATGGTCCTGTGGTTAAAATTTTAGGGCATTTGGAAGACTTAAGACCCCTTAAATCCATAACCCTAGTTTAGGGCACTAGCTTTGAAATCATAAGATCTAATACCAAAACTATCTGAAAAGGCCTGAGATTGTGAATGGGTAGTTTCTTAGGGCATACATGCCTCTGGAAATTTTATAATAAATTTTGGATGAATATTTTTGGTACTTTATTCACAAAGTCATATTTTATAATTCCCACTTAAGAATTTTTGCAGAGAACTATACTTGTTTAAACTTGATAAAACTTAGCAAAGGGGCTTATAGTCATGATACCCATCTCTGTAAATTTTTATGAAATTTTTGAAGAATGATATTTAGTAGTTGCTTCTTTAATTATTTAATCCATGGAACCTTGGGAAATTTAATAATGACTTTTAGATTGTCTGAAAGATTCTAATTTCTTCATCATGATGTTTCTAGTTCCCTATGAAGCCCTAGTAATTTTTACATAATTATTGGAGACATATATGTGGCACTTCCTTCATTATATTTGATTTTAGGAATTATTTTAATAAATCCTTTAGAGGTCAAGAACTATCTGGAAAATTATGAAAATGGCAACCATGATATTTCTCTGTTTTTTAGTGATACAAATTTTAGGAGGCCATTACCTGAGAAAATCGTATGGTTCATGTTCAAATTGACTATGGCCTAGTTTTTGAGGAAAATTCAATAAATAGTAGATTAATTGGGAAAAATATGATTTTCTGAATTAGGTCTATATTTATCATAATAGACCTCTGATAATTATCATGAGGGTACTGGATGAGTATTTCATGTACTTCCCTTTTTACGGGTCACGTAGCTTAAGTGGTCTGCATATAGCAAAACTGCAGGATTTCATTTGGATATGAATTAGGGCACGTATGATGGGTCTTGATGGTTTGCTGTAAGGACAAGTGGAATGGGCTGCATCTTTGGAAGATGAGTGAGTAGGGTGTGGTTTTGTCTAGGGTTTAAAGGCGTTCGGGTCCGACGAAAGATCGTCCTACCCAAGGAGAGTTGGAGTCAAATCACCCTAGGATTAGCGTATCGAAACATGAGAAAATAATGGGTAAGGGGATCAACCAATAATAAAATAAGTACCTTGCGAAAGGGAACGCTGGGCGTAATCCCAACACAGTTCCTAGTGCCCCTTGAGAGCCCTTCACAGGGAATACCGGGGGCAGTCCTGGTTAACGTAAACTGTTTAACAAGCTGAAAAGAGTAACTTAGTAATTAGGGTTGCACATTTCACAGACACTGATGGCACGGGATGTTAGCTGGGAGCTTCGGCTCGATTGTTTGTGACGGACGTGTTGGTCCGGGGAGCTTCGCTCGGGTTTTGATCACGCTAAATTTGCATGTGCATAAAAGGAAAGTAAATTAAGGTGGTGGGTCTTCGGTATTGGAGGGTCGATGCACCGACGCCAATACGTTGACTCGGCAAGTGTGGTTAGCACTTCGCCAACAGAAGTCCGGTGCGCCAGCCGGCAAGAGTACGCAGGAGTCCGCTTCGTGCACCAAGCGTTGAGGCGTACGATAGGTCTGACCGGTAGTGCTTTAACTGGTTTAGAGGTGGGCGAGGCCCAACCCCACCGCTTCCGTCTGCCACTACGGAGGTATCCTGGGAGGTTACGGCTCCAGAAAGGGGGAACTAAAGGTCTGTGTGCACAGAGTCGGGTGTGTGCGTTGCACTTGCATGATCCATCATACCCACTTGCATGTCATAGCATAATCGTTACCTTAAACCTTGACACCTAAAGTATAAGTGGAATGGGACGCTTATACTTTAGGACCTGCAAAACGACCCCTTAGTCTATAAGCTTGTGTGGGCAAGTTTATAATTAAGGTTAATTTTGATATATTTAGTTACTGCTGTTTTGACCACCGACACCCCAACGTATAAATCGGTATGGGACTTTTTATACGATGGGAGCCTTGCAAGAGACCCCTTGGCTTATGTGTTTTTTCCCACATAAGTGAAGGTTACATTTCAGCTTACATTTTATTGTCTTTATATGCTATAGAACTTGCTAGAATAGGACCGCTGCCATCTGCTTTTGATATTCTCCACCTTCAAGTCCTCCCCTTTCTTCCTCTCCGCTCGGTGCCTAGGAGCCGTGGGGGAAGGGGTGGGGGATGATAGGACTTAGTCTTTTAGACTAACGGTTTTCGAACCGCATCAATTAGGGGATCGTGGAGACCAGCATGGAGGAGCAGCCCCAGAGACCGGTGCGCTTGGAGGTGGGGCAGTCTAGCTCCGGAGTTCATACAGCCGGGACTGTGAGTCTCGACCCTGAGTAGTTTTTCAGCTTTTGCTTCCGCATGAGTGATTCTGTAGTGAGGATATGTTGTACCGGGCATAAGCCCGTATTTTGCTACTCTGATGTTATCTTCTGTGGACACTCCCTTCGTGGAGTTATAATTATATATGTCATGTGATTCTCTGTGGACAGATAGTTTTCATTTTACTTCATTATGCTACTTTTATGTGATCGAATTGGCCGGCAGAATCGGCGCTTTGTGGTGATGACCCTTCAGGGCGTGAAGGAGTCACCGCAAAACGGCGGTTCTGGGCCTAAGACCCCAGTGTCAAAAAGGAAAAAAAAGGGGGTCTTACAAGTGGTATCAGAGGAAACCTCGATCGAAAAGTAGCCGTCCACAACCCTGGGTCACCCCCGCGCGGGTTTAGTTTGGGGACAAACTAAGCAGCGGAAGCAGTGGTGTGCCCATACAGGGGAAATCACATGTAAGTTGTCCACTTTCATTAGGCATTGAGTCGATTGTCTACTAATGTACTTCATTTTGCAGCCCCCAGCTCAGCCCACCCCACAAGGTGGAGCTCAGCAGACTCCAGACATTGCACCACCTCCCATGGTCCCCACACCTTTCCTCCAGTCAGACATGGGGCAGACCCTTACAGCTATCCTTGAGGCCTTCCGAGCTCAGCAAGCCCCAGTCCAGCAGCCAAACCCAGGGGCCAACTGGATGAGCACCTTCCGAGGACTCTCTCCCCCATCTTACTTGGGGACGGAGTCGGCAGTACGGACAGAGGAGTGGCTGGATGTGATGTACGAGATGTTGACTGGGATACGATGCCCTTGGGAGGAGAGGGTGGCCCTAGTGGTATCTTGCTTGGAGTCACATGCCAAGCGGTGGTGGAAGACGCTGTTGGACACGACCTTTGCGGATAGAGAGATTGCAGAAATCACCTGGGAAGAATTCAGGGCCACGCTGCTGGAGCACTTTGTTCCTCAGTCGGCCAGGGACGAGTTGGAGGAGCGTTTCTTGCAGCTGAGGCAGGGCACCAGGACAGTGGTGGAGTACCACCGAGAGTTCGATCATTTGGCCCGATATGCGGGCTCTTATCAGCTGGATGAAGCAGGGTACGTCAAGAGGTTTTATAAGGGCCTAAAAGAGGAGTTGAGAGAGGCTTTGCTTTTTGTCTCTGACGGGCCATCTCCCGGATTTTAGAGATGGCGAAGAGGATTGAGGCCGACTGGCACACCACTCGGGGCCGGAAACGGCAAACGGAGGACCAGGCCGGAGGGCCCGAAATGATCAGCGGCGAGGCATCGTACCAGATGGAAGAAGGGCAGAGGAGCAGCCTCGTCAGGAGTTAAGGCAGGAGCCGAGAGAGCAGGTGGTCTTGGCCCCTCAACCTCTCCAGGTCCAGGAGATGCAGAGACCCCGGGGTATGGCGTATCCCCCGCCGGAGTGCTTCCACTGTCACCAGGTGGGACACCTCCGAGAGATTGCCCTATGAGGGGGGCACCACCTCCAGCACCACGGGGTGGCCCACCGGCCCAGCATTTCGGAGGCCGAGGACGCGGCCGAGGACGTGGTTACCAGGGAGGCGACCGCAGGCAGAATGGGGAGCAGATTTACGCTCTGGACTTAGCACAGCCCCGGAACCCGGACAGGGTTATTGCAGGTATGAGAGTAACCTTAATTTTTGGAATTATTCCTTGCTCGCATTAAGCGTTGATAGAACTACTACACAACCTAGGTTAGAAAACCTTACACTAGAATTTCTTTCAAACTGATTTAGGAATGGTGATGGTGTGCGGCAAGCCTGCCCACACCCTGTTCGACACGGGGGCATCGCACAACTTTGTGTCGGAGGATTTCGTCAAGGACCTGGATCAGATTCGTTGTTATACGGGACTACCCAGGAGGGTGCGCCTCCCCAATGGGATGGAGATCCAGTCCACAGAAAAGTGCCTCCTGGAGGTTACCATAGACGGGTTGACACTCGAGGCCCCGACGACGATCCCGAGGATGCCGGACTTCGACCTCGTCTTGGGCATGACATGGCTTGTCTGGAACCATGCCCAGATTGATTGCCCGGCAGGGAGGGTCGTGCTCAGCCACGGCGAGACTTATGCAACGTTCGAAGGTACTACACCGGTCTCCCGTCGCTTGCTTTCATCTATTCAGGCCATTAAGGCTCATATGCAAGGGGACGAGGTATATCAAGTATTGTTCGAGATGACTGAGGAGAAGGACCTGATTGCTAACATTCCGGTGGTTCGTGACTACGCCGACATTTTTCCGGATAAGCTGCCAGGACTACCTCCGCATAGGGAAAAGGACTTCCAGATTCAGTTGGTACCAGGGGCTAAGCCGGTATCCAAGGCCCCTTATCGGATGGCCCTGAAGGAATGGCGGAGTTTCGGACACAGTTGCAGGAGCTGGTGGAAGCAGGATTTGTTAGGCCGAGTTCCTCATCATGGGGAGCTCCTGTCCTATTCGTGAAGAAGAAGGACGGTACTTTACGCCTGTGCATCGACTATCGAGCACTAAACAGGCTGACCGTCCGAAATACCTATCCGCTCCCCAGGATAGACGAGTTGTTCGATCAGCTGGAGGGAGCCCATTATTTTTCGAAGCTGGACTTGAGGTCAGGCTATTACCAGCTGCGGATCCAGGAGGAGGATATTCCGAAGACGGCCTTTAGTAGCCGATATGGATTGTATGAGTTCATCGTGATGCCCTTCGGGCTCACGAATGCTCCGTCAGCGTTTATGAGCCTCATGAACCGGTCTTCGAGGCTTATTTGGATGTGTTCGTCATAGTGTTCATAGACGACATCCTTATCTATTCTAAGACGGAGGAGGAGCACACACGACATCTAGCATTGACCCTGGAGAGACTGCGGGAGCATCATCTTTATGCGAAGTTCAGTAAATGTCAGTTCTGGCTGAAGGAGGTGGCTTTCTTAGGTCACATTATCAGCGGAGCCGGGCTGGCAGTGGACCCGGCAAAGGTTCTAGGACTTGCCGGTTATTACCGGAAGTTCGTAGAGGGATTCTCTCGAATCGCCCTCCCGCTCACATCCTTGACGAAGAAGGAGGAACCGTTCGTGTGGACCCCGCAGTGCCAGACAGCTTTCCAGGAGCTGAAGGATCGGCTGACCTCGGCTCCCATTCTCACTCTCCCCTCGGGGAGGGAGGGATTTCAGGTCTACACCGACGCATCATATCAGGGGATGGGAGCGGTGCTGATGCAGAACGGACACGTCATAGCTTATGCCTCCCGCCAGCTGAAGACCCATGAGAAGAACTACCCAGTACATGACCTTGAGATGGGGGCAGTTGTATTCGCACTGAAGATATGGCGGCACTACCTTTATGGAGTCCACTGTGATATATATTCCGATCATAAGAACCTTAAGTACGTGGACACGCAGAAGGAACTGAACATCAGGCAAAGGCGGTGGGTGGAGTTTCTATCTGACTATCAGTATGAGATGCACTATCACCCGGGGAAGGCAAACGTGGTAGCAGATGCACTGAGTCGGAGAGCCGCCACAGCAGGAGCAGAGCCTCAGTTGATGTCTATGGAGCTGCTGCAGAGACTAGAGGACATGCACATTACTCTGGTATCGTCTGATGATCCTGAGCTCTATGAGGAGTACTTGGCCGCGATAGGCGTTACCGATGACATCAGAGACCGGGTCAGAGAGGGACAGAGGCAGGATGCCAAGTTGGAACCCATCTTCCAAGCTCTGAAGGCAGGCACTGCAGGAGATTACACACTGAGGGACGATCTGGTGTGCTTCAGAGGACGGGTGTATATACCGGAGGGAGGCCAGATCCGGGAGGATATTATGATGGAGGCGCACTGCAGCCGGTATTCTGTACACCCGGGGATCACAAAGATGACGGCTGATTTGAAGAAGACGATGTACTGGCCGGGCATGAAGAAGGATGTCTCACACTTCGTGACCCATTGTGAGGCATGTCAGCTAGTGAAGGCAGAGTGCAGGAACCCCGCAGGATTATTGCAGCCACTCCCGGTGCCGGAGTGGAAGTTTGATGACATAGCCATGGACTTCATACATGGGCTTCCCCGGTCTCGGACAGGGAATGACTCGATCTGGGTAATCGTCGATCGGTTGACCAAGGTGGCTCGATTCATACCGATCAGGAAGGATGATTCAGTAGGAATACTGGTGCGGAAGTTTGTGGAGCAGTTCATTCGTTATCATGGTGTGCCCAGGACGATAGTGTCGGATCGGGATGGCAGGTTCACCTCCAGGGAGTGGAGGTCCGTGCAAGCTTACTTAGGCACGCGATTGACTTTCAGCACTGCATTCCACCCCCAGACAGACGGGCAGACAGAACGCACCAACCGGACGCTGGAGGACCTTTTGAGGCTATGCATCTTAGATCGCGGGGAACCGTGGGAGAAACTCTTACCCCTTGTCGAGTTCTCCTATAACAACAGCCACCAGTCCAGCATCAGGATGGCGCCTTACGAAGCCTTGTACGGGAGGAGATGCCGGACCCCACTCTCATGGGTGCAGAACGAAGATCCGAAGGTATTGGGGTCAGAGTTTGTTGAAGACACCGAGGCACAAGTGAGGCTGATCAGAGACAGGATGCTCGAGGCGCAGAGTAGACAGGCCAAGTATTATGACGCCCGACATCGGCAGGTGGAGTTCCAGGTGGGGGACCGGGTGTTTCTGAAGATCCGGCCCATACATGGAGTTTCACGGGTGCGTGGTCGGAGGAAGAAGCTCAGCCCTAGGTACATGGGCCCTTACAGGATCCTGGAGCGGATCGGACCCCTAGCCTACCGGCTGGAGTTACCACCAGAGCTAGAAGCGCTGCACGACGTCTTCCACATTTCTTCCTTGAGGAGGGCTCTATACGCCCGGAGCAGCAGATTCTGACTACGGAAGGGCCGGTAGCTTCAGACCGGTCGGTCCATTTGGAGCCTGTGAGGATCGACGACCGAGGAGTGCGGGTCTTGCGACGCAAGAAGGTCCCTCTAGTCAAGGTCCTGTGGAGGAACCACGGCCAGGAGGAGCATACCTGGGAGCCACAGGACCTGATGCGACAAAGATACCCCGAGTTATTCAGTCAGGTACACCTCTCAGACCCCTCAAGATGTTAATTTATTTTTCCTGCTTTAAGTATACTAAGGGCTGCTCTAGGTAGATAGGGGCTTATCTTTGTTTATTGGGGGCTTAACTTTGTTTATTGGGATTTTGGTTCGCCGTTTGGGCGAAAGGGGTCTTAGATCTAAGTTTTCCCTTAAATCAAATTTAACAAACAAGGAGTCATAATGAGATGTTACAAGACTCTTTCCTTCGGTAATAAGACCCGTAGGTCCGACCTTGATTTCGGAGACGAAATCTTTGTTTTGTTTATTGGGATTTGTAACATCCCATTTCCAACTAGACCCCTAAGAGTGGTTTTGGCCATGACTAGGTCATGACAAAACCCTGGGAAGCCAGAAATGGGCCAAGAGATAGGAGGCCAAGGTAGGGATCACCATGGTCTGCAGATAGTAGAATTCTGAACAATAGTTTAGGATGACAATGGGGCTTCACCATGACCCCAAGACCCTACCACAACACTCCCAAACATTTTGGGAGACCCATTAGAGCCAAAAGGACCCATTAGGGCCAACCCAAGAGGCCCAGTTGACCAAGGTCAACCCTAGCCCTAAATAGGTCAACCTAGCCCACTTAGGGCCAATTGACCTACTCCTAGTCCAGAGGACCCCACCTATGCCCTCCTAACCCTAAAGTGAGGTCAATGGGTCACTAAGGACACATTGGGGTCAGCCCTAGAGGCCAGGTTGACCCAAGTCAACTCAAGCCCTAATCTGGTCAAAGTACCCTTACTAAGGGTATGTGACCTCCAAAGTGCAGTGTAACCCCACATAACCCTACCTAGACCCTAAGGAAGTCAATGGGTCACCAAGGATCCATAGGGGTGGACCCTAATGGTCATGTTGACCCAAGTCAACTCTAGCCCTAAAATGGTCAAAGTGACCTTACCAAGGGTCAAGTGACCTTTAAGGTGCCAAGTCAACCCTACCCAACCCTACATAGACCTTAGGGGAGGCCAATGAATCACCCAGGACCCAATGGGGTCAACCTAGATGGTCAAATTGGCCAAGTCAACCCTCATTGAGGGTCAAGTCAACTTAGCCCAAAAAGGGCTAACCCAAGCTCAAGCCACTTCTCCCTTAGGCTAAACCCATTCCCATGATCATCATAATCCAGTGGGCTGCCTTTAGCTTGTGGGGTTGACTAGTCAACCAGAGGTGACTAGGAGAGAGAAGGAGCTCCTCTCCATGATAATGGAGGAGAGAGAAATGAGGAAGGAGAAGGGGGAAGTGAGAGGCCGGCCAAGGGAGACTAACAGCCACCCATTATGGCTGCAATCAACTCCTCTAGGGGAGAGGAGTTGATTCCAGCCGTTTCCCGGCCACCAAGGGGTGGGTTCAGCCCCCCTCCACACAACCCGAGCCACTCCATTAATGGAGATAATGGCCATTGAAGAACCAGCCTCTCCCCTCCCCCAATTGCCATTTAAACACCATCAGGAAGCCGAGGGGATCATTTTGGAGCACTTACCTGGAGGAGACGAGCCCTTCCACTGTGCAGTTGCAGAAGCCGAGCGCCGCCGCCGTCGCCAATGGCATCCCGCCGCTCCTCTCGCATCCAGGCCGCCAGGAAGGTCCTCCTCCTCTCCTTAACTCGCGGGTAGATCCTAGGAATCCTTAGGCTTGAGTTCCGGGCTCAATTGAGCCCGATCGAATCCGGGATTTCTCCTGGGTTCGGCAAGAAAAATTCTTGCTTAATCCGCCGGAAAACGCCTCTCCGGCGGCGGAGCCGCCGTCTGACGATAGCCACCACCTCGACGGAGGTGTTGGTGGCGGTGGCCGGCCGGGGAAGGGGCTGGATTGCCGGCGGCAGAGCTTGGAAATCGCTCCAGGCAGAACCAATCCCAGCCGTTGGCTCAGTGGGGACGATGACCAGATGCCGTCGATCTGCGCCAAGATTCGTGCGGCATCAGATCAAATACTATAGGAATTAAATAAAAATTATTTCATTTCTGTCACACTGGATGTATTTAATGTAATTAATGTTTAAAAATACTTAGGGACCCTGAATGGAAATTTGCCCAACATGAACATTGTAGCTTAGGGTGTCTAGTTTGCAGCAAAAATTGTTTGGACCCTTTTGGGACACTGGATAGACCAGGGCACCCATTTTGGTGGGACATACCCTTAGGGCTAGGCAGTCACTAAATTGAGTGCCCACTCTTCACCCCAAGCCCAAATTGGCTGAAATTTTGGCAGAGAGTCTATCCTAGACATACCTAGGGCCTGCCAAAAAAATGGGAATTTTTGGGGAAAATATTTCTATAGTTTTGGTAAAAATTTAATAATCATTAGATAAATTAAATAGGTGCCCTAAACACATCCAAACCCTCCCAAATTTTGGTGAGTGGTCCCTGGGCTCCAATTAGGTTCCTGTATAAAATTTAATTTAGATTGGATGTGTTTTGAATAGGTTTTGACCCAACCCTATTTATACCCTATGAAGGGCATTTTGGTCAAAAGTTACACTTTTGGTTTTGAGTGACCAAATCACCTCAACAGAGGCTGAAATTTTGGCCACAGATATAATTTGACTTTTTACACTCACTTATGGAGTTTGGAGTGGATTGGACTAGGGTAGCCCTAGAATGTTAGGGTAGGCCCTTTAGGGTAAATTTCTAGGGTTTGAAGAAATTGGGGTCAAAAGACCTTGGATGGACTTGAAACTTGGGAATGATGTCCGTAGGGTTACTATGGTCCTGTGGTTAAAATTTTAGGGCATTTGGAAGACTTAAGACCCCTTAAATCCATAACCCTAGTTTAGGGCACTAGCTTTGAAACCATAAGATCTAATACCAAAACTATCTGAAAAGGCCTGAGATTGTGAATGGGTAGTTGCTTAGGGCATACATGCCTCTGGAAATTTTATAATAAATTTTGGATGAATATTTTTGGTACTTTATTCACAAAGTCATATTTTATAATTCCCACTTAAGAATTTTTGCAGAGAACTATACTTGTTTAAACTTGATAAAACTTAGCAAAGGGGCTTATAGTCATGATACCCATCTCTGTAAATTTTTATGAAATTTTTGAAGAATGATATTTAGTAGTTGCTTCTTTAATTATTTAATTCCATGGAACCTTGGGAAATTTAATAATGACTTTTAGATTGTCTGAAAGATTCTAATTTCTTCATCATGATGTTTCTAGTTCCCTATGAAGCCCTAGTAATTTTTACATAATTATTGGAGACATATATGTGGCACTTCCTTCATTATATTTGATTTTAGGAATTATTTTAATAAATCCTTTAGAGGTCAAGAACTATCTGGAAAATTATGAAAATTGGCAACCAATGATATTTCTCTGTTATTTAGTGAATACAAATTTTAGGAGGCCATTACCTGAGAAAATCTTATGGTTCATGTTCAAATTGACTATGGCCTAGTTTTTGAGGAAAATTCAATAAATAGTAGATTAATTGGGAAAAATATGATTTTCTGAATTAGGTCTATATTTATCATAATAGACCTCTGATAATTATCATGAGGGTACTGGATGAGTATTTCATGTACTTCCCTTTTACGGGTCACGTAGCTTAAGTGGTCTGCATATAGCAAAACTGCAGGATTTCATTTGGATATGAATTAGGGCACGTATGATGGGTCTTGATGGTTTGCTGTAAGGACAAGTGGAATGGGATGCATCTTTGGAAGATGAGTGAGTAGGGTGTGGTTTTGTCTAGGGTTTAAAGGCGTTCGGGTCCGACGAAAGATCGTCCTACCCAAGGAGAGTTGGAGTCAAATCACCCTAGGATTAGCGTATCAAAACATGAGAAAATAATGGGTAAGGGGATCAACCAATAATAAAATAAGTACCTTGCGAAAGGGAACGCTGGGCGTAATCCCAACACAGTTCCTAGTGCCCCTTGAGAGCCCTTCACAGGGAATACCGGGGGCAGTCCTGGGTTAACGTAAACTGTTTAACAAGCTGAAAAGAGTAACTTAGTAATTAGGGTTGCACATTTCACAGACACTGATGGCACGTGATGTTAGCTGGGAGCTTCGGCTCGATTGTTTGTGACGGACGTGTTGGTCCGGGGAGCTTCGGCTCGGGTTTTGATCACGCTAAATTTGCATGTGCATAAAAGGAAAGTAAATTAAGGTGGTGGGTCTTCGGTATTGGAGGGTCGATGCACCGACGCCAATACGTTGACTCGGCAAGTGTGGTTAGCACTTCGCCAACAGAAGTCCGGTGCGCCAGCCGGCAAGAGTACGCAGGAGTCCGCTTCGTGCACCAAGCGTTGAGGCGTACGATAGGTCTGACCGGTAGTGCTTTACTGGTTTAGAGGTGGGCGAGGCCCAACCCACCGCTTCCGTCTGCCACTACGGAGGTATCCTGGGAGGTTACGGCTCCAGAAAGGGGGAACTAAAGGTCTGTGTGCACAG
The DNA here is from genome assembly GCA_039583875.1 of Platanthera guangdongensis. Classification (NCBI taxonomy): domain Eukaryota; kingdom Viridiplantae; phylum Streptophyta; class Magnoliopsida; order Asparagales; family Orchidaceae; genus Platanthera; species Platanthera guangdongensis. The sequence continues at coordinate 106,069,281 of CM077153.1, forward strand.
AGTCGGGTGTGTGCGTTGCACTTGCATGATCCATCATACCCACTTGCATGTCATAGCATAATCGTTACCTTAAACCTTGACACCTAAAGTATAAGTGGAATGGGACGCTTATACTTTAGGACCTGCAAAACGACCCCTTAGTCTATAAGCTTGTGTGGGCAAGTTTATAAATTAAGGTTAATTTTGATATATTTAGTTACTGCTGTTTGACCACCGACACCCCAACGTATAAATCGGTATGGGACTTTTTATACGATGGGAGCCTTGCAAGAGACCCCTTGGCTTATGTGTTTTTCCACATAAGTGAAGGTTACATTTCAGCTTACATTTTATTGTCTTTATATGCTATAGAACTTGCTAGAATAGGACCGCTGCCATCTGCTTTTGATATTCTCCACCTTCAAGTCCTCCCCTTTCTTCCTCTCCGCTCGGTGCCTAGGAGCCGTGGGGGAAGGGGTGGGGGAATGATAGGACTTAGTCTTTTAGACTAACGGTTTTCGAACCGCATCAATTAGGGGATCGTGGAGACCAGCATGGAGGAGCAGCCCCAGAGACCGGTGCGCTTGGAGGTGGGGCAGTCTAGCTCCGGAGTTCATACAGCCGGGACTGTGAGTCTCGACCCTGAGTAGTTTTTCAGCTTTTGCTTCCGCATGAGTGATTCTGTAGTGAGGATATGTTGTACCGGGCATAAGCCCGTATTTTGCTACTCTGATGTTATCTTCTGTGGACACTCCCTTCGTGGAGTTATAATTATATATGTCATGTGATTCTCTGTGGACAGATAGTTTTCATTTTACTTCATTATGCTACTTTTATGTGATCGAATTGGCCGACAGAATCGGCGCTTTGTGGTGATGACCCTTCAGGGCGTGAAGGAGTCACCGCAAAACGGCGGTTCTGGGCCTAAGACCCCGGTGTCAAAAAGGAAAAAAAAAGGGGGTCTTACAGAGATGGAGGTAGAGGTCCCCGTTCCAGAGGAAGGGGATGCTGAAGGATGGGCAGAGCAGTCCAGGCTGGAGGCTGCGGAGGAAGTGGTGGAGCTGGAGGTGCTCACCCGGGGAGGCAGGACGGAGAAGGTCCGCGTCAGCGGGGGGCTAACCCCGGAGGTTCAAGGCCGGATGTTGGAATTCATCCAGAAGAATGTGGACATCTTTGTTTGGAACGCCGCAGAGGTGCCGGGGGTTGACGCGGATGTGTCCTGCCACCGCCTCAACCTGGACCCGGGAACACGCCCCGTTCAGCAGAAGAAGAGATCCACGGCGGACAAGCTGGCGGAGCCCATCAGGGAGGAGGTGGCGAAGCTCCTCAAGGCTGGCTTCGTGTCTGAGATTCAGTACCCCGGCTGGGTATCCAACGTCGTCATGGTTAAAAAAGGAGACGGCCGATGGAGAATGTGTATCGATTTTTCCTTACTTAATAAAGCTTGTCCTAAGGACTGTTATCCTTTGCCTCGGATCGACGCGCTGGTTGACTCAGCCGTCGGTTTTTCTGTAATGAGTTTTTTAGATACCTTTTCAGGTTACCATCAAATCAGGATGCACCCCCCGGACATCAAGGATGTCTCGTTCATCACAGGGGATGGTTGCTACTGCTACAAGATGATGCCCTTCGGGCTAAAGAATGCTGGGGCCACCTACCAGAAGATGATGGATAGGGTCTTCAAGGAGCAGAAGGGGAGGAATCTGGAGGTGTATGTAGATGACCTCATGATCAAAAGCCGGGATGTGGACTCCCACCTCCGGGACCTGGAGGAGACCTTCACCACCCTACGCAAATACAAGATGCGATTGAATCCCCTAAAATGTGTCTTTGGGGCCAGCAGGGGAAAGTTCTTGGGGCACCTCCTCACCCCCGCGGGGGTCGATCCGAATCCAGATAAGGTCAGAGCTATCTTGGAACTAGGGTCCCCGCGGAATGCTAAGGAGGTCCAACGGCTGACGGTAAAGCTAGCAGGGCTGAGTTGTTTCCTCTCTCGGGCGGGGGAGAAGTGCTCCCCCTTCTTCAAAACACTGAGGGGTGGTCAGAGGTTTAAATGGACCAAGGAGTGCGAGGAGGCGTTCCAAGCCCTCAAGGTGCAGTTGACACAAGCTCCGCTGCTCCAGGGGCCGAAGGAGGGGGAGGACCTTTTCTTATATATCAGGGTCGGGGCAGAGGCCTTGAGCTCCATCTTGGTTCGTGAAGAGGGGAAGAGGCAGCTCCCTATTTATTACGTGAGCCGGGTCCTGAGGAAGGCCGAGCTCCGGTATCCGATTTTGGAGAAGCTAGCTTTTGCCCTGATCATCTCGGCCAGGAGGCTGCAACCTTACTTCTAGGCACACTCGATTCGAGTGGTGACTGACCATCCTCTCCGCAACATCTTTGAGGGGGTGGAGCATTCAGGCAGGCTGGCTAAGTGGTCGGTGGAGCTGAGCGAGTTCGATGTCTCCTTCGTTCCGTGGCTCTCGATCAAGGCTCAAGCGATGGCCGACTTCTTGGCCGACTACGTAGTTGAAGTGGCAGAGGAAGAACTCACCCGCCCGACTCCTTGGAAGGTAAGGGTGGATGGTGCCTCAGGGAGGCATTCCCTTGGAGTGGGGGTGATCCTAGAAAGCCCCCAGGGAACTCGAATTAAGCAGATGGTGGTGGTGCATTTCGCCATTACGAACAACTAGACCGAGTATGAGGCCGTGATAGCAGGGCTGCGCCTGGCCAGGGAGCTGGGGGTGCTGGATGTGGAGGTCCTTACTGACTCCATGGTGGTGGCTTCCCAGATCAACATGGAGTTCGAAGCAAGGGAACCCACCCTGAAGTCGTACTTGGCCAAAGTGAAGGGGGTCATAGGCACCTTTCAGACCTTCTCCATCCGACACGTGCCGAGGGAAGAGAATGAACAAGCCGACCAGCTAGCAAAGCATGGTCCCCAGGTGGGAGGTGCCATCACCGACCTGTTCCGCCCTTCCATCGAAGAGGGAGAGCTCATGCAAATCGATCAATAAGCTTCATGGATGGACCCGGTTATGGTCTTCCTTTCCACGAGAGAGTATCCGGAGGGGGTAGATAAGAAGAAACTAAGGCACAAGTCAGCATATTACCTCCTCAAGGACGGGCAGCTATACAGGAAGACCCTCTCAGGGATGCTGGCTCGCTGTGTGACCGAGGGCGAAGTACGAAGGATCTTGGAGGAAGTCCACTCCGGGGAATGTGGGAGTCACTCTGGGAGTCGGACCCTAGAAGGGAGGATAGTCAGGCAAGGGTATTTCTGGCCCACCCTGGGCCGAGACGCCGCAGAGTTCGCGAGAAGATGTCATAAGTGCCAGCTGTTTGCCCCCCTTCAGCTACAGCCGACCCAGCAACTCAGGAGTATCACGGCCCCCTGGCCCTTCGCAATCTGGGGAATGGATTTGGTCGGACCGTTCCCCCAGGCCAACGGTCAGAGAAGGTTCCTCCTAGTGATGATTGACTACTTCTCCAAGTGGATGGAGGTAAAGGCACTGACCAAGGTGACCTCCCAGGTAGTTAGGAACTTTGTTTGGGGGGAGATCATCTGTCTCCATGGGCTGCCCCAGGCCATCGTCACGGACAATGGGCCCTAGTTCGCCAGCGCCGAATTCACCAGCTTTTGCGAATAGCTTGGGATCGACCTCAGGTTCGCCTCGGTCCATCACCCTCGGAGCAACGGGCAGGTGGAGGCCGCAAATAAGATCATCGTCAACCTCCTCAAGAAGAAGGTGGAGAATTTGAAGGGGAGCTGGGTAGAACAGCTTCCCGCGGTTCTTTGGGCCCTAAGGACCACCCCCAACATGACTATGGGAGAAACCCCCTTCAAACTCTCCCATGGGTGCGAGGCAGTGCTCCCCGTGGAATTCGAAGTCCAAACACCGCGAGTCATTGCGGCCAAAGAAGGCCGCAAGGAATGGCAAGCGGAGAATGAGGAGGAGCTAAGGCTCTCCCTTGACATGGTGGAAGAGGTGAGGGACCTTTCCGCTATCCGACAGGAGGAGATGAAAAGAAGAATGGCCAAGTACTTTGACAAGCATGTCAGGGTCAAACAATTCATGGAAGGGGATTTGGTGTTGAAGAAGGTGGATGCAGCGGGGAGGTCGGCATCCGTAGGGAAGCTCAATCCCAGCTGGGAGGGACCATTCATAGTAAAGGAAGCCTTGAAGTCAGGAGGCTATCGACTCCAAAATGTAGAGGGCGAGACCCTGAGTCTCACCTGGAGTGGTGACGACCTAAAACGATTTTTCCCCTAAGGCATGTAAGCGATACTTTGAGTGACAGGGCCGGATGTCACTCGATGAAATATGTTTGGACCCCGAGAAGATCCCGCTGTCAGGCTCTCACCTAGCTGGCAGGGCCAGAAGTCACTCAGTGTCATCCTTGGCCTCGAGAAGATCCCGCTGTCAGGTTCACCTAGCTGACAGGGCTGGATGTCACTTAGGATCGGCGAGAATCAGAGTACAATACTCGATGATTCTCGTCGATCGTGAGTTGACGATACTCGTCGACCCGCGTCGATACTCGACGATACTCGTCGACCCTCGTCGATACTCGACGATACTCGTCGATCCTTCAAGGCAACATTTGCCCAACCCGACGATCCTTTAAGGCAACACCTTGCCCATAACCCCATTCAGGTCGGTGATTGGTAACCTTTACCAACACAGTCAATCATCCAACTTCTCCACATCTCTTATGTGCGACCCTGCATGCTCATATCGCGTTGGCAGTGAGATTACATGTTTGACCACTTCTAGATCACCATGGTAACTCCAACAGTCTCCCACTTGATCTTGAAAGTATCAAACCAAAAACCTCACAAACAATGAGCGGCATCTAGCAATGCATCATTTCTCCCCAAGCAATAAGAGTTTATAACTAATAAGCCTTTATGACCAATGTATCAGCGTTGTCTTTGTCCCTTTGTCCCTTACATCCGGAAAGAACTAGAGGCATGGACCGTGTCACCCTCGTAATATCTCAATCCAAGTTTCTTGATCCAGGACAGACTTCCAGAGAATGGTGAGTCCAATATCACATATTGACTCAACCAAGCATGGCCATGCATTTCTCAATCTAGTTCCATCAAGGGGCCCATGGATGCAACTCCTGTCATACAGGAGGACAAATCCCATATCTGCTTACACACAAACACCCAAATGATTCGTAACATGCCCAATAACCACCCTTATCATCAACCTTTCTCAAGGAAGACTTTAGATGGCATCAAAGCACGCTCTTCCTCACTTGATGAATGCTGTGACTTCAGGTCAAAGGACCACAACACCATTGTCAATTCAGACCTACTCGTGACATGATTGGATGACAATCCACAGAGTAGTCTCAGGTTGGGTCTGTCCAGTAAAACGTATTCACTAGCAAGTACCCACGTGATGACTTGATATCACAATATCATGACCTGTGAGAATCGGTCATCAGTCAACGCACGTGCTAGCCTTCATATACCATCATCACCCTTAGCTTCTATGATGATACTCGACCAGGGACCTTTTAAGAATGAAGCTTCAAATAAATCATAGGCTCTCACATTCAAGTCACCTACCTTTTGTCCCATGGAAGCGAACATTCTAAGGGTATCTATTATGTTAACATTTAACTATCATATAGAAAAACTCATAATAAAAGAACTTGTCATTAATTGTAAGAGAAAAACTAGGTACACTGTTCATCATATGAAAAAATGGCCAACAAAATACATGTTTACATGCAATCCACAAGATTCTCACTAGATTTGATCATTTAGGTATCGTATACCCATCGATCTAGTATGACCATCATTCTTTCTTTGCACGAGAGGCTTTGTCAGTGGATCCGCAATATTCTCCTCAGTCGGCACTCTGCAAATGTTCACATCTCCTCGTTCGACAATCTCACGAATAAGATGAAACCGCCGAAGTATGTGCTTGGAGCGCTGATGGGATCTAGGTTCCTTAGATTGTGCAATTGCACCATTGTTATCACAGTAGAGAACTACGAGACCAACACTGCTAGGAACTACATCAAGCTCGCCGATGAATTTCCTAATCCATACAGCCTCTTTCGCCGCATTAGTTGCGGCGATATACTCGGCCTCTGTTGTAGAATCAACAACTATCTCTTGCTTGGAACTCTTCCAGCTCACAGCTCCTCCATTCAGGCAAAACACAAAACCTGACTGAGACTTGGAGTCGTCTCTATCAGTTTGGAAGCTAGCATCCGTGTAACCACTTACAACGAGCTCTTCCTCTCCACCATACACCAAGAACATATCCTTAGTCCTTCTCAAGTACTTCAGGACATTCTTGACTGCAATCCAGTGACACTCACCGGGGTCTGACTGATACCTGCTAGTCATACTCAAAGCAAAGGAGACGTCGGGTCGATTACATAACATCACGTACATGATTGATCCAATTGCCGAAGCATATGGAATCAACTTCATGCGGTCCTTATCTTCACAAGACTTTGGACACTGGTCCTTAGAGAGATTCACACCATGAGACATGGGCAAAAATCCTTTCTTGGACTCAAGCATGTTGAACCGCTTCAACACCTTTTCGATGTACGTACTCTGGGTCAAACCCAGCAACTTCTTCGATCTATCTCTATAGGTCTTAATACCGAGTATATAAGTCGCTTCACCCAAATCCTTCATTGAAAAGCAGTTCCCTAGCTTGTTCTTAACAACTTTCAGGGTAGGAATGTCATTCCCAATCAACAGTATGTCATCTACATACAATATCAGGAAGACAACAATGCTCCCACTGATTCGCTTGTAAACACAAGGCTCATCTTCATTATTGATGAAACCAAACTCTTTGATTTTCTCATCAAAATGAAGATTCCAACTTCGAGAGGCCTGTTTCAGTCCATAGATGGACTTATTCAGCTTGCATATTTTAGTGGCTTCATCTGGGGATACAAAACCCTCGGGTTGTGTCATATACACTTCCTCAAGGAGGTTTCCATTAAGAAAAGCCATTTTAACATCCATCTGCCAGATCTCGTAGTCATAATACGCAGCAACAGCAAGCAATATCCTTATAGACTTTACCATGGCAACAGGGGAAAAGGTCTCATCATAGTCAATACCATGAATTTGCTTGAAACCCTTAGCCACCAGTCGCCCTTTGAATGTCTGTACATTCCAATCCATGTCGGTCTTCTTCTTGAAGACCCACTTGCACCCTATGGGTCGTACCCCTTCACGTGGTTCCACCAAGTTCCAAACTTGGTTTGCATACATGGAGTCCATTTCGGATTTCATAGCCTCAAGCCATTTGTCGGAGTCCGGTCCATTCATAGCCTCTTGGTAGGTTGCTGGTTCATCATCATGATCCATAAGCAACAAATTACATATTTGAGACACGAGAAATCCATATCTCTCAGGCTCAAACCTCGGTCTACCAGATCTACGTAGGACTTGTGTTCCTTGAGCAGGTTCTCTAGCTATAACATCTTGTAGTCCTGTCTCAGAATCCAATTCTGGTTCATTCACTACATGTGGTTCTTGAACTTCTTCAAGCTCTACCTTTTCAGTCTTTCTTGATAAGAATTCTTTCTCCAAGAAGACACCAGTCCTTGCCCTCAGATGGTAGGTAAAAGTAATACCCTTTCGTTTCCTTAGGATATCCCACCAGATAAAATTTATCCGATTTGGGTTCCAGCTTGTCAGGCATTTGACGTCTCACGTATGCCTCACAGCCCCAAATTTTAATGAACGACATACTAGGACGCTTCCCAGTCCATATCTCATATGGTGTCTTCAGAACCGTTTTCGTTGGAGCGCGATTCAATGTCATTGCAGCAGTCTCTAAAGCAAAACCCCAAAAGGAAACAGACAAGTCTGCATGACTCATCATCGAACGTACCATGTCTAACAGAGTACGATTTCTCCTCTCAGACACACCATTATGTTGTGGTGTTCTAGGTGGAGTGAGCTGTGATACAATACCACACTCTTTCAGATGATCACGGAACTCATGACTCAGGTATTCGCCACCTCGATCAGATCGGAGTGCTTTAACCCTTTTACCCAACTGGTTTTCTACTTCATTCTTGAACTCTTTGAACTTTTCAAAGGTCTCAGATTTGCACTTCATAAGATACACATATCCGTATCTACTGAAATCATCAGTAAATGTAACAAAGTAGAAATACCCACCTCTAGCCATGGAACTCATGGGTCCGCATACATCACTATGTACAACACCCAAGAGATCCTCAGCCCTCTCAGTATAACCAGTGAAAGGAGCTTTAGTCATCTTGCCTAACAAACAAGATTCACATCGCTCAAATGATTCATAATCAAATGAGTCCAAAAGTCCATCTCTATGAAGCTTGGATATACGCTTCTCATTGATATGACCTAAACGACAATGCCAGAGAAATGTAGGGTTCGAGTCATTTGTTCTTAGTCTTTTATTATTTTCTACATTACAGATCAGATGGTCCAAGTTCAAAACATAAAGACCATTAAACAATTGGGCTACAACATAATAAACATCATTCTTAAATATAGAACAATAGTTGTTCTTAATTATAAAAGAAAATCCAATCATGTCCAAACATGAAATAGATATAATGTTTCAAGTTATGGCCGGAACAAAATAACAATTATCTAGTTCTATTACAAGCCCACTGGGCAAAGAAAGACGGTAAACCCCTACGGCTACGGCAGCAACTCTTGCTCCATTGCCGACGCGGAGGTCCATCTCCCCTTTACTCAGCAATCTTCTCCTTCCCAGTTCCTGCACATTTGTACAAATGTGAGAACCACATCCGGTATCCAATACCCAGGATGAAGGAGCAGAAAGGTTTATCTCTATAACGTGAACATTTGAAGCGGAAGTCATACGTCCCTTCATTTTCTGCAGACCTTCAATGTACGAAGGACAGTTCCTTCTCCAATGACCAGTCTTGCTACAGTGGTGGCATTTCCCTTCCTTCACCGTGCTTTTCTTTTTCATCAGTGCAGAAGACTTGGGCTCAAGATATGACTTAGGTACCACCTTCGTCTTCTTAGAGCCCTTGGCCTTGCCCTTGCCCTTATGCACCATCAGTATGGGGCTGGCAGGCTTGGCCTTCTTCATGTTGATTTCGGCAGTTCTCAACATGCCTAGGAGTTCGGGCAGTGTCTTGTCTACTTCATTCATGTTGTAGTTCAAGACGAACTGCTCATAACTGTCCGACAACGATTGCAGGATCAGATCTGTGGCCAAATCTTGACCAAGAGGAAAACCCAGCCTTTCAAGATTCTCTATATACCCAATCATCTTGAGTACGTGAGTCCCTACTGAGTCTCGAACTCCCATCTTGCACTGAAACAACGCTTTTGTGACGTCGAACCTCTCTTGACGAGCCTGCCCTTGAAACATTTTCTTGTGATGCTCGTCAATCTCCATGCACCCCATGTTCTCATGTTGCTTCTGAAGCTCAGAGTTCATAGTGGCAAGCATAAGGCATTCGACATCTAAAGCATCATCAGTATACTTCTTATAAGCATCCTTCTCAGCACAGGAAGAGTTCCCGATCGACACCTCGGGGGATTCTTCTTCCAAGACATAGAGCTTTTGCTCTTGCCTGAGAACAATTCTCAGGTTCCTATACCAGTCCATGTAATTAGTCCCACTGAGCTTATCCTTCTCAAGGATGGCTGTCAGAGACAACGTGGAGTGTGAAACACTTGCCATGGAATTCTACAAGAATTTATGCAGAATAAAATCAGTACCAAAATTTAAAATACAATTTATTTTAATTTGGACTTCAATTAAATCACTCCCACTATTTTATTCGAAATGATAGCCCTCACTAACAATTCAGAGAGTTCATGCGAGCTACTCTCTTAGTGGACAAGATCCGTATTTCACCAACACAATGAGTCAGCTTTAGCTTTCCTCTCACAATGCGGTTATTTAGGTAGGCAACGCTTGCCAATTGCATCCTCATGCAATTCTTGTATGGTTGGTGAATAACTACTTACTCGCATCCATCATATGGTGCATGCCAACCCTATGCCTCTAGGCACTCAACCTTTGAGGTCACCTAGTTAAGCTGGACCCGATGTCGACAGCGGGATATCACAATTATCCGCTCGCACCCTTACCAAGATAGATTAATGCACCTTGCTTTGGCAAGCCCACACTTCATCAATCGAGGCAGGAAGAGTGTCATCCATCGGAAGGCATTCGAACACTTAATATTTGATGAAGGGATTTTGATTATAGGTTAACAGTTAACCATGATCAACATTTGATCAATGTGCACATCCAATGAAAAACAATTTTTCTAAAACCACATGCATCCCTTATGTGCACAACCTGACACCATCAACATTTGATAGAAGGAAGGGCTAAATCTGAACATCCGGAAACTTCCAAATCCTCAGATTTACATGCATTGGACAAAAGCAAAGACAACTCAACTTAAAGCAGTAGACAAGCTCATCTCTCTATATTGGATTCAAAATCCAAAACAAACTCGAGGGATGGTTACTGCTAAGGAGACTACAATTTCTAACAATTAGAAATTTCCACGAAATCCCAGACGTTCTTGGCGGGGTACCGAGACTAAATCTAGACATTTAGAAAACTTCTAAATCCCTAGGTTTACACGCACTGGAATAACAAAACTTCCAATACAACAATCATGGCCGAAACCTGGCTCTGATACCACTGTTGGGTTTCTCTATGAGGATGGCACAACACTTGTGCACACAGTGGAAGAATAAAAACATCAAGAAAACCCAAAAGAGATGGGATCGGGCCATGGTATTTGAATCAAGAAGTTAACATACAACTAGGCAAAAATTACCTCGGTGGAGTTGAGTCACAACTCAACGGAGATGCTCCAAGCTTCATATTCTTACTGGTGGCGAGTTCTACGTGGAATGATGTCCACGTCTCTACAGAAATCCACACGAGCGGGAGAACACCGATCTTTCCATCACACGGATAATCGGGAAGGAGAAAGACCGCACCTTGCTTTCCCATGGACTGCTAGGTCCGCGCCAGGGATAGCAACACCAGCGACGATCGCCGGAGAGGAATAGGTCGACAGAGCGAGCACGGCGGCGGAACCCTTCCGTCGGCGGGATTCGGGATCGGCGGAACGAATGGAACGGCAGAACACTTCCGTCGCGGGATTCGATCGGTGAGAGATAATACCCGAAAACCGTAAGTATCTATTTATACCAAAGGCATAAATAGATTTAGGAATATCGCTATCCACAGACCACACAGAAAATTAGGGTTCCAGAATCGGCGAGAATCACCTAGTAGATTCGGTGAGAATCAATCAGCGAGAATCACCTAGGATCGGCGAGAATCAGCTAGGATCGGCGAGAATCAGTCGGCGAGTATCACTTAGGATCGGCGAGAATCAGAGTACAATACTCGACGATTCTCGTCGATCGTGAGTTGACGATACTCATCGACCCGCGTCGATACTTGACGATACTCGTCGACCCTCGTCGATACTCGACGATACTCATCGATCCTTCAAGGCAACATTTGCCCAACCCGACGATCCTTTAAGGCAACACCTTGCCCATAACCCCATTCAGGTCGGTGATTGGTAACCTTTACCAACACAGTCAATCATCCAACTTCTCCACATCTTTTATGTGCGACCCTGCAGGCTCATATCGCGTAGGTAGTGAGATTACATGTTTGACCACTTCTAGATCACCATGGTAACTCCAACACTCACCTAGCTGGCAGGGCTGGAAGTCACTCGGTGTCATCCTTGGCCTCGAGAAGATCCCGCTGTCAGGCTCTCACCTAGCTGACAGGGCCGGATGTCACTCGATGGAATATGTTTGGACCCCGAGAAGATCCCGCTGTCAGGCTCTCACCTAGCTGGCAGGGCCGGAAGTCACTCGGTGTCATCCTTGGCCTCGAGAAGATCCCGCTGTTAGGCTCACCTAGCTGACAGGGCCGGATGTCACTCGATGGAATATGTTTGTACCCCGAGAAGATCCCGCTGTCAGGCTCTCACCAAGCTGGCAGGGCCGGAAGTCACTCGGTGTCATCCTTGGCCTCGAGAAGATCCCGCTGTCAGGCTCTCACCTAGCTGACAGGGCCGGATGTCACTCGATGGAATGTGTTTGGACCCCGAGAAGATCCCGCTGTCAGGATCTCACCTAGCTGGCAAGGCCGGAAGTCACTCGATGTCATCCTTGGCCTCGAGAAGATCCCGCTGTCAGGCTCTCACCTAGCTGACAGGGCCGGATGTCACTCGATGGAATGTGTTTGGACCCCGAGAAGATCCCGCTGTCAGGCTCTCACCTAGCTGGCAGGGCCGGAAGTCACTTGGTGTCATCCTTAGCCTCGAGCAGATCCCGCTGTCAGGCTCTCACCTAGTTGACAGGGCCGGAAGTCACTCGATGGTGTCAGCCCCGTAATCACCAGATAAAGATCAGGAAGTCTCAAGTGCCAAGAAGCAAGGGGAGAGGGGTTCAGTAGAGGCGAGTTCGGGCTCGACAAACCCAGTCCGGCATCGGCAAGAGGACTCCGCATGGGCGAGTTCGGACTCATCATTCCCCGCTTGGCAGTAGCGAGTAGGGCGCGAACCCGGGCCTCGCCAAAGGAAAGCGAACCAGGCCGGGGCACCTCACCCCTTTGCCCGTTTGACTTGGAAAATTTTCTCTTCTTTTTTCGGGCTCAACTTGGATGGCTCGCATACGAGTTATGGCGGCGTAACAAGGGTAAATAGCAACTCTCCCCCGAATCGCTTGGGGCTCGGCGAACACTCAAAACGCATCCACTCGCGGGCGCGCTCTCACAACTACCCTACTCGCGGAACCTGTCTCGGCGAGGTCGCGTGGGGAAGCACTCGCATATATTCAGAGTACAAACAAAGTGAAGAGAAAAGAAAAGGACGTGGCACGGGTATGATCAAAAACTTTCATTAATTATTTACAAAAAGTAATTACAGGGAGGCTCGCCTCGGCGAGTGAACAAAGAAAAAAAGAAAAACAAAAGTACATGCTATCCTCAGGCCTCTCCCCCTCCGCCGGACTGGTCCTCGCCGTCACCCGAAGGATCCTGGAAGCTTTTCCCGAACATCGCGTCCAGGCTGTCTTCCTTCTTGCTGGGCGGCATTGCCGGGAACAGGCTCGGCATCATGTACCGAGCCGAGATCCCCTCACACCCCTCCACCAGCACCCCAGAATCCTTCATCATCTGGAGGGTGCACTCAGCGGCTTGGATGGAGTTGATTCGCAATCTCTCGACGAGGTCGGCCTTGCCAAAGATTCGCGGGCTCTTGTAGGGGAGAGTGGGGTCGATGTCATGAGGCGAGAAGAAGATCTCCGCCTTGGGTCGGACCTCGCTGAGGAGGTGCTGATTCTCCCACTTCAGCTTCGAGTTCGCGCCCTCCAGCTTAGCGAGGCGTGCACGCAGCCTGCCGATCTCCTCCCCCTGCTCGGCATTGCGAGCCTGGAGCTCACCTGCAGCCTCGACATCCATGGCCAGGAGTGCGCGCAGTTGGCTGACCTCCTCCCCCAGCTCGGTGTTGCGATCCTGAAGCTCGCCCGCCGCCTTGGCATCCTGGAAAAGAGTCCATTTAGCAGCAGCACAAAATATTCTAAGTGAAAAAGAAGAACAGCGCTTGAATCTTACCAACCCGCCGGCGGCTTGGGCGAGTAGACCCTCCGCTATGCCGAGCCGCCTCGCCTGATCGGCGACCTTATCCTTGGCGAGGTCGCGTGCCTGCTCGGCCTTTTCGAGTTGGTGGCTGAGGGCAAAGCTGCGGTGCGCCAGCATGTGATGCAGCTCCAGGGTCCACAGGTGGGACTGCAGGCCCCCATGGCCGAGCTGCCGAAGGGTCATCTTCTTGTAGGCCTCGGCATCCTCCCGGCCATATAGGCCGAAGCCGAGGGAGTAGGCGTGACCGGTGGCAGGCTTGCGGTCGTGACAGGAGGGGTGCAGAGTGGAGACGGAGACTCGATGAGCGAGCTCGTCCCACTACAGCATGGGCTCGCCCGCCGAATCCTTCCAGCGTGCGCCGAAGTTGAAGAGGGGGTGTTGCTTCGGCGGCGCGCGCTCGCGGGCAGCCCTCTTCACCGATGGAGGAGGGGAGATCGCCGCCATGGAAGAGCGGCCCTCGCCACCTTTCTGCCCCTTGCTGGTTACCTCCTTCAGCGGGCTCTTTGGCGATGCGTCGGGAGGGGTCGCTGACGAGCTGATGTACTTGGGGCTGGGCTGTTGTTGTTGTTGCCCCCGCGGAGCCAGCAGGGCTCTCCACATCTTCTTCATTTGCCGATGGCCGAATGGAGGGTTTGACCCCGCGCCCTCAGGCCACCTCTTGCTGGAAGAGGGTTGCGAGAGGGGTGCCTCATCTCGGCAGGCCGCCGCCGCCGCCCTCTCGCGAGCAAGAGGGTCGGTATGGAGCCCCGGATCCGCGAACGGCGGGGTCACATGGATTATTCGCTCCCCTGTAGGAAAACACTTAAAAGTTAGGAATTTCGCAATGATATGGCGAGCTCAGCGGGCAGGAGAACTCGGCAAGATGAGGAGGGAAGCATACCTTCGCCGGGTAGAACATGGGGAAGCACGTCGAGGCCCCTCCGCAGGAAGGCGACCTTGAAATCTTTGTGGAGGAAGAATTTGTGGAGTTCGGCGTCGTTGCCGGACACGGCCGGCGGGCGGTACACCTCCTCTCCCTTTTGCTGAGGCGAGTAGGGAATGTTGCCGAGATCTCCCTTGATGAAGGCGATCTTGGTCATCCAGGTATGGTGTTTGTTCGCGATCTCGCGAACTTTTATCAGCGAGCCGCCAAAGTAGGCGACCCCGTCCGGCGTCGCCTTGTAGGAGAAGAGCTTCCTGAACACCGTCATGTTGAACTCGATCTTCTCCCGCTGGAGGTAACTCGCGAATGCCACCATCATCGCGATGGCGTTGGAGTTCAGCTGCGTGGGGACGGCCCTGTAGTACTTCAAGATCTGCTGGATCTCCGGCCACAGGTGAAGGCGCAACCCCACCTCGAAGTGCGAGATGGGGAAGACGAGCTCATCCTCATAAAATGTGTTAATGGCCTCGCCCGGCCTCGGCCTACGCGCCTCGAAGCCCGGCGGCACGCGCTCCGCCACGAATTCAGCGAGCTCCTCCTCGCTGGTGTTCCCCTCAAAGAAGCAGTAGTCCGTGAAGTGCTGCGCGCACTTGGAACGGCCATCGACATCCGGATTGGTCTTGCCCATATTCGCAGGAAAAAAGCACTACGCGAGCAGGGATAGAAGAGAACACAGAGAAAGGGAAGCAAAGCAATAAAGGCACATTACGGGGGGGGGGGGGGGGGGGTAGGTGAGTGGGGGGGGGGGGGGGGCTATTTATAGGAAAAGAAATCTGAGGTAGGCTGTCCAATCAGCGCAGCTCGCTGCCCTAGCTCGCCACCCCAGCTCGCCGACTACCAGCGCATCCCATCTAAGGCTAAGTCGAACATTGCAGCATTTTATTTAAGTGACATGATCAAGAATATTTTAAGATTTATTTATTACAGAAATAAAGTTCAGAATTTAAAGAAGCAGGGCGCACAAGCAGGGATGGTATCAGGATGCGAGTGCCGGTCGGCTCAGCAAAGGAGCCGCTGACTTACCTACCCCGACCTCGCGACCCCGGCCCCCCATGCTGCCGCGCGCGGAGCAGCTCGCAGATCCTTCCGGAATTCCTCTGCGCAACCGAGAGACCGTCATCTATTTCATCCAGGAGCCGGGAGGGGGACATCAGCTCGCCAGCTTGGCTGCGACGCACCTCATCAGCAAGACACGCGTAGTCGCGCTGCAGCGTCTCGTTGACCCCCTGCACCTCGCGCAGCCCGCACACCAGCTTTTTAAGGAGCTTGACCTCCCTCCTCGTCAACTCGCCTTGTTCCACCTCAGGACCCAGGTAAGAGTCCAGTGAGCTCGGGGAGGGGAGGGGAGAATAGTGGACTTCCCGCGAGGATTCCTCGGCAGCCGATTGACTGGGAAGAGCTGTGAAGACAGGTATTAGCAAAAAGAGGCAGGAAAAAACTCATGAAGCGAGAAGTCAGGCAAGACTGACCAGACGAGCTTGGCAGATCGAGGGAGGTACGGGGAGGGATGATCCTCAGATCCTTCCCGCGACCTGGGCCGCGAGCCCCCGGCAAGATGAGCTCGAATCCCGGGGTGGGAATGGTCCCCAGACCCTCCCCCGCGGCCGCGTCAATTTGGCGAGGAGGGGGGGAGCCCGTTGGCAAATTTGGCCTCTGCGAGCTCACAGGTAGGATCCTAAAGAAAAGCGGCGGATCCTAGGGATGGCTGTCCGGTGCCGAGAATCGCGAGGTGACGAGCGTGGTCTCGCCTCGAAGTGTGGGGTCTCGCGGCGCGATGCCCTCGCCATCTGGTTGACCATCCAGGTCGTCGCCAACTACGACAACCTCTCTATCCTTCTCAAGAATAGTTCGGGTGGAAGAGCCGGTCTCGCAAGCCAGGGTGGCCCTCAGGTCATTGAAAATGGGCTCAGCTGCCTCAGGGAAGGCTTTGACTTCTTGGAACTGGGCTCGGCAGAATCGGCTTGGGGAACTTTCGCGGGGACCGCCGTCAGAGCGGCAACGCGAGCCGCGGAGGCCTGGCGGGCTAGGTCTATGCGCTCTTGGATCTCCTTAGGAAGAGGCATCTTGCCAAGGCAGCAGAGGGAATGACAAGAGTCAGGAAGGTGGGCAGGTGCACATATATATAGCCGCAGGTGGCCCCCACCAGAAGATTCCCTCCAAACTCGCCAACAAGTGCTCGCCGCACACTTGGGGTTGGATGTTTCTTTCCGAGCTTTGACAAGTTCAAAAAGAGCGGGGATTGTGTACAACCCCGTGTCCGGCGAGCAAGGTCACCAGGGTCTAGGCAAATCAGGCTGAGGACAATAGGTATAACACCCCCTATCCGTCACATAGCATATAACAGTAGGTCCGGCCGGGGCCCGACGCCGTATGCCACAGACAGACCGGGTGGTTACTCATGGAAACTATCCAACCAATCTCAACGTCCTACACAGAGCATTCTAGCGGATGCAGTTTATAAAAGTTGTAACAAATAACCCAGTATTAAAGCATGAATGTCCACTAATACAGAATATGAATGTTATACAAAATACCCAAAATAAGCCTTAAGGCCTTACAAAATATTTCACTTCAAATTACATGTTTTACAAACCACGACACGTAGGCCGGTCACACATGAATAAAGCACTAAACACTTCCAATTAGGCCTTCAAGGGCCGGCTTCGCATTCGGGTTTTAGCCCGCTATTGACCGCTTGGTCCAGCTGCACCTGCAAGCAACAAACCACCGCACGGTGGCACAACAAAGCAACGGTCAGCAATGCTGACCAAATTATAACGATCCCGCCCCCAACTCGGGGCGGCGATGCTCCTTCCCTGCATTTCATTAGCATAAGCGAGCAATATATATATATTTTGCCATTTCATCACAGACGTTGGCTCGCACGGCCACACGCCCCGTACTCTCAGGGCACATTCTCGGTGAACCGGTCGATGTCACGTCAATTAAAGCCATAGACATTCCGGACTCACCACCGCCACTTTGACGGCCAAACCTATGAGCAATTTGTCTTCCTGGCCTGGGTCACGACAATTTAAGCCATTGACCGCCGAAGACCCTAATCTATGCCAACGGTAAGTGCCACGTGTCCTTAGGTCTCTTTAACCGAACGATATAGAACGAGTACGGTTCCATCTAACCCGTGCTCACATCGCAACGACAATTTAAGTCATATGCGCGGGTAAAACTTCCACCGAGTCCCATATCCATCACAATTCACATAACCCGATTATGTTCAAGTTGGCTCTCAGGCCACCAAGTTGGCAAGATCTTGTATCCGCCTAGTTTTCCGGGTGCAATTTTGGGTTAGTCCCCAAGGCTCCCTGCTGCAATCTACCGCGTAGAAAACCCGAAAAACAACCAATAGCACGGAGTCTTCTCCGGAATTAAGCAATGCAACATCACCGATCCAGACCAACATGTCCGGGTAGGCTTCACACATCATGCCTATGTCCGTTCTCGCTTACGGACTCTAAACAACGGGGACTTCACATATCTACCCGAAGGAACGCCTCCAACTCTCCGCAAACTCGCAAGAGCGGGCTTCCTATGCAAATAAAGAGAGCTACTCATGCTCTAGATGAGGATCGTTACCTGATGGGCCCGCGAACAGACTCTTATTGTGGTTGGTTCGGTGAGTCGATCGCCGCGGGCTTGCTTAGGTAGGCAAGTGCGCCTATCGCAAGTAGTACTCGATATTCAGGGGAATACCGAGGTCGTATTGTTGTCGGGGTCGTGTTGACTATTCTTACTCCTCCGAGAGGACTATTATTTTACTGAAAGAAAGGTGAATTTTTTTTACTTAATTAAAAACGGAAAAGCAAAGGAGCGAAAAAACGATTTAGAAAATATTCGATGAAGGGTTAACGCTCGACATCGAATCGGATTAAGACTAAAACAATTTTTAATAATTATAGGACTTAGTTTTCAAATTAATAATAAGGCAACTTGGTCGTGGAGGTTCCACAAATGTGAGCTCACCTAGCTATAGGGATATCGCTCACCTAAACGTTAAGACTATTCGACCGAACGTTAGTCCGACGAAGGATTCCTCTTAACGCCCGCTTTACTCTAAGAACCCCGCTATTGGGTGGGGAACCCAATCCGGTAGAGTTACGCTTGTCCTCTCTCTCGAGGGTATGCACGCAACTCTATTTACCCAGGGGTGATCGGTCCATATGCACGGCCTCTCGGCTAGCTAGCATATGGACTACGGAAATAGGGCCCACACATCGATATGTGGTCCTACGCGTCGTAAACCCGGGGTAAACCTTAAGTCCTTAAATTAAAATGAAAATAAAGAGCTTCAATTATTAGAAATCATTTTAAATGTCCCAATGCTCTTCGATGCCGAGGCTAATAGCGATTAGCCACACATCGGTATGGGGACGGCTTATAATTTAGTGAGGCGCGAGTTCGAAATTAAACGCTAAACGATTATAAGAAGGGGACATAAAAACAAATAACAAACATTTAGAAAACTGAAAAGTTAGCTAAAACAAGAACTCACGCACACTCCAAATTATAAATTAAACGGAAACTAAGTTACACATAAAAGAAATTTGCATATTTAAAATTTACGAGTCCCACTCAAACGAGTGGGGGCGGTAAATAAAAGCTTAAAATTGCAAGTCCTACTCAAACGAGTAGGAATAAAATGAAAGCGAGTCCTACTCAAATGAGTAGGAGAAAATAAATGCGATTACAGGGCTTAAAGATCCGTCCATTTAACTCAAGTGAGTAGGCGGAAAAATAAAGAAAGAAAATTACAAATCCTACTCAAACGAGTAGGCGGGAAATAAAGTCCGTCCATTTAACTCAAGTGAGTAGGCGGAAAAATAAAGAAAAAAAAATTACAAGTCCTACTCGAACGAGTAGGACTGAAAATGAAAACGATGCGCCATTTAAATCTTAACGAGTAGGCGGAAATAAATACACACAAACACACACACTCCATATGAATTTCAAGAAAGAAATAAAGCTAACACCTACACTCACACACTCTACAAAATTTGAACAAAGCATTAAAAGAAAGCATTAAAAGAAAGCATTAAAATTTAACACCTACACTCACACACTCTACACAATTTGAAGAAAGAAATAAAAAGTTATACTCATACACTCACACACACAACATGAAAATTAAGAAGAACAAAAAAAAATTTATGCTCATACACTCACACACACAACATGAAAGCAAAATGAAAGTTACCTAAAAATTAAAACTTTTACTTTTTCAAGCTTAGATTTTGCCCATAACAAATAAAAAGAAGAAATTACAATTTTTAGAAGACAAAAGTTTTTCAAAACAAATTTAAAAACCAAAGTTTTTGGAAAATTAAAATTACAAGATTTTCATTCTTATGTTTTTATGAAAGTGATAAAAAAGTGAAAAAGAAGATGAAAAGAACAAAAAGAGGTTTTACAATCCTACAAAATAAACTAAGAAAAGAAAATAAAGTTCACTTTCAAATCTCTTTTACAAATTCATAAGTATGAAATAATAAACAAAAGAAACATTAAAGAAGAACATGTTGAAGATGAGAACCATATCATACATGCATGGAAATGAAATCTACTACAAAACCTATTATGAAGACATACTAAAAACATGTAAAGTAAATAAGTTACATCATACACACACACACTTTTCATAAGAGGAGGAACAAAGATGAAACCAAGGATAAAAAGGGGAAGAAGTAAGCCATCCAAATGAATTTTCATGCTATATAGAGAGAGAAAATCTAACATTTTTATTAAAATTATCAAGCTATTACAAAGCTAAAAGATAAAGCAAAACAAAACATGAAATAAAGAAGGGAGAAATCTCCTTACATAGCACTAGTATCCACGGATTAAGCCCACAAAAAGACACTAAAATGGCCCAAAAATCTGAACCCTTGGACCTTACAGAAATGGGCAATTTATAGACAAAAAATTCTAAGTACACGCCCTAGGTCACGGGCGTGTAGGGGGGCGTGACAATACTATTCATAAAGGTGGCCAACGATTGGACAGGAAAGTTAACTTCGGGCTGAGTTCGCGGCAGTCACGCCCCAGGTCACGGGCGTGACTCTGGGCGTGTCGGGGAGGTAGAACCGGGCGCGGGTTGTGCCGAAAGTCTTCGGCAGCATCTTGTCGGGCTAGCTGGAAAGGTCACGCCCCAGGTCACGGGCGTGCCTCTGGGCGTGTCGGTTGGTGTCGATACTCGACGATCGTCGAGCGGAAAGTGTCGAGAGGAGAGGACACGGGCTTGGGTCACGCCCCGTGTCGGGTGACACGGGCGTGTCGCCAGGCGTGTCAAGCTTGTACTTCAGAAATCGTCCGATTTCACGGGAAATTCAATGTCACGGCCCGGTCACGGGCGTGACCAAATTGTCACGGGCGTGTACTGCCCAATTTTGGCAGATTTGGAAATTTTTCTGCAAAATAAAATAAAACAAGTTAGCAATAAATTTACAAGAATAGGAGCATTTTATTGAACAAAAATAAGTAAAAACGACGAAAACAAATGAAAATGACTAAATTAATGTGCACAAAAATACGTATATTTACAGTTCATCAAATACCCCCATACTTAGGCTTTTGCTATTCCAGAGCAAAAGTTTGAGGTGAATCTATAAGGAATAAAAAAAACTCTAAGTTTTAGCTACCGCTTAATCAATTATAAGAGAGATCAAAATAAATATACGGGGTGTAAGAGTTAAGTCCTAAAAGTATGTAGATGATTTAAATAGCGCAAAAGTTTTGGCCAAAAGACTTCTTGATGTAAACAAATAGAGGGCAACATTTGTAATGGTTAGATTAACGAAAATAGTTTGGAATTATAAGAACTCTAGCTTATACGAGTGCTACTGGAAATAATACAATTTACTAATTATGCTCTCAAAAAGATTTTTGAATTAATTCTAGAATCGTGTAATTGGCTAAGGGGGTAGTGGGTTTATGAAGAGGGTTTTGATATTTGAGGTGAGGTAATTTTTTCTCGAACCTCCATTTTTTTTCCTTTTGGATTATTAGGAAAACGAAATATTATTTTCCTAATATAATTTTTGTTTTTCAACTTCATAAGAATTAACCCAATGTATATTTGTAGGAGTAATGAATTTTATCCTCTTACTCCATATATAATCTTTTTAAAATTATTGGGTGCCTATGTTTACGGAACGAAATCTTATTCCCATTGACATAGGATCTTTTAAGGATAAAAGTTTTCATGCCAAGTAGGTCATGAAAAGTAAGGGGAGAATGGAAAACTAGATTTTAATCCTAAAAATTTTTGAGAGCAACCTTAATAATTTGTACGTTCCAATGTTTCAGAAAGCTAAAAGTAAGTATAATAGAATTCTATAGTCGTTATTTTCTAACATAATATACGTGCTCCTATCAATGAAAAATTAGAAGTAGTGCCTAAAACGAGTTCGCTATTTTTAACAAAGCATAAAGAATTCTTTAAAACTTAACCCCAGGTATTTAAATTTTTCAGTCAATAATTAACAAACGGGTAGTGAACAAAGAATTAATCAAATTTGCATATAAATAAACTCAAAACAGAATTTTTGGATAGCAGGAAAGTTAAGGATGAAATATTTGATTTATTTGTTTCAAAACATTTTTTTTGATTTTTATGGTTTTTATCATCATTTTTTTGTTTTTCATTTATTATATTTTTTGTATTTTTGGTTTTCTCAATTTTTTTTTGAAATTATTTTTTTTTGAACTATTATCTTTTTTTTTTTGAATTTTTTTAAGAGAATTTTCATTATATGTACAAAATCAAGGGAGAAAAAGAGAGGTTTTTACAAGAATGAGGAAGGGGGAGAGAGAAAAGAGTATGTACAAAAAATGAAAAAAATATTTACAAAGTGAAACTAAATATTATTGTTTTTTTTGTTTTGTTTGTATATTTTTTTAATTTGTTTTTGAGTTTTTGGAAAAAAGAAAGAAAGAGAAATTTTTTTTTGGATTTTTCATTTAATTTTTTTTTCATTTTAAGATGTTTTTAATTTTTTTTTTGTTTTGTTATTATATGTATTTTTTTTGTATTTTTGAAATGCAGAAAAAATTGAAGTGCAGAAAGTAAAGCACGAAAATACCCCCCCATACTTAAGTCCAACATTGTCCCCAATGTTGTAACGTAAGTATGCGGAACAAAAAAGGAAAGACAATATATATAAAGAAAAAAAAGGGAAGGGGGTAGAAGCTTCCCTGAAACGCGTTTGGGGAAGTCCAATCAGAAACCCTGAGGGTCGGTCCGTTTTGGATCGACCACCTTCTTTCCGCTACGGAGGGTTATAGCGTTGGCGTTCTCCCGTGGATTGGGCTCCGTGTTTCCCAGCAGTGCCCCGAGCGCGCGCTCGGACATCATCCTCGCCAGCTGTCCAACCTGTTGTTTGAGTGTTTTTAGCAATCCGGTAATGTTCCGGATATTTGACTCGTTGGACGCAATATACTTCGAAAAATTTTCCTCCATCGGGGAGGGTTTCGAAAGAGGAGGAGGAGGAGGAAGAAATCCGGGCGCATAAGAAATAGGGGGACGCTGAGCATTATTCGGGTTGCTCCACGAGAAGTTGGGGTGATTCATCCAACCCGGATTATAGTTATTACTATAAGGGTTGTTATTCGGGTTAAAGGGAGGACGACCCGAATTTCCCATGAAGTCCACGAACTCTTCAGCTACGCAGACATTAGGGGGAATAAAACAAGGCGGAGTGGAGGAGGAAGCAGACATCTCTGCCACCTGCTTTGTTAACCTTTCAACTTGAAGGGTCAAGAGAGTAGTGGCATCCACTTCAAAAAGACCAGCCGCCGGCTTTGGGCGTCCCCGCGGGACGTTCCATTGATAGGCGTTCATAGCCATCTCTTCGAATAAAGCCTGTGCGGCCTCAGGGGTTTTGTTGTTGAGAGTACCCCCGGCAGCCGCGTCAAACATTTGACGCGTCTGAAAATTCAGCCCATTATAAAAAATTTGAACTTGCAACCACGATGGCAGCGCGTGGTGCGGGCAACGGCGGAGGAATTCCTTAAACCGTTCCCAAGTCTCGTATAGAGACTCAGGATCATTTTGCACAAACGAAGAAATGTCCGCCCGCAACTTTGCAGTTTTGGCGGGCGGAAAGTACTTCGTTAGGAACCGTTCCGTCAACTCAGCCCACGTGGTGATACATCCTCGCGGGAGGGCATTCAACCACGCCTTGGCTTTGGACTTAAGGGAAAAAGGAAATAAGCGCAAACGAATGGTGTCATCAGTGACGCCATTAATCTTGAAGGTGTCGCATATCTCCAAGAAATTGGACAAGTGGACATTCGGGTCCTCATCCGGCAGTCCATCGAACTGCACGGCGTTTTGGACCATTTGAATGACACTCGACTTTATTTCGAAATTATTATTCGCCACCATAGGGCGAACAATACTCGACCCAGAATCATCCAGGTTAGGCCGGGCGTAATAAGACATAGTACGCTCGGCCGCCGGGGGAAGGTTAGGCGCGGCCATAACTACAACAGTGGGTTCTCCGATAGATTCCTCGGGATCTAAAGAAGGATTTCGGCGTTGAGATCGGATACGCGCAAGAGAGCGTTCGATCTCAGGGTCGAAGTCAAAATCTTCAGACTCGGAGGGTTGTCCACGGGTCATACACCCAAACAAAAATAAAACAAAATAAACTTCTTTTTTGTTTTTAAAATAAAGTTTTTAGTTTTTTTAGAAAATAAGTAAAAGTAATAGACTCCGGAATTCGAAATAGCAACTCGAAAAGAGATTCCCCGGCAACGGCGCCAAAAACTTGATGGGCCCGCGAACAGACTCTTACTGTGGTTGGTTCGGTGAGTCGATCGCCGCGGGCTTGCTTAGGTAGGCAAGTGCACCTATCGCAAGTAGTACTCGATATTCGGGGGAATACCGAGGTCGTATTGTTCTCGGGGTCGTGTTGACTATTCTTACTCCTCCGGGAGGACTATTATTTTACTAAAAGAAAGGTGGATTTTTTTTACTTAATTAAAAACGGAAAAGCAAAGGAGCGAAAAAACGATTTATAAAATATTCGATGAAGGGTTAACGCTCGGCATCGAATCGGATTAAGACTAAAACAATTTAATAATTATAGGACTTAGTTTTCAAATTAATAATAAGGCAACTTGGCCGTGGAGGTTCCATAAATGTGAGCTCACCTAGCTATAGGGATATCGCTCACCTAAACGTTAAGACTATTCGACCGAACGTTAGTCCGACGAAGGATTCCTCTTAACACCCGCTTTACGCTACGAACCCCGCTATTGGGTGGGGAACCCAATCCGGTAGAGTTACGCTTGTCCTCTCTCGAGGGTATGCACGCAACTCTATTTACCCAGGGGTGATCGGTCCATATGCATGGCCTCTCGGCTAGCTAGTATATGGACTACAGAAATAGGGCCCACACATCGATATGTGGTCCTACGCGTCGTAAACCCGGGTAAACCTTAAGTCCTTAAATTAAAATGAAAATAAAGAGCTTTAATTATTAGAAATCATTTTAAATGTCCCAATGCTCTTCGATGCCGAGGCTAATAGCGATTAGCCACATATCGGTATGGGGACGGCTTATAATTTAGTGAGGCGTGAGTTCGAAATTAAATGCTAAACGATTATAAGAAGGGGACATAAAAACAAATAACAAACATTTAGAAAACTAAAAAGTTAGCTAAAACAAGAACTCACGCACACTCCAAATTATAAATTAAACGGAAACTAAGTTACACATAAAAGAAATTTGCATATTTAAAATTTGCGAGTCCCAATCAAACGAGTGGGGGCGGTAAATAAAAGCTTAAAATTGCAAGTCCTACTCAAACGAGTAGGACTAAAATGAAAGCGAGTCCTACTCAAATGAGTAGGAGAAAATAAATGCGATTACAGGGCTTAAAGATCCGTCCATTTAACTCAAGTGAGTCGGCGAAAAAATAAAGAAAGAAAATTACAAATCCTACTCAAACGAGTAGGCGGGAAATAAAGTCCGTCCATTTAACTCAAGTGAGTAGGCGGAAAAATAAAGAAAGAAAATTACAAGTCCTACTCGAACGAGTAGGACTGAAAATGAAAACGATGCGCCATTTAACTCTTAACGAGTAGGCGGAAATAAATACACACAAACACACACACACTCCATATGAATTTCAAGAAAGCAATAAAGCTAACACCTACACTCACACACTCTACAAAATTTGAACAAAGCATTAAAAGAAAGCATTAAAAGAAAGCATTAAAATTTAACACCTACACTCACACACTCTACACAATTTGAAGAAAGCA
Organism: Platanthera guangdongensis; assembly: GCA_039583875.1. Taxonomy (NCBI): domain Eukaryota; kingdom Viridiplantae; phylum Streptophyta; class Magnoliopsida; order Asparagales; family Orchidaceae; genus Platanthera; species Platanthera guangdongensis. The sequence goes on from CM077153.1 coordinate 106,095,118, forward strand.
ATAAAAAGTTATACTCATACACTCACACACACAACATGAAAATTAAGAAGAACAAAAGAAAATTTATGCTCATACACTCACACACACAACATGAAAGCAAAATGAAAGTTACCTAAAAATTAAAACTTTTACTTTTTCAAGCTTATATTTTGCCAAAAACAAATAAAAAGAAGAAATTACAATTTTTAGAAGACAAAAGTTTTTCAAAACAAATTTAAAAACCAAAGTTTTTGGAAAATTAAAATTACAAGATTTTCATTCTTATGTTTTTATGAAAGTGATAAAAAAGTGAAAAAGAAGATGAAAAGAACAAAAAGAGGTTTTACAATCCTACAAAATAAACTAAGAAAAGAAAATAAAGTTCACTTTCAAATCTCTTTTACAAATTCATAAGTATGAAATAATAAACAAAAGAAACATTAAAGAAGAACATGTTGCAGATGAGAACCATATCATACATGCATGGAAATGAAATCTACTACAAAACCTATCATGAAGACATACTAAAAACATGTAAAGTAAATAAGTTACACTCATAGACACACACACACTTTTCATAAGAGGAGGAACAAAGATGAAACCAAGGATAAAAAGGGGAAGAAGTAAGCCATCCAAATGAATTTTCATGCTATATAGAGAGAGAAAATCTAACATTTTTATTAAAATTATCAAGCTATTACAAAGCTAAAAGATAAAGCAAAACAAAACATGAAATAAAGAAGGGAGAAATCTCCTTACATAGCACTAGTATCCACGGATTAAGCCCACAAAAAGACACTAAAATGGCCCAAAAATCTGAACCCTTGTATCTTACAGAAATGGGCAATTTATAGGCAAAAAATTCTAAGTACACGCCCTAGGTCACGGGCGTGTAGGGGGGGGGGGGGGGGCGTGACAGTACTATTCATAAAGGCGGCCGGCGATTGGACAGGAAAGTTGACTTCGGGCTGAGTTCGCGGCAGTCACGCCCCAGGTCACGGGCGTGACTCTGTGAGTGTCGGGGAGGTAGAACCGGGCACGGGTTGCGCCGAAAGTCTTCGGCAGCATCTTGTCGAGCTAGCTGGAAAGGTCACGGCCCAGGTCACGGGCGTGCCTCTGGGCGTGTCGGTTGGTGTCGACACTCAACGATCGTCGAGCGGAAAGTGTCGAGAGGAGAGGACACGGGCTTGGGTCACGCCCCGTGTCGGGTGACACGGGCGTGTCGCCAGGCGTGTCAAGCTTGTACTTCAGAAATCGTCCGATTTCACGGGAAATTCAATGTCACGGCCCGATCATGGGCGTGACCAAATTGTCACGGGCGTGTACTGCCCAATTTTGGCAGATTTGGAAATTTTTCTGCAAAATAAAATAAAACAAGTTAGCAATAAATTTACAAGAATAGGAGCATTTTATTGAACAAAAATAAGTAAAAACGACGAAAATAAATGAAAATGACTAAATTAATGTGCACAAAAATACGTATATTTACAGTTCATCAAATACCCCCATACTTAGGCTATTGCTATTCCAGAGCAAAAGTTTGAGGTGAATCTATAAGGAATAAAAAAAACTCTAAGTTTTAGCTACCGCTTAATCAATTATAAGAGAGATCAAAATAAATATACGGGGTGTAAAAGTTAAGTCCTAAAAGTATGTAGATGATTTAAATAGCGCAAAAGTTTTGGCCAAGAGACTTCTTGATGTAATCAAATAGAAGGCAACATTTGTAATGGTTAGATTAACGAAAATAGTTTGGAATTATAAGAACTCTAGCTTATACGAGTGCTACTGGAAATAATACAATTTACTAATTATGCTCTCAAAAAGATTTTTGAATTAATTCTAGAATCGTGTAATTGGCTAAGGGGGTAGTGGGTTTATGAAGAGGGTTTTGATATTTGAGGTGAGGTAATTTTTTCTCGAACCTCCATTTTTTTTCTTTTGGATTATTAGGAAAACGAAATCTTATTTTCCTAATATAATTTTTGTTTTTCAACTTCATAAGAATTAACCCAATGTATATTTGTAGGAGTAATGAATTTTATCCTCTTACTCCATATATAATCTTTTTAAAATTATTGGGTGCCTATGTTTACGGAACGAAATCTTATTCCCATTGACATAGGATCTTTTAAGGATAAAAGTTTTCATGCCAAGTAGGTCATGAAAAGTAAGGGGAGAAAGGAAAACTAGATTTTAATCCTAAAAATTTTTGAGAGCAACCTTAATAATTTGTACGTTCCAATGTTTCAGAAAGCTAAAAGTAAGTATAATAGAATTCTATAGTCGTTATTTCCTAACATAATATACGTGCTCCTATCAATGAAAAATTAGAAGTAGTGCCTAAAACGAGTTCGCTATTTTTAACAAAGCATAAAGAATTCTTTAAAACTTAACCCCGTGTATTTAAATTTTTCAGTCAATAATTAACAAACAGATAGTGAACAAAGAATTAATCAAATTCGCATATAAATAAACTCAAAACAGAATTTTTGGATAGCAGGAAAGTTAATGATGAAATATTTGATTTATTTGTTCCAAAACATTTTTTTTTGATTTTTATGGTTTTTATCATCATTTTTTTGTTTTTCATTTATTATCTTTTTTGTATTTTTGGTTTTCTCAATTTTTTTTTGAAATTATTTTTTTTTGAACTATTATCTTTTTTTTTTGAATTTTTTTAAGAGAATTTTCATTATATGTACAAAATCAAGGGAGAAAAAGAGAGGTTTTTACAAGAATGAGGAAGGGGGAGAGAGAAAAGAGTATGTACAAAAAATGAAAAAAATATTTACAAAGTGAAACTAAATATTATTGTTTTTTTTGTTTTGTTTGTATATTTTTTAATTTGTTTTTGAGTTTTTGGAAAAAAGAAAGAAAGAGAAATTTTTTTTTGGATTTTTCATTTAATTTTTTTTCATTTTAAGTTGTTTTTAAATTTTTGTTTTGTTTTGTTGTTATATGTATTTTTTTTGTATTTTAAAAATGCAGAAAAAATTGAAGTGCAGAAAGTAAAGCATGAAAATACCCCCATACTTAAGTCCAACATTGTCCCCAATGTTGTAACGTAAGTATGCGGAACAAAAAAGGAAAGACAATATATACAAAGAAAAGAAAGGGAAGGGGGTAGAAGCTTCCCTGAAACGCGTTCGGGGAAGTCCAATCAGAAACCCTGAGGGTCGGTCCGTTTTGGATCGACCACCTCCTTTCCGCTACGGAGGGTTATAGCATTGGCGTTCTCCCACAGATTGGGCTCTGTGTTTCCCGGCAGTGCCCCGAGCGCGCGCTCGGACCTTGACCATCCTGATCTCTTTATTGCGTAACCGCTTGACCTCCGAGTCCTCAATCCGCACGGGCTTGACCTTTGTCGTTAGCCCACTATTCACCGGCACTTGATCAACCGTGATCACTTGCGTAGGCTCTTGCACCGCCTTCTGAAGTACCGAAATATGGAATACATCGTGTAAACCACTAAGCTCCACTGAAAGCTCCAACCGATAGGCTGCTTCACCAACTCACTCCAGAACCTCAAACGGTCCAAGGTACCTCGGGCTTAGCTTTTTCAATCGCCGCACCCGCGAGACACCCTTGAACGGCTTGATCTTTAAGTATACATAATCGCCCACAGCGAACTCCACGTTCCTGTGCTTGGCATTATAGTACTTTGCTTGCCGGTCCAGAGCAATAAGCAACCTCTCCCGAATGGTTCTCACCAAAGAAGTAGCATCCTCCACTTCTGATCGCTTATACAACTTTGACTCACCCGTTTCTAACCAAGACAATGGCGTGCGACATTTTCTACCATATAGGGCCTCGAAAGGCGCCATCTGAATACTCGCTTGGTAGCTATTGTTGTATGCGAACTCCACCAAATAAAGGTGGTCTTCCCATTGCTTTCCGAAATCCACGACACACATGCGGAGCATGTCTTCCATAGTTCTATTGACCCTCTCAGTCTGCCCATCCGTTTGCGGATGGAAGGCTATGCTAAATTTCAGCTTTGTTCCTAACATTTGCTGCACAAGCCTCCAATCATTGGACGTGAACCGCCCATCTCGGTCACTCACGATGCTGCGGGGCACACCATGAAGCCGTACTATGTTATCCACATAAAGCTTTGCCAACTTCTCCACCGGATAATCCTTCCTATGCGGAATAAAATGCGACACCTTTGTTAATCGATCAACCACCACCCAAATGACGTCATTCCCCTTTTGCGACCTTGGCAAACCGTTCACAAAGTCCATAGAGATGTCGTCGAATTTCCACTCCGGAATAGGCAAGGACTTAAGAAATCCTCCCGGCTTTTGGCACTCCGCCTTCACCAAGGCGCAAGTTTGGCACTTCGCTACGTATAGTGCCACATCCTTCTTCAAACCCGGCCACCAAAACAGTTTCTTCACATCACGGTACATCTTCGTGCTCCCTGGGTGAATCGAGTACTTGGTATGGTGTGCCTCGTACAACAACTCCACCCGTAAATTGCCCACACTTGGGACGCACAGACGACCGTCTTTCCAAAGCAATCCATCCTCCACGACGAATTGGGAATTTGACCCATCCAGAGCCTCTACCATGACTTGCTTCATATGAGCATCCATATCCAAAGCCTGCCGAATACGATTAGCCAGGTCATATTGGTCTTCAGTCCAATTCAGAACTGCTTCAGCACTTGATTGCTTGTCCACACAAACAATCTCCAACGCCTCCAACTCTCGCACCAACCGCTCATCATGCACCGATAGCCAATTGGCTTGAGCTGGGGCTCGGCGACTCAGCGCGTCCGCAACCGCATTCCCTTTGTCAGGCACGTAGTGGATCTTGAATGTATAGTCCCCCAGGAACTCCATCCATCTACACTGCCGCATATTCAGATCTTTCTGATCAATAAGATACTTCAGGCTCTTGTGATCGGCGTAGATATCAATCTTCACACCGTACAAGTAGTGTCTCCACAGCTTCAAGGCAAAAATCAAGGCCGCTAACTCCAAGTCATGGACCGGATAGTTCCTTTCATGCACTTTTAGCTGTCTCGAGCCATAAGCTACTACACTTCCATGTTGCAGTAGCACGCAACCCAAACCGCTGCCCGAAGCATCACTGTAAATCTCATAGCTTTCGGTCCCACATGGCGAACTCAGAACAGCCGCCGTGGTCAACCGATACTTCAACTCCTCAAAAGCTCGCGCGCACTCCAGCGTCCAAACGAACTTATGCTCCTTCCTCGTCAAAGTAGTGAGAGGTAATGCTATCCACGAGAAGTTCTCTACGAAGCGGCTATAATAGCCGGCGAGCCCTAGAAAACTCCGGACTTCCGCTACAGTAGTAAGCTCAGGCCACTCCCGTATCGCAACAATCTTCGCCGGATCCACAGCAATACCCTCTCCACTCACTATATGCCCGAGGAATGCCACTGAGGATAGCCAAAACTCGCACTTCGAGAACTTGGCATACAACTGATTTCTTCTTAGCGTCTCCAACACCAAATGAAGATGCTTGAAGTGATCTTCCTCACTTTGCGAGTACACCAAAATATCGTCGATGAAGACGATCACAAAATGATCCAAGTACTCCATGAACGTCCTGTTCATCAAATCCATGAACACTGACGGCGCATTAGTCAGTCCAAACGGCATGACCGTAAACTCATAATGCCCGTATCTCGTACTAAATGCTGTCTTCGGGATATCACTCTCCCTTATGCGCAGCTGATAGTACCCAGCCTTGAGATCCAACTTCGAGTACACCGTCGACCCGACTAACTGATCAAAAAGATCATCAATCCGGGGGATCGGGTACTTGTTTTTCTCTGTCAGCTTGTTGAGCTCCCGATAATCAATACATAGCCTCAAGCTTCCGTCCTTCTTCTTAACAAAGAGGACCGGTGCGCTCCAAGGCGAAGAACTCGGGCGCATATACCCTTGCTCCAACAACTCTTGCAGTTGAACTTTCAGCTCTGCCATTTCCTTCGGAGCTAGCCGATAAGGAGATCGTGACACAGGCTTTGCACCTGGCACTAGCTCGATCGTAAAATCTATCTCCCGCTGAGGCGGGGCTCCAGGAAGATCTGCGGGGAACACATCAGGGTATTCCGATACCACTGAAATACAATCCAACGCGGGCTTCGGCTTTGCAACCTCCACTAGTGTAAAGAACAGTTCTGCACCGGCACGAACCGCCTTCACCACCCGAAGAGCAGACATCAACGTCTTGCTCGACCCCTTTAAGCCCGTAAAAGTCGTTTCACGACTTGCTCCCAGCTTGAATTCCTTGCTACCGCAATCTATATGGGCCTGCTGCTCCAAGAGCCAGTCCATGTCAAATATGACGTCGAACTCCACCAACGGAAGTAAAGACGCCCGCAGGTCGAACTCCTGCTCCCCAATATGAATCTTAACATCGCAGATCCTATCCGCTCACATCGAACACCCATTGGGCAATAACACATCCAACTTATCCTTTGCCATCGAAGAAGGGACTCCAATGCGTGATATAAATCCTTCAGACAAGAAGGAGTGTGAAGCTCCCGTATCGAAGAGTGCTCGTGCCGGATTTTCACAAATCAATACAAATCCTAAACAAGCAGTGGTTAGGTAACATGTGCATAACAAGTATTTAAAGAAATCGACTTGCTATAAATTAAACCGTACCTGTCACCACATCAGCCTGTTTGATGGCCTCCTGTTGGCCAAGATTGTAGACCCTTGGTTGTGCCGGATCATAATGGTATGCGGTCGACTCCACCGCCTTTCACTTCTCCTCATAAGTAGCTCCCGGCTTTCTCTCGGACTTAGGACGTCCGCTCTAACAGTCACGGGCAAAGTGCCCCGTCTTTCCACAAGTAAAACACGCGCCCGGGGTCCGACTCGTAGTCGCCCCAGAAGCACCAGAAGGAGCTGGACCCGAAGTCCTATGCTTCTTGAAAGCCCTCCGATAGCCGGACTTTGAAGTAGTCGGCACTTTAAATTCAGATTTTCTATCACCCAAGCCTTTCTTTGTGTGCACATTCTTCATGTCCTTCTCCAAGGACCGGACAGTATTGACCAAGGTTAAGAAACCCTGCGTCATCGGCCCCGAGAGTAGTAATCTCAACTCATCTCTCAAGCATTCGTAGAAGCGATTAGTCTTGCGCTCCTCATCCATGATGGTGGAGCTAGCATAACGACTCAAACGAGTGAACTCATGGAGATATTCATCCACGCTCTTCTCACCCTGAACCAACTTCAGAAATTCGTTCTCCATCGAAATCCTCTGAGTAGAAGGGAGGTATCTTGCCAAGAACAATCCCGAGAACTCTTCCATCTGAACGTCTATAAGTTGTCTACCTCTCAAATGATGCAGCTCCAATCCTTCCCACCACATTCTCGCTTCACCGTCCAAAAGGAACGTAGCGATGGTGGTCATTTGTCACTCCTCCGTCTCTATTGCTGTCATGACTCTCTTCACCCTGGAGAGCCAGTCTTCAGCCTGAGATGGGGTTCCCAACACCGAGAATAACGGAGGGTTAAAGCTCATTACATGCTTAAGCTGCCTCTCAGTTGCCCTCCTTGGCACCACCGGTTCCACAACCACTTGCTCCACTCTCCTCGGCTCAGCCTCTTGAAGAGGTTCTTGCTCCATCGCAGGAGCGGGCTGCTGCGCCTGCCTTGCAGGCTGCGCATTTATCACAGCCAACACCGCTTCAGCCACCAATCGTATGTTCTCTGCCGATAGAGGTGTTGTGGGAGCAACATACGGTGCACTACTAGCCTCAGAAACTCGGCGTTCTGACGGCCCAACACCACTTCTGGTCACCTATAGTAGTACAAAACACCGTTACGCGACCAAATAAATTGCAAACAACAATTATAGGAACACACAGGTTCCTCAAACACGAGTATTTTCATTCCTAAGTGGACATTCATGGGTTCGTTTACTGTTATAACGATGACGCACACAATATGCTCACCACCCCTTAAAAAGAATTCGCCCACGAATTCACTTTAAGCCCGACCAAAACCAGTAGTCTGATACCAAATTGTAACACCCCCTATCCGTCACATAGCATATAGCAGTAGGTCCGGCCGGGGCCCGACGCCGTATGCCACAGACAGACCGGGTGGTTACTCATGGAAACCATCCAACCAATCTCAACGTCCTACACAGAGCATTCTAGCGGAAGCAGTTTATAAAAGTTGTAACAAAGAACCCAGCATTAAAGCATGAATATCCAATAATACAGAATAGGAATGTTATACAAAATACCCAAAATAAGCCTTAAGGCATTACAAAATGTTTCACTTCAAATTACATGTTTTACAAACCACGGCACGCAGGCCGGTCACACATGAATAAAGCAGTAAACACTTCCAATTAGGCCTTCAAGGGCCGGCTTCGCATTCGGGCTTTAGCCCGCTATTGACCGCTTGGTCCAGCTGCACCTGAAGCAACAAACCACCGCACGGTGGCACAACAAAGCAACGGTCAGCAATGCTGACCAAATTATAACGATCCCGCCCCCAACTCGGGGCGGCGATGCTCCTTCCCTGCATTTCATTAGCATAAGCGAGCAATATATATATATATTTTGCCATTTCATCACAGACGTTGGCTCGCACGGCCACACGCCCCGTGCTCTCAGGGCACATTCTCGGTGAACCGGTCGATGTCACGTCAATTAAAGCCATAGACATTCCGGACTCACCACCGCCACTTTGACGGCCAAACCTATGATCAATTTGTCTTCCTGGCCTGGGTCACGACAATTTAAGCCATTGACCGCCGAAGACCCTAATCTATGCCAACGGTAAGTGCCACGTGCCCTTAGGTCTCTTTAACCGAACGATATAGAACGGGTACGGTTCCATCTAACCCGTGCTCACATCGCAACGACAATTTAAGTCATATGCGCGGGTCAAACTTCCACCGAGTCCCATATCGATCACAATTCACATAACCCGGTTATGTTCAAGTTGGCTCTCAGGCCACCAAGTTGGCAAGATCTCGTATCCGCCCAGTTTTCCGGGTGCACCTTTGGGTTAGTCCCCAAGGCTCCCCACTGCAATCTACCGCGTAGAATGTAACACCCCCTATCCGTCACATAGCATATAGCAGTAGGTCCGGCCGGGGCCCGACGCCATATACCACAGACAGACCGGGTGGTTACTTATGGAAACCATCCAACCAATCTCAACGTCCTACACAGAGCATTCTAGCGGAAGCAGTTTATAAAAATTGTAAACAAGAACCCAGCATCAAAGCACGAATGTCCACTAATACATAATAGGAATGTTATACAAAATACCCAAAACAAGCCTTAAGGCCTTACAACATGTTTCACTTGAATATTACATGATTTACAAACCACGGCACGCAGGCTGGTCATACATGAATAAAACAGTAAACACTTCCATTTGGGACTTCGAGGGCCGGCTTCGCAAAAATGGCTTTAGCCCGCTATTGACCGCTTGGTCCAGCTGCACCTGCAAGCAACAAACCACCGCACGGTGGCAAAACAAGGCAACGTTCAGCAATGCTGACCAAATTATAACGATCCCGCCCCCAACTCGGGGCGGCGATGCTCCTTCCCTGCAATTCATTAGCATAAGCGAGCAATGTACATAACCATAGCCATTTCATCACAGATATTGGCTCGCACGGCCACACGCCCCGTGCACTCAGGGCACATTCTCGGTGAACCGGTCGATGTCACGTCAATTAAAGCCATTAACATTCCGGACTCACCACCGCCACTTAGACGACCAAACCTATGAGCAATTTGTCTTCCTGGCCTGGGTCACGACAATTTAAGCCATTGACCGCCGAAGACCCTACTCTATACCAACGGTAAGTGCCACGTGCCTTTAGGTCTCTTTAACCGAATGACATAGAACGGGTACGGTTCCATCTAACCCGTGCTCACATCGCAATGGCAATTTAAGCCATTTGCGCGGGTCAAACTTCCACCGAGTCCCATTCTATCGCAAGTCACATAACCCCATTATGTTCAAGTTGGCTCTCAGGCCACCAAGTTGGCAAGATCTCGTATCCGCCCAGTTTTCCGGGTGCACCTTTGGGTTAGTCCCCAAGGCTCCCTGCTGCAATCTACCGCGTAGAAAACCCGAAAAACAACCAATAGCACGGAGTCTTCTCCGGCCTTATGCAATGCAACATCACCGATCCAGACCAACATGTCCGGGTAGGCTTCACACATCATGCCTACGTCCGTTCTCGCATACGGACTCTAAACAACGGGGACTTTACATATCTACCCGAAGGAACGCCTCCAACTCTCCGCAAACTCGCGAGAGCGGGCTTCCTATGCTAAGAAAGAGAGCTATTCATGCTCAAGATGAGGATCGTTACCCTTGAGTTCCTCTTTGGCGCCATTGAAAAGTAATCGGATGGAAATCACCGCACTAGCATTGCCTCCGTGGATCCGGAGTCGGCTTGCGATTCGGAGCTCCGAAGCTCCTCCAATGGTGGATCTAGCTCCTTCTTCTTCCCTTAGCTCTCCTCTCTCTCCAAGGATTTGGAAAAGGATAAGGTATGAAAAGTGATGGATTTCTAAGTCAATCCACGGGTATATCCCTTCAGGAACATCCCCCAGCCGTTGGATCTCAAAACAAGGAAACGAACGGCTTCGATTCGGGACTGAAATGCCCAATCTGGACCGAACACGGCCTGGCACACGCCCGTGTCCAGGGCCGTGTGCCGCATTCGCCGTCAAAATCGAATCACCTGGAACCTCACACGGGTATCGAACACGCCCGTGTTCGAGCTGACACGCCCGTGTTCCACCGCACACGGCCATGTGGCCGGCCGTGTACCCCATGATTTTTCCCCATTTTCAACCCGAGCACTGCACGGGTTATAGGACACGCCCGTGTCCTTGCCCGTGTCACCTTGACACGCCTGGGCCCAAGGCCATGTACACGAGACACTTCGTCGAGTGAAGATCGACGACTTGATGATACGGCCTTGGACACGCCCGTGTCCTAGGCCGTGTGCCATGTCTCGACGATCATCGAGTGAATCTCGACGACTCCGCGGGACGATCGTCGATACGGGTCGACACGCCCTGCGACACGCCCGTGTCGCAGGCCGTGTGCCCACTCTCGACGAATCGTCGAGTAAATCTCGACGCCTTCGCAGCTAAGTGTCGACACACGCTTGACACGCACTGGGACACGCCCGTGTCCTAGGCCGTGTGCCTGCTGCCAGAACCCAAACTGGCCCAAAACGTCCCCCTTTTGCTCCTTTGAGTTTCGGGGCGTTACAACTCTCCCCATCTTAAAAGAATTTCATCCACGAAATTACATAAAGGAAAGACATACAAAACCAAAATTTGTACCTGAGCGGAACAACTCCGGATACTCGTCAAGCATAGTCTGCTCTCGCTCCCAAGAGAGCTCCTCACGACCGCAATTGTCCCACCGGACCTTGACCATCCTGATCTCTTTATTGCGTAGCTGCTTGACCTCCGAGTCCTCAATCCGCACGGGCTTGACCTTTGTCGTTAGCCCACTTTCCACCGGCACTTGATCGACCGCGATCACTTGCGTAGGCTCTTGCACCGCCTTCCGAAGCACCGAAATATGGAATACATCATGTAAACCACTTAGCTCCACTGAAAGCTTCAACCTATAGGCCGCTTCACCAACTCGCTCCAGAACCTCAAACGGTCCAAGGTACCTCGGGCTTAGCTTTTTCAATCGCCGCACCCGCGAGACACCCTTGAACGGCTTGATCTTTAAGTATACATAATCGCCCACAGCGAACTCCACGTTCCTGTGCTTGGCATTATAGTACTTTGCTTGGTGGTCCTAAGCGATAAGCAACCTCTCCCGAATGGTTCTCACCAAAGAAGTAGCATCATCCACTTCCGATCGCTTATACAACTTTGACTCACCCGTTTCTAACCAAGACAATGACGTGCGACATCTTCTACCATATAGGGCCTCGAAGGGCGCCATTTGAATACTCGTTTGGTAGCTGTTGTTGTATGCGAACTCCACCAAATAAAGGTGGTCTTCCCACTGCTTTCCAAAATCTAAGACACACATGCGGAGCATGTCTTCCATGGTTCTATTAACCCTCTCGGTCTGCCCATCCGTTTGTGGATGGAGGGCTGTGCTGAATTTCAGCTTTGTTCCCAACATTTGCTGCACAAGCCTCCAATCATTGGACGTGAACCGCCCATCTCGGTCACTCACGATGCTGCGGGGCACACCATGAAGCCGTACTATGTTATCCACATAGAGCTTTGCCAACTTCTCCACCGGATCATCCTTCCTATGCGGAATAAAATGCGACACCTTCGTTAATCGATCAACAACCACCCATATGGCGTCGTTTCCCTTTTGCGACCTTGGCAAACCGTGCACAAAGTCCATAGAGATGTCGTCGAATTTCCACTCCAGAATAGGCAAGGACTTAAGAAATCCTCCCGGCTTTTGGCACTCCGCCTTTACCAAGGCGCAAGTTTGGCACTTCGCTACGTATAGCGCCACATCCTTCTTTAAACAAGGCCACCAAAACAGTTTCTTCACATCACGGTACATCTTTGTGCTCCCCGGGTGAATCGAGTACTTGGTATGGTGCGCCTCGTACAACAACTCCACCCGTAAATTGCCCACACTTGGGATGCACAAACGATCGTCTTTCCACAACAATCCGTCCTCCACGACGAATTGGGAATTTGACCCATCCAGAGCCTCTATCATGAACTGCTTCATATGAGCATCCATATCCAAAGCCTGCCGAATCCGATCAGCCATATCATATTGGACTTCAGTCCAATTCAGAACTGCTTCAGCACTAGATTGTCTATCCACAAAAACAATCTCCAACGCCTCCAACTCCCGCACCAACAGCTCATCATGCACTGATAGCCAATTGGCTTGAGCTGGGGCTCGGCGACTCAACGCGTCCGCAACCGCATTCCCTTTGCCAGACACGTAGTGGATCTTGAATGTATAGTCCCCCAGGAACTCCATCCATCTACGCTGCCGCATATTCAGATCCTTCTGATCAATCAGGTACTTTAGGCTCTTGTGATCGGTGTAGATATCAATCTTCACACCGTACAAATAGTGTCTCCACAACTTCAAGGCAAAAATCACGGCCGCTAACTCTAAGTCATGGACCGGATAATTCCTCTCGTGCACTTTTAGCTGTCTCGAGCCATAAGCTATCACGCTTCCGTGCTGCAGTAGCACGCAACCCAAACCGCTGCCTAAAGCATCGCTATATAACTCATAGCCTTCGGTTCCACATGGCGAACTCAACACAGGCGCCGTGGTCAACCGACACTTCAATTCCTCAAAAGCTCGCGCGCACTCCGGCGTCCAAACGAACTTATGCTCCTTCCTCGTCAAAGTAGTGAGAGGTAACGCTATCCACGAGAAGTTCTCTACGAAGCGCCTATAATAGCCGGCAAGCCCCAAAAAGCTCCGGACTTCTGCTACCGTAGCAAGCTCAGGCCACTCCCGTATCGCAACAATCTTCGCCGGATCTACAACAATAACCTTTCCACTCACTATATGCCCGAGGAACGCCACTGAGGATAGCCAAAACTCGCACTTCGAGAACTTGGCATACAACTGATTTCTCCTTAGCGTTTCCAACACCAAATGAAGATGCTTGAAGTGATCTTCCTCACTTTGCGAGTACACCAAAATATCATCGATAAAGACGATCACAAAATGGTCCAAGTACTCCATGAACGTCCTGTTCATCAAATCCATGAACACTAACGGCGCATTAGTCAGCCCAAACGGCATGACCGTAAACTCATAATGCCCGTATCTCGTACTAAACGCTGTCTTCGGGATATCACTCTCCCTTATTCGCAGCTGATAGTACCCAGCCTTGAGATCCAACTTCGAGTACACCGTCGACCCGACTAACTGATCAAAGAGATCATCAATCCGGGGGATCGGGTACTTGTTCTTCTCCGTCAGCTTGTTTAACTCTCGATAATCAATACACAACCTCAAGCTTCCGTCCTTCTTCTTAACAAAGAGGACCGGTGCGCTCCAAGGCGAAGAACTCGGGCGCACATACCCTTGCTCCAACAACTCTTGCAGTTGAACTTTCAGCTCCGCCATTTCCTTAGGCGCTTGCCGATACGGCGATCGTGACACAGGCTTTGCACCTGACACTAGCTCGATTGTAAAATCTATCTCCCACTGAGGCGGGGCTCCAGGAAGATCTGCGGGGAACACATCAGGGTATTCCGATACCACTGAAATACAATCCAACGCGGGCTTCGGCTTTGCAACCTCCACTAGTGTAAAGAACAGTTCTGCTCCAGTACGAACCGCCTTCACCACCTGAAGAGCAGACATCAATGTCTTGATCGACCCCTTTAAGCCCGTAAAAGTCGTTTCACGACTTTCTCCCAGCTTAACTTCCTTGCTACCGCAATCTATATGGGCCTGCTGCTCCGAGAGACAGTCCATGCCAAATATGATGCCGAACTCCACTAACGGAAGTAAAGACGCCCGCAGGTCGAACTCCTGCTCCCCAATACGAATCTTAACATCGCAGATCCTATCCGCTCGCATCGAACACCCATTGGGCAACAACACATCCAACTTATCCTTCGCCATCGAAGAAGGGACTCCGATGCGTGATATAAATCCTTCGGACAAGAAGGAGTGTGATGCTCCCGTATCGAAGAGTGCTCGTGCCGGATTTTCACAAATCAATACAAATCCTAAACAAGTAGTGGTAATGTAACATGTGCATAATAAGTATTTACAGAAATTGACTTGCTATAAATTAAACCGTACCTGTCACCACATCAGCTTGTTTAATGGCCTCCTGTTGGCCAAGATTGTAGACCTTTGGTTGGGCCGGAGCATAATGGGATGCGGTCGACTCCACCGCCTTTCCCTTCTCTTCATAAGTAGCTCCCGGCTTTCTCTCGGACTTAGGACGTCCGCTTCAACAGTCATGGGCGAAATGCCCCGTCTTTCCACATGTAAAACACGCACCCGGGGTCCGACCCGTAGTCGCCCCAGAAGCGCCAGAAGGAGCTGGACCCGAAGTCCTATGCTTCTTGAAAGACCTCCGATAGCCGGACTTTGAAGTACTCGGCACTCTGAACTCAGATTTCTTCTCACCCAAGCTTTTCTTCGCTTGTACATTTTTCATGCCCTTCTCCAAGGACCGGGCAGTATTGACCAAGGTTAAGAAACCCTGCGTCATCGGCCCCGACAGTAGTAATCTCAACTCATCTCTCAATCCTTCATAGAAGCGATTAGTCTTGCGCTCCTCATCCATAATGGTGGAGCTAGCATATCGACTCAAACGGGTAAACTCGTGGAGATATTCATCCACGCTCTTCTCACCCTGAACCAACCTCAGAAATTACGTATCTTGCTAAGAACAATCCCGAGAACTCTTCCATCGGAACGTCTATCAGTTGTCTACCTCTCAAATGATGCAGCTCCAATCCTTCCCACCACATTCTCGCTTCACCGTCCAACAGGAACGTAGCGATGGTGGTCATTTGCCACTCCTCCATCTCCGTTGCTGTCATGACTCTCTTCACCCTGGAGAGCTAGTCTTCAGCCTGAGATGGGGTTCCCAACCCCGAGAATAACGGAGGGTTAAAGCTCATTACATGCTTTAGCAGCCTCTCGGTTGCCCTCCTTGGCACCACCGGTTCTATAACCACTTGCTCTACTCTCCTCGGCTCAGCCTCTTGCAGAGGTTCTTGCTCCATCACAGGAGCGGGCTGCTGCGTTTGCCTTCCAGGCTGCGCATTAATCACGGCCAACACCGCTTCAGCCACCAATCGAATATTCTCGGCCGATAGAGGTGTCACGGGAGCAACATCCGGTGCACTACTAGCCTCAGAAACTCGGCGTTCTGACGGCCCAACACCACTTCTGGTCACCTATAGTGGTATAAAACACCGTTAAGCGACCACATAAATTGCAAACAGCAATTATAGGAACACGCAGGTTCCTCAAACACAAGTATTTTCATTCCTAAGTGGACATTCATGGGTTCGTTTTACTGTTATTACGATGACGCACACAATGTGCTCACCACCCCTTAAAAAGAATTCGCCCATGAATTCACTTTAAGCTCGACCAAAACCAGTAGTCTGATACCAAATTGTAACACCCCCTATCCGTCACATAGCATATAGCAGTAGGTCCGGCCGGGGCCCGACGCCATATACCACAGACAGACCGGGTGGTTACTTATGGAAACCATCCAACCAATCTTAACGTCCTACACAGAGCATTCTAGCGGAAGTAGTTTATAAAAATTGTAAACAAGAACCCAGCATCAAAGCACGAATGTCCACTAATACATAATAGGAATGTTATACAAAATACCCAAAACAAGCCCTAAGGCCTTACAACATGTTTCACTTGAATATTACATGATTTACAAACCACGGCACGCAGGCCGGTCATACATGAATAAAACAGTAAACACTTCCATTTGGGCCTTCTAGGGCCGGCTTCGCAAAAAGGGCTTTAGCCCGCTATTGACCGCTTGGTCCAGCTGCACCTGCAAGCAACAAACCACCGCACGGTGGCAAAACAAGGCAACGGTCAGCAATGCTGACCAAATTATAACGATCCCGCCCCCAACTCGGGGTGGCGATGCTCCTTCCCTGCAATTCATTAGCATAAGCGAGCAATGTATATAACCATAGCCATTTCATCACATATGTTGGCTCGCACGGCCACACGCCCCGTGCACTCAGGGCACATTCTCGGTGAACCGGTCGATGTCACATCAATTAAAGCCATTAACATTCCGGACTCACCACCACCACTTAGACGGCCAAACCTATGAGCAATTTGTCTTCCTGGCCTGAGTCACGACAATTTAAGCCATTGACCGCCGAAGACCCTACTCTATGCCAACGGTAAGTGCCACGTGCCTTTAGGTATCTTTAACCGAACGACATAGAACGGGTACGGTTCCATCTAACCCGTTCTCACATTGCAACGACAATTTAAGCCATTTGCGCGGGTCAAACTTCCACCGAGTCCCATTCTATCGCAAGTCACATAAACCCGTTATGTTCAAGTTGGCTCTCAGGCCACCAAGTTGGCAAGATCTCGTATCCGCCTAGTTTTCTGGGTGCACCTTTGGGTTAGTCCCCAAGGCTCCCTGCTGCAATCTACCGCGTAGAAAACCCGAAAAACAACCAATAGCATGGAGTCTTCTCCGGCCTTATGCAATGCAACATCACCGATCCAGACCAACATGTCCGGGTAGGCTTCACACATCATGCCTACGTCCGTTCTCGCATACGGACTCTAAACAACGGGGACTTTACATATCTACCCGAAGGAACGCCTCCAACTCTCCGCAAACTCGTGAGAGCGGGCTTCCTATGCTAAGAAAGAGAGCTATTCATGCTCAAGATGAGGATCGTTACCCTTGAGTTCCTCTTTGGCGCCATTGAAAAGTAATCGGATGGAAATCACCGCACTAGCGTTGCCTCTGTGGATCCGGAGTCGGCTTGCGATTCGGAGCTCCGAAGCTCCTCCAATGGCGGATCTAGCTCCTTCTTCTTCCCTTAGCTCTCCTCTCTCTCCAAGGATTTGGAAAAGGATAAGGTATGAAAAGTGATGGATTTCTAAGTCAATCCACGGGTATATCCCTTCAGGAACATCCCCCAGCCGTTGGATCTCAAAATAAGGAAACGAACGGCTTCGATTCGGGACTGAAATGCCCAATCTGGATCGAACACGGCCTGGCACACGCCCGTGTCCAGGGCCGTGTGCCGCATTCGCCGTCAAAATCGAATCACCTGGAACCTCACACGGGTATTGAACACGCCCGTGTTCGAGCTGACACGCCCGTGTTCCACCGCACACGGCCGGGTGGCCGGTCGTGTACCCCATGATTTTTCCCCATTTTCAACCCGAGCACTGCACGGGTTATAGGACACGCCCGTGTCCTTGCCCGTGTCACCTTGACACGCCTGGGCCCCAGGCCGTGTACACGGGACACTGCGTCGAGTGAAGATTGACGACTTGATGACACGGCCTTGGACACGCCCGTGTCCTAGGCCGTGTGCCATATCTCGACGATCGTCGAGTGAATCTCGACGACTCTGCGGGACGATCGTCGACACGGGTCGACACGCCCTGCGAGACGCCCGTGTCGCAGGACGTGTGCCCACTCTCGACGAATCGTCGAGTAAATCTCGACGCCTTCACGGCTAAGTGTCGACACACGCTTGACACGCCCTGGGACATGCCCGTGTCCCAGGCCGTGTGCCTGCTGCCAGAACCCAAACTGGCCCAAAATGTCCCCCTTTTTCTCCTTTGAGTTTCGGGGCGTTACATAGAAAACCCGAAAAACAACCAATAGCACGGAGTCTTCTCCGGCATTAAGCAATGCAACATCACCGATCCAGACCTACATGTCCGGGTAGGCTTCACACATCATGCCTATGTCCGTTCTTGCTTACGGACTCTAAACAATGGGGACTTCACATATCTACCCGAAGGAACGCCTCCAACTCTCCGCAAACTCGCGAGAGCGGGCTTCCTATGCAAACAAAGAGAGCTTCTCATGCTCAAGATGAGGATCGTTACCCTAGCGTTCCTCTTTGGCGCCATTGAAAAGTAATCGGATGAAAAGCACCGCACTAGCTTTGCCTCTGTGGATCCGGAGTCGGCTCGCTATTTGGAGCTTCGAAGCTCCTCCAATGGTGGGATCTAGCTCCTTCTTCCTCCCTTGGCTCTCTACTTTCTCTAAGGTTTTAGAAAGCTAACCACTCATGAAAAGTGAGGGTTTCTAAGTCCAATCCCGGGTATATCCCTTCAGGAACAACCCCCAGCCGTTGGATCTCAAAATAAGGAAACGAACGGCTTTGATTCGGGACTGAAATGCCCAATCTGGACCGAACACGGCCTGGCACATGCCCGTGTCCAGGGCCGTGTGCCTCATTCGCCATCAAAATCGGCTCGCCTGGAACCTCACATGGGTATCGAACACGCCCGTGTTCGAGCTGACACGCCCGTGTTCCACCTGACACGGCCGTGTACCCCCATCATTTTTCCCCGAAAACAACCCGAGCACTGTACGGGTTCTAGGACACACCCGTGTCCGTACCCTTGTCACCTCAACATGCCTAGAACCCAAGCCGTGTACATGGTCTCGACACTCGACACTTCGTCGAGTGAAGATCGTCGACCTACTGACACGGCCTTGGACACGCCCGTGTCCTAGGCCGTGTGCCTTGTCTCGACACAATGTCGAGACCAAAGTGTCGACTTCCCGGGACGAGTGTCGACACGGGTTGACACGCCCTGCGACACGCCCGTGTCGCAGGCCGTGTGCTATGTCTCGACACTTCGTCGAACGCAAAGTGTCGACTTCGCGGGCTAAGTGTCGACACGGGTCGACACGCCCTGCGACACGCCCGTGTCGCAGGCCGTGTGCCCAGTCTCGAAACAATGTCGAGACCAAAGTGTCGAATTCCCGTCTCAGTGTCGACACAGGCTCGAGATGCCCTGGGACACGCCCGTGTCCCAGTCCGTGTGCCTGCAACCAGAACCCAAACTGGCACAAAATGTCCCCCTTTGCTCCTTTGAGTTTCAGGGCGTTACAATAGGCGAGCTCGACAGTAAAGGGGGCGAGCCCGAGCTCGGCATCCGTCGACCAGAGATCGACGATCGGCGACCCCGAGTTCGGCATATGCAGAGCAAGACACAACTCGCGTCCTCGCAGTGGAGCTCGGCAGCAGTAGGCGAGCAGAACATGCCAAGGTGGCCAAAGATCCCCAGCTCGCCTGGATGTATGAGATACTTTTTACTGTATTGCCCCCGCTGGTCTGCCCATAGCCCTTCAAAACAGCGGAGTTTGGCTGTTGGCAGACCCAACCAAGGGTTTTTTGGTAATTCCAGGTCAGTTATTTTGGTTATTGGCAGTCCGGATTTCAAAAGATATAAATAGGACCCAAGGGGTACCCCAAAAAGGAGGTTCTTCCCAGTGCTCTCCTGCTCCAATCTTCAAGTCCTTTCTGAGGGTACCTTAGCTCGACTTCTGGCCAAGGAGGGGAAGCGCTCTGAGATCTTCCGGGTTTGTGGTGGGACCTCCCTGCCGAGCCCTTGGGTCTGTTTCTCCTTGCCTTCTTTGTTGTTTTTATTGCAGGAGCGAAGTAGGCGCGAGACCACCCCTTCCCCAAGGGTCAAATTTCACAGGAGACCGGATTCCGGTTTCAACAAATACCACTGCTAGGATTTCTTTTTCCATAATTGTATAATTCTCTTGTGTGTTATTAAGTGTTTTGCTAGCAAAATATATAGGGTGAAAGTGTTTGTTTCGGCGTTGTCCTAAAATAACCCCTACCGCAAAACTGCTAGCGTAACACATGATCTTGAAAGGTCGAGCAAAATTAGGTGCGATCATAATAGGAGAATTAATTAATCTTTCTTTTAAAAACTCAAAGGCTTGCAGACACTCTTGATCGAAAATAAAAGGTGTGTCTTTCTCTAAAAGCGTAGTAAGTGGTTTAGTTATTTTAGAGAAGTCTTTAATGAACCGACGATAGAATCCGGCATGACCTAAAAAGCTTCTTACCGCCTTAACGGAGGTTGGTGGCGGCAACGTTTCTATGGTTTCAATCTTCGCTTTTGTAACGCCCTGAAACTCAAAAGAGCAACGGGTGACGAATCTGTACCAAGTTTGGAATTTGGCAGGGGTACACGGCCTGGGACACGAGCGTGTCCCAGGGCATGTCAGGGTAGTTCAAAGATCTGCCAGAACGATCAGACAGAAATCTAGGTTCGACGATCGTCGAGCAGCGGTCGACGATCTGGCCAAAATGCTGCGTTCGACGATCGGGCCAGCTATTTGTGTTCGGCGATCGGGCAAGCTTTCTGTGTTCGATGATCGGGCCGCGTGTTCGTCGAACAGGCAGTTTTTTGGGTTCGACGATCGGGCCGCGTGTTCTTCGAACAGACAGTTTTCTGGGTTCGACGATCGGGCCGTGGGTTCGACTATCGGGCCGCGCGTTCGATGACTTGGCTAGAGTTTTGCGTTCGATGATCGGGCTATAGATCTCCGTTCGACAATCTGGCAGTGGTCGACGATCTTGGTTCGACGATCGTCGAGCGCAGGGCTGATTCTGGCGTGTCTGACTCGGTCCACGGGGAGTATTGATGCTGGGGTTTTGGCGGGAGTTGACTAAATATCCTGACACAATTTAATTGGCCGCGGACGTGTCTTGCTCCGGATTGGTGAGCCATGCGGTGTTTAACCCTATTTGTCCAGGTCAGACCTGAATCGTGTCCGTGCATCCCTTTTTGTGGGATCCGACGGCTGTGGTTAATCCCGAAGAGATTATACCCGAGAGAAGGGTTTCAGAACCCTTACTTTTCCTGCCGTGTTCTCTGTCTAAATCCTAGAGAGAGGGGAGAGCAAAGGAGGAAGAAGAAGCTTAGATCCACTCTTTGGAGGAGTTTTAGAGCTCCAAATCACGAGCTGACTTCAGATCTACGAAGGCAAGGAGATTGCGGTGCTTTTCATCCGCGTACTTTTCCATGGCGCCAAGGAAGAACGCTAGGGTAAAGATTCTCTACTTGAGCATGTGAAGCTATACTTCTTTGCATAGGGAAGCCTGCTCTCGCGAGTTTGGGGTGAGTTTGAGGCGTTACTTCGGGTAGACATGAATAGTCCCCGTTGTGTAGAGTCCGTAAATGAGAACGGATATAGACATGATGTGTGAAGCCTATCCGGACATGTTGGTCTGGATCGGTGATGTTGCATTGCATAAATGCCGGAGAAGACTCCGTGCGAATGTTTGTTTTTTGGGTTTTCTACGTGGTATATTGCAACAGGGAGCCTTGAGGATTAACCCTAAGGTGCACCCGGAAAAATGGGCGGATGCGTGATCTTGCCAACTTGGTGGCCTGGGAGACAACTTGAACATAACCGGGTTATGTGATTTTGTGATTGAAACGGGACTCGGGAGAAGTTTGACCTGCGCATATGTTTTAAATTAATGTTGCGAGGTGAGCATGGGTTAGAAGGAACTGTACCCGTTCTATGTCGTTCGGATTAGAGCCATTGGCATAGATAAGGGTCTTCGACGGTCTATGGTTTAAATTACCGTGACCCATGCCGGGAAGACAAATTGCTCATTGTTGGGCCGTCCTGGGGACGGTGGTGAGTCGGCGGGCTTTGACTGTGTTCACCGAGAATGTGCCCTGAGTGCACGGGGTGTGTGGCCGTGTGAGCCTATGCCTGTGATGAAATGTATATTTATACACTGCTTGGTTAAGCTAATAAGTGCAGGGAAGGAGCATCGCCGCCCCGAATTGAGGGCGGGATCGTTATAATTTGGTCAGCATTGCTGACCGTTGCTTTTGTTTGCCACCGTGCGGTGGTTTGTTGCTTGCCGGTGCTGCTGGACCAAGCAGTCAATAGCGGGCTAAAGCCCAAATTACGAAGCCGGCCCTCGAAGGCCTAATTGGAGTGTTTACTTGCTTTTGTTCATGTATGACCGGCCTGCGTGCCGTGGTATGGAAAACATGTAATAAGTGTAAACCATTTGTAAGGCCTTAAGGCCAGTACTTGTGTATATACTTCATTCCTATTTGGCTTGTTAGTGGACATTCATGCTCTTTGTGCTGGGTTCTTTTAATTGCAACTTATAAAACTGCTTCCGCTAGAATGCTCTGTGGAGGACGTTGAATTGGTTAGATGGTTTCCATTGAGTAACCAGCCGGTCTGTCTGTGGTATATGGCGCCGGGCCCCGGCCGGACCTACTGCTATATGCTATGTGACGGATAGGGGGTGTTACAATTTGGTATCAGCCTGCTGGTTTCAGTCAGGCTTAAAATGAATTCGTGGGCGAATTCTTTTTAAGTGGTGGTGAGCACATATGTGTGCGTCATCGTTATAACAGTAAAAGAACCCATGAATGTCCACTTAGGAATGAAAATACATATGTTTGGGGAACCTGTGTGTTCCTATAATTGCTGTTTGCAATTTTATTTGGTCGCTTAATGGTGTTTTGTACCACTATAGGTGACCAGAAGTGGTGCTGGGCCGTCGGAACGTCGAGTTTCTGAGGCTAGCAGTGCACCAAATGATGCTCCTGCAACACCTCCATCGGCTGAGACCATACGATTGGTGGCCGAAGCAGTGCTTGCCATGATCAATGCGCATCCTGCAAGGCAAATGCAGTAGCCCGCTCCTGCGGTGGAGCAGGTAGTAGTGGAGCCGTTGGTGCCAAGGAGGGCAACCGAGAGACAGCTCAAACATGTCATGAGCTTTAATCCTCCGGTATTCTCGGGGTTGGAAACCCCATCTCAAGCTTAAGACTGGCTCTCCAGGGTGAAGAGAGTCTTGACAGCAATGGAGACGGAAGAATGGCAAATGACCACCATTGCTACGTTCCTTCTGGACGGTGAAGCGAGATTGTGGTGGGAAGGATTAGAGCTGCATCTTTTGAGAGGCAGACAACTTACTGATATCTCGATGGAGGAGTTCTCGAGACTATTCTTGGCTAGGTACTTCCCTTCGGCACAGAGGATAGAGTTAGAGAACGAGTTCCTGAAGTTGTTTCAAGGAGACAGTAGCGTGGATGAATATCTCCACGAGTTTACTCGTTTGAGTCGATATGCTAGCTCCACCATCGCGGATGAGGAGCACAAGACGAATCGATTCTACAAAGGGTTGAGAGATGAGTTGAGGCTACTACTCTCGGGGCCGATGACGCAGGGTTTCTTGATCTTGGTCAACACGGCCCGGTCCTTGGAGAAGGACATGAAGAATGTACAAGCAAAGAAAAGCGATGGTGATAAGAAGTCTGGGTTCAAAGTGCTGACTACTTCAAAGTCCAGCTATCAAAGGTTCTTTAAGAAGTCTAGGACTTCGGGTCCAGCTCCTTATTCTGGTGCTTCTGGGGCGACTACGGGTCAGACCCCGGGTGCATGTTTTACTTGTGGGAAGCCGGGGCACTTTGCCCGTGACTGTTGGAGCGGACGTCCCAAGTCCGAAAGGAAGCAGGGAGCAACTTATGAAGAGATGGGCAAGGCGGTGGAGTCAACCGCATCCCATTATGCTCCAGCCCAACCGAGGGTTTATAATCTTGGCCAACAGGAGGCCATCAAATAGGAGGATGTGGTGACAGGTAAAATTTAAATTTATAGCAAGTTAATCTTTTAAATACTTGTTATGTGCTTGCTACCTTACCACTGCTTGTTTAGGATTTGTTTTGATTTATGAAAATCCGGCAAGAGCACTCTTCGATACGAGAGATTCACACTCCTTCTTGTCCGAAGGATTCATATCATGCATCGGAGTATCTTCTTCGATGGCAAAGGACAAGTTGGATGTGTTGTTGCCCAATGGGTGTTCGATGCTCGCGAATAGAATCTGTGGCGTGAAGATTCGAACTAGGAATCAAGAGTTCGATCTGCAAGCGTCGTTACTACCATTGGTGGAGTTCGACGTTATATTTGGCATGGACTGGCTCTCGGAGCAGCGAGCCTATATTGATTGTGGTAGCAAGGAAGTCAATCTGGGAGCAGGTCGTGAGACGACTTTCACGGGCTTGAAGGGGTCGAGCAAGATGTTGATGTCTGCTCTTCAGGTGGTGAAGGCGGTTCGTGCCGGTGCAGAACTGCTCTTTACACTAGTGGAGGTTGCAAAGTCTAAGCCCGTATTGGACAGTATTTCAGTGGTATCAGAGTAACCTGATGTGTTCCCTAGCGATCTTCCTGGAGCCCCGCCGCAGCGTGAGATAGATTTTACGATAGAGCTCGTACCAGGTGCAAAGCCTGTGTCACACTCTCCATATCGGCTAACACCTAAGGAAATGGCGGAGCTGAAGGTTTAAGTGCAAGAATTGTTGGAACAAGGGTATGTGCGTCCTAGTTCTTCGCCTTGGAGCGCGCCGGTCCTCTTTGTTAAGAAGAAGGACGGAAGCTTGAGGTTATGTATTGATTATCTGGAGCTCAACAAGTTGACGGAAAAGAACAAGTACCCGATCCCCCGGATTGATGATCTATTCGATCAGTTAGTCTGGTCGACGGTGTACTCAAAGTTGGACCTCAAGTCTGGGTACTACCAGCTGCGAATAAGGGAGAGTGATATCCCGAAGACAGCGTTCAGTACGAGATACGGGCATTACGAGTTTACGGTCATGCCGTTTGGGCTGACTAATGCGCCGTCAGTGTTCATGGATTTGATGAACAGGACCTTCAGGGAGTACTTGTACCATTTTGTGATCGTCTTCATCGACGATATTTTGGTGTACTCGTAGAGTGAGGAAGATCACTTCAGGCATCTTCATTTGGTTTTGGAGACGCTAAGGAGGAATCAACTGTACGCCATGTTCTCGAAGTACGAGTTTTGGTTGTCCTCAGTGGCATTCCTCGGTCATATAGTGAGTGGGGAAGGTATTGCAGTGGATCCGGCGAAGATTATTGCGATACGGGAGTGGCCTGAGCTTTCTACGGTAGCGGAAGTCCGGAGCTTTCTGGGGCTTACCGGCTACTATAGGCGCTTCATAGAGAACTTCTCGCAGATAGCGTTACCTCTCACTACTTTGACGAGGAAGGAGCAGAAGTTCGTTTGGACGACGGAGTGCGCACGAGCTTTTGAGGAGTTGAAATGTCGGTTGACCACGACGCCTGTGCTGAGTTCGCCGAGTGGGACCGAAGGTTATGAGATTTATAGTGACACTTCGGGCAGCAGTTTGGGTTGCGTGCTACTACAACATGGAAGTGTGATAGCTTATGGCTCGAGATAGCTGAAAGTGCACGAGAGGAATTATCCGGTCCATGACTTGGAGTTAGCGGCCGTGATTTTTGCCTTGAAGTTGTGGAGGCATTATTTGTACGGTGTGAAGATTGATATCTACACCGATCAGAAGAGCCTGAAGTATTTGATTGATCAAAAAGATCTAAATATGCGGCAACGTAGATGGATGGAGTTCATGGGGGACTATACATTCAAAATCCACTATGTGCCTGGTAAGGGAAATGCGGTTGCGGACGCGTTGAGTCGCCGAGCCCCAGCTCAAGCCAATTGGCTGTCGATCCATGACGAGCGGTTGGTTCGGGAGTTGGAGGCGTTGGAGATTGTTTGTGTATATAAGCAGTCAAGTGCTGAAGCACTCTTGAATTGGACCGAAGTTCAATATGACCTGGCTGATCCGATTCAGCAGGCTTTGGATTTGGATGACCACATGAAGTAGTTCATGGTAGAGGCTCTGGATGGGTCAAATTCCCAATTCGTTGTGGAGGACAGATTACTTTGGAAAGACAGTCGTCTTTGCATCCCAAGCGTGGGCAGTTTGCGGGTGGATTTGTTGTACGAGGCACACCATACCAAGTACTCGATTCATCCGGGGAGCATAAAGATGTACCGTGACGTTAAGAAACTGTTTTGGTGGCTGGGTTTGAAGAAGGATGTGGCGCTCTATATGGCGAAGTGCCAAACTTGCGCCTTGGTGAAGGCGGAGTGCTAAAAGCAGGGAGGATTTCTGAAGTCCTTGCCTATTCCGGAGTGGAAATTCGATGACATCACTATGGACTTTGTGCACGGGTTGCCAAGGTCGCAAAAGGGGAACGACGCCATCTGTGTGGTCATAGATCGATTAACGAAGGTGTCGCATTTCATTCCGCATTGGAAGGACGATCCGGTGGAGAAGTTGGCAAAGTTGTATGTAGACAATATTGTGTGGCTTCATGGTGTGCCCCGTAGCATCGTGAGTGATTGAGATGGGCGGTTCACGTCCAATGATTGGAGGATAGTGCAGCAAATGTTGGGAACAAAGTTAAAATTCAGCACAGCCTTTCATCCGCAAACAGATGGGCAGACCGAGAGGGTCAATAGAACTATGGAAGACATGCTCCGCATGTGTGTCTTGGACTTTGGAAAGAAATGGGAAGACCATCTTTATTTGGTGGAATTTGCGTACAATAATAGCTACCAGGCGAGTATTCAAATGATGCCCTTTGAGGCCTTTTATGGTAGAAGATGTCGCACGTTGTTGTCCTGGTTGGAAACGGGTGAGTCAAAGTTGTACAAGCGTCAAGAGGTGGAGGATGCTACATCATTGGTGCGAACCATTCGGGAGAGGTTGCTTACCACTCAGGACCAGCAAGCGAAGTACTATAATGCCAAGCACAGGAACGTGGAGTTTGCTCTAGGCGACTGGGTGTACTTCAAGATCAAGCTGTTCAAGGGTGTCTCGCGGGTGCGGCGATTGAAAAAGCTGAGCCCGAGGTAACTTGGGCCATTTGAGGTTCTAGAGCAGGTTGGTGAAGCAGTCTATCGGTTGAAGCTATCTGTGGATCTTAGTGGTCTACATGATGTATTCCATATATCGGTGCTACGGAAGGAGGTGCAAGAGCATTCGCAAGTGATCGCCGTCGATCAAGTGCCGATTGATAGTGGGTTGACGATAAAGGTCAAGCCCGTGCGGATTGAAGACTCGGAAGTCAAGAGGCTACGCAATAAAGAGATCAGGATGGTCAAGGTCCGATGGGACAATTGCGATCGAGAGGAGCTCTCTTGGGAGCGAGAGCAGACTATGCTTGACGAGTATCCAGAGTTGTTCCGCTCAGGTACAAATTTTGATTTTGTACTTATCTTTCCTTTATGTAATTTTGTCGACGAAATTCTTTTAAGAGGGGGAGAGCTGTAATGCCCCGAAACTCAAAAGAGTGACGGGTGATGAATCTGTACCAAATTTGGAATTTGGCAGGGGTACACAGACTGGGACACAAGCGTGTCACAGGGCGTGTCGGGGTAGTTCAAAGATCTGCCAAAACGATCAGGCAGAAATCTGGGTTCGACGATCGTCGAGCAGCGGTCGATGATCTGGTCAAAATGCTGTGTTCGACGATCGGGCCAGCTATCTATGTTCGATGATTGGGCCAGCTTTCTAGGTTCAACGATCGGGCCGCGTGTTCGTCGAACATGCAGTTTTCTGGGTTCGACGATCGGGCCGCGTGTTCGATGATTTGGCCAGAGTTTTGCGTTCGACGATCGGGCTATAGATCTCCGTTCGACGATCTGGCAGCGGCCGACGATCTTGCTTCGACGATCGTCGAGCGCAGGGCTGATTCTGGCATGTCTGACTCGGTCGACGGGGAGTGTTGATGCTGGGGGTTTGGCTGGAGTTGACTAAATGTCCTGACACAATTTAATTGGCCGCGGACGTGTCTTGCTCCGGATTGGTGAGCCATGTAGTGTTTAACCCTATTTGTCCAGGTCAGACTTGAATCGTGTCCGTGCATCCCTTTTTGTGGGATCCGACGTCTGTGGTTAATCCCGAAGAGATTATACCCGAGAGAAGGGTTTCAGAACCCATACTTTTCCTGCCGTGTTTTCTGTCTAAATCTTAGAGAGAGGGGAGAGAAAAGGAGGAAGAAGAAGCTTAGATCCGGTCTTTGGAGGAGTTTTAGAGCTCCAAATCGCGAGCCGACTTCTTATCTACAAAGGCAAGGAGATTGCGGTGCTTTTCATCCGCATACTTTTCCATGGCGCCAAGGAAGAACGCTAGGGTAACGATTCTCTACTTGAGCATGTGAAGATCTACTTCTTTGCATAGGGAAGCCCGCTCTCGCGAGTTTGCGGTGAGTTTGAGGCGTTCCTTTGAGTAGACATGAATAGTCCCCGTTGTGTAGAGTCCGTAAATGAGAACGGACATAGGCATGATGTGTGAAGCCTATCCGGATATATTGGTCTGGATCGGTGATGTTGCATTGCATAAATGACGGAGAAGACTCCGTGCGAATGTTTGTTTTTCGGGTTTTCTACGTGGTAGATTGCAATGGGATCCTTGGGGATAAACCCTAAGGTGCACCCGAAAAACTGGGCGGATGGGTGATCTTGCCAACTTGGTGGCCTGGGAGCCAACTTGGTGGCCTGGGAGCCAACTTGAACATAACCAGGTTATGTGATATTGTGATGGAAACGGGACTCGGGAGAAGTTTGACCTTCGCATATGTTTTAAATTAACGTTGCGATGTGAGCACGGGTTAGATGGAACCGTACCCATTCTATGTCGTTCGGATTAGAGCCGTTGGCATAGATGAGGGCCTTCAGCGGTCTATGGTTTAAATTACCGTGACCCATGCTGGGAAGACAAATTGCTCATTGTTGGGCCATCC
Source organism: Platanthera guangdongensis (assembly GCA_039583875.1). Taxonomy (NCBI): domain Eukaryota; kingdom Viridiplantae; phylum Streptophyta; class Magnoliopsida; order Asparagales; family Orchidaceae; genus Platanthera; species Platanthera guangdongensis. The sequence goes on from CM077153.1 coordinate 106,124,212, forward strand.
TGGGGATGGTGGTGAGTCGGCGGGCTTTGACCGTGTTCACCGAGAATGTGCCTTGAGTGCACGGGGTGTGTGGCCGTGTGAGCCTACGCTTGTGATGAAATGTATATTTATACACTGCTTGGTTAAGCTAATAAGTGCAGGGAAGGAGCATCGCCGCCCCGAATTGGGGGCAGGATCGTTATAATTTGGTCAGCATTGCTGACCGTTGCTTTTGTTTGCCACCGTGCGGTGGTTTGTTTCTTGCAGGTGCTGCTGGACCAAGCGGTCAATAGCGGGCTAAAGCCCAAATTGCGAAGTCGGCCCTCGAAGGCCTAATTGGAGTATTTACTTGCTTTTGTTCATGTATGACTGGCCTGCGTGCCGTGGTATGGAAAACATGTAATAAGAGTAAACTATTTGTACGGCCTTAAGTCCAGTAATTGTGTATGTACTTCATTCCTATTTGGCTTGTTAGTGGACATTCATGCTCTTTGTGCTGGGTTCTTTTAATTGCAACTTATAAAACTGCTTCCGCTAGAATGCTCTGTGTAGGACGTTGGATTGGTTGGATGGTTTCCATTGAGTAACCACCTGGTCTGTCTGTGGTATATGGCGTCGGGCCCCGGCCGGACCTACTGCTATATGCTATGTGACAGATAGGGGATGTTACAGCTTTATCCACTTGAAGTCCTTGGCTTGAGATCTTATGGCCAAGTACTAACCCTTCTTGCACCATAAAATGACACTTCTCCCAACTAAGTACGAGATTTGTTTCCTCACATCTCCTCAGAACTTTTTCTAAATTTCTCAAACACAAATCAAAAGAATCACCAAACACAGAAACATTATCCACAATGACTTCCATAATATCTTCAACATACTCATTAAATATAGCTAACATGCACCATTGGAAAGTGGCGAGTGCATTACATAAACAAAATGACATACGTCTATAGGCAAAGGTACCAAATGGGCAAGTGAATGTTGTTTTCTCTTGGTCTTCTGGTGCTATAGGGATTTGGAAATGTCCAGATAATCCATATAGAAAACAATAATAAGAATGACCTGATAATCGTTCTAATATTTGATCAATAAATGATAGAGGGAAGTGGTCTTTTCTAGTAGCATCATTTAACTTCCGATAATCAATACAGACACGCCAACCTATTACTATTCACATTGGAATCAATTCATTCTTATCATTTTCTACTACTGTTAAACCACCCTTCTTAAAAACGACTTGTACAGGACTAACCCATGAACTATCCGAAATAGGGTATATCATTCTAGCATCTAACAACTTAACAACTTCACCTTTCACTACCTCTTTCATATTTTGATTTAGCCTACGTTGCGGTTGAATAAAAAGACTATAGTTTTCTTGCAAAAGGATCTTGTGGGTGCAAAAACTAGGGTTGATACCTTTTATATCAGTTATTTGCCATGATATAGCACCTTTATACTTCTTTAGCACAATTATTAACTTTTGTTTTTCAGTTTCTGAAAGAGTAGAAGAAATAATAATTGTGTAAGTAGAATTTGTAACACCCCCTATCCGTCGCATAGTATATAGCAGTAGGTCCGGCCGGGGCCCGACGCCATATACCACAGACAGACCGGGTGGTTACGTATGGAAACCATCCAACCAATCTCAACGTCCTACACAGAGCATTCTAGCGGAAGCAGTTTATATAAGTTGTAAACAAGAACCCAGCATTAGAGCACGAATGTCGACTATTACAATAATTAGGAATGTATACAAAACACCCAAAAATCGGCCTTAAGGCCTTACAAAGTGTTTCACTTGAAAATTACATGTTTTACAAACCACGGTACGCAGGCCGGTCATACATGAATAAAGCAGTAAACACTTCTACTTGGGCCTTCGAGGGCCAGCTTCGCAAAAAGGGCTTTAGCCCGCTATTGACCGCTTGGTCCAGCTGCACCTGCAAGCAACAATCCACCGCACGGTGGCAAAACAAGGCAACGGTCAGCAATGCTGACCAAATTATAACGATCCCGCCCCCAACTCGGAGCGGCGATGTTCCTTCCCTGCATTTCCTTAGCATAAGCAAGTAATATAAAACCATAGCCATAACATCACAGACGTTGGCTCGTAAGGCCACACGCCCCGTGCACTCAGGGCACATTCTCGGTGAACCGGTCGATGTCACGTCAATTAAAGCCATTAACATTCCGGACTCACCACCGCCACTAAGACGGCCAAACCTATGAGCAATTCATCTTCTTGGTATTGGTCACGTCAATTTAAGCCATTGACCACCGAAGACTCCCATCTATGCCAACGGCGAGTTCCACGTAACCTTAGGTCGCTCTAACCGGACGACATAAAGCGGGTACGGCTCCATCTAACCCGTGCTCACTTCGCAACGACAATTTAAGCCATTTGCGCGGGTCAAACTTTCACCGAGTCCCATTCTACCGCAAGTCACATAACTCAGTTATGTTCGAGTTGGCTCTCAGGCCTCCAAGTTGGCAAGATCTCGTATCCGCCCAGTTTTCCGGGTGCACCTTTGGGTTAGTCCCCAAGGCTCCCTGCTGCAATCTACCGCGTAGAAAACCCGAAAACAACCAATAGCACGGAGTCTTCTCCGGCCTTATGCAATGCAACATCACCGATCCGGACTAACATGTCCGGGTAGGCTTCAACCAAAAATGCCTATGTCCGTTCTCGCATACGGACTCTAAACAACGGGGACTTTACATATCTACCCGAAGGAACGCCTCCAACTCTCCGCAAACTCGCGAGAGCGGGCTTCCTATGCTAATAAAGAGAGCTATTAGTGCTCAAGGTGAGGATCGTTACCCTTGAGTTCCTCTTTGGCGCCATCGAAAAGTAATCGGATAGAAATCACCGCACTTGCGTTGCCTCCGTGGATCCGGAGTCGGCTTGCGATTCGGAGCTCCGAAGCTCCTCCAATGGCGGATCTAGCTCTTCTTCCTCCAATGGCTTTCCTCTTTCTCCAAGGGTTTGGAGAGATGATCAAGTGAATAAAAATGATGGATTTCAAGTCAACTCCCGGGTATATCCTCTCAGGAACAACCCCCAGTCGTTGGATCTTTAATCAAGGAAACGAACGGCTTCGATTCGGGGCTGAAATGCCCAATCTGGACCGAACACGGCCTGGCACACGCCCGTGTCCAGGGCCGTGTGCCGCATTCGCCGTCAAAATCGAATCTCCTGGATCCTCACACGGGTATCGAACACGCCCGTGTTCGAGCTGACACGCCCGTGTTCCAGCTGACACGGCCGTGTAGCCGGCCGTGTACCCCATGATTTTCCCCCGTTTTCAACCCGAGCACTGCACGGGTTCTAGGACACTCCCGTGTCCTTGCCCGTGTTACCTTGACACGCCTGGGCCCCAGGCCGTGTACAAGGTCTCGACATTTCGTCGCGTGCAGTTCGACGACTGGATGACACGGCCTTGGACACGCCCGTGTCCTAGGCCGTGTGCCTTGTCTGGACGATCGTCGAGTGAATCTCGACGATTTCACTTGGACGATCGTCGGCACGGGTCGACACGCCCGGCGACACGCCCGTGTCGCGGGCCGTGTGCCCATTCTCGATGAATCGTCGAGTATATCTCGACGATTTCACGGCTAAGTGTCGATACGGGTCGACACGCCCTGCGACACGCCCGTGTCGCAGGCCGTGTGCCCATTCTCGACGAATCGTCGAGTACAACTCGACGACTTCGCGACTAAGTGTCGGCACACGCTTGACATGCCCGTGTCCCAGGCCGTGTGCCTTCTGCCAGAACCCAAACTGGCCCAAAACGTCCCCCCCTTCGCTATTTTGAGTTTTGGGGTGTTACAACTCTCCCCCTCTTAAAAGAATTTAGCCCACGAAATTACATAAGGAAAGGCATACAAAACAAAACTTGTACCTGAGCGGAACAACTTCAGATACTCGTCAATCATAGTCTGCTCTCGCTCCCAAGAGAGCTCCTCACGACCGCAATTGACCCACCGGACCTTGACCATCCTGATCTCTTTATTGCGTAGTCGCTTGACCTCCGAGTCCTCAATCCACACGGGCTTGACCTTTGTCGTTAACCCACTATCCACCGGCACTTGATCGACCGCGATCATTTGCGTAGGCTCTTGCACCGCCTTCCGAAGCTCCGAAATGTGGAATACATCGTGTAAACCACTTAGCTCCACTGAAAGCTTCAACCTATAGGCCGCTTCTCCAACTCGCTCCAGAACCTCGAACGGTCCAAGGTACCTTGGGCTTAGCTTTTTCAATCGTCGCACCCGCGAGACACCCTTGAACGGCTTGATCTTTAAGTATACATAATCGCCCACAGCGAACTCCACGTTCCTGTGCTTGGCATTACAGTACTTTGCTTGCCGGTCCTGAGCGTTAAGCAACCTCTCCCGAATCGTTCTCACCAAAGAAGTAGCATCCTCCACTTCCGATCGCTTATACAACTTTGACTCACCCGTTTCTAACCAAGACAACGGCGTGCGACATTTGCTACCATATAGGGCCTCGAAGGGCGTCATCTGAGTACTTGCTTGGTAGCTATTGTTGTATGTGAACTCCACCAAATAAAGGTGGTCTTCCCATTGCTTTCCAAAATCCAAGACTCACATGCGGAGCATGTCTTCCACGGTTCTATTAACCCTCTCGGTCTGCCCATCCGTTTGCGGATGGGTGGCTGTGCTGAATTTCAACTTTGTTCCCAACATTTGTCGCAACAGCCTCCAATCATTGGACGTGAACCGCCCATCTCGGTGACTCACGATGCTGCGGGGCACACCATGACGCCGTACTATGTTATCCACATAAAAACGTTGCTAACTTCTCCACCGGATCATCCTTCCTATGCGGAATAAAATGCGACACCTTCGTTAATCGATCCACGACCACCCAAATGGCGTCGTTTTCCCCTTTTGCGACCTTGGCAAACCGTGCACAAAGTCCATAGAGATGTCGTCGAATTTCCATTCCGGAATGGGCAAGGACTTAAGAACTCCTCCCGGCTTTTGGCACTCTGCCTTCACCAAGGCGCAAGTTTGGCACTTCACTACGTAGAGCGCCACATCCTTCTTTAAACCCGGCCACCAAAATAGTTTCTTCACATCAATGTACAACTTCGTGCTCCCCGGGTGAATCGAGTACTTGGTATGGTATGCCTCGTACAACAACTCCACCCGCAAATTGCCCACACCTGGGACGCACAAAAGGCCGTCTCTCCAAAGCAATTCGTCCTCCACGACGAATTGGGAATTTGGCCCATCCAGAGCCTCTACCATGAACTGCTTCAGCACTTGATTGCTTGTCCATACAAACGATCCCCAACGCCACCAACTCTCGCACCAACCGCTCATCATGCACCGATAGCCAATGGGCTCGAGCTGCGGCTTGGCGACTCACCGCGTCAGCAACCGCATTCCCTTTATCAGGCGCGTAGTGGATCTTGAATGTATAGTCTCCCAAGAACTCCATCCATCTACGCTGTCGTATATTCAGATCCTTCTGATCAATCAGATGCTTCACGCTCTTATGAACGGCGTAGAGATCCACTCTCACACCGTATACAGTTATGCCTCCATAGCTTCAAGACAAAACTCACGGCCATACGCTATTACGCTTCCGTGTTGCAGTAGCGCGCAACCCAAACCGCTGCCCTACGCATCATTAAAAATCTCATTGCCTTCAGTTCCACTTGGCGAAGTCAGCACAGGCGTCGTAGTCAACCGACATTATAACTCCTCAAAAGCTCGCGCGCACTCCGGCGTCCAAAAGAACTTATGCTCCTTCCTCGTCATAGTAGTGAGAGGTAACGCTATCCGCGAGAAGTTCTCCACGAAGCGCCTATCGTAGCCGGCAAGCTCCAGCAAACTCCGGACTTCCGTTACCGTAGCAAGCTCAGGCCACTCCCGTATCGCAACAATCTTCACCGGATCCACAGCAATACCCTCTCCACTCACTATATGACCGAGGAACGCCACTGAGGATAGCCAAAACTCGCACTTCGAGAACTTGACATACAACTGGTTTCTCCTTAGCGTCTCCAACACCAAATGAAGATGCTTGAAGTGATCTTCCTCACTTTGCGAGTACACCAAAATATCATCGATGAAGACGATCACGAAATGGTCCAAGTACTCCCTGAACGTCTTGTTCATCAAATCCATGAACACTGACGGCGTATTTGTCAGCCCAAACGGCCTGACCCTAAACCCGTAGCGCCTGTGTCCTATACTGAACGTTATCTTAGGGATATCACTCTCCCTTAGCTACTTTAGAGTACGGCGTTGGCCCGACCAACTGATCACAAAGGTCATCGATCCTTGGGATCGGGTTCTTGTTCTTTGCCGTTACCTTGTTGAGCTCCCGATAATTAATACATAGCCCCAAGCTTCCGTTCTTCTTCTTACGAAAGAGGGTCGGTGCACTCCAAGGCGAAGGACTTGGATGCACATACCCTTGCTCCAACAACTTTTAGAAGTTGCACTTTCAGCTCCGACATTTCCGTAGGCGCTAGCCGACAAGGAGAGCGTGACACAGGCCTTGCACCTGGTACAAGCTCAAACATGGAATCTATCTCCTATCGAGGCGGGGCTCCAGGAAGATCTCTAGGGAACACATCAGGGTACTTCGATACCACTGAAATACAATCCAAAGTGGGCTTCGGCTTTGCAACCTCCACTAGTGTAAAGAACAGTTCTGCTCCGGCACGAACCGCCTTCACCACCTGAAGAGCAAACGCCAATATTTTGCTCGACCTCTTCGAGCCCGTAAAGGTCATCTCACAACATGCTCCCGGCTTGACTTCCTTTCTACCGCATCTATATTGGCTTGCTGCTCCGAGAGCCAGTCCATACCAAATATAACGTCGAACTCCTGATTCCCAATCCAAAACTAAGCGCAACAACGTCTACCCGCGCACACTGAGCACCATTGGACTATAACGCATCCAATTCGTCTTTTACCATCGAAGGAGGTACTCCGACGCACAATATAATTCCTAATAAAGGAATGCGAAGCTCCCTAAACGAACGGTGCTCTCGCAGATAAAGAAAGTCATAACAAGGCTTAACACTAGTAGTTCTAAGCTAACATGCACAAGAGTGACAAGTATTTAAAGCAAAACTATCTTTAAACCATACCTGTCGACACGACGGCGTGCTTCCTCCAGGGCTTTAGGCACTCACGAGCATAATGCCCCGGCTCGCCACAGTTGAAACATGTGCCCGGGGTCTGACCCGTAGTCGTCCCAGAAGCACCAGAAAGAGCTTTACCCGAAGTACTATGCTTCTTATACCATTTTCGATATGCCGACTTTGAGGTGTTCGGCACTTTGAATGCCGTTTCCTTTGCACTGACATCCTTGACTGCTCCTGACATAGGTTTCTTACCCTTCCGAGCACCATTCCAACAGTCTCAGGCAAAGTGCCCTTTCTTTCCACAAGTATAACAAGTGTACGTAGCTTTACTAGTCGATTTCATAACCCCTTTCTCCAGCATTCTACCGGATACAGCTCTTATGGGGTTTGTATAGTTCGATACCATGGTCGTTGGCATCGGGAGGGTCTTCCTCAACTCTGCCTCCAATGATCTAGCTGATTCCACCAAGGCTCGGAATCCCAATAACTTTGGTCCTAGCAATAGGACTCGTAACTCGGCGCGTAGGCCGTTATAGAATCTATCGACTGTAGCTTGCTCATTATCCGACTCAAAGCATGGGTAGCGACTTATCATAAGAAATGCTTGCAAATATTCCTCAACTGTGTGCGCTCCCTGCACTAAATGCATATTCAGCTGCTGCCCCAATGGTCTACCAAAGGTCATCTGCTGCATCGCGCCCACCGGCGTTGAAGCCACAACAGGGGCGCAGGGTTGTACATTTCCTCCTAGCTGTGAACCCGCCACAGTAAACACCGCTTCTACGATCCTTCTAATGGTTTCATATGAAGGAGGAGGCTCAAACACCTCACCGGGTGCACTATGCTCCTCAGAAACCGGACATTCTGGCTGTCCAGCACCGCTTCCGGTCACCTATAGTGGTACAAAACACCGTCAAGCGACCAAATAAAATTGCGAACAGCAATTATAGGAACACGCAGGTTCCTCAAACACGAGTATTTTCATTCCTAAGTGGACATTCATGGGTTCTTTTACCGTTATAACGATGACACACACAATGTGCTCACCACCCCTTAAAAAGAATTCGTCCACGAATTCAGCTTAAGTCCGACCAAAACCAGTAGTATGATACCAAATTGTAACACCCCCTATCCGTCGCATAGTATATAGCAGTAGGTCCGGCCGGGGCCTGACGCCATATACCACAGACAGACCGGGTGGTTACGTATGGAAACCATCCAACCAATCTCAACGTCCTACACAGAGCATTCTAGCGGAAGCAGTTTATATAAGTTGTAAACAAGAACCCAACATTAGAGCACGAATGTCCACTATTACAATAATTAGGAATGTATACAAAACACCCAAAAATCGGCCTTAAGGCCTTACAAAGTGTTTCACTTGAAAATTACATGTTTTACAAACCACGGCACGCAAGCCGGTCATACATGAATAAATCAGTAAACACTTATACTTGGGCCTTCGAGGGCTAGCTTCACAAAAAGGGCTTTAGCCCGCTATTGACCGCTTGGTCCAGCTGCACCTGCAAGCAACAATCCACCGCACGGTGGCAAAATAAGGCAACGGTCAGCAATGCTGACCAAATTATAACGATCCCGCCCCCAACTCGGGGCGGCGATGCTCCTTCCCTGCATTTCCTTAGCATAAGCGAGTAATATAAAACCATAGCCATAACATCACAGACGTTGGCTCGTAAGGTCACACGCCCCGTGCACTCAGGGCACATTCTCTGTGAACCGGTCGATGTCACGTCAATTAAAGCCATTAACATTCCGGACTCACCACCGCCACTAAGACGGCCAAACCTATGAGCAATTCGTCTTCTTGGTATTGGTCACGTCAATTTAAGCCATTGACCACCGAAGACTCCTATCTATGCCAACGGCGAGTTCCACATAACCTTAGGTCGCTCTAACCGGACGACATAAAGCGGGTACGGCTCCATCTAACCCGTGCTCACTTCGCAACGACAATTTAAGCCATTTGCGCGGGTCAAACTTTCACCGAGTCCCATTCTACCGCAAGTCACATAACTCAGTTATGTTCGAGTTGGCTCTCAGGCCTCCAAGTTGGCAAGATCTCGTATCCGCCCAGTTTTTCGGGTGCACCTTTGGGTTAGTCCCCAAGGCTCCCTGCTGCAATCTACCGCGTAGAAAACCCGAAAACAACCAATAGCACGGAGTCTTCTCCGGCCTTATGCAATGCAACATCACCGATCCGGACTAACATGTCCGGGTAGGCTTCAACCAAAAATGCCTATGTCCGTTCTCGCATACAGACTCTAAACAACAGGTACTTTACATATCTACCCGAAGGAATGCCTCCAACTATCCGCAAACTCGCGAGAGCGGGCTTCCTATGCTAAGAAAGAGAGCTATTAGTGCTCAAGGTGAGGATCGTTACCCTTGAGTTCCTCTTTGGCGCCATCGAAAAGTAATCGGATAGAAATCACCGCACTTGCATTGCCTCCGTGGATCCGGAGTCGGCTTGCGATTCGGAGCTCCGAAGCTCCTCCAATGGCGGATCTAGCTCTTCTTCCTCCAATGGCTTTCCTCTTTCTCCAAGGGTTTGGAGAGATGATCAAGTGAAGAAAAATGATGGATTTCAAGTCAACTCCCGGGTATATCCTCTCAGGAACAACCCCCAGCCGTTGGATCTTCAATCAAGGAAACGAACGGCTTCGATTCGGGGCTGAAATGCCCAATCTGGACCGAACACGGCCTGTCACATGCCCGTGTCCAGGGCCGTGTGCCGCATTCGCCGTCAAAATCGAATCTCCTGGACCCTCACACGGGTATCGAACACGCCCGTGTTAGAGCTGACACGCCCGTGTTCCAGCTGACATGGCCGTGTAGCCGGCCGTGTAACCCATGATTTTCCCCCGTTTTCAACCCGAGCACTGCACGGGTTCTAGGACACGCCCGTGTCCTTGCCCGTGTTACCTTGACACGCCTGGGCCCCAGGCCGTGTACAAGGTCTCGACATTTCGTCGCATGCAGTTCGACGACTGGATGACACGGCCTTGGACACACCCGTGTCCTCGGCCGTGTGCCTTGTCTCGACGATCGTCGAGTGAATCTCGACGATTTCACTTGGACGATCGTCGGCACGGGTCGACACGCCCGGCGACACGCCCGTGTCGCGGGCCGTGTGCCCATTCTCGACGAATCGTCGAGTATATCTCGACGATTTCATGGCTAAGTGTCGACACGGGTCGACACGCCCTGCGACACGCCCGTGTCGCAGGCCGTGTGCCCATTCTCGACGAATCGTCGAGTATAACTCGACGACTTCGCGACTAGGTGTCGGCACACGCTTGACACGCCCTGGGACATGCCCGTGTCCCAGGCCGTGTGCCTTCTGCCAGAACCCAAACTGGCCCAAAACGTCCCCCCCTTCGCTATTTTGAGTTTTGGGGTGTTACAGAATTAGATCCTAAGAATGCATACTCAGGATGATCCCGTAATTTTTTAAGTTCTACTATTGGTGGATCCTTAGTATTATTCTTAAGAACTTCAAGATCTCCTTGTGTAATCAAATTATACTCAATCTTTCTATTCATCGAAACAAAGTTATCTAGATAATATAAATGTTCAACAATATCTTGATTTTTGTCTTCTTCTAGATAACTGTTAGTGATGCAAATCTCTAAAGGATCTCTATAATATAATTCAGAATTCATAGAAGTCATAATGTTATCAACACCATGACAAAAATAGCAACAATCATCATTATCCAAAGATTGCTTCATTGTATTGTTAATTTGAAAAGTAACTTCATCTTCCCCTACTCTCAAAACTAATTTACCATCAAAAATGTCGATAAGGGCTCTAGATGTGGCTAAGAATGGACAACCTAGTATGAGAGACACTTCTACATTTTCATCCATATCTAGAATAACAAAATCGACGGGGAATATAAACTTATCTACCTTAACCAATACATCCTCTACTATTCCTCTAAAATATTTAACCGAACGATCTGCTAATTGAATACTCATTCTAGTAGGGCTAAGTTCTCCTACACTTAGTTTCAAATATAGTTTATAAGGCATTAAGTTTATACTAGCTCCTAAGTCTGCTAAAGCTTTATTCACTTGTAAATCAACGATTAAACATGGAATTGAAAATGAACCGGGATCCCTAAGTTTTTGTGGTAATTTGTTTTGTAAAATAGCAAAACATTCTTCACTAAGTGTTACTAAAGATAATTCTTCTATTTTTTTTATTTGAAATCAAATCCTTTAGAAATTTAGCATACTTCGACATTTGAATGACATCAAAAAAAGGTAAATTAACATGTAATTGTTTAAACATAGATAAGAACTTACCATATTGCGCATCTATGTGCTCCTTGTTTAGCTTCGCTGGATATGGTATTGCTGGTTGATACTCCTTCGATTTTGAATTCATCTCATTCTGTCCTTCACCACTAGACTCCTCTTGGGGTGCTTCCTTTGTAAGCCTTTGGTCTTGTAATTCCTTTCCACTCCTCAATTGGATTGCTTTTGCATGCTCCTTTGGGTTTGTTTATGTATTACCCAGAAGTGTTCCTTGTTGTCTTTCAGATATAATCCTTGCAAGCTGACCTATCTGATTCTCCAAATTCCGAATATAGCCCTTTTGATTCCGGAAAGCTACATCAGTTGTTTGCATGAAATTGGTGAGTACATCTTTTAATGATGGCTTCCTTTGCTCCGGTTGTTGTGGTTGTACAAACATTGGTTGCTTGCCTTGATTTCCTTGTCCTCCCCAAGAGAAATTGGGGTGGTTCCTCCATCCCAGATTGTATGTAGAACTATATGGGTTGTTTGCTTGGTTGAAGGGGGGGGGTCTAGTATTGTTGCCCATATTGTCAACATGTTCATGCACTTGAGCTTTACAGCCAGATATTCCACTAAATTAAGGGTCCCATTGTTGAGGTACCATGGAGGGTGATGCAAAAGATAGGTTATCCATCTTCTGATGAAGCTTCTCCAGTTGAATAGCTAGGTAAGTGACTACATCCACTTCATAGATTCTTGAAGGCTTATTAGGCTTTTGTCTTAGAGTAGTCCATTGATAGTTGTTCATTGTCATGTCTTCTATCAACTGTTGAGCCACTTTTGGTGTCTTATTGTTCACGGTGCCTCCACTAGCTGCATCGATCATCGGTTTAGTGGCTGGATTAAGACCACTGTAGAAGGTCTGAATCTGAAGCCATAAAGGTAATGCATGATGAGGACACTTCCTTAATAGTTCCTTGAATCGTTCCCATGTGTCATACATTGATTCAGATTGTAATTGAGCATATGTAGAAATGTCATTCCTTAGCGTTGCAGTCTTTGCCGGTGGAAAATACTTCATCAAGAACTCCTCAACCATCATATCCCATATAGTGATTGACCCTCGAGGTAATGAGTTTAACCACTGCTTCGCCTTGTGCCTTAATTGGAATGGAAACAACCTCAATCGAATGACATCATTGGTAACACCATTGATCTTGAATGTATCACATATCTCCAAGAATCTAGCTAAGTGTGTGTTAGGATCTTAATCTTTCAGGCCATCATATTGGACATACTGTTGAACCGTCTAAATAATGCTAGGCTTCAATTCGAAATTGTTGGCATCAATTGGTGGTCTAACAATGCTTGACCCAGTACCCTGAAGATTAGGTCTATCAAAGTCAGACATGGTTTGCTCATTTTGATTTTCCATGTTATCTGGATGACGATCTCCTAAGTTTACTGTTTCCTCTTCTAAAAGTTCGTTTGAATTATTTGTGTTATCAGTTCTCAAGTCCCTTTGTGAGGTGTTGCGAATAATTCGTTCCGGGTTAGGATGAAATGGTGCTATCCCAAAATTACTCCCCCTGGTCATAGACTAACAGACTAAAAAATAGAGATTAAGTGATATAATTATGCAATAAACTAATTTACAATTATATGTTAGTAATCAAAAATAGGTAGATTAATAGAGTTTAAGCTTTCAAAATATTGAAAATGAGTCCCCGACAACGACGCCAAAAACTTGATGCAATTGTTTTTGCTCTAGTATAAACTATGTAGATATGTATATGCTAAATTGATTTTAATCTCAGGCAAGTGCACCTATCAATCATAGTATAGGAGAAATCTACATCTCGTATCGTATTCCTCAGGGTCTTTTCAAGTACTCGTACTCACTCTCACTCTATTATCGTACCTATATTTAAAATTGGTTGTTAGTCTAAATTAACATTACTAGGACTAATTAGATAATGTGACATTGGAGGATTAAGTATGGTAAAAAGCAGATAGTCTAAGTGTAATCACATGAAAATATTCACTCATTAATTCAATTCTACGTAACCACGTATTAACAATATTATAAAATTCATGGTATTGTAAGAGTTCAATCTTTATCAAATTCTCTCTAGAGCAATTCAATACCTGAACTTAAGTTGAGTAAATTTTCTCTTAAACAATTCACAACACTCAAATTTGCATTAATATAAAGTTACCCTATCTAATACATAAATTCATTAAATCTTATCTCTAAGATACCATGAATCTCTTTATCCGTATTGCCGTTATCCAAACAACATATCTTTCGATCATGAAATTTGAAATACAAAGAGAAAGAACACAAAATAATGAAATTATAAACCATCATCACAACCTTCCAATATCTCAATCTAGAAGTTTGAGATTCATATAAAATTACTAACTTCAAATCTATGAAAAAACTCTTTGTTTGAAACCACACATACGAATAAAATACCACAAATCCGAAATGAAAACCAACATACATGATTTTTGAATCGATTCAGAAAAACAAGTCTCATGCGAAATGTAAAATAAAGTTTAGATCCACTAAGAGAAGGGGGAAATTAAAAGAGATACATAAAAATTAAAACCATACGGATTATCTCCTTTGACTTCCCCTTCGCTTGAGTGCTCTACTTTTGCCCTCTAGAAATTCTCCAAGTCATTTAATCCAAAAGTCCCTTTTCTATTTTTTGTACAGGTTTTTATAGACTTCTTGCAAACAGAGGTTGAACACGAGTTCCAACACGGCCGTGTCACAGGGCGTGTAGGGTATAAAATGGTGCGTTTGGGCAGTTTGGTATGAAAAGGAGCGCCTGTTCATAAGCCGTGTCATTTGATACGGCTGGTAACACGGTCGTGTCCTTCATTGCTCCACACACATGTTGGTTTGGCATCAAACCTTTGATTCTTCCCGATAAGGACACAGGTAGTGACACGGGCGTGTCCATACCCATGTGGTGCTCTTGTAAATTTTTACGCCTTTTCTTCCAAGTGATCTTTCTAGAGAAGGACATGGGTAGTGACATGGGCGTCTCCCTACCCGTGCGTGCCCAATCCAAGACTTTTGCCATCAGTCATGTTGGATCGGTGAACACCTCTGTTTGCTCAATGAGTTTTAGTTCCAAGGACTTGCAATACCTACATTAAGAAGATTAATGAATAAATAAATAAATAACTTAATAAAGAAAATAAAGGAAATTCTATATTGCGCTCTTCTATTCATGATAATTCAAATTCTTAACTATGTTTGTGCAATTATAACGAATGGAGGTAGATAATAGTGGATATGATTACAAATATGATAGTAAAAAGGACTTGTATAATTGTACTCATCAAGATGCCTCACTCATTTGTGGATATGTTCTTTGAATCAGTGTACTCTACAAGCGATCCTAGTACATCACCGTAATCCCTTCAAAAAACGACACATTTTTCTCCTATGACTTGCAATGTTTTAATCCTACGCATGTCTTTATTTATTTTTTCATGAACTGCAATGTTTAATCGCTTGTTCTGTACGCATCTCGTCCATATTCGCAACGTTTTATTTAATTATTTTATAAAGATCTGAACTTTTTTGTTTTGTTTTTGACAGTCTTTATTTTCAAGGTAGCTTACAACCTAGGGGGTGAATAGGTTGTCTCACTTTTATTATTTTCTTTTTAATTTTATCTTTTACACTAAGTGTGTTGGTAGTAGTTTGCTTTCAAGAACCTGTACAAAGAAAACAACACAGAAAAGTACACACAGATTTATAGTGGTTCTCTAATTTTTGGGTACATCCACTCTCCTCCCACCTTGCCAACTTCCTGTTAGTCAAGGCACTTCTCCAAAACACTGCTCCAAAGAGCTTACACCTCAGATCTCTCAGGATCTCTTAGTCTCTTCCAAGACCTAAAACTCAACCACACGGGCCTACTACTCAGTGATCAACAGATCACCTACCTCAAGCCAAAGGCCCTACACTCAAGCTGGGAGGAGAGACCTACCTCAGATCCAAAGGATCCTACCTTAGAGAGTCACGCTCTCTTACAGCTCAGGCAAATTGCCCTACCTCAGGCCAGTGGACCTACAGCTCAGATCCAGTTGGATCCTACAACTCAGAGAGCTTCACTCTCCTACAACTCATGCAATATTGCCCTACCTCAAGCTCAGATAGCCCTACAACTCATATCCAGTTGGAACCTAAAAAAAGGTCAAGATTTGAATGTTTTGACACAAGGAAATTTCTCTGTGTCAAAAGCTAGGGTTGAGTTATCTCAACACTATCTTGCTTCACAGCATCAGGAAGACGTTCTCCCTCTACTGGAAGAAACTCAGAATGAAGATTCTGAACTTGCTGAAGAAAAAGATGAACTTGTGTTCTTCAATTAGCTAATTGAGCCCACTGAAGAATGATGGCTCTACTTTCTTCCTATATCAGAGAACTTTCTGATTATGCTATAGCAGATGAATAAGCAGCAGCTCACTGAACTTTATGTTCCAGTAGGAAGACTTCCAGCTCTTTCTCGACGATAATGGCGAGAGAGATGAAGTCTGGCCGCATTCTTTTGAAATTGATAAAGCCCTAAAACTTGTTGTCGTCTTGGCAACTCTCTTCCTTTTGTAGTTCGCCGATCAACAACTCTTAGGAGTTAGTGGGGCCCACCTGCAGCATCCAGATACACCTTGCTTTAATGGAAGAAGACGTACTGTAGCTTCGCGGCAGAGTTTGTTGTGTTCTGTAGCTTCTTCGTACTTGATTTGAAATTAGTTGACTTTGTTGATTTTGCAGATTTTGCTGAAGTCAGCACCTGTGGACTTACCAAAAATCGAGCATCACTAGAATAGGCGTTGAGTGAATGAGCTTCACTCAACGCCAAAGTGCTTAAACAGAATTCTGTCTATCTAGTCGCTGACAACGTTGAGTGAGCAAGCCTCACTAAATGCCTTTTGCCTTATCCATTTTTATAGCCTTTTCTGCAAGACTGGCGTTGAGAGCGTTGAGTGACCATGCCTAACTCAATGTTTATTTCCTTAGCCATGATTTCAGTATTTTAGGCATTAAGAGTGTTGAGTCAGCATGTCTCACTCAACGCTTTCTGCCTTAGCCAATTTTCAACTTCTTCAACATCTTAAGCGTCGAGAGCCTTGAGTGACCACGACTCACTCAATGCTTTTTTGCTTTAGCCAGACTTTCTGAGTCATGGCATTGAGAGCGTTGAGTGAGCATGTCTCACTCAATGCTTTCTGCCTTAGCCAAATTTTTCTACTCCTTGGCATTGAGTGAGTAAACTTCACTCAACGCATTTGGACTTAGCCAAATTTCCATGTCTTAAAAACACAGATACTGACTGATGAGATACAATCAACGCTTTATCATATGGCATTAAGTAAGCTTGACTCACTCAACGCTTATGGACTTAGTCAAACATCATCATAACTTTTCTATGGCTTTGACTTACAATGCAATACTCAATGACTATGAAGCCATGACATTGAGTGAGCGAGCTACACTCAACACCTGTGGACTTAGCCACTTTATCAGCTTCCCACTCTTTTGGCTTTGACTATATAGGTTCCTGTTGGGTCTATTAATCCCAATGTCCAAGAATTATAAGAAGTCAAACTAGTCAATGACATACACACATAATTGTATTTGATGTGTGCTTAATTTCTTGCATGCAAGTTGTCCTTGATTGTACAGGTGAATAAAGAGAGTATGCTGGAAGTCAGATAATTTGACTAAGGCAAAAGCGTTGAGACCGCCGAGACAGCTGAGAAGAATGTCTCAGCATAACCGCTGAGACAAAGACAACAAAAATTCTCTAAGTCCAGAAGCGTTGAGTGAAGCAGGTTCACTAAACGCTTCTAATGAAGATGAAATTGTTGAGATAGTTGAGAAGAAACCGCTGAGACAGGAGATAGTCTCAGCTGTGAAGAAGAAAATATTGAGACAGTTGAGAAGAAATCGCTGAGACAGGAGATAGTCCAGCTGTGAAGAAGAAACTGCTGAGACAGTTGAGAAGGAACCGCTAAGACAATACCAACAAAAAATTCTCTAAGTCTAGAAGCGTTGAGTGAAGCAGGTTCACTCAACGCTTCTAATGAAGAGCCAAGTCAGAAGGCATTGAGTGACTTAACATCACTCAATGCTTAATGAATTCTGGAATTTTTCTCTGTCCATAAAGTGATGACCATTGCTGACGTCACCAGAAGTCAACATGTCAAAGTATTTCATGCTGTTGCGGGAAAGCTACAACAACATCATATGACCACTACTGACATGACCAGAAGTCAACAAAGTCAAAATAGTTCATGCCATTGCGGGAAAGCTACAGTAGTGCCAGAAGCTAATATTTGTCCTCTTCTAAGGGAGGTGACGATGACCATCCTTGGTTGGGCCCACACTCAAATTGTGTCGTTGATTTAAACAATAGACATAAAAAGCAGAGAGAAAAGGGGATTAGGGGTACGAAGAAAATACGGAAAAATAGAGGCGACTGGACTTCATCTTCTTCGATAAGCTTGAAAGCCAAGTCTAGCAGTGCAAGCCAGCAGGAAAAGAAAGATAGCTGAACCTTTTTCCAGTTCAGCAAGTTTGTTCTTTGTAGAACAAGGCAGCTGATTCATCTAATCAGCAAGGAGATTGCTGTGTGAAGGGCCGTCAGCCATCAACAGCAGATTGCTGTTCTTCAGTACAGCAAAAAAGCAGTTAGCTGTAGAAGAAGACTAATTCCTTCTACAACAAGAGGGATGGACTGATATCTACTCAGTCCAGCAAGGTAGACTCAGAGATTTATCTCTGAGTCAGTCTTTTAAATTTATTTAAACTTCTTGATTAAATTCCTGTAGGATTCAGGTTGTTTGAATCTGAGCTATTGCGCCTTTTATGCCTGAGTGATAGGTGACTAATTAGTCACTGAGGTAGGTGCTCTGCTGGGGTACTGAGGTAGGATCCAAGTGTGGATCTGAGAGTAGGACTGTCCTCCCAGCCTTAGTATTAGGGCCTTGTGCCTGAGGTAGGTGACTATTGATTCACTGAGCTATAGGTGATAAGTGTGTCACTAAGTTGTAGGTCTTGGAGAAGGCTGAGCTATAGGTTCCTGGAAGTGCACTAAGGTAGGTACCTGAAGGGTACTGAGCTGTAGGAATGCTGCAACACTTTAAGAGTAGGGCCTTGTGCCTGAAGTTGTAGGGCTGAAAAGCCTGAGCTATAAGCCTTAGAGATAAGGCTGGAGTAGGTGGTATGTGGACCGCTGAGTTGTAGGAGCACTACAGGGCTCTAAGGTAGGAACCTTTATGGTCTGAGGTAGGGTTCTGAAGAGAACCTGAGTGTAATACTGAGGTCCTGAGGTGTAAGATCTGAGGAGCATTTTGGAGGAGTTTGTGCCTTGTCTAATATAAGTTAGAAAGGTGAGAGGGAAAGTGGATATACCCAATTGGGGAACCACTATAAATATCTGTGTCTTTGATGTATTGCTTGTTCTTTTCTTATACTGCAGGTACTAAGTACAAGCTCTAAATCACTTAGTAAGAAAATAACAAAAAGACTTAAGAAATTTTAAAGATATATTCACCGCCCTTTAGGTGACTAGCTAACCTTAAGTTAATAACTTTTAAGTGGTATCATAGGGAGGTTACTCAAAAAGGATTTAACAGTCTGAGTATACCTCCAAGGTTAGGTATAAGACATAAGAATGGGGTTTGGTGTAAACTACAAGGAACTGGGGGCCATGAAGCTTCCAATTTGTAGAAAGGAAGGCTTTGGCTTCTAGAAGGAAAGGGTTAGGCTATTCATGGATACTGCTGACCCTAGGATATACATCACAGTTAAAGAGGGACCCTTCATCCCTATGAAGATCTCAGTTCTGGATGCAAATATCTAGACACCTAAATCTTATGATGAAATGAACAAAGATGAGCTCCTACTTGCCTCCATGGATAAAAGAGCTCAAAACATTATTGCTAGTGTAATAAATGACTCAATGTTCCAGAATCTGGTGCACTGCAAGACCTCCAAGGAGATGTGGGACACCCTAGTTATATTCATGGAGGGTTTAGAGGAGGTGTGGGATGATAGAAAATCCATGCTCGACCAGGAGTATGAGGCATTCAAATAAGGAAAGTCTGATGACATTGCTGAGAGCTTTGAGAGATTTTTCAGAATAGTGAATGAGCTGAGAACATATGGAAGGGTCTTCAGCACCTATGAGCTGAATGATAAATTTCTCAGGTCCCTCACAAAGGATTTGGACACAAAGATTTATGCCATTAGGGAAATGGGAAAGTTAGCTAACACTCCTCCTCCAATCCTGTTTGGAAAGCTGCTATCATATGAGATGCATCTTGCTGCAAGAAAAGAAGAAGAGAAGAGCAGTAAGTCACATGCCAAGGAGAAGTCTATGGCCTTCAAAGCTGATGCCCCAACCAGGAGCAGAAGGAAGAACTCTCCACTTTGGAAAATTACTGAGTCAGATTCTGAGAGCTCAAAGACCAACACCTCAGACAACCATATGTTTGATGAGGACTTTGCTGCCTTGTCCAAGCAGTTTCAGAAATTCATGAAGAAGGAGCATTGGAAGAACAGTAGGCCTTCCTCTTCCTCACATCACAGAAGGAAATCCTCTAAGGAGGACATGTATGCTCCTAACTCTAGCAAACAAACTTGTTCTAATGTCATTTGTTTCTCCTGTAGAAAACCTGAGCATATAGTTGCTGACTGCCCAATGAAGTGGAAAGAAGAAGTGAAGAAGCACCACAAGGGGAAGAAGAAAGAGAAGTCTCTTGTGGCCAAGAAGGAAAAGACCTGGTCTGACTCTTTCACTGGGTCAGATAGTGAAGAAGAAGAAGCCTACATTGGGCTAATGGCTATTGCTGAAGGAAAACCTAAAGAATATCTTGCTACTAGGATAAGGATCAGGGCCCCTCTATCATATTCAGATAGTGATTCAGAGGTGGATAAAGATGAAGATGAAGATGTTTAATGCCATAGATTGATAACAATAACTGATGAAGAGAGCAGCTAGGATCAGCCTGGACAAGCTCAGGTAACTTCTAAATCTCAGCCTTCTATTTCAAGTCATGAGGCTAGCTAGGATTCTGAAGCTCAATCATCAAGAGATGAAGGGGATTCAGATTCTGAGGATGATGTCAACTTTATAATTGACAAGTATGAAGAACTTCTTGAAGCATTCAAGAAGTGCAAGTTCCTTGCCAAGAGACAGGAAAAAGAGCTCCTCAGTCTTAGGAGCAAGTGTGAAGGCCAAGAAAAGGCTCTGAATGATATGGCTGCACAATCAGCTAAGCTCAAGGAGATCATTGATATGCAGTCTATGGTAATAATCTCAAATGAGAAACTTATCCGGAAACTTGAAGATGATCTCCTAAATGAGAAATTGCTGGTAACCAAGTTTTCTAAGCCAAACACCGTGCTTCCCTTAATTGACACCCACCTTCCCAAGTGGGTAAGAAAGGGTTAGGATTTAAGGGACCTGCTAGACCTCCCAATCCAAAAGGAAAGGGAAATGGAAAGGCACCAGTAGTGCCTCTAGCCTTATTGCCTCCAATTTCTTTTCAGAAAGTCTTGTTGCCTTTTAACAGGTATGACCATGAAAGTTGTTATGGTCACTGGGAGAATGGCAGATCAACTAGTATGGACCAATATGGCCATTGCTAAGGTGGAAGATACAGCTATGTGAGGGCCCTTAAGGCTGCCCATGAGGAAATTCAAATGGCCCATCTTGAACCATTTGTTTTTGGTGCCCCAGCCGCAAAACTCAAGGATAATGCTGCTGTGGGAAATCTGAGTCATCCAGCAAAAGTAGTGACTCAAGGTGAGTCTTCTGGCAAGACTAGAATGGCAGTTTCTAATGCTTCAGGTGCATGTTAGCTGAAAAGAGACATGCAGCTGGTGGCTCTCAGAAAAGACCAAAACAGTCAGCAGAAAGACTTACCTTCAATCAAAGAGCTGCTGAAAGAAAACAGAAATATACAGTAGCACATCATCCCACTGTTCATGGAGCAAACAAGCCAAATGCTAGCCCTGAACAAAAAAGGAGATATAATGTCCATGAGTGCTGGTACTGTGGCAAAGTGAGCCACTATGCTGTAGATTGCTGACATAATCATGTAGTGTCCAGAGGTAACCAACCTGTCAGGAATACTGCAGGAAGGCAAGCTTATTTTTAGGCTAATATGAACCTAGGACCCAATAGAAATTGGGGTCCTAAGGTGAGATGAATTGTACTTTTTAGGTTAGTTTAAGTACCAATTCCCTTAAATGGTACTTGGACACTGGATGTTCCAGGAACATGACTGGAACAAAGGAGCTGTTGAAGGAATTCACTCCAGCAAAGAATGGAACTAAGGTCTTCTTTGGAGGCTCTGATAAGGTAATAACCAGAGATTATGGTAAGATCTCAAATGGCATAATCACCATCACAAAGGTAGCTTATGTGGAGGGGTTACAACAGAACCTTATAAGAATAAGCCAACTAGGTGACCTTGGTTATGGCATTTCCTTCCACAAGGATAAGTGCCACATCAAGAGGTTAATTGACCAAAGTGTCATCTTAACAGACACTAGGAGTGGAAATTTTTATTGTTTAAACTTTTCTTACTTAGATAGTAGGTCCCCTATATTCCTAGTTACAAATGACAAAGTCTTATATTGTGTCCAATGACACAAGAGACTGGCTCATTTGAATTATAAGACCATTGACCAACTCTTCAGTGATGAGCTAGTTAGAAATGGTCCCAAAATAAAATGCTCCAAGGAGGGTATCTGTACTGCTTGCTAAAAGGGTAAGCAGACTAAGACCTCCTTCAAGAGCCTTGGGACCAAGGACTCAGTGAGATGCTTATATCTCTTACATATGGACATGTTTGGTCCTATGCCTGTTCATAGTCTAGGTAGGAAGGTCTAAACCCTTGTGGTGGTTGATGACTATTCCAGGTTTGCTTGGCTGTTCTTTCTTAGAAGAAAGGATGAAACCCTTAATGTATTCTTGAATTTTAACAGACAGATTCAGAATGAACTTACATGCTCTGTAGTCAAAATAAGAAGTGACCATGGAACTGAATTTCAGTCTGCTGCCATGACTACTTTCTGTGAAGAGCAAGGGATTTATCAAGAATTCTCCTCTCCAAGAACACCCTAGCAAAATGGGTTAGCTGATAAAAAAAATAGAACTCTCATAAAAGCTGGGAGAACATTGTTGAGTGACACTTCTCTACCTGAATATTTCGGGGCAGAGGCAGTTAACGCTGCATATCATGTTCTCAATAGGGCTTCTATCACCAAAGCCACAAGAAGACTGCCTATGAGATCTTGAAGGGCAGAAAACCAAACATATCCTATTTCAGGATCTTTGGTTACAAGTGTTTCATCTTGAACAATGGTAAGTCAAAAGTGACTAAGTTTGCTGCCACATCCCATGAGGGGATATTTGTTGGGTACAATAATAATAGTAAGGCATATAGAGTCTATAACTTGACTAATCAAGTTGTATAAGAATCTGTCCATGTAATATTTGATGAGTCAAGCATGATTGACAGTGAGCTATTAAGCTCTTTACCTAGTTCTGCAGGTATAGAAGTCATGATGGAAAAGCTCTCCATCAAAAGTAAAGACCCAGCTGTGCAAGAAGAATGTGGAGAGGGATGCTGTCCAGGGGAAGTATAGGATAATATAGCTAGAGATGAAGACCAACCAGCTGAAGAAAATAACGCTCAACAAGAAGCAGTTAGGCTACCCCTAGTAGTCAGATATCTGAGAGATCATCCTCCAAATCAGATAATAGGTGAGGCTAGCCAAGGTGTGCAGACCAGAAGTAGGAGTTTTAACACAGCTCGTTATTCTAGCTTCCTATCATAAGAAAAGCCAATGAAATTTGAAGAGGCAAATCAAGACCAATTCTGGATTTGTACAATGCAAGAAGAACTGAACCAGTTCAAAAGGTGCAAGGTCTAGAAGCTGGTTCCCAGACCAAATGGACAAAATGTCATTGGAGTCAAGTGGATTTTCAGAAATAAACTTGATGAAAATGGCATTACAATAAAGAATAAAGCTAGACTGGTGGCCAAATGGTACATACAAGAAGAGAGGATTGATTATGATCAGACTTTTGCCCCAGTTGTAAGGTTGGATGCTATCAGACTGTTCCTTACATTTGCAGCCTTCCAGGGATTCAAAGTCTTCCAAATGGATGTGAAGTCTTCCTTCCTGAATGAAGACTTGAAATAGGAGGTCTATGTAGAGCAGCCTCCAGGTTTTGTAGATTCTAACTCTCCTACTGTTGTGTATAGACTTAGGAAGGCTCTAGATGGGCTCAAGCAAGCCCCTAGAGCATGGTATGAGACATTGTCTACCTTCCTCATTGAAAACAAATTCTCAAGGAGAAGATAGACAAGACCCTATTCCTAAGGGAATATAAGGGTGTTGGGTACAGTGGAATATATGTACCTGATTTGAAGAAGCCTCACCCTACTCAATGATATACATCAAGATGTATTTGATGTGTTTTAAGTTTATGTGCGCAGGTTAAGTAATTGCAGGGAAAGCATAAAAGATTCTAAGTCCATGTGTCGACACCTAGAAGAAAAGTGTCGACACTTAAGAAGACTTGTGTCGACACCTAGAGAAGCAGTGTCGACACTTGGAGTAATTGTGTCGACACCAGGAATGCAGAGTCGACACCAGAAGGAAAGTGTCGACACATACAGGAAGTGTCGACACACAATGAAGAAATGTCTACATAATCAGTGTCGACACTTAGAAGCAGTGTCGACACCCAGAGGAACTTTGTTGACATCAAAAGTGTCGACACTAGGAGGCTGTGTCGACACTCAGCAAAAACTTCAACAAAGTTCAAGTACAAGTGTCGACACTAGGAGGCTGTGTCGACACTCAGCAAAACTTCAACAACGTTCAAGTACAAGTGTCGACACTAGGAGGCTGTGTCGACACTCAGTAAAATTTTAACAAAGTCTAAGTACAAGTGTCGACAGAAAGGAGATGTGTCGACACTCAGCCAAAGTCTCAACACATGAAGAATGTGTCGACACAAAGGAGATGTGTCGACACTCAGCAAAAGTCTCAACACAGAAGGCATGTGTCGACACAAAGAAGATGTGTCGACACTTAGCAAGTATCAACACAAGAAGATGTGTCGAGACAAAGGAGTTGTGTCGACACTTAGCAGAAATCAACTAAGTATCAAAGAAGAAGGACTTGTGTCGACACACAGGATCAGTGTTGACACATTCTGAAGAAGCAGTGTCGAGAAGTAATTTCTACAACACAAGGAGTTGCGTCGACACCATGGAGGCTAGTGTCGACACCTAGTCTACTTGTGTCGACACTTAGTCTATTTGTGTCGACACATAAAGACTGTCTGTCTCGACACTTTCAGACAGTGACAGAGTTTTCAAGAAGTGACTGGATGACTTAACAGCTGCCATTGCAATCGGTCAACTGCTACTGTCTGAGCTGTCAGAAGTTTGTTAGAAACCGGATCAACCGATCACCATGAAGAAAGCCTATATAAAGGCTTATTCCTTCAACAGAAGTGATTAATTCAGAGAAGAAGCAATCACTGAAGTGAGAAACAACAACAAGAAGAAGATCTTCAAGTGAAGATCTAAGAAGTTGGAGAGAGAAAGCACCTTCTAAGAAGACAGCTATTGAACCAGGATGATAAAGAAAGTTTCAGATTGTGATCTGATTCTTAAGTCAGCAGTGATTGAAGATCATCTGCATAGAGAATCAACCCTACTGTGTTCTAATTCAAGAAGCTTTGAAGAAAGCCAAGGGAGGTTGATCTCAGCAAAGTTCCTTCAAGAACTCATCAAGAAGCCATTCAACTCTACTTTCTCAATCAGAGTTGTGGTTATTAATTCTTGTACTTTTTATTTTCTGTAGGATCCTAAGGGATCTGAGTTGTAAACCTATATTTATAAAGGCTGAGTGGTAGGGCTTGTGTGCCTGAGTGTAGGAGATACATTTCTCTGAGTGTAGGCCTTGTTGAAGGCTGAGTGTAGGCCTTGTTGAAGGCTGAGTGTAGGTCTTGGTGAAGACTGAGTGGTAGGGCTTTGTGCCTGAGTTGTAGGAGTGGGATCACTCTGAAGTGTAGGAACCTATTTGGGGTTCTGAGGTGTAAGATCTGTGGATCTGAGAAGTAGTGGAGAAGTTAGGCCGAATCTAGTACACTACTAGATAGGCGAAGGGGGAAAGTGGATGTACCCAGACCTTGGGGAACCACTATAAAATCTGTGTGTTCTCTGTGTGTGCTTTATTCTGTGATTGCTGTGGTGTATGTGCTGTATTGCTGTGAAGAATTACATATAATTCTGTGTTGCTGCCTTAAAAGTTTAAAAAGATTAAGTGCACCTATTCACCCCCCTCTAGGTATTTAGGCACTAGTTCTTTCAAGTGGTATCAGAGCGAGGTTACTCAAAAAGGACATAACAGTCTGAGTAAAGATCCTGTAGGCAGAATCAGCATAATCAAGAATCAAGAAAATGGGTTCAACAGAGAATCACAAAGAGCTAGGATCCACGAAGTTGCCAATCTGCAGAAAGGAGATCTTTGGCATTTGGAAAAAAAGGGTTAGACTTTTTATGGAAGCCTCTAACCCAAGAATTTACATTACTGTTAAAGAAGGGCCATATGTGCCAATGAAAGTATCAGTTCTGGATGCAAACCAGAGAACTCCAAAAGACTATTCAGAAATGACAAAGGATGAAATTATTCTGGTCACTATGGACAAGAGGGCCCAGAATATTATTGTAAGTGCAATAGATGATGCCACATTCCAGAATTTAATTCACTGTAAAACTTCAAAAGAAATGTGGGACACACTGATAGTCTATATGGAGGGTTAAGAAGAGGTAAGACAAGACAGTAAGTCTTTATTAAATCAAGAGTATGAAAGGTTCAGACAAGGCAGGTCTGATAGCATAACTAAGTGCTACAAGAAATTCTATAGGATAGTCAATGAGTTGATGTCTTATGGAAGAGAGTTCAGCAATTATGAATTGAATGATAAGTTCTTGAGATCCCTGACTAAGGACTGGGATACCAAGATTTGTGCCATAAGGGAAATGACCAAATTAGCAGACATTCCTCCTCCAACTTTGTTTGGAAAACTGTTATCTTATGAGATGCAGTTAATGGTAAGGAAGGAGGAAGAGAAGAATACCAGAGTTGAGCACAAATAAAGAGCTGTGGCTTTCAAGACAGAAGCCACTAGGAAATATAAAAGTAAGTCTCCATATCCACCTCAAAAAGTTACTGAGGCTGAGACAGATGAGTCAGAAAGCAAGAATTCTGAAAGTAGTGAGTGTGATGAAGACTTTGCAGCTTTCACTAGACATTTTCAGAAGTTTCTAAAGAAGAAACAGTGGAGGTCTAAGCCATCCACTTCACAGAAGTCATCAAAGAATGAAAGAAGAAAGTCCAAGCCAAGTAAAACTACATCCTCAAAGATAGTTTTCTATTGTTGCAATAGACAAGGACATGTAGTTGCTGATTGTCCAGAAAAGAGGAAAGAGTCCACTGACAAGAAAAAGACACATTTCAAGGGCAAAAAGGAAAGGTCCTTTGTTGCCAAGAAGGATAAAAGTCTGACTGATATATCATCTTCAGAAACAGATTCAGATGCTGAAGCCTATATTGGCTTGTTTGCTGAAGAAGAAGAAAATGAGTTCATGCAGCTAATGAACTCAATATATAAACAGGAGGACATTCAGTGCAAGGGACTGATGGCCTTATCAGAAGGAGACAAAATCCAGGATCAGCCTGGACCAAGTCAGGTACAAAATTGTTCTGCTAGTTCAATTTCTAGTACTGAGTCAGATTCAGATACATCAGCATCAAGTGATGTTAGTGGATCTGAATCTGAAGGAGACATTCATCAGTTGATTGATGAATATAGAGTAGTGTTGCAGGCTTTGAAGAAAAGCAAACTCTTGGCCAAAACTCAGGCAAAGGAGATTGTCAGTCTTAAAGTTGCTGCAACAGATTTTGACAAGTTGCTTGATCAAAAATTAAATGAAATAGCCAGACTGAAGCACATTACTGTTATTCAGATGGGGAATATAACATTTAAAAATGATCAAATTAGAAATCTGGAGATTAGTCTTCAGAAAGAGAGAAATATTGTAGCAAGTTTTCCTAAACCAAAGTCTGTTCTACCTTTGATAGATGAGTTTACACCTCATAAGGGTAAAACTGGATTGGGGTTTACAAAACCTGCCTGGACAGTAAAGTCCAAGTCTAAGGGCAAAGCCCCAGTACTCAACAAGAATCCTGCTATAGATAAAACAGCCAGGGTTGTACCTAAACAAAGGTACAACAGATTTGAGTGCTGGTGTTGTGGCAAGATAGGCCACTTTGCCATAGATTGTTGGCATAATTCAAGTGCCAAGGTGAGTAGGAAACTGCCTGCTAGAAAAGCTACATGTGGTTTTGTTAAGATTCAAACTAACTTGCACCAAGGACCTAAGAATTCTTTGGGTTCTAAGGTTAACTAATCTGTTTTGCAGGTGAGTCCAAGTGACCATGCCCCAATATGGTACTTGGACAGTGGATGTTCCAGGCACATGACTGGAACTAGGGGATTGCTAAAGGACTATACACCAATCAAGGATGGTCCTAAGATTACCTTTGGTGGTTCTGAAAAAGGAATCATCAAAGGCTTTGGTAACATTTCTAGCAACCTTATTACAATTACTCAAGTGGCTTATGTAAAGGGTTTGAAACATAACCTCATTAGCATAAGTCAGCTGAGTGATTTAGGATATGACATCTCATTTGTCAAGGATGGTTGTCATATCAGTAGGTCAAGTGATCAAAAGATCATTTTGACAGGGTATAGGAAGAGAAATGTCTATTGTCTAGACATTATGTGTGAGAACAATGCTTCTCCTGTTTATCTTGTAGCTGATGAGAAAGTCTCACATTGTGTTAAATGGCACAAAAGGCTGGCTCATCTCAACTATAAGACAATTGGTCAACTCTTTAGCAAAGAGTTAGTGATGAATAGTCCTCAGGTTAAGTGTATAAAGGATGGGATATGCTCAGCTTGTCAAAAGGGCAAGCAGACCAAATCCACCTTTAATAGCATTGAGAACAAAGATGCTGTGAGGTGCCTATAACTCTTGCATATGGATCATTTTGGTCCTATGCCAGTTCACAGCCTAGGTAGGAAGGTCTATACATTTGTGGTAGTTGATGACTACTCAAGGTATTCCTGGGTGTTCTTCCTAAGGCAAAAATCTGAAACTCCTAGTATCTTTTATAGTTTTGTCAAACAAATTCAAAATGAGTTAGACAGTACAGTGGTCAAAATAAGAAGTGACCATGGTACTGAATTCCAGTCTGATAGCATGACAAAGCTATGTGAAGAGTTTGGGATATTTCAGGAATTTTCCTCACCAAGAACACCTCAGCAAAATGGTATTGCTGAAAAGAAAAATAGAACCTTGATAGAGGCTGGTAGAACCCTATTAAGTGACACATCTCTCCCAGAATATTTCTGGGCTGAGGCAGTAAATACTGCATGTCATGAAATTAATAGGGCTACTATCACCAAGAGCCACAATAAGACCCCCTATGAGATTGTGAAGGGCAGAAAACCAAATCTATCCTATTTCAGGATCTTTGGTTGTAAATGCTATATACTTAACAATGGTAAGTCTTATTTAACTAAGTTTGCTGCCAAATCCCAAGAGGGGATCTTTGTTGGGTACAGCAACAACAGTAAGGCTTATAGGGTCTACAACTTGATTACTCAAGTTGTAGAAGAGTCAGTTCATGTAGTCTTTGATGAAGCTAGACTCATTAACAATGAATTGCCTAGAAGTGTTTGTAGCTCTACAGGTGTGACTGAGAAGATGGACAAGCTTACTATTGAAGAAGGTTCTACTGCAAGTCAGCAAGTGGATGATAATGGCTGCTGTCTAGAGGGAGTACAAGTTATTCCTGTTGTTGAAGAAGACCAAGAGGAGCTGCTGAATAAAGAAGCTGAAGGTGTACAACCAGAAGACAGCCTCCAGCAAATAGGCATTTAAAAGATCATCCAGCCAATCAAATTATTGGAGATCTCAGATAAGGGGTACAAACAAGGAGCAGAAATCTAAGTTCAGTTCTCTACTCCAGCTTTCTATCCCAAGTAGAGCCAAAGAAATTTTAAGAAGCAATCCTAGACCCTGATTGGATTGAGGCAATGCAAGAGGAGCTGAACCAGTTCAAAAGATGCAAAGTCTGGGAGCTAGTTCCTAAACAAAAAGATCACAACATAATTAGAACTAAGTGGATCTTTAGGAACAAGCTGGATGAGAATGGAATAATTATAAAGAATAAAGCTAGACTAGTTGCTAAAGGATATAGGCAGGAAGAAGGTATTGATATTGATCAAACCTTTGCTCCAGTAGCAAGACTGGAAGCAATAAGAATGTTCCTTGCCTATGCAATATTCCAAGGATTTAAGGTCTATCAAATGGATGTTAACTCAGCTTTTCTGAATGGAAACCTGAAGGAAGAAGTCTATGTTGAGCAGCCATCGGGTTTTGTAGATTCTACTAAACCTAATTATGTTTATAGACTTAGGAAGGCTTTGTATGGGTTAAAACAAGCTCCTAGGGCTTGGTATGAAACCCTGTCTAGTTTCCTCATTGAGAATAAATTCACAAGGGAGAAAATAGACAAGACTCTATTCCTTAGGGAATTCAGAGGCAAGATAATCTTAGTCCAAATATATGTAGATGACATCATATTTGGGTCTACAGAAAGTAGTCTTTGCAGAAAATTTGCAAAACTAATGCAAGGACAATTTGAAATGAGCAGTATGTGGGAACTTAAGTTTTTCTTGGGTCTCCAAGTTAGACAAACTGAGGATGGTTTATCCATATGCCAGTCTAAGTTCACCCTAGAATAGATAAGGAAGAATGGTATGGAATCATCCACTACCATGAAAACTCCTATGGGGTCAACAATGTCTTTATGCAAAGATGATGCAGGGAAACTTGTATATGAAAGTTTGTATAGAGGGATAGTTGGCTCCCTACTATATTTGACTGCAAGTAGACCAGATATCATGTATGCTACATGTGTCTGTGCTAGGTACCAAGCTTGCCCTAAAGAATCTCATTTGACAGCAGTCAAAAGAATTTTGAGATATCTTAAGGGCACTTCTTATCTAGGCCTTTGGTACCCTAGGAATGGAGAGTTTGAACTGACAGGTTATTCAGATGCAGATTTTGCAGGCTGCAAGGAAGATAGGAAAAGTACAACTCAAACCTATCAATTCCTAGGTGGAAGGCTGATATCATGGAGTAGCAAGAAGCAAACAAGTGTGGCTATCTCCACAGCAGAATCAGAGTATGTTGCTGCAGGAAGTTGCTGTGCTTAACTTCTATGGATTCAACATCAGCTAGAAGATTATGGTATACAAGTAAGTAGAATACCTTTATTTTATGATTCTACAAGTTCTATTTCTATTGCAAATAATCCTGCCTCCCATAGTAGGACTAAGCACATAGAAGTAAAATACCATTTTCTAAGAGAACATGTGGAAAAAAGAGATATTTCACTAGAGTATATTAATACAGAAAATCAGCTAGCTGACATGTATACTAAGCCCTTAGATGAAACCAAATTCAATAAATTTAAAATTGAATTAGGGATGGTAAACTTAGAATAGTTTACAAAATTGGCTAAGTAAAATGGTGTCGACACACAGAGTTGTCTATGTCGACAAATAGTAGTGGTGTCGACACTTCAGAGAAATGGTGTCGACACATCTAGAAAGTCTGTTTCGACACTTCAGAGAATTAGTGTCGACACATGCAGTATAGGTGTCGACACATCCAAGGTGGTGTCGACACTTAGGCTTTACACAGAATTAGTCTAGTAGAGTCTCGACTAAGTGTCGAGCTAAGTGGTGTCGACACATATATAAGTGTCGACACATATATTCTGTCGACTATACATGTGTCGACACATAGTTGTCAAGACATTATGAGTAAGTGTCGACACTTTTCAATAGTGTTGACACAATTTAAGTATTTTGACGCGCCTTTTCATCTTCGATCCTAGAAAGGTATAAATAGGTTTTCGCCATTGTTTGTCGACACGCTCACCAAAGTTTCGAGACCAAACTTGTGTGTCGACATCTCTCTTCTTTAAATTCAAATTTCTTCAAACCCTAATGGCACCCAAGCTAGAAGAGAATGTTAATGAAGGATATGAACTTGTGTGACATGCCTTTGATGACGCGGAACCTGAAATCAAAGGTGTGGTAACCCTAATTGCCGAGACTGGCCTGGAATACCTTGTTTCAGAACTAATCAAGATCTGGAAGAAGGAGGACCTAGAATTTCTGAGTGCAGCTTCACTTGACGACTCTGGACTCAAGATTAAATCGAGAGTTCATGGGACCAAAGTCAAGGTCATATAGAAGAGTCTGAGGAAGGTACTTCAGCTCCCAAGAACTAAAGAGGAAGAAGATGTCTCTGCTTCTAAGACTAGAGAGGCATTAAGATGGTGTGGACTGGACTCAAACATGAAAATTGGATCAGTATTCAATAGAAAAGGAATGAACAGCCAAGGAAAATTCTTGTCTGAAATAGTTGGAAAGGTCATCCTGAGCAAGCATGGGGGACATGATAGAATCTCAGCTTATATGTTCAGTTTGATGACAAGAATTATCTTCAAACTTACTACTGATTGGTCTGTAGTTGTGTTTGAGAAGATAAAAGAGAGTATGAAGAAGCCCAATTTGGGTAGAATACTGAGTCTATACCTAGCTGGAAGTATTCCGGAGGTGATGAATCAAGTAGTAGGTTCCAAGATTAACCACATGAGGAGAATGGATTTGAGAATCTTCTCTAGGTGGGATAGAGTATTGACCAAAGATATGCCAACTCTAGTAAAGGACACACCTCAGAAAAAGAAGAAGAAGACAACCACTGTGGCTCAAGAATCCTCAAGCAACTCTGAAGAGCAAGTAGTGTTCACTTCAGATGATGAAGAGACAGGATATGCTAGACAGTCTCCACCAAGACAAGAAGATGCACAGAGGCAGGGGGAGCTATCCTCAGCAAGCCCAATTCACCTGGATCCACTCTAGGTGGAGCCTCTACTTGTGGAAGAGCCAACTCCACTAGAGAGTGAACAAGCTACCCAAACCATACTAGAGCAAACACAGATACAACCTCAACCCTAAGATGTTGTCATGGAGGACATATCTGTTGCTGATCAAGTGGTTGATGAGATAAGAGATTCACCAGCCCCTTCTCAAAAAGAATTCACATTAGAAGAGTTATTCCCTGATCTTCTACAAACTGATTTTGAGAAAGAGAAAGATGCTGTTGAGGGGGAGAAGGCCCCTATTGAGGGGGAGCATATGGAGATTGTAGAGGAAACTGCAACGAAAGAGACTGGGGAGCCAAGAGATGCTGAAGGGCTACCAAGGACTGAGAAGGATTCATATCCTAATCCTAAGGATAGAGTGGATATAGTCAGCACATCTGCTTCAGAGGATGAAGAGGCTGTGAGAGCTAAGAAGAGGAAGTTCCAGGTCTTCAAGAGAAGAAGCCAGAACTATAAGAAAGCCCTACAGACAGTTGCTCCACAGCCTGTCCCATCTACTGATTTCAGTTCTCTGATGGTAGCATTGCACATCAAGCTGGATGAGCAAAGACAAGCTCTAGAAAAATATGTGGATGAAGGCCATAAGTCACTACAGTTTGATCTTGCACAAGACATCAAATCTATCAGATTTGAAGTGAATCTTAACAAAAAAGAAATGACTGATTTTTTCCATAAGGGAGGCAATGCAGTAGTCTATCTGGCCACACATAAAGAGAAACTAAAGACAAAACTTGATGAATTAAAAGTGAAGCAAGGCTATGTCCTGGAAAACTAGATCAGGATGAATGATAATTTGACAGCCTCTCATAATGCCATAGTAACTAAAATGAAGAATATGGCTACTGCTCAGACTACAGCAAGTACTACAGCCAAGGCAGACTTTGATAAGACATTACAAGAAGGTCTCACTGCTGTTACTTCTGCTCTCCAGGATTCCCAGAAGCTAATAACTGAAAAGCTCCAAAGGTTGAAACCTTTCTATAAGGATGGAGTAAACTATCTGAATGCACATATAAGGTTTCCCTTATGTGATGATGAAAATGTTGCAGAGTCTGGAATCAATCCTGCATACCTTGGAGGAGAGCAAGCTGAAGTAGCTCAAGTGATATACCCTCCACCAGACTTTGATATGATACATCAAGAAATATAGTCAATGTATAGTACTCCTAAGGGAAATCAGAATGTCATCATAGAGAAAGTTGTCCAGCATGTGACAGAGGCAATACTGAAAGAATAAGAGGCTTTGCTAAAAGAACAAGAAGCTCAATTGTCTAAGAAAAGATTCAGAGAGCAAGCTGAATTGAGACCTGATTTTGAACAATGGAGCCCCACTTCCAGGAATATCATCTTGACTGAATGGAAGGCTACTAAGGACAATGTCCAGGATAGAGACAAGTGGTATTCTGAACTGAAGTGGAGGAAGCATGAGAATAGGCAAGAGGCCATAGTACAGTGTAGAAGAAAGGCTAAACTAGGAAAGCTACCTCCTAATGCACAGGAGCCTAGCAAGTATTTTCCCAAGCCTTTTCACTATTTTGAAAGGCAAAAGATCAAAGCTGAAGAGTTGAAAAAGAAAGATCTTAAAGGGAGAAGCCTGTTGCTGTTGATGACACTGAAGCCCCAGTTCAAGCAAAGATTCAATCTGGAAAAGGGATTGTAATCAAGGAACCTGAGCAGCAATAAGATAGCATTTTCTTAAGTTTACAAGTTGTAATTTGTAGTAAACTTTATGTAAACTTTTGATTAATGTAAATGTTGGAATTTGTAAGAACAATGTTATATGTTCATCTGTTACATTAATTGCTCTGAGTTGATAGTATACACATGTTCTGTTCATGCATGTTTAAGTATTTTCCCTGTCACATAATATTGTTGTACATCATACTGAGAATTTGTTATGTATGGTGTATATCATTGACTAAGGGTTATGACTTCTCCAAATAGGGGGAGATTGTTGGGTACAGTGGAATATATGTACCTGATTTGAAGAAGCCTCACCCTACTCAATGATATACATCAAGATGTATTTGATGTGTTTTGAGTTTATGTGTATAGGTTAAGTAATTGCAGGGAAAGCATAAAAGATTCTAAGTCCATGTGTCGACACCTAGAAGAAAAGTGTCGACACTTAAGAAGACTTGTGTCGACACTTGGAGTAATTGTGTCGACACCAGGAATGCAGAGTCGACACCAGAAGGAAAGTGTCGACACATACAGGAAGTGTCGACACACAATGAAGAAATGTCTACATAATCAGTGTCGACACTTAGAAGTAGTGTCGACACCTAGAGGAACTTTGTCGACATCAAAAGTGTCGACACTAGGAGGCTGTGTCGACACTCAGCAAAAACTTCAACAAAGTTCAAGTACAAGTGTCGACACTAGGAGGCTGTGTCGACACTCAGCAAAACTTCAACAACATTTAAGTACAAGTGTCGACACTCAGCAAAATTTTAAAAAAGTCTAAGTATAAGTGTCGACACAAAGGAGATGTGTCGACACTCAGCCAAAGTCTCAACACATGAAGAATGTGTCGACACAAAGGAGATGTGTCGACACTCAGCAAAAGTCTCAACACAGAAGGCATGTGTCGACACAAAGAAGATGTGTCGACACTTAGCAAGTATCAACACAAGAAGATGTGTCGACACAAAGGAGTTGTGTCGACACTTAGCAGAAATCAACTAAGTATCAAAGAAGAAGGACTTGTATCGACACACAGGATTAGTGTCGACAAATTCTGAAGATGCAGTGTCGAGAAGTAATTTCTACAACACAAGGAGTTGTGTCGACACCACGAAGGCTAGTGTCGACACTTAGTCTACTTGTGTCGACACTTAGTCTATTTGTGTCGACACATAAAGACTGTCTGTCTTGACACTTTCAGACAGTGACAGAGTTTTCAAGAAGTGACTGGATGACTTGACAGCTGCCATTTCAACCGGTCAACTGCTACTGTCTGAGCTGTCAGAAGTTTTTTAGAAACTGGATCAGCCGGTCACCATAAAGAAAGCCTATATAAAGGCTTATTCCTTCAACAGAAGTGATTAATTCAGAGAAGAAGAAGCAATCACTGAAGTGAGAAACGACAACAAGAAGAAGATCTTCAAGTAAAGATCTAAGAAGTTGGAGAGAGAAAGCTCCTTCTAAGAAGACAGCTATTGAACCAGGATGATAAAGAAAGTTTCAGATTGAGATCTGATTCTTAAGTCAGCAGTGATTGAAGATCATTTGCATAGAGAATCAACCCTACTGTGTTCTAATTCAAGAAGCTTTGAAGAAAGCCAAGGGAGGTTGATCTCAGCAAAGTTCCTTCAAGAACTCATCAAGAAGCCAGTCAACTCTACTTTCTCAATCAGAGTTGTGGTTATTAATTCTTGTACTTTTTATTTTCTGTAGGATCCTAAGGGATCTGAGTTGTAAGCCTATATTTATAAAGGCTGAGTGGTAGGGCTTGTGTGCCTGAGTGTAGGAGATACATTTATCTGAGTGTAGGCCTTGTTGAAGGCTGAGTGTAGGCCTTGTTGAAGGCTGAGTGTAGGTCTTGGTGAAGACTAAGTGGTAGGGCTTTATGCCTGAGTTGTAGGAGTGGGATCACTCTGAGGTGTAGGAACCTATTTGGGGTTCTGAGCTGTAAGATCTGTAGATCTGAGAAGTAGTGGAGAAGTTAGGACGAATCTAGTACACTACTAGATAGGCGAAGGGGGAAAGTGGATGTACCCAGACCTTGGGGAACCACTATAAAATCTGTGTGTTCTCTGTGTGTGCTTTATTCTGTGATTGCTATGGTGTATGTGCTGTATGTGCTGTATTGCTGTGAAGAATTGCATATAATTCTGTGTTGCTGCCTTAAAAGTTTAAAAAGATTAAGTGCACCTATTCACCCCCCTCTAGTTGTTTAGGCACTAGTTCTTTCAAAGGGCAAGATCATCCTAGTCCAGATTTATGTTGATGACATAATATGTAACGCCCCCAATTTTTCGATATTTGGTTTAATTCATTATCTGGCGTGATTATGACGTCAGGGCGTTATATTGACATGTTTTCGACGTATGCCATTGTTAGAGCGTAGTTTTAGCTCTTAGGTTTTCAGTGTATGGCTGGGTTTAGCCTGTTTGCAAGATTCCTTATCATGACGAGTCTATTTTGGTGACTCAGTGGAGCCTCTTTGGGAATGCTTGTGTTTTGGCTTCGGGTGGTGTTTACCCGAGTTTGGTTTGTCGAATAATAATTTTGACTGCACCATTGGGTTCATAGCGTCGGTATTTATCTAGCGTGTGATTTTCGTAGGAATCCGTGTTGGCGCGAAGTTTTGGGTCGTTTGGGCCATTATTTAATAATAAACTATTATTTTAATACTTATATGTCTAAGTATAAATAGCCTTGTGAATAGACAAACCCTATTCATCATCTTCTTCTTGAAAACTGTCGGTCTGTTTGCATAAGAAAGAGGCATCCTTGTAGTTCCTTTGACCTTCGATTGGAGGAGCTCTGGTGTATGCAATTTTCATTAGAGAGTAGATCCGGATAACTCTAACATAGATCTACGTTTCAACCGTAAGTTTTTCCCATTTTGTGATTTTTTTAAAGGTTTATATTGTAGTTTTAACCCTTTTCCATACTGAAAAGTTTTAGGAAGTATTGCTTAGGTGTTATTACGGCCAGATCCTTGAGAAGGAGCGTTTACGTGGCTGGATTCGGCGATTTGAGGCAAGTGGTGACTTATTCTACTTGCCAAGCTTGTCTTTTCCTTATATAGTTTTCGTACTGTTCTTCCCTTTGTAGTTTTTGGGAGTATGGTTAGATCCGGCTTTTGCCGATCAGCTTTATGGTATCGTTTTTCGGCCAAGTTCAACAAATATATGATTCATTGTATTAGTTTCATTGTGTAGTTATCGGTTTGGAGTGGTCAGAGTTTGTCGAATAGGAGCTAATTCATCAAATGGAGTTCGGTGAATAGAAGGAAATTCGTCGAACGGAGTTCGACGAATAAATGGTAGTTTGTCGAACGGAGTTCGTCGGGAGGAGCTAATTCATCGAATGGAGTTCGTCAAACTGAGCTAATTCGTCAAAAGGAGTTCGTCGAGCAGAGCTAATTCGTTGAACGGAGTTCGTCGAATGGAGCAGATTCGTTGAGTGCAGCCCTAGGCATTGAGTGTAGCCCTTAGGCGTTGAGTATAGCCTTAACACTGATATTCAATTTCTAGCCTAAGTATAAAAGCGTTGAGTGAGTGGTATACACTCAACACGGCGTTGAGTGAGCTTAGCACACTCAAAGCCATTTTGTAATTTTTATAAGCTAAGTCTAAAAGCGTCGACAACGTTGAATGAGCTGAACTCACTCAACGCTGTCTCTTAATCCTGTAAGTCTAAGTAAAAAAGCATTGACAGCATTGAGCGAGCTTAACTCACTCGAAGCCGTAGCTTAATTCTGCAAGCTATGTAAAAAGCATTGATAGCGTTGAGTGAGCTGAACTCACTCAACGCCGCCATCTGGTTATTTTTGCGGGTAAGTGATAAAGCGTTGATTGAGCTGAACTCACTCAACTCCATCGCTCAGGTAGAAAAATGTTGACAGTGTTCAGTGAGATGAACTCACACAACGTTGTCATCTAATTTTGGCAGCTAAGTTATTAAGCGTTGAGTGAGCTGTACACACTCAACGCGTCATTGAGTGTGTTGAATACACTCAACACCATCTTATTTTATGGATGGCGTCGAGAACGTGGACTGCACTCGACGCGACGTCGAGTGTACTCGATGCTTTTCTGTGGATAGTCTTATTTTTTGTCGATTCTTGGTATATCATCAGTAGGCTATTTTTGCTAAATAAAATTAGTCTAGTGCCTGCTGTTTTCATCAAGTTTGATCTTACGCCAATTTTTGGAATTTATTCCTACATAGTTGTTGGAGAAGTACAACATTTTGGTTATGGGTTTTCAGTGTCTTAGCTATGATCGTCTGTATTTTGGTAAATATTTTGACCCTGATGGGTTTATAACTATGGGTGTGCTGGTGGAGGTGTCTCCCCCCACAGGTGCTGTTTTTTTCGGTTTTGGGAGTGTCAAGATAAAAGACCTCCTTTCCTTGGGCCCTTGTGAAGTTTTTATTGTGGGTGTGTCAGCGGAGGTGTCTCCCCCCACAAGTACCGGGTTATACCGGTGATTTTGCTCACTCATGTTGAGCTGACCTATTTCTTACATTTATATACTTACTTGTATATGTATCTAATGAAGCTTAGTTCTTTATTGCACCTGGTGCAAGTACCTTGCCCTTGGATTTGATAAGTTTATCATTTATCGTGATTTTATTTCTTATTTTGTTGAGGTTTTGTCAGCTATTCTCGGATTTGGGGTTGGTAACCCTCTTTGCCTCTTTTGGTCATTACTACTACTGACCCTTTTTCACAGCTTGTTTTTTTTATATATCTCTTGCTGAGGTGTTCTTTCTTTGAATGTCTCAGGTTTGGAGTAGAAGCCGGCTGAGCGGCTAAGACTTTTGGTTTTAGGCTGGTGTTCTGGAGCTGTCTTTTCCTCACCGGTTGTGAGGTAGTTGTTTACTTTTCCTTTAGTTCAGACATACATTGTTTTGGTGGGTTCGTGTCAGGTTGTTGACGCCCACAGGATTTTTTTTATGCCAAGTACATGGTAGCTGCTAAATCATTTTTGTACGATTTAATTGTTTCTACTTGCTCTATGGGAGGTTTTATGTTAGGTCGCATGTTAGATATTTTAAAATATTAAGTATTATTTCTAACTCATGCACATCACTTTTGAAAATCTAAAGTCACTATATTTTATTGAACGTACAAATTAATTTCTATACTTATACTAAATTTAGAGTCATGCATAACATGAGTTGTCCAGTTGGGATGTTTATTCTCATGTAGGATGTTAAGTAATATAAACAAAAGCATTTTATCTTGTAGAGTTTGGTGTCTTGCATGAGAGTCTGCAGTTATCCCCTCCATGATGTGGCATCACGATGTGTATTTTCTCTTACTCTGATGTAACTTAAATGTTGAGAAAATACGGGTGGTGACAGGTGGTATCAGAGGGATGAGTTATTTGACAATTGGTCGAGCAACCATCTCAAGTTATGTTAGTTGTTTAGTGTCATTTCATACACACACCGATGTGTCATCAATACGTCTTGGCTGAAGCATGAACACTACACTCATAGGCATGATAAGAAGTATACAGGGCATATGATATAGTATGGGATGCATAATGTGTTTTTGTATATGGATCCACCATATGTGGCAACTTGTGACAGATATGTAGTATAA
The DNA here is from genome assembly GCA_039583875.1 of Platanthera guangdongensis. Taxonomy (NCBI): domain Eukaryota; kingdom Viridiplantae; phylum Streptophyta; class Magnoliopsida; order Asparagales; family Orchidaceae; genus Platanthera; species Platanthera guangdongensis. The sequence continues at coordinate 106,164,047 of CM077153.1, forward strand.
GATGCATAACAACCATCACATGGGTGCCCATTAGCATGTTCTCTTTTTTCATTGCATGCAATGTTAAGTAGTATGATATGCATAATATTTCATGTGTACGCCGCTCATAACATGCATTAAGGCCTTTTTTTAGATTGCATGACACAACATTCATGACATAACATTACATCAGCACGTGTGTCAAGCTAAAGATTTACATGATGACATGTGTACACACATGGTTTTAAGGTAAAAGGAATGAAAATTCTTGCATTCATGGTTTATGCACATGAGTTAATAGGATGATGGTATATCATCCTAGGTTTAAGCACTTCATCATTTATAAATTCCCAGAGCAAGTTAGCAGCTTAAGTAAATATTTGTACAGGTATTGTCTGAACTAAGATTGGTAGTTCTAGCGGTAAGCTAGGTTTTGATTAGCTGTTAATTATGATATTAGGATGTCGAGACGTCCTACGATAAGGTCGACTCCCCAGTCGGAGGGCGAGTCATCTGGTGCTCAGAATGAGGCCGTGATAGAAGGATTGCGATAGAGCAATGAAGCTTTGTCTAGGCAAATGTTGGAGATGCAGTCACAGATTCAAGCCTTGTTGACTGTCGTTGCAGGATAGCTGCTTAGAGTTTAGGACCATGTGGTGGGTCAAGGTGTTCTACTTCCTCCCGCTCCTCTGGTTCCCCTAATTATGCTACCGCCAGAGATGAATTTCATCTCACATTTTCAGCGATTAGGACCCCTTACCTATGATGGTAGGGCAGAATTCATGGCGTTGGATGACTGGATTATAGCCATCGAAGAGATGTTCTCATACTCAGGAGTTTCAACAGACCAGAGAGTGATAATCGCTGCGTACCAGCTCAAGGGACTTGTAAAGCATTGGTGGCTGAGAGAAAAGGAAAACTTGAAGGATGGATGTTCTTGGGAAGTCTTTAAGGAGCTTTTGCTAAAGATGTTTCTGCCATCGGTCGAGCATGACCGATTGATGAATAATTTTCTACACTTGAAGTAGAGGCAGCTCACGGTGAGTGAGTATGAGGTGGAATTTAGTAAGCTGAGCTGGTTCGCCCCGGATTTAGTTGCTTCTGAAGCCAATAGAGTTAAATGTTTTTTGGGTGGTCTAAGGAGTGACATCTAGCAGCTAGAAATGCTTATGGATCAGAAACCTATGCTAAAGTAGTAGAAGCTGATCTGAAGGTCGAAGCCATCGAAAATGCTAAGAACCGAGGTCAGCAGCTGAGAAAAGAAAGGAGGAAGTCTGATGAGGGAAAGAAGCCCCAGGTATCGGGTTTTGCTTCGAGAAAGAGAAGCAAGGAGGTATGCAAATTTTGTGGTCGACCAGGCCACCCGTTCGAGAAGTGCTTCAAGAGAATATGAGCCTAAAAGAAGGAGCATGTTCTTGTTATTCAGGGCGCTCACAAAGGAGATCTGGTGTGTGCCTTGTGCAAGAGAAAGCGACACGATGCTGCCCGTTGTTGGAGCAAGGATAGAGTGTGCTACCAGTGTTGACATAAAGGACACCTGAAGCCAAATTTCCCCCAACTTCAGCCCATGCTACAGCCAATTCCACTACAAGCTTTGCCGCCGCCGCAGTGATTGGACAAGGGAAAGAGAAAGCTGAATGTGGTGTCTCTGGAGGAAGCCCGTACATCTACCCAAGTGATTTCAGGTTAGTTTCTAACATGTTTTTGTCTCTGTTTAGCTTGTAGCTGTAGTTTTGATGTAGTTTGATTAGTTATGTAAGCGTTTTTATAGGGAAATTTAAAGTAAAGAACCATTGGACACGTGTTCTCTTTGATTCTGGTGCTACCCACTCGTTTATGGCTAGGGCCTTTGTTGAGCGTCATAGTTTGAATCTCGATCAAGTCTGCGATGCGTTTCAAGTCAAGTTTCCTTCCGGTGATTCAGTGGTGTCAGACCAGGGTATCTAGAGTTGTCTGATTCTGCTAGGTGATTTCCTAGCGTTTTCTGATTTGAAGGTGATAGACCTGGAGGATTTTGATGTGATCTTGGGCATAAACTGGTTATCCAAGTATGATGTTGTTATCCAGTGCAAGGTTAAGTGCTTGGACTACAAGATGGACAACAGTCAACCCAGGAGTGTTTATGGTTTTCCACGCTAGGCTTCTCCGATTATCTCTGCGGTATATACTCGGAAGCTGGTAAATTCTGGGTTTTTTTCCTGTTTGGTTTCCGTGTTGTTGACCGATAGTAGTTTGCCGCAAGTTTAGGAGATTGTTATTGTGCGCGAGTTTCCCATGGTATTTCCTGACAATCTTCCTGGTCTTCCACCTGAGAGAGAAGTGGTGTTCGTCATAGATTTGGAGCCGGGTACTCGTCCTATCGCTAAGGCACTGTACCGAAAGGCCCCTCGTGAGCTGCAGGAGTTGCGTACCCAGCTGGATGATTTGTTGCAAAGCTGATTTATTAGGCCGAGTTCTTCACCTTGGGGTGCTCCCGTGCTGTTTGTGAAGAAAAAGGATGGATCAATGAGTTTATGCATCAATTATAGAGAATTGAACAAGGTCACCATCAAGAACAAATATCCTTAACCAAGGATTGATGATTTGTTTGATCAATTGTATGGTAGCACAATGTTTTCAAAGATTAATCTTCGTTCGGGCTAGCACCAGTTAAGGATTCGACAGACGGATATCCCACTGTTTGCTTTTCATTCCAGGTATAGACATTTTGAGTTCTTGGTGATGTATTTTGGTTTGACCAATGCAACCTCTGCCTTTATGGATATAATGAACCGAGTGTTCAAGGGATTCCTGGAGCATTTTGTGGTCGTGTTCATAAATGACGTTTTGGTGTATTCCCGCAATGCTGTGGAGCATGCCCAATATTTGCTTTTAGTTTTGTCTGCTTTGAGGGACCATAAGATGTTTGCTAAGCTGAGTAAGTGTGAGTTTTGGTTGCCTCAGGTTTCATTCTTGGGTCATGTGGTAAATAAAGATGGAATTTCAGTTGACCGTGAGAAGATAGCTGATGTTATGGATTGGAATAGGCCAACCACACTCAAGGAGATAAGGAGCTTCATAGGGTTGGCTAGCCATTATAGAAGGTTTGTAGAGGGTTTCTCTACGTTATTTACTCCTTTGACTAAACTGACGTTGAAAAACACAACTTTCACTTGGAGCGATAAGTGCGAGGAAGTATTTCTGGAATTGAAGAAGAGATTGTGCACTGCTCCAGTTTTGTCTCTGCCCACTGAAGGGTTAGATTATGTCATTTATATGGATGCATCACATGTTGGTCTGGGTTGTGTGTTGATGCAGGAAGGTAAGGTGATAGCGTATGAGTCTAGGCAGTTAAAGATTCATGAAAGGAATTACCCTACACATGATCTAGAGTTTGCAGCTGTGATTTATGCCTTGAAGCTGTAGAGGCACTTGCTGTATGGCACGCTGTGTAAGATTTATACCGATCATAAAAGTTTAAGGTATGTTTTCACTCAAAGGGAGTTGAATTTGCGCCAGCAAAGATGGTTAGAGTATGTAGTAGATTATGATGTCGAGATCCAATACCATCCGAGCAAAGCTAATGTGGTAGCCGACGCTATGAGTAGAAAGACGAGGAAAATTTTTAATCTTTCTATGGATTCTCTGGTAGAAGAATTTCTCTTGATGGATATTTTTGTTGGAAGTCGTAACTCGTCCAGTAGTTTGGAGGTAGCTGAACCTTCATGGATTGCACTCACAAGACTGCATCAGATGTAAGATCCTAATTTGTTGCATCTTTATAAGAGAACTGAGAAAGGGGAGTTACTAGATTTTTCGATCGATGATGCGGGTACCTTGAAGTACCGTGACAAATTTTGTATTATTGCTGTTGAGGACATTCAATTTAAGTTGTCCAGTGAGGCACATAGTTCTAGTGTTGCCTACCACCCAGGTTCTACAAAGATGTATCAAGACCTAAAGCAGATTGCAAGCGAGTCAAGGCCGATTATAGAAGGCCTGGAGGCAAGTTGGCGCCTTTGGATATTCCAAGTTGGAAATGGGAGAGTATTTCCATAGGCTTCATTACTGGATTACCGGGATCTCCCAGAGGGTGTGATTCTGTTTGGGTTATTATTGATAGACTGACAAAGTGTGTCCACTTTGTGACTTTCAAGATTGAATAATCCATGAATAAGATAGCAAAGTTGTACCTAGATGAGGTCATTAGGCTACATGGAGTGCCAGTTAGTATTGTGTCAGATCGAGACTCCAGGTTTACGTCTCGCTTTTGGAAAATCTTACAAGAAGGGTTGGGTACCGATCTGAGGTACTCCATCGCTTATCACCCGCATACTAATGGTCAAACAGAGCGAGTAATTCAGATCGTGGAGGATATGATCAGATGTTATATTTTGGACCACGGAGGAGCGTAGGATGAGCGACTCAGATTGATGGAGTTTCCTTATAATAATAGCTATCAAGAGAGCTTGCAAATGGCCCCATTTGAGGTCTTGTATGAGAGACGTTGCAGAACTCCCTTATTTTGGGCTGAGGTTGGTGAGAGGCCATTGCTGGGTCCTGAAGCGTTATAAGAAATGGATATTTCTATGAAGCATATCAGAGAAAAGCTCTATATAGCTCAGGAGCATTATGAGAAGATCGCTAATCGTCGAAGGACTGATTTGGAGTTTGCGGTTGGGGACCTACTTTTTCTGAAAGTTTCCCCAATGTCTGGCATTAAGAGATTTGGAAAGAATCATAAGTTGTACCCGAGATATGTGAGACCTTTCAAGGTTGTTGAGCATATTGGTGTATCAGCTTATAGGCTGAATTTGCCTGCAAATTTTCCTGGTGTGCACGACGTGTTTCACGTGAACCAGTTGCAGAAATGTGTGCTCAGCAACCAACAGATTCTTGATGCTATGCCCCAGTTGGAGCCTAATCTTTTCTATGTAGAAATGCCTATAGACATTCTGGATACTCAAGATCAAGTGTTTCAGAAGAAAACCATACCAATGGTTAAAGTTTTGTGGTGAAACCAAGACGTGGAAAGCGCCACTTGGGAGTTGGAGTCAGCTATGAGGGAGGCTTATCCTCATATGTTTTCCTACTTGATTGATATGTAATATTTTCAATAACCCTTAGTTCTTTCTTTTTTTTTTTTCATTTGTAATAGAGGTTTTGTTCTTAATGTTTAGGGACGAAATTATCTTGTAGGGGGAGTGGCCGCAACGCCCCTGATTTTTTGATATTCGGTTTAATTCATTATCTGGCGTGATTATGACGTTAGGGCATTATGTTGATGCATTTTCGGCGTATGCTGTTGTTAGAGCGTTGTTTTAGCTCTTAGGACTTCAGTGTGTGGCTGAGTTTAGCCCGTTTGCAAGATTCCCTAGCGAGCCGGGTCTATTTTGGTGACTCGGTGGAGCCTCTTTGGGAATGCTTATATTTTGGCTTCAGGAGGTGCTTGCCTGAGTTTGGTTCGTCGAATCTTAATTTTGACTACGTCGTTGGGTTCGTAGCGTCGGTATTTAGCTACGATGTGATTTTCGTATAAATCCGTGTTTGCGCGAAGTTTTGGGTCGTTTGGACCATTATTTAATAATAAACTATTATTTTAGTACTTATATGTCTAAGTATAAATAGCCTTGTGAATAGATAAACCCTATTCATCATCTTCTTCTTGAAAACCGTCGTCCTGTTTGCGCAAGAAAGAGGCGTCCTTGTAGTTCCTTTGACCTTCGATTGGAGGAGCTCTGGTATATGAAATTTTCATCAAAGAGTAGATCCAGATAACTCTCACCTAGATCTACGTTTCAACCATAAGTGTTTCTCGTTTCGTGGATTTTTAAAGGTTTAGGTTGCGGTTTTGACCCTTTTTCGTCCTGAAAAGTTTTAGGAAGTATTGCTTAGGTGTTGTTGCGGCCAGATCCTTAAGGAGGAGGGTTTACGTGGCTAGATTCGGCGATTTGAGGCAGGTGGTGACTTCTTCCCCTTGCCGAGCTTGTCTTTTCCTTGTATATTTTTCGTACTGTTCTTCCCTTTGTAGTTTTTGGGAGTAGGGTTAGATCCGACTTTTGCCGATCAGCTTTATGATATCTTTTTCCAGCCAAGTTCAACAAATATATGATTCATTGTATTAGTTTCATTGTGCAGTTGTCGGTTTGGAGTGGTCAGAGTTCGTCAAATAGAAGCTAATTCGTCTAATGGAGTTCGACGAACAGAAGGAAATTCATCAAACAGAGTTCAACGAATAAATGGCAGTTCATTCAACGTTTTGGTTATGGGTTTTCGGTGTCTTGGCTATGATCGCCGGTATTTTGGTAAATCTTTTGACCCTAATGGGTTTATAACTGTGGGTGTGCTGGTGGAGGTGTCTCCCCCCACAAGTGTCATGGTTTTTTCGGTTTTGTGAGTGTCAAGATAAAAGACCTCCTTTCCTTGCGCCCTTGTGAAGTTTTATTGTGGGTGTGTCGGCGGAGGTGTCTCCCCCCACAAGTAGCGAGTTATGCCGTTGATTTTGCTCACTCATGTTGAGCTGACCTATTTCTTACATTTATATACTTACTTGTATATGTATCTAATGAAGCTGAGTTCTTTATTACACCTGGTGCAAGTACCTTACCCTTGGATTTGGTAAGTTTATCATTTATCACGATTTTATTTCTTATTTTGTTGAGGTTTTGTCAGCTATTCTTAGGTTTGGGGTTGGTATATAACCCTCTTTTACTCTTTTGGTCATTGCTACTACTGGCCCTTATTCACCACTTGTATTTTTTTTATATATCTCTTGCTGAGGTGTTCTTTCATTGAATGCCTCAGGTTTGGAGCAGTAGTCGGTTGAGCGGCTAAGACTTTCAGTTTTAGGCTGGTGTTCTGGAGCTATCTTTTCCTCACCGATTGTGAGGTAGTTGTTTACTTTTCCATTAGTTCAGACATACATTGTTTTGGTGGGTTTGTGTCAGGTTGTTGACGCCCACAGGATTTTATTTTATGCTAAGTACTTGGTAGCTGCTAAGTCATTTTTGTACGATTTAATTGTTTCTACTTGCTTTCGGGGAGGTTTTATGCTAGGTCACATGTTAGATATTTTAAAATATTAAGTATGATTTCTAACTCATGCACATCACTTTTGAATAGCTAAAGTCACTATATCTTATTGAACGTACAAATTAATTTCTATACTTATACTAAATTTAGAGTCATGCATAACATGAGTTGTCCAGTTGGGATGTTTATGCTCATATAGGATGTTAAGTAATATAAACAAAAGTATTTTTCCGCAGCGTATAATTATATCTTTACTTTTGGACTAGTGATCCACTGTGCTGAGGGATACGACAATTTAAATTTAAATTGGTTTTTACTTAATAACTTATGGATTTCATTTAACTTATAGAGTTTGGTGTCTTGCCTAAGAGTCTGCAGTTATCCCCTGCATGGCGTGACATCACAACACATATTTTCTCTTACTCTGATGTAACTTAAATGTTGAGAAAATGCCGGTTGTGACATAATATTTTGCTTTACTGATGACAACCTCTGCAGGAAGTTTGCAAAACTTATGTAGGAGACGTTTGACATGATTAGTATGGTTGAACTGAAGTTTTTCTTGTACTCCTAGTAAGACAAACTGATGATGGTCTATCTATATCCCAGTTAAAGTTCACCAGGGAGCTAGTCAAGAAATATGGTATGAAGAATGCTTCCACCATAAGAACTCCCATGAGCTCAAGTATGCCCATAGTCAAAGATAATCCAAAAAATCCTATTGATCCAACTTTGTATAGAGGTATAGTTGGTTCCCTTCTCTACCTCACTGCAAGTAGGCCTGACATTATGTATGCAATATGTGTCTGTGCTAGGTATACGGCCTACCCTAAAGAGTCTCACTACACTGTTGTGAAAAGAATCTTGAGATATCTTAAGGGCACCCCAGATCTTGGCCTATGGTACCATATGAATGGGGAGTTTAAACTAACAGGCTATTCAGATGCAGATTTTGCAGGCTACAAGGAGGACATGAATAACACTTTTTGGATCCTGTCAATTTCTAGGTGGAAGACTTGTCTCTTGGAGCAGCAAGAAGCAAACAAGTGTTGTAATCTCTACTGCTGAGTCAGAGTATATTTCAGCTGGGAGCTGCTGTGCTCAGTTGCTGTGGATCCAGCATTAACTTCAGGACTACAACATTCAGATAAGTAAAACTCCACTCTTTTGTGACTCTACTAGGAATCCTATCTCCCATAGCAGGACTAAGAATATAGAAATTAGGTATCATTTCATTAGAGAACATGTGGAAAAAGAAGAGATTAGCCTTGAGTTTGTCTCCATAGACAAGCAAGTGGCTGATATCTTCACTAAGCCACTGGATGAAGCCAAATTCACACCTTCAAATTTTAATTGGGTATGTTGAATCTTGTGTAGCTTTAATTCTCTCCTCTATCAAATGCAATGTTGTCTATTTTGCAGGTAGTACAAGTCCTTCCTCAAAATAATGAAGCTAGTGTGCAACTGTTGAGGGGGAGCAAGCCTAACAGCTACAATGGGATCAGCCCCAGATAGATTAGGGGAGATAATCTCCACAAAATCTCCCTATTACAGAAGTCAAAAAGGGGGAGAGTAGTTAGGTGGAAAGAAGAATAGACTTGATCAAGAACTGACCAAGACTTGACCATGCCAAGATGTAGGAAACTCAAAGCCAGATGGTGCTTAAGTTGCTTCAGCACTGGAATAGTAAGGGTGGTTCACCCAGGAGAAATGCGGCTTGAGACTGGAAGCATGCCAGGGGTAGTAAGTAATTCTCCACGGGCTGGAGAAATGTGGTAACATTTCCAAACTCTAATGATATTACACAAGTTTTAGTTTTTATGTTAAATATGCTGTGTATGTCAATGACCTGTATTTTTGATCAAGCAAAGTTTTGACTTCTTCAAATAGGGGGAGATTGTTAGGTCTATTGATCCAAATATCCCAGAGTTGTAAGAAGTCAAACTGATCAATGACATACACAAATAGTTGTATTTGATGTGTGCTTAAGTTCCTGCATGCAGGTTGTCCTTGATTGGATAGGTGAACAAAGAGAGTATGCTGAAACTCAGATAATTTGTCAAGGAAAAAGCATTGAGACTGCTGAGATAGCTGAGACATCTGAGACAGCTGAGAAGAATTTCTCAGCATAACCGCTGATATAAAGCCAACAGAAATTCTTTAAGTCCAGACGCGTTGAGTGAAGCAGGTTCACTCAACGCTTCTAATGAAGAAGAAAGCTTTGAGACAGTTGAGAAGAAACTACTGAGACAGGAGATAGTCTCAGATGTGAAGAATAAAGCGTTGAGACAGTTGAGAAGAAATAACTGAAACACGAGATAGTCTTAGTTGTGAAGAATAAACCACTGAGATAGTTGAGAAGGAACCACTGAGACAATGCCAGCAGAAAATTCTCTAAGTCCAGAAGCATTGAGTGAAACAGGTTTACTCAACGCTTTTAATGAAGAGCCAAGTCAGCAGACTTTGAGTGACTTAACATCACTCAATGCTTAATGAATTCTGGAATTTTTCTAAGTACAAAAAGTGATGACCACTGCTGACATCACCAGAAGTTAACAAGTCAAAGTATTTCATGCAGTTGCGGGAAAGCTACAGCAGCACCAGACGAACACTGCTGATGTCACCAGAAGTCAACAAAGTCAAAATAGTTCATGCCATTGTGGGAAAGTTAAAGTAGCGCCGGAAGCTACTATTTGTCCTCTTCTGAGGGAGGTGGCGCAGACCATCATTGGCTGGGCTCACACTCAAATTGTGCCGTTGATTAAAATCAACAAATATAAAAAGCCGAGAGAAAAGATGATTAGGTTACGAAGAAAATATGGAAATATAGAGCCGGCTGTACTTCATCTTATCTGACAAGATTGAAACCCAATTACAATAGTGCAAGCCATCATGCAGAGAAAGATAGCTGAAGCTTTTTCCAGTTCAGCAAGTTTGTTCTTTGCAGAACAAGGCCACTGATTCATCTAATCCGCAAGGAGATTGCTGTGTGAAGGGCCGTCAGCCATCAACAACAGATAGCTATTATTCCGTGCAACAAAGAAGTAGTTAGCTATAGAAGAAGACTAATTCCTTCTACATCAAGAGGACTGGACTGATATCTGCTCATTCCAGCAAGGTGGACTCAGAGATTTATCTCTGAATCAGTGTTTTAAATTTATTTAAACTTCTTGATTAAATTCCTGTAGGATTCAGGTTGTCTGAATCTGAGCTGTAGGGCCTTTTGTTCCTGAGTTGTAGGTGACTATTTAGTCATTGAGGTGGGTGCCCTGCTGGGGTACTGAGGTAGGATCCAAGTGTGGATCTGAGAGTAGGGTTATCCTACCAACCTGAGTTGTAGGGCCATGTGCCTGAGGTAGGTGACTATTGAGTCACTGAGCTGTAGGTGACAAGTGTCTCACTAAGTTGTAGGCCTTAGAGGACGCTAAGTTGTAGGTGCTTGAAGGGTACTGAGGTAGGTACGTGGAAGGGTACTGACCTGTAACAGCGCTATAACACTCTGAGAGTAGGGTCTTGTGCCTGAAGTTGTAGGGCTGAAAAGCCTGAGCTGTAGGCCTTAGAGATAAGGCTGAGGTAGGTGGTCTGTGGACTACTGAGCTGTAGGAGCACTGCATGGCTCTGAGGTAGGAACCTTTGTGGTTCTCAAGTATGGTTCTGAAGAGAACCTAAGTGTAAGACTGAGGGCCTGAGGTGTAAGCTGTGAGGAGCATTTTGGAGGAGTTTGTGCCTTGTCTAAGATAAGTTCGAAAGGTGGGAGGGAAAGTGAATGTACCCAATTGGGGAATCACTATAAATATCTGTATGCTTTGCTATGTTGCTTGTTCTTTTCTTATACTACAGGTACTAAGGACAAGGTCTAGATCACTTAGTAAGAAAACAACAAAAATACTTAAGAAATTTTAAAGACCTATTCACCCCCCCTCTAGGTGACTAGCTAACCTTAAGCTAATAACTTTCAAGTGGTATCAGAGGGAGGTTACTCAAAAAGGATTTAATAATCTGAGTATACCTCTAAGGTTAGCTATACAAAATAAGAATGAGGTCTGGTGTAAACTACAAGGAACTGGGGGCCATGAAGCTTCCAATCTGTAGAAAGGAAGGCTTTGGCCTCTGGAAGGAAAGGGTTAGGCTATTCATGGAAGCTGCTGACCCTAGGATAGACATCACCGTTAAAGAGGGACCCTTCATCCCTATGAAGATCTCAATTCTGGATGCCAACATCCAGACACCTAAATCTTATGATGAAATGAAAAAAGATGAGCTCCTACTTGCCTCCATGGACAAGAGAGCTCAAAACATTATTGCTAGTGTGATAGATTGAAAGAACCCACCAACCTAACAGTTCATCTCAAAATCCAGGTATTGAGATGAAGGGTGGCAGGGTACATGAACACGAAGGGGAGAAAGCTGCAGGCGGTGTTGGATTAACCCCAACCACAGGCCTGGAAGGATATTCCTCCAAAGGGGCCTATCAGGGTCAACACCTAGACCCATAATGCGGTGGGTAAGCTAAACATGGTCCCACATATACGTGACCTACTGGATAATTTAATCTCAACACACCCCCGCAGTAGGACAACCTCCTTTGATACGATGAAGGTGTAGATATGACGGAAGGGATGGTATGATAAGTAGGAACATCAGGATGAGAATAGGAGTCATGAGAGAAGTATGATGCATTTTCAAAGAAGGTGACGTCCTCAGTGACGAACTGCTTGCGGGCAACCAGGTTAAAGAAACAATAACCTTTCTGAGTGGTAGATTGCCCCAGAAAGACACATTTGGTGGCCCGTGGTGAGAGTTTGTCACGAGTGGTTGAGGGAGAGTGCACAAAGGCTGTGGACCCAAAGATGTGCAGTGGGAGAGGAAATGGATCTTTGCCCGGATAGAGAATGGAGAAGGGGGTTTTGCCATGGAGAATGGTGGAGGGAATGCGATTGATAAGATAGCAGGAGATGAGAATAGTATAGCCCTAATATGATTGAGGAACCTGCATTTATGTCAGCAGAGTGCACACGACATCAAGGAGGTGACGATTTTTGCATTCTGCCATGCCATTTTGCTACGAGGTATAAACACAGCTAGTTTGATGAACAATACCATGTTTCATACAGCAAGAGGAAAAATCATGACTAAGATATTCTTTTGCATTATCAGAGTGAAAGATTTTAACAGAGACATCAAATTGATTCTTAATCATAAAATAAAAAGACGTCCATACATTGAATAATTCAGAGTTATCTTTTAAGAGATACACCCACGTACAACGGGAGAAATCGTCAATAAAAATTACAAAATATGAACTACCCTGACCTATGGTGAGGGTAGGAGCAGGACCCTAGATATCAGAGTGAACTAGATCAAACGGTCGAGAAGACCACGACCTTGCTTTGGTGGGAAGGAGGAGCGGTGATGCTTGCCAAGCTGACATGCGTCACTACTGAGAGGAGGACTCTGCAGAGGGAGGTGGGGCATAAGATGATGAAGAAGATGTGGAGGAGCATGACCAAGATGAAGGTGCCACTGGAGAAGATTAGTAGAAGAGGAGGCGAAGGTGGACAACACAGAAACGTTGTCGAGGAAGTAGAGGCCGCCACTCTCAGTCCTAGTAGCAATCGTCCATTGGGAGCCCGGATCCTGAAAACAACAAGAATAGGTGTGAATGTGACGAAACACTGTAGCTACTTACACAGAGAAGTAATGGATAATAAATTGCAAGGGAACTTGGGCAAATAGAGGGTATTCTCCAAGCGAAGAAACGAAGTGACTTGAACCACTCCCGTTCTATTGACCGATGAGGGAGAGCTGTCGACAATAAGGACCAGGGGCAAGCAGTCATGATTTTCTAGGAGAGAAAAACACTGAGGATTGCCAGTCATGTGAGTGGTAGATCCCAAATAGATCAGCCATTTACTTTGAGTAGCGATGTGGGCACCACCTGAAGACGTGACCACCGAGGCAGACAGCTACAAAGAGGAGGTGGAAGAGTCTCCAGTTGGTTAAAGATGAGGATGCTTCTTCCAGCAGTGATCAACCATATGGCCGGCACGTCCATAGTGAGAGCAGAGAAAATAGGAAGCACCGCGTTCACCGGATTGGTGGCTGTGTCCACCAGAGCCACTCCGCCGAGTCTAGTGAGCATAGTCGTCCGGTTGAGGAGGGGAGGATAATAGTGGATGTTGAAGCAGAGAGGTAACTGCGGCTATGCAAGCAGCGGTGGCATCTAGGGTGGGAGACTCCGCCTCGCCAAGGATCTATTGACGAATCATGTCATAAGACTCAGGAAGTCGCAGAAGGTAGCACACATCCAGAAGCTCCTGGAAGTGCTTGTGTTGCTCAGCCAGATCCGCAGAGAAGGGGCGATTCTGGAGAATTTTGACTCCGAGAGCCTGAACTTATTAGTAAGCAGCAACAGGAGATATGGAGGGACGGGTAAAGAAGTCCTCATACAAAGTATATATGTGAGACGTCTGAGCCCCCTTTGAGTAGAGAACGACAAGATGAAACCATGCGCAGACATAGTTACGGGCCTTATTCCATGCGCAGACCATAAAGACTACCAAAATGCTCATAGTTATTGCCATATGGAGAACGGTGGTGCGTCCCTGGTTATTGTCCGGACACCGAGAATATGCCCTGAGTACACGGGGTGTATGGTCGTTCGTGCCTATGCATGTGGTGAAGTGTGCTTAAATTGAACTTTCATTACGATGTTTGGTTGTGCTAATCCTCTGTAGGGAAGGAGCTCCACCGCCCCAAGTAAGGGGGCTGGGTTGTTATAATTTGGTCAGCTTTAGCTGACTGTTGCTTTGTTTTGCCACCGTTAGGTGGATTGCTCTTGTAGGAACATGTGAGCTAAGTGGCAAGTAGCGGCTAAAGCCCTTAATGCTGTGCTGGCCCTTGAAGGCCAGAGGTAGTGTTACGTTTATTTATTTTATTGTATAGCCGGCCTGCGTGCCGAAGTATGTAAAACACTTTAATTCAAGCTGAATGTTGTAAGGCCTTAAGGCCAAGAATCTTGTGTATTTGTTATTTCATTCCTGGTTTGCGCTATTGTGGACATTTTGATCTGTGATGGGTTCTTTTAACATATTTAAAAACTTCCGTTAGAATTCCTTGTGTTTAGTCTCGAAATTTTGTATTAGTATTTTGGTATTAATATGTAACTCCGCTGTCGGTCCATGGAATATGGCGTGGGGCCCCAGCCGGACCTTATGTTATATCCTATATGGCGGACGAGGGTGTTACAATTTGGTATAAGACTACAGTTTTGGTCTATCTTAGGAGAATTCGTGGACATAGTCACGTGCGTCATCGTTATAACATGAAAATAACTCATGAATGTCCACTTAGGATTGGAAAATACACATGTTTGAGGAACCTATGAGTTCTTATGATTGCTTTTTGCAATTTTGTTTGGTCACTTCTTGGTGTGTACTATAATAATAGGTGACCAGGAGTGGCGCTGGACATTCAGAACGCCCTCACTCTGTAGAAAGAAGTGCACCTAATGATGCGCCTGCAACCCCTCCTTTGGTAGAGAAGATAAGACTTGTTACTGAGGCGGTGTTTGCGATGATAAACACCCAGCCAGGAGGCAAGCACAACCTCCTTCCCCTGTTGTGGAGCAGGTGATGATTCATTCGGTAGAGCCTGGAGTGGTTGAAAGAGTGGCTGTAGAACCTGTGGCGCCGAGAAGAGTAACAAAAAGGCAGCTCAAAAATGTGATGAGCTTCAATCCTCCAGTATTTATGGGGACTGGAACACCAACTCAGGCTGAGGATTGGCTCTCTCGTGTTAAGAGCGTCATGATAGTGATTGAAACAGAGGAATGGCAGAAGTCAACCATAGCCTCTTTCTTGTTGGATGGAGAGGCACGTTTGTGGTGGGAAGAGTTGGAACTACATCTCTTGGTTGGAAGATAACTCATCGATGTTTTGATGGACGAGTTCTCGAGGTTATTCCTGGCTAGATACCTCCCCTCGTTGCAGAGGATCGACATGGAGAATCAGTTCCAGAGACTGACACAGGGAGATAGTAGCGTTGATGAGTATCTACACAAGTTCACAAGGTTGGGTCATTATACTAGCGTTACTTTTGCCGACGAGGAGCGTAAGACCAACCAGTTTTATGAGGGTTTGTATGATGACCTAAGGCTACTGCTCTCTGGGCCGATGACGCAGGGTTTCCTAACTCTGGTTAATACCGCCCAGTCTCCGGGGAAAGATATGAAGAGAGTTCAAGAGAAGAAGGACTCAAGCTCAAAGAAGTCAGAATTAAAGGTGCCGAGCTCATCAAAGTCTGGGTTCGTAAGTGGAACAAGAAGCCTCGGACTTCGGGTCCAGCCACATCATCGAGTGCATCTGGAGTTACTATAGTGTGAAGCCCGATTACTTGCTATAATTGTGGCAAGCAGGGACACATTGACCGAGACAGTTTGAGTGGGCGCCCGAAGTCAGAGAAGAAGCCTGGATCAACTTATACGGAGAAGGGAAAGACAGTGGAATCAACCGCATCCCACTACGCTCCAACCCAGCATAGAGTTTACAACCTTGGACAGCAGGAGGCCATAAATCAGGCTGATGTGATGACATGTATGATTTCATGAATATCACATTTAGCTTTACATACTTGTTGCCTTATGCGTGTTGGCATGTTACTTATTATGTTAGGCTTTGTTTTGATCTTAAAGTTTCCGGCAAGAGCACTGTTTGATACAGGAGCTTCGCACTCCTTTTTGTCCGAGGAATTTGTATCGCGTATTGGAGTGCCTTCTTCGATGACAATGGATAAATTGGATGTGCCACTGCCTAACGGGTGTTATATGCGCGCAGATAGAGTTTGTGACATGAAGGTACGAATTGGGAGTCAAGAGTTTGACTTGCAAGCATCGCTATTACCGATAGTGGAGTTTGATGTGATCTTTGGCATGGACTAGCTCTCGGAGTAGCATGCGTACATTGATTGCAACCGCAAGGTGATCAGATTGGGTGTGGATACGGAGTGGGAGACGACATTATCTGACATGAAGGGATCGAGTCAGACTCTGATGTCTGCTATCTAGGTGGTTAAGGCTGTTTGTAGTGGTGTAGAGCTATTCTTCACTTTTGTGGAGGCTTCAAAGCACAAGCCAGGTCTGGATAGTATTCCGGTTGTTTCAGAGTTTCCTGATGTTTTTCTTGAAAATCTCCCCGGAGCCCACCTCAGCGTGAGATCGACATCACCATCGAGCTAGTGCCAGGCGCCAAGCCTGTGTCATGCACCCCGTACCATTTAGCGCCTAAGGAGATGGCAGAATTGAAGGTATAGCTGCAAGAGTTGTTATATCAAGGGTACGTGCGTTCAAGTTCGTCGCCTTGGAGCGCGCTAGTCCTTTTTGTTAAGAAGAAGGATGAGAGCTTACGACCGTGTATTGATTACCGAGAGTTGAATAAGCTGACCGAGAAGAATAGATATCCGATCCTGAGGATTAATGATCTATTCGACCAGCTGGTCAAGTCGACTGTATACTCGAATCTAGATTTGAAGTCCGGATACTATCAGCTGAGAATAAGAGAAGGAGACATTCCCAAGACTGCTTTCAGCACATGTTATGAGCATTACGAATTCACTGTCATGCCGTTTGGGCTGACGAATGCGCCATCCATGTTTATGGATTTGATTAGTAGGATGTTCAAAGAGCACTTGGACCAATTCGTGATAATCTTCATCGATGATATACTGGTGTACTCACAGTGCGAGGAGGATCATTTCAAGCATCTTCATATGATTTTGGAGACACTGAGGAGGAACCAACTGTTTGCCAAATTCTCTAAATATGAGTTTTAGCTGTCCTCGGTTGTATTCCTTAGTCATGTGGTTAGTGGTGAGGGAATCACAATAGATCTAGTGAAGGTAGATGCGATACAGGAGTGGCCTGTGATGTCTTCTGTGTTGGAAGTCCGGAGTATCCTGGGGCTTGCTGGCTATTACAGGCGTTTCATGGAGAACTTCTCGCGGATATCACTGCCCCTCACTACCCTGACAAGGAAGGATCAGAAGTTTGTTTGGTCGCCGGAGTGCACACAAGATTTCGAAGAACTAAAGTCTCGTATGACCACGATACCTGTCTTATGTGCGCCTTGTGGTTCAGAGGTCTTTGAGATCTATAGTGACGCCTTTGGGAGTGGATTAGGCCGTGTTCTGCTTCAGCACGGGAAGGTGATAGCCTATGGATCGCGCCAGTTGAAGGTCTATGAGAGGAATTACCCGGTCCATAATCTGGAGTTGGCGGCCATTATATTCGCTCTTTAACTTTGGAGGCACTATCTGTACGGTGTTAAGGTCGATATCTATTCAGATCACAATAGCCTGAAGTATCTGTTAGATCAGAAGGATTTGAACATGCGTCAGTGTATGTGGATGGAGTTCCTTGGGGACTACACCTACAAGATTCATTATATTCCTGAGAAGGGGAACATTGTCGCAGATGATTTAAGTCATAGGGCCGCTGTATTGGCCAACTGGATACAGATGCATGATGAGTGGCTCATTCGGGATCTAGAGGACTTGGAGATCTCTTGTGTTGACAAGGGGTCTAGTACAAACACGTGTCTGAGTTGGATAGAGATTCAATACGACCTGGCTGATCAAATTCGACAGGCTTTGGAGCTAGATGTTAGCATGAAGCGGTTCATGGCTGAGGCTTTAGATGGGTCAAATGCCCAATTTACTGTCGCTGACGGGTTATTATGGAAGGATGGTCATCTATGCATCCCAAAAGTGGGTAAACTTCGGGAAGAATTGATGTATGAGACGTACTTTACCAAGTACTCGATACACCCCGGGAGCACCAAGATGTTCAGGGACATGAAGAAATTGTTTTGGTGGCCTGGTCTAAAGAAAGACATAGCATTGTATGTTGCGAAGTGTCAGACCTGTACCTTGGTAAAGGCCGAATGCCAGAGGAATAGCGGATTCCTGAAGTCCTTGCCTATCCCAGAGTGGAAATTTGATGACATCACCATAGATTTCATGCACAGTTTGCCGAGATCGCACAAGGGGAACGATGCCATTTGGGTGATCGTTGATCGCTTAACGAAGGTGTCACACTTCATACCCAATAGGAAGGATGATTCGGTGGATAAACTGGCGAAGCTTTATGTGGACAGCATAGTTCGTTTGCACGGTGTACCATGGAGCATCGTTAGTGACCGAGATGGTCGGTTCACATCTAACGATTGGAGGATCATTCATTAGTTGTTGGGTACCAAGTTGAACTTCAGCACGACTTTTCACCCACAGACAGATGGTCAGACTGAAAGGGTGAATAGTACAATGGAATATATGCTTCGTATGTGTGTTTTGGATTTTGGGAAAAGATGGGAGGACCTTCTTTTTATGATTGAATTAGCATATAACAACATATACAAAGCCAGCATTCAGATGGCTCCTTTTGAGGCTCTTTACAGAGGGAGGTGTCGTACGCTATTGGCTTGGGTAGACATGGGAGAAACGAAGCTGTACAAGCGAATGGACACTGAAGATGCTACTTCAACAATACAGTTGATACAAGAACGGCTACTGATCGCTCAAGATAGGCAGACCAAGTACTATAATGCCAAGCATCAGAATGTGAAGTTTGCGGTGGGCGATTGAGTATACCTCAAGATAAAACCATTTAAGGGTGTATCAAAGAATCGGCGCTTAAAGAAACTTAGTCCGAGGTATGTTGGGCCTTTTGAGATCTTGGAGCGGATTGGTGAAGCCGGCTATCGTTTGGCTCTTTCAGTCGAGTTGAGCAATTTGCATGATATGTTTCACCTCAGTGTTGCGAAAGGCTATTCAAGAGCCTACACAATTGATTGCTGCGAATCAAGTGCTAGTCGATAGTGGATTGACGACGAAGGTCATACCCATTTGTATCGAGGATGTAGAGGTCAAGCAGCTGCAAAACAAGTTTATTAGAATGGTCAAGGTACTTTGGGACAACTGTGGCCGTGAGGAGTTGTCATGGGATCACAAGCAAACTATGAGGGAGGATTTCCGTGAGCTATTTCCCTAAGGTAATCAAATGTACTGTTTACTTTTATATTTTCCCCGGAACGTCAAATTTCAGGACGAAATTTCTTTAAGTGGGGGAGATTTGTAACGCCCCAAATTTCTGAAGATGCATATCTGGGGGTTACCGCTCGACGGTCACTATTACCGCGCGACGCAAGCCCCAGGGTTTTCGTCGAGCTCCAGGATTTTCGTCGAGCGTATCGAGTTCTCGAAAGAACATCGAGCTCTAGAAAAAAGATGTACCGCGTGGCGGTATCCAGGGATTTAATCTGGCGGACCTCTCGGGAAGATGTCGCCCGACGATAGTATTACCGCTGGCGAAAGCGGTCGTTGTCGTGTCGTAACTGGCGTCCTCTATCGCTCGGCGTTAGCATCCTATTACGCGGCAGAAGCATTTCCGAAATGGCATGGCCACGTGTCGGCATGTGATTGGAGAGTTTGGGCGGTACCGCGCGGCGGTAGCTTGGTATATATGCCTATTTGGTCGTTTTCACCTTATTTCTCTTTTGGATTTGGGGTCGGCCTATTCTTCTTGGGGGAGATGTAGCGGAGGAGGAGAGTGATCTCGCCGCCGTTGAAGTTCTGAAGCTCCATTTTGCGAGCCGAGTCTGGATCTATGGAGGCAAGGTCATTGCGGTCGCGTACATCCATCTAGATCTTTGGCATGGCACTAAAGAGAGCACAAAGGGTAACGATTCTCAACTTAGAAATGTGAAGTCCTCTTCCTTTTGCATAGGAAACCCTCTACCGCGAATGAGCGGTGAGTGTGATGTTTTCCTTCGGTAGATATAGTATATCCCCATAGTTTTTGCATATAGAGTTCATAATCGAAGTACGAACATAGGCATGCTGTGTGAAGCCCATCTAGACAGGTTGGTCTGGATTGGTGATGTTTTATAATGCTTGTATTGGCCGGAGAAGACTCAGTGATGTTTGTTTTCGGGTTTCTACATGGTATATTGCAGCAGGGAATCTTGGGGACTAACCCCAAGGAGCACCCAAAAAACTGGGCAGAATCGTATTTCTGCTAAATACAGCGCTGCGATAGTGATACTGCCGGCGGTAGCTCCTTGGGAGCAGTGATTGTGGCCTATGTCGTGGAGACACCTGGGGCCAGTGATTGTTTCTAGTGTCGTGGAGACACCCGAGGGCCTGAGTTTTGGTGTTGAGTGCTTTGAGAGCCCAGCTTGGTGGCCTGGGAGCCACTTGTGTAACATAACAGGGTTATGTAACAATTGGAGAAATGGGAATGAGGAGGCCAACCCGCGTTGTGGTAGACTTTGCCTGGCGATGTGAGTATTGGGAAAGAGCCGAACCTACCCAGTATCTATGTGGTGCGTCCGTGGGTAGTGTTACCTGTCACAGACATAGTTACGAGTATTAGGCCATGCACAGGACGTAAAGAATAGCAAAATGCTCATAATTGTTGCCATTTGGAGAACGGTGGTGCGTCCCTAGTTATTGTCCGGACATCGAGAATATGCCCTGAGTGCACGAGGTGTGTGGCCGTTCGTGCCTACGCCTGTGGTGAAGTGTGCTTAAATTACACTTTCATTACTATGTTTGGTTGTGCTAATCATATGTAGGGAAGGAGCTTTGCCGCCACGAGTAAGGGGGATGCGTCGTTATAATTTGGTCAGCTTTAGCTGACCGTTACTTTATTTTGCCACCATTCGGTGGATTGTTCTTGCAAGAACAGATGAGCCAAGTGGAAAGTAGCGGTCTAAAGCCCTTGATGCTGTGCTGGCCCTCGAAGGTCAGAGCTACTGTTACTTTTATTTGTTTTCATGTATGGCCAGCCTGCATGCTGAAGTATTTAAAACACTTTAATTCAAGCTGAATGTTGTAAGGCCTTAAGGCCAAGACTCTTGTGTATTTGTTATTTCATTCCTGGTTTGGGCTATTGTGGGCATTCATGATCTGTGATGGGTTCTTCTAACATATTTAAAAGTTTCCGCTAGAATGCCCTATTTTTAGTCTCGAAATTTTGTATTAGTATTTTGGTATTAATATGTAACTCTGCTGTCTGTCCATGTAATATGCCGTGGGGCCCCGACCGGACCTTTTGTTATATCCTATGTGACGGATGGGGGTGTTACAACTATATGTCATCTGGCGTTGAGTGAGTAACCTTCACTCAACGTCTGTGGACTTAGATAGGCTGCATAATTTTGTCTATCCACGGAACTACAAAGACATCTCTTCGATTGAGATGATCTAATCATCCAAAATCATAAAGTCGGCACTCCCATCGTAGGTGGGAGGTCCCAATCGTTGGAAGTGCGATATGAAATTCATTTCTGGTGGTATCGCCATCGGGGGCACCAGAGGAGCAGGGGTATCAGGCATGGCATGGCGCAAGGCAGGCTCTTGCACTAAAGGTTGCTGTGCGGGAGCGACAGACAACAGAGACTCAATTTGCGATTGCATCGCAACCAATTGTCTCGACGGAGCCTCGTTGCTCTGACGCAGACTTTCAATAATCGCATCGCTTTGCGCACCTGATGACTCACACTCCGATTGGGGAGTCGACCTCGTCGCAGGACGCTTTGGCGGAATTTCTAAAAAGAAAACGAACAACTCATCAAAATCCTAGCTTACGACAAAACAATACGCCTAGTTCAGACCATTCTTAAAGACACTTGCTTATGCTACAACTTGCTCTGGGATTTTATAATGATGTTATGTCCTACTTATGATGATATCCTCTCATCCTATTGAATCTTGTGCCTATGACATGAATGCATGAGTTCTTTATTCTTATTTAAAATCATGTGTGTACATGTGTCATCATATAAACCTTAACTTAGCACGCGTGATTATGCGATGATATGCAATATATGCAGTGTTATGCATTCTAAAAAAAGGCCTTAAAGCATGCATGAGCGGCGTACACATGAAATGTTATGCATCCCATACTACATAACATTGCATGCAATGAGAAAATAAAACGTGCTAATGGGCACTCATGTGATGGTGGTTATGCATCCCATACTACATAACCGTCACATGTTGCCTCATATGGTGGATCCATATACAAACATATATTATGCATCCCATACTACATAATATGCCCCGTATACTTCTTATCATGCTATGAGTGTAGTAATTATGCTATGGCTAAGATGTACTGATGACACATCAGTGTGTGTATGAAATGTCAATAAACAACTAACACTAACAAGGGAAGGTTGCCAGAACAATTGTCAAGCAACCTCCCTCTGATACCAACTGTCATAACAAGCATTTTCCCAATAATTTAATTATATCAGAGTACGGGAAAATACGCACTATGATGCCACACCGTGCATGAGATAACTGCAGACACTCAGGCAAGACTCCAAACTCTACAGTTTAAAAGAAAACATAAGTTATTATGACTGAAATCCAGTTTAAACTAAAAATGTAGCCGTATCCCTCGGCTTAGTGGATCATCTAGTCCACGATTCAAAAATATAATTTACACGCTTGCGGAAGATACTTGTTTTAAATTGACTCTAACATCCTACATGAGTATAAATATCCCCAAGGAACAACTCATGCTAAGCAGACTCTAGATTTATAATAAGTATGAGAAAAAGTCTTTACGCTGACCAAAACATTAGTGACTTCGTTTTAAAAGAGGTTGCATGGGTGCTTTACTAATAATGAGTTTTTATATGCTTAAAAATATCTAACATGCATTCCTAGTAATAAATCATCCCAGAGAACAAGTAATCCAAATCAAAGAAGAAGAAAACCACATCAGCTAGCAAGTGGCAAAATCAACAACTCTGTGGGCGTCAACAATCTGACACGAACCCACAGTAAAACTGTATGTCTGAACTAGGAAAAAGAAAAAAACTGAATGACAACTACCTCGCTACGGCGAGGTGCAAAACCACCACTGACACTGCCGCTAAGAGAGTCCAAAAACAGCTCCACTACCTGCTACGACTTTGAACCTAAGGCATTTCAAAAAAAAACAGAATGCCTCAGCAAGTAGTTACAATTGGTGGCAGAAAAATTAAGCAAAGGTAAACAAAGGTCAAAAAGGGTACCAACCCAAGACCAAAAATACTGACATAAAGTACGAATTAAGCATCAAACAGAAAAGGAGCACTTACATGAATCGTCACGTACATTGCAAACACACCATATGCACAAGGCAATAAGGTGACGAGCATGAGTAAATCATAAGGAAGAAAATCCATAACCTTTATTAACCACTTGTGGTCACTCTACCTAAAAACATGGGCGAGATGGTCACTTAGCTGGAGACACCCCTCACGAAGATTAAACCCGTTTAACTGCGGGAGAGATTCATACACTCCACCATACACCGCAGATGCCCAAAACACCGGTAGTATTCCAAAAGGTACTAATAAAGGAAATAACCTTGCGGAGGTGGTCACGCCCACCAACTCCCGAAACCAAGGAAAAACCAAAGAAACCACAACACCAACATCTCGGGACTTGGCACATCGGATTTTACATGACATTTCTAGATTAAAGACACGGTTGATCAACCTTTAGAAACGATTTACAATCCTATATAGACACTAACACGTCCAACAATGATAGACGAAATAATTTAATTCACCGATAAAACATTCTAAGGATGATTGTACGCACCTAGTCAAGATTGAAATTACCATGACTAGATTTTATAATTTTTTTGAGTGATCTTCAAGAAGGACTAAACATAACCATAGTTTGGAAAGACAACACGAAAAAAGGCAAGAAAATTAAGGAACAAAGGCATAACGGTTAGCATCAAACCGGACAAGGAACAACGAAGGAAAACCACCACTTGCCTTGGTTGTACCGGAAAAAGTTCTCCAAATCGCTCCGCGTGGTAGATCGGGGAAAAAGAACACGAGAGAAGTTGAGATCTAGACAAAAATGGCAGAAACGGGGTTAGGGCCAAAAAACCCTAACGAAAAAAAAACTTAAGGAATGGGGAAGAAATTACCACGATAGCATAGCTCTCGGCGAGAGCTTTCCGGATCTATGTTCGGTTGAAGATCTCGAGCACCGAAGAACCGTCGGCGGCCACCGGAACATTCACGAAAAAGAAACTCTCTCTCTCGCTCGCTGCTTTGGTTTGGGAGAAAAATAACGGAGAAGATGAAGTTTGGTTCTAAAACCTAAGTCCAAGAATATATATATATAATGTTTATAAAAAAGGTTTTGTCAAAAACGAGTTATTTCGAGTGGTTTTGCGGGAACCCAAAATAGAGATGTAGGATGAATTCAAATCAAAAAGTGCCCAACATGAAAGTTGTAGATCTCGTCGATACGAACATATTTAATGTTGACCAGTGTTTCGTATGACACCGTTTGTACCCTCAAAATGATGCTCGAACTCAGACTGTACAGACTACTCGAGTAGAAATCGGTTTACTCGAGATGGAGGGGTTTACTCGAGTTGGAGGGGCTTACTCGAGATGTAGACTCGAGTTAGAGGCTTGGGGAACTCACGATAGTCATAGTTACTCGAGATAAAAGGCATAGAACTCGAGTAGATCAGGTCTACTCGAGATAGAAGGCATAGAGCTCTAGTGGATAAGTCGAACGGGATATCTATGAGCAGTTTCGGGAAACTAAATAGTATAGGTCTACAATTGCTCCAGATCACAAAGTGGCCAACATGAAAGTTGTAGATCTCGTCGAGACGAATAAAGTTTATGTTGACCATGTTTTCATACGACATCAATTTGACCCTCAAAAGGGCGCCCTAACATAAACGATAGGGAACTACTCGAGATGAATAAAACTACTCGAGAATGAGGGCAAAGTACTCGAGAGAAACTTAAACTACTCGAGTAAAATCAGTAGGACTCGAGAGAATTCAATATTACTCGAGTAAAACAACAATTATACTCGATATACAACAATAGTACTCGAGTAGATCAAAGGTACTCGAGTAGAATTCAATAATACGGCTTATTTACGAGCAGTTTTGGGAAAACCGAAAGTAGAGGTTGAAGACGGCTCCGAATCAAAACGTGCCCAACATGAAAGTTGTAGTCTTGTCGAGATGAACATATTTTATGTTGACCATTTTTGCATATGACGCTGTGTTTACCCTCAAAAATGCTCCCGAACAAAAACTGAAATGAAACACTCGGGATGAATGAGCGGGTACTCGAGAGAGAAAACACAGGTACTCGAGAGGAGAAAGCAGCTACTCGAGAGGAAAATACAGGTACTCGAGTTGAATTAGGTAGTACTCGAGAGAAGAAAACGTTACTCGAGTAGATCCAACATTCACTCGAGAAGAAGCAGATCGGCGAGCCGAATAAAATGAAACACGAGTTCAAAACGGAGGCCCGAATGTGAGCCGAATAAAATGAAATTTTCACCTCAGGCGAACACTGACGCTACGAACGCAACGGCGAAGTCAAAATCAAAATCCGAAGAGCCATTCCGTAGATATAAATTTTCCAAGTATGCGATGAACATAAATTAATCAAAACTTCAATCGCGCGCCGAGACTCCAAAAATGCTCGGATTGCGATGAAACTTGACGTGCAAGTACAAAATTACTCAACTTAAATATCAAATGCAAAAATTGCCGATTACAGTAGAAATTCAAGAAATCGGCCGACTCGACCGGACAGACGCGAAAATGCCTTAAAGGCGTTGCGCCGCCAACTCGACGTTAAAAGTAACGCCAAGACGTCATAAATATGACGATACCAATCCAATAAAATTCTGCGAAAAAAATAGGGGCGTTACAGTAAGCTCAGTTGGTGATGAGGACATTGGATGGTTGCCTTATTAAGGGTTGCGGGTTCGAAACCTAGTGCCAACAACGTGCCTTGCTGAGAAACAGGCGGGAGAGGTGTTGGGGTGTATTGGGCTGCAGCCCTGTAATGGGCCTATGGGTGGGCCAAGCTATTCAGCACATGATGCGGTGCGGTAGCCTCTGAGCCCTAGGTCGGGCCGCTACATAAAAAGTGCACTTTTTTGTAACGACCCGGCCCTTTAGACCAAGCGTCGCCGACCTACCAGTAGCCCGGGTTTAGAGCTCAGAGGCCCACCGCACCCTTCATGGGCCGGTGGCTTGTCTCGCCCCACGACACCACTGGTAGTAAGCCTAAACTTCAAGGCCTGCAGGCCAATTGCACCCCAACCAAATCTCCATGCCTGTTTATCAGCAATGGTAGGTTGTTGCCATGGGGTCTCGAACCCGCAACCTTGATAAAAGAGTCTTAGTACCACTCCTCATCACCAACTGAGCTGCAGCTCAGTTGGTGATGATGAGTGGTATTAAGACTCTCTTATCAAGGTTGCGGGTTCGAGACCCCGTCACAACAACCTACCATTGCTGATAAACAGACACAGAGATTTGGTTGGGGTACAATGGGCCTGCAGGCCTTAATGTTTAGGCTTACTACCAATGGTGCCGTGGGGCGAGACAAGACACCGGCCCATGAAGAGTGCGGTGGGCCTCTGAGCTCTAAACTCGGGCTACTGGTAGGCCGACGACGCTTGGTCTAATGGGCCAGGTCGTTACACTTAGTCCTGCTGTGGGAGACCAGATTCCTAGCAATTGAAATGGCACTAATAGAATCACAAAATAAGGATCTTCTACTTATCTGAAGGTTGTAGTCCTGGAGTTGATGCTGGATCCATAGCAACTGAGCACAATAGTTACCTGCTGAGATGTATTCTGACTATGCAGTTGAAATAGCAATACTGGTTTTGTTCTTGCTACTTCAGGAAACTAGTCTTCCACCCAGGAATTGACAGGTGACATAAGTGCTCTTCCTGTCCTCTTTGCAGCCTGCAAAGTCTACATCTGAATAGCCAGTTAGTTCAAACTTCACATTCCTAGGGTACCACAAGCCAAGATCTGGTGTGCCCTTAAGATACCTTAGAATTCTCTTTGCAGCAGAGTAATGAGATTCTTTGGGGCAAGCCTGATACCTAGCACAAATACATATAGTATACATGATGTCTGGCCTACTAGCAGTTAGATAGAGAAGAGAACCAATTATTCCTCTATACAAAGTCTCATCAATAGGTTTCCCTGCCTCATCATTGTATATGGTCATACTTGATCCCATGAGAGTTCTCATGGTGGAAGAATTTTCCATACAAAATTTTTTTATTAACTCCCTATTGAACTTAGACTAGATATGGACAAGCCATCATCAGTATGTCTTATTTGGAGACCCAAGAAGAACTTAAATTCACCCATAATGCTTATCTCAAACTTCCCCTGCATAAGTTTGGAAAACTTCCTGCATAGGTTGGCATCAGTAGATCACTACAAGAAAACATGTTTTTAGTGATGAAAATGTTGGTCACTAAATATGACGGGTTGGTCACTAAAGACATTTAGTGAACAATTTTATTTCGTCACAGCGTGGTTGCAAAAAGCCCGTCGCTAAATGTATTTAGTGACCAAATCCATTTTCGACGCTAAAATGTATATTTTTGTGACAACTAATTTTCGTTACTAAATGTATATTTTTTGTGACCATTAATTTTCGTCACTAAATGTAAATTTTTTGTGACATCTAATTTTGTCACTAAATGTATATTTTTGTGAGCATTAATTTTCGTCACTAATTGTACTATGTTAGTGAGAACAAATTGTTGTCACTAAACAAACTTTTTTTTTTAAATAAATTCATTTTTTTGATACTAAATAGAAAAAATTAAATTATAAGATAAGACATTCTAATAAATAGATCGAATATCTATTTGATAAATAATCTCAATGAAAATATATCTTTATTAATATTATAAAAATGAAGGTGGGAGATTGCCCAAACCCCTCAATACAAATCAATAGGGCTTTTTATATCTACCAAATCCAATACATGAAAGAAAAAAATCTATAATAAACAATTTGCTAAGGGAATTAATTTCTTTCTTCTACTTCTTGAGCTTGTCTTCTGGCCTTATTTCATCTCCGATGCCTTCTTTTCGGTCTCTTTTTTTTACTTTCACCAGTCTCTTATTTTCTAAAAGTCTTCTATTGCCTCAGTGCACGTTCTCCTCTTTATTTCTCATTCAGAGGTGCGGTGTAATGGTGAACTTCTTCCAGAAAGAACATTCATTCTTCTCCCTGACCAAAAGGTCCATTGGCGTTCTATCACAAGAACTTTAGTACAAAGCATCCATTCAATAACATAATAGTAAAATGAATTACTTATTGAATGACCTGATTATGCTTAACAACATATATATTACCAACTGACAGTGAAAACAAAAAATAAGAAATTTAATTTACCATGTCTCCGAGACCCAGCATCATGTAATCAATTGAATCCTGCCCCGGTACAATCCCACCCAGTAGTAAATTTCTAGGGAACACAAGCTTTACTGGAAGCTCCATGAACTAAAATGTACCTCTTTTTTGAAATAAGAATAAGATACTAAAATGTGCTAAACTTAGAATTGCATGGTGGGGTTGAACATGGTTTGAAAACTTTATCTATTTAGCATACCGATATATGTTACATTTCATTGATATGTAAACCTCAGGTAAAGCATTCATGCACCTGCAAGTATCAAATTGGTAAGCTACGGGAATACTTGTTGATCTTGGAATTTAAAGTGTATTTCCACATCAATACTAAGAAGATGTGAAAAAAATAAGAGCAAGGTTCTATTTCATAGGGCGGGAGGAGACAGAGGTGGAATTCCACCGAAGAGAAACAACACCAAAGCTCTTCATCTTTGATGAGAAGTGGAGGTGCACTAAAGTTTATTTTCCATCCCCAATGGAGGAGGAATGCCGCAGGAGATAAATTTTTGTTTGGAACACCTCCATCTCCCACCGCTTGACACCATAATAGAGTGTGAACAACGACTTAAAATGAGCCAAAGTATTAACATACCACTTCCATTCTTGTTTGAGATAAACCAAGAACTCATCATAGAAGCTAGGGAGCCATGTGTTGAAAGAAATAGTGCTTGCATTTGCTGTAGAATTTGGAATACTTGACTGCCTTTCACCATGCTTCTCCACTCAAGCTTGTTGGCTCATTGTCTAGATTCGAAAACTTCCCAAAGCTTTTTAAGGGCTTCAAGTGCTCAAGTGCATTCTAGCATAGTGCAGTTCTAGCGACTTATATCTTCCAATACGAACAAGAATTTGTCGTAAATCTTGTACAACTTCAACCTAAACAACTTTTCAAATTGTAAATACTCTAGAATCACAAGATGTTTAACTACTAAATTGTTGAAAATCACATTTTAAAAACTTAACACACAAAAAAAACAAGTGGAAATAGAGATGTTAACCTTATGATTTGTAAAAGCATCCGATAAGCGAGGCTGAACCATTTCATCTAGGAGGTCTTCCAAGACTTCCAACTGCTTTCTTACATTAGCAAACTCCGTGACCTATGGACAAGGTTTTCATCTTAAAACTGCCAAAAATTATGTTTCTTTCATTATGAAAGCAGAAAAAAACTACACAAAAACTGAAAAATGAGAGGGGGTGTACCTTTCCAACGACAGACAAACAATGTCTCATATTAGCCAAAGTTTCCGCAGCCCGTGGAAGATGCCCGCTACCAAAGACATCTTCAACACTTGCACTCAATTGTAACAAGCCTGCCGCATCCTTTTTTATATAAGAATTTCAAGAACTTTGGTCAATCTCTTTGAAAACATAAAGTGGTTAAACAATTGGAGTGGAAGTACCTGTAATGTTTCATAAGCTGATTCCATTCGTTGCTTTACAGTATCAATTCTTGCAAGAGCAGCCACAGAATCAGATGATGTGCCTTCTAACTCCCAACGAACATGTTAGACTTGACAAAAACTTGAAAAAATAAAACAAAGCGCTTATAATTTATAAGTTAGATTCCTGGATAACCATATAACATCATGGAGCCCAAAGTAGCTACATGAAAAACTATAAAAACACGAGCATCTTGCACAATATAGAAAATTATTGTTGAGATTTGGCTAAGACTCTTGTGTTTCAAACTTTTTGCTGCTTCTTAATAGAAGTGACAGTCACTTACATCATAGGAAAAAAAATTAAAAAACTTGTTTAGATTTGCAAGAACTACAGGAACCCTAAACAAAAATCCAAAGATTAGAGTAGAAGATGCAACATAACTATTTTGAAACTACTTTTCAAGAACCCTAAACCCTAAACAAAATCTAAAACATAGAGCATAACATTCAAAGGATCGAGAAGATCTATACCAAATCTGAAATGGACGGTAGACAACGGAGGAGGAACACATAAATCTGGAAGATGGCGAGGAAGAGTTACCTTAATCGACGCCAGTGGGAGACTTAGACTGTTCGGTCGGCCTTTACGGGAGACGGGGACCGGAACTCTTACGACTGGAGGTGCTGCCTTGGAGCGTTCAGACTTCTATTGTCCTTCACGGGAGACGGGGACAGGAACTTCGCAGCCGCAGGACAGCAACGCTAGGGTTAGCAAAGCCGGTTAGCTTGAGGGGAGAATGAGTTGAATTAAAAAATTCAGTTCTATTTAAATGTAAATATAAATGAGATTTCAGAAATTCACTTAAGGGGGGGGGGGGGGGGCTAATACGGTACCCAAATCAAATTTATTAAAACATAAAAGAATCTTCAAAATGTTGATTATTAGTGACTAATGTTTTTGGTCACTCACAAATAATTTAGTGACTAAATTATGTTTGATCACTAAATACTTTAAAAAATTTACTTTAGTGACCAAATTTACATTTTGTGACTAAAGATATATATTTAGTGACCAAACATTTATTTCGCCACTGAAAACATAGCTTTAGTGACAAACAATATTTCGTCACTAAAAAACTATTTTTAGTGACGAAATACACTTCGTCACTAAGTTTTCGTCACTAAATGTCAGTTTTCTTGTAGTGGATCCAAAGATGATGTCATCTACATAGATCTGAATTAGGATGATCTTACCCTTAGATTCCC
Organism: Platanthera guangdongensis; assembly: GCA_039583875.1. Lineage (NCBI taxonomy): Eukaryota > Viridiplantae > Streptophyta > Magnoliopsida > Asparagales > Orchidaceae > Platanthera > Platanthera guangdongensis. Next base: position 106,194,980 of record CM077153.1, read on the forward strand.
TCAGGAATAAGGTCTTGTCTATCTTCCCCCTTGAGAATTTGTTCTCAATGAGGAAGCTAGATAAGGTATCATACCATGCTCTAGGGGCTTGCTTTAGCCCATTTAGAGCTTTCCTAAGTCTATAAACAGAATCAGGTGAGTTAGGAACTGTAAAACTTAGAGGCTACTCAACATAGATTTCCTCTTTCAAGTCACCATTCAGAAAGGCTGACTTCACATTCATCTGGTAGACCTTAAATCCCTTGTGTGCAACATATGCAAGGAACAATCTTATGGCCTCCAATCTTTCTACAAAGGAAAAGTTTTGATCAAAATCAATACCTTCTTCCCTACTATACCCTTTGCTACTAATCTTGCTTTGTTCTTGATTATAATGCCATTTTCATCATGTTTATTTCTGTAGATCCACTTGACTCCGATGACATTATGTCCATGAGGTCTGGGAACCATCTTCCATACTTTGCATCTCTTGAACTAGTTCAGTTCCTCTTATATAACCACTATCCAAAAATGATCTATGTTGGCGTCTTCAAACTTCTTCGGCTCCACTTGTGACAGGAAGCTTGCATTCATAACTGTATTGAGATTTCTGCTTCTTGTCACTACTCCATAACTTGGTTCACCAATGATTTGGTGAGCAGGATGGTCTCTTAAATGCCTCATTACTGAAGGTAATCTTCTTTCTACATCAGCTTCAGGAACAGCTCCTTGTTGATCCTCATCTGCTCCATGTGTGCCTGGTGGACCTTATGGAATGTCCACTTCATTTTGGATAGCTGGTTCTGCTTCATTGATGGTCAGATTGTCCATCATCTATTTTGTACCTGCAGTACTAGAAGAGGAGCTTGACAGCTCCCTATTAATCATGGTGGACTCATCAAAGACTACATGTACTAACTATTCCACAACTTGGCTTTTCAAGTTGTAGATCCTATAATCTTTGCTATGATTGCTATACCCAAGAAAAATTCCATCAAAAGACTTGACAACAAAATTAGTTATATAGGACTTTCTGTTATGAAGCACATAACAATTACTACCAAAGATTCCGAGATAGCTCAGGTTTGGTTTTTTGCCTTTCAAGATCTCATAGGGAGTTTTCTTGTGGCTCTTGGTGATAGAGGCTCTGTTGAGGACATGACATGCAATGTTGACTGCCTCAGCCCAAAAATATTCTAGGAAAGACATGTCACTCAACAGGATCCTACCAGTCTCTATGAGGTTCTATTTTTCCTCTCAACAATCCCATTTTGCTGGGGTGTTCTAGGTGAAGAGAATTCTTGATGAATCCCATACTCTTCACAGAACCTTATCATGCTGTCAGACTGAAATTCAATCCCATGGTCACTTTTGATTTTGACCACAGAGCTGTTAAACTCATTCTGAATTTGCATGACAAACTTAATGAAGATATCAAGGGTTTCATTCTTTCTCTTGAGGAAGAGCACCCAAGCAAACCTGGAAAAGTCATCAATCACCACAAGAGTGTAGACCTTCCTACCAAGACTATAAACTGGCATAGGACCAAATAGGTCCTTATACAGGAGGTATATGCACCTCACATAATGATGGAGACGTTGCTGACACGGCCGCCATTGATCCCCGTCTGAGAGAGTTCGTCGAATGGGATGATCGCTGCCGCAAGCTCGAGGATGGGATCGACGTCCGCTGCCATTATATAAAAATATATAATTATAATTATATATTTTTAATAATTTTATTATTTTATCAATTTTATTTTAAGTATTTATTTCATGTTTTAATTTTCATTTCATGTGTAACGATGAGTGCTTATAACCATCATGTGTTGTTTTGATTATTTTATTTCATGTGCTATGATGGGTGCATATAACCATCATATTTTAAATTTTGAATTTTGAATAAAGGGTTGATTGAGTGGTGTAGGCTATATATAGCCATGTTATGAAGGATTGAGTAGAGAATGAAAAAAAAGAAATCCTAAGAATTCAAGTTTTTAATTTTCCCCTCCTTTCTCCTTCCTCTTTGAGAAATTCGCCCCCCATTCTCTTCTCTCTTGGCTGATGCCCACTCCCCTCTCCCTCTCAAATTCCGGCCACCATCTCCTCCTCCACCACTACTTGGCAATATTCGGCCATAGCCTTATTCCCTCTCCCAAACCGAGCCCTTTCCCCCTACCCAAAATAAAACCTAGCCGCCACCCTCCCACCTTCCTCTTCAAAAGTCGGCCACAACCTCACCAAAAACCAACCACCTCAATCTCAAGAAAAATGACCACCATCATTCTATAAACCCGACCACCTCGTGTCCTTGTGGTGAAATCGGCCAAGACATACAAGGTTGCCTCCTTATGGAATCCAACTCCGGCGTGAAGCAAAGAAGGCAGACAAGTTTTTCTCCAATCGGCATGACTCCGGCGGAGCCGTTGAAGGGCGATCCAAGAAAAGAAATCAGAATAATCCATTCCGGTTGGGTAACGAAAAATTCTACTCACGTGCGTTTCTTTTCCTAGATATTCTTGTGGTGGAAATTCTTGGCGTTGCATTTTGAAGCATTAAATAATCATGGTTTTCCTTCGACTGGTTTGAGTTTATCTTGATTGATTTAATTTCGAAAAGGTTTGGCGAACCTTCATTTTCTTTTGTTGGGAGAGATCTACCCTTTCTGAATCTTTATTTTTGGTAGATTTCTTTTGGTACAACACCACTCGTTCGGACCGGGTGGTTCCTTTTATTCGGAAAGAATATTGGCCTATAGCCATTGTTCGATCCTAAGCGGTTTGGCTACCCATGCGTTAGCATATAATTGATAGAATTAATTAACATGGTGCTATGTAGAACGATTGTACGAGTGTAGGATTGGATCATTAGAGAGGCAAACGTGTTCGTCCGTAGATATATTCGGTATCAACGTGCAAGCCTGCATCAATTTGGTATCAAAGAGAGGTTCACGTCAATTTCTTAATTGGCCCTCTCCCCCTTTTGCTTTGAGAAACAACACGCACTTGCCCGTTTCATTGCACAATGTATAAATCAATTTAAAAATTTTGGGTCTGCAAATAGCGGCCTAAACTTTTTAGTTTTTCTCAAAATTCAAAAAACTAAAATTCTGGAAATTCTCCATCATCTTCTTAGTAAGAAATCCAAAATAGTTTTTTTTTATTAAGTCATTATTTTTATTAAGTTGTTATAAATTTCAATTGTTGGTGTGCAAATAGCGGCCTATATTTTTATTATTTCAGCAAAAAAAATCAATTTTTTTAATGATCTTCATATTATTTACAACAAGAAAATAAAAAAAATATATTTATTACCTTAAGTAATTAGCGAGAACAATTACATTTTTGAAAATTAAATAAGGTCAGGTTCTTCATTCATTGCTTGTGCACCAGTTCCGGGTGAGTTTTCTCTCCGGTTCTCACTGAACATGACATTTGATGTTAATGTTTCCCTTTTAGAATATTGGTATGATAAAGTCATGTCTAAACACACCCCAGCCTTGCTTTCCAACCGTCCCCACACGTATTCTCACACTGAGAATGAGATACCAACGTGTGATGGTTATGGGAATTCGCAAAAATTTAGGGACTGGCTTAAGTGGGTAGATATTTACTTTGATTGTCACGAATGGGATGACCACCAACGGGTGAACATCGTTCGTGTACGATTAATAGGTCAAGCCCGCATATTCTGGTACAATGAAGAGCTTCGTGTTGGTAGCAAAACACATTCTTGGACGCAAATGCGTAGGCTGCTCTCGTATCGATTTGATTCCGCCTACCTTCGCCCTGCTAACACCAAGCTTATGAGTGAGTATAGTTTTGGCACTAGATCCATACCTGCCTTTAGGAATGATTATAAACCAAACGCCCAGACCAAGCGACAAATAAGTGATGATTTGACTAACCTTAAATAAGGGAACAAGTCGGTCTCGGATTATATGCGTCTTTTCAAGGGTATGATGGTTATAAGTGGTGTGAAGGAGTTGCCAGAGATCACCCTCTCTAGGTTTTGTAAGGGGTAAACCCCTACATCTACGGTAAATTACTGTGTTATTGTCACATCAATCTAGATACCACTTTTAATACAGCATTAGAAATTGAGAAGCACCACCTTCCCAGGAATAAAACTCACTCGTGTCAGACCGGAAAGACCATATTAGTACCACCACCACCCGTTAGGGAAACCTATCCTAATAGGTCTTTTGTTGTGGACTCGATAGATGTTACCACTAGGATTATGCCTCTGTTAGCCTCGACATCTAAGCCCCTCGAGATAGTGACTGATACCCCTGAGGATGTTGATGTTGATATACTATCTCTGGATTTTGAGGATGACCCCGTAGGTGAGAGTATTCTGATATGTTCATTAGTGGCCGATGATTTTGATGCATCTGAGTCTGGGGGAATCCTTAGTGATCTAGAACACGATGTTTGAGATGATGATGATAGTCCAAGCTGTGAGAGTATCTCTTTGCCTATTACGTGCCATACTAGCGTTGGGCCTGTGCACCCTAGTATTGAGTGCCCTCTCCCGGATACGATCCCCATCGCGTTAGAGACTATGATTATATTTACTAAGACTTTATTTGACTTTCCTGAGGAGTCTGTGAGTGAGGATTTTTCCATTGTCATTGATGACTGTGACTTAGTGGATGTTCCAACTGATTGGGAAGACTCACCTTATGTGAGAAGTTTATGTTTGGTTGATTTTAGCACAGCAAACCCGAACGATAGTTCTTTGTTGTTATCACCATTATCTGAAGATCAATCTGAATTAAAATTTCCGTCGGGTTCGATTTTGCCCATTTCTGAGGCCTATACCGATTCTGAATTTGATGGCGTATCTAATGTGTTGGAAGAATTTTCATGTGAGAGAGATATACTTTTGGAAGACGTTATTGAAGTAGACCCAGATGAGCGTCTCCTGATGCTGTCTCCGTTGCGTAAAATTGAATATGATTTTGATTCACTCTCGGTTTTATTTTTACCGACTCTCCCACTTGATCCGTTGACTCATTTAGTGGGCCCTTTAGGACATGAGTTTGGTATGTTTGATCTCCGTCGTTTTATGTTGCCAACCCTGCGGGCCCCTCCTTTGGACATGTCTTGTCATACAAGTTCTAGTGAGTTGTTATATTTTGTAGCCGGTCTTTTCATCGTGCCTCTTGGATTTAATTTCACATCACATTTGACTATTCATTTCTTTGCGTGTCCGACTACGGGTCTATCCTTGTCTGTGTCTGATTCCTTGGCTATTGTGCCGCTGAATGTGGTGCCTCCTTCACATACTTATATACCACACTCAATCGCACGTATTTACCCACCGCAATTTGATGGCCCTTTTTGTCACACGTTAGTGACCACGGTCAGGCATTATGAGTTGTATCGCTCGCACATCGTTTCACACCCGGGAGCGTCCAACTCTATTATTTATTATGAGCGGTTTCCCTTGGCATATCTTCATGCCAAGCGTGAAAATATTAATTATAAAATTAGGACTGCGAATTTAAAGCCATTGAAAGTCATCTTTGATGTTAAGTCTCCCGTGCCCCCTGGCTTTACCACTATACACTCCGTATTCGGGTTGAGACACGTAGCCCACGGTTTCACTCCTTACGATAGTATGATATTTAGGCTCACTTTTAAGAAATTTCTCAATCAAGTCGCGTCATATTATTATTTATATTCTTGTTGCTCGCCGAATGAGATTGTGCACGGATTTAAAGCACAAGTGCCTTTTGACTTGACTTCGTTACCACTGTTTATTAATATAAGTCAACTCGCACTAGTTTATGCCTCTCATGCTCAAAAATTATATAATCACATTAGTGAAGCGCTAACCACACCATATAACTCTTATCAATTTCATGCTAGCTTACATAAAAGGGCGTCTCACTATATTGTTGGCGATTTAGTTTTGGTGCGTCTCATCCCTGAACTGTTGCATTCGGGCACTATAGAAAGTTGGCGAGTTGGCGAGCTGGACCTTTTTCAGATATTAAATAAATTAGAAGAATACGCATATCATTTGAAGTTTTCCACTGATTGGGGTATTACCCCTCATTTTTTGATGTTTCTAATTTATCGCCATATGTTTCTCCACCACTTGAATTATCAGCCTGTCCGTTTGGGTCCACTTTGTTTTCTTATGGTTTGGGTAATGAGCTTGTGCCTGGATCACTCTCTTCATCGGTCTTCACTGGAGGTACGTTGGTTGTTGATGTAAAAACTGTTGGGTTTCTCTATGAGGATGGCACAACACTTGTGCACGCAACAGAAGGAAAAACATCAAGAAAAACCCAAAGAGATGTGGATCAGGCCATGGACGTTGAATCAAGAAGTTAGCAAAACAAGTAGGCAAAAATTACCTCGGTGGCGTTGAGTCACAACTCAACGAAGATGCTCGAAACTTTGTCTTCTTGCTAGTGGCGAGTTCTACGTGGAATAATGTCCACGTTTCTGCAGAAGTCCACACGAGCGGGAGAACACCGGGCTTTCCGTCACACGGAAGATCGGGATGGAGGAAAGGACCGCACCTTGCTTTCCACGGACTGCTAGGTCCGCGTCAGGAAAAGCAACACCAGCGACGATCGCCGGAAATGAAGAGGTGGACGGAGCGAACACGGCGGCGGCGGAACTCTTCCATCGGCGGCGGGATTCAGAAGACGATTCTCGACGAATGTTATCGACCCTCGGACGATAATCCTTACCAACCCTCCAAGGCAACATTTGCCCAACCCGACGATCCTTTAAGGCAACACTTTGCCCACAACCCCATTCAGGTCGGTGATTGGCAACCTTTACCAACACAGTCAATTATCCAACTTCTCCACATCTCTTATGTGCGACCCTGCAGGCTCATATCGCGTTGGCAGTGAGATCATATGTTTGATCACTTCCAGATCACAATGGTAAATCCAACAGACTCCCACTTGATCTCGAAAGTATCAAAGCAAAAACCTCACAAACAATGAGCGGCATCTAGCAATGCATCATTGCTCCCCAAGCAATAAGAGTTCATAACTCATAAGCCTTTATGACCAATGTATCAGCGTTGTCTTTGTCCCTTTGTCCCTTACATCCGGAAAGAACTAGAGGAATGGACCGTGTCACCCTCGTAATAGCTCAATCTAAGTTTCTTGATCCAGGACGGACTTCCAGAGAATGGTGTGTCCAATATCACATATTGACTCAACCAAGCATGGCCATGCATTTCTCAGTCCAGTTCCATCAAGGGGCCCATGGATGCAACTCCTGTCATACAGGAGGACAAATCCCATATCTGCTCACACACAAACACCCAAATGATTAGTAACATGCCCAACAACCACCTTTATCATCAACCTTTCTCAAGGAAGACTTTAGATGGCATCAAAGCATGCTCTTCCTCACTTGATGAATGCTGTGACTTCAGGTCAAAGGACCACAACACCATTGTCAATTGAGACCTACTCGTGACACGATTGGATGACAATCCACAGAGTAGTCTCAGGTTGGGTCTGTCCAGTACAACTTGTTCACTAACAAGTACCCACGTGATGACTTGATATCACAATATCATGACCTGTGAGAACCGGTCATCAGTCAACATACGTGCTAGTCTTCATGTACCATCATCACCCTTAGCTTCTATGATGATACTCGACCAGGGACCTTTAAGAATGAAGCTTCAAATAAATCATAGGCTCTCACATTCAAGTCACGTACTTGATGTCCCATGGAAGCGAACATTCTAAGGGTATCTATTATGTTAACATTTAACTATCATATAGAAAAAGACACAATAAAAGAACTTGCCATTAATTATAAGAGAAAAATTAGGTACACAGTTCATCATATGAACAAACATCCAACAAAATACAAGATTACATGCAACCCACAAGATTCTCGCTAGAGTTGATCATTTAGGTATCGTATACCCATCGATCTAGTATGACCATCATGCTTTCTCTGCGCGAGAGGCTTTGTCAGTGGATCCGCAATATTCTCCTCAGTCGGCACTCTGCAAATGTTTACATCTCCTCGTTCGACAATCTCACGAATAAGATGAAACCACCGAAGTATGTGCTTGGAGCGCTGATGAGATCTAGGTTCCTTAGATTGTGCAATTGCACCATTGTTATCACAGTAGAGAACTAGGGGACCAACAATGCTAGGAACTACATCAAGCTCGCCGATGAATTTCCTAATCCATACAGCCTCCTTCGCCGCATTAGCTGCTACGATATACTCGGCCTCTGTTGTAGAATCAGCAACTGTCTCTTGCTTGGAACTCTTCCAGCTCACAGCTCCTCCATTCAGGCAAAACACAAAACCTGACTGAGACTTGGAGTCGTCTCTATCAGTTTGGAAGCTAGCATCTGTGTAACCACTTACAACGAGCTCTTCCTCTCCACCATACACCAAGAACACATCCTTAGTCCTTCTCAAGTACTTCAGGATATTCTTGACTGCAATCCAGTGACACTAACCGGGGTCTGACTGATACCTGCTAGTCATGCTCAAAGCAAAGGAGACATCGGGTCGAGTACATAACATCGCGTACATGATTGATCCAATTGCCGAAGCATATGGAATCAACTTCATGCGGTCCTTATCTTCACAAGATTTTGGACACTGGTCCTTAGAGAGATTCACAACATGAGACATGGGCAAAAATCCTTTCTTGGACTCAAGCATGTTGAAACGCTTCAACACCTTTTCGATGTACGTACTCTGGGTCAAACCCAGCAACTTCTTCGATCTATCTCTATAGATCTTAATACCAAGTATATAAGTCGCTTCACCCAAATCCTTCATTGAAAAGCAGTTCCCTAGGTTGTTCTTAACAACTTTCAGGGTAGGAATGTCATTCTCAATCAACAGTATGTCATCTACATACAATATCAGGAAGACAACAATGCTCCCACTGATTCGCTTGTAAACACAAGGCTCATCTTCATTCTTGATGAAACCAAACTCTTTGATTTTCTCATCAAAATGAAGATTCCAACTTCGAGAGGCCTGTTTCAGTCCATAAATGGACTTATTCAGCTTGCATATTTTAGTGGCTTCATCTAGGGATACAAAACCCTCGGGTTGTGTCATATACACTTCCTCAAGGAGGTTTCCATTAAAGAAAGCCGTTTTGACATCCATCTGTCAGATCTCGTAGTCATAATACGGAGCAATAGCAAGCAATATCCTAATGGACTTCACCATAGCAACAGGGAAAAAGGTCTCATCATAGTCAATACCATGAATTTGCTTGAAACCCTTAGCCACCAGTCACCCTTTGAATGTCTGTACATTCCCATCCATGTCGGTCTTCTTCTTGAAGACCCACTTGCACCCTATGGGTCGTACCCCTTCAGGTGGTTCCACCAAGTTCCAAACTTGGTTTGCATATATGGAGTCCATTTCGGATTTCATAGCCTCAAGCCATTTGTCGGAGTCCGGTCCATTCATAGCCTCTTGGTAGGTTGCTGGTTCATCATTATGATCCATAAGCAACACATTACCTATTTGAGACATGAGAAATCCATATCTCTCAGGCTCAAACCTCGGTCTACCAGATCTACGTAGGACTTGTGTTCCCTGAGCAGGTTCTCTAGCTACAACATCTTGTAGTCCTGTCTCAGAATCCAATTCCGGTTTATTCATTACATGTGGTACTTGAACTTCTTCAAGCTCTACCTTTTCAGTCTTTCTTGATAAGAACTCTTTCTCCAAGAAGACACCAGTCCTTGCGACAAACACTTTGCCCTCAGACGGTAGGTAAAAGTAATACCCTTTTGTTTCCTTAGGATATCCCACCAGATAACATTTATCCGATTTGGGTTCCAGCTTGTCAGGCATTTGCCGTCTCACGTATGCCTCACAGCCCCAAATTTTAATGAACGACATACTAGGACGCTTCCCAGTCCATTGTTAAATTTTCTCAACGTGGTCAGCAAGATAGCCCAAACACCAAATTAATATCTTCGGAACTACCCAGTTCGCACGCTGAACCTGCGGAAACCCAAGGACTAGAGGTTGCACCCAACAAAACAATGGAAGCACAAGAAAGTCTTATTATGCATTCACTTCTTTACAATCCGAGGCATACATAGCGAGACATGATTTCGCTAGTATTACAGCTGTAAACAGAAAGAACCAAAAAACAAGCCGGGCGGAGAGCACTCCAGTCCGCCGAGACCGCGAGGTCGCCGAGACCGCCGAGACCGCTGAGCTCGCCCAAGCTATGCTGCAATCCGCCGAATACCACGGAGTCCGCCGAGACCGCGAGGCCGCGCGGACAGACCGTTATTCGCCTCCTGCTGAACCCGAACTGAGGAACTCCCCTACCCGCCTGAAGCCGGCGGACAGGTTATTGAAACTGGGAAAGTTGAAACAGAACTGACAAGCCGCAGAGCGATCTCCTGCTGAGTCCGCAGAGACCGCACACTTCCAAGCACTGACCGAAGTCACAGCCAAACTCCTGGCTCCTTGAAGTTATCCGCGCGACCTGCACACAGCAAACCGTCAGCCTGAAACAATCCGCGCGGACTGAAAAACACAGACCGCAGCACTCGCCCAACCCAATTTACTGTTCACTCACGTTACTTAGGTTACTGTAGATGTGCCAGGGGGGTCCTATTTATAGGCCAGGTGAGGAGTGTGGTCACCGCCCATGAGATAGCGACACCGCCCCAGCCCGCGCGAATACAAACGACCGTCCGCTCAGTCCGCGAGGACTTAGCCAGTCACCAAGGGAAACCGCCAGGAGCAAGACAACCAATGACGAACCCTCTCCAGTCCGCCCAAGCTAAGCGGACAAGGCACCAGCCCGCAAAGCTCCAACTGCTTCATGACAGCACCCTCTTCAATGGCAGTCCGCACCAACCCGAGGCAGTCCGCAAGACTCACACCTCAATCCGCCACAAGTCCACGACCAAAGGCAAACAGCAACAGTCCGCCCGGTCACAGCGGACTTGGCGGATACGGCGGACACCATGAACTTGACACCAAGTGTGACCAAGTCCAAAACCATCAAGGGCCAGTGCGAGCATGGCGGACACAAAGTCACGTCCGCCAAACACCCTAGCACAGACCGCAACCAGTCCGCGAGCTCCTCGCACTTGTCCAACACAGCAGCTACTTCCCGGACTCCAAACATCAGTCCGCCAACCGGTCTCCACAGCAAGACCTGCTGTAACACCTGAGCTTGACAAGGCCTCAGCCAAGCTCAAGGCCCAGTCCGCAACAGCCCAAACCGCGAACACATCAGTCCGCAAGGCTTTTCGCGAACATGAACCAACCCGCCAACAGCGCAAACTTGCACCCGCGACCACTGAGCAAAGCACCAGTCCGCAAGCCTCTCTATCCGCAGATACCAGGCCGCACCAAACCGCGGACTCCATGCTACAACCCGCTCAGAACACAGCCGGCTTCCATCAGACTTTTCACCAGGCCGCAACCCACAGTCCGCCCAGTCCGCCCAGTCCGCCAAAGCTGTCCGCACAGGCCGCGCGGCCTGTCCCGTCACCCACTTCCACTTCACAAATTTCAACACTCCCCCTTGAAGTGAGAAGTGGTGACCAAGCCCAGCAAGCTGCACAAGCGTTTAAAGGGACCCTTCGACAGCGGCTTCGTGAAGATGTCAGCAAGATTATCTTCACTCCGTACATGCCCGACCAACAGAGACCCTTCCAACACCTTCTCCCTGATGAAGTGGTGATCAATCTCTATATGCTTGGTCCTGGCGTGACACACTGGATTGTTTACCAGTTTGAGAGCACTCTCATTGTCACCCCGGAGTAAAGTAGGCCCTTGCACTTCTTCATGAACATCCTCTATGAGTCTCCTCAACCAAACGGCTTCCCGAGCAGCCAAGGCCGAAGCCTTATACTCCGCCTCCGTGGTTGAAACCGACACCGAGTCCTGCTTCTTGCTACACCACGAGATGCTAGCTGAACCGCAAGTGAACACATAACCTGAAGTAGACCTTCGATCATCCGAATCACCGCCATAGTCAGCATCCGTGTACCCGAGCAATGCAAACTCCGCATCCCTTCCATAGAGGAGTCCCATCTCAGAAGTCACCTTGACATACTTCAGAATCCCCTTCGCCGCCACTAGATGAGATTGCCTTGGTTCAGCCATATACCGACTTACTCGGCCAACAGCATAAGCTATATCCGGCCTTGTAATCGTCAGATGGATCAAACTCCCAACAAGAGCCCTGAACACCAAGGGATCATGAAGAACCCTTCCCTCATCCCGTCGAAGCTTCAGCCCAGGTTCCAGTGGAGTAGAGCACTTCTTCCCTTCGCCCATGCCAAACCGCTTCACAATGCGATCAGCATACCCTTTCTGGCTAATGAGAACCCCACACTCCTTCCTCTCCACTTCCAGACCAAGAAAGTGATGCAACTCTCCCAAGTCTTTCATCTCGAAGCGTATAGCAAGCTCTGCCCTGAGCCTTGCTACTTCCTCCTCCGAGTTCCCTGTGATGATCATATCATCCACATACAGCAGGACCAAGACTCTTAGCTCTCCCTTCTTCTTGACGAACAAGCTTGAATCCGAGTTAGAAGCCAGGTATCCACAGAATTGCAAGTACTCTGCAATCTTCCCATACCACGCTCGAGGAGCTTGCTTCAACCCATAGAGAGCCTTCCTGAGTTTGCAGACATAGTCCGGATGCTTCTCAGAGACAAAACCAAGCGGCTGATCCATGAAGATGTCCTTGTCAATCTCTCCGTAAAGAAAGGCATTCTTCACATCGAGTTGCCACAACCTCCATCCCTTGCTAGCAGCCAAGGCGATCACCACTCTTACAGATGTCATCTTCGCAACTGGACTGAATGTCTCCTCATAGTCTTCTCCATACTGCTGTGAGAATCCTCTAGCGACCAGGCGAGCCTTGAAACGATCAATGCTCCCATCAGCCTTCTTCTTCAATTTATATACCCACTTGCAAGTAACCGGAGTAATGCCATCAACCTTGGGCACAAGGTCCCAGGTTTCATTCTTCTTCAGAGCATCAATCTCTTCCTTCATGGCACCTTCCCACTCCTTCACTCCAGTGGCCTCGTTGAAGTTTGCAGGCTCTCGCTCATCCAGAGGACCTGCAAAGAAGCAGGAGACAAAGCTCACTGCATTCCCATCACAGTACCGAGCCGGTGGCTTAACCACCCTCTTCGATCTCCGAAGACACGGCTCCTTGCTCACGGCTTCCGTTGCTTCTTCAGGCTCCACTCCTACCTGGGGCAAGCATTGAGCAGTGCTCCCCCTGCTTCCTGAGCCAGAAGGCTCAGCCTCGGAGTTCGAAGCAACAGGAGCTGCTGGTGAAACAGCAAGCTCCTCTTCCAAGCCTTCAGCAGCCTCCACCGGTGCTTCCTCAACCTTGCTACTTCCGGTAGGCTCCACCGAGCCACCTCCATATGACGTCAGCTCGTCAAAGACAACGTCTCTTGACACCACGAACTTCTTCGTCACAGGGTCCATGCACTTCCATCCCTTCTTCCGCTCATCATAGCCAACAAAGACAAGTTTCCTTGCCTTCGCATCCAGCTTTGTCCGTGAAGCATCCGGGACATGCACGTAGCAAGTTGAACCGAACACCCGAAGGTGTCCAACACTCGGCTTCTCCTTCAGCAACAGCTCAATAGGAGTCTTCATGTTGATAGGGCTGAGTGGCATCCGGTTGATAACATATGCAGCACAAGACATTCCCTCCGCCCAAAAGGACCTCGGGATATCTTTCGCATGCAGCCAGCATTTGCAGGTTTCCGTCAAATGACGGATCTTCCGCTCCGCTACCCCATTTTGTTGTGGAGTGTGAGCACATGTAAGCTCCCGTTGGATCCCGTGCTTCCTGCAGAAGTTAGAAAACTCGGAGGAGACAAACTCCCCCCCGTTATCAGTTCTAAACTTCTTAATCCGCAAGCCAAGCCGGCCTTCTACCAACTCCTTGAACTCCACGAACAAATGAAAGGCTTCCGACTTCTCCTTTAAGAAGTACACCCAAGTATACCTTGAGTAGTCATCAACCAAGACAAGCATGTATTTGCTTCCACCAAGGCTGGCAGTAACAGTCGGTCCCATCAGGTCGCCATGAATACACTCCAATGGTTTCTTGCTCCTTGTTTGAGATTTATCAAACGGAAGGCGATGTGCCTTACCGTATTGACAGCCCGCACAAACATGCCCATCACCAAAGGAGGACAACATCGGCAACCCCCTCACCAGACTTCTACTAGCCATTGCCTTCAGCTTGTCCATGCCAACATGTCCCAGCCTCTCATGCCAGATAGCCGCACTATCATTGGCTCTCATCCTATCAACATAGGCACTGGTGGAAAGAACAAACAAGTTCTTCACCCTCCTCCCAACATGAGCAACATCAGCCTTCACCGCTGATACGTTGCGAAGGAACCTCACGTCTGTTGGCCCAAACAGAACGTGATACCCAGCGTCCACCGCGTTGGTCACCGAGAAGAGGTTCTTCTTCATGCCCGGCACGTGATACACACTCCTTAACGTGAGTGGCCCCTGATCACTACCCAAAGACACGACCCCCTCCTTCTCTACTGCATAAATAGTATTATCAGCAGTGATAATAGCTTCATTACCTGAGTAAGCCTGCATGGAGGTGAACTTGGACTTGTCTCCGGTGAGGTGATGACCACACCCAGAGTCGATGATCCACTCGCTGTTGAAGTCCTCAGCAGATAAGGCCCGGACACAAGTGCCCGTCATGAAAGCTCCTCCCCATTCTGCTTCTTCACTTCGCGAGCAAGCTTCCTCCTTTCCCGCAGCATGCCCAGGCTGCAGTTTGACCTTGCAGTCCCGCTTGAAGTGCCCACGCTGATGACACCGGTAGCACTTCAGATTCTTCTTCCAGTCCTTAGGAGCATTGCTCCTCTCCGGCGGATATGAAGTTGAAGTCTCCTTCTCAACAGCGGCCTGCACCTTCTTCTTCTTCTTCCCTTCCCATCCCTTCTTCTTGCCTGAGAAGAGAGCCTCGCTGCCTTCCTGATTCAGATTCACTCCAGCCATCTGCCTTGCTAAGCTCTCCTGCGAGGCAAGCAGATTCTCCAGCTCCAGCAACGACGGCTGAGTAGCCCACCCTTGAACAGATGTAACAAAGGCTACATACTCCTTCCGCAAGCCGCGGAAAATGTGCCTTTTCATCTTTGCCTCAGAGATAGGTTCATCAGGATCCAGTGCCGACAGCTCAGCACACAAGCTCTTCATCTTTAAGAAGTACTTGGAGATGGAAAGGTCTCCCTGAGTTGCCTTGGCCAACTCATTCTCCAGGAACTGAAGCCGCGCCACATTCTTCCTATTGAACAACTCATCAATGGTTGTCCAAATATCAGCAGCCGACTCACACCCAATGATGTGATCAAACAGTTCCGGAGAGACAGCTCTCTTCAGAACGAACTCTGCCTTAGCATTAGTTCTTCTCCAGAGCCTCACCTGTTCAGCAGTACCGAAAGCAGCAGTTACTTCCTGTCTGTCGTCTCCACCGACGACTTCCCACAGCTCCTCGCCTAGAAGATAACTCTTCATGCACGACTTCCACTTTTTATAGTTAGTCGGCGTTAAGAGTTCAATGCCGAGACCTCTTGCTAAGCTTCCTTCCATTGCAACCACCTGTTGGTACCCTTCAGCAGCTCCGAGCAACAACACAGGTTGATCACCACTCAATCACTGAGTAACAACACTGGCTGACCTCCGCTCACGCAACTGAACCTCCGCAACCTCAGAAACCTGGCTCTGATACCATGTTAAATTTTCTCAACGTGGTCAGCAAGATAGCCCAAACACCAAATTAATATCTTCGGAACTACCCAGTTCGCACGCTGAACCTGCGGAAACCCAAGGACTAGAGGTTGCACCCAACAAAACAATGGAAGCACAAGAAAGTCTTATTATGCATTCACTTCTTTACAATCCGAGGCATACATAGCGAGACATGATTTCGCTAGTATTACAGCTGTAAACAGAAAGAACCAAAAAACAAGCCGGGCGGACAGCACTCCAGTCCGCCGAGACCGCGAGGTCGCCGAGACCGCCGAGACCGCTGAGCTCGCCCAAGCTATGCTGCAATCCGCCGAATACCACGGAGTCCGCCGAGACCGCGAGGCCGCGCGGACAGACCGTTATTCGCCTCCTGCTGAACCCGAACTGAGGAACTCCCCTACCCGCCTGAAGCCGGCGGACAGGTTATTGAAACTGGGAAAGTTGAAACAGAACTGACAAGCCGCAAAGCGATCTCCTGCTGAGTCCGCAGAGACCGCACACTTCCAAGCACTGACCGAAGTCACAGCCAAACTCCTGGCTCCTTGAAGTTATCCGCGCGACCTGCACACAGCAAACCGTCAGCCTGAAACAATCCGCGCGGACTGAAAAACACAGACCGCAGCACTCGCCCAACCCAATTTACTGTTCACTCACGTTACTTAGGTTACTGTAGATGTGCCAGGGGGGTCCTATTTATAGGCCAGGTGAGGAGTGTGGTCACCGCCCATGAGATAGCGACACCGCCCCAGCCCGCGCGAATACAAACGACCGTCCGCTCAGTCCGCGAGGACTTAGCCAGTCACCAAGGGAAACCGCCAGGAGCAAGACAACCAATGACGAACCCTTTCCAGTCCGCCCAAGCTAAGCGGACAAGGCACCAGCCCGCAAAGCTCCAACTACTTCAGGACAGCACCCTCTTCAATGGCAGTCCGCACCAACCCGAGGCAGTCCGCAAGACTCACACCTCAATCCGCCACAAGTCCACGACCAAAGGCAAACAGCAACAGTCCGCCCGGTCACAGCGGACTTGGCGGATACGGCGGACACCATGAACTTGACACCAAGTGTGACCAAGTCCAAAACCATCAAGGGCCAGTGCGAGCATGGCGGACACAAAGTCCCGTCCGCCAAACACCCTAGCACAGACCGCAACCAGTCCGCGAGCTCCTCGCACTTGTCCAACACAGCAGCTACTTCCCGGACTCCAAACATCAGTCCGCCAACCGGTCTCCACAGCAAGACCTGCTGTAACACCTGAGATCGACAAGGCCTCAGCCAAGCTCAAGGCCCAGTCCGCAACAGCCCAAACCGCGGACACATCAGTCCGCAAGGCTTTCCGCGAACATGAACCAACCCGCCAACAGCGCAAACTTGCACCCGCGACAACTGAGCAAAGCACCAGTCCACAAGCCTCTCTATCCGCAGATACCAGGCCGCACCAAACCGCGGACTCCATGCTACAACCCGCTCAGAACATAGCCGGCTTCCATCAGACTTTTCACCAGGCCGCAACCCACAGTCCGCCCAGTCCGCCCAGTCCGCCAAAGCTGTCCGCACAGGCCGCGCGGCCTGTCCCGTCACCTACTTCCACTTCACAAATTTCAACATCCATATCTCATATGGTGTCTTCAGAACCGTTTTCGTTGGAGCGCGATTCAATGTCATTGCAGCAGTCTCTAAAGAAAAACCCCAAAAGGAAACAGGCAAGTCTGCATGACTCATCATCGAACGTACCATGTCTAACAGAGTACGATTTCTCCTCTCAGACACACCATTATGTTGTGGTGTTCTAGGTGGAGTGAGTTGTGATACAATACCACACTCTTTCAGATGATCACGAAACTCATGACTCAGGTATTCGCCACCTCGATCAGATCGAAGTGCTTTAACCCTTTTACCCAACTGGTTTTCTACTTCATTCTTGAACTCTTTGAACTTTTCAAAGGTCTCGGATTTGCACTTCATAAGATACACATATCCGTATCTACTGAAATCATCAGTAAATGTAACAAAGTAGAAATACCCACCTCTAGCCATGAAACTCATGGGTCCGCATACATCGCTATGTACAACACCCAAGAGATCCTCAGCCCTCTCAGTATAACCAGTGAAAGGAGCTTTAGTCATTTTGCCTAACAAACAAGATTCGCATCGCTCAAATGATTTATAATCAAATGAGTCCAAAAGTCCATCTCTATGGAGTTTGGATATACGCTTCTCGTTGATATGGCCCAAACGACAATGCCAGAGAAAAGTAGGGTTCGAGTCATTTGTTCTTAGTCTTTTATTATTTTCTACATTACAGATCAGATGGTCCAAGTTCAAAACATAAAGACCATTAAACAATTGGGCTACAGCATAACAAACATCATTCTTAAATATAGAACAACAATTGTTCTTAATTATAAAAGAAAATCCAATCATGTCCAAACATGAAATAGATATAATGTTTCTAGTTATGGCCGGAACAAAATAACAATTATCAAGTTCTATTACAAGCCCACTGGGCAAAGAAAGACGATAAACCCCTACGGCTACAGCAGCAACTCTTGCTCCATTGCCGACGCGGAGGTCCACCTCCCCTTTACTCAGCAATCTTCTCCTTCCCAGTTCCTGCACATTTGTACAAATGTGAGAACCACATCCGGTATCCAATACCCAAGATGAAGGTGCAGAAAGGTTTATCTCTATAACGTAAACATTTGAAGCGGAAGTCATACCTCCCCTCAATTTCTGCAGACCCTCAATGTACGAAGGACAGTTCCTCCTCTAATGACCAGCCTTGCCACAGTGGTGGCATTTCCCTTCCTTCACCGTGCTTTTCTTTTTCATTAGTGCAGAAGACTTGGGCTGAAGACATGACTTAGGTCCCACCTTCGTCTTCTTAGAGCCCTTGGCCTTGCCCTTGCCCTTATGCACCATCAGTATGGGGCTGGCAGGCTTGGCCTTCTTCATATTGATTTCGGCAGTTCTCAACATGCCTAGGAGTTCGGGCAATGTCTTGTCTATTTCATTCATGTTGTAGTTCAAGACGAACTGCTCATAACTGTCCGACAACGATTGCAGGATCAGATCCGTGGCCAACTCTTGACCAAGAGGAAAACCCAGCATTTCAAGGTTCTCTATATACCCAATCATCTTGAGTACGTGAGTCCCTACTGAGTCTCGAACTCCCATCTTGCACTGAAACAACGCTTTTGTGATGTCGAACCTCTCTTGACGAGCCTGCCCTTGAAACATTTTCTTGAGATGCTCGTCAATCTCCTTGCACCCCATGTTCTCATGTTGCTTCTGAAGCTCAGAGTTCATAGTGGCAAGCATAAGGCATTCGACATCTAAAGCATCGTCAGTATACTTCTTATAAGTATCTTTCTCAGCACGGGAAGAGTTCTCGGTCGGCACCTCGGGGGCTTCTTCTTCCAAGACATAGAGCTTTCGCTCTTGCCTGAGAACAATTCTCAGGTTCCTATACCAGTCCATGTAATTTGTCCCACTGAGCTTATCCTTCTCAAGGATGGCTCTCAGAGACAACGTGGAGTGTGAAACACTTGCCATGGAATTCTACAAGAATTTATGCAGAATAAAATCAGTACCAAAATTTCAAATACAATTTATTTTAATTTGGACTTCAATTAAAAAACTCCCACTATTTTATTCGAAAAGATAGCCCTCACTAACAATTCAGAGAGTTCATGCGAGCTACTCTCTTAGTGGACAAGATCCGTATTTCACCAACACTATGAGTCCGCTTTGGCGTTCCTCTCACGATGCGGTTATTTAGGTAGACAACGCTTGCCAATTGCATCCTCATGCAATTCTTGTATGGTTGGTGAATAACTCCTTATTCGCATCCATCATATGGTGCATGCCAACCCTATGCCTCTAGGCACTCAACCTTTGAGGTCACCTAGTTAAGTATGACCCGATGTCGACAGTGGGATATCACAATTATCCGCTCGCACCCTTACCAAGATAGATTAATGCACCTTGCTTTGGCAAGCCCACACTTCATCGATCGAGGCAGGAAGAGTGTCATCCATCGGAAAGCATCCAAACACTTAATATTAGATGAAGGGATTTTCAATTATAGGTTAACAATTAACCATGATCAACATTTGATCAATGTGCACATCCAAAGAAAAACAATTCTAAACCACATGCATCCCTTATGTGCACATCCTGACTCCATCAACATTTGATAGAAGGAAGGACTAAATCTGAACATCCGAAAACTTCCAAATCCTCAGATTTACATGCATTGGACAAAGGCAAAGACAACTCAACTTAGAGCAGTAGACAAGTTCATCTATCCTTGTTGGATTCAAAATCCAAAACAAAATCGAGGGATGGTTACTGCTAAGGAGATCACAATTTCTAACAATTAGAAATTCCACGCAATTCCAGAGGTTCTTGGCGGGGAACCAAGACTAAATCTAGACATTTAGAACACTTCTAAATCCCTAGGTTTACACGCACTGGAATAACAAACTTCCAAAACAACAATCATGGCCGAAACCTCCCTCTGATACCACTGTTGGGTTTCTCTATGAGGATGGCACAACACTTGTGCACGCAGCGGAAGGAAAAACATCAAGAAAAACCCAAAGAGATGTGGATCGGGCCATGAACGTTGAATCAAGAAGTTAGCAAAACAAGTAGGAAAAAATTACCTCGGTGGCGTTGAGTCACAACTCAACGAAGATGCTCCAAACTTTGTCTTCTTGCTAGTGGCGAGTTCTACGTGGAATAATGTCCACGTTTCTGCAGAAGTCCACACGAGCGGGAGAACACCGGGCTTTCCGTCACACGGAAGATCGGGATGGAGGAAAGGACCGCACCTTGCTTTCCACGGACTGCTAGGTCCGCGTCAGGAAAAGCAACACCAGCGACGATCGCCGGAAATGAAGAGGTGGACGGAGCGAACACGGCGGCGGCGGAACCCTTCCATCGGCGGCGGGATTCGGGATCGGCGACACGATCGCGGAACGGAACTCTTCCGTCGCGGGTTTCGATCTGATCAGATGATGTGTTCCCGAAAAAACCCTAAGTGTTGTATTTATACCAAAGGTATAAATAAACCTAGGCTTATCGCTATCCACAGAACACCCAAGAATAAGGTTCAGAATCGGCGAGTATCAATCGGTGAGAGTCGGCGAGAATCGGCGAGAATCGATCAGCGAGCATCACCATGGATCGGCGAGAATCAGAGTACAATACTCGACGATTCTCGCCGATCGTCGAGCCTCACTTGATGATACTCGTCGAATCTCGTCGACCGTCGAGCTGCGGTCGACGATACATGTCGAAGTCATCGATCGTCGAGAATCAGCATATTGATTCTCGACGATTCTCGTCGATCGGCGAGAATCAGAGAGACGACTCTCGCCGATCGGCGGGAATCAGAAGATGATTCTCGACAAATGTTATCGACCCTCGGACGACAATCCTTACCAACCCTCCAAGGCAACATTTGCCCAACCCGACGATCCTTTAAGGCAACACTTTGCCCACAACCCCATTCAGGTCGGTGATTGGCAACCTTTACCAACACAGTCAATTATCCAACTTCTCCACATCTCTTATGTGCGACCCGGCAGGCTCATATCGCGTTGGCAGTGAGATCATATGTTTGATCACTTCCAGATCACAATGGTAACTCCAACAGAAACTTGTTTTCCTTTATTACCTAATGGTTTTCCAAGGTTCTCCAGGACCACATTTTTGCATGACAGGATACTCGAAGATGAAGTGCTCTCCTCGCCAAGTGGTTTTTCTTGCTGCTACATGGTTCTTTTGGATGATGCTCTCCTGCACCGGTACTTTTAGACCAACTCATCGGTGATGAGTAGTTTTGAGCGGGGGAGGATTGATGGAGACGTTGCTGATATGGCCGCTACTGATCCCCGTCTGAGAGAGTTCGTTGATTGGGACGATCGATGCTGCAAGCTCGAGGATGGGATCGACGTCCGCCGCCATTATATAAAAATATATAATTATAAATTAAATAATTATAATTATATATTTTTAATAATTTTATAATTTTAGCAATTTTATTTTAAGTATTTATTTCATGTTTTAATTTTCATTTCATGTGTAATGATGGGTGCTTATAACCATCATGTGTTGTTTTAATTATTTCATTTCATGTGCTATGATGGGTGCATATAACCATCATATTTTGAATTTTGAATTTTGAATGAAGGGTTGATTGAGTGGTGTAGGCTATATATAGCCATGTTATGAAGGATTGATTAAAGAATGGAAAAAAAGAAATCCTAAGAATTCAAGTTTTTAATTTTCCCCCTCCTTTCTCCTTCCTCTTTGAGAAATTCGCCCCTTTTCTCTTCTCTCTTGGCCGCCGACCACTCCCATCTCCCTCTCAAATTCCAGCCACCCTCTCCTCCTCCACCACTACTTGGCAATATTCGACCATAGCCTTATTCCCTCTCCCAAATCGAGCCCTATCCCCCTACCCAAAATAAAACCTAGCTACCACCCTCCCACCTTCCTCTTCAAAAGTCAGCCACCACCTCACCAAAAACCAACCACCTCCATCTCAAGAAAAATGACCCCCATCATTCTACAAACCCGACCACCTCATGTCCTTGTGGTGAAATCGGCCAAGACATACAAGGTTGCTTCCTTGTGGAATCCAACTCCGGCGTGACGCGAAGAAGGCGGGCAAGTTTTTCTCCAATCGGCGTGACTCCGACGGAGCCGTTGAAGGGCGATCCAAGCAAAGAAATCAGAATCATCCATTCCGGTTGGGTAACAAAAAATTTTGACTCTCGTGTGTTTCTTTTCCTAGATATTCTTGTGGTGGAAATTCTTGGCATTACATTTTGAAGCATTAAATAATCGTGGTTTTCCTTCGATTGGTTTGTGTTTATCTTGATTGATTTAATTTCGAAAAGGTTTGGCGAACCTTCATTTTCTTTTGTTGGGAGAGATCTACCTTTTTTGAATTATTATTTTTGGTAGATCTCTTTTGGTACAACACCGCTCGTTCGGACCTGGTGGGTCCTTTTAGTCGGAAAGAATATTGGCCTATAGCCATTGTTCGATCCTAAGCGGTTTGCCTACCCGTGCGTTAACATATAATTGATAAAATTAATTAACGTGGTGCTGCGTAGAACGATTGTGCGAGTGTAGGATTGGATCATTAGAGAGACAAACGTTCTCGTCCGTAGATATATTCGCTATCAACGTGTAAGCCTGCATCACAGAATCTTTGATCCCAATGCCCTTGAAGGAAGCTTTTGTCTGCTTGCCCTTTTGACAAGTAGAACAAATGCCCTCCTTGGAGAACTTCACATTGGGACCATTTCTAACTAGCTCTTGAATGAAGAGCTTGCCAATAGTCTTGTAATTTATATGGGCTAGCCACTTGGGCCATAGGACACAATAAGAGGCTTTATCATTTGACACTAGACAAATAGGAGAGTCTGTATTTAAATATAGAAAGTTTAAGCAATAAACATTTCCATTCCTAGTGCCTGTCAATATGACCTCTTGGTCACTTGACCTCCTGATTAGGCACTTATCCTTGTGGAAGACAATAACATAGCCAAGATCAGAGAGCTGGCTTATGCTTATAAGTTTGTGTTGGAACCCTTCAACATAAGCCACCTTAGTGATGGTGACTATGCCATTGGTGATCTTACCATATCCACTTGTTACCCCTCTATCTGAAACACCAAAGATTACTTTGGGTCCATCTTTTACTGAAGTGTAGTCCTTCAAGTTGCACCTTTTCCCAATCTTGTGCCTAGAACAACCATTGTGCAAGTACCATATAGGGGTATGGACACTTGGACTAACCACAATATACAGTTCTCTTTACCTTAGGACTCCAATATCTATTGGGTCATAGGTGTATATTAGTCTGAAACTGAACATGTCCACCATCAAAATTTCTGACTGGTGGACTTACTTTAGCTCTGATCACATTAGGATTGTGCCAGCAGTCAATGACATAATGACCTATCTTGCCACAACACCAATAATCATGTATGTTGTATCTTCTTTTCTGTGTAGGCTTAGCAGTTGGTTTGACTGCAATCTAGATAAAAGGAAGAGGTGCAACAGTCATTTTCTGTTTCCTCTTAACTTGGATTTGACCGAAGGTCTATCTGCTTGCTGGCTTGTGTGGTCTGTTCTAAATCCTATCAGCAACACATTTATTTTCAGATAGTGTGCTCTTGATAGCATTAGAAACAACCATATCTGGCAATCTAACAGACCGACCCTTAGTCAGATTCTGTGCTGACAGGTTCTAAAAACTGTCTGCAACCAGATTTTTGAGAGGGGGAGTTGTAGCACCAAAGATAAATGGTCCATGATGGGCCATTTGAATTTCTTCATGGGCAGCCTTAAAGACACTTGCCCTACTATATATTCCACAAAGCCCGGGACCATCTTTTGTTCTACTTGTGGATGCACCATTCATATAGTGACCATATATACTTTCCTGGTCATACCTATTTGAAGGGAATATCACCCTCTTGAATGGGTTAGGTGGCCTAGATGCCATAGACACAACTGTAACTTTCCCTTTGAGATTGTTTGGTCTTGTGTTACCCTTGAAGCCCAACCCCTTCTTACCCTCCTATGAGGAGAAGGAATCTATCAATGGCAACATGGTATTGGGCTGAGAGAAACTGACCACAATACTTTTCTCCCTTTGGAGCTTTTCTTCAAGATCTTTGATGAGACTATTTTTGCTCTTGATAGTCTCCATCTGGATCCTGACAGAGTTTTCAGTTGACTGAGTTACCTCATTGTCTGATTTAGCATAGCAGCTATTTCAACAAGTTGAGAAGCAGCAGGTTGAAGAGACAAAATCTCCTTAGCCTGTTTGTTAGTCAACTTCTTGCATTTCTTAAAGGCATCCAGATGTTCACTATATCTGTCAATCAATTGATTGACATCACCCTCTGAGCCAGAATCATCTTCACCATTAGATGAAGAGGCTTTTGCATAAGGACTTGTCTTATGCCTAGACACAGAACTGGATGGAGAATGTACCTTACTTTGATAAGGCTGATCTTGGCTACCCTCTTCATCAATCATTGCCATCAACCCTCTATAGCTGTGGCCATCTTCATCCACCTCTGAGTCATTGTCTGATAGTGTCGGAGGGGCACTGATTCCTATCCTTCCTGGTGCATAGACATCTCCTGCTGTAATAGCTTTATCTTTAGCAGCAGTAGCAGCAACTAGCCCAATATAGGCTTCCTCTTCTTCAGACTCAGATGATGATGAGTCGTTCCAACTCTTGTCTTTATTAGACATAAAGGACTTTTCTTTCTTGCCCTTGTGCTTTTAGTGAGATTTCTTTTAACTATCATCCCTTCTCTTCACTGGGCAATCAAAAATGACATGCCTTGGCTTGCTGCAGCAGTAATGATGCTTTAAAAATTATCTTGATGCAAATTATATCTACACTATAGTATTAACTATGTAGATAGGCATAAGCTAAATATATTTTTAATCTCAGGCAAGTGCACCTATCAATCATAGTATATGATAAATCTACATCTCGTGTCATATTCCACAGGGTCTTTTCAAGTACTCGTACTCACTCTCACTCTATTATCGTACCTATAATTAAAATTGATTGTTACCCTAACTTAACCTGTAACACCCCCAAAGTCAATTTGAGTTTAGGCTTGGTTGACACGGCCTGGGACATGGGCATGTCCCAGGGCGTGTCATGTTTGGGTTGAGGAGTTGGGCTTATGGTCGATGAATTTTGGGTCGACGATCGTCGAGTGTAGGGTACACGGCCTGTGATACGGGCATGTCATAGAGCGTGTCTCTTTTGGGTTTCCGGTAGGAATCCGTGTGTTGAGGGACACGGGTGTGTCCAGGTGCACACGTCCAGGGACACGACCCGGGCATGTCCCCGGGCCGTGTGTCTCTTGGGTGAAATTGAGATGTTGCCGAGTGACGTACACGGGTGGTCCATACGGGCGTGTCAGGCATGACACGGGCATGTAGGTCGTGATACGGGCGTGTCACAAGGCCGTGTCACACGACCGTGTACTGGCTGGATTTGAGTCGATGGGCTGCCGCTTAAGTGACACGGCCTGTGATACGGGCGTGTCACATGGCGTGTCAGGCTATGTTCAGGCTTTTCTGGACAATTCTGAGCCGTTCGATTCCCTTATCCTGGATCCAAAGGCTTGGATGTTTCCATGTGGGTCAAGGCCGGGGAATTGGGGATAAAAGCCCTTCCTCTTCATCTCCTTCTTCTCCATCTAATTTCAAGAGAGAGAAAGAGAAAGGGAGAGCAAAGGGAGGAAAGGAGGGGGAAAGCTAGTTGCTCGAGAAGCTGCGGAGTGCGGAGCGAAGATCCGAGAGCTGATTCGTGAAAGTGAGGCCGAGACTGTGACTTCCATCTGGCTACTTCATGGCGCCGAAGCGATCTTCAAGGGTAACGATCTCCTTATTGGACATCGAAGTCCTTTCTTTATGCATGTGCATGGAATCATCCACCAAGAGGTGGATCTCGTAAGCGATTCCTTGGTTGAGTCTGGATTTAGAGCCGAAAGTGTGGAGTACGGTATAGGCATGCTGAGTGAAGCCCATCTGGACCGGTAGTCTGGATTGGTGAAGACCATGGGTAAACCAGAGAAGACTCCATGGCTTTGATGTTATGAAAGGATTATGTTTTGTTGAATGGATGTATGGCTGAATGCATGATATGTGATGAGCGTATGGATATATGGAGGCTTGAATAAGCTCCTGGTTGTGTTGAGAGATCAATGGGTAGCATGTCTGGGGAAACGCGAGATGAACCCGACTTGTTATACCACATAGTGTGGGTTGATCTGTATTCATGACGATCGATGGGTGGCAATGTTTGGGAGGAAGGTAGGTGGACCCTACTTGCTGCACCACATAGTGTGGGTCGATCGGAAATAGGTGATGGGTAGTAATGCCTGGGGAGCACTAGTAAACCCGACTTGCTACACCACATGGTGTGGGTCGATCTGCTCTGGTTTTGTATGGATGCTGCGAGGTAGTACCTCTGAGTGGTGTGGACGGGATGTCGCCAGCTTGCGAGACTGGTGGACTAGGATTGAACCGCCCAACCAACAAGTGAAGAACCTCTGATCGGCGGTGTACGACTAAGATATCCGGTACACCAAGAAGGTGCCCTGAGTGCACGGAGCGTCTGGTGGATACCGACGTTTGTGATATGAATGTGATTGATATTTTGATAGAGATTATAATATGGCAATGCATACAGGGAAAGAACAACTACCCCGAGTAAGGGGTAGGGTCGTTATAAGTGGTCAGCTAAAGCTGACCGTTACTTTGTTTGCCGCACCTTGGTGGATATGTGTTTGCAGGTGCCGTTGCTTGAGATTAAATGAGCAGACTGGAGGCTGGCTGCTAAAGGCCCTTGAAGGCCGTGCGAAGCGTGGTTGGATTTCATGTGTGGCCGGTCTGCGTGCCGATGTACGAAGCTGTATTTGTATAAAGAGAAACTTGTAAGGCCATAAGGCCATGGGTGTGTGTGTTGTATACATTCCTGGTTTGGATATATAAATTTGGAGTTTATATAGTAGTGGACATTCTTTGAGTTGAGTTCATGCTAACTTAAAATGCTGCGCCAGAATGCTTTGTGTTAGGATGCGAATAGATTTTGATTTCCACAAGTAATTCCGCCGCTTGTCTGTGACATATGGCGTGGGGCCCCGACCGGACCCACCGTTATAGGCCACGTGACGAGTGGGGTCGTTACAAAGTGGTATCAGAGCCAGATTAAGATTGTTTGGGAGGAGAGAAAATAATTGAACTCACGAATGCCCATTAGGAATGTTTGTCATTGACGTAAGGGGCATGCGTGTGTCGTCAATGTATAATTACCGTTATGACATGGAGGAGTAATGGTGCTTTGTACATTGCTAGGTGGCGAGGAGTGGTGCTGGGCAGCCGGATCCCCAGCAATCCGATGAGAGTGTAGCACCAGTTGAAGCGCCTATACCTCCCTCGGTGGAGACCATACAGATGGTGACGGAGACGACGCTTGCGGTTTTACAGGCATAGCCTACAGGGCAGGCAAGGCTTGCCGGAGTACCAGTACAGGCTGGTGCAAGGCAAGAGCATGCTGTAGTTGTGGCGAAAGAGCAAGCAGCAAATGAGGCATTAAAAAGCTTTATGGAATTTCATCCACCATCGTTTGGTGGGGCGAGTTCCCCAACGCGGGCAGAAGATTGGTTGGCTCCAGTAAAGAGAATCTGATTGTCATCAGGACGGTGGAGGAGCAGAAAGTGACTTTAGCCACTTTTTTGTTGGAAGGAGACACGAGATTATGGTGGGATGAGATGGAGGTGCATCACTTGGCAGGTCGAGGCTTAGCGGAGGTTTCAATGGAGGAATTCTCCCGGTTGTTTCTTGCCAAGTATTGGCCAGTGTCGCAACAGATTGCGATGGAGAATGAGTTTCAACGCCCGGTGCAGGGTGAGGCAGATATTGATACGTATCTGCATGAGTTTACCAGACTGGGGCGATATACGGGATCTACGTTTGCTGAAGAGGCTCGAAAGACGAATCGATTTTATGAGGGACTGCGGGATTAGTTGAGGCTAGTACTCCCGAGTTCAGTGAACCAAGGCTTCCAAGCGTTGGTTGATACGGCCCGTGCTTTCGAGAAAGATTTGATGCGGGTCTAAGAGAAGAAGAGGCTGGCAGTAGAAAAGCCAGAATTCAAAGTACCACAATCAAAGCAGTCAGAGTTCAGAAGGAGAGAGAAGAAAAAGTTTAGGCCTGCTGAATCAGCTCCGTCGACTGTTTCTTCAGGGGCAATTTATGGGCCAGGAGGTGTTAATACACATATATGTTATAACTGCAGGAAGCAAGGACACATCGCGAAATTTTGTTGGACTGCCCCTGCAGGAAGTGAGAAAAAAGACAGCTGCGTCCTATGACGAAAAGGGTAAAGCAGTGGCCGAGTCATCTGCATCCAGGACGCAAACTCGATTGCATAATATGGAAATGCAAGGTCCGCAAAGCTCAGTTGGTGACATTCAGCCACGAGTGTTTGGCCGTGACACGAGAAATGCAAAATCGGGAGGCTGAGCGGAAGTAAGAATAATGATTTGTATCACTTGGTAATGTGAATAATATTGGATATAATACAATGACTAATGCGATGGTTGTATGCATATATATTATATGTCATGTTACATGTTGAAATGTTGGTGCAGACTTGTGATATGGAAGTGATCGCTCGATTGTATGATCGCTCGATGATGTGCTTGTTTCTCGATCACTTGATAAATTTTGTGGCTTCATGTGCACAGATGGAAGCTAGGGATGTATGTATGTGTTGTATGTTTGTTTAGTTTGTGCGATGCCTTGGGTGAGACAAGCCGCGGCCTCTGAGCTCAAACCCGGCTCGCCACTTCGAGTGCTCAGTTGTCGTGGGTGCAACATTGCCTGATTATGTGACTGATTGGAGTGACCCAAATTTCGAGGATGAAATTTCTTTGAAGGAGGGCAGGATTGTAACACCCCCAGAGTCAATTTGGGTTCAGGCTTGGTTGACACGGCATGAGACACGAGTGTTTCCCAGGGCGTGTCATGTTTGGGTTGAGGAGTTGGGCTTGTGGTCGATGAATTTTGGGTCGACGATCGTCGAGTGCAGGGTACACGGCCTGTGATATGGGCATGTCATAGGGCGTGTATCTTTTGGGTTTCCGGCAGGAATCCTTGTGTTGCGGGACATGGGTGTGTCCAAGTGCACACGACTAGGGACACGGGCGTGTCCTAGGGCCGTGTGTCTCTCGGGTGAAATTGAGATGTTGCCGAGTGATGTACACGGGTGGTCCACACGGGCGTGTCAGGCATGACACGGGCGTGTAGGTCGTGACACGGGCGTGTCACATGGCCGTGTCACACGGCCGTGTACTGGCTAGATTTGAGTCGGTGGGCTGCCGCTTAAGTGACACGGCCTGTGACACGGGCATGTCACAGGGCGTGTCAGGCTGTGTTCAGGCTTTTCTGGACAATTCTGAGCCGTTCGATTCCCTTATCCTGGATCCCAAGGCTTGGCTGTTTCTAGGTGGGTCAAGGTCGGGGAATTGGGGATAAAAGCCCTTTCTCTTCATCTCCTTCTTCTCCATCTAATTTCAAGAGAGAGAAAGAGAAAGGGAGAGCAAAGGGAGGAAAGGAGGGGGAAAGCCAGTTGCTGGAGGAGCTGCGGAGTGCGGAGCGAAGATCCGAGAGCGGATTCGTGAAAGTGAGGCCGAGACGGTGACTTCCATCCGGCTACTTCATGGCGCCGAAGCGATCTTCAAGGGTAACGATCTCCTTCTTGGACATCGAAGTCCTTTCTTTATGCATGTACATGGAATCCTAAACCAAGAGGTGGATCTCATAAGCGATTCCTTGGTTGAGTCTGCATTTAGAGCCGAAAGTGTGGAGTACAGAATAGGCATGCTGTGTGAAGCCCATCTGGACCGGTAGTCTGGATTGGTGATGACCATGGGTAAACCGGAGAAGACTCCATGACTTTGATGTTATGAAAGAATTATGTTTTGTTGAATGAATGTATGGCTGAATGCATGATATGTGATGAGCGTATGGATATATGGAGGCTTGAATAAGCTCCTGGTTGTGTTGAGAGATCAATGGGTAGCATGTCTGGTGAAACGCAAGATGAACTCGGCTTGTTATACCACATAGTGTGGGTTGATCTGTATTCGTGAGGATCGATGGGTGGAAATGTTTGGGAGGAAGTGAGGTGGACCCTACTTGCTGCACCACATAGTGTGGGTCGATCTGAAATAGGTGAGGGGTTGATGGGTAGTAATGCCTGGGGAGAACTAGTAAACCCGGCTTGCTACACCACATGGTGTGGGTCGATCTGCTCTGGTTGTGTATGGATGCTGTGAGGTAGTACCTCTGAGTGGTGTGGACAGGATATCGCCAGCTTGCGAGACTGGTGGACTAGGATTGAACTGCCCAACCAATAAGTGAAGAACCTCTGATCGGCGGTGTACGACTAGGATATCCGGTACACCAAGAAGGTGCCCTGAGTGCACGGAGCGTCGGGTGGATACCGGCATTTGTGATATGAATGTGATTGATAGAATGATAGAGATTATGATATGGCAATGTATACAGGGAAGGAACCACTGCCCCGGGTAAGGGGTAGGGTCATTATAAGTGGTTAGCTAAAGATGACCGTTACTTTGTTTGCCGCTCCTTAGTGGATATGTGTTTGCAGGTGCTGTTGCTTGAGATGAAATGAGCGGACTGGAGGCTGGCTGCTAAAGGCCCTTGAAGGCCGTGCAAAGCGTGGTTGGATTTCATGTGTGGCCGGCCTGCGTGCCGATGTACGAAGCTGTATTTATATAAAGAGAAACTTGTAAGACCATAAGGCCATGGGTGTGTGTGTTGTATACATTCCTGGTTTGGATATATAAATTTGGAGTTTATATAGTAGTGGACATTCTTTGAGTTGAGTTCATGCTAACTTAAAATGCTTCGCTAGAATGCTTTGTGTTAGGATGCTAATAGATTTTGATTTCCACAAGAAATTCCGCCGCTTGTCTATGACATATGGCATGGGGCCCCGGCCAGACCCACCATTATATGCCACATGACGAGTGGGGGGGGGGGTTACAAAGTGGTATCTGAGCCAGGTTGAGATTATTTGGGAGGAGAGAACATAATTGAACTCACGAATGTCCACTAGGAGTGTATGTCATGCACGTTAGTGGCATGAGTGTGTCATTAATGTATAATTATCGTTATGACATGGAGGAGTAATGGTGTTTTGTACATTGCTAGGTGGAGAGGAGTGGTGCTGGGCAGTCGGAGCCCCAGCAATCCGATGACAGTGTAGCACCAGTTGAAGTGCCTACACCTCCCTCGGCGGAGACCATACAGATGGTGACGGAGACGGTACTTGCGGTGTTACACGCATAGCCTACAAGGCAGGCAAGGCCTGCAAGAGTACCAGTACAGGCTGGTGCTAGGCAAGAGCGTGCTGCAGTTGTGGCGGAAGAGCAAGCAGCAAATGAGGCAATAAAAAGCTTTATGGAATTTCATCCACCGACGTTTGGTGGGCCGAGTTCCCCAAAGCAGGCGGGAGATTGGTTGTCTCGAGTTAAGAGAATCCTGACTGCCATCAGGATGGTGGAGGAGCAGAAAGTGACTTTAGCCACTTTTCTGTTGGAAGGAGACGCGAGATTATGGTGGGATGAGATGGAGGTGCATCACTTGGCATGTCGAGGCTTAGCGGAGGTTTCAATGGAGGAATTCTCCCGGTTGTTTCTTGCCAAGTATTTGCCAGTGTCGCAACAGATTGCGATGGAGAATGAGTTTCATTGCCTGGTGCAGGGTGAGGCAAATATTGATATGTATCTACATGAGTTTACCAGACCCACCGTTATATGCCACGTGACGAGTGGGGGCATTACATAACCTTACTAGGACTACTTGGATAAAGTGACGTTGAAGGATTAAGGATAGTAAAAAGCAGATAGTCTTTAAGCAATCACATGAGAATAATCACTCATTGATTCAATTCTATGTAATCACGTAATAACATGATTATCAAATTCGTTGTATTGTAATGGTTAAACCTCTATCGAATTCTCTCTCGAGCAATCCAATACCTAAACCTAAGTTGAGTAAATTTTCTCTCGAACAATTCAAAACACTCAAGTTTGCACTAATATAAAGGAACCCTATCTAACACATAAATTCATGAAATCCCTATCTCTAAGATACCATGAATTCCATTATCCGTATTACCATTATCCAAACAACATATTTCTCGATCATGCAATTTGAAATACAAAGAGAAAGAACACCAAAATATGAACGAATAAACATCATCACAAACTTCCAATCTCTCAATCTAGAAGTTTGGAATTCATATAAAACAAATAATAACTTCAAATCTAGGATTAATCTCTTTGTTTGAAACCACACATACGGATAAAATATCATAGATCTGATATAAAAAAATAACATATATGATTACCGAATAATTCAAAGAACAAGTTTCATGCAAAATGTAAAAATAAAGTTAGATCCACTAAGAGAGGGAAGATTAAAAGAGATACATGAAGACTAAAACCATACGAATTACCTCCTTTAATTTCTCCTTCACTTGAGTGCTCCACTTTCGTTCTCCAGAATTTCTCAAAATCCTCTTAATCTAAAAGTCCCTCTTCTATTTTTGAAACAGGTTTTTATAGTCTTCTTGCAAACAGGGTCGAACACGGGTTCCAACACGGCCGTGTCACAGGCCGTATGGGCGGTTCAAAAGCAGTTTAATATGAAAAGATGTGTCTGGTCGTGGGCCGTGTCATTTGACACTTCTGATAACACGACCATGTTGTTCTTCGTGGCTCCACACACGGATGTGTTGTTCTTCGTGGCAACAGGCCTTTAAATCTTCCCGATAAGGACACGGGTAGTGACACGGGCGTGTGCCGACCCGTGTGGTGCTCTGCCTTTTCTTCCAAGCCGCGTGATCTTTCCCGAGAAGGACACGGGTAGTGACATGGCCGTGTTCATACCCGTATGTGCCCAATTCCAGTCCTGTCCTCAGTCATGTTTGATCCGTGAACACCTCTGTTTGCTCTAAGACTTTTAGTTCCAAGGACTTGCAATACATGCATTAAGAAGATGAATGAATAGATAAATATCTTAATACAGGAAATAAATGAAACTCCATATTGTGCTCTTCTATTCATGATAATTCAAATTCTTAACTATTTTTGCACAATTATAACGATTGGAGGTATACAATAATGGACATGATTACAAATATGATAGTAAAAAGGACAAATATAGTTGTACTCATCAAGTAACATATAACATTAACAGAATTCTATTTACTAGGTTTAGATCCATACCTGTCCTCCTTGGAGGATTTATTCTAGTGATGTGCTGAGGAGGAGGGCCTGCTCTTCTAGTGCTTCTTCTTCATCAGCCTATGGAGCTTCCTGGAGATGACAGCAAATTCCTCATCAAACACGCTGTTGTCTGATGCTTCTAATTCAGGGCAGTCTGAATCTGCTGGTCTTCTGGGAGGAGAAGGGGTCTTTCTCCTGCTTTTGCTTGTGGCTTCATCTTTGAAAGCCACTGACTTTTCTTTAGCTTGAGATTTGTAATTGGTCTCTTCCTCTTTTCGGACAGTTAGCTACATCTCATAAGAGATTAGTTTTCCAAATAGCGTGTGAGGTGGAGTGTCACCCAGCTTAGCCATTTCTCTAATGACACAAATATTTGTGTCCCACTCTTTGGTGAGAGACCTGAGGAGCTTATCATTTAGCTCATAATGACTAAAGACTCTTCCATAGGACCTTAGATCATTCACTATCCTGAAGAATCTTTCATAGCAGGTGGCTATGTTCTCACCCTTAGTCTGTCTGAAGGCCTCATACTCCTGGTTGAGCATGGACATTCTATCATCCCCGACCTCCTCTATGCCTTCCATGTAGATCACCAGAGTGTCCCACATCTCTTTTGCAATTTTGCAGTGAATCAGATTCTGAAGGGTAGAATCATCAATTGCACTGACAATGATATTTTGAGCCCTCTTGTCCATGGTGTCAAGAATGACTTCATCCTTTGTCATCCCATCATATGTCTTGGGTTTTTGGATGTTTGCATCCAGGATAGACACTTTCATGGAGATGAAACGTCCTTCTTCAACAGTTATAAAGATTCTAGGGTCAGCTGCTTCCATGAACAGCCTGTCCCTCTCCTTCCAAATCCCAAATCCCTCCTTCCTGCAGATAGGAAGCTTCATGGCACCCAGTCCCTTGTAGTTCACTCTTGAACCCATATGAATAGTCTGTAGCTACCTTTGAAAATCACTCAGATGTTTAGATCTTTTTTGAGTAACCTCCCTCTGATACTACTTGAAAGTCTTTATTTTCAAGGTAGCTTACACCCTCGGGGGGCAGGCGGGGGGGGGGGGGTGTGAATAGGTTGTCTCACTATTATTATTCTCTTTTTTATTTTATCTTTTGCACTAAGTGTGTTGGTAGGAGTTTGCTTTTAAGAACCTGCACAAAGAAAACAACACAAAAAAGTACACACAGATTTATAGTTGTTCTCCAATTTTTAGGTACATCCACTCTCCTCCCACCTTGCCAACTTCCTCTTAGCCAAGGCACTTCTCCAAAACATTGCTCCAAAGAGCTTACACCTCAGGTCACTCAGGATCTCTTAGTCTCCTTCAAGACCCACAACTCAGCCGCACGAGCCTACTACTCAGTGATCAGTAGATCACTTACCTCAGGCTAAAGGCCCTACACTCAGGCTGGGATGACAGACCTACCTCAAATCCAAAGGATCCTACCTCAGAGAGTCATACTCTCCTACAGCTCAGGAAAATTGCCCTACCTCAGGCCATTGGCCCTACATCTTAGATCCAGTTGGATCTTATAACTCACAGAGCTTCACTCTCCTACAACTCAGACAATATTACCCTAACTCAGGCTTAGCTAGCCCTATAACTCAGATCCAGTTGGATCCTACAGAAAGGTGAAGATTTGAATGTTTTGACACAAGAAAATTTCTCTGTGTCAAAAGCTAGGGCTGAGTTATCTAGGAACTATCTTGCTTCACAACAACAGGAAGACGTTCTCCCTCTGCTGGAAGAAACTCAGAATGAAGATTCTGAACTTGTTGAAGAAAAAGATGAACTTGTGTTCTTCAATAAGCTAACTGCTCCCACTGGAGAATGATGGCTCTAATTTCTTCCTTTATCAGATATCTTACTGATTATGCTGTAGCAGATGAATAAGTAGCAACTCACTGAACTTTTTGTTCCTGTAAGAAGACTTCAAGCTCTTTCTCGGCGATAATGGCGAGAGAGATGAAGTCCGGACGCAACCTTTTGAAATTGATAAAGCCATAAAAGTTATTGTCATCTTGGCCACTCTCTTCCTTTTGTAGTTCGCCGATCAACGGGTCTTAGAAGTTAGTAGGGCCCACTTGCGGCATCCAGCTGCACCTTACTTTAACGGAAGAAGACGTACAGTAGCTTTGTGGCAGAGTTTGTCATGTTCTGTAGCTTCTCCGTACATGATTTGAAATTAGTTGACTTTATCAATTTTCCAGATTTTGCTAATGTTAGCACCCGTGGACTTAGCAAAAATCGAGCATCAGTAGAATAAGAATGAGTGAATGAGCTTCACTCAACACCAATGTTGAAACCGAAAACTCAGTCTCTTATGGAGTTCACCCATGGGGACGAGGTGATCGCGCACATACTTCTCTCCTGCAAGCCAAATAACAAAAGGACATGAGAACTGACCCAAGGGCTCAGCGTGGAGGTCCCACCATATACTCGGAAGATCTTAGAGTGCTTCCCCTCCTTAGCCAATGGCTGAGCTAAGGCTACCTCAGAAAGCTCAAGAAGATCTGAATACTGATAAGCATGCTATCTGAGGTTCCCCTTGGGTCTTATTTATAGATTTCTGAAAACGGCCTGCCAATAGCCAACCTTCGTTGTTTTGAACAGCTATATGCAGCCCAACTGGGTTTGCTAACAACGTAACTCCACCGTTCTATCAAGCTAATCGCACCCTTGGCAAGGGCAAAATGGTAAAAAACACCTCATAGGAGACTGGCC
Organism: Platanthera guangdongensis; assembly: GCA_039583875.1. Classification (NCBI taxonomy): domain Eukaryota; kingdom Viridiplantae; phylum Streptophyta; class Magnoliopsida; order Asparagales; family Orchidaceae; genus Platanthera; species Platanthera guangdongensis. The sequence goes on from CM077153.1 coordinate 106,231,357, forward strand.
GAGTGGAGCAACATCACTCAATGCCAAAGCAGGTGGTCACCGAGAGCGTGGAGTGGAGCAACATCACTCAATGCCAAAGCTGGGAGGGTGCCGAGAGCGTCGAATGGAGCAACGTCACTCAATGCCAAAGCCAGAAGGGCGCTGAGAGCGTCGAGTGGCGCAACGTCACTCAACGCCAAAGCTAGAAGGGTGCCAAGAGCGTCGAGTGGAGTAACGTCGCTCAACACCAAAGCTAGAAGAGTGCCGAGAGTGTTGAGTGGAGCAACGTCACTCAACGCCAAATCCAGAAGGGTGCCAGCAGGGGTAAAGTTTAAATGAAGTCTCATAAAATAGCTGGGCGAGTAGCCCTCTGATACCTTCACTCGCCCGGGTCAGTCTGGGATTATTACTATAGAAGGAATTCTAGAAGACTTGAGTTCACCTAGCTTTGTTTGACGAATCTAGGATTCTAACTCACAAGGTCAGCTCAAAGAACGCCGAGCTCCATTCGACGAACGCCTAGCTCCGTTCGAAGAACACCGAGCCCCGCTCGACGAACGACGAGCTACGTTCGATGAGCGCCGAGCGCTGCTCGACAAACGACGAGCTCCATTCAACGAACGCCCAGCCCTGCTCGACGAACGTCGATCTCAACCCGAGCTTGGTCCGGTGAAAACCCGATTCAGTTCGACGAAGCCTGGGCGGACGTGGGCTAGTTGGGCCAGCTCGTGCAGCTCGCTCGCCTAACTTTTGCGGGAGCGAGCCTACTATTCTGAACTTGCCTGCATGCTGTTCTGGCACGGATAGGTCACCTTGGTCCGCTTGTCTTGCTTGGTGGACCCACTCGGCGAACACGGGGTTGTACACATTCCCCGCTCTTTTTGAGCTTTACCAAGCTCGGAAAGAATCATCCAACCCATGTGTTCAGTGAGTGCTTTGCTGAGCTGTCAAGGAATCTCTTGGTGGGTCCCACCATCACGCTATAAATATGCCTCCAGACCCTGTGGAAAAATCCTGCCTTCGTTATCCTTCTCAGTGAGCTGTAACTCCATGATGCCTGTGTCCGAGGAGATGCGAGCTCGCCTTGCGTCTGCGAGGGAAAAGACTAGGGAGGAGGCTCTCGAGGCCGCTCCATGGCTGGCGCGGGGATTGCCCAACCCCCTCTTTAGGCTGATAAAAGGGTAAATCGTCAGGCGGTCCCCGACAAACGGCCTCCCGGGCTCCAGCTCAGTGGAGGGCACCGAGGTAGCCCATGAGGTATGCACACCTCCCTCTTGATTCGTCGCTTTGCTTCAGATTTCTTTTTCTGAAGGTGCAACATCATGAAGATGGAGGCGGTGAGGAAGGGGATCATTCCCTCCCGCTATCAATCGAGCGGGTCGCCAGCCCCTTGGGACTGGGGCATCCCCCTTCGAAGACTACCCAGTCGCCAATTCCCCCTGGGTTGGGAAAAACCTTCGCGGTTCTTGAGTAAGGACTCTTCCAGGGTTGGCCGGGATCTTCTAGGCCACCAGCTAGTGCGGGCGATGTGCCGACTCCCGGTGAGCTCATACTCGAGCCTGTGTTACTGCCTTCTCTTTCTGACCTATCCCTTCGCAGGTTATAACGTGATTTCCTCCTCCAAAGCCGAGATGAGCGAGGGGTATTCGCCTCCCCCTGACATAGATCACATCTCCGAGTATCTGGGCGATCCGACGGACGTGGCGGGGATGAAGAAACAGGTGATGTGGTTGTTCCAGAAGCACACGCTGCTACTGTAGGAGGTCTTCAACAAGGTCAACAAGGATAAGGCCGAAATGGAGGAGCGTCCTGCAGTCCTGGAGGGAATGAGGCGCCCAGCTGATGGGGACATGGTTACTTCTCCCACGGTGCACATAACGCGGGCTGAGGAGCGGCTCAAGCACGCCACAGAGCAAGTCGGCCTGGCCCAGCAGGAACTGGTGGCAGTTCACGAGTATCACTATCCTCGCGTGCCCCCCAATCTGGGACTCGAGGGCGGGGCAGTTGGAAATAGATCCGGTACTGATCCGCCTGCCCCCTCCCCACAGTCGGTTGACGGACCAGGACGCACCCGCACTCTATACCGATTCTCTTAGGAGGGTTATCCATCTTGACACGTTTTTAATGTCAGTAATAACCTAAGACTCTCTTGCCCGCCAATGGGCTCAACGCTTGTCGTGCATTATTTTTATTATGGTTGTCGTTGTTTTTCTGGTTTAATGTGGACGAAGCTCTCTTGCCCGCCTGCCACTTATTTAAGCAGGCGCGAGATCGTTGAATCGGCTCGCCCAACCCACCTATTTGATATCGGCGGGAGAGGGCCAGGAGCTCGCCGATCGCTAACCTGCATGACTTGCCTATTGTTTCAGGCGGGTGCGGGCCGTAGCTCGCCCACCTTTCGTGTGGGTGCGGGTTGGCGCAACCCGCTGTCGAACGGTCTTCGTAGCGTGGTTGTGAGCCGGGAAGTCGAAACATCAGGGGACATTTTGCTATCCGCACTTTTCTCGCTTTTTTTATTTCTATAAATAGGCCATGTCAGCCCTTTCTCACCCACCGCATTTAAGATTTATCCTTCTCCCTTCCTTTCTACGACATTCGACTCGCACGTTTCCTGCGAGAACTTCCTCACCCCGCTTAACAAGCTCTCTGCGAAATGGGCGGTGGTAGCGGTGATGCGTATGGGCGGGGTAAGTGTGCTTGGACCTTATTCGAGCAAGACTTTCCCCCGCCGCCATTTCTAAAGACGAATTCTTTGATGCCATAAACGACTACGTCCCGCCAGGTTTCATGGCGAGGCGACCTAGAGAGGGGGAAAAGATAAATGACCACTATGGAGGGGAGCTCGTCATCCCCTTGGCGCACTTTGAGGCGTGCCTTTAGCTTCCACTATGGCTGAAGGTTTTCCAGATACTGAAATATTTCGGGGTCATCCCATCCCAGATGACCCCGAATTCCGTAGCCGTCCTAGACGGATTCGCCTGCTTCCTACGGGAAGAGCAGGTTGAGTTCAGCCTCGCGGTTTTCCGCAAGCTGTTCTCTTTCTGTGCAAACAAGGACAAGACCGCCTATTTCTCCAGTGGCCACGTCAAGGTGCGGGAGACCGTCAATAAGAGCCATAATTGACTCAAGAAATTCGTTTTCGTCAGGGGGACTTCGACAACATCCCTTTCTCGCTGGTACAACTCGGTGAGGCTAGCTACCGCCCCCTAGTTTGGGGGGCCATGAAGCAGAGCTGTGCATGTTCTTCGCCGGGAAGAATTTTGAGGTTGCCTTCCTAAGCCGGAATCTGGACAACCTCGCCCCATGCCGCTCGGGGGAGGTAAGCTACTCGCGCTCCTCCTTTCTACTTTGATAATTTCTATTTTAACTTTCTTTTTGCAGGCGAGCACGACATCCCCCTACACCCTCCTTACGAGAGAGGGTGGCTCGCTTCCGGTGAGCTTGCCCGCATCGAAGCCACTGCCATCGTACACCGCGAGACCCCGAAATCTGCCCACCAGAAGCGGCCCAGCCGCGAACAACCTCCACCTCCTCGGCCCAAGAACGTGAAGGCCACGAGCAATGTGTCTACCGTGGCCCAAAGAAAAGGCAAGCACCCCATGGCCCAGCCGGCCAAGGACCTCGCCCCCGCGACTACTCCCTCCAGCGGCGCCCAGAGCGAGGCAGCTAGCACCTCCGGGCCGCAAGAAGAGACATGGCCCGCCGTGAAGCCGGTGCCGAGAGGGCACCACAACTTCTGCTACAATGAGAAGTGCCTGGATAAGCTCAGCGTCCCCCTCCTGCTGTGCGACAAGGAGTCAAACTGGGTGATCATCTCCACCCTGTTGTCGAGCTAGCTGGAGCAGGAAACCTTCAGCGGGGAGGCCTATAACTACTCATTCGGCCTCTACTCGTGGGAGGACACTGCCATCTATGACGAGGAGGCCACGCGGGTGCTGATCCATGAGAGTGCACGAGCTTAACTCTGTAGCCTGGAGTTGGCCCACATGGTCGGCCGGCGGTGCACCCAAATGGAGAAGAATGCCCCCTTTCTCAAGAGGTTGGTGGAAGAGAAGGAGGAGGCTCTCCGCCTCACCCAGGAGGAGGCAAAGCGACAGAGACAGAGGGAGAACACAGCCGATGCCATCATCGCCATTTTAAACTAAGCAAAAGAAGCGCTACAGGCGCAGGTGCAAGAGCTGGAGGTTGCAACAGCTCTCCTGCCTCCCTCCAGCAGTGGTTGTCAGCTCGTACACTATACCGAGTATGAGCTGGAGGAAATGATGCAGAAGAACGCTGCTTGCGTGGCGAAATACACCCTACAGACTCTTCGGCAGACCGATCTCATCAAGATCGAGGGCGCGGGCCTTTCCGCGAGCGACGTGGTACCGGGGTTGTTCCTACCGGTTCCTAGGCCGGGAGATACGTCCTATCAGCCTATCTAGGGCTTTTCGCCCGGGAGCTCGCCACGCCGAATTCCCGTACCATGCCTCTTATATGCTTTTGTTACAATGTAAGCGCGGGCAAAGTCCCGATCTTGTATTTCTGTCCATCAATGAACTCTTCTCTACTCGCCTCTTACATATATATATGTTACCGCTGCTTGTAATTCTTCTGTGCATTGTGTATGTTTTCCTTTTTCATACTCACGACTTGTTTTGATTCTCCCGTTCGCAGTGCCTCATTCCGCATTTTATCTGTAATGCCCCGAAACTCAAAAGAGCGACGAGTGGTGTTTTGAGCCAAGTCTGGGACTTGGTAGAGGTCACACAGCCTGGGATACGGGCGTGTCCGAGGGCCATGTTGTGCTCGGGTTCGACGACTGCCGTGTGGTCGAAAAAATTGGGTCGACGATCGTCGAACAACGAACAAGGCCTGATACACGGGCGTGTCCCAGGCCGTGTCCTACTTGGGTGGTTAGCCGAGTTGTGTTGGGTGTGAAACACGGCCTGGAGCCCAGGCATGTTCAACCTAACAAGGACGTGTCAAATCAGACATGAGCGTGTCGAGTACCCGTGTTCTTCTTGGGTTGGTGTTGGTCCTGTGTCGATGGAGGAACATGCTCGGGTACACGGGCGTGTACTGGATGACACGGGCGTGTCAATCCTGACACAGGCGTGTCGAGAGCCCGTGTACTTTTCGGGATGTGACGGTTTTGATGTCAAATGGGGCACACGGCCTTGGACACGGGCGTGTCACAAGCCGTGTTCGGCCCAAATTTTGGATTTTAAGTGCGAATCGTGGCCGTCCGTTTCCTTATTTTGGGATCCAATGGCTCAGAGCTGTTCTTGCTGCGATATACCCAGGAATAGGGTTAGAAACCCTCATTATTTTTGGGTTTCTCTTTCTAAGAGATCTAGAGAGAGGGGAGAGCAAGGAAGAAGAGGGAAGAGAGATCCTTCCACCGGTGGAGCTTCAGAGCCCCAAATCGCAAGCCGAGTTTAGATCTACGGAGGCGAGGACATTGCGGTGCTTTTCATCCGCATAGATCTACATGGCGCCAAAGAGGAATGCTAGGGTAACGATTCTCATCTTGGACATGTGAAGTCCTCTTTTCCCTTGCATAGTAAGCCCGCTCTCGCGAGTTTGCGGTGAGTGTGAGGTGTTCCTTCCGGTGGACATGAATAGTCCCTATTATCTTGCATGTAGAGTCCATAATCGAGAAACAGACATAGGCATGATGTGTGAAGCCTACCCGGACAAGTTGGTCTAGATCGGTGATGTTGCATTGCATGAATGGCCAGAGAAGACTCCATGCAGATGTTTGTTTTTCGGGTTTTCTACGCAATAGATTGCAACAGGGGGCCTTGGGGACTAACTCCAAGGTACACTCGGAAAACTGGGTAGATGCGTGATTCTGCCAACATGATGACCTGGGAACCAACTTGTACATAACTGGGTTATGTAAAGATTGTGATCGAATTGGGACTTGGGAAAGCTTGACCCGCGCAGACGGCTTAAATTGACGTTATGGTGTGATCAACGAGTCAGGCAGAACCGTAACGGCTATATGTGGTTTGGTTAAAGAGACCTAAGGTACATGACACTTACCGTTGGCATAGATGGAGGGTCTTAGGCAGTGGCCATGAAGACCAAATGCTCATGAGAATTTGCTGTCCAAGGGGCGGTGGTGAGACCGCAGACTTTGATTGGGTTCACTGAGAATGTGCCCTGAGAGCACGGGGTGTGTGGCCGTGCGAGCCTACGCCTGTGATGTTGTGTAATTTCTTTATTATATGGCAATGCTAATAAAGTGAAGGGAAGGAGCATCGCTGCCGCGAGTTTGGGGGCAGGATCATTATAATTTGGTCAGCTTAGCTGACCGCTGCTTTTGTTTGCCACCGCTCGGTGGATTGTTGCTTGCAAGTGCTGCGGAGCCTAGTGGAAAATAGCGGGCAAAAGCCCATGTTGCTGAGCCGGCCCTCGAAGGCCTAATTTTGTGTGTTTACTTTGTTTCTCATGTATGACCGACCTGCGTGCCGAGGTTTGGAAGACACTTATATTTGAGTAAACTATTGTAAGGCCATAAGTCTAATTACTTGTGTATTTGTACGATCATTCCTATTGGGCTTTTGTAGTGGACATTCATGCTGTTGTCTGGGTTCTTTATTTGCAACTTTTAAATTATTTCCACTAGAATGTACTCTGTGTAGGACATTGTTTATTGGTAGGATGGTTCCCATTACGTAACCTTTCGGTCTGTCTGTGGTATATGACATCGGGCCCCGTCCTGACCTACTGCTATATGCTATGCGACGGATAAGAGGTGTTACAATTTGGTATCAGAGCTACTGGTTTCGGTCAACTTAAATGAATTCATGGATGAATTCTTTTAAGTGGTGGTGAGCACATGTGTGTGCGTCATCGTTATAACATAAACGGACCCATGAATGTCCACTTAAGAATGAAAATACACATGTTTGGGGAACCTGCGTGTTCCTATAATTGCTTTTTGCAATTTTGTTTGGTCACTTAATGGTGTTTTGTACAACTATAGGTGACCAGAAGTGGTGCAGGGACGTCAGAACGCCAGTTTTCTGAGGCTAGTAGCTTACCGAATGATGTGCCTGCAACACCTCCCTCGGCAGAAACCATACGATTGGTGGCCAAAGCGGTGTTTGCTATGATCAACACGCAGCCTGCATGGCAAATGCAGCAGCCCGCTCCTGCGATGGAGCAGGTACTGCTTCAAGCAGCTGAACCAAGAAGGGTGGAGCAGGTGGTGGTGGAGCCTTTGGTGCCTAGGAGAGTAACTGAAAGGCAGCTCAAACATGTTATGGGCTTCAATCCTACGGTGTACTCGGGGATGGGAACCCCATCCCAAGCTGAAGATTGGCTCTCCCGAGTGAAGAGAGTCTTGATAGCTACAGAAACGAAGGAGTGGAAAATGACAACTATAGCTACATTCCTGTTATACGGAGATGCTAGGCTGTGGTGGGAAGGTTTGGAGCTACATCACTTGAGGGGAAGGCAACTCACGGACGTCTCTATGGAAGAGTTTTCGAGACTGTTCTTGGCAATGTACCTTCCCTCGGCTCAAAGGATAGCGTTGGAGAATGAGTTCCAGAAGCTGACACAAAGAGGGAGTAGCATGGATGAGTATCTCCACGAATTTACACGATTGCGCCGGTATGCTAGCTCTACTTTTGCTGATGAGGAGCGTAAGACAAACCGATTCTATGAAGGTATGAGGGATGACTTAAGGCTACTGCTCTCAGGCCCTATGATGCAGGGCTTCTTGACCCTGGGCAATACAATCGGCATTTGGAGAATGATCTGAGGAATGTGTAAGCAAAGAGAGACTCTATAGCAAAGAATACATAGTTTAAGGTGCCGACTAACACGAAGTCTGGGTATCGTAAGTTCAATAAGAGGCTAGAACTTCGGGTCCAGCCCCTTCTTCCAGTGCTTCGGGGGAAACTACAAGCCAAACCTCGGGCGCATGCTTTACTTGTGGAAAGCCGGGACACTTTGCCCGGGACTGCTGGAGCGGACATCCAAAGTCCTCGAGGAATCCGGGAGCAACCTATGAGGAGAAGGGCAAGGTGGTGGAGTCAACCGCATCCCACTATGCTCCGGCTCAACCTAGAGTCTATAATCTTAGCCAGCAGGAGGTCATCAAGTAAGCGGATATGGTGACAGGTACGGTTTAAATTTATAGCAAGTTAATTTTTAAATACTTGTTATGCACGTGTTACCTTACCACTGCTTGTATAGGCTTTGTTTTGATTTGTGATAATTCGACGAGGGCACTCTTTGATATGGGAGCTTCGCACTCCTTTTTGTCCGAATGATTCATATCGCGCATCGGAGTACCGTCTTCGATGACAAAGTAGAAACTGGATGTGTTGTTGCCGAATGGGTGTTCGATGCGTGTTGATAGAGTCTGTGGCGTAAAGATTCGTATTGGGAGTCAGGAGTTTGATTTGCAAGCGTCGTTACTGCCGCTGGTGGAGTTCGACATGATATTTGGTATGAACTAGCTCTCGGAGCAGCAAGCTTATATTGATTGCAGTCGTAAGGAGGTCAAGTTGGGAACAGGTCATGAGACGACTTTTACGGGTTTGAAAGGGTCGAGCAAGACTTTGATGTCTGCTCTTCCGGTGGTGAAGGCGGTTCATGCTGGAGCAGAGCTGTTCTTCATGCTAGTGGAGGTTGCAAAGCCTAAGCCTACATTGGATAGTATTTCAGTGGTATTCGAGTACCCTGATGTGTTCCCTGGCGATCGTCCTAGAGCCCCACCTCAACGGGAGATTGAGGACCATGGACGGGCAGTTGTATCGGAAGACTCTCTTGGACCGTCCTGTATCTCCTCTAGGACGGGCAGTTGTATCAGAAGACTCTCTTGGGGATGCTGGCCCGTTGCGTGGCCGAGAGGGAAGTGTAGAGGACCTTGGAAGAAGTCCACTCCGGGGAGTGTGGGACCCACTCCGGGAGCTGGACCCTGGAAGGGAGGATTGTCATACAAGGATACTTTTTGCCTACCCTGGGCCATGACACTATGGAATTCACAAAGAGGTGCCACAAATGCCAGTTATTTTCCCCCCTCCAATTGCAATCGGCTCAGTGCCTCAAGAGCATCACGACACCCTAGCCCATTGCGTTTTGGGGGAAAGGATTTGGTCAGACTGTTTTCCCAGGCCAGCGGGCAGAGGAGGTTCCTATTGGTGATGATAGATTATTTTTCCAAATGGCTAGAGGTGAAGGCGCTGGACAAGGTGGCCTCCCAAGTCATCAAAAACTTTATTTGGGGGGAGATCATCTGTCGTCATGGTCTACCCCAGGCCATTGTTATGGACAACGGGCCTCAGTTCGCTAGCACGGAATTCATCAGCTTTTGCGAGCAGGTCGGAATTGACCTTAGATTATCCTCGGTCCACCACCCCAGGAGCAACGGGCAGGTGGAGGCGGCGAACAAGATTATTGTGAACCTCCTGAAGAAAAAGGTTGAAAACCTCAAGGGGAGCTAGGTGGAGCAGCTTCCCTCAGTCCTTTGGGCCCTAAGGACCACCCCCAACATAGCTACGGGGGAGACCCCCTTCAAGCTCTCTCATGGATGTGAGGTGGTACTCCCCATAGAATTTGAAGTCCCGACGCCTTGTGTGGTCACGACACAGGAAGACAAAGAGTAATGGTTGGCTGGAAATGGGGACGAGCTGCGGCTCTCCCTTGATATGGTGGAGGAGCTGCATGACCTCTCCGCCATCCGACAAGAAGAGGTGAAGAGGAGGATGGCCAAATACTTTGATAAGCATGTCAGAATCAAGCAATTTGTGGAAGGAGACTTGGTCTTGAAGAAGGTAGATGCATCAGGAAGATCAGCATAAGTAGGAAAGCTCAACCCCAACTGGGAGGGTCCATGCATTGTAAAAGAGGCCTTGAAATCAGGAGGGTATCGCTTCCGGAATGTGGAGGGCGAGGCCCTAAGTCTCACATGGAGTGGTGATGACTAGAAGCGCTTTTATCCATAAAACGTGTAAGAGGTACCTTTTTCTTAATAAAGCTTTCTCATATGCGAACTATTGTATTGATTCTACTTAGACCCCGAGCATATACTGCTGCCAGGTTCTCACCTAGCTGGCAGGGCTGGATGTCACTCGATGGTGACTACTCAGACCCCAAGCAGATCTGCTTCCAGGCTCTCACCTAGCTGATAGGGTTGTATGTCACTCAATGGTGTCTACTCAAACCCCGAGAAGATTCCGCTGCCAGGCTTTCACCTAGCTGGCAGTGCTGGATGTCACACGATGGCATCAACTCAGACCCCAAACAGATCCCACCGCTAGGCTCTCACCTAGTTGGTATGGCTGGATGTCACTTGATGGTTTCTACTCAAACCACGAGCAGATCCCGCTGCTAGGCTCTCACCTAGCTGGCAGGGCTGGATTTCACTTGATGGCATCAACTCAGACCCCGAGCAGATCCCGTTGTCAGGCTCTCACCTAGCTGGCAGGGCTGGATGTCACTTGATAGTGTCTACTCAGACCCCGAGCAGATCCCGCTGCCAGGCTCTCACCTAGCTGGCAGGGCTGGATGTCACTCGATGTTGTCTACTCAGACACTGAGCAGATCCCGCTACCAGGCTCTCACTAAGCTGGCAGGGCTGGATATCACTCGAAGGCGTCAACGCAGACCCCGAGCAGATCACGCTACCAGGCTTTCACCTAGTTGACAGGTCTGGATGTCACTTGATGGCATCAACTCAGACCCCGAGTAAATCCCACTGTCAGGCTCTCACCTAGCTGGTAGGGCTGGATGTCACTTGATGGCGTCTACTCAGACCCCGAGCAGATCCAGCTGACAGGCTTTCACCTAGCTGGTAGGGCTGAATGTCACTCGATGGCATCTACCCAGACCCCAAGCAGATCCCGCTGTTAGGCTTTCACCTAGCTGGCAGGGCTAGATGTCACTCGATGGCATCAACTCAGACCCCAAGCAGATCCCGATGTCAGGCTCTCACCTAACTTCCAGGGCTTGATGTCACTCGATGGCATCTACTCAAACCCCGAGCAGATCCCGCTGTCAGGCTTTCTTCGAGCTGGCAGGGTTGGATGTCACTCGATGGCGTCTACCCGGACCCCGAGCAGATCCCTCTATCAGGCTTTCACCTAGCTGGCAGGGCTGGATGTCACTCGATGGTGTCAACTCAGACCCCGAGCAGATCCCGCTGCCAGGCTCTTACCTAGCTAGCAGGGCTGGATATCCCTCGATGGTGTCTAACCGGACCTCGAGCAGATCCCGTTGTCAGGCTCTCACCTAGCTGGTAGGGCTAGATGTCACTCGTAGGGGTCTACTCCAGCTCCCCACTGGTTGGCAAGATAGGTCTTGATGAACAAAGCGATATTAGAAGTTGGGGGCCCAAGCATCCAAATGACTGAGGAAGAAGTCGCAAAGTTAACGAAATGGGTCCAACGCAATTGACCGACACCCAAGATAATGGCCAAGGCGATGACAACCCAGGCCGCATCGCATGAGGGTCAGCTCGCACGGAACTCGGCGGCCGGGGTTCGAGCCGAGCAGGCTCGCCTCTTCTAGCGAGCAGGCAGCATGGAGTATGTGGACTAAGGAGATGGGTCGCCACTCATGGGTCAGCTAACTAAGCCCCCTATGCTTCCTAAGCTAAGTCCTTGAGGGGCGCGTGTTTTTGCTGATAATGTAACACCTCCTATCCGTCGAATAGCATATAGCAATAGGTCCGGCCGGGGCCCGACGCCATATACCACAAACACACCGGAAGGTTACGCAATGGGAACCATCCTGCCAATAAACAACGTCCTACACAAAGTACATTCTAGAGGAAACAATTTAAAAGTTGCAAATAAAGGACCCAGCTAACAGCATGAATGTACACTACAAAAACCCAATAGGAATGATCGTACAAATACACAAGTACTTGGTCTTATGGCCTTACAATAGTTTACTCAAATATAAGTGTCTTCCAAACCTCGGCACGCAGGCCGGTCATACATGAGAAATAAAGTAAACACACAAAATTAGGCCTTCGAGGGGCTCAGCAACATGGGCTTTTGCCCGCTATTTGTCACTAGGCTTCGCAACACCTGCAAGCAACAATCCACCCGGCGGTGGCAAACAAAAGCAACGGTCAGCTAAGCTGACCAAATTATAACGACCCCGCCCCTAAACTCGGGGCGGTAATGCTCCTTCCATGCACTTTATTAGTATTGCCATATAATAAAGAAATTACACAACATCACAAGCATAGGCTCGCACGGCCACACACCTCGTGCTCTTAGGGCACATTCTCGGTGAACCCGGTCAAAGTCTGCGGTCTCACCACCACCCCTTGGATGGAAAATTCTCGTGAGCATTTGGTCTTTTTGGCCACTGCCTAAGACCCTCCATCTATGCCAACGGTAAATGCCATGTACCTTAGGTCTCTTTAACCGAACCACATAGAGCAAGTACGGTTCCGCCTGACCCGTTGCTCACACCGCAATGTCAATTTAAGCCGTCTGCGCGGGTCAAGCTTCTCCGAGTCCCAATTTGATCATGCACTTTACATAACCTAGTTATGTACAAGTTGGCTCCCAGGCCATCATGTTGGCAGAATCATGCATCTACCCAGTTTTCCGGGTGCACCTTAGAGTTAGTCCCCAAGGCTCCCTGTTGCAATCTACCGCGTAGAAAACCTGAAAAACAAACATCTGCACAGAGTCTTCTCCGACCATTCATGCAATGCAACATCACCGATCAAGACCGACTTATCTGGGTAGGCTTCACACATCATGCCTATGTCTGTTTCTCGATTACAGACTCTACATGCAAGACAACAGGGACTATTCATGTCTACCCGAAGGAACACCTCACACTCACCGAAAACTCGAAAGAGTGGGCTTCCTATGCAAGGAAAAAGAGGACTTCACATGTCCAAGATGAGAATCGTTACCCTAGCATTCCTCTTTGGCGCCATGAAGATCTATGTGGATGAAAAGTATCGCAATGTCCTCGCCTCCGTAAATCCAAACTCGTCTTGCAATTTGGGGCTCCGAAGCTCCACCGGGGGCCAGATCTCTCTTCCTTCTTCTTCTTCCTCTCCCCTCTCTCTATAACTCTTAGAAAGAGAAAACCCAAAAAGAATGAGGGTACCATATTCCCGGGTATATCCCAGCAAGAACAGCCTTGAGCCGTTGGATCCCATAATAAGGAAACGGACGACCATGATACACACTTAAAATCCAAAACCTGGGCCGAACACGGCTTGTGACACGCCCGTGTCCAAGGCCGTGTGCCCCATTTGATGCCGAAACTGTCACATCCCGAAAAGTACATGGGCTTTTGACACGCCCGTGTTAGGATTGACACGCCCGTGTCATCCAGTACACGCCCATGAACCCGGGCGTGTTCCACCATCGACACAGGACCAACACCAACCCAAGAGGAACACGGGTATTCGACACGCCCGTGTCTAATTTGACACGCCCATGTCAGGTTGAACACGCCAAGGCTCCAGGCCGTTTTTCACCCCTGACACAACTCGGCTAACCACCCGAGTAGGATACGGCCTGGGACACGCCCGTGACTCAGGCCGTGTTCGTTGTTCAACGATCGTCGACGCAATTTAGTCGACCACATGGAAGTCATCAAACCCGAGCATGACACGGCCCTGGGACACTCCCATGTCCCAGGCCGTGTGACCTCTACCAAGTCCCAGACTTGGCTCAAAATGCCACCCTTCGATCTTTTGAGATTCGGGGCGTTACAACTCTCTACCTTTAAAAAGAATTTCGTCCCGAAATTACATAAAGGAAAAGATAAAAATAAAACTTAAACGGTACCTGAGTGGAATAACTCCAGGTACTCCTCAAGCATGGTCTACTCTCGCTCCCACAAGAGCTCCACCCGACCGCAATTGTTCCAATGGACCTTGATCATCCTGATATCCTTGTTACGCAATTACTTGACTTCCGAGTCCTCAATGCGAACGGGCTTGACCTTCTGTCCAGTTCAATAGCGCTTCGGTACTTGTCTGCTTGTCTACGGACCTCTTTGCCCGTCCTACCTTGTCTCATGCTGCTGCCTACCAACAGGTTCAGGCTCTTGGGGCTGCGATTCTTCAGAATCGCCCCTTTTCTGCGGATTTGGCTCAACAACACAAGCACTTCCAGGAGCTTCTGGTTGTGTGTTATCTGCTCCGGCTTCCTGATACTTATGACATGATCGCCAGCAAATTCTGGGTGAGGCGGAATCTCCTACCTTAGATGACACTGCTGCCCGCATCGCTGCTGTCACCTCTCTCCTTCAGCGCCCTCTTCTGCTCGCTCCTCCTCCACCGGACAACTATTCTCATCACACTCAGCGGAGTGGCTCTGGTAGCCGCAGTCACCAGTCCGGCGGCCGTGCTTCTTCCCGCTACCTTTGCTCTCACTGTGGCCGCACCGGACATACTTCCGAACGCTGCTGGATGAAGCATCCCCATCTTCGCTCCTCCGGTGACTCTTCCAAGCCGTCTGCCTCTGTTGTCATATCCTCAGGTAGTGCCCACATGGTGACTCAAGGTAAATGGCTCATCTACTCTGGTGCAACTAATCACATGACGGGCAATCCTCAGTGCTTCTCTTTACTCGAACAACATGATCGTTTGCCCATGGTCCTCGTTGTGGACGGTTCTCCCTCCCCGGTTCATGGGACGGGAGTGGTTCATGTTACTCCGCCACTACGACTCGCGAACACTCTCTATGTGCCCAAGTTTCCGTGCAATCTGTTGTCTGTTACCTCTTTATGCAAGCAGCTTCAGTGTTCTGTAACATTTACTCCGACTTCTTGTTCTTTTCAAGATCCGAGCTCCCACCGGACGATTGCTACTGGGACTGAGAGTGGCAGCCTCTACTTCCTCGACAACGTCTCCGCCTTGTCCGCCTTCTCCTCCTCTTGTACAGATCTTCTCCAGTGGCATCTCCGCCTCGGTCATCCTCCACCACGACTTCTACATCAGCTTCTGCCCCACCTCCATCCCTCCAGTACTCCTCTCTAATGCGACGCCTGTCAACTAGGCAAGCATCACCGTTCCTCCTTCCCCCCGAAGCAAGGTCGGGGCTCTACTCATCTTTTTGATCTTGTCCACTCCGATGTCTAGGGAACTGCTCCTACCCTCACCGTTTGCCGGGGTAGTTCTTATTTTATAACTTTTATAGATGATTTTTCTCGATGTACTTGGGTGTATCTCCTCCGAGATCGCTCTGAATGTTTCGATGTATGGACCTCTTTTTATCAGTTAATTAAAACTCAGTTTAATGTTTGTATTAAAACCTTTCGCTCCGACAATGCTAAAGAGTATCTGAGTCATGATTTTACATCTTTTTTGTGCAACATGGCATTATTCATCAGACTAGCTGTGTTTACACCTCCCAACAAAATGGGGTGGCGGAACGCAAAAACCGTCACCTCCTCGATGTGTCTCGAACATTGATGACCCAGATGCATGTCCCTCGCTCTTATTGGGGCTATGCTGTTCTCCTTGCCTGCTACCTCATCAATCGCATTCCATCCACCGTTCTCCACGGGAAAATACCATTCTCCATTCTGTATCCGGGCAAGGAGCCTTTTCCTCTCCCTCTCCAAATCTTTGGATGCACTGCATTTGTGCATGCCCATCTGCCACCCGTGACAAGCTATCCCCACGCTCCACCAAATGTGTATTTCTGGGGTACTCCACCACTCAGAAAGGCTACTGTTGCTTTAACCATGTTCTTCGTCAGCAGTTCGTCTCTGCGGACGTTACCTTCTTCGAGAATGCCTCCTACTTCTCGGCTGAATCCTCCTCTCTTTCCCCCGCTTCTTCTTCTCTTCCCCCAGCTTCCGATTCTCCTACTATTCCCTTCGTTCCCTCGTCTCCTACCGAGATATCCACCCCTCCGCCATCTCCATCCCCTCCTCTCTCTCCACCTCTCTCTCCCACTTCTCCATCACCGTCTCCATCCTCTCCGCCGCCATCGCTCTCTTCTCCTGGGCCAGCTCTCTCTGCCATGGACGCTGCGGATACCGAGGGGGCCGCCCACCTGGATCTCCCTGTAGCTCTTCGCGAAGGGGTGCGGACATGTACCCTACACCCCCTTGCTGCTGTTGTTTCATATGATCGTCTTACCCCTTCTCGCAGGGCTTTTGCGCTGGCTATCTCTGCCACTGCCACGCCTCATTCCTATCAGGAGGCCCTTGATATTCCCCACTGGAAGATGGCCATGGATGAGGAAATGGCGACCCTCACAGAGCGGTGTACTTGGACTCTTGTTCCTCCTCCCTTTGGTACTGATGTTGTTGGCTGTCGCTGGGTCTTTGTGGTCAAATTTGGCCCCGATGGCACGGTGGACCGTTATAAAGCTCGCCTTGTTGCTAAGGGCTTTACTCAGATATATGGAGTTGATTACTTTGACACTTTATCTCCGGTGGCTCGTCTCACCACAATCCGAGTCCTTCTCTCTGTGGCGGTCAGTCGAGAGTGGCCGATTTCGTAGCTGGATGTCAAGAATGCCTTCCTTTATGGTGATCTTCAGGAGGCCGTCTATATGGAGCAACCTCCTGGGTATGTTGCTCAGGGGGAGATCTGAGTATGCCGGTTGAAGAATGCAATCTATGGCCTCAAGCAGAGCCCCAGAGCTTGGTTTGACAAGTTCAGTGGCATCGTGGCGGCCGTTGGTTTTGTGCGCAGCTCCGCCGATCACTCGCTATTTATTCGCAAAACCCCATCGGGCCTAGTGGTTCTTGCTGTGTACGTCGATGATATTCTTCTCACTGGCGATGATCAGGAAGGGGTAGCCTTGACAAAGCGGCATCTTCGTCAACATCTGGTCACGAAAGATATGGGCTCTCCGAAGTACTTTTTGGGGATTGAAATCTCTTGGAAGCCCAACTCCTTAGTCCTCTCCCAGCGTAAGTATGCTCTAGATCTTTTAAAAGAAGCAGGATTGACTGGAGCCAAACCTGCCCGATGCCCCATGGCTATTGGAGAAGACAAAACCTGGACGGATGATTCACCCCTTCTTTCAGATACTACGCGGTACATAGTTGGTAAGCTCATATATCTCACAGTGACCAGGCCCGACATTTCCTATGCTGTGGGGAAGGTGAGTCAATTCATGCAAGCTCCTAAGGAGTGCCATCTACAGTCCGCCTTGAGGATCTTGGAGTATGTCAAAGCAGCGCCTGGGAAAGGATTACTCTTTCAGAAGAATGGTCAAATAAGGGTTGAAGCATACTCAGATGCGAGTTACGCTGATGACAAAGGGGATCGCAAATCTACCTCTGGTTTCTGCACTTTTGTTGGGGGAAACCTGCTAAGCTGGAAGAGCAAGAAGGAGTCTGTGGTTTCCAGGTCCAGTGCTGAAGCAGAGTATCAGAGTATGGCATCGACCACTTGTGAGTTAAAATGGCTACAGTCTCTCATGCTGGATTTAGGAGAGGTCTACCACCATCCTCTACCTATGTTTTGTGACAACAAGGCTGCCATATACATCTCCAAAAATCCAGTCTTTCATGAAAGAACCATGCACATTGAGGTCGACTGTCATTTCATTCGTGAAGAGATTTTGAAGGAACAAATTTGCACTCCCTTCGTCACTTCTGATAAAGAGCTGGCTGACATCTTCACCAAGCCAGTATCTACCTCTTTTCTTCATATTTGTGACAAGCTGGGCATGATCGATATATATGCTCCAGCTTGAGGGGGAGTGTTGAAGTTAGTGACCGGGCGGTCTTGCGGTCTGGCATGGCGGGTTGTTGACCGCATGGTTTGACGGTTACCCTTCAACGGTTTGGTTGCTGTGTGTTGCTGTCTGAGGTCCAAGCGGTCTAGCGGGTTGTCTCTGGCGACTTGGAGACCGGGCGGTCTAGCGGTCTCCCATGGCGATCTCTCTCTCTGATAGTAGCCGAGCGGTTAGCCCTTCTGCCTAACCGCGCGGCTTGTGCGGTTTGTGTCTGTATAGTCCGCTTGTGTCATGTAAATTTTTAGTCCCACATATCTTATTTGTATTCTCTCTTCTCTCCTCCATTCTATATAAGGGAGGCCATACCTTTGTAATAGATACTTTTTTCGGATAATAAAGTTTCAGTTAAAACCATTTCGGCTTGTTTTTGTTCGGTTCTTACACTCGTCAAAGTAGTGAGAGGTAACGCTATCCGCGAGAAGTTCTCTACGAAGCGCCTATAATAGCCGGTAAGCCCCAGAAAGCTCCGGACTTCCACTACCGTAGAAAGCTCAGGCCACTCCCGTATCGCAACAATCTTCGCCGGATCCACTGCAATACCTTCTCCACTAACTATATGACCGAGGAACGCCACTGAGGACAACCAAAACTTGCACTTCGAGAACTTGGCGTACAATTGATTCCTCCTTTGCGTCTCCAAAACCAAATGAAGATGCCTGAAGTGATCTTCCTCACTCTGCGAGTACACAAAAATATCATCGATGAAGACGATCACAAAATGGTCCAAGTACTCCATGAAGGTGCTATTCATCAAATCCATGAACACTGACGGTGCATTAGTCAGCCCAAACGGCATGACCGTAAACTCGTAATGACTGTATCTTGTACTGAACGCTGTCTTCGGGATATCACTCTCCCTTATTTGCAGCTGATAGTGCCCGGACTTGAGGTCCAACTTTGAGTACACCGTCGACCCGACTAACTGATCGAATAGATCATCAATCCGGGGGATCGGGTACATGTTCTTTTCTGTCAACTTGTTGAGCTCCCGATAATCAATACATATCCTCAAGCTTCCATCCTTCTTATTAACAAAGAGGACCGACACGCTCCAAGGCGAAGAACTTGGACGCACATACCCTTGCTCCAACAACTCTTGCAGTTGAACCTTCAGCTCCGCCATTTACTTAGGCGCTAGCTGATATGGAGAGCGTGACACGGGCTTTGCACCTGGTACGAGCTCTATCGTAAAATCTATCTCCCGCTGCGGCGGGGCTCCAGGAAGATCGCTAGGGAATACATCAGGGTACTCTGATACCACTGAAATACTGTCCAACGCGGGTTTAGGCTTTGCAACCTCCACTAGTGTAAAGAACAGTTCTGCACCGGCACGAACCGCCTTCACCACCTGAAGAGCAGACATCAACGTCTTGCTCGACCATTTCAAGCCCGTGAAAGTCGTTTCACGACCTGCCCCCAGCTTGACTTCCTTGATACTGCAATCAATATAGGCTCGCTGCTCCAAGAGCCAGTCCATGCCAAATATAATGTCGAATTCCACTCGCGGTAATAACGACGCTTGCAGATCAAACTCTTGATTCCCAATTCGAATCTTTACGCCACAAATTCTATCCACGCGCATCGAACACCCATTGGGCAAAAACACATCCAACTTGTCCTTCGCCATCGAAGAAGGTACTCCGATGCGCGATATGAATTCTTCGGACAAAAAGGAGTCTGAAGCTCCTGTATCGAAGAGTGCTCTTGCCGGATTTTCACAAATCAAAACAAATCCTAAACAAGCAGTGGTAAGGTAACATGTGCATAACAAGTATTTAAAGAAATTTAACTTGCTACAAATTTAAATTTTACCTGTCACCACATCCACCTGTTTGATGGCCTCCTGTTGGCCAATATTGTATACCCTCGGTTGGGCCGGAGCATAATGGGATGCGGTCGATTCCACCGCCTTGCACTTTCCTTGATACGTTGCTCCCAACTTCAACTCAGACTTTGGACATCCACCTCGGCACTCACAGGCATAATGCCCCGGCTTCCCATAGTTGTAACATGCGCTCGGGGTCCGACCCGTAGTCGCCCCAGAAGCACTAGTAGAGGGGGCTGGACCCGAAGTCCTAGCTTTCTTGTTCCACTTCCGGAACACAGACTTTGAGGAGTTCGGCACTTTGAACTCCGACCTCTTATCACCAACGCTTTTCTTTTCTTGAACCTTCTTCATGTCCTTCTCCAAGGACCGGGCCGTGTTGACCAAGGTCAAGAAACCCTGCGTCATCGGCCCCGAGAGTAGTAGCCTCAAATCATCTCTTAACCCTTCGTAGAATCGATTCGTCTTGCACTCCTCATCCGCGATGGTGGAGCTAGCATACCGAATCAGTCGAGTAAACTCGTGGAGATATTCGTCCACGCTACTGTATCCTTGAACCAACTTTAGGAACTCATTCTCCAACGCTATCCTCCGCGCCGAAGGGAGGTACCTAGCCAAGAACAGTCTTGAGAACTCTTCCATTGAGACGTCTGTAAGTTTCCTACCTCTCAATAGATGCAGCTCCAATCCTTCCCACCACAAACTCGCTTCACCGTCCAGAAGGAACGTAGCAATAGTGGCCATTTTCCATTCTTCCGTCTCCGTTGATGTCAAGACTCTCTTCACCATGGAGAGCCAGTCTTCAGCTTGAGATGGGGTTCCCAACCCCGAGAATATCGGAGGATTAAAGCTCATAACATGTTTGAGCTGTCTCTCGGTTGCCCTCATTGGCACCACCGGTTCCTCTACTACTTTTTCCACCCATCTCTGCTCAGCCGCTTGCAGTGGTACCTGCTCCATCGCAGGAGCGGGCTGTTGCATTTGCCTTGTAGGATGCACATTTATCAAGGCAAACACTGCTTCGGCAACCAATCGTATGGTCTTAGCCGATGGAGGTGTTGCAGGAGCATCATTTGGTGTACTGCTAGCCTCAGAAACTCGACGTTCCGACGGCCCAGCACCGCTTCTGGTCACCTATAGTGGTACAAAACAACGTTAAGCGACCAAACAATATTGCAAACAACAATTATAGGAACACGCAGGTTCCCCAAACATGTGTATTTTCATTCCTAAGTGGACATTCATGGGTTCTTTTGTTGTTATAACGATGACGCACACACATGTGCTCACCACCCCGTAAAAATAATTCGTCCACGAATTCATTTTAAGCCCGACCAAAACCAGTAGTCTGATACCAAATTGTAACACCCCCTATCCGTCACATAACATATAGCAGTAGGTCTGGCCAGGGCCCGACGCCATATACCACAGACAGACCGGGTGGTTGATTGTCTCTTAGATATCTGCAAGGAGAAAATAACCAAACTAACAATTCATCAAGGCAAGTATACCTATCGAAATGCAGCTAGGGGACACAAGTGTCGTATTGAAATCCGGAAACAGTTGAGTAAGCTTACTCACACGAAATCTATTATTTTATCGACGGGAAAATAAGGTTTTTTTAGAAGAAATCTAAACGCATTAAAGGAAGAGAACTAGTTGCAATGAAAGAGAGTTACTTGCATAAAATGTTAAAGAGAGCTAAAAGAGCGATTAACTTAAGCTTAGTAACGATGAAGGGGAAAATGCACTCGATCAGAAATCACCTCGGCAAGAGTGGTTAGAAAAATACGATAAATAAACCTAAGCTAATTAGGGTAAAGGTCCTTGACCGTGGAGGTTCCATGAATATTGACACGCTTCTCTCGAAGGCCGTGCCTAACTGAGTTTAGGAAGGTCCGACCGACTTTCGCCTAAATCGGAGGCCTAAAACTCGCTTTACGCGGTGAACCCCTCTAATGGATTTTACTCCAATCCGGGAGATTTGAACGTCTGCCTCTCTCGAGGGGTGCGAACAACTCCCTTTACTCTTGAGTGCTCATTTCAAACTTTCGGCCTCTCGGCTAGCCCAGAATGAAAGCAAGGTGGAGAGTATATATCGATGATATACCTCCAACCCGTGATAAATCAAGAGTAATTCAAAGCTAAACCCTAAAAAGAAAAGGTAAGATTCAAAGCATCATAACCTAATCACTCGAACCTCGAATCATTAAGATCGAGTACATGGAGGATTAGTTAATCATGGTGAGGAGGAAGAGGGGGGATGAGTAGAAGAAGAATAAAGAAAATGGAGCAGAAACGTAAAAGAAAACAACACTTTTTATTAATAGAAACAGGGATCTTACAACATGAAAACCAGCGATTACAAGTGCATGGAAAGGTAAACTACACTATCATTAACATTATACTACAGAACGAAGCTAGGAACTACTACAGGGAAAGCATAAAGCTACAGCTAAGAACTAAAAATGGAAAGACATGCTTAAAAAGTTCAGAAATACAAAGGACAGAACCTCCCCTCTCAAAGCAAAAGGTCCCCCTGAACCCCTGGAGTTGGGCTCTATTTATAGAATTTTTCGGGTCGGGTCACGCCCCCCTGTCACACCCTGGTCGGGCGTGACCTTGGGGCGTGACACATTCGACACGACTTTTTCGGGCAGGAATTGAATTCTGACGGAGTTGTTGCGGTACACGCCCACAAGTCACGCCCTGGTAGGGCGTGTACCTGGGGCGTGTTGTTTGCGGCGTGACTTTGTTGAGCTGAAATTGAATGCTGGAGGTGACGGGCAGAATTGCTGAAGTACACGCCCATATGTCACGCCAGGGTCAGGCGTGACCCTGGGGCGTGACACTTTCGGTGCGACGGTGGAGCGGGAAAAACGAGCGCGCTGCGGCGATTCCTCGGAACCTGGGGACACGCCTCTAGTACACGCCCGTGTCGGGTGTGACACGGGCGTGACCGATGGCGTGTACAATAAGTTTAAACGGAATGCAGTTTCGGACCAATTGCTTCATTCCTCTGGGTTACACGCCCTAGGTACACGCCCTGGTAGGGCGTGACCATGGGGCGTGTCACAGCAAACTTCGGCTGAAAGCCGTGAAAACCTGCAAAAAGCAGAAAAAATGCATTAGCGACAAAAATATATACAAAGGGGAATCAAAACAAGTACTTTACAAGACATGATTTGCTCTAAAACCCCGAAAATATCCTAATAAAATTGACTGCAAATTGTATTATCAAATTCCCCCAAGCATAAGTTTTGCTTGTCCCCAAGCAAAGATATAAAGACAAGCTAATCATAAAAAGTGACTAATTCAAAAAGTTTTAATCATACTCACACAAGTACTATGCGAAATTCTTGGCAGGGAGAATGTAAAACGTAAATCTAAAACAATTATTTAGGTATGGTTTAACTTTTATAAACTTTACTTAATAAAAATAAATCATCCAGAATGTTGACGAAATTCTTTAAATAGATTTAAGCAAGGCAATGAAAATGAAAAAAACGTATTGAGTTATTACTAGATCCAAGCAACGCATTATAATTATATCAATTAAATAACAAAAATCTAAGTTTAAATACAAAACTAAAACTGATTTACTCTTCTTCTTTTCTTAGTTGTTAAATAAAATTTTGAAAAAAAAGCGTGAATCAAAAGGACTTAATAGGACCGAAACGTTTGGTTTAGGAATATGCATAGGAGTGGAATTCAAATATAAACATGGAGGCTTAAAAATCACACTAAACCAAAACAACGAGTTTCAAAAAAAATAAATTTATTTTAAACAAAATATGTATAAATAAATTTATTTTTTTGTTTTTCTTTATAATTATTTATCCTCCTTTTTTTGTATTATTATTTTCATTCATTTGGTCTTTTTTTTTCAATGCATTGCTTTTGAGTACACTTTTTTCAACAATTTCTCCAAAGACTTGATTGTCTCTAAAGATAACACAAAATTTCATATAAAAAAAAATGAGCGTGATTAGATAGGTAGGAATTTGGGCTTTGGTGAAAATGAAATGCTGTGTGGAGTTATCAAATGAATTTGGAAAAAAAAGGCTCAAAAGCGGCTAACTAGTGGTAAAAGATTTTAGGTTGGCAGGAAAGCTCAAACGTAAACAAAAATGGCCTAAATCATTTTCACGCTTTTTTTTTAAAATTTATTTAAAACATAGAGTCGATAAATTTCAAAAAGCAAGTTCGAGATAATAAAAGAAGATTGATGAAATTATCTTGAAAATAAGAATAATATGTGACTTGGATCGTTCATATCTACTACGTTATTCAAAATTTGTTCTTACAAAAATTATCTAAAGACGAAAAGGAAAATAATGGATGATAGATTTTTAGAGAAAGTAAAGAAAATAAAGAACGAAAAACCATAATAGAAATGCACGTTTTAGAGAAATATTTTACCTTAACATGCTACCGTGAATTAGAAACACAGCATGGCCAACATTTTACTTGTGAAATATGAGTAAAAAATGATTAGAAAAATTATAATTAACTACGTTGTTTATAAAGAAATTTGAGAAAAACAAAACATAAACATGTGGTAATTATTGAAATACCAAGATGCAACTATATATATATATAATAAATTTTTTTTTTGGATGTTTTGGATATTTACAAAACAAAAAGAAGGAGGAATTCCTCCCCCAAGCTTAAAATCTACATTGTCCTCAATGGAGAAGGAGGTTGGAGAACGAGAGAAAAGTAAAGTACAGAAAGGAAAGACAGAATTGAAAACAGGTACTTCCCCGGTTGTATTTTGCAGGGAAGGCTGAGTGATGTCGTTCCTCCATGCCTGTGCTGTGGATCTTCAGGAAACGTCGGCTGGTCGACTTTGTCATGGAAGTAGAACCGGTGGAGCAGGCGATCGCAGAAGTTTCAGCTTGCCGGAGCCATTCAGGGCAAAAAGTGAAAAATAAAGAAAACAGGAAAAGATAACTTGGGCTGCCTCCCAAGAGCGCCCTTTGTTTAAAGCGTCGTTTGAGCTCGACGCATCAAAATAAGATTGTCCCAAATATTGTTTAACAATAAAGTTCAAATAAAGTTCAAAGTTTATGAGAAAAATAAAGTTCAGATTAATCAAATGTCAGGACCAGAAAGATAGAGTTAACATGGTTAAGACTGACATCATCACAGAAATACAGTTTAAGACACTGACCATTTACTTTGAAAGTACCCTTATCAGGGTGGGAAATTAAAACAGTACCATAAGAAAAGATTTCTAAAACAGTAAAAGGCCCAGACCAACGTGATTTTAATTTACCCGGGAATAAACGTAAACGAGAATTATAAAGAAGCACTTGGTCGCCCGACTTAAAGATTTTTGGGTGCCTAAGATGTCGATCGTGTAAACGCTTCGTCTGCTCTTTATAAAGTCTGTTATTTTCATACGCGTAAGAGCGCCACTCGTCGAGTTCGTTAAGTTGAAATTTTCGAAAATCGCCGACGGAGTGGGGATCGAAGTTTAAAAATCGTAAGGCCCAAAAGGCGCGGTGCTCTAATTCTACGGGTAAATGACACGACTTTCCATAAACCAACCGATATGGCGTACATCCGAGGGCGGTTTTGTACGCTGTTCGGTAGGCCCATAGAGCATCGTCTAATTTGGCTGACCAGTCTTTTCTAGATGTGGAAACAGTCTTTTCTAAAATTCTTTTTATTTCCCTATTCACTACTTCGACTTGTCCGTTAGTTTGGGGGTGGTAGACAGTGGAAAGCTTATGAGTAACGCCATATTTAGTTAGGATTTTTGAAAATTGTGCGTTACAGAAATTGGAACCCCTATCACTAACGATAGCGTGCGGCGTACCGAATCGAGAAAATAATTTTTTGAGGAAATTAACTACGACTCGGGCGTCATTCGTAGGAAGAGCTTGGGCTTCGGCCCAACGTGAAACATAATCAACGGCAACTAAAATATACTTATTCCCGAAGCTAGAAGGAAAATGGCCGACAAAATCAATCCCCCAGAGGTCGAAAACTTCGCACTCTAGGAAATAATTTTGTGGCATTTCATTTTTATTCGAAATATTCCCCGACCGTTGGCAACTATCACACCTACTCACAAAGGCATGCGCGTCTTTAAACAGGGTAGGCCAGTAAAAACCCGCGCTTAACACTTTGTGAGCGGTGCGAGCAGCTTGATAGTGCCCACCTGTCGGTCCTTCATGCAAATGTTTAATAATATCTAATCCTTCATCAAAGGAAACACACCTCCTGATCACTTGGTCTGCACAGACTTTAAAAAGATGCGGGTCCTCCCAAAAATAGTTTTTCAGCTCAAAAAAGAATTTCTTCTTTTGCTGAGATGAAAACTCTTTTGGGAGCACACGGGCCACTAGATAGTTGGCGATGCGGGCAAACCAAGGAGAAGTAGATGTGTTAATTATGAAAAGCTTCTCATCAGGGAAATAATAATGAAAAGAATTTTCGTCTAAATGTTCTATAAACGGGTTGTCTAGGCGCGAAAGGTGGTCGACGGCCAAGTTCTCGGCACCTCGCTTATCACGGATCTCTAAGTCAAACTCCTGGAGGAGTAAGACCCAGCGAATCAAGCGAGGCTTGACATCCATTTTAGAGAGAAGATATTTGAGGGCCGAGTGGTCCGTAAAAACAATAATTTTCGAAAGAGTAATATAAGGGCGAAATTTGTCAAAAGCGAATACTACAGCTAATAGCTCCTTCTCGGTTGTGGTGTAATTTTCCTGTGCAGATGTGAGTGTTTTACTAGCATAATAAATGGGGTGGAAGTTTTTGGAAATACGTTGACCTAGTATGGCTCCCACCGCATAACTACTCGCATCACACATTATTTCAAATGGAAGATCCCACACCGGAGCTATCATGATTGGCGCATTAACTAATTTTTCTTTTATTAAATTGAAGGCAGCTAGACAGAGGTCATCAAAGATGAATGGGGCGTCTTTTTCTAAGAGATGGGTAAGGGGCTTGGTGATTTTGGAAAAGTCCTTTATGAAGCGGCGGTAGAAACCAGCATGACCCAGGAAACTTCTTATAGCTTTTATGTTTGTAGGTGGCGGCAGCTTCTCAATAACTTCTATTTTCGCAACGTCTACTTCAATACCCCTTTCAGAAATTTTATGTCCCAAAACTAACCCTTCCCTTACCATAAAATGACATTTTTCCCAATTTAAGGCAAGGTTAGTTTCTTCGCATTGCTCTAAGACTTTTTCAAGGTTCTCTAAGCAACTATCGAAGGAATTCCCGAACACGGAGAAATCATCCATGAAAACTTCCATAATGCTTTCTACGTACTTGTCAAAGATGGCGAGCATACATCGTTGGAATGTAGCTGGCGCATTGCACAATCCAAACGACATTCTTCGGTAAGCGAAGGTGCCGAAGGGACAAGTAAACATAGTTTTCTCCTGGTCCTCGGGGGAGATGGGGATTTGAAGATACCCCGAGAGGCCATCGAGAAAACAATAAAAGCTATGTCCGGAAAGTCGTTCTAAAATCTGATCAATGAACGGCAAGGGGAAGTGATCCTTGCGGGTGGCGTCATTCAACTTACGGTAATCTATACACATTCGCCATCCGGTCACCGTCCGATTCGGGATTAATTCATTATTTTCATTACTTACGACCGTTATCCCTCCCTTCTTTGGTACTACCTGTACTGGGCTAACCCACTTACTGTCGGATATAGGATAGATAATTCCTGCGTCTAATAATTTCATAACCTCGCCCTTAACTACGTCTTTCATGTTTGGGTTTATACGGCGCTGAGGTTGTATAGAGTTACGTGAATTATCTTCCATTAAGATTTTATGAGTGCAAAAAGATGGGCTTATGCCCTTAATATCAGATATCTGCCAAGCAATAGCTTGACGATGCTTTTGTAAAATTGAAAGAAGTTTATTCTTTTGTGCATCCGTGAGGTAGGCCGAAACTATGACAGGCAGCTTGGAGTCCTTTTCTAAGAAAGCGTATTGAAGGTGCTCTGGTAGTTCTTTCAGTTCCAAGGTAGGGGGGTCATCATACGAGGTTTTGGAAATTTGTTCTTTTTCAAAAACTATGTCCTCGTACACTTTTTTATATGTAAAATTAAAAGGGGTGTTGCTAGCGGCCATGGCGGCTTCGTGCAGCGATTCAGTTGGAAAAGTAGAAGAGGAACAGAAATCAAAAAATTCTTTTTCAAAATCAGAGGGGCAGGTGGAGGATTCTTCACTTAGGTGTAGAGATTCAGTTGGAAGAGGAGGAGAGGAACAAAAATTGGAAAATTCTTTTTCAAAATCATAGGTGGGAGAGAAGGATTCTTCACTTACGGTATCCATGAAAAAACAGGAGTCATCATTAGCTAGTGTGTTCTTCATCGAGGGGGTGATAGAGAAAGTTACCTCATCGTCGCCCACTCGAAGGAAGAGCTTATCATTGCTTACGTCAATGATAGCTCGGGAGGTGGCAAGGAAGGGTCGGCCAAGGATCAGGGGAACCTCGACGTCTTCTTCGATGTCCAAAATGACAAAGTCCACCGGGAAGATGAACTTGTCCACTTTGACTAGGACATCCTCCACTATTCCTAACGGGTATTTGACTGACCTGTCGGCTCGCTGGATACTCATGCGTGTGGGGTTGAGACTACCAATTCCTAACTTTTTAAACAACGAGAGGGGCATAAGATTAATACTCGCACCTAAGTCGGCTAAAGCGTGTTTGACAAAGAGATCACCAAAGACACACGGGATAGAGAAACTACCCGGGTCACTGATTTTCTTCGGTAATCTGTTTGTCAAAACCGCAGAGCACGCGGCATTTAACGTGACATGAGAAAGGTTCTCTAACTTCTTCTTGTTGGTTAGGAGGCCCTTAAGGTATTTTGCGTACTTAGGCATCTGGGATATGGCTTCGTGGAAAGGCAGATTTATGTGGATTTGTTTAAACATTTCTAAAAAACGGGTGTATTGATCATCCTGTCGTTGTTTATTAAGTTCGGAAGGGTATGGCGGGGATGGATTGTTTTTAAAGGTGGGTGGTGGAGTGAGTTGTTGTTCTAAAATAGGAGTGATACTTTCTTCGGCAGAGGGTGGAATTTTTAAAACGGGAACGGAGCTTTGATTTTTTAAAACGGGAGCGGAGCTTGCCTCAGGTTCTTCACTTACCATACCAGGAACTTTATTCCCACTCCGAAGAGTTATAGCTTTCGCTTGCTCTCTCAGGTTGGGCTCGGTATTGGAAGGAAGAGACCCTACGGGTCGCTCATAAATCATTTTAGCGAGCTGTCCTACCTGATTTTCTAAATTTTTAACACTTCCGGTTAAGGTCCTAATCGTAGCGTCATTAGCATTCATGTATTTTGAAAACACTTCCTCCAAATTTGGAGGTTTTGGAAAACTTTGAGGAGGTGGTGGTGGTGCAGAAAAATCACTTTGCGGTGGCGGCCGCACAACATTCGATGGATTGCTCCATGAAAAATTCGGATGATTTCTTAACGCAGGATTATAACTATTCGGAAAATTAAAACCAGGAGGATGATAATTCGCAGCAGAAAAATTATTAAAAGCAGTTCTAGGCATATTATTTACATAATCCAAATGTTCGGTGGGAGGAGTTGCAGATTCCCATACCTGAGGGGCGGATGCAGCAGTCATCTCCGTAATTTTTTTGCTCAATATTTCAACTTGCAGTGCGAGTTGGGAGACGTTGTCCACTTCAAAGAGACCTGCAGGTTTGTTTGGGCGGGATCTAGGCACATTCCACTGGTAAGTGTTCATGGCCATGTCTTCAAACAGCTCAAGAGCTGCTTCCGGGGTCTTATGGTTTAAAGTACCGCCAGAAGATGCGTCTATCATTTGCTTCGTGCTTTGATTTAGCCCATTATAAAACGTTTTCACCTGGAACCATACATGCAGAGCGTGATGTGGGCATCGTCTTAATAATTCTTTAAATCTTTCCCAGGTTTCGTAAAGGGTCTCTGAGTCTATTTGTCCAAAGGCAGAAATGTCATTCCTAAGTTTAGCAGTTTTAGCAGGCGGAAAATACTTGGCCAAAAATTTTTCAGTTAATTGCGTCCAAGTAGTTATGCTATTTTTAGGAAGGGTGTTTAGCCAATGCTTAGCCTTAAGTCTAAGAGAGAAAGGAAATAATCTTAGCCTAATAGCATCATTTGTGACACCATTTATCTTGAAGGTGTCACAAATCTCAAGAAAGCTGGCTAGGTGTGCGTTCGGATCTTCATCTTGAAGCCCGTCAAATTGCACATACTGCTGCACCATTTGAATTATGCTAGGCTTCAGTTCGAAATTATTATTTGCTATTGCAGGGCGAACTATACTCGATTCTGTACCCTCGAGATTCGGTCGTGCATAGTAGGACATAGACCTTTGCACGACTTCCTCCACGTTGGGTTCTGCCATTCTTAAGGTAGAAAATGACTCGGAATCCTCAACCGGCACTTGGGTAGTAGGGCCTTGAAATCACGATCTTCTCCGAAGAGTACGCTCAATTTCGTGGTCCAGGTCCAAAGTAACCGACGGACTTCCGCGGGTCATACACTAGAAGAAGAGAGGAGAAGCAAGACTAAAAAGTAAAAGAGCTAATGAAGTTGGAATTTTTTTTTGAAATTGATTTTTTTTATGTTTTAACTCCCGAACTTCCCAAGGGCTACCCGGTGAAGGGTTCGCAAGGTACTAGACAAGATAGTGGCATTTAGAGCCACTTTGCCCTTTTCGAGAGAGTTAGGTGGTGTAGAAAATTTTGGATGTGGGTTTCTATTAAGAATGTGGTAATTAAAATCCAGCCATTTATCTCTGAGCGAGTAGGTGGAAAATAAAAGCTACACTCACGCACTCGACAGAAAATTAAAACACACCCACTCTACAGAAAGTAAACACACTCTACTGAAATAAAGCCTGCCAATTAACTCAAGTGAGTAGGCGGAAAAAAAAAGATACGCACACTTGCTTGAAATAAATCCAGCCAATTAACTCAAGTGAGTAGGCGGAAAAATTAAAAATACGTACACTTAACAAAATCCAGCCATTTAACTCAAGTGAGTAGGCGGAAAAAATTTAAGAAGGAGGCTGAGAAAGAGAAGTGATAAAATTAATATATTCGCGTTTTCAATTTATCAACGAGCGTTGCTTCCCCGGCAACGGCGCCAAAAACTTGATTGTCTCTTAGATATCTGCAAGGAGAAAATAACCAAACTAACAATTCATCAAGGCAAGTATACCTATCGAAATGCAGCTAGGGGACACAAGTGTCGTATTGAAATCCGGGAACAGTTGAGTAAGCTTACTCACACGAAATCTATTATTTTATCGACGGGAAAATAAGGTTTTTTTAGAAGAAATCTAAACGCATTAAAGGAAGAGAACTAGTTGCAATGAAAGAGAGTTACTTGCATGAAATGTTAAAGAGAGCTAAAAGAGCGATTAACTTAAGCTTAGTAACGATGAAGGGGAAAATGCACTCGATCAGAAATCACCTCGGCAAGAGTGGTTAGAAAAATACGATAAATAAACCTAAGCTAATTAGGGTAAAGGTCCTTGACCGTGGAGGTTCCATGAATATTGACACGCTTCTCTCGAAGGCCGTGCCTAACTGAGTTTAGGAAGGTCCGACCGACTTTCGCCTAAATCGGAGGCCTAAAACTCGCTTTACGCGGTGAACCCCTCTAATGGATTTTACTCCAATCCGGGAGATTTGAACGTCTGCCTCTCTCGAGGGGTGCGAACAACTCCCTTTACTCTTGAGTGCTCATTTCAAACTTTCGGCCTCTCGGCTAGCCCAGAATGAAAGCAAGGTGGAGAGTATATATCGATGATATACCTCCAACCCGTGATAAATCAAGAGTAATTCAAAGCTAAACCCTAAAAAGAAAAGGTAAGATTCAAAGCATCATAACCTAATCACTCGAACCTCGGATCATTAAGATCGAGTACATGGAGGATTAGTTAATCATGGTGAGGAGGAAGAGGGGGGATGAGTAGAAGAAGAATAATGAAAACGGAGCAGAAACGTAAAAGAAAACAACACTTTTTATTAATAGAAACAGGGATCTTACAACATGAAAACCAGTGATTACAAGTGCATGGAAAGGTAAACTACACTATCATTAACATTATACTACAGAACGAAGCTAGGAACTACTACAGGGAAAGCATAAAGCTACAGCTAAGAACTAAAAATGGAAAGACATGCTTAAAAAGTTCAGAAATACAAAGGACAGAACCTCCCCTCTCAAAGCAAAAGGTCCCCCTGAACCCCTGGAGTTGGGCTCTATTTATAGAATTTTTCGGGTCGGGTCACGCCCCCCTGTCACGCCCTGGTCGGGCGTGACCCTGGGGCTTGACACATTCGGAGCGACTTTTTCGGGCAGGAATTGAATTCTGACGGAGTTGTTGCAGTACACGCCCACAAGTCACGCCCTGGCAGGGCGTGTACCTGGGGCGTATTGTTTGCGGCGTGACTTTGTTGAGCTGAAATTGAATGCTGGAGGTGACGGGCGGAATTGCTGAAGTACACGCCCATATGTCACGCCCGGGTCAGGCGTGACCCTGGGGCATGACACTTTCGGTGCGACGGTGGAGCGGGAAAAACGAGCGCGCTGCGGCGATTCCTCGGAACCTGGGGACACGCCTCTAGTACACGCCCGTGTCGGGTGTGACATGGGCGTGACCGAGGGCGTGTACACTAAGTTTCCACGGAATGCAGTTTCAGACCAATTGCTTCATTCCTCTGGGTTACATGCCCTAGGTACACGCCCTGGTAGGGCGTGACCATGGGGCGTGTCACAGCAAACTTCGGCTGAAAGCCGTGAAAACCTGCAAAAAGCAGAAAAAATGCATTAGCGACAAAAATATATACAAAGGGGAATCAAAACAAGTACTTTATAAGACATGATTTGCTCTAAAACCCCGAAAATATCCTAATAAAATTGACTGCAAACCGTATTATCAGTGGTTACTCAATTGAAACCATCCAACCAATCACAATGTCCTATACAGAGCATTCTAGCGGAAGCAGTTTAAATAGTTGTAATTAAAAGAACCCAGCAACAAGCATGAATGTCCACTAATAAGCCAAGAAGGAATGAAGTACATACACAAGTACTGGCCTTAAGGCCTTACAAATGGTTTACTCAAATTACATGTTTTCCATACCACGGCACGCAGGCCGGTCATACATGAACAAAAGCAAGTAAACACTCCAATTAGGCCTTCGAGGGCCGGCTTCGCAATTTGGGCTTTAGCCCGCTATTGATCGCTTGGTCCAACAACACCTGCAAGCAATAAACCACCGCATGGTGGTAAACAAAAGCAACGATCAGCAATGCTGACCAAATTATAACGATCCAGCCCCCAATTCAGGGCGGCGATGCTCCTTCCCTGCACTTATTAGCATAATCAAGCAGTATATAAATATACATTGCATCACATGCATTGGCACGCACGACCACATGCCCCGTGCACTCAGGGCACATTCTCGATGAACCAGCCAATGTCACGTCAATTTAAGCCATAGAAATTCCGGACTCACCACCGCCACTTTGACGGCCAAACATATGAGCATTTTGTCTTCCCGTCATGGGTCACGTCAATTTAAACCATAGACCGCCGAAGACCCTCATCTATGCCAACGGCTCTAACCGAATGACATAGAACGGGTACGGTTCCATCAAACCCGTGCTCACATCGTAACGGCAATTTAAGCCATATACGCAGGTCAAACTTCTCCGAGTATCGTTTCCATCACATACTTCACATAACCCAGTTTTGTTTAAGTTGGCTCCCAGGCCACCAAGTTGGCAAGATCACGCATCCGCTCAGTTTTCCGGGTGCACCTTAGGGTTAATCCCCAAGGCTCCCTGTTACAATCTACCACGTAGAAAGCCCGAAAAACAAACATTCGCACGGAGTCTTCTCCGACATTTATGCAATGCAACATCACCGATCCAGACCAACATGTCCGGATGGGCTTCACACACCATGCCTATGTCCGTTCTCGATTACGGACTCTACACAATGAGGACTTCACATATCTACCCAAAGGAAAGCCTCCAAATCACCGCAAAATCGTGAGAGCGGGCTTCCTATGCAAAAGAAGGAGAGCTTCACATGCTCAAGTCGAGAATCGTTATCCTAGTGTTCTTCCTTGGCGCCATGGAAATGTAAGCGGATGAAAAGCACCGCAATCTCCTTGCCTTCGTAGATCCAAAGTCGGCTCGCGATTTGGAGCTCTAAAACTCCTCCAAAGACTGGATCTAGACTTCTTCTTCCTCCTTTGCTCCCTCTCTCTCTAGGATTTAGACAGAGAACTTACGACAGAAAATAATGGTTTTGAAACAATTCTATCGGGTATAACCCTTTCGGGATAACCACAGCCGTCAGATCCCCCAAAAAGGGATGCACGGATACGATCCAGGTCTGACCTGGACAAATGGGGCTAAGCACCGCACAGTATACCAATAGGAGCAGGACACGTCCACGTCAAAACAGTGTCGGAACATTTAGTCAACTCCTGCCAAAAACCCCTACGTCGACACTCCGCGTCGATCGAGTCAAACACGCCACAATCCGCCCCGCGCTCGACGATCGTCGAACCAAGATCGTCGACTGCTGCCAGATCGTCGACTGGAAAACTCTGGCCAAATCATTGAACGCACGACCCGATCGTCGAACAGAGATCTCTGGCCTGATCGTCGAACCCACGGCCCGATCGTCGAACCCATGGCCCAATCGTTAAACCCACGGCCCGATCGTCGAACCCAGAATATCGACAGATCGTCGACCGCAGCATTGTGACTAGATCGTCGACCGCTGATCGATGATCGTCGAACCCAGATTTCTGCCTGATCGATTTGCCAGAACTTTGAACTACCCCGACACACCATGGGACACGCCCGTGTCCAGGGCCGTGTTTGCTGCTCG
Organism: Platanthera guangdongensis; assembly: GCA_039583875.1. Classification (NCBI taxonomy): domain Eukaryota; kingdom Viridiplantae; phylum Streptophyta; class Magnoliopsida; order Asparagales; family Orchidaceae; genus Platanthera; species Platanthera guangdongensis. The sequence continues at coordinate 106,265,769 of CM077153.1, forward strand.
ACGATCATCGAACCCAATTTCGTCGACCTCTCGGCCAAATCGTCGAACCCAACATGACACGCCCTTGGATACGCCTGTGTCCTAGGCCGTGTACCTCCTGCCAAATTCCAAATGTGTCCCGAAACGCCTCCCGTCGCTCTTTTGAGTTTCAGGGTGTTATAACTGCACTGCTCGTACTTTACTGTTATTGCCTTTTTAGTGTTCCTTTTTATACATTTATACTCCTGCTAGTATAGTTCCATGTCACATATTATACTTTGGTACAACCTTTGTTGTTCTCTGCTTTTGTCCTCCCGCTCGACGCCTAGGATTCGCGAGGGTGAGGTGATGAAAAAATGGCTTAGTCTTTAGGACTAACGGTCGGTTATGACCATATGAGTTCGAGGAGATGCATTGGTTGCACACGGAGATACACCAGTCACACGAGGAGGCAGGATTTGCAGAAAAGTTACTGTGAGCTACCGTTACTACTCGGCGATAGGTTGATTTTAGATTTTTGTAGCATCCTCTTGTAGCTGTTGAGAGATGAGAGAGTGAGATCTTTAGATTTGGACATATACCAGGCATAAGCACTTTTCACTCTCTTTCATCATGTACTCATTGTGGACCATTGCTCTTTTACTTTATTATATATATTTTGAGTTGTGATTGTGGACTATGCTTTTGTTTAAATGCTATTATTTAGCCTACCAAGGAATGATCATACTAGCCGACAGGATTGGCGTCGTGCGGTGGTGACTAACTCGATAGTTGGTGTCACTGTAAGGCGACGGTCATAGGCATAAGACCCGGCTAACTCCCTAGTTTTTGGAGTGGTTTAACAATTGGTATCACTCAAACAATGATCATTAAATAAGTAAGTCCACAACATTAGTGTTGAAGTTAGGAAAATCATTTACTTATATTCGGATCAAGGCAGCCTAAGGTTATCGGTTCAGCGGTCTGTCTCGACGGCTAATGGGCTAAGACGTAGAAACTATCAGACAACTAAAAGGACCCCAGGCGTTGCGTTAAGGAAGTCTCACCACGTACCCAAAAGCTTAAAATAAGCAACCCCTCCACAACCAAAAATGGCCGAGCAGGGTACGAGATAGACTAGCTGATAACAAAGTCACAACAACTAAGATAGATAGTCACAAACTCGCAATTTGTCTCTCTAAATAAGGGATCCAAAGGCTCAGCTCGCAGTCTAGGAAAAAGATGGTAGAGAACTTTTACGAGATTCTGAAGTTTGTCTCCTCGTACCCCTAGGGTCCTATTTATAGGCAAATCCAAAGAGCAGGGGGGTCTTATTTATATCCCCTCCCCTGGAGACTAGGCGACTTCTTGGGAGGAGCTCGCTCGTTTGGGCGAGTAACAGGCCTAGTCGCCTACCTGACGAGTATGCGAGTGGAGCTCGTCATACTCTCCTAGACCTTCTGCCTTCTTGCGCGTTGACTCTGACTTTTATCTTGACTTGGTGACTTTGACCTTTACTGACCTGGATATAGAGGGGTCCACCCGACAAATATGGGTTGTACATAATCCCTTATCTTTTCGAGCGACATATGAGCTCAAAAAGAAACATCCAACACCTATTCAGTGAGCTGCTGGGGTGAGTATCTAAGTTACTCTCTTCTGATGGTGCAAGTTCAAATGACGTACCACAAAGACCAGCCACCCCCTATTTATAGAGTTTAGTTGACATCCATATATACTATCATGGTCATACTTGTTAGAAGGAGAATAACCTTCTGAAAGGTGTTCTTAGGCACCACTGGAGCCTTACCTTTCCCTTTGGAATGAGCAGCTCTAGTGTTCCACTTGAACCATAACCCCCCCTTATTATTTTGAGATGTGAAGTAGTCAATTAATGGCAATGCTGTCTTGGGCTTAGAAAAATCAGCCACTAACATCTTCTCTTTGAGGAGCTTCTCTTCAAAATCATTGATGATCTTATTATTCTAGCTAATGTTGCTTATTTGGATATTTGAGATTTTCTTCAGCTGACTGACTTCCCTCCTCATGTAACGTCCTGTTTCGCGCTATGTCCCTCGTACGTGTTCTCAGTCAAGGGACTTGACTTAGGCTCGGGGTGCATTGGTCGAAGGGTTAGGGTTGGGTGACATTCAACGAATAATGGGGGAATTGACCATAGATGAAATGAACCCAGGGAAATCCGTCGGATATTATCGAGGTTATCCGACGAATTCGTTGAGTGTCGCTAGGCGATTCTCGGCACAGTCGACACTGAAAGTGGAGAAACAGCTAAGTTAAATTCGTCGGATATCGCTGGTGATATGCGACGAATTCGTCGAATCTGATGATTATTCGTCGAGTATCGCTGGCTGATACTCGACACACTCGACACCAGAATCCAGGAATCGGTCTAAGTGAACTTCGTCGGATATCACTGGTGATATCCAACAAATTCGTCGAATATGGTGGAGGATTCATCGGGAGACAATATAGGAAGTTCGGCTAAGGAAAATTTGTCGAATATCACTAAGGATATTCGACGAATTCGTCGATTATCACCCAACCGATTCGATGAGATTGGAGGAGAATTCGTCGAGTATACCCAGTTATATTCAACGATTCGTCGAGTATGCATTTTTTGACCCAGGTAGAATTCGATGGCTTGTGTAGATTGGTCGAATCGGGCTTCAGGATTCGTGCCAGATGATTCCTTAGACTGGTCCTTTCAATAAGATCTAATTTAAGTAATAATATGGGCGATCCAATGAGGTGATGACATGTGACAGGTGAGTTAAACCTAATACCTTGTTATAAAACAGAAGACACTTCGATTTTGCCGAGCCATTACTATGCAAAACCATCGGGGGAAACGAGATCGCCGGAGTCAGAGATCTGGGAGGAAGAGCCGTCCGTTCCCGTGGAGAACTACCGCCAATGAAGAAGAACAATGCTGCCAAGAAGAGTGACGTTGTCCATGGCCGGAAATGTCGGAACTACCGAAAATGAGGTGAGCTTCCTACCCTATCCCTTGGTTTTAGATCTATTGTTAACTTCTAGGAGAGATGTCGACTCAAAGGAGTTCGATTTGCAAGATGAAGATTTCCTAGGAAGTGATCGTGCTAGGGCTTTGCCCTAGAGATTAGTTGTCTTAAACCACTCCTCTTTTCTAAGAGAAGACGGTGGGCTTGGTTTCGTGATGAAGAACGATCATATGAGGGTGAATAAGGGAGGAGGAATGCTGGATGAAATTTTGGAAATATTGTCTAGAGGTGAAAGATGAACCGTTGTCGTTCGTTTCGCTTTAAGATGGCCGAAGAAATCTATTTTTTTCCGTGTAACGAACTTCGAGGCCATTTTCAGGCATGAAATGGCCAGACCTGGGCTTTCGACTAAACACGAAAGTCGTATCCCTTGGAAATATCTTTCCAATCAATGGATACTCGTTTTCGTACAAGGCCTGTAGCCTCAGGAAAGTCCAATCGAACTTGCTGGACTGATAGGCTATACATGCAAAAATCTGTTTCTGTAATCAACGGAATTCGAGGCGGATTTCAAGTAACTTTTGGTCTGATCTGGGTGACGGAATGAATACAAAAGTTGAAATCCTTGGAAATACCTCTCCAATGGATGGTTACGAACTTTCATACAAGTCCTGTACACTCAGGGATGTCCCGTTAAATTGGATGTACAATCAAGTCCAGTGTACTTAATATTCTCGGGTTAGAGAAGTAATGAACTTGGTTGGAGTAGATGAATTGTAAGAATAAATGTTGAGGTTTTAGCGAACTCGGTCCTATGTGAATGTGATAAACAAATGGTTTGGAATCCTAATTGGGCATGAATGTACTTTGTAAATTGAATAGTTCTGGAAAAGATGTGACGCTCGATTATTGAACAAGTAATCCGTGAATCCATGTTAATGATAGTGGTGAACTAACTTTATGCTGATGCGATTACCGTGATGGAAGCATAATGGTTGGTGAATGCTTGATCCTTAAAATAAATTGGAAGAGGTTGATACATGACCATGATATGAGTTAAATAAGAAATGTGTAAAGTGGTCCACTACTTAGAGGCGCGCCACCCTCCGGGTAGCAGTGGGAGATTGGTGAGTTGTGTAAGGTGGATTGCCACTAGTGTTACAACCCGCATTTTCTCAATGATAAAATCATATCAGAGCAAGAGAAAACATGTGTCGTGATGCCACGTCGTGCAGGGGATAACTGCACACACTCAGGCAAGACTCCAGACCTTAATTTTAAGGAAAATCGTTGCTTAATTATAAAAGAAAACCAGTTATATTGAAAGGCCGTATCCCTCGGCACGGTGGATCAGCTAGTCCAGAATAAAAGTATATTTATACGCAGCAGAAAATGCTTTGGTTCAATTAAGTTGGCACCCTAAATGAGCATAAGTGTCCCCGAGGGACGACTCATGGTATGCACGACTCTAAAGTGAATATAATATATATATGAAAGATAGTCTTTATACGCTAAGGAAATATAGTGTCTTTGTTTTATAAATATGTTATGCATGATGTACATATAATAATGCTTTTAGGGTTTAAAATATCTAACATGCAACCTAGCATAAATCCTTCCCAGAAGCAAGTAAGCAATCACAAATAGGCAAAAACAAACAGCAGTGTAAGTTCATACCCAGCATCGCAAGAAGCCACTAGTGGGCGCCAACAACCTGACACGAACCCATTGGTGAGTATGTATGTCTATACAGAAAGGTAAAGAACTACCTCACGAAATCGGGGATCCGCTATCTCAGCTACCCAAGAGGCCACCAACCAGCCCCTCCAAAAGAACTAGCCGCAGAACTGGCTACAACCTGGACCTGAGGCATTCAAGAAAAGAACACCTCAGTAAGAAAATAATCAAAAGGTAAATAGAGCATTAGATTAATGAGCAAATAAAAGAAGGGTTTACCAACCCGGCAACAAACTGCTATAAGCAAAAGAGAGGGCATGACAGTAAGAAAAGAGTATTGTCTAAAGCACAGCAAAGCACACCAAGTGCGAGCAATAAAAGCAACACGACGTACAAAGAGTCTGCAACAGAAATAAGACGTATACATATCTGCCAAAAGAAAGAGAAAACATAAACAGGAAAGGGACTAACAGTCCTAACATGTGGGTGAGTGGCAGTGGTCAAAACATGGATCTGAATACGTAACCAAAACCAGATCCAAAAATGGCTAAGGGGTCAAACAGTGACAGCACTAGGGTACCACACACGCCAACCCAAACCGGGGCAAACGGCGGTGGCCACAGCTCACCACATAAAACCACCCCTCCAGAGGCCACCAAAACTCCACCACCTGCCACAACCCAAGAGTCGGCGAGCAAAAAAAATTAGCCGAACACCCAATACCACCCCCTAGAAAAAGGGAAAGTCACACTAACCATCTTAAGGAAACACACGAACCCAAGACAGTAATGTCGAGCCCACTCAACGCGGCGTGAGTAAGCTCCGCTTACTTGACGCCGAAATACTTAGCCGCAAATCCTACACTGGGTGACGGCGTTGAGTGAACTCGGCTCACTCGACACTGTCGGCGCTTTCCGCTTAGGGTAAACGTAAGTTTTAATTAAAACCGCAGCCTAAACAGAAAGTTGGAAATTTAATCCCAACCCTCTGTACCATCCTAACTACTCGGGGCTACCGCAACTAAACCTAAACTACCACTACCGCAGCCTCACCCTAACTCTAGCTACCCACTGTACACCAAACCTCAGACAAAAGAGAGAACATTGATTTATTGCAAAAAGAACAATGAAACAGCCCATGGATGAAATGAAGGAAAAGGCATCCTATTATTCTAATTTCTAAGGAGGAAAAAAAAATAAAAATGCGGAAGTATTGCACAGGAAAAATGAAAACATAGCAAGAGTTAGAATAATTTGGCAAGGGCAAGGGAGCCACTTGCCTCTACCTCCAGGAAAAACAACAGTTAACACCATAGCTTGGCACCGACGGCAAGATCGGCCACCTAGAAGACCAAAACTGAAACTTGAGGAAAAGAAAAGCAATCAGATATTCTCAACTCCTAGAATCAACCCTAAATCAAGAAAAACTTACATGGAAGGGAAGATCTAGCCGAGAGCAAGCCAAATCCGCTATCACACGAGAAAAAACGGGCTCTAACCCTCCCGAAATCGCCGACCAAAACAACCACCGCCTCTTCTCAAAACCCTTCCGCTGGAAGCTCTCCAGACTCGGCAACGATGAAAATGAGGAGGAAAAACGGTTCACGGCAACAAAAGATGCTCTCAGGAGAAAAGGTACGGAACACGCCCCAGACACGCCCGTGACATGGCCCGACACACCCGTGTCACGGGGCGTGTACTCACACACCTACCCAGTCGACGACCGTCAATATCAGCTGGACGAAACAGGTGACACGCCCCGTGACACGCCCGTGTCACAGGCCATGTACCAACTCAAACACCACTCGACGATCGTGGAGCGCCGATCGTCGAACAGAGAGACACGCCCCGTGTCACGCTCGTGTCCGATACGACACGCCCGTGACACGGCCGTATTCTCACTAAAACACCGCCAGACGACCATCGAGCGCAGCTCGACGAAGGGGGACACGCCCTGTGACACGCCCGTGTCACAGGCCGTGTTCCTACAAAAACCCCGTCGACCAAAAGAATTCATCGACCAGAGAAACGGGAGCTCTACCCGAGCATGACACGCCCTGGGTCACGACCGTGACCCAGGCCGTGTCACCCAAACTTACATAGAAAAAGAAACCTGCTAACACATAGCAAACAAGAGACAAGGCACCAGCCTACTAGCTCGGCCACATCAGGCACGCACAACACAACAAACATTACAAACATTACAGCTAACTGAACAAATGCCGAAACGACGCAAAAGCAAATGATCCCGGATTTTGACCAAAACTCGCACCGTAGCTAAACTCCCAGGCTAAAAAAATAATGGTGAGGTCGAAAACAACATCCGATGATCGCACACTCGGGCTAACACCTCCCGAAGCCAAAACACAAGCATTTCCCTAAGAGGCCCAACCGAGTCACCAAAAGAGACTCCGGATAGCTGGGGAAATTTGCCAACAGGCTATAACCAGGCTACACCAGGAACCTAAAGAGCTAAGACCACGCTCGACAACGGCAAAGGGCCGGAAGTGCGTCATCGTAACGCCAATCCAAGATCAAACAAAACAAAGAAAAACCGGGGGTATTACAGCCACTCCCCCTAAAAGAAAGTTTCGCCTCGAAACTTTACTCACAACACTCCTATAAAGAAGGAGAGAGAAGGAGAGAGAAAGAGCCAGGAAAGGGCTATATATAAATAAATAAAGCAGAACATACCAGGCACAAGATCAGGGAAACAGATGAGGGTGAGCCTCCCTCATAGCCGACTCCAATTCCCAAGTCGCGCTTTCTACCTCCTGATTCCTCCATAATACTTTAACCATAGGAATAGTCTTCCTCTACAGCGCACGAACCTGAGAATCCAGAATGCGGATAGGCACCTCCACATAAGAAAGATTCGGCTCCAACTGAGGCACAGAATCCAAAACCTTCCTGCCATTCATCACACATTTCCGCAGCTGACTGACGTGGAAGACATCATGCACGCTAGGGAAATTTGCGGGCAACGCCAGCCTATAAGCTGATATCCCAATCCGCTGAACAATCGGAAATGGCCCCACGTACCTCGTGTCCAACTTCCTGTTCTTGCCAAACCGCTTCACTCCGATCAACGGGGAGACCTTTAAGAACACTGAGTCCCCCACCACAAATTCCAAGTCCGATCTACGCCGGTTGGCGTTCTTCTCGTATCTCTCCTGGGCTATCCGAAGTTTTTCCCGTATAAGCTTCACAGCGGTTTCCATCTCCTCGAGTGCTTCTGGACCCAACAAAGGTCTCTCGCCAACCTCAGCCCAAAACAAGGGAGTCCTGCAGCGCCTCCCATACAAAGCTTCAAAAGGAGCCATTTGCAAGATTTCTTGATAACTGTTGTTATATGCAAATTTCATAAGCCGCAAGCGCTCATCCCACGCTCCTCCGTGGTCCAGAATATAGCATCAGATCATATCTTCCACAATCTGATTTACTCGCTCCGTCTGATGGTTGGTCTGCGGATGATAAGCTGTGGAATATCTCAAATCTGTAGCCAACCCTTCTTGAAGGCTCTTCCAAAAACGAGACGTAAACCTGGAGTCTTGATCTGATATGATACTCACGGGTACACCATGCAATCTAATAACCTCATCCAGATACAGCTCGGCTATCTTCCTCATCGGATAATCGATCTTAAATGGTACGAAGTGAGCACACTTCGTCAATCTGTCTACGATCACCCAAACTGAATCATGCCCTTTAGGAGATCTCGGTAAGCCTGTAATGAAATCCATCGAGATACTCTCCCACTTCCACATCGGAATCTCCAAGGGAGTCAGCTTGCCACCAGGCCTCCCATGGTCGGCTTTCACTCGCCTGCAGGTGAAACACTCTGAAAAAAATCTGGCTATGTCCTTCTTCATCCCATACCACCAGGCAATCTGCTTTAAATCATGATACATCTTGGTACACCCTAGATGGTAGGCAACAATAGATCCGTGGGCTTCTCTGCACACCATATCCCGGATATCTCCAACTGTGGGGATGCAAAACCTGCCATGATACTTCAAGGTACCTGCATCATCTACAGAGAAATCTTGTAGTTCACCTTTTTCAGCTCGAAGATACAAATGCAGAAGATCGGGATCATCCTTCTGATGCAGTCTCGTAAGCGCAATCCATAAAGGTTCTGCCACTGCATAGCTACTCTGCGAATCGCAGCTTCCCACAGAATTGTCCATCAAAAGAAACTCTTCCACTAGACGCTCGGCGGAGAGATTGAAAATCTTCCCTGACTTCCGACTCAGGGCATCGGCCACCACATTCGCTTTACCCGGATGGTACTGGATTTCAACATCATAGTCGTTCACGTACTCCAACCATCGCCGCTGGCGCAGGTTAAATTCTTTCTGGGTGAAGACATACTTCAAACTCTTATGATACGTGAAAATCTTGCACTGCGTGCCATATAGCAAATGCCTCCACAATTTCAACGCATAGATCACAACTGCAAATTCCAGGTCATGCGTAGGGTAATTCCTCTCGTGAGTCTTTAGCTGCCTCGACCCGTACGCGATCACCTTTCCGCCCTGCATCATTATGCAGCCCAGTCCGACATGCGACACATCCACATATATATCATACTCACTATCTTCAGTAGGAAATGACAAAATTGGAGCTGAACATAGCCTTCTTTTTAGTTCCTCAAAGGCCTCCTCACATTTGCCATCCCATATGAAGGCTACATTCTTCTGCGTCAACTTGGTCAACGACGCAGACAAGGTAGAGAAGCCCTCTACAAATCTTCTATAATATCCAGCCAAGCCCAAGAAGCTTCTGATCTCTTTGGGAGTAACAGGCCTTGCCCACTCCATAACAGCAGCGATCTTTTCTGGGTCCACCGATATTCCCTCCTTATTAACCACGTGGCCGAGAAAAGAAACTTGAGGCAACCAAAATTCGCATTTGCTCAGCTTGGAGTATAGCTTATGGTCTCTCAGAGTCGCCAAGACCAGTCGCAAATGCCGATCATGCTCTTCCGCATCTTTAGAATACACCAAAACATCGTCTATAAAGACAATCACAAACTTATCTAAGAAATCCTTCAAAACTCTATTCATCAGATCCATAAAAGCTGAGGGCGCATTAGTCAAACCAAATGACATGACCAAAAACTCAAAATGCCCATGACGAGAGCGGAACGCCGTCCGCGGAACATCTGACTCCCGAATCCTCAACTGGTGATAGCCCGAACGAAGATCAATCTTGGAAAACACGGCACTACCACGCAGTTGGTCAAATAAATTGTCAATCCGAGGCAAAGGGTACTTGTTCTTAATAGTAACCTTGTTCAGCTATCTATAGTCGATGCATAGCCTCATCGATCCATCTTTCTTTTTAATGAACAGCACTGGTGCACCCCAAGGTGAAGAACTCGGCCTTATGAAACCTTTTGCCAACATCTCATCCAGCTGAATTCGCAACTCTTCCAACTCTCGCAGGGCCATTCGGTACGACGCCTTTGCGATAGGACGCGTGCCTGTCTCCTAATCTATAACAAACTCGACATCTCGATCGGGTGGAAGACCGGGAAGATCATTAGGAAACACATCAGAGAAGTCACATACCACAGGAATCTCTTTCAAACACGGCACTCGAACAACTGTCCCTACCAGAGAGACCACACAGGCAAAACAGCCAGAATCAAGCAACTTCCGAGCACGCACCGCAGAAATGACTGGAGACTCCTGGAGAGAATACCCATAAACGCTCCCTGGCTGACCGTTGTCTTTGACGAAGTCCAAGCGCTTACCCTTGCACTAGATCACATCATCGTACCTTGACAACCAGTCCATGCCCAAAATAACATCGAAGTCCTCCAGGTCAATCACCTTCAGATCTGTCTTTGCTAGAAAATCCCCCAACAAAATCGGACAATCAAGGACACCCAGGTCCGTAACCACAGAGTCACCGGAGGGGAACTTAACGCAAAAGGCACCACCAACACGATCTAGGCCCAAACTGAACCGCTCCACGAAGGCTCTAGCCACAAACGAGTGGGTAGCGCCTGAATCGAAGAGAACGCGCGCCCAGCGGTTCTTTACCTTAAATCGTCCTACAAATAGCGCACGCATCTAAGGAAACAAACACTAAAACGAAAACTACAACCAAAAAGGGAACATAGCGAAACGATTGGGGAGGAGTCAAACCTGAGATAACCTGGGTCGAAGTCTGCGCTTCGTCTGCCGAAAGCACATTCAGCTTCCCCTTTCCTCTATCCATTTGCTGAGGCGGTGGCAAAGCCTGGAGGGGAACTGGCTGCAGAATAGGCTGGGACTGTGGGCACTTTGTCTTGAGATGACCCTTCTGGCCGCACTGAAAACATACCTTATCTCTTAACCAGCAACGGGCAGCCTCATGCCCCTTCCTTCCACATAAGGCACATACCAAGTCTCCTCTGGGAGCACCCTGAATCGCGTGCACCTGTTCCTTCTTCTGCGCTCCTAACCTTTTGAAACACTTCTCAACGGGGTGGCCTGGCCGGCCACAAAAACTACAAACCTCTTTGTTCCTCTTTTTCGAGACAGCATCAGGTTCCTGAGGGCTCTTCCCTCCAACAGTCTTTCGCTTATCCTTCCTCAACTGCTGGCCTCTATTTTTAGCATTCTCAATGGCCTCAACTCTCAAGGCAGCTTCAACCACGCTGGCATAACTGACTGCTCCGTAGGCATTTGCTAACTGCTGAATGTCGCTTCTGAGTCCACCAAGAAATCGCTTAACTCGGTCTGCTTCAACACTCACCAGACCAGGGGCAAACTGACTCAACTTACTAAACTCAATCTCATACTCACTAACCATGAGTTTCCTCTGCTTCAAATGGGGAAAGTCATTCATCAGCCGGTCCCTCTCGACTGAAGGCAGAAATTTACTCAACAACATCACCTTAAATGACTCGCAAGAGCATCCTGCCACCAAGCTTTCTTTCTCCCTCAGCCACCAATTCTTTGCTAAGCCCTTGAGCTGGTAGGCAGCGAGAATAACTCTCTGATCGTCCGTAATCCCTGAGTAAGACAACATCTCCTCAATGGTAATCAGCCAGTCATCCAAAATCATGAAATCTGCTTGCCCATCATAAGTAGGGGGTCTCAGCCACTGAAACTGGGATATAAATGACATCTCCGGGGGCACCACAACCAAAGGCACGGGAGGAGCAGGAGGGGCAGGAACATCTACCCCCTCAGCGGGGTCCGGAACTCTCGGAGCCTGTCCCGCCACCACTGCCACAAGGGACTAAATCTGAGCCTGCATAGCCACCACCTGTCTCGATAAGGCCTCATTGCTCTGCCGCAGGTTTTCTACCAACGCCTCGATCTGCGCTCCTGACGTCTCACCCTCGGATTGGGGGGTCGATCTCATCACAGGACGTCTCGCCATCCTAGAATCGCATAAGCTTTAGATAAAACCTAGCCCAACAGCTAGAACAAAACTACCCGGTACAGACAAACACACTTAAATATGAACTTCAACTGCAAAACTTGCTCTGGGAGTTGTTTTTACCATGATGATGTTATGCTTAACCTAAGATGGTTCACCACCATCATACTACCTCATGTGCCTAAACCATGAATGCATGTATTGTATTCTTTTTGACTCAAATCCATGTGTGTACATATGTCATCATGCAAATCTTTAGCTTGGCACGTTGTGCTTATGAAATGTTATGCTATGCATGATGTGCTATGCATTCTAAAAAGGCCTTTATGCATGCCATGGGCGGCGTACACATGAAAATGTTATGCATCCCATACTACATAACATTCCCATGCAACGAAAAAAGAAAACGTGCTAGCCGCATTCATGTGGTGAGGTTATGCATCCCATACTACATAACCCTCACATGTTGCCTCCTATGGTGGATCCATATACAAACACATATTATGCATCACATACTACATAATATGCCCCGTATACTTCTTTATGCTCATGAGTGCAGTGTTCGTGCTTTAGCTAAGACGTGCTGATGACACATCGGTGTGTGTATGATATGATGCTAAACACTAATGCAAACAAGGGAAAGGTTGCCCAACCTTTTGTCAAGCAACCTACCTCTGATACCAACTGTCACAACCCGCATTTTATCAACGATAAAATTATATCAGAGCAAGAGAAAACACGTGTCATGATGCCACGTCGTGCAGGGGATAACTGCACACGCTCAGGCAAGACTCCAGACCTTAATTTTAAGGAAAATCGTTGCTTAATTATAAAAGAAAACCAGTTATATTGAAAGGTCGTATCCCTCGGCATGGTGGATCAGCTAGTCCACAATAAAAGTATATTTATACGCAACAGAAAATGTTTTGGTTCAATTAAGTTGACACCCTAAATGAGCATAAGTGTCCCCGAGGGACGACTCATGGTATGCACGACTCTAAAGTGAATATAATATATATATGAAAGATAGTCTTTATACGCTAAGGAAATATAGTGTCTTTGTTTTATAAATATGTTATGCATGATGTACATATAATAATGCTTTTAGGGTTTAAAATATCTAACATGCAACCTAGCATAAATCCTTCCCAGAAGCAAGTAAGCAACCACAAATAGGCAAAAACAAACAGCAGTGTAAGTTCATACCCAGCATCGCAAGAAGCCACTAGTGGGCGCCAACAACCTGACACGAACCCATTGGTGAGTATGTATGTCTATACAGAAAGGTAAAGAACTACCTCACGAAATCGGGGATCCGCTATCTCAGCTACCCAAGAGGCCACCAACCAGCCCCTCCAAAAGAACTAGCCGCAGAACTGGCTACAACCTGGACCTGAGGCATTCAAGAAAAGAACACCTCAGCAAGAAAATAATCAAAAGGTAAATAGAGAATTAGATTAATGAGCAAATAAAAGAAGGGTTTACCAACCCGACAACAAACTGCTATAAGCAAAATAGAGGGCATGACAGTAAGAAAAGAGTACTGTCTAAAGCACAGCAAAGCACACCAAGTGCGAGCAATAAAAGCAACACGCCCTACAAAGAGTCTGCAACAGCAACAAGACGTATACATATCCGCCAAAAGAAAGAGAAAACATAAACAGGAAAGGAACTAACAGTCCTAACACGTGGGTGAGTGGCAGTGGTCAAAACATGGATCTGAATACGTAACCAAAACCAGATCCAAAAGGGCTAAGGGGTCAAACAGTGGCAGCACTAGGGTACCACACACGCCAACCCAAACCGGGGCAAAAGGTGGTGGCCACAGCTCACCACATAAAACCACCCCTCCAAAGGCCACCAAAACTCCACCACCTGCCACAACCCAAGAGTCGGCGAGCAAAAAAAATTAGCCGAACACCCAATACCACCCCCTAGAAAAAGGGAAAAGTCAGACTAACCATCTTAAGGAAACACACGAACCCAAGACAGTAATGTCGAGCCCACTCGACGCGGCGTGAGTAAGCTCTGCTTACTTGACGCCAAAATACTTAGCTGCAAATCCTACACTGGGTGATGGCATTGAGTGAACTAGGCTCACTCGACACTGTCGGCGCTTTCCACTTAGGGTAAACGTAAGTTTTAATTAAAACCGCAGCCTAAACATAAAGTTGGAAATTTAATCCCAACCCTCTGTACCATCCTAACTACTCGGGGCTACTGCAACTAAACCTAAACTACCAATATCGCAGCCTCACCCTAACTCTAGCTACCCACTGTACACCAAATCTCAGACAAAAGAGAGAACATTGATTTAATTGCAAAAAGAACAATGAAACATCCCATGGATGAAATGAAGGAAAAGGCATCCTATTATTCTAATTTCTAAGGAGGAAAAAAAAATAAAGAATGCGGAAGTATTGCACAGGAAAAATGAAAACAGAGCAAGAGTTAGAATAATTTGGCAAAGGCAAGGGAGCCACTTGCCTCTACCTCCAGGAAAAACAACAGTTAACACCACAACTTGGCACCAGCGGCAAGATCGGCCACCTAGAAGACCAAAACTGAAACTTGAGGAATAGAAAAGCAATCAGATATTCTCAACTCCTAGAATCAACCCGAAATCAAGAAAAACTTACATGGAAGGGAAGATCTAGCTGAGAGCAAGCCAAATCCGCTATCACACGAGAAAAAATGGGCTCTAACCCTCCCGAAATCGTCGGCCAAAACAACCACCACCACCTCTCAAAACCCTTCCGCTGGAAGCTCTCCAGACTCGGGAACGATGAAAATGAGGAGGAAAAACGGTTCACGGCAACAAAAGATGCTCTGAGGAGAAAAGGTACGGAAAACGCCCCAGACACGCCCGTGACACGGCCCGACACGCCCGTGTCACGGGGCGTGTACTAGCTCGAAAAACGTCGATCTCCACTCGACGAAACACGGGACACTCCCCCGACACGCCCGTGATACGGCCCGACACGCCCGTGTCACGGGGCGTGTACTCACACACCTACCCAGTCGACGACCGTCGATCTCAGCTCGACGAAACAGGTGACACGCCCCGTGACACGCCCGTGTCACAGGCCGTGTACCAACTCAAACACCACTCGACGATCGTGGAGCGCCGATCGTCGAACAGAGAGACACGCCTCGTGTCACGCCCGTATCCGATACGACACGCCTGTGACACGGCCGTGTTCTCACTAAAACACCGCCTGATGACCATCGAGCGCAGCTCGACGAAGGGGGATACGCCCTGTGACACACCCGTGTCACAGGCCGTGTTCCTACAAAAACCCCGTCGACCAAAAAAATTCGTCGACCAGAGAAACGGGAGCTCTACCCGAGCACGACACACCCTGGGTCACGGGCGTGACCCAGGCCGTGTCACCCAAACTTACACAGAAAATGAAACCTGCTAACACCTAGCAAACAAGAGACAAGGCACCAGCCTACTAGCTCGGCCAAATCAGGCACGCACAACACAACAAACATTACAAGCATTACAGCTAACTGAACAAACGCCGAAATGATGCGAAAGCAAACGATCCCGGATTTCGACCAAAACTCGCACCGTAGCTAAACTCCCAGGCTACGAAAACAACGGTGAGGTCAAAAACAACATCCGATGATCGCACACTCGGGCTAACACTTCCCGAAGACAAAACACAAGCATTTCCCTAAGAGGCCCAACCGAGTCACCAAAAGAGACTCCTGCTAGCTGGGGAAATTTGCCAACAGGCTACAACCAGGCTACACCAGGAACCTAAAGAGCTAAGACCACGCTCGACAATGGCAAAGGGCCGGAAGTGCGTCATCGTAACGCCAATCCAAGATCAAACAAAACAAAGAAAAACCGGGGGCGTTACAACTAATGTAAACAATAAACCCTTATTGGGTATGGAAAAGTGAAAGGCTTGGAAGAGCGAGGGTATTGCCTCACTGAAATGACATGTTGATAAGGGACTCGGTATGAAGTCCTAGCATGCTGTTGAGCACGGGATGTGAAATCTTAAGGGACTTATTGAGGAGCCCTATATGTGAAATGCATGCAGTGTGAGTTTATATACAATGTCATAATCCTGGGTTAAGGATAGTGTGGAAGGTCTACATTCTCGCCAGTCATCACACCGACGGGAGTTTGCAGATGGAATTGCACAGTTTGGTCCTTGGTCCTCAGTGTTTACATCCCGAGGCACCCTCCGTGCTAGTGGATTGTTGGCCTTGGTCCTTTGGTGATATGTTCACAGTGTCACCTTCCATGCCACGATGATAGGCCTATTTGGGCTGTGTTCTTAGTGCACATCTACCCAATACTCCTCCAAGCTGCAGTACGCATGTGAGCTCCGCTATTGTGTTCTTAGTGTTGAGGCGTACGGAGGCCTAGGCTTGGTAGTGTGGCTGCCTGCCTAGTAGTGGAGAAGCCCAATCTACTGTTACCGTCTGGCCACGCCGACTGATGCCTGAGAAGTTAAATAACTGCTCAAAAATTGGGAACTACAAGTCTGTGTCGACATAGTAGTTGCATGTGAACGAGCGTGGGTGAGTCATTGCATTGCATTCATATCATCACATTTCATTACATACACAAGATTCTTATCGCATAAGTTTGTATAGGCACTCTTATATGACGAGTTACTATACTATTGAGCCGATCCTTAACTTATATGTCTATATGGGCAAAGTTACTTCCTGTCGTAGTTTCATGTTATATACTACTATAGATGGTAGAACTGCTCATGTTGATTGATATACTCATTTGTTGCAATTACTGATATACACTGATATTGTTTACTCCTATACCACCTATTTTTACTACTGCTTATTTATATATATTGTACCCTTGTTCCTTTCTCCGCCCGGTGCCGAGGAGTCGCCGGGGGGCGTGGATGTGATAGACACTTAGTCTTTATGACTAACGGTTACTACGTCTTCCTTTTAGAAGGGAATCCAACAGATAGAGCAACAACATGTTACGCAGGAAGGCAGCCAGGACAGGACGACAGGGCCTAATATGAAGGTACCGTCGTTGCCGTCGGTGATTGATGTGAGTATTTTTAGAGAGACTCTTTTGTAGCCTTTTGGGCATGTACTCTGATATTATAGAAGCCTTGGTTGCTTCTTATTTATAATGTACTTATGGACTATTATACTAGTGTGTATTTTGACTTCGGTTTTTATATTCTTTGTGTTGGGTTGGCATGGATGATATGATTAGCCGGCAGGATTGTCGTTTTGTAGTACAAGTTAGTCGTGTGCTAATGATACCCCAATACAGCTATTCTGGGCATAAGACTCCCCTTGTGTCGTGTTTGGGGACACTCCTATTCGATTGGTCAGTTTGGGGACAAACTTACTTAACGGAAGCAGTGGTGTGCCCATATGTAATTCACTCTAAGTATGTCCAGTCTTGACCTTACGTTTAGCCAACCTGACCTTAGGCTTGTACCTTACGTGTAGATCCTAGTGCATGTTGAGCCAGTGGGGGGCACTCCCGCCCCTTCTGTAGCCATACAGTTCCAACAATCAAAGTTGGGACAGACACTCTCGGCTATTCTAGACGCCTTTAGGTCTCAACAAGCCCCAGTGCAGCAACAGGATCCGGGTTCAAACTTGTTGAGCACCTTCCGAGCTCTCTCCCCTCCTGCCTACCTTAGGATAGAGTCGGTTGTGTGTACGGAATAATGGCTCGACACAGTGCAGGAGCTGTTGGCAGGAATCCGTTGTCCAGCCAGCATGGCTGTGACATTAGTAATGTCTGTCCCGAAACTGCACGCCAAGAGGCTGTGGAAGTCGCTCATGGGTTCCACCTTGTAGGGCCGAGTTTATACAAAGATCAGTTGGACGGATTTCTTTGGAGCTTTCCTCGAACATTTCATCCCATCAACTGCTAGAGACAAACTCGAGGAAAGATTCTTGTAGTTAAAACATGGATCGAAGTTGGTTACAGAATACCAGATGGAGTTTCAGCATCTAGCAAGGTTTGCTGACTCCTATGAGTTGGATAAGCGAGGTTATGCTAAATGATTCTACAAAGGCTTGTGGGACCCCCTGAGGCAAGCCCTTTTGTTTATAACGGACTCGAGTTTAGCTGAGATCATCGACATGGCAAAAAACCTGGAGGTAGATCATTTAGGGAGTAATAAGAGACTTGCTGAGGGTGTTATGGTGGCCAGTCCTAGTTATAGAAGGAGGCAGGACAACCAGGGAAGAGAAAATAATAGAGGCGGAGGTTGCTTCAATCAGAATTTTAGAATGGAGCGTCCGACACCGCAACCAGCACTACCCCTACCGCAACCACAATACTTACAGCCTAGCGAGCAATACGAGCAAGTGTGCTTCCAGTGCAACCAGCCAGGACATATTTGACATCATTGCCCGTAGCTAGGTGGGAATGCACCTCTTTCCCTTCCACTGGCAGCTCCATGAGGACGAGGACATGTACGTGGTCGAGGATAAGGACCACGAGGAAGGAATACCAGACCTGCCCGGGATCAGGTGTTTGTACTGGACATGATGCAGGAGAGAAATCCCCAGGAGGTGATTGCAGGTATGTCGTGATCCGATTAATGTGTTATGAACAATTTTTTTTCGATTGCCTAGGACATGCTAGGAGTATAGCTTTGAGTCTTTGTAATTGATACCTAGGCACCGTGATGGTTGGTGGGAAACCAACTTATACTTTATTTGATACCGGTGCCACACACTCATTTGTGTCGACGGACTTCGTTAGAGACTTGGAAGGAGTGTAATACTTTACCGGTATTGCTCGTAGAGTGCACCACCCGGATTACCCTGAGATGACTGCAGCCGCCAAGTGTGAACTAGAGGTACTCCTTGAAGGAAAGGTCTTTGAAACCCATGCCACAGTATTGAGAATGCCAGAATTCGACCTTATTTTGGGAATGACATGGTTGGATTGGCAGCTTGGCAGAATTAATTGTGCGGAGAAACAAATTTTTCTGAGACATGGGGACTATGAAGTCATCTTTCAAGGTATTAGATTCACACCTCGTATGTTACTATCCTTAATTCAGGCCTTAAAAGCCCACATGAGGGGGGATGAAGTTTACATGATTTTTTCGAGTTGAAAGAGATGTCGATGGATATGAAAGATGTACGAGTCGTGTGGGATTTTCCTGAAGTATTCCCTGAGAGATTGCCAGGATTACCCCCGCATAGAGAGGTAGATTTTCAAATTAAGTTAGTACCGAGTGCCAAGCCCATCTCTAGGACAACTTACCGAATGTCCCCTAAGGAACTCGCAGAGTTTAGAGTTTATTTGCAAGAACTAGTTGAATAAGGGTTCGTTCACCCCAGTTCATCACCTTGGGGAGCCCCTGTTCTATTCGTTAAGAAGAAGGACGAAAAGCTACAGTTATGTATAGATTACCAGGAACTCAACTGTTTAATAGTGCGGAACACCGACCCTCTTCCCCAGATAGATGAGTTATTCTATCAACTGGTATGAGTGCACTGGTTTTCCAAGTTGGATCTGCACTCGAGGTATTAACAATTGAGGATTCAAGAGGAGGATATCCAGAAAATGACAATTAGCTCAAGGTAAGGGCTATATAAGTTCACCGTGATGCCTTTTGGACTCACGAATGCCCCTTCAGCGTTCATGAGTCTGATGGACAAAGTGTTTGATCCATACCTAGATGACTTCATCATCATCTTCATCGATCACATTTTAGTCTACTTAAAGACAAAAGAAGATCATGTTGAACACTTGACCCTGGTGCCGAAGAAACTAAAGGAGCATACCTTGTTTGCCAAATTTAGCAAGTGTGAATTTTGGCACAGAGAAGTTGCCTTCTTCGGCCATATGATCAGTGGTGTTGGACTAGCTGTGGATCTGGCCAAAGTGCATGCTGTGAAGCAATGGTCTCCTGTGAAGTCAGCGGCCGATGTGTGGAGTTTTCGTGGACTTGTGGGGTATTATCGCAAGTTAGCCCTCTCACTCACATCTCTGATAAAGAAAGGTGTGATGTACGAGTGGACAACCCAGTGCGAGGTCGCATTCCAAGAGTTGAAGGATATACACACCTCCACACCCATCCTAGCTCTTCCAACTGGGAAGGAAGGATTTCAAGTCTACACTAATATATTATATCAAGGGATGAGAGTAGTACAAATGCAGCATAGACATGTGATCGCTTATTCTTTGAGGCAACTGAAGAAACTTGAAGCTAATTACCCAGTTCATGATTTTGAGTTGGGGGCAATGGTGTTCGCCTTGAAGATTTTGAGACACTATCTATATGGCGTCCACCGTAAGATATTTTTGGATCATAAGAATTTGAAGTATGTTCATACTCAAAAGGAGCTGAACCCGAAAAAATGACAATGGTTAGAATTTTTTGTGATTTCGAGTTTAGCTTAAACTACCACCCCAAAAAAGCAAACTCCGTGGCCGATGACTTGAGCAGAAAAGTACCAGGATCGAACCCAGAGTCTCGGTAGATGAGTATGGAGTTAGTTTGGATGCCCTAAGAGATGGAGATCACTCCGGTCTATAAAGAGCATTCTGAAGAATATATGAAATTCCTAACCACAATGAGTATGGTTTGGGATATTCAAGAACAAATCCTGGCAGAGCAAGGGAAGGATGCTACTATGGCCCTAGTGATTAAGTCAGTTGAAGATGGATCTACTAAGGATTATACACTAAGGGACAACCTCATTCATTTCCATGGCCGACTCTACATTCCCAAGGGCGGAGAAATCCAGTAAGATATATTGAGAGAAGCACACTGCTCCAAGTACTCGGAGCATCCCAGGATTTCTAAGATGTGTAGTGACCTGTGGAAGACCATGTTTTGGTCGGGAATGAAGAAAGCCGTCAAGTACTATGTTACGCACTGCGTAGATTGTCAAAGGGTGAAGGAAGAATGCAAGAGCCCTGAGGGATTATTACAGTCGTTGCCCATTCCTGAGTGGAAGTTCGAGGATATCTCCATGGACTTCGTTCATAGTTTGCCTCACTCACGCTCTGGGAATGATTCCATTTGGGTAATCGTTGCTCGCCTGACAAAGGTAGCCAGGTTTATTCCCATGAAGAAGGAGGCACATATGGACATTTTGGTGCGCCTCTTTGTGGAGCAGTTTGTATGGTACCATGTCGTGCCAAGGACAGTTGTTTATGACAGGGATGGTCATTTCACCTCAAAAGAATGGAAGACAGTATAGGCACATTTGGGTTCACGCCTTACCTTTAGCACAGCCTTTCATCCTCAGACGGATGGGCAGTCTGAGAGGACCATTAGAACCACAGAAGATCTATTAAGATTGTGTGTGCTAGATAGAGGAGAGTTGTGGGAAAGGCTCTTACTACTGTTAGAATTTTCTTATAACAATAGTCATCAGGCCAGTATCGGGATGACACCCCATGAAGCCCTTTATGGAAGAAGGTGTAGGACTCCCTTGTCGTGGGTGCAAGATGAAGACCCAAAGGTTCTGGGAATTGAGTACATTGACGATACTGATGCTGTTGTTAGACAAATACGGGACTGCAGGCTTGAGGCTCAAAGTCGGCATGCTAAGTATTATAATGCAAAACACTGGATGGTGGAATTTCAAGTGGGTGACAAGGTGTTCCTGAAGATCTGGCTGATGTATGGAGTTTTACAAGTGCATGGTATGAAGAAGCTCAATCCAAGATACGTTGGGCCTTATGCTGTATTGGAAAGGATTGGACCTTTGGCCTATCAGTTGGAGCTACCATCAGAGCTAGATAATTTACACGACATATTCCATGTATCGTGACTTTGGAAGGCGCTGTTGCGGCCCGATCAACATGTCCTCACCAAAGATGGTGCGGTAGCAACTGGTAGATCCGTCCGACTAGAGCCGGTGCGGATAGTGGACACTGAAACAAGGAGCTTGCGGCAGAAAAGTGTCCTATTGGTAAAAGTTTTGTGGTCTAATCACGAGAAGGATGAGTATACTTGGAAGCCGGTGGACTTGATGCAAAATCGCTACCCGGATTTGTTTCCCCAAGGTAAGGTTTAAAAATATATTTTATTTTATTTACATGCTTTCCTTCCCCATAGCCTTAGCCTGATTTCGGGGACAAAATCTTTTATTTTGTTTATAGGATTTGTAATGTCCCGTTTAACGCAAGGCCCCTCGCATGCATTCTGAGTCAAGGGACTTCACTCAGGCTAAGGGTGCATTGGCCGAAGGGTTAGGGTTGAGTGACACTCAACGAATAATGGGGAAATGGACCTTAGATGAAATGAACCAAGGGAAAATTTTTCGGATATCGTCGAGGATATCCATCGAATTTGTCGAGTGTCGCTGGGTGATTCTTGGCACACTCGACACCAGAAGTGGAGAAACAACTAAGTTAAATTCGTCGGATATCGTTGGTGATATCCGACCAATTCGTCGAATGTGATGATTATCCGCCGAGTATCGTTGGGTGATACTCAACGCACTCGACACCAAAATCTAGGAAATGGTCTAAGTGAAATTTGTCGGATATCACTGGTGATATCCGATGAATTAATCGAATATGGTGGAGGATTCGGCGGGAGTCAATGTAGGAAATTCGGCTAAGGAGAATTCGTCGAATATCACTAAGGATATTCGATGAATTCGTCGATTATCACTTAACCGATTCAGTGAGATTGGAGGAGAATTCATCGAGTATACCTGGTAATATTCAGTGATTCGTTGAGTATGGAAGCCGATACTCGCCAAATTTGACTTGTGCATTTTTCGGCATAGGAAGAATTTGTTGTCTTGTGTAGGCGGGTTGAACCGGGCACCGAGATTCATGTTGGATGATTCCTTAGACCGGTCTTTTCAATATGATCTAATTTAAGTAATAATATGGGAGATCCAATGAGGTGATGACAGGTGGAAGGTGAGTTAAACTTAATACCTTGTTATAAAACAAAAGACCGAACCCTAGCCATCACTTCGATTTTGCCAAGCCGTTACTGTGCGAAAATGTCGGGGGAAACGAGATCACCGAAGTCGGAGTTCTGGGAGGAAGAGTCGTCCGTTCCCGTGGAGAACTGCTGCCAATAAAGAAGAACAATGCCGCCAAGAAGAGTGACGAGGTCCATGGCCGGAAATGTCGGAACCGCCAAAAATGAGGTGAGCTTCCTACCCTCTCCCTTGGTGCTAGATCTATAGTTAAATCCTAGGAGAGATATCGACTCAAAGGAGTTCAATTTGCAAGATGAAGATTTCCTAGGAATGGATCGTGCTAGTGCTTCGCCCTAGAGATTAGTTGTCTTCAACCTCTCCTCTCTTCTAAGAGAAGACAGTGGACTTGGTTTTGTGAAGAAGAATGATCCTATGAGGGTGAATAAGGGAGGAGAAATTCTGGATAAAATTTTGGAAATATTGCCTAGAGGAGGAAGACGAACCGTTGTCATCCGTTTCACTTAAGATGCGCGCAGAAATCTGTTTTCTGCGCGCAGCGAACTTCAAGACCATTTTCAGGCATGAAACGGCCAGACCTGGGCTTTTTACTAAACACAAAAGTCGTAGCCCTGGGAAATAACTTTCCAACGGATAGTTACACATTATCATACGAGGTCCGTAGCCTCGGTAAAGTCCAATCTAACTTGCTAGAATGATAGGCTATACGTGCAGAAATATGTTTCTGTATGCAGCAGACTTCGAGGCTGATTTAAGGTACCTTATGTTCTGATCTGGGTGACAGACTGAATACAAAAGTTGAAGTCCTTGGAAATACCTTTCCAACAAATAGTTATGCACTTTCATACGAGTACTGTAGACTCAGGAATGTCCAGTCAAAGTGGCTGTACGGTCAAGTCCTGTGTACCTAATATTCTCGGGTTAGAGAAGTAATGGGTTTTGTTGGAGTAGAGGAATTGTAAGAATAAATGTTGGGGTTTTAGCGAACTCGGTCCTATGTGAATGCGATAGATAAATGGTTGGGAATCCTAATTGGGCATGAATGTACATTGTGAATGGAATAGGTTTGGAAAAGATGTGATGCTTAAAAATTAAACAAGTAATTCGTGAATCCATGTTAATGCTAGAGGTTAACTAACTTTATGTTGATGCGATTACCGTGATGTAAGCATAATGGTTTGTGGATGCTTGATCCTTAAAATAAATCATAAGAGGTTGATACATGGCCATGAGTTGAGTTAAATAAGAAAGGTGTAAATTGGTCCACTGCTTAGAGGCATGCCTCCCTCTGGGTAGCAGTGTGAGATTGGTGCATTGTGTAAGGTGGCTTGCCACCCGTGTAAACAATAAACCCTTGTTGGGTATGGAAAACTGAAAGGCTTGGAAGTGCAAGGGTGTTGCCACACTGAAATGATATGTTGGTAAGGGACTCAGTATGAAGTCCTAGCATGCTGTTGAGAACGAGATGTGAAATCCTAAGGGACTTATTGAGGAGCGAATGTGATAGCAACTTATTCTTTATGACTAACGATTATTACGTCTTCCTTTTAGGAGGGAATCCTACAGATAGAGCAGTAGCTAGTTACACAGGAAGGCAACCAGGCTAGGACGATAGGGCCTGATGTGATAGTACCATCGTTGCCGTCAATGTCTGATGTAAGTGTTTTTAGAGAGACTCTTTTGTAGCCTTTTGGTCATGTACTCTGATATTATAGAAGTATTGGTTTCTTCTTATTTCTAATGTACTTCTGAACTATTAAACTAGTGTGTATTTTGACTTCTGTTTTATATTCTTCATATTGGGTTGACATGGATGATATGATTAGCTGGCAGGATAGACATCTTGTAGTATAGGTTAGACGTGTGATAACGCTACCCCAAGACTACTGTTCTGGGCATAAGACTCCCCTCGTACCATGTTTTGTGTTTCGGGAGGGGGGTCATACAATAGGCCACTCCTTAACTTATATGACTGTATGGGCCACTCATATAAGTTAAGTCACTTCCTGTCGTAGTTTCATGTTATTTAATGCTGTAGATGGTAGAACTGCTCATGTTGATTGATATACTCATTTGTTATAATTACTGATATACACTGATATTGTTTACTCCTATTCCACATGTTTGTACTGCTGCTTATTTATATATATTGTACCCTTGTTCCTTTATCCTCCCGGTGCCGAGGAGTAGGCGGGGAAGCAGATGTGATAGACACTTAGTATTTATGACTAACAGTTGCTATGTCTTCTTTTTAGGAGGGAATCTCACAGAAAGAGCAACAGTAGGTTATGCAGGAAGGCAGCTATTCAAGTACGATAGGTCCTGATGTGACGATACCATCGTTGTCATCGGTGATTGATGTGAGTATTTTTAGAGAGACTCTTTTGTAGCCTTTTATGCATGTAATCTAATATTATAGAATCCTCGGTTGCTTCTTATTTTTAATGTATTTCTGGACTATTACACTGGTGTGTATTTTGACTTCGGTTTTATATTCCTCATGTTGAATTGGCATGAATGATATGATAAGCCAACAGGATAGGCATATGGTAGTACACGTTAGCTGTGTGCTAACGGTACCACAAGGCGGCTGTTCTGGATTGTCATATCTATCAGCTTGCTACGATCCTGAGATAAAGAAGTCATTGAATAATGGGCCACACTAAGTATGTCCAATCTTGACATTATGTTTAGCCAACCTGACCTTAGGCTTGTACCATACGTGTAGATCCCAGTGCACTTTGAGCCAGTGGGGGGGGGGGGGGGGGCACTCCCGCCCCTTCCGTACCCATACGGTTCCAACAATCATAGCTGGGATAGACAGTCACGGCTATTCTAGACACCTTTATGTCTCAAGAAGCCCGAGTGTAGCAGCAAGCTCTGGGATCAAACTGGTTGAGCACCTTTCGAGCTCACTCCCCTCCTGCCTACCTTGGAACAGAGTCGACTGTGCGTATGGAAGAATGGCTCGAAACAGTACAAGAGCTGTTGACAGCAATCCATTGTCCAGCCAGCATGGCTGTGACATTAGTAGTGTCTGTCCTGGAACTGTACGCCAAGAGGTGGTAGAAGTCCATCATGGGTTCCACCTTCTAGGACCGAGTTTATACGGAGATCAGTTGGACTTAGTTATTAGGAGCTTTCTTGGAACATTTCAACCCGTCGATCGCTAAAGATGAACTCGAGTAAAGATTCCTACAGTTAAACAAGGATCGAAGTTGGTTACAGAATACCTGAGGGAGTTCCAGCATCTAGTAAGGTTTGCTGACTCCTACGAGTTGGATGATCGAGGTTATGCTAAACGATTTACAAAGGCTTGCAGGATCTCCTGAGCCAAGCCATTTTGTTTATATCATACTCGAGTTTATCTGAGATCATCGACATGGAAAAAAGGCTAGAGGCAAATCATTTGGGGAGTAATAAGAGACCTGTTGAGGGTGTGATGGAGGCCGGTCCTAGTTACAGAAGGTGGCATGATAATTGGGGAAGAGGACACAATAGATGCGAAGGTCGCTTCCATCAGAATTTTAGAATGGAGCATCCAGAACCACAGCCAACACAACCCCCACCGCAACCATAATACCTGCAGCCTAGGGAGTTGTACGAGATAGTCTGCTTCCAGTGCAACCAGACAGGACACATCTGACATCACTACCCACAGCTAGGTGGGAATGCTCTTCCTGCCCTTCCTCCAGCAGTCTACGAGGATGGGGACATGTGTGTGGTCGAGGACGAAGAACATGAGGAAGGAATCCAGGACCTGCTCTGGATCAGATGTTTGCGCTGGACATGGCCCAAGAGAGAAATCCACAGAGGTGATTGCAGGTATGTCGTGATCCGATTAATGTGTTATAAGCATTTCTTTTCGATTTCCTTGGACATGCTAGGAGTCTAGCTTTGAGTCTTTGTAATTGATACCTACGCACCGTGATGGTTGGTGAGAAACCAGCTTATACTTTATTCGATACCGGTGCCACACACTTGTTTGTGTCAACGGACTTCATTAGAGACTTGGAAGGAGTGCAATACTTCACCGGTATTACTCGAAGAGTATGCCTCCCGGATGGCTCTGAGATGATTGCTACCGCCAAGTGTGAGTTGGAGGTACTCCTTAAAGGAAAGGTATTTGAAACCCCTGCCATAGTATTGAGAATGCCAGAATTCGACCTCATTCTGGGCATGGCATAGTTGGATTGGCACCAGTCCATAATTGATTGTGCGGAGAAACGAATTTTCTTGAGATATGGGGACTCTGAAGTAATCTTTCAAGGTATTAGATTCGCACCTCGCATGCTATTATCTTCAATTCAGGCCTTAAAAGCTCACTTGAAAGGAGACGTAGTCTACATGATTTGTTTCGAGCTGAAAGAGATGACAATTGATATGAAGGATGTGCGAGTTGTGTGGGATTTTCCTGAAGTATTCCCTAAGAAATTTCTAGGATTACCCCCGCACAAAGATGTAGACTTTCAGATGAAGTTAGTACCAGGTGACAAGCCCATATCTAGTACCCCTTACCGAATGGCCCCGAAGGAACTCGCGGAGTTTAGAGTTCAATTGCAAGAACTAGTAGAATCAGGTTTCGTTTGGCCCAGTTCATCACCTTGGGGAGGCCCAGTTCTATTTGCTAAGAAGAGGATGGAACTTTGTGGCTGTGTATTGATTATCAGGAACTCAACCGTTTAATGGAACGGAACACCTATCTCTTACCCCAGATCGATGAGTTATTCAATCAGTTGGTAGGAGCACATTGGTTTTCCAAGTTGGATCTGCGCTCGAGATATTACCAATTGAGGATACTGTTGGAACACCCTATTACTAATTTGGGCAAGGATCACTATGTCTCTTAGGAAACCTGTTTTGACCTCATTGTATAGATCTAAAGGTCAATTAGAATTGAGTCTAAGGGTTAGTACTTAGGTTTGGAAGCTGCCCTCAAGACCAGGTTTTTCAGTTTCTGGAGACCAAGTCATGTCGTCGAGCTCAGTACGACGAATCATCGAACTCCATTCGACGATCGTTGAGCTCACTTTGACGGATCGTCGAACTCCATTCGACGATCTCTGAGCTCAACATCATCAAGTCGTCGAACTCCATTCAACGATCTTCGAGCTCAGATCGACGATCTTGACTCTAGTTTGATTCTCTATCTCTGAGATCAGTTCGACGATAGTTGAGATCAGATCGACGATCTCTGTTTCTGTCCAAGACCAATCTCTGAGCTCAGTTTAACGATAGTGGAGCTCAGTTCGACGTTTTCTCTGAAGAGTTAACGATTTTCAAGATTCAAATTCAGACAGTTGAGGAATTATTGTCAGCATTTAATTCAGGATCTTGTAGCCGTTTTTCAATTAATCTGGAGCAAGTTTCAAGGAATTTTCAAGGAATGTTTTGTTGGACTTTCCTCCAGAAGACAAATACAATTAAGGAAGTCATTTAATGACAGGCTAACGGCTATCTTGGACAGTGGATCATTTCTATTCACATGAAAGAAATAAAAGATCAGATTATTCATTCCTGCTGTAGAATATAGAACATAGAACAATTCTCTGCAACAAAAAATCTTACAACAACAATTACACAAGAGAAAGAAAAAGAGTTGCAGACATTCTCAGTCTCAAGAATTCATACAAGAACACCATCACCAAAGGAGATAAACAAATTGAAATCTTTAGATCTCTTTTGATTCAAGTATTCAAAGTCCATCATCACTCAAGACTCCAGACACCACACATTTCAGTTGCTGCTAAAATCATCTATTGCTGGAGATCAAATCATTTAAAGGCGTATCAGCCTACTGCAAAGCTTCACTTCCTGAACAACTCAAGATCTCAGGGAGAGCTTTGACAACATCCACTATCTTCTCTCTGATTGTTGACATAGAAGATCATCTCTCATCCCTCTCCCTCTCTCTGCTGTAAAGGGTTTTACAAATTCCCTTCAAAACTTTGTGATTGGTTTCTGAGACCTTATCAACACTCAGTGGTGGCAAGACACCTAATCAAAAAGTCTGGTTTGGTTTTTGAGCACCTTATCAAAAGCTCATTGGTGCCCATGACACCTGATCAACTCATCCTGCAGTGGATTCCTACCTAGGGTGGTAGAAGAGTGGATGTTCCCAAGTTGATTGGGCAACCACTATAGCTCCTTGTGTCATCTGGTTGCTTGTCTTTCTTTTTGTTTCTGGCTGTGGTTTGTGACTAGATTGGTCTGTGATTAGATAGTTGCTGTGTTTAGATTTACTATTTATTATTAGCTTCCCTGTTCACTTAGGAATACAACAACTCTTGTAAAACGTTTTTAGCAAGCACCATACTCTATTCACCCCCCTCTATAGTATATCAGATCTAACTTGCACTTTCAATTGGTATCAGAGGGAGGTTGGTTAAAAATACCACACCTTAGTGGTTGCACAGGCTAACACCTGAATCCAAAGATTCCTATAGTTAGATCTGCTAGTTCTGATTTTGTTATTAGAATTATTTCTTCACAAATCATTGCCCAAAACAAAGATTATGCTAGCACCAGACCTTCAGTGTGCAATCTGTCCAAGTTTGCACTTTGGAAGGCAAGGATTAGACTCTACATGAATTCTATTGATGATGACATTTTCAATTCTGTTTTGATAGTGTGTCCAAGACCTCTAGAGAGCACAAGTACAAATGCTGTTCCACCTCCCTCAGGAACAGATGCTGACATCAAGAAATGGAAAGTTGTAGATGCAAAGGCTATGAACATTCTAGCCCAGACTATGTCTGATGAAATTTTCCAAAAGGTAGCTGAATGCAACTCAGCAAAGGACATCTGGGACAAGCTATCTGAAATATTCTTAGGATCTGCTGACGAGAGAAAAGACAGAAGATCTCACCTCATAAACCAATATGAGAATTTCAAGAAAGGAGAAGCTGAGTCAGTAGCAGAAATGTATAATAGACTCAGCCTGATAGTCAATGAACTAAAGACTTTGGATAAAGAGATCTCATTGACTGAGCTAAATGATAAAATCCTAATGTGCTTCCCAAGCACTTGGGACTCAAGGATCTGGCCAATCAAGGATGCCAGAAGTCTCAATGAGATCACAACTGAAGCTCTATTGGGCAAGCTCAAATCTTATGAGCTGCTCATCAAAAATAGAGAAGAAGAGCAGAAGACTGCCTCACCAGCCACAAGAAAGGAAAAGTCAATATCTTTCAAAGCCACTGAAGATCAGCCTGAAGACAAGGTCACAGGCAATGATGAGCTGCTTAGTCTACTGGCCAAAAGATTTTACAAAATGGCCAGAAAGGACTTCAGGAAGAGATCATACAAAGAACATGACAAGTCAAGGTATGATAAATCAAATAATAAAGAAATTATTTGCTTTGTTTGCAGGAAACCAGGCCACATTGTGCCTGACTGTCCAGAGAACAAAAACAAGGACAGAAAGGATAAGAGAGAAAGAAGAAAAGACAAGGAATTCAAGAAGAATAGCAATGACAAACCCTCCTCAAGCAAGAACAAACACACAAGGAAGGGATTTGTTGCTGAATATTGGAGTGAGACAGAAGAGGAATCTGAAGCTTCTTCCAGCTCAAGTGATGATGAGGATGATGCCGAAGAGAAGGAATTCTGCATGATGGCTATCAATGCCTCACAACACAATTCTGATGCAGAAGAGTCTGAATCTGAATC
Organism: Platanthera guangdongensis; assembly: GCA_039583875.1. Taxonomy (NCBI): domain Eukaryota; kingdom Viridiplantae; phylum Streptophyta; class Magnoliopsida; order Asparagales; family Orchidaceae; genus Platanthera; species Platanthera guangdongensis. The sequence goes on from CM077153.1 coordinate 106,296,340, forward strand.
AGAGACCCAACCTGAAGAAGACCAGGTAATAGACTCATTTGATTTTAATTCTTAGGACTTTAAGTATGAATTTAAAGCACTATGTTTAGTCTTATTAAAATCTGAGAAGGAAATCATTTCTATCAGAAACCAATTGTCTGAACACAGTACCTTAAAATCAGATAACCTCAAACTCTCTGAGGAGTTGGAGTGTTGTAGGGAGCAGATAACTTCACTGAAAAGTGAACTATCAGAGGCCAAAAAGCTTGAAGAATCCCTTAATGGGAGAAGCATCAAGCTAATGTACATCACAAGCACAGTGAACTCTAGATTCAACAGTACAATGGGCTTGGGTGTTTCATCCAGCCAACCTATAGTACTAACAACCCCAATTAAGTTTATCTATGATAAAGGGAAGGGAGTTGTAGAGGTAGCTAGGAAAAATTCTGACTTACCTAAGAAAACCAAGGTTCAACAGAAATTGTCGAACGGAGCTAGACGATCGTCGAATGCAGATCGACGATCTCAAGCAAAATCATCGAACTCAGGTCGACGATCTCCAAACCCTGAACTCTGCCACAGTCGACCGTCGAACGGAGCTCGACGATCTGACCCAAGATCGTCGAACTCAGATCCACGATCGTCGAGCAAATATCAGAGCTTTCAGAACCTTTTCAAGGGTAAATCAAAATCCAAACCTAGGGGTCATTCATCCCAAAGCTTTAACCCTTATAATGAATGGATAATACCTCCAAGGAGATATCATCCTGAAGGTTATAAGAGTCAACCAGAGATGTCATTTATTTCTGAATTTAAAGGTTATCAACCTAGGCCCAAGGTAAACTGAGTCAAAAACAAGTAAATTATTTTATGTGCAGGTGAAGACCTATCCAGCATCAAACCAGCAATGGTATATGGATAGTGGGTGCTCCAAATACATGACAGGAAACAAGGACAACTTCACATCCATTAAGCCAAGCTTGGACCCAAAGTCATATTTGGTGATTCAAACTTTGGACTAACAAAAGGATATGGTGCAGTCCAGATTGGCACAGTCAAATTCAAGAAGGTAGCCTATGTGGAAGGACTGAAGCACAACTTGATCAACATCAGTCAGCTATGTGATGAAGGCTACCAGGTGACTTTCAGCAAATCATTATGCAAGATCAAATCAGAGGACAACACAACTGTGTTGACAGGTAAAAGGAAAGGTAACATCTATTTAGTAGACTTTCTTTCAACAGAAATAGATATTTGCTTGTTTAATTCTATTTGTAGAACTAATGTATTATGACATAAGAGATTAGGGCATATAAACCTTAGAACCATTTCTAGGCTATCCAAGGACAACCTTGTTAGAGGACTACCTTCTGCCCCCTACAAGAAGGAAGGACTCTACAGGGCTTGTCAATTAGGCAAGCAAACCAAAAATAGTTTCAAGTCACTTAATAAGAGTGATTCACCTAGGATTTTGTATATGTTACACATGGATCTTTTTGGACCCATTACAGTACAAATCTTAGGAGGGAAATCTTACACTTTAGTAGTTGTAGATGACTTCTCTAGATTCACATGAGTGTTCTTTCTGAGAAAGAAGTCTGATAACTTTAAGTGTTTGACAGAGTTTCTCAAATGCATACAGACTGAGTTCAATACTCACATTGCCCTGATTAGAAGTGATCATGGGACAGAGTTTGATTCTCTTCTTATGCAAGAGTTTTGTCAGAGTGAAGTGATCAGGCGCACTTTCTCAGCTCCTAGAACTCCTCAACAAAATAGGGTAGCTGAAAGGAAAAATAGAACCCTTATTGAATCTGCCACTACATTGTTGTCAGATGCTCACCTTCCTCTATCTTTTTGGGCAGAGGCAGTGAACACCTCCAACTATGTGTTGAATAGAAGTTTAATACATAAACTGAAGGGCAAGACTCCCTATGAATTACTCAAAGGGAAGAAACCTAAAGTAGATTATTTTAGAATTTTTGGTTGTATCTATTATATTCACAATAATGATAAGAAATATTTAGCAAAATTTCGAGCTAAAGCTGATGAAGCAGTGTTTCTGGGATACTCCATGATCAGTAAGGCTTATAGGGTATATAATAAATCAACTCATAAAATTGAAGAATCTGTTCATATATCTTTTGATGAAATTAACATGTCTTTCAAGGAGAAGAATATTTCTACCATAGAACCTTTGCAGGGACACTCTCTTGCAGAAGACTTGAACAGATTACAAATCATTCAAAAAGAGGAAATCAATGAAGATGAAGAAGACATTCAACATCATGAAGAAAAACTTCTTGAAGAGCCAGTTGCTGTACCACAAGAGGAAACAACAACACAGGTTGGTGAACAATCAACACCCCCTGTTGATTTAGTAACATCAAGAGACCATCCAATTTCCCAAGTGATTGGCGACATCTCAACTGGTGTGCAAACCAGAAATCAGGTCAACCAAAACCTGATGCACACTTGCTTCCTTTCTCAAATTGAACCTCAATTCATTCAAGAAGCAAAGCAAGATCCACATTGGATCATTGCAATGCAAGAAGAGTTGCATCAATTTGAAAGGAACAAAGTTTTGGAACTAGTACCAAGGCCTAAGGATCACTCCATTGTTGGAACAAAGTGGGTGTTCAGAAACAAATTGGATGATCAAGGAATAATTGTAAGGAATAAGGTAAGACTAGTTGCTCAAGGGTACTCTCAAGAAGAAGGGATAGTTTATGACCAGACTTTTGAACCAGTTGCAAGGTTGGAGGCTATAAGAATCTTCTTAGCATATGCAACACACAAAGGTTTCAAAGTATACCAGATGGATGTAAAGAGTGCTTTTCTCAATGGGGACATCAAAGAAGAAGTCTATGTCAGACAACCTCCATGTTTTATCTCTTCATCTCATCCTGATTATATTTTCAAATTGCACAAAACATTATATGGTCTAAAGCAAGCTCCTAGAGCATGGTATGAGACCCTAACATGCTTTCTTCTGAAAAATTAATTTATAAGGGGTAGAGTAGACCAAACTCTTTTTATTAGAACCCATAAGTCCAATACCCTACTAGTACAAATCTATGTAGACGATATTATATTTGGTTCTACTGATTCAAATTTGTGCAGAAGGTTCTCCAATCTAATGCATTCTAAATTTGAAATGAGTAGCTTGTGTGAGCTATCCTTCTTCCTAGGATTGCAAATCAAACAGCATGCTGAAGGCATATTTATTTCTCAAACCAAGTATGCAAAAGAATTGGTTAAGAAATTTGGTATGTCTGAAGCATCATGCATGAAAACACCTATGCCTAGTAATGCTGTATTAGATGCTGATGAACATGAGAAACCTATTGATCAGACAACATACAGAGCAATGATTGGCTCTTTATTATACCTTACAGCTAGTAGACCTGACATAATGTTTGCTACATGTATATGTGCTAGATTCCAAGTGAACCCTAGAGAGTCACACCTAACCTTAGTAAAAAGGATTCTCAGGTATGTAAAAAGTTGTCCAAATCTAGGTCTCTGGTATCCAAAAGATTCAGCATTTGACTTAACTAGATTTTCTGATGCTGATTATACTGGATGCAGAATTGACAGGAAAAACACCAGTGGAACTTATTAGTTTCTTGGTGACAGACTTGTCTCCTAGTTTTCCAAGAAACAAACATCTGTGTCAACTTCAACTGCTGAAGCTGAATATATGGTTGTAGGTAGTTATTGTTCACAAATCCTGTGGATTCAAAACCAACTCCTAGACTATGGTTACAACTTAGAGAAGTCAAAAATATTTTGTGATAATACCAGTGCTATTTCTATAGCCCAAAATCCAGTCCTCCATAGTAGGACAAAACACATAGAGATTAGACATCACTTTTTAAGGGATAATGTTGAGAAAAATAAAATTGAACTTCAATATATCCCAACTGATTTGCAAAGGAGAGATATTTTCACCAAATCCTTAGATGAAAAGAAACAGACCTTCTTCCTGAATCAGTTAGGAATGTTAGATGGAGGAAGTCTAAAATAAGTTCCAAGATCTTTAAAATCTAAAAATCACCAAGACTAGACAAACTTCTTGATTTTTCTAGCGTATAAGAGTGTTTCTGATCTTTGAACTGCGCTCGACGATTTTCCCCCCGATCGTCGAACGGAGATCGACGCTTTCCGAAATCATCGACCAGAGTTCAGCACTTCTCAGATAGTGCTCAACTATCTTTTCAGGTCAGCGATCGTCGAACGGCGCTCAGCGATTTTGTTCTCTGAACTATCGTCGAACGGAGCTCGACACTCTCCAATATCATCGAACGAAGATCGATGCTATTGATGACCTTTCAGTTTCCTTTATAAGCCCCGATTGTCGAACTGAGTTCAACGATATTTTCTTTTCTGCGTCGAACCCTAATATAAAATTCATTTTTCGGTCATCGTTCTCCTTTTGCGCTTTCATTCTCTCTGCAAATTTTCTCTTTCCCTCCAAACTTCTCTACACTTGGTCATTTGGTTGTTTATTTTTTGCAGGAATCAATGGCCATCTCAATTGCAGTCCTGGCTGCAATGAAATTTGATGCAGGTTTTGACATTGACATGGATTCTTTCAGCACCGTGATCAAATTTTCCAAGATATTCTAGAACTTTTGAAGGAACAAAAGCTAGTTACAATAATGACTACCAGGATCAAGTTAGCAGCAGATGAAATCAAAGAGTGGGTGTACATTGCGCATAATCAGGATCAAAATATAGTTGTTGGAACAATTTCAGGAACCCAGGTATATCTAACACCTGCTGCAGGTAATACATTCTTTTGTAAAGTCCCTTTCTACTGCTGCTCCTTCAGTTTCTGTTGAAAGTACTGATATTGTTGATATTGCTGTTAATTCTGACATTTTAATATCTGAGGATATACACATGACAGAGGCATTTGACTTTAAGGCTGCTGTTACTACTGATGTTATTTCTTTTACAGAAACTATTGTATCTGAAAGTATTGTATCTGAAACTGCTGAAACTATTATATCTGAATCTACTGCCCCAGCTACTGCTGTATCTACTGCTGCTGCTACAACTTCTTCTGACAGTGTTATTTCTACTTCTCTTCCTGTTGTTGCTGTTACTATTGCTATCACTGATGTTACATCTGCTCAATCACAAGAACAGATAGATTATCTCAAGAAGATTGATGCAGTGTATGACAACCCTCCAAGCTCAGATAGTGATCAGTTCAGGACTGATTCAGATGACTCCTCTTCTACTATTGCAAGAAAAAGAAAAGTCAGAAGCAAGGCTATGAAAAGGGTTCCTCCAGCTAAAGTGAAAGAAATAAATGACATACCTTACTACATTCTGCATAACTGTCCTATCACAGAACACTGAATGCAATATTCCAAAAATCAACTGAAGGCTATGAAGAAGAAGAGGAAATATGATAAAGGATCCTCTCAGTTCAATCCTCCTCCTCCTCCTCCTCCTTCACCAGGTGCAGGTGCAAGTGGAAGCTCTGCATCTCAACCCTCTGCCAGAAGCCAATCCTCCTATCAACCTCAGGGAAGATCCCAATACAAGGGAAGCCAATCCAGAGGCTATCAGTCAAGAAGAGGAAGCTATAGAGGAAACCAAAGAGAATTTCAAGTTTACTCCAAAGGACATTCCAGGCAACACCCATATTCAAGCGAAGGACAAGGTCCATCTGATACAACTTCAGGACCATTTCCTTACAAGGTGAAAGATTTGGTCTCCTCCAGAGCTCCTCCAGACAATCCCTCCAATAGATATGAACCTCCAATTCCTTTTGAGGATCCAGAAAAAAATCCTACTTCATGGACAGCCAAGATGAAGGAATTGGATGCCCTAGATCAGATCAAGAAAGCCAGAGAGCAAGGCAAAGACACTTCCAATAAAACTACATTATCAGATCAAAGGAAAAAGGAACTTGAAAGATATTCATCCAGCAAGTTTTTTGATTCTGAAAGCTACATGAAACTGCACCCTGAAGCTATAGTGCCCAGGCCTAAGCAACAAACTTCTTTAGGTGCAGCTGTTGACAGGAGATCTAAGAAAGAAGCTCTCAATCCAAACAGAGAAATAGTACTGATAAAGAGCAAAGAAAAAGAGTAATTCTGTAAGGTGACAATTATTTTGATTTCTGATCTATCTAAGATTATGTCTGTGTTTCTGCAATGTTTTGTTGTTATATTGTTGCTGTGTATGTTTTTAAATTTCCAATGTCTGTAAATAGTAATCCTAACCCAAATAGGGGGAGATTGTTGGAACACCCTACTACTGATTTGGGCAAGGATCACTATGTCTCTTAGGAAACCTATTTTAACCTCATTGTATAGATCTAAAGGTCAATTAGAATTGAGTATAAGGGTTAGTATTTAGGTTTGGAAGCTGCCCTCAAGACCAGGTTTTTTAGTTTCTGGATACCAAGTCATTTCGTCGAGCTCAGTACGACGAATCGTCGAACTCCATTCGACGATCGTTGAGCTCACTTCGACGGATCGTCGAACTCCATTCGACGATCTCTGAGCTCAACTTCATCAAGTCGTCGAACTCCATTCGACGATCTTCGAGCTCAGATCGACGATCTTGACTCCAGTTTGATTCTCTATCTCTGAGCTCAGTTCAACGATAGTTGAGCTCAGATCGACGATCTCTGTTTCTGTCTAAGACCAATCTCTGAGCTCAGTTCAACGATAGTGGAGCTCAGTTCGATGTTTTCTCTGAAGAGTTAGACGATTTTCAAGATTCAAATTCAGACAGTTGAGGAATTATTGTCAGCATTTAATTCAGGATCTTGTAGCCGTTTTTCAATTAATCTGGAGCAAGTTTCAAGGAATTTTCAAGGAATGTTTTGTTGGACTTTCCTCCAGAAGACAAATACAATTAAGGAAGTCATTTAATGACAGGCTAACGGCTATCTTGGACATTGGATCATTTCTATTCACATGAAAGAAATAAAAGATCAGATTATTCATTCCTGCTGTAGAATATATAACATAGAACAATTCTCTGCAACAACAACTCTCACAACAACAATTACACAAGAGAAAGAAAAAGAGTTGCAGACATTCTCAGTCTCAGGAATTCATACAAGAACACCATCACCAAAGGAGATCAACAAACTGAAATCTTCAGATCTCTTTTGATTCAAGTATTCAAAGGCCATCATCACTCAAGACTCCAGACACCACATATTTCAGTTGCTGCTGAAATCACCTATTGCTGGAGATCAAATCATTTGAAGGCCTATCACCCTACTGCAAAGCTTCAATTCCTGAACAACTCAAGATCTCAGGGGGAGCTTTGACTACATCCACTATCTTCTCTCTGACAATTGGCAGAGAAGATAATCTCTCATCCCTCTCTCTCTCTGCTGTAAAGGGTTTTTCAAACTCCGTTCAAAAGTTTGTGATTGGTTTCTGAGACCTTATCAACATTCAGTGGTGGCAAGACACCTGATCAAAAAATCTGGTTTGGTTTTTGAGCACCTTATCAAAAGCTCATTGGTGCCCAGGACACCTGATCAACTCATCCTGTAGTGGATTCCTACCTAGGGTGGTAGAAGAGTGGATGTACCCAGGTTTATTGGGGAACCACTATAGCTCCTTGTGTCATCTGGTTGCTTGTCTTTCTTTTTGTTTCTGGCTGTGGTTTGTGACTAGATTGCTCTGTGATTAGATAGTTGCTGTGTTTAGATTTACTATTTATTATTAGCTTCCCTGTTCACTTAGGAATACAACAACTGTTGTAAAAAGTTTTGAGCAAGCATCATACTGTATTCACCCCCCTCTAGAGTATATCAGATCTGACTTGCACTTTCAGATACAAGAGGAGGATATTCAGAAAATGATATTTAGCTCAAGGTATGGGTTACATGAGTTCACCGTGATGCCTTTTGGACTCACGAACGCCCCTTCAGAGTTCATGTGTCTGATGAACAAAGTGTTTGTGACATACCTAGATGTCTTCATCATCATCTTCATCGATGACATTTTAGTCTATTCGAAGATAGAAGAAGATCATGTTGAACACTTGACCCCTTTGCTGAAGAAACTAAAGGAGCATACCTTGTTTGCCAAATTCAGCAACTATAAATTTTGGCTCCGAGAAGTTGCATTCTTAGGCCATGTGATCAGAGGCACTGGACTAACTGTGGATCCGACGAAGGTGGGTGCTGTGAAGGAATGGTCACCTCTGAAGTCAGCGGCCGATGTGCGTAGTTTTCTTGGACTTGTGGGGTATTATTACAAGTTCGTGAAGGGATTCTCAAAGTTAGCCCTCCCTCTCATAGCTCTGACAAAGAAAGGTGTGCGGTATGAGTGGAAACGACAGTGCGAAGCAGCATTCCAAGAGTTGAAGGATAGACCCACCTCCGCACCCATCCTAGCCCTTCCATCTAGGAAGGAAGGAATTCAAGTCTACATTGACTCATCATATCAAGTGATGGGAGCAGTACTGATGCAACACGAGCATGTGATCGCTTATATTTCGAGGCAACTGAAGAAGCATGAAGCTAGTTACCCAATTCATTATTTGGAGTTGGGGGCAGTGGTGTTCGCCTTGAAGGTTCGGAGATACTATCTATATGGCATCCACTGTGAGATATTTTCGGATCATAAGAATTTGAAGTATGTTCATACTCAAAAGGAGCTGAACCTAAGACAACGGCGGTGGTTAGAATTTTTATGTGATTACGAATTTACTTTGAACTACCACCCCAGAAAAGAAAACTCCGTAGCCAATGCCTGGAGTAGAAAAGTACCAAGATCGAACCAAGAGTCTCAGTTGATGAGTATGGAGTTAGTTCAGATGCTTGAAGAGATGGAGATCACTCTGGTGTATAAAGATCATCCTGAAGAATATACATAATACCTAACCGCAATGAGTATGGTTTGTGATATTCGAGAATGAATTCGGGCAGTGCAAGGGTAGGATGCTGCTCTGGCCCGAGTGGTTAAGTCAATTGAAGATGGATCTACTAAGGATTATAGGCTAAGAGTCGACCTTGTTCATTTCCATGGCCGACTCTACATTCCTAAGGGCAGAAAAATTCGGGAATATATATTGAGAGAAGCACAATGCTCCAAGTACTCAGTGCATCCTGGGATTTCTAAGATGTATAACGACTTGCGAAAGACCATGTTTTGGCAGGGAATGAAGAAAGCTATCAAGTACTATGTTACGCACTGCGTGGCTTGCCAAAGGGTGAAGGCATAATGCAAGAGCCCTGGGGGATTATTACAGTCGTTGCCAATTCCCGAGTGGAAGTTCGAGGATATCTACATGGACTTCATACAAGGATTGCCTCACTCACGCTCTGGGAATGATTCCGTTTGGGTAATCGTGGATCGCCTGACAAAGGTAGCCTGGTTTATTCCCATGAAGAAGGAGGCACATATGGACATTTTAGTGCGCATCTTTGTGGAGCAGTTTGTACGGTAGCATGGCATGCCAAGGACAATTGTTTCTGACTGGGATGGTAGTTTCACCTCCAAAGAATGGAAGGAAGTACGTGCACATTTGTGTTTACGCCTTACCTTCAGCACAGCCTTTCATGCTCAGACAGGTGGGCAGTTTGAGAGGACCATCAGAACCTTGGAAGATCTATTAAGATTGTGTGTGCTATATAGAGGAGAGCTGCGGGAAAGGCTCTTACCCCTGGTAGAATTTTCTTATAACAACAGTCATCAGGCCAGTATCAGTATGGCACCCCATGAAGCCCTTTATTGAAAAAGGTGTAGGACTCCCTTGTCGTGGGTGCAAGATGATGAACCGAAGGTTTTGGTAATTGAGCACATTTGCGATACTGATGCTGTTGTTAGACTAGTACAGGACCGCATGCTTGAGGTTAAAAGTTGGCGGGCTAAGTATAATAGTGCAAAGAACCGGATGGTGGAATTTAAAGTGGGTGACAAGGTGTTCCTGAAGATCCGGTCGATGCATGGAGTTTCACGAGTGCATGGTATGAAGAAGCTCAGCCCAAGATACGTTGGGCCTGATGTTGTATTGGAGAGGATCGGCCCTTTGGTCTACCAGTTGGAGCTACCATTAGATCTGGAGAATTTACACAACATATTCCATGTGTCATCACTTCGGAAGGTGATATTGCAGCCCGATCAACATGTCCTCACCACAGATGGTGCGATAGCAACCGATAAATCCGTTCGACTAGAGCTGGTGGGGATAGTGGACACTAAAACAAGGAACTTGCGGTAGAAAAGTGACCTTTTGGTAAAAGTTTTGTGGTCTAATCACGGGAAGGAGGAGTATACTTGGGCGCCGGTGGAATTGATGCAAAAGCACTACCCGGAGTTGTTTCCCCAAGGTAAAGTTTAAAAGCATATTTTATTTTATTTTCATGCTTTCCTTCCCCATAGAGTTAGCTTGATTTCGGGGACGAAATCTTTTATTTTGTTTATAAGATTTGTAACGTCCAGTTTCGCGCTAGGCCCCTCAAACGCGTTCTGAGTCAAGTTACTTGACTCAGGCTCGAGGTGCATTGCCCGAAGGGTTATGGTTGAGTGACACTCAACGAATAATGGGGGAATGGACCTTAGATGAAATGAACCAAGGTAAATTCGTCGGATATCATCAAGGATATCCAACGAATTCGTCGAGTGTCGCTGGGTGATTCTCAGCACACTCGACACCGGAAGTGGTGAAACAGCTAAGTTAAATTCATCGGATATCGCTGGTGATATCTGACAAATTTGTTGAATGTGATGATTATTCGTCGAGTATCGCTGGCTGATACTCGATGCATTCGACACCAGAATCCAGGAAATGGTCTAAGTGAAATTTGTCGGATATCACAGGTGATATCCGACGAATTCATCGAATATGGTGGAGGATTCGGCTGGAGACAATATAAGAAATTCGGCTAAGGAGAATTCGTCGAATATCACTAAGGATATTCGAAAAATTCGTCGATTATCACTTAACCGATTCGGCGAGAGTGGAGGAGAAATCGTCGAGTATACCCGGTTATATTCAGCGATTCGTCGAGTGTGAAATCCGATACTCGCCGAATTTGACTTGTGTATTTTTCGGCCCATGCAGAATTTGGTGGCTTGTGTAGGCGGGTAAAATCGGGCTTCGGGATTCATGCCGGATGATTCCTTGGACCGGTCCTTTCAATAAGATCTAATTTAAGTAATAATATGGGCGGTCCAATGAGGTGATGACACGTGGCAGGTGAGTTAAACCTAATACCTTGTTATAAAATGGAAGACCGAACCCTAGACGTCACTTTGATATTGCTGAGTTGTTACTGTGAGAAACCGTCGGGGGAAATGAGATTACCAGAGTCGGATTTCTGGGTGGAAGAGCCGTCCGTTCCCGTGGAGAACTGCTGTCACAACCCGCATTTTCACCGCATATAATAACTTATCAGAGTAAGGGAAAATACGCGTCATGATGCCACATCAGCAGGGGATAACTGCGGGCGCTCAGGCAGACACCTACTTAAACATGAATAAAGATTCTTTCAGTTATTTTAAGGAAAATCAGCTAAGTGCAATAGTTAGCCGTATCCCTCGGCTTAGTGGCTCACCTAGTCCACGAATCAAAATATAGTTATACGCTGCGGAAAAATACTTGTTTAGATTGACTCAAACATCCTACATGAGTATAAATGTCCGCAAAGGACAACTCATGTTATGCAAGACTCTAAATTTATAATAGTAGTAAGGATAGCTTTTACGGTCGCCAAATATAACAAGTTAGAGTTTTTAAATTATGCAGTGTGTGAAGTAATAGTAGTAGATTTTATTCTTAAAAATACCTAACATGCATTCCTAGCATAAATCATCCCAGAGAGCAAGCAATCCACATCCACATATAGAAAACTAAGCAGCTAGCAAGCATCAAAAAGTAACAATACTGTGGGCGTCAACAAACTGACACAAACCCACATACATAAAAGTATTTCTGAACCAGTAACTAAATAAACAACAAACTACCTCGTTGAGACGAGGTAACAACCACGACCAACACTGCTGCCCAGAAACTCCAAAACTAACTCTGCTATCTGCTACTGCTCTGAACCTGAGGCATTCCAAAGACAGAACACCTCAGCAAGAGGGAACAAATGGTGGTAGAAATTAATAAGCCCAAATAAACAAAGGTCAAAGGGGTACCAACCCAAGACCAACAGTACTAAAATAAAGTACAAAAAGAGGAACAAGTCATCATCATGAAGAAGAACTCTTACATGATTCGTCACGTACAACAATAGTACACCAGACGCACGAGGCTATAAGGTGACAACATGAATAATTCGTAAGGAAGAAATACAAATCCTTTATTAGGCACCTGTGGTCGACTTTACCCAAAAACACGGGCGAGGTGGTCACTCGTGGACACACCACCCAAAAACACGGGCGAGGTGGTCACTCTTGGACACACCACCCAAAAACACGAATATAAAATCCATCTAACTGCGAGGGAGTCTCATACTCTCCACGATACGCCGCAGACATGCAAAAGCCGGGTAGACTTCCACAGGGCACTAATGAAGGAAACAACCACTGCGGAGGTGGAATCGTCCACTAACTCCCGCAATCAAGAAAACCCAAAGAAATCACAACACAAATATCTCGAGATTTGGCTCGACAGATTCTACTTGACATTACCTGATTCAAGACGCGGTTGATCAACCTCTAGGAGCAATTTAAAATCCTACATAAACTCTAACGCGTTTAATAACGAAATATAAGGAATTTATAGTCATTATTAAGACACATCAGGAACGATTAAACATAACCAGACAAGATCGAGCTTACCATGACAAAACCTTACAACATCATGTGATCGTTGAAACGGTTAATTATAACAATAATTTGGAAGAATAAGCGCAAAAAATTTTAAAGACATGAAAATATAGCCGTTACCATCAAATCAGACAAGGAGAAACGAGGGGAAACCACCACTTGCCTTGGTTTAATCGAAAAAGTCCGCCGAATCCAGGAAACGGTTAATTATATGTGGATGTGGATTGCTTGCTCTATGAGATGATTTATGCTAGGAATGCATGTTATGTATTTATAAGAATAAAATCTACTACTATTACTTCATGCACTGCATAATTTAAAAACTCTAACTTGTTATATTTGGCGACCGTAAAAGCTATCCTTACTACTATTATAAATTTAGAGTTTTGCATAGCATGAGTTGTCCTTTGGGGACGTTTATACTCATGTAGGATGTTTGAGTCAATCCAAATAAGTATTTTTCCGCACCGTATAACTATATTTTGATTCGTGGACAAAGTGAGCTGCTAAGCCGAGGGATACGGCTAACTATTTCACTTAGCTGATTTTCCTTAAAATAACTGAAAGAATCTTTCTTTATGTTTAAGTAGGTATCTGCCTGAGCATCCGCAGTTATCCCCTGCTGACGTGACATCATGACGCGCATTTTCCCTTACTCTGATAAGTTATTATATGCGGTGAAATTGCGGGTTGTGATAGTTGGTATCAGAGGGAGGTTGTTTGACAATTGGTCGGGCAACCTTTCCTTGTTAGTGTAGGTTGTTTAGTGACATTTCATACACACACCGATATGTCATCAGTACGCCTTAGCTGAAGCATAGTCACTACACTCATAGAATGATAAGAAGTATACGGGGCATATTATGTAGTATGGGATGCATAATATGTGTTTGTATATGGATCCACCATAGGTGACAACATGTGACAGTTATGTAGTATGGGATGCATAACCACCATCACATGGGTGTCCATTAGCATGTTTTCTTTTCTCATTGCATGCGATGTTATGTAGTATGGGATGCATAACATTACATGTGTACGCCGCTCATAACATGCATTAGGGCCCTTTTAGAATGCATAGCACAACATATATTGCATATCATCGCATAAGCACGCGTGCTAAGTTAAGGTCTACATGATGACACATGTACACACATGATTTTAAATAAGAATAAAGAATACATTTATTCATGTCATAGGCACATGAGTCAATAGGATGAGAGGATATCATCCTAAGTAGGACATAACATAATTATAAAATCTCAGAGCAAGTTGCAGCACAAGCAAGTGTCTTATAAGTATGGTCTGAACTAGTAGAGTGGCTTTGTTGTAAGCTAGGATTTTGATGAGTTGTCCATTTGCTTTTAGAATGCCGCCAAAGCATCCTATGATGAGGTCGACTCCCCAATTGGAGGGTGAGTCATCAGGTGTACAAAGTGATGCGATTATCGAGGGTCTGCGTCAGAGCAACGAGGCTCTATCATGGCAATTAGTTGCGATGCAATCACAAATTTAGTCTCTGTTCTCTACCGCTCCCACGCAACAACCTTTAGTGCAACAGCCTGCCTTGGGCCAAGCCGTGCCCAATACCCCTGTTCCTCTGGTACCCCCGCTGGCGATACCACCATAAATGAATTTCATATCGCACTTCCAGTGGTTGGGACCTCCCACCTACGATGTGAGTGCTGACTTTATGATTATAGACGATTGGATCATCTCCATCGAGGAGATGTTTTCGTATTCTGGAATTCTAGAAGCCCCGAAGGTGATGATTGCAGCTTATTAGTTAAAAGGCCTGGCAAAGAGTTGGTGGATTCAGGAAAGAGAGGGTCTGAAGGAAGGATGTTCTTGGGAATCTTTTAAGAAGATGCTGTTGAAAAGTTTCTACCCTCAGTCGAGCAGGACCGTCTGATGAATAAATTCCTGCATTTGAAGCAGAGACAGCTCAACGTGAGCGAGTATGAGATTGAGTTTAGCAAACTGAGCAGGTTTGCTCCTGATTTAGTAGATTCTGAGGAGGGTAGAGTGAAGCGTTTCCTTGGAGGACTAAGAAGCGATGTCCAGCAGTTGGCATGCGCTTATCAAGCTGAAAGTTATGCTGAAGCAGTGGAAGCCGCTTTGAAAGTGGAGGAGATTGAAAATGCTAAGAACCGTGGTGCTGCGGTGAGGAAGGAGAAAAGGAAAGGCGTTGAGGATGGTAGCTGCAGGGCATCTGGCCTTTCTTCGAAGAAGAAAAGTAAGGAAGTGTGTAGTTTCTGTGGTCGTCTCGACCACCCTTATGAAAGATGTTTCAAGAGGACTTCCACCCTGAAGTAGCAACAGGTGCACGCCATCCAAGGTGCACCCAAGGGAGAGCTAGTGTGCTCATTTTGTGCAAGGAAGGGTCATGAGGTGAGTCGGTGCTGGATGATGGAAAGGATTTGCTTCCAGTGCGGGCAGAAGGGACACCAGAAGTCTTCATGCCCCCAGGCTTAGCCCCCACTGCAGCTTGCCCCACTTCGAGCTCTTCCGCCGCCACCGAACTTGGATAAAGGAAAATGAAAGCTGAATGTGATGACCAGAGAGGAAGCCCAAACCTCTACGCAAGTGATATCATGGGAGTTTAAGGTGCGGAATAGGTGGGCGCGCGTTCTTTTCGATTCAGGTGCCCCCCATTCCATCGTGGCCCAGAGGTTTGTTGATAAACATCGACTGGGTGTGGATCAATTAGGAGACTCCTTCAGTGACAAGCTCCCTTCCGGTGATTTGGTGAAATCTAATCAAGGAGTTCTGAGGTGCCCTATTTATCATGGCAATTTTCTGGCCTTTGCGGAACTGATGATTTTAGATCTGGCTGATTTCGATGTGATTTTGGGCATGGATTGGCTGTCTAGGTATGATGCGGTCATCCAGTGTAAGGCTAAGCGACTGGATTTCAGGATGGACGACGGACAACCGATGAGCGTCTATGGATTTCAGGATAGAGTTTCCCGTGTCATTTCTGCGGTATGTGCTTGTCGTACTATAGAGTCTGGTTGCGAGGCATTTTTAGTTTCTATTTCTGCTCTGGAAACAGTTTTTGTTACACCACGTCTTGAGGATGTCTCGGTGGTGCCATAGTTTCCAGATGCCTTTCCTGATAGTCTTCCAGGACTTCCTCCTGAAAGGGAGATAGAGTTTATGATAGACCTCGAGCTAGGTACTCGTCCTATTGCCAAAGCACCGTACTGTATGGCTCCGCGTGAGTTGGATGAGTTGCGTACTCAGCTCGATAAGTTGCTGAGGTGTGGTTCTATTAGACCAAGTTCTTCTCCATGGGGTGCTCCGGTTTTGCTCGTCAAGAAGAAAGATGGATCGATGAGGCTTTGCATCGATTATAGGGAATTGAACAAGGTAAACATTAAGAATAGTTATCCCCTACTGACGTGGCATCATGACGCACATTTTCCCTTACTCTGATAATTTATTATATGCTGTGAAAATGCGGGTTGTGACAACTGCCGCCAACGAAGAAGAACCATGCCGCCAAGAAGAGTGAGGAGATCCATGAACGGAAATTTCGGAACCGCCGAAAATGAGGTGAGCTTCCTTTGGTGCTACATCTATAGTTAATTTCTAGGAGAGATGTCGACTCAAAGGAGTTCGATTTGCAAGATGAAGATTTCCTAGGATGGGATTGTGCTAGGGCTTCGCCTTAGAGATTAGTGTAGGATCTTGTGGCGCCCTTAGAGGGGGGGGTGAATAAGGGCTCTTTAAAATTTTTTAACTTTTTATAAAATATAAAACTAGCTACTATTATTGAGACAGATCAATGAAATGAAAAACAAGATTATACTTCTCCAAAATGTATATGTAAAATGATTCCAATAAAGCTTGAAATCAAGGCTTACAACGATAATAATTCTTTGGCTTTTTCACCGATCCTTCTCCCAAGAACCGGTAGGCTATAGTCAATATCTCCCCAGATATGCCTACTAGCCTCCCCCTAAATCAAACCTATGATCTAGTCGCTGCACAACTCGCGGCGATTTACTCCTAAGCCACACACGGACCTAGACACCACACACAAGGTGGTGATTTTCCCCTAAGCCACACACGGACTTAGACACCACACACAAGGTGGTGATTTTCCCTTCCCAATTAAAAAGATAAAGAATGAAAATGAAAGTACAATAGTAAAACTTAAAAACTCCCTCAAAATCACGAGCTCTGAAGATGATGGTGGACCAACGAGAAGATCTCCAATCTTGAACACACGGTCGTATCTCCTTCGCTCTTGAGATTTCAACGGATCAAGGGAGTTCGTCTGGAAGCGGAGATGAAGGCTCTGAAAATTCTCTGGGAAAACAAATCTCTGTACTGTCCAACCCTTCCCTGAAATTTTTGGCCGTATATATCATTTCACGCTATCGCCGGCGGTAGCGTTAACGCCCCGCGATAGTGATAACTCTCCGTTGCTTGACACGTGGCACACGTCGCGCTGATTTTCAGATCTGAGCGGAGAACGTGACGATCGTGGGATATCACTCGGCGACATCGGTATCGCCCCGCGATATCGCTGATCGTGACTGACTTCGTGCGCGGCAACGTGCGGATTAAGGCTGATGTCAGCAGGAACTGATTAGGCTATCGCCCGCGGTAGCGTTATCGCCGGTGATAGCGCGTTTTTCCTTTTCATCAATGCCATGCTCAGCCTTTCTTTTGTACATAAAAATGCTGTTATCCCTGCACATTTAAAATACATACCAAGATCAAATACATCCGGGATTTGTTATTCTCAAACTAAGAAGCGCGGAACGCATGCTCCAACAATCTCCCCCTTTTGATAATAACAAATCCACTAAGAAAGAAATTGCATGAGATTAGGAGAATGTGAAACAATTCTAATAATCAATATGAATCAAAGTGCATAACGAGTTATAATCTACTTATAATAAACTCCTCATTTAAGAAATTCTAGTGGCTCCCCCTATATTGTCCCCCTATTCAAAAGAAGAAATAGTGACTCCCCCTAAATGTACTAATCAATTTATTTCGTACTGAATCTCCCTGAAAGTCCACCTAGTGTCAACAAAGTTCACCTATGGGGGGGGGGGGGAATAGGTGATGTGCAACGCTTTTGCGGAATTTACGACGGTACCAGCACAATAAAAATAAAAAGCATAGCACACAGAATACACAGGCAATTTATAGTGGTTCCCCGACTTGGGTACATCCACTTTCCCCCTTCGACCTATCTCCCAACAAGGGACGACTCGGTCACTTCTCCAACAGGATTGAAATCCAATCCTTGTACTATCGGAAGGAACCCTTCCACACGTAGGAGTCAACACTCCCACAAACCGGGTTGCATCCAACCCTTACAACACGGAACAATCGTTCCTTTACAATAAAAGTAAAATAGAATGTACACGAGATACAAACTTCGTTTGGAGACTACGGTGTTCCTCTTCGTTAGACGACGTGTTCATGAAGTCAACAAAGAGTCTACAACCCTAGATCTCTCTTGGAGAGGATCTCCCCGGAACCGGCGGCGGCAATACAAACGGCGGCTTGGTTCGGGATCGGCGGCGATGACGATGTGCGGCTGCACTTCTTTAGAGATCCATACTTCGTAGCGAAGCTAGCTAGGTCTACCAACGGTCACACTAGGATCAATCGTCTCGATCGATTCGGATGGGGAAGACTTTCCCGATCTACAAATCGAGAGACAAGAGATCTCCTGTTAGACACGTGAGATGCTGAGCTTAGCTAGGCTTCTATCGACCGGAGATCTGGAAGAAAACACGATCACGACCGGCGATCTACACTCTCGCGCGGCGACGGAGGCGGTGGCGGAAATCGCGAACTAGGTCAAGTCGCGGCTCTGCTTTGTATATCTTTTTCCGTGATTCTACTGTTCAATAATACCCGTGTATTTATACACTATAGATACTAACAGTATGACCGTTGTGGGTCCCACAAGTAGAGACCCGAAATCCGGTTCAAAATAGTCCAGCGGCAGAATCCGGTCCAGCAGCATCCAGAGAAAACGCCAAGTAAAATTCGTCGAGAATCATTGGTGATTCTCGACGAATCGGCGAGAATCGGTAAACGATTCTCGACGATTCGTCGAGAATCACTAGTGATTCTCGACGATTCCCTTGTTGATTCTCAACGATTTTCACTTGGTATTCATGACCTGCTCAGCGACGAGTTCGGCGAGAATCATCAGTGATTCTCGCCGAATCTTACTTGGCACCATTTTGAGGTAGCCGGAAGGAGTCGGCGAGAATCACTAATGATTCTCGACGATTCGGCGAGAATCACTAGTGATTCTCGCCGAATCGGCGAGAATCACTTGGTGATTCTCGTCGACTTTTACTTAGACGAATTTTCGCCTTTCCACCCAAGAGCTGTCCCTTGACCCATCCTTGCTCCTTGTCTTCTCTTGCATAAACACGGCCCTGTACTTGAAAGTAAGTGCACTCCAATAGAGAGAGTACACGTAGGCCAACACACTGATCTGCTCAACGAGGGATTACGTCGTGCAGACCCGTGTATATTGACCTACTGCACCCTGACATTGGTGTGCACTTAGCGTGGAAGAACTGCAAGCACAACTTAAGAAGTTTCATCAAACACATTGTGAATTCATCTTAGCCTGACAGGTGGCTTCCTCAAATCCAGGTGATTGTGGATACAATACCCAACAATCTCCCCCTATTTGACGAAGCCAAAACCCTACTAGCTAAGATGAATAACACTAATCAAATAATAATAAAAAAAAGCATTCAGAAGTTAAACATGCAGCACAAGAGAATATAAACAACCAGATCAGGACTTGAGTCATTCACATATTCAAATACAAATGTATATATATATATATAATCTCAGAATTGTTCATATCATAACAACAAGCATTAATTGTTCTTAGGTGAGAATGACAAGCTACAAGTTGTTGACTATCTTTCCTTAGCTAAGTCATCCTTGAGTTTTTGCGCCAAGAACTTCTTCCTTTGTCTCTCCATGTACTCTTTAGGCTTCGGGTAATATCTGGGAGGAGGAACTTTATCTGCATCCGTGTTGTTTCTGAAGAAGATGTTTCATTTCGCTTCATACGTCTTATGCATCTCCCATTCATACTGGCTGTATACCTCCTTTCGATTGATTTCCCCCTGTTCCTGTAGCCAGAAGGTGTCCAAGATGATATTCTTTGAAACTGGACTCCACTTTTCATTTCTTACTTCCTCCTCACTCAGTCGAGTTCTCTTTTCAGCCTGTGTCTCCTTGGAGGTCCCTTCTTGAGCTTTTCACTTGCCCCTGGCTTTTGCTAGGGCCTCTTGGTCAAACATGCGCATCAGTTTTGCTTTGGAAATAGCCTTAGCATCAGCTTCACTTATGGGAACATCTGCAACACTTGCACCTATTCCCTCAGCAGCACTTACTCCCGCAGTAGCCATAAAAGTCTCAGGAGCATGAATACCTGCATGGTTGTCAGGCAAAACGATGCCTAACGCGCCTAACGCCTGTTGGAGCATCCACCAGCAGCTCTCATGGACATATTTGTTTGACTGTTGGAAGTTTGTGATCATGATTTCTTGAAGCTCGGCCATCTTAGCTAGATACTCTTTCTCCCCCTTTTTGGCTTCGACCGCGATGGAATTGGCATATGAGTGCAGCGAGTCATCAATATGCTTTGAGGTCCGGGAGAATTAAGTGACCAAGGCCTGCTGATTTGCGTTGAGAGTGACCATATTACCGTCAAACTTTTGAATGTTGTTTGCTACAACATGAGCGTTCTGATTTACTACAGCAAGAGTGTCGGTGGTCTTCTTCAATCCGGCCATAAGAAGTGTGACAACTTCGCCGGCCGCGGTATACTTCTCTTCAAATTTCTTGTCCATCACGTCAAGTTTATGGTTGATCTCCAACATATTCTTGAGCATGAGATTTTCAGACTTCTTAATTCTGTGCAGCAGTTTATTCTGAGCTTTATCAAAGGAGGCTTTAAGTTCATTCACTATGCCCTGAATGACATTTACAGTGTGAGTGGCTAGCTCATCTCGTAACGGAAGAGCCGGAGGCACTTCTTGTCCTTGCTCTTCAGCAGACGCATCTGTAGAGCTGGATACAAGCACAGTCTCTAATGGGGGAATGCTGGCGGCCTCTGTAGATTTTTCTGACTCCCCCTCCACTGATGCACCAATGTTTCCAGGAACGATTTCAGGTGCGTGCTTGTCAGATGGAGGTTCACTGAGATTCGGAGCCTCCAATTCTTCATGTCCCTCAGTCTCGTGTTCCTCTCCGTCATCATCCATGAATTCATCTTCATCAGCAGCCTCTTCTGACTCTTTGTCAACAGTCTCCAGCACAGTAGCTTCGGCTCCTTGATCGTTTCGGTTCGGGGCCTCCTCATGCTCCAGCTCAGGTTCACTTTCTTCGTGTAGATCTACCACAACATCTCTGGCCAGCTGGGAGATGTCAGATACTACATCAGTATGAGGGGGTAGAGGCTCCCCCTCGATTCCTGCAGTCAAAGTATCAGGAATTTCACTGCGGGTGACTGCTGGAGATACTCCCTGTTGTTCTTCCACTGCAGTCGGCCAAATACGCCTCACCCATCGGTCAAACACACTTGAGTCCATCTTCTTCAAGTAGTGGAGAGTAACACCTTTACTCATGTCAAACTTGTCTCCATTTAGCTGATTTAGATATAGACTTATGATGCGGCCAAAACTCGGAGAGCCCAAGGTGTCCTTTATCTTCTCGAACAGCAACTCCCCCCAGTTGAACCTTTTACGTCAGACAACAGCTATCAGGATCTTGAACATATCCGCTGAGATATGGTCATGAGAGCCTGGCTTGCAGATGAGCACCTTTCCAATTATGTCAGACAGGAGCTTCCCTTCTTCATTCATATCCTTTCTCTTTATTGACCGAGTTCCTCATGGGAGACCGCAGAATAAGAGAGTTCTGGTTTTGTCATCGTCCTCCAGATAGTCCTCATGCTCCGAGCTAGACAGCTGCAGGAAGCGGGTCAGCTTGCTGGCAGACATCTTGACCTTTGCCCCAGCTACCTTGCTTTTGATTAGTGAGTCGCCATTTCGGAGTCTTGCGGTAGAGAAGAACTCCAACACCTCTTTGTCCAAGATTTTGCAAGGGTGCTCCAGGACGAATGTTAGCCCAGCCTCTTCCAGCATCAGAATGAAGTTGCGGAATTCGTTAGAGGCGTGAGAGAACCCAGTTCGAACAAGCTCGCAACCAGACACCAACCCAGCAGTTGTCCTTGTAGCCATTTGATCTAGGGAGAGAAGCTCTATTCTACGCTTAATCAAAAATCAAAAAGGAAGCGATACTAGTGATCAAGTCCAAGTGAGGGTGAGGGGATACCTAGCGGTGTAGACAGTGAGTTAGTTCGAGCGGAGAAGAATCGAAGCTGGGAGAGATCGTCGGTGAGAGCTTCGGCGGGATTCTTGCGGGAGACCTTCGATGGAGACCGATTCGGCGAGCTTTCCTGCAGGAGTCGGCGAGTTTCCCTTCCGGTAAGTTTCCCTTGCGGCGGTGAGTTGTGTGGGAGTCGGTGAGTTGCCCCTCGGCGAGTTTCCGTCGGAGAAGGAGAGAGTTCCCTGCGGAGAGAGTCGGCGAGATTCGGCGTGCTTCCGCGAGTCGGTGGGAATGGGAAGAGTCGGCGGTAGAAAGCTAGTGTCTCCTGCGAAGTTCGGCGGGATGCGTACAGTGTCTCCCGCGAAGGTCGGCGGGATTCGTATAGTGTGCTGGGATTCTTATAGTGTCTCCTGGGATTCTTATGGAAGGTGAAGGGTCGGCGGGAATTCTTCCTCAAATGTGATTCTTCTTGATCCTTCGGCGAGAATAGGATTCTCCTTAAATGCCAAGCTCGACGAGTTAAATGGGATTCTTACGGTTTTCGTTTGTCTAGGTTAATTTGAAAGTCTTCTAACTATATAGATACTCCTGAAAGTCAAGCTATTAGGGTTTGAGCCGGCTTTTCCATACACACATTGAGCCAGTGGAATTAATTTAACGACGTAAGTTAATTTGAAAGTCTTCCAACGACGTATCTTTGTTAGTTTTCAGTGGGTTAATTTACGCCTGCAGAGTTAGTTCTCGAATCTACCAGTGGAAGTTCCTATAACTCTTTAATGATGTATCTAAGGTTTATATTCATCGTGTTACCCTATCCTTGGATGTGCATACATACATGTATATACAAAGATGTATCTGTATATATATATATATATATATATATATATATATATATATATATATATATATATATATATATATATATATATATATATAACTGTCAATGGAAAACAACTCAAGTCTTGGAACTGATCATGAGTACCTGGGATTTTGAGAGTCATCGTTTAGTCCCACAGGTAGAACATATTAGGAGCTCAATGTGAGTATGCTCAAATTGATATCACATCTGTTATAGCAGACGCTTGTTCCAATTAAGTCTTGAGCCACCTACTGTCTGGTTCCCATCATATTCACGGGAACCTAGACTACCCTGCAAGAAAGAATTACTTTACCTTAGGAACCCAAATCATATTGGGTCCTAGGTTCCTGTTAGCAGAAGCACGCAACTGCTTTCCTTCAGAAAACCTGTCAGGAAGACTAACTCTGTCCCGTGAATGTGGATAAGCCCTTACCGTTGGCACAGAGGGGTTGTGCCAACAGTCGATGGCAAAGTGCCCCACTTTGCCACAGCACCAACATGGGTGAATGTTGTATCGTCGTTTCCGACCTGATCTAGTGACTGAGGTAGTCATGGACCTAGGTCTAACCGGGATAGAGCATGATCGCCTCACAAAATTTTCTCTTCCATCGTGACACGTGGAAGGGTGGAAGGAATGCATGCTGTGAGCGTCATGAGGCCGGGAAGGTGGTGCCATTCTTTCAGGCATACTCCTTCCTGAGGCCTCATGAAAACTTACACCATGACTTCTAACCTGCCTATCCTGTGTCCTCAGGTGGTGAGAAGTCTTCTATGAGCGGGGACATGCAGATTTGCACCGAGTTGGGGCAGTGGCAGTGAATACAAAGGGCTCAGAATGAGCCTTAGGTATTCTCTCATGGGTGGCCACGACGGCCCTTGCACTACGGGTGTCTCCACATGGGGACAGATCACCCTTGCAGTGACCACGACTATTCCTGTGGTCATACCTGAAGGCATGATGAGTTGCCTTCCTGCTTGGAGTGGGGGGTCGGAATACCGTTTCCCCATTTCTCCACGAACTGATAATCCGGGAGATCCACACGTTTTCTTGTTTTCTCTTTATAGCATCAACCTTGGAAAAGTTTGATACTATTCTTTTCTCATTCTCTAGACTACTTTCTAGAGCTGAGATCTTAGAGTCCTTGACCTTGTTGGACGCCAATTGGAGAACCAACAAGATCTTTAGTCGAGCAATCTCTTGAGCTTGCTCCTCAGCAAGTAGGTTGCTTTCCTGAAGGGCTCTCTTCAGGGAATCAGAATTTTTTGGAGGAGAGCAGTTCCTGTCTTCAGAAAGTTCAAAAGATTTGGGGCAGGATGAAGAAGTTACCTGCCCTTCTGTGTTATTGTCATTAGATCCAGTGACCAATGTTTCATCCTCATCAGAGCAGCTTTCCTCACTGGCCTCGTTAGTCTCTGACATGGACACTGGAGCTCTGATGTTGTCCGAGTGATCTATGCCTTCATCTTCAGAGGTGAGGACCCCCACATAGGCTTCATCCTCTGGTTGACTGCAGATTTCAGCTTTCTCTGACCCCCCCATCAACTCTGAGATCATCACCCACATAGATTTAGTAGTCCGACATTTTTCCAATCTAGAGCGAGAGGCTCCAGACCAGATATCCAAGATAATTTGACGAATCCTCTCGTCCAAGTTAAATAGTGACAGTTCTGTCTCTGACATCTCAGCAATGCATTTGGGCTCTTCGATATTCTTTCCAGAGCAGGAGGTCTTCATAGGAATAAAGGGACCCTCTTCCAGGATGAGAGATGCTCGAGGATCGATGGCCTCCAAGTGACATGACACCCTCATCCTCCAGACGGGATAATACTCCTTTGTACATGCAGGAAGTCTTAGAGGCGATATCTCATAATCCAGCTCCATGCTTCTGACACCGGTGGCAGGATACTACTCAAGGTGTTAACCTTTTTGATGAGAAACCTTCCTCTGATACCACTTGAAAGTCCACCTAGTGTCAACAAAGTTCACCTATTGGGGGGGGGGGGATAGGTGATGTGCAACGCTTTTGCGGAATTTACGACGGTACCTGCACAATAAAAATAAAAAGCACAGCACACAGAATACACAGGCAATTTATAGTGGTTCCCCGACTTGGGTACATCCACTTTCCCCCTTCGACCTATCTCCCAACAAGGGACGACTCGGTCACTTCTCCAACAGGATTGAAATCCAATCCTTGCACTATCGGAAGGAACCCTTCCACACGTAGGAGTCAACACTCCCACAAACCGGGTTGCACCCAACCCTTACAACACGGAACAATCGTTCCTTTATAATAAAAGTAAAATAGAATGTACACGAGATACAAACTTCGTTTGGAGACTACGGTGTTCCTCTTCGTTAGACGACGTGTTCGTGAAGTCAACGAAGAGTCTACAACCCTAGATCTCTCTTGGAGAGGATCTCCCCGGAACCGGCGGCGGCAATACAAACGGTGGCTTGGTTCGTGATCGGCGGCGACGACGATGTGCGGCTGCACTTCTTTAGAGATCCATACTTCGTAGCGAACCTAGCTAGGTCTACCAACGGTAACACTAGGATCAATAGTCTCGATCGATTCGGATGGGGAAGACTTTCCCGATCTACAAATCGAGAGACAAGAGATCTCCGGTTAGACACGTGAGACGCTGAGCTTAGCTAGGCTTATATCGACCGGAGATCTGGAAGAAAACACGATCACGACCGGCGATCTACACTCTCGCGCAGCGACGGAGGCGGTGGCGGAAATCGCGAACTAGGTCAAGTCGCGGCTCTGCTTTGTATATCTTTTTCCGTGATTCTACTGTTCAATAATACCCGTGTATTTATACACTGTAGATACTAACAGTATGACCGTTGTGGGTCCCACAAGTAGAGACCCGAAATCCGGTTCAAAATAGTCCAGCGGCAGAATCCGGTCCAGCAGCATCCAGAGAAAACGCCAAGTAAAATTCGTCGAGAATCATTGGTGATTCTCGACGAATCGGCGAGAATCAGTTAACGATTCTCGACGATTCGTCGAGAATCACTAGTGATTCTCGACGATTCCCTTGTTGATTCGCAACGATTTTCACTTGGTATTCATGACCTGCTCAGCGACGGGTTCGGCGAGAATCATCAGTGATTCTCGCCGAATCTTACTTAACACCATTTTGAGGTAGTCGGAAGGAGTCGGCGAGAATCACTAGTGATTCTCGACGATTCGGCGAGAATCACTTGGTGATTCTTGCCGAATCGGCGAGAATCACTTGGTGATTCTCGCCGAATCGGCGAGAATCACTTGGTGATTCTCGTCGACTTTTACTTAGACGAATTTTCGTCTTTCCACCCAAGAGCTATCCCTTGACCCATCCTTGCTCCTTGTCTTCTCTTGCATAAACACGGCCCTGTACTTGAAAGTAAGTGCACTCCAATAGAGAGAGTACACGTAGGCCAACACACTGATCTGCTCAACGAGGGATTACATCGTGCAGACCCGTGTATATTGACCTACTGCACCCTGACATTGGTGTGCACTTAGTGTGGAAGAACTGCAAGCACAACTTAAGAAGTTTCATCAAATACATTGTGAATTCATCTTAGCCTGACAGGTGGCTTTCTCAAATCCAGGTGATTGTGGATACAATACCCAACACTCCCCCTTTTGGTATTAGCAAAAGACGGTGGAAAGAAAACGAGGTGGAAATGCGGAAGCTGAAAGAAGCTGAGTGAGTAGAAATAGAATGGAGAAACACGAGTAGTATAATATAGACAGTAAAAACCATGGAATAGTGTTACCTTAAGATTTGGAAGTTTATCAAAAAAATGTAGGCTATGGAAAAATTAATTTAAGAGTTGAATTGAAACATTGAAAATTGTCAGGTGAAGATATCGTAAACAAGAAAATTTATGAAATGGAAGAGAAGAACTATGCCCGGTCCAATTCTCATGAGAAGAAATTTTATAAGTGATAATGTTGTGTACATGTGAAGAGCGATTTAATATACATATTCCTTAAGAAATAATGTTACAGGAAGGTTTGCAAGATATGGATACAAGAAGCTAACACCTTTACATAGATAACCTCATGTCATAAAGATTTTTCTTTTCAAAACAATGGCCAAGTGGGTTTGCACAAGACACTTTACAATCCTTGTCAAGGTGCTCAACCTCACAATGCTCATTAAGACTTATCAGGAGGGTGAGTAGAGCTTGATTTGAGTATCCTAGTCATGTGTAATTTTTTTTTATTATTTTGCATTCATTTTTTTTAAGAAACTTTGACTTAGGACTCCGAATTCACTTGTATTGCAAACCCCAAAAAGGGTTTTTTAGAATGACCATCAGTTTGGAAAATCAATGTGAATGAGACATAAATGAAAATGTTAGCGTTGTATGCGAATCTTTGAAACAAACCAATAGCATGTAAGAAGAAACTTAAGGATGTGTAAATATCAGCTCGTGTCAGTGGGAGCACATTATCAAGCATAAAATATTACTCATACTTAGAGGCATGCGGAAACAAGTCTATTCAAGTTCCAGTCATCAATGATACAGGTAGATATCAAGAGCACGACAAGTTAAAAAAATGTTCAAACCACTGATAAACTAATAATCACACAGGTACTATGTATTATATTCTGATAAGCATCCAAAACTTTACGATAATACTAGAAACAGATTTAAAAAAATGAGAATTTTTGGAAAGGGGCTAAAAGAAAATACACTATCGCCCGCGGTAGTGATACCGCGCGGCGATAACGGTTTTTAATATTAAAGGCGAAAAAACCGAAGGGGGCTGACTCATTTCCTGCTTTGACCGATCCTGGGCTGTTTGTCATTGTCTTCTTTAGCGGAAACCCTCAAAACTCCAAAAGGTAAGGTTTAGATCCTTCTTTATGGTGATGTTTTTCTTCAAAAAAAATATAGATCTGCACTCTAGAGTATGAAAGGAGATAGATCTAGGAAAAAAAAATTTGATTTTGGTCATAGATTTTGTTAAAAAAAAGTTTTTGAAGAACATACCATTTTGATGCAAAATCCTTACAAAAAAACGAGTTATAGGTTATAGATCTTTGATATGTATGAAAGTTTAGTAATTTTTCTGAACCTACGAGAGAAAATCTACCGGTCATTTTAGAAAAACGAAGTTTTTCTACTATCGCCCGACGTTATTACTGTCGCCGGCGACAGAAAAAAAACTTGGAAAATTTAATTTTTTGAGTTAACACGATGTTTTAATTATGTTTTCAGGAAATAGCATCATCATCCCGCACAAGAAAGAGTACCAGCCGCAATCCTCATGCATCATATCAAACATACCCGAGAATTGAGAATGCGTCAGTTGGGATCGCTAAACTTTTGGATGAATCACTGCCACCACATATCTATGAACTCCTTGTTGAGTCAGGTATAATGTCTCTCATTGTACCGAACACTTTTAGCTCCATCTTCGTAAGGGATTTTTATAATAATTTGGAAGACCCTAAATATACGGGGTTGAATGGAGGAGTAAGGTCTCGAATCCAAGGAGCTCAAATAGATATTACTCATGATGATTTGAGACGAGAATATAGTCTTGCCACTTGTGAGGATCATTTTATTGATATAGTAGAGAATTACTGTAAGGATCGTGATTGGAGTATATTGAACCAAGTCCTTCACGGAAAGGAAAATAGGAGTTTGATTCAAGACATCTCATCACTCTCTCGTGATGCATTTGTGATTTAAGACATATTAAGAAACACGGTTATGTTCAAGTCCGGTGACATAAAGAAGATCACGACTCAATTGAGCTTAGTGACGTATTATGTATTAGAGAGAGTCAAGTTTGACGTGGCGGATTTTGTGTTATCCATCATACGATATACATATAAAATGAAGCATCCCCTTAGGAGGAAACTGAACACACTTCCTTTAGGAAGTGTTATTCAAAGGATCGTATATCAAAAATATGATTGGATAGATCAGGAGTTCTACATTGACGATTGTATCCCGGCGATACATACCGTAGAACCAGCTAGAGGTCCATCTCCTAGGGTTGCCTCGTCATCAAGACAACCACTCCAAAGAGGAGGTTCTTTGCGTGAATCTATTGAGGATCTAAGAGAGACTGTGGAGGAGATGAAAGAGGAACAAAGGCGTAGTCATTCTGGTTTTCGCAAATTCATGAAATTTCTGGTAAAGGGGCTGAAACTAAAGCCCACTCCGGAAGAAGAACGAGAATGGGGGAGTCCAGTCGAGGATCCTCCACGACATTCGATAAGGCGGACGTGAAGGCCTAGAGAACCAACTCCGACTTCCAGTGAAGATGTGAATGTGTCTGCTGAAGAGAACATGGATGAATGATTTTTTATGATCAGTGATGTAATATTTTATGGTTTAATGTATCTGTGATATCGCCGGCGATAGTGCTGTCGCCTGGCGATAGTGAAGACTCTTTTTTAATTTGTGGTTCTGTTGTTTGTACTTTTTGTTTCAGTGTTATCCTATGTACTGCCCAGTTTTATGTTATGTTTTCTGTTATTTATATGTGTTGGCTAGTTCTTAAATTTTATTTATAATTCTAAGATTCCAAGTTCTAGTCTTAACCTTGAAAAGCGTGAATCATTAAGTGGTTTGGTGAAAATATCTGCTATTTGAGAATCGGTTCCAATAAAATTTATTTTAATATGGCCTTTCTTTATGTGATCCCTAATAAAATGATGACAAACATCTATGTGTTTGGATCTAGAATGTAATACGGGATTGTTCGTTAAATCGATAGCACTTTTGCTATCACATTTTAATTCAACATTATTTTGGTATACGCCAAAATCTTCTAGTGTTTGTGTCATCCAAAGTGCTTGAGCACAACAACTACCAAGTGCAATATATTCGGCCTCAGTAGTGGAGAGGGCAACAGAATTCTGTTTCCTACTCGACCAAGAAATAAGTGTTGGCCCGATAAAGTGACAAGTGCCACTTGTGCTCTTTCGATCTAATGAACACCCCGCATAATCAGAATCAGAATATCCATGTAAAATAAAAGAGTCATTATGAGGATACCATAAGCCTAGTTTAGATGTTCCTATAAGGTATCTAAAAATACGTTTCACCGCTCTTAAATGTGCTTCTTTTGGACTAGCTTGAAACCTAGCACATAAACAAACGGCGAACATAATATCGGGTCTAGAAGAAGTTAAATATAATAAAGACCCAATCATACTTCTATAAAGGGTTTGGTCAATTGAAATACCACTTTCATCTTTTCCCAATTTCAATGAAGCGCTCATAGGAGTATTTGCATGTTTAAGGTTGTCAAATCCAAATCTTTTTAACATATCATGAATATACTTGGATTGACAAATAAAAATATCATCATGTTTTTGCGTAATTTGAAAACCTAGAAAATATGAAAGTTCTCCTACCATGCTCATTTCGAATTCATTTTTCATAATTTGAACTACTTCATTACATAACTCTTCATTAGTGGCTCCAAAAATTATATCATCAACATAAATTTGCAAAATAACTAAATCATGATCAATTTGCTTAATGAAGAGTGTAGAATCGGCACCTCCCATTTTATAATCGTGCTTTAATAAGTATTGAGTTAAACGATCATACCAAGCACGAGGCGCTTGTTTTAACCCATAAAGTGCTTTATCTAATTTATAAACATAATTTGGATATTTTTCATTAATAAAGCCAGGGGGTTGTTCTACATAAACCTCTTCTTTTATGTACCCGTTTAAAAATGCAGTTTTGACATCCATTTGATACAATTTAAATCTTTTAAAGCAAGCAAATGCAAGAAATATCCTAACCGCTTCTAGTCTAGCAACGGGTGCAAAAGTTTCATCATAGTCTACCCCTTCGATTTGTGCATAACCTTTTGCAACTAATCTGGCTTTATTTCTAACAATTCTAGAATCACTATCCAATTTATTTTTAAAAATCCACTTTACTCCAACTACAAGATGATTTTTGGGTCTTTCTACAAGATTCCAAACCTTATTACGTTCAAATTGATTAATTTCTTCGTTCATAGCTAAAAACCAAAATTCATCATTTAAAGCGGTGGAAACATCTTTTGGTTCTATTTCAGAGACAAAGCAAAGGTTTGAAAATAAAACATGTAAAGAAGAACGAGTACTTACCCCTTTTTATGGATCTCCAATAATAAGCTCCTTCGGATGATCCTTTGAAAATATCAATTCCCTTGGAGGGACATGTTGTTCTCTTTCTTCTTCTTCTTTTCCTTCTTCATTCCTTTCATGTTCTTCATCATCATTTTCCATCAAAGGAAGGGGTGTATCTTCTTTTCCTGTAGTTTTCTTATCTACACATGGAACCAACTCATCAAACCTAACATGAATAGATTCTTCAACTATTTTTGTTCGTTTATTAAAAATTCTATAAGCTTTACTAGTTGAAGAATACCCAATGAAAACTCCTTCATCACATTTTTCATCAAATATTCCTAAGGAATCTTTAGAATTTAAAATAAAACATTTACACCCAAAAACTTTGAAATAAGAAACATTTGGTTTTTTATTAAAAATTAATTCATAAGGAGTTACTTTTAAAATAGGGCGAAGCATTACTCTATTAATTACATAACATGCAGTACTCACCGCTTCAGCCCAAAAAGATTTTGGTAAAGAAAATTCTGATAACATCGTACGGGCTAGCTCTTGAAGAGTCCTATTTTTCCTCTCCACTACACCATTTTGCTGTGGTGTGCGTGGAGCAGAAAATTCATGTTTAATTCCTAACTCCGTACAAAAAGAAATAAACTTTTCATTTTCAAATTCCCCTCCATGATTCGAACCTATGCGTTTAATTTTTAACTCAAATTCATTTTGAATACGCAAACATAATTTAGAAAATTCTGAAAACGCATCGGATTTTGAGGTTAGAAATAAAGACCAACTAAAACGTGAATAATCATCAATAAATACAAATGTATACTTTCTACCTCCTAAGCTAGAAATAGTAATTGGACCAAATAAATCCATATGAATTAATTGGAGTGGCCTAGTTGTAGAAATAATATTTTTACTTTTGAAAGATGATTTTGAAAATTTTCCTTTTTGACAAGGCTCACATAAAGAAGATAAATTTCCATCTAGCAATGGTAAACCTTTGATTAATCTATCTTTTGAAAGTTTTTTAATTAACTTTGCACTAGTATGTCCAAGTCGCCTATGCTATAATTCTAACTCATCATTTTTTGATAAAAAACATTTTAAAGTAGAATTTGAAAAATCTTAAAATTTAATCATATATACGTTATGACATCTAGGGGCGGTAAAAACAATTTCATTTGTTTTGGAATCAATAATTTTGCATAAATTTCTAGAAGATTCAAACAAAACATTTAAACCCTTATCACATAGTTGGCTAATTGAAATCAAATTATGTTTTAAACCTTCTACTAACAAAACATTTGAAATTGAAAAACTTTCGTTACCCACAACACCGATGCCGATGATTTTTCCTTTTCCATTATCTCCAAATGTAACGACTCCTCCTTTCTTCATCTCCAGGCTAAGAAACTCCTCTTTATTGCCCGTCATGTGCTTTGAACAACCTGAGTCCAAGTACCACACGTCTTCTTTGTCCTTAGCCTGCCAACACACCTAGAAAGAGGATGTGAGTAAAGATCTGGCTACCCAAGTGGTTCCACCCATAGTATAGGTAGAGGCCTTAGGCATCCAGATTTGCTTAATTTTACTTTTTCCTTTCTTCCAGCACGAGTCCGTGGTGTGACCAAATCTATTGCATTTGGCACATGTAATGTAACAAGAAGAATATAACTTCTCTGGACTTTTACTGTGAGAAAAGGTAGTATCAGTTAATTTATTATTATCATTACTTTTAAAATTTGATTTTCTGGATTTATCGATATTGCCGGCGGTAGTACCTATCGCCGGGCGATAGCTTCCATTCGTGTATCCGAGTCCAAATCTTCCAGATCCGTGACATTGGTAACCTAAGATCATATCCAGTGATCTTTGGCCCAATCCAAACTTTTTCATGGCTAGTGTTAAGTCATGAATCTGCTTTCTCATTTCATTATTCTCGGATACTAGATTTACACATCTACGTTCAAAAGCTTTCTTTCCTTCATGGACTTTGGAAATAGAAGATTTCATATCTCTCTCTAAAATCTCATTCTTTTTATTGAGAATTTTTATTTCTGAATGAGATTTGGAAAGATATTCTTCAAGCTCTTTTATTCTTCCCATAAAGTGATCACACTCTTGGCAAGAGACTTTTTCTTTTCCAATAGTCTTATTTTCATTTAACAATTTTTTGTTTTCTTTAATTAAAACTTTATTTTCAGTTTTAAGAATATCATTAACTTTTAAGCTTTTTTCAAGATATTTACAAGTATTTAAAAATTCAGAAAATAATTCATCATAAGTTGGAGGAGTTACCTCAGTGTCGCTTTGGACACTGCACTCGTCATCAGATGTGACGCTTTTTCCCATTAGGCACATATTGGCCTCCTCCTCCTCGCTTGAGCTTGAACTGCTTGCACCATCAGAAGTAATATCATCCCATGTTTCAGCCTTTAGGACCTTCTTCTTCCCTTTGTGTTTCTTTTCTTTAAGTTCTTTCAAGTACTTTGGACACTTGCTTCGAATGTGTCCTAACTTCCTGCAATGATAGCACTCCGGTGGGGGTCTCTCTTCCTCCTCATCGTCGTCATCCTTTTGTTTTTTCTTTCTAAACGTCTCATTCTTAAAGTACTTTTTAAAAGCATTTCTCCTCTCCGGATTTCTCATAAAATTTTTAAACTTTCTTACAAAAAGACTCTCCTCATCATCTTCTTCATCCTCAGAATTACTGCATTCTTCTTTCTTAGATCTTAGAGCCAACCCCTTCTTCTTAGGCTCCATGTACTTTTGTTATTGAATTTTCAATTCAACTTCATGAGTTTTCAAGTTCCCAATCAAGCTTTCAATATTCAGAGATTTAAGATCATGAGATTCAGAAATAGCCGTCACTTTGGGATTAAACTTAGGGGGGAGAGATCTAAGAAGTTTTCTCACCAAATCACCATTTGAAAATTTTTTTCCAAGCACTTTTGAGTCATTCACTATCTTGGTGAATCTGGTGTACATTGAGTCTACGTCCTCATCCACTTCCATCCTAAACTTTTCAAATTCCGATTCAAGTTGAAACAGCTTCGAGTCCTTCACCTGCGAGGTACCTTCATGAGTTACTTCTAGTAAATTCCAAATCTCATAAGCATTATTACAAGCACAAGTTCTATTAAATTCAGTCCTATCTAATGCACAAAATAATGCATTCATGGCTTTTGCATTATTTTTGCATCTTAGTTTATCCTGATCATCCCATTTATCTTTTGGTTTTTCCATTTCTACATTGCCTACTATATAAGTGGGATGAACATAATTAGTCTCTACCATATTCCAAACCTCAATATCAAGAGAAATAAGAAAACACTTCATCCTAGTTTTCCAGTAATTATAGTCAGATCCAGTGAATAATGGAGGTCTGCTAATTCCTTGCCCCTCAGAGAAAGCATGGTCATGCTGCGCCATAATTCCTGGTGGTGAAACCGTATTAGGAATAACCAAGCTCTGATACCACTTGTAGGATCTTGTGGCGCCCTTAGAGGGGGGGTGAATAAGGGCTCTTTAAAATTTTTTAACTTTTTATAAAATATAAAACTAGCTACTATGATTGAGACAGATCAATGAAATGAAAAACAAGATTATACTTCTCCAAAATGTATATGTAAAATGATTCCAATAAAGCTTGAAATCAAGGCTTACAACGATAATAATTCTTTGGCTTTTTCACCGATCCTTCTCCCAAGAACCGGTAGGCTATAGTCAATATCTCCCTAGATATGCCTACTAGCCTCCCCCTAAATCAAACCTATGATCTAGTCGCTGCACAACTCGCGGCGATTTACTCCTAAGCCACACACGGACCTAGACACCACACACAAGGTGGTGATTTGCCCCTAAGCCACACACGGACTTAGACACCACACACAAGGTGGTGATTTTCCCTTCCCAATTACAAAGATAAAGAATGAAAATGAAAGTACAATAGTAAAACTTAAAAACTCCCTCAAAATCACGAGCTCTGAAGATGATGGTGGACCAACGAGAAGATCTCCAATCTTGAACACACGGTCGTATCTCCTTCGCTCTTGAGATTTCAACGGATCAAGGGAGTTCGTCTGGAAACGGAGATGAAGGCTCTGAAAATTCTCTGGGAAAACAAATCTCTGTACTGTCCAACCCTTCCCTGAAATTTTTGGCCGTATATATCATTTCACGCTATCGCCGGCGGTAGCGTTAACGCCCCGCGATAGTGATAACTCTCCGTTGCTTGACACGTGGCACACGTCGCGCTGATTTTCAGATCTGAGCGGAGAACGTGACGATCGTGGGATATCGCTCGGCGACATCGGTATCGCCCCGCGATATCGCTGATCGTGACTGACTTCGTGCGCGGCAACGTGCGGATTAAGGCTGACGTCAGCAGGAACTGATTAGGCTATCGCCCGCGGTAGCGTTATTGCCGGTGATAGCGCGTTTTTCATTTTCATCAATGCCATGCTCAGCCTTTCTTTTGTACATAAAAATGTTGTTATCCCTGCACATTTAAAATACATACCAAGATCAAATACATCCGGGATTTGTTATTCTCAAACTAAGAAGCGCGGAACGCATGCTCCAACAATTAGTTGTCTTCAACTTCTCCTCTCTTTTAAGAAAAGATGGTGAACTTGGTTTCGTGAAGAAGAATGATCCTATGAGGGTGAATAAGTGTAACGCCCCCGGTTTTTCTGTGTTTTGTTTGATCTCTGGCTGGCATTACGATGATGTGTGTCCGGCCTTTCGCCGTTTTAGAGCGTGGTCTTAACTCTTTAGGTTCCTTGTGTAGCCTGTTTGTAGCCTGTTAGCAAGATTCCCCAGCTAGCCGGAGTCTGTTTGGTGACTCGGTTGGGCCTCTTAGGGAATGCTTGTGTTTTGGCTTCGGGTGGTGATATCCCGAGTTTTGTTCGTCGAATGCTAATTTTTACTTCGCAGTTGTGTTCGTAGAGTGGGTTTTTAGCTGCGATGTGAATATCATCAATTTCTGAGACGTTTTGGTTCTTGCGTCATTTTGATATTGCAAGTAATTAATATATATTGATTTGTTTATTATTAAAACTGGTGCTTATTGTTGGGTATTGTATCCACGATTACCTAGATTTGAGGAAGCCCCCTGTCAAGCTAAGATGAATTCACAATGTATTTGACGAAACATTTTAAGTTGTACTTGCAGTACCTCCACGCTAAGTGCACACCAATGTCAGGGTGCAGTAGGTCAATATACACGGGTCTGCACGACGTAATCCCTCGTTGAGCAGATCAGTGTGTTGGCCTATGTGTACTCTCTCTATTGGAGTGCACTTACTTTCAAGTACAGGGTCGCTCATATGCAAGAGAAGACAAGGAGCACAGAGGATCAAGGAGCAACTCCTGGGGTGGAAGACGAAAAATCTTCCAAGGCAAATTCGACGAGAATCACCAAGTGATTCTCGCCGATTCGGCGAGAATCACTAGTGATTCTCGCCGAATCGACGAGAATCATTAGTGATTCTCGCCGACTCCTTCTGGCCATCTCAAAATGGTGCCAAGTATGATTCGGCGAGAATCACATGTAATTCCCGCCGAACCAGTGGCCAAGCAGCCCATGTATAAAGTAAAATTCGTTGAGAATCGACAAGTGATTCGACGAGAATCACAAACGATTCTCGACGAATCGTCGAGAATCACTTGGTGATTCTCGCCGATTTGTCGAGAATCGTCTGCGATTCTCGCCGATTTTTACTTGGCGTTTTTCTCAGAATGCTGCTGGACCGGATTCTGCTTCTGGACTAGTTTGAACCGGAATTTGGGGATTCCTTTTGTGGGTCCCACAAACGGTCAAAATTGCTGTATCTTCAGGGTATAAATACATGGGTATTTTGAACAGTAAATCTACGGAGAAGAAAGAAAGAAAACCGAGCCGCGACATAACCCTAAATTCGCGAAATCGCTCCGCTCCGCCGCCGCCGCTCGCGTCAAGTCGTCGCCACCGCTGATCGATCTTCTTCCCGATCTCCGGTGACAGAAGCTTAGCAAAGCTTGAGTCTCACGCGTCTATCCGGAGATCTCTTGTCTCTCGATTTGTTGACCGGGAAAAACTCCCCCGTCCGAATCGATCGAGACGACTGATCCTAGAGTGACCGTTGGTAGACCTAGCTTGCTTCGCTAAGAAGTTTAGATCTCCAAGTTCAGCAGCCGCTCTTCATCGTAGCCGCCGATCCCGAAGCTAGCCGCCGCTCGTGTGCCGCCGCCGGTTCCGGGGAGATCTTCTCCAAGAGAGACCAAGGTCGTAGACTCTTCATCGACTTCAAGAACTCGTCGTCGAACAAAGAGGAACACCGTAGTCTCCAAGAGAAGTTTGTATCACGTGTACATTCTACATTTATTTTATTGTATAGGAACCTTTGTTCCGTGTTGTAAGGGTTGGGTGCAACCCGTTTTGTGGGAGTGTTGACTCTCACGTGTGGAAGGGCTCCTTCCGTTAGTGAAGGGATTGGATTTCAATCCCGTTGGAGAAGTGACCGAGTCGTCCCTTGTTGGGGAGATAGGTCGAAGGGGGAAAGTGGATGTACCCAAGTCGGGGAACCACTATAAATTTGCTGTGTATTCTGTGTGCTGTGCTTGTTGTTTTTATTGTGCAGGTACATCCGTAAATTCCGCAAAAGAACCACACGTCACCTATTCCCCCCCCCCCCCCATAGGTGCACATAGCTGACACTAGGTGGACTTTCAAGTGGTATCAGAGGGAGGTTCCTCAACAAAAAGGCTAACACCTTGAGGTGAATCCTGCCACCAGTGTCAGAAGCATGGATCTGGATTATGACGTATTGCCACTCAAACTCCCTGCATGCACAAAGGATTATTATCCTATCTGGAGGATGAGAGTGTTATTTCACCTGGATGCCATCGATCCACGAGCATCCCTCATCCTGGAAGAGGGTCCGTTTATCCCCATGAAGACCACCGACTCGGGGATCCAAGTGCCCATGTGCATTGCTGAGATGACAGAGATGGAACTCTCATTTTTCCAACTGGACCAGAGGATTCGACAAATTATTATGGATGTCTGGTCTGGAGCCTCTCGCTCCAGGTTGGAAAAATGTAAAACGGCTAAATCTCTGTGGATGATGATCTCAGAGCTGATGGGGGGGTCAGAGAAAGCTGAAATATGCTGCCAATCAGAGGATGAAGCGTATGTGGGGGTCCTCACTTCTGAAGATGAATACAAGGATCCTTCGGATTGCATCAGAGCTCCAGTATCCTTGTCAGAGACTGAAGAAGATAGTGAGGAAAGCAGCTCCGACGAGGACGAAACATTGGTCACTGATTCTAATGACAATAACCCAGATGAGCAGGTATCATCTTCATCCTGTCCCACATCTTTTGACTTTTCTGAAGACAGAAACTGCTCTCCTCCAGAAAATACTGATTCCCTGAAGAGAGCCCTTCAGGAAAGCAATCTACTTGCTGAGGAGCAAGCTCGAGAGATTGCTCGACTGAAGATCTTGTTGGTTCTCCAATTGGCGTCCAACAAGGTCAAGGACTCTAAGATCTCAGCTCTAGAGAATAGTCTAGATAATGAGAAACGTATAGTATCTAACTTTTCCAAAGTTGATGCTATAAAGAGAAAACAAGAAACCGGGTGGATCTCCCGGATTATCCAGGGATGGAGAAATGGGGAAACAGTGTTCCGACCTCCCACTCCAAGCGGGAAGGCAACTCATCATGCCTTCAGGTATGACCACAGGAATAATCGTGGTCACTGCAAGGGTGAATTATCCCCATGTGGAAACGTCCATAGTACAAGAGGCGTCATGGCCACCCATGAGGAAATACCTAAGGCTCATTCTGAGCCCTTTGTATTCACGGCCACTGCCACAACAAAGTATGGATCTGCATGTCCTAGTTCACAGAAGAATTCTCTCCATTCGAGGACACGGGATAGGGAGAATGGAAGTCATGATGTCAGGCGTCATGGAGCCTCAGCAAGGAAGATGCCTGAAAGAATGGCACCACCTTCTCGGCCTCATAACGCTCACATCATTCACTCGTTCCACCCTTCATCATGCCTCGATGGAAGAGGAATTTGTGCAACACGAACATGCCCTATCCCTTTGAGACCTAGGACCGTGACTTCATCAGTCACTAGATCAGGTCGAAAACGGCGATACAACATTCACTCTTGTTGGTGCTGCGGCAAAGTGGGACACTTTGCCATTGACTGTTGGCACAACCCCTCTGTGCCCACAGCAAGGGCTTATCCACATTCTAGGGACAGAGGTAGTCTTCCAGACAGGTTTTCTGAAGGAAGGCAGTTGCGTGCTTATGCTAATAGAAACCTAGGACCCAATATGATTTGGGTTCCTAAGGTAAAGTAATTCTGTTTTGCAGGGTAGTCTAGGTCCCCTTAAATATGATGGGATCTGGACAGTAGGTGGCTCAAGGCTAACTTGGAACAAGCGTCTGCAATAACAGATGTGCTACCTGTTGAGCATACTCACTTTAAGCTACTAATGTGTTCTACCTGTGGGACTAAGACGATGACTCTCCAAATCCCAGGTAAGTTTGATCAGTTCAAGGACTTGTGTCATGATGCATCCTCATTCAAAGTAAATATATATATATATATATTTCTATCCTTGTGTATACGAATACTTATGCTTATCACGAGGCATGCAAACCATTACACAACAATAAAAGGTTAACAAAGATATGTCATTGCGAATTTCGACACATCACAATTGACATCAAGAAGTGTCTGGAGAAGTCTCGCTCAAATCCGAATAGATTGTCGTTATAATAAACATGTATTTATTAATCTTGTATTAACTTGACATTCGAAGAATTTGAAAATGGTGCAATGCTTCCCAAAGTAGTCAAGAAAAACATCATTATATACTCCGAATCCCGGCCACCCATTTTATATCTCACCAAATTAGACGAATCCCGCCGAAGGAGCTCGCCGACCGCTCGGCTTCCTTAAGGATCCCGACGACTTATATAAATCCCGCCGAAAGACTATTTCCGCCTGTTCGCCTTCCTCACGACTCGCGCAAGAGAACACTTGACGACCCTCGCGCAAGAGAACTCCCGACGACTCGCGCAAGTGCACTTCCGCGGATTCGCTGAAACCCGCAGCCCTCCGACGATCTCGTCGACGCCAAGAGAGTTCTCATCGAATCGCTGCTGTGTGACCATCCTCTCCCCGTGAGATTCTAGCAAGGCCGAACCCCACAAGGTTCTCGCGAAGTGTCCCTGTGACTGCAAGGTTCTAGTAAGGCCGCACCCCACGGGATACTCTTCCTTCCACCGAAGATCTTCCCGAAGCTCATCAACTCTCTTCCGTGTAAGCCCTTAGGTAACCTTCTCCTCAACCGCACTTGGACGCGCTCACTAGTGATGCTTTCCTTTTGAATGTTCACTAATGCTTAGAGTAGGGCTTCTCTCTAGATCTTCAATGGCTCCAAGGACTACTGCAGGCTTGATTTTTGGCTGCGAGCTGGTTCGCACTGGATTCTCTCATGCCTCGGACGAGTTCCGGAATATCATTCTCATGCTGGAAGAGGCCGGGCTAACCTTCATATTGGAGCACCCTTGCAAAGTCCTGGATAAAGAGGTGCTGGAGTTCTTCTCTACCGCAAGACTCCGAGATAGAGACTCCATCATCAAGAGCAAGGTGGCTGGGACAAAAGTAAAGATGTCTGCCAGTAAGCTAACTCGCTACCTGCAGCTCTCAAGTTCGGAGCAGGAAGATTATCTGGAGGACGAGGACAAAGCCAGAACCCTCTTGTTCTGCGGTCTTCCAAGAGGCACTCGATCAGTTAAGAGAAAAGAGATGAATGAAGAAGGGAAGCTCCTATCTGACATCATAGGAAAAGTACTCATCTGCAAGCCAGGCTCCCATGATCATATCTCCGGAGATATGTTCAAAATTCTCATAGCTGTGGTCTGCAGAAAGAGGTTCAACTGGGGAGAGTTGCTGTTCCAAAAGATCAAGGACACTCTGGGCACTCCAAGCTTCGGCCGCATCATCAGTCTATATCTCAACCAGCTCAACGGAGACAAATTCGACATGAGCAAAGGAGTCCCTCTCCATTACTTGAAAAAGATGGATGCTACTGTGTTTGATCGATGGGAGCGGCGCATCGGGCAGCCGGCTGTGGAAGAGCAAGAGGAAGTATCTCCAGCAGCCTCCCCCGGTGAAATTCCTGATACTGTGACTGCAGGAATCGAGGGGGAGACTCTACCCACTCATATGGATATAATATCTGAAATCGCCCAGGTGGCCAAGGATGCGGTGGCCGAAATTCATGAAGTAAGTGAACCTGAGTTGGAGGATGAGGAGGGCTTGAACAGAAACACTCAAAGAACTGAAGCTGAAGCACTGGACACTGCTGATCAAGAAGTGGAAGAAGCTGCTGATATGGATGAATTTTTGGATGAGGACGGAGAGGACGATGAGAATGAGGACCATGAAGTGTTGGAGACTCCGGATCCCGTTGAACCTCCATCTGATAAGTCTGCACCAGTGGAGGGGGAGTTTGATAAACCTCAAGAGGCCGCCAACATTCCTTCTATAGAGGCTGTGATTGTATCCAGCTCCACCGATGCGTCTGCTGACGAGCAAGAGCAAGGCCAAGGAGTGCCTCCGGCTATTCCATTACGAGATGACCTAGCCATTCACACCGTACATATAATTCAGGGCATCGTGAATGAGCTTAAAACCTATTTTGATAAAGCTCAGAAAACAATGCTGCAAGAGATTAAGACTTCTGAAGATCTCATGCTGAAGAATATGGTGGAAATCAACCACAAGCTAGACGTGATGGAGAAGAAGTTCGAAGAAAAGTATTCTGCGGCCGGCGAAGCTGTCACACTGTTAATGGCCGGCTTGAAAAAGAATACTGATACTCTGGCTGTTGTCAATCAGAACGCTCACGTTGTAGCCAACAATATTCAGAAATTTGATGGTAACATGGTCACTTTAAATGCAAATCAGCAGGCCCTAATCACTGAATTCGGCAAGACAACTAAGCATATTGATGACTCCTTGCACTCATATGCCAATTGCATAGCTGACGAAGCCAAAAAGGGGGAGAAGGAGTATATAGCTAAGCTGGCCGAGCTCCAAGAAAGCATGGATGCAAACTTTGCCCAATCAAGCAAATACGTCTATGAGAGTTGCTGGTGGATGCTACAACAGGCACTGGGCACG
Organism: Platanthera guangdongensis; assembly: GCA_039583875.1. Classification (NCBI taxonomy): domain Eukaryota; kingdom Viridiplantae; phylum Streptophyta; class Magnoliopsida; order Asparagales; family Orchidaceae; genus Platanthera; species Platanthera guangdongensis. Next base: position 106,338,599 of record CM077153.1, read on the forward strand.
TTGGGCGTCGTCCTACCTGACCAACCTGCCGGTATTCAGGTTCCTGAGACTTCTAAGGCTGCTGAGGAAGTAAATATTGCTGAGGCTGTAAGTACAAGTGCTGCAGAAATTTTCACTGATGAAGCTGATGCTAGGGCCATCTCCAAATCCAAGCTGAGGAGTATGTTTGACCAGGAGGCTTTAGCTAAAGCCAGGGGAAAGAGGAAAGTTCAGGAAGGGACATCCAAGGAGACACAAGCTGCAAAGAGAATTCGAATGAATGAGGAGGATGCACGAAATGAAAGGTGGAGTCCAGTCTCAAGGAACATCATCTTAGACACCTTCCGGCTGTACGAAAGAGGAGAGATCAATCGAAATGAAGCATATAGCCAGTACGAATGGGAAACGCACAAAGCATTTGAAGCAAAACGCAACATTTTCTTCAGAAACAACAAGGATCCAGACAAAGTTGCTCCTCCTAGGTACTACCCGAAGCCCAAGGAATACATGGAAAGGCAAAGCAAAAAGTACTTGGCTCAAACTCTGAAGGGTGACGTAGCTAAGGACAAATAGTCATTATTTTATAGCTGGTCACTGTGTCTTAAGAACGTTTAATGATTATTACTGTCATATGAACAATTCTGAATTATCTGTGAATATATTTCTCTTGGTATATATATATATTCTTGAATGTGTGAATGACTCAAGTCCTGTTCTGATTGCATATATTCCCTTGTGTTGCATATTTAATTTTTAAATGCTATAATTATTATTTGATAGGTGTTATTCATCTTAACTAGTAGGGTTTTGGCTTCGTCAAATAGGGGGGGATTGTTGGGTATTGTATCCACGATTACCTAGATTTGAGGAAGCCCCCTGTCAAGCTAAGATGAATTCACAATGTATTTGACGAAACATTTTAAGTTGTACTTGCAGTACCTCCACGCTAAGTGCACACCAATGTCAGGGTGCAGTAGGTCAATATACACGGGTCTGCACGACGTAATCCCTCGTTGAGCAGATCAGTGTGTTGGCCTATGTGTACTCTCTCTATTGGAGTGCACTTACTTTCAAGTACAGGGTCGCTCATATGCAAGAGAAGACAAGGTGCACAGAGGATCAAGGAGCAACTCCTGGGGTGGAAGACGAAAAATCTTCCAAGGCAAATTCGACGAGAATCACCAAGTGATTCTCGCCGATTCGGCGAGAATCACTAGTGATTCTCGCCGAATCGACGAGAATCATTAGTGATTCTCGCCGACTCCTTCTGGCCATCTCAAAATGGTGCCAAGTATGATTCGGCGAGAATCACATGTAATTCCCGCCGAACCAGTGGCCAAGCAGCCCATGTATAAAGTAAAATTCGTTGAGAATCGACAAGTGATTCGACGAGAATCACAAACGATTCTCGACGAATCGTCGAGAATCACTTGGTGATTCTCGCCGATTCGTCGAGAATCGTCTGCGATTCTCGCCGATTTTTACTTGGCGTTTTTCTCAGAATGCTGCTGGACCGGATTCTGCTTCTGGACTAGTTTGAACCGGAATTTGGGGATTCCTTTTGTGGGTCCCACAAACGGTCAAAATTGCTGTATCTTCAGGGTATAAATACATGGGTATTTTGAACAGTAAATCTACGGAGAAGAAAGAAAGAAAACCGAGCCGCGACATAACCCTAAATTCGCGAAATCGCTCCGCTCCGCCGCCGCCGCTCGCGTCAAGTCGTCGCCACCGCTGATCGATCTTCTTCCCGATCTCCGGTGACAGAAGCTTAGCAAAGCTTGAGTCTCACGCGTCTATCCGGAGATCTCTTGTCTCTCGATTTGTTGACCGGGAAAAACTCCCCCGTCCGAATCGATCGAGACGACTGATCCTAGAGTGACCGTTGGTAGACCTAGCTTGCTTCGCTAAGAAGTTTAGATCTCCAAGTTCAGCAGCCGCTCTTCATCGTAGCCGCCGATCCCGAAGCTAGCCGCCGCTCGTGTGCCGCCGCCGGTTCCGGGGAGATCTTCTCCAAGAGAGACCAAGGTCGTAGACTCTTCATCGACTTCAAGAACTCGTCGTCGAACAAAGAGGAACACCGTAGTCTCCAAGAGAAGTTTGTATCACGTGTACATTCTACATTTATTTTATTGTATAGGAACCTTTGTTCCGTGTTGTAAGGGTTGGGTGCAACCCGTTTTGTGGGAGTGTTGACTCTCACGTGTGGAAGGGCTCCTTCCGTTAGTGAAGGGATTGGATTTCAATCCCGTTGGAGAAGTGACCGAGTCGTCCCTTGTTGGGGAGATAGGTCGAAGGGGGAAAGTGGATGTACCCAAGTCGGGGAACCACTATAAATTTGCTGTGTATTCTGTGTGCTGTGCTTGTTGTTTTTATTGTGCAGGTACATCCGTAAATTCCGCAAAAGAACCACACGTCACCTATTCCCCCCCCCCCATAGGTGCACATAGCTGACACTAGGTGGACTTTCACTTATAAATAGCCTTAGGTTAGAAATTAGGGCTCGGTTCATTGTCTCTTTTCATTGTCTTTTATTTTTGGAAGAAGCCGCCGCCTGTAAGAGAGGAAGAGAACCGCCAGACTGCCCTAGCCTTTAGACGCCGATTCCTGGAGATTTTGCGGTCGAAATTCGATTTCAAGAGTGGATCTGGATTGCTCTCGCTTGGATCTGCATTCCTTCTGTTCCTCGGCTTGGTGCTCTGCGGCTAGATCCGAGAGTGAGGGAAGTGGGCGACCAAGATTTGCTGGTATTGAGGCAAGTGATGTTCCCTCATTCTTACCAAAGCTAATCCTTGTTTTTCTTCCTGATTAAATTTTATCTCTCTCCTGCTTAGATCCCAGGTGTACTCTAGGATTCGTCCCCGATTATACTGTTGTTAGTGTAGAGAAGTTCCAGTTAAATCTCAGTTTTTCCTGAGAGAATGTGTCTAATAGGGACGGATTTGGTACGGTTCGGGTTGAGTAGTTAGCAATTGCTGATAGATGATGAATTTCTTTTTTGTAGAGAGGTGTTTTGTTCTTGTTTTGGTTGGTTGCTGGATCTGGCGCTAGTGTTGAGTGGGGCTCGACACCGGCCAGTTGAGGTGTCGACACCTTGTGTCGACACCGGCCAGTCGAGGTGTCGACATATTGTGTCGACACCGGCCAGTCGAGGTGTCGACACATTGTGTCGACACCAGCCAGTCGGGGTGTCGAGACTTTGTGTCGACACCGGCCTGTCGAGGTGTCGACACATTGTGTCGACACCGGCCAGTCGAGGTGTCGACACTTTGTGTCGACACCGGCCAGTCGAGGTGTCGACACCTTGTGTCGACACCGGCCGGTCAGGGTGTCGACACTTTGTGTCGACACCGGCCGCGGTAGTGTTGACACCTTGTGTCGACACCGGCCGCAGTAGTGTCGACACTTTGTGTCGACACCGGCCTGTTGTGGTGTCGACACATCCTGTCAACACCAGTTGCTGTGCCGGTTTTGGGTCAGGTAAGACTCGGAGTTGATTCGGGTTAGGCGTGCAAGGCCGCGTCGGTTGGACCCGACATTTTTGCCTTGGGTTCGTGTGTTTCTTTAGGATTGTTAGTGTGACTTTTCCATAGTGGGGGGTATTGAGTGTTCAGCTAATTTTTGTATGCCGACTCTTAGGTTGTGGCAGGTGGTGGAGTTTTGGCGGCCTCTGGAGGGGTGGTTTTTTTGTGGAGAGCTGTGGCCACCGCCTTTTGCACCGGTTTGGGTTGGCATGTGTGGGACCCTAGTGCTGCCACTGTTTGACCCCTTAGTCCTTTTTGGATCTGGTTTTGGTTATGTATTCAGATCCATGTTTTGATCACTGCCATTAACCCACGTGTTAGGACTGTTAGTGTTGAAATTTGTGAAGTGGAAGTGGGTGACGGGACAGGCCGCGCGGCCTGTGCGGACAGCTTTGGCGGACTGGGCGGACTGGGCGGACTGTGGGTTGCAGCCTGGTGAGAAGTCTGGTGGAAGCCGGCTGTGTTCTGAGCGGGTTGTTGCATGGTGTCCGCGGTTTGGTGCGGCCTGGTATCTGCGGATAGAGAGGCTTGCGGACTGGTGCTTTGCTCAGTGGTCGCGAGTGCATGCTTGCGCTGTTGGCGGGTTGGTTCGAGTTCGCGGGAAGCCTTGCGGACTGGTGTGTCCGCGGTTGGGGCTGTTGCGGACTGGGCCTTGAGCTTGGCTGAGGCCTTGTCGAGCTCAGGTGTTACAGCAGGTCTTGCTGTGGAGACCGGTTGGCGGACTGATGTTTGGAGTCCGGCTTGGTGCTACTGCGTTGGACAAGTGCGAGGAGCTCGCGGACTGGTTGCGGTCTGTGCTAGGGTGTTTGGCGGACGGGACTTTGTGTCCGCCATGCTCGCACTGGCCCTTGATGGTTTTGGACTTGGTCACACTTGGTGTCAAGTTCATGGTGTCCGCCGTATCCGCCAAGTCCGCTGTGACCGGGCGGACTGTTGCTGTTTGCCTTTGGTCGTGGACTTGTGGCGGATTGAGGTGTGAGTCTTGCGGACTGCCTCGGGTTGGTGCGGACTACCATTGAAGAGGGTGCTGTCCTGAAGCAGTTGGAGCTTTGCGGGCTGGTGCCTTGTCCGCTTAGCTTGGGCAGACTGGAGAGGGTTCGTCATTGGCTGCCTTGCTCCTGGCGGTTTCCCTTGGTGACTAGCTAAGTCCTCGCGGACTGAGCGGACAGTCGTTTGTGTTCGCGCGGGCTAGGGCGGTGTCGCTATCTCATGGGCGGTGACCACACTCCTCACCTGGCCTATAAATAGGACCCCCCTGGCACATCTACAGTAACCTAAGTAACGTGAGTGAACAGTAAATTGGGTTGGGCGAGTGCTGCGGTCTGTGTTTTTCAGTCCGCGCGGATTGTTTCAGGCTGACGGTTTGCTGTGTGCAGGTCGCGCGGATAACTTCAAGGAGCCAGGAGTTTGGCTGTGACTTCGGTCAGTCCTTGGAAGTGTGCGGTCTCTGCGGACTCAGCAGGAGGTCGCTCTGCGGCTTGTCAGTTCTGTTTCAACTTTCCCAGCTTCAATAACCTGTCCGCCGGCTTCAGGCGGGTAGGGGAGTTCCTCAGTTCGGGTTCAGCAGGAGGCGAATAACGGTCTGTCCGCGCGGCCTCGCGGTCTCGGCGGACTCCGTGGTATTCGGCGGATTGCAGCATAGCTTGGGCGAGCTCAGCGGTCTCGGCGGTCTCGGCGACCTCGCGGTCTCGGCGGACTGGAGTGCTGTCCGCCCGGCTTGTTTTTTGGTTTCTTCTGTTACAGCTGTAATACTAGCGAAATCATGTCTCGCTATGTATGCCTCGGATTGTAAAGAAGTGAATGCATAATAAGATCTTCTTGTGCTTCCATTGTTTTGTTGGGTGCAACCTCTAGTCCTTGGGTTTCCGCAGGTTCAGCGTGCGAACTGGGTAGTTCCGAAGATATTAACTTGGTGTTTGGGCTATCTTGCTGACCACGTTGAGAAAATTTAACATGGTATCAGAGGCAGGTTTCTGAGGTTGCGGAGGTTCAGTTGCGTGAACGGAGGTCAACCAGTGTTGTTACTCAGTGATTGAGTGGTGATCAACCTGTGTTGTTGCTCGGTGCTGCTGAAGGGTACCAACAGGTGATTGCAATGGAAGGAAGCTTAGCAAGAGGTCTTGGCATTGAACTCTTAACGCCGACTAACTATAAAAAGTGGAAGTCGTGCATGAAGAGTTATCTTCTAGGCGAGGAGCTGTGGGAAGTTGTCGGTGGAGACGACAGACAGGAAGTTACTGCTGCTTTCGGTACTGCTGAACAGGTGAGGCTCTGGAGAAGAACTAATGCTAAGGCAGAGTTCGTTCTGAAGAGAGCTGTCTCTCCGGAACTGTTTGATCACATCATTGGATGTGAGTCGGCTGCTGATATTTGGACAACCATTGATGAGTTGTTCAATAGGAAGAATGTGGCGCGGCTTCAGTTCCTGGAGAATGAGTTGGCCAGGGCAACTCAGGGAGACCTTTCCATCTCCAGGTACTTCTTAAAGATGAAGAGCTTGTGTGCTGAGCTGTCGGCACTGGATCCTGATGAGCCTATCTCTGAGGCAAAGATGAAAAGGCACATTTTCCGCGGCTTGCGGAAGGAGTATGTGGCCTTTGTTACATCTGTTCAAGGGTGGGCTACTCAGCCGTCGTTGCTGGAGCTGGAGAATCTGCTTGCCTCGCAGGAGAGCTTAGCAAGGCAGATGGCTGGAGTGAATCTGAATCAGGAAGGCAGCGAGGCTCTCTTCTCAGGCAAGAAGAAGGGATGGGAAGGGAAGAAGAAGAAGAAGGTGCAGGCCGCTGTTGAGAAGGAGACTTCAACTTCATATCCGCCGGAGAGGAGCAATGCTCCTAAGGACTGGAAGAAGAATCTGAAGTGCTACCGGTGTCATCAGCGAGGGCACTTCAAGCGGGACTGCAAGGTCAAACTGCAGCCTGGGCATGCTGCGGGAAAGGAGGAAGCTTGCTCGCGAAGTGAAGAAGCAGAATGGGGAGGAGCTTTCATGACGGGCACTTGTGTCCGGGCCTTATCTGCTGAGGACTTCAACATCGAGTGGATCATCGACTCCGGGTGTGGTCATCACCTCACCGGAGACAAGTCGAAGTTCACCTCCATGCAGGCTTACTCAGGTAATGAAGCTATTATCACTGCTGATAATACTGTTTATGCAGTAGAGAAGGAGGGGGTCGTGTCTTTGGGTAGTGATCAGGGGCCACTCACGTTAAGGAGTGTGTATCACGTGCCGGGCATGAAGAAGAACCTCTTCTCGGTGACCAACGCGGTGGACGCTGGGTATCACGTTCTGTTTGGGCCAACAGACGTGAGGTTCCTTCGCAACGTATCAGCGGTGAAGGCTGATGTTGCTCATGTTGGGAGGAGGGTGAAGAACTTGTTTGTTCTTTCCACCAGCGCCTATGTTGATAGGATGAGAGCCAATGATAGTGCGGCTATCTGGCATGAGAGGCTGGGGCATGTTGGCATGGACAAGCTAAAGGCAATGGCGAGTAGAAGTCTGGTGAGGGGGTTGCCGATGTTGTCCTCCTTTGGTGATGGGCATGTTTGTGCGGGCTGTCAATACGGTAAGGCACATCGCCTTCCGTTTGATAAATCTCAAACAAGGAGCAGGAAACCATTGGAGTGTATTCATGGCGACCTGATGGGTCCGACTGTTACTGCCAGCCTTGGTGGAAGCAAATACATGCTTGTCTTGGTTGATGACTACTCAAGGTATACTTGGGTGTACTTCTTAAAGGAGAAGTCGGAAGCCTTTCGTTTGTTCGTGGAGTTCAAGGAGTTGGTAGAAGGCCGGCTTGGCTTGCGGATTAAGAAGTTTAGAACTGATAACGGGGGGGAGTTTGTCTCCTCCGAGTTTTCTAACTTCTGCAGGAAGCACGGGATCCAATGGGAGCTTACATGTGCTCACACTCCACAACAAAATGGGGTAGCGGAGCGGAAGATCCGTCATTTGACGGAAACCTGCAAATGCTGGCTGCATGCGAAAGATATCCCGAGGTCCTTTTGGGCGGAGGGAATGTCTTGTGCTGCATATGTTATCAACCGGATGCCACTCAGCCCTATCAACATGAAGACTCCTATTGAGCTGTTGCTGAAGGAGAAGCCGAGTGTTGGACACCTTCGGGTGTTCGGTTCAACTTGCTACGTGCATGTCCCGGATGCTTCACGGACAAAGCTGGATGCGAAGGCAAGGAAACTTGTCTTTGTTGGCTATGATGAGCGGAAGAAGGGATGGAAGTGCATGGACCCTGTGACGAAGAAGTTCGTGGTGTCAAGAGACGTTGTCTTTGACGAGCTGACGTCATATGGAGGTGGCTCGGTGGAGCCTACCGGAAGTAGCAAGGTTGAGGAAGCACCGGTGGAGGCTGCTGAAGGCTTGGAAGAGGAGCTTGCTGTTTCACCAGCAGCTCCTGTTGCTTCGAACTCCGAGGCTGAGCCTTCTGGCTCAGGAAGCAGGGGGAGCACTGCTCAATGCTTGCCCCAAGTAGGAGTGGAGCCTGAAGAAGCAACGGAAGCCGTGAGCAAGGAGCCGTGTCTTCGGAGATCGAAGAGGGTGGTTAAGCCACCGGCTCGGTACTGTGATGGGAATGCAGTGAGCTTTGTCTCCTGCTTCTTTGCAGGTCCTCTGGATGAGCGAGAGCCTGCAAACTTCAACGAGGCCACTGGAGTGAAGGAGTGGGAAGGTGCCATGAAGGAAGAGATTGATGCTCTGAAGAAGAATGAAACCTGGGACCTTGTGCCCAAGGTTGATGGCGTTACTCCGGTTACTTGCAAGTGGGTGTATAAGTTGAAGAAGAAGGCTGATGGGAGCATTGATCGTTTCAAGGCTCGCCTGGTCGCTAGAGGATTCTCACAGCAGTATGGAGAAGACTATGAGGAGACATTCAGTCCAGTTGCGAAGATGACGTCTGTAAGAGTGGTGATCGCCTTGGCTGCTAGCAAGGGATGGAGGTTGTGGCAACTCGATGTGAAGAATGCCTTTCTTTACGGAGAGATTGACAAGGACATCTTCATGGATCAGCCGCTTGGTTTCGTCTCTGAGAAGCATCCGGACTATGTCTGCAAACTCAGGAAGGCTCTCTATGGGTTGAAGCAAGCTCCTCGAGCGTGGTATGGGAAGATTGCAGAGTACCTGCAGTTCTGTGGATACCTGGCTTCTAACTCGGATTCTAGCTTGTTCGTCAAGAAGAAGGGAGAGCTAAGAGTCTTGGTCCTGCTGTATGTGGATGATATGATCATCACAGGGAACTCGGAGGAGGAAGTAGCAAGGCTCAGGGGAGAGCTTGCTATACGCTTCGAGATGAAAGACTTGGGAGAGTTACATCACTTTCTTGGTCTGGAAGTGGAGAGGAAGGAGTGCGGGATTCTCATTAGCCAGAAAGGGTATGCTGATCGTATTGTGAAGCGGTTTGGCATGGGCGAAGGGAAGAAGTGCTCTACTCCACTGGAATCTGGGCTGAAGCTTCGACGGGATGAGGGAAGGGTTCTTCTTGATCCCTTGGTGTTCAGGGCTCTTGTTGGGAGCTTGATCTATCTGACGATTACAAGGCCGGATATAGCTTATGCTGTTGGCCGAGTGAGTCGATATATGGCTGAACCAAGGCAATCTCATCTAGTGGCGGCGAAGGGGATTCTGAAGTATGTCAAGGTGACTTCTGAGATGGGACTCCTCTATAGAAGGGATGCGGAGGTTGCGTTGCTCGGGTACACGGATGCTGACTATGGCGGTGATTCGGATGATCGAAGGTCTACTTCAGGTTATGTGTTCACTTGCGGTTCAGCTAGCATCTCGTGGTGTAGCAAGAAGCAGGACTCGGTGTCGGTTTCAACCACGGAGGCGGAGTATAAGGCTTCGGCCTTGGCTGCTCGGGAAGCCGTTTGGTTGAGGAGACTCATAGAGGATGTTCATGAAGAAGTGCAAGGGCCTACTTTACTCCGGGGTGACAATGAGAGTGCTCTCAAACTGGTAAACAATCCAGTGTGTCACGCCAGGACCAAGCATATAGAGATTGATCACCACTTCATCAGGGAGAAGGTGTTGGAGGGGTCTCTGCTGGTCGGGCATGTTCGGAGTGAAGATAATCTTGCTGACATCTTCACGAAGCCGCTGTCGAAGGGGCCCTTTGAACGCTTGCGCAGCTTGCTGGGCTTGGTCACCACTTCTCACTTCAAGGGGGAGTGTTGAAATTTGTGAAGTGGAAGTGGGTGACGGGACAGGCCGCGCGGCCTGTGCGGACAGCTTTGGCGGACTGGGCGGACTGGGCGGACTGTGGGTTGCGGCCTGGTGAGAAGTCTGGTGGAAGCCGGCTGTGTTCTGAGCGGGTTGTTGCATGGTGTCCGCGGTTTGGTGCGGCCTGGTATCTGCGGATAGAGAGGCTTGCGGACTGGTGCTTTGCTCAGTGGTCGCGGGTGCATGCTTGCGCTGTTGGCGGGTTGGTTCGAGTTCGCGGGAAGCCTTGCGGACTGGTGTGTCCGCGGTTGGGGCTGTTGCGGACTGGGCCTTGAGCTTGGCTGAGGCCTTGTCGAGCTCAGGTGTTACAGCAGGTCTTGCTGTGGAGACCGGTTGGCGGACTGATGTTTGGAGTCCGGCTTGGTGCTACTGCGTTGGACAAGTGCGAGGAGCTCGCGGACTGGTTGCGGTCTGTGCTAGGGTGTTTGGCGGACGGGACTTTGTGTCCGCCATGCTCGCACTGGCCCTTGATGGTTTTGGACTTGGTCACACTTGGTGTCAAGTTCATGGTGTCCGCCGTATCCGCCAAGTCCGCTGTGACCGGGCGGACTGTTGCTGTTTGCCTTTGGTCGTGGACTTGTGGCGGATTGAGGTGTGAGTCTTGCGGACTGCCTCGGGTTGGTGCGGACTACCATTGAAGAGGGTGCTGTCCTGAAGCAGTTGGAGCTTTGCGGGCTGGTGCCTTGTCCGCTTAGCTTGGGCAGACTGGAGAGGGTTCGTCATTGGCTGCCTTGCTCCTGGCGGTTTCCCTTGGTGACTGGCTAAGTCCTCGCGGACTGAGCGGACAGTCGTTTGTGTTCGCGCGGGCTGGGGCGGTGTCGCTATCTCATGGGCGGTGACCACACTCCTCACCTGGCCTATAAATAGGACCCCCCTGGCACATCTACAGTAACCTAAGTAACGTGAGTGAACAGTAAATTGGGTTGGGCGAGTGCTGCGGTCTGTGTTTTTCAGTCCGCGCGGATTGTTTCAGGCTGACAGTTTGCTGTGTGCAGGTCGCGCGGATAACTTCAAGGAGCCAGGAGTTTGGCTGTGACTTCGGTCAGTGCTTGGAAGTGTGCGGTCTCTGCGGACTCAGCAGGAGGTCGCTCTGCGGCTTGTCAGTTCTGTTTCAACTTTCCCAGCTTCAATAACCTGTCCGCCGGCTTCAGGCGGGTAGGGGAGTTCCTTAGTTCGGGTTCAGCAGGAGGCGAATAACGGTCTGTCCGCGCGGCCTCGCGGTCTCGGCGGACTCCGTGGTATTCGGCGGATTGCAGCATAGCTTGGGCGATCTCAGCGGTCTCGGCGGTCTCGGCGACCTCGCGGTCTCGGCGGACTGGAGTGCTGTCCGCCCGGCTTGTTTTTTGGTTTCTTCTGTTACAGCTGTAATACTAGCGAAATCATGTCTCGCTATGTATGCCTCGGATTGTAAAGAAGTGAATGCATAATAAGATCTTCTTGTGCTTCCATTGTTTTGTTGGGTGCAACCTCTAGTCCTTGGGTTTCCGCAGGTTCAGCGTGCGAACTGGGTAGTTCCGAAGATATTAACTTGGTGTTTGGGCTATCTTGCTGACCACGTTGAGAAAATTTAACAGTTAGTACCTTTCCTATTTTATGACTTCTTCTTTAGGCATATATGTATATGTCTTGATACTGTTGCCGGCTCTTTTGGTAGGGCATATTGCTTTTATTGCTCGCACTTGGTGTGCTCTGCTGTGCTGTAGACAATGCTCTTTTCTTACTGTCATCCCCTTTCTTTTACTTATAGCAGTTGTTGCCGGGTTGGTAAACCCTTCTTATTTGCTCATAAATCTAATGCTTTATTTACCTTTTTGATTATTTTCTTGCTGAGGTGTTCTTTTCTTGAATGCCTCAGGTCCAGGTTGTAGCTAGTTCAGCAGCTAGTTCTTTGGAGGGGCTTGTTGGTGGCCTCTTGGGTAGTTGAGATAGTTGATCCCTGATTTTTGTGAGGTAGTTCTTTACCTTTCTGTATAGACATACGTACTCACCAGTGGGTTCGTGTCAGGTTGTTGACGCCCACTGTTGGCTTCTTGCGATGCTGGGTATGAATTTAAACTACTATCCATGCCTACTTGTGGTTGTTTACTTGCTTCTGGGAAGGATTTATGCTAGGTTGCATGTTAGATATTTTAAACCCTAAAGGCATTACTATATGTTCTCATGCATAGCATATTTATAAAACCAAGACACTATTTTTCTTTAGCGTAAAAGACTATCTTTCATATATACTATATTTACTTTAGAGTCGTGCATACCATGAGTCGTCCGTCGGGGACACTTATGCTCATTTAGGGTGTCAGCTTAATTGAACCAAAGTATTTTCTGCTGCGTATAAACATACTTTTAATTGTGGACTAGCTGATCCACCGTGCCGAGGGATACGGCCATTTAACATAACTGGTTTTCTTTCATATTAATCTAAGATTTTCCTTAAGTCTGGAGTTTAGCCTGAGCGCGTGCAGTTATCCCCTGCACGACGTGGCATCACGACACGTGTTTTCACTTGCTCTGATTCGATTTTATCATTGAGGAAATGCGGGTTGTGATAATAAGGGAGGAGGAATGCTGGGTGAAATTTTGGAAATATTGGATAGAGGAGTAAGACGAACTGTTGTTGTTCGTTTCGCTTTAAGATGAGCGCAAAAATCTGTTTTCTGCGCGCAGTGAACTTCGAGGCCATTTTCAGGCATGAAACGTCCAGAACTTGGCTTTTGACTAAACTCGAAAGTCGTAGCCCTCAGAAATACAATAAACATGAATGTCCACAACACACTACGGGAATGAAACTCAAAATACACTGAAAGGGTACATGGCCTTATGGCCTTACAAATATTCACTTAATAAAAACATGTCTTACATACATCGGCTCGCAGGCCGGCCACACATGATAAATTAAAACAACTATTCTATTTGGCTTTCAAGGGCCAGCACAGCAACATGGGCTCCAGCCCGCTATTTGGTACTCGGCTCCGCAGCACCTGCAAGCACAATTCCACCGCACGGTGGCAAACAAAGCAACGGTCAGCCAAAAGCCGACCAAATTATAACGACCCCGCCCCTTACTCGGGACGACGTTGCTCTTTCCCTGCATATGATGCGTGTAATACGGCAAGCGTACCGATCGCACAAGTAATAAAGTTTTGGGAGTAAATCCCCAAGTGTCGGTCTCTTGAGGAATGCAATTAGCGTAGAACGGTAACAGTACCGAGAATATTGTTATGAGAGTTAAAAATAGAACAAAAAGAAAATAGCGGACTCGGGAGATTGTGGATGTTTGATCTACTGAACTAGTAAAAACTATGCGGGTCGACGACACCGCTTCGCAAGGTGAAATGGGTTTTTCGGCCGCTATGCCGAACTTCAGTTGGGCGAGTGGAAGGGAAACTAATTGATTGCAGCGTTCTTCTGTGGATTGCAATCGGACAAGGCACGGGAATGAAGTGGATGTGGGGTGAGTGAGGCGCATTCACAGACAGAACTCACAAGCATAAGAAGAAACTAACATTCCATTAACTAGAAAGTAAACTTGATATTCAGGGATGGAAATGTTCATTACACTGCTCAAAACAGTCATAACACAGAGGAAGGGGAAGAGGAGTAAACCAAAAGAGAATGAAGATACACCGCGGGTCGTGGCCGGAGTAGCGAGTTGTCAATCCGCTTCCGGGCTCAGTCCAAGGAGGCTTCCGGTACCAACGATCTGTCACCTCGAAGGCATTTAAGTCCGTTCTCTAGGTTATCTACTTCACCAGCTCTGCAGGAATGCTTGGAGTTGAAGTCATCAATGGCTGAGGGCTTCGCCGGAGTGTTGGAAAGCTTCAGAGTAAGTGGAAATGGCTTCCCGACGAAGGTGAAAGTGATGGAGCAGCTGGAGAAGTGAAAAGGGGATTCCCGCGCACTCTCCGATCGCAGCAAATGACAGGCGTTGACCTAAAATGCGGAGCAGGGCCTTTTATACGGAGACAGCAGAAGCAGTGCGCACAATCAGTGGCACACGACCAGTGGTCGTGCGCACTGTAGGTCGATGATCGTGTGGTTTTTCCAAATAAACCTGCAACCTGGACAAGAAGCATCAACATATACGCGCACGAGCAGTGGCGCACGACCAGTGGTCGTGCGCACTATGGCCAGTGCTCGTGCAATTACCGAGACAGGGTTATGAAAAAGGGGGTGTAATGCGCACGAACAGTGGCGCACGACCAGTGGTCGTGCGCAGTAAGTCCAGTGGTCATGCGCTTACCCCAGGCTGATTCAATAGAAAACGTAGAGTAGTGCGCACGATCGGGGGCGCACGACCAATGGTCGTGCGCATTAGATCCCCTGATCGTGCGCAGTATTCCTGTTTCACAATCATCCCGGAACACGCACATGACCCCTGTACCAGCAGAAGGGGCAGAAAGGCCACCAGAACATGCACACCACATCCCCGAGATAGGGCTAAAGAATAACAACAGAAATGGAAACATAGAGAGCACATAGAAGCGGGCCTACAGTGCACTTAATCGTGAAATAGGTACATAAACACAAATAAGCAATAAAGGCTCTCAAGTGTAGTGCTAAGGCGATAAAACTAGCCCAGATGAGTCCAAAAATCAGTGTAAAATGTGGACTCATCACACCCCCAGACTTAACCATTTGCACGTCCCGAGCAAATCATCACTCCATGGACTCGAAGATAGCTAACTGGCTCAGCAATTTCAGAAAGAAGTAAGACGAGAAATCAAATATATCATGAGTATAGAAGATATAATAGAAAAACTTTTTAATTATACAACGTAGTTTAAACTATTCGACAGACGTAAATAAATATTGTAATTGCTCAAAATTAGAATTCTGGAGAATCGTGCGATCATGTGCAGGAAGAAAGTAGGCAGGCCACTAAGGTGAGCATTGCTAAAGTTTGGGACTCAGGATCACCTCCAAAGGAATCCACCAATGTCGGGGACCATACGCTTGCACGTTCACACTCTCTCCACGGCGCGGGTTAGACTCAAGCGTGAATCAGTAGGACTTGTAGGAGGAAATGGGGCTTAGGCAATGGCTTGGTGGTCAAAGATAAACATGAAGGCTCTATGCAACCAAAGCGAGCGAAAACAACCCAAACCAAAACAGTCACTTAGAAAATAATGGGGCACACGCCCCCATACTTAGCTTGAAATCCGGGTGTGAACACGGCTGAACCCGACCAAATTCAATACTGAGGATGGGGATCGAAATCTCAAAGCAATTCTTTCACATAAATATTTGTTTTTTCTATTGCGCGAATCAGCTTTTTATTTTCATAAACTGTTTTCTTTTCCGCGCTAGCAATCCCCAAACGAAGCAATCAAAACGGGAATAAAATCAGCACACCCAAAAACAATGTCCACTAATCACAACCTCGACAAAACAGGAATTACAAATCAGCTCAAGCATTTGATTGCGAAGGTGGGTTTAGCTTCAGGCCTTGGTGAAAGTGAGTGGAGCTGGATCAAAGGAAGGGTAGACACAAACTTGGCATGCAATGGTTAACAGGCAGGAATGGCTAAACAAGGCTCAAACTAGCCAAAAAGAATGCCTACGTCATGCTCACGCTTAACTAACCGTGCACCAATGCTTCGAGAGTAGCTTAGGGCAAGTTCTTAGCCACCGAGAAAGATGATCCTTCCCCCTGACTCGAGCAATACAAGTCTAGTGGCGGCTTATCCCCATTCCGACACTGCTATTTATACTCCTGAAGTGCATACTTCACCTTGCATAGACTCTTTTAGTTGTGAAGAGATAGCGCCCAACGTCCTACCAAGCTTCGTGTCTTCACCTTCCTCTTTGCATAGCATTCTTTCTTCTTCTGACAGTGCTGTTGAGATTGAATCGCAGGTGGAAATTAGCATTTCCTGCGTTCTGTTAGATCCAGTCGAGAAGGACAACTCCGTGGCAGAGGTTGTGACCTCCATCCCATGTGAGGATGCCCGAGGCATGGACGAGGCAGACGCAGCTTCAGAACATTCCTACACTAGCGTAGACAGCTGTTTGGAAGCATTCACAATTCCGCCGACGGGGGATGACTCCGGGATCATCCCCAAGATCGAGGTCCGTTTATGTTATTCTTCTAGTTTATTTCTTGACCCTGCTCTCGTGTCTACTCCCATGCAGGACCACATTGTGGAATTGGTCCAATCAGTACAAGGGCCTGTAATGCGGCCTCAGACTTATTGTAACCAGATGCAGATGGAGTTGGAGCCGATGAGCTTCCCAAGTGACTTTCTGCCCATGCCTGAAACTTCCGATAGGTATACGTATACAGGTATTGGGGCGTATGTTCTATCTCCGTTCCGGTACCCGCTACCGCAGCGTGACCATGAACCTCTGCCTGAGCATTTCCAGTTTCATTCGCCCATCAGTTAGGAGATGCTCAGATTTTGTATAAGTCCTATTGGGAGACAATAAACCCAACAGTTATCTAGGATAGTGTTTCTTTTGTTAAAATTTTTGTTTGTATTTCATTATTTGGGTGTGGTAGCCCAGCTGTGTGTTGAGCTCTTTGTTGCACCAAGTGGTCAGCAGTGTGAAATAGACTGAAAACTCAGGTGTGCGAAAAATTTCATGGCGCACGACCACTGGTCGTGCGCACTACTTATAATCGCACGACCACTGGTCGTGCGCATGCCTGGTTTCTTTTTATTTTCCAGCCGCTGTCCACTGTGTGTTCGCCCTAATCTCCCGCTTGGTCCGCTGCGCGTGCGTTGTCGGCGCTCATCTTCTTCCGATTCCTCCCCGGTGGTTCGTCTCTCTCTCCTCCGGTAGGATCCCTCAACTTCTTTTCTCCCTTCCTTACTTTGTTGTAATGGAACCTCGACGCCGCCCTATAGTCAAGGCCTATCAGAGATCCGGTCGTGCTTCAGCAAGTCCTGCGCAGATTTTGGGAAGAATGGGAACTTTTGCTAATGCAGAGCATACTCAACGCTATAATTCCCTGAAGGACAAGCCATTCCTCTCTCAGTGGTTTGTTGACTGGAACGAGCTGCGTTCCATTGGGTATGACGGTGCATTATCAGAGGCCGTGCTCATTCTCTACTCTTTTGATTTTTGGAGCAAGTTATTCGAGTGCGACGAGCTTGGCTTCCGGGAATTGACATTGGAATTCCTTTCCACATTCACTTGGGAGACAACGGCGGACAACCAGTTTCTCCCCACTTGTTCCTTTCGGATAATGGGAAATGTCTTCACGGTCACACTGCCCGAGCTTGCCATCCATGCAGGTGTTTATTCCGAGGCAGAGGCATCCCAGATTATTTTCCCCGCATTGTGCATTGATTTTCCAGAGGGTGTGACTCCGCGGTCCGCTTGGCATTCTCTGACCGGAGGGCACGAGGAGTATGTAGCCCGCCGTGCCAAGTCAACAAAAATTGTCTCCCCCGCTCTCAGGTTTATGCAGCATTTGCTTAGTCATTCACTCACCGCTAGGGCCCTGAGCAAGAATGTGGTCGGGTGGCAGGATTTGATCTCCTTATCTAGCATGCAGCAGCAGTACCCCCTCCATTTGGGGTATATGCTGGCCTATTTCTTCCACCACGAGGCCACTTATGGTCTCGCGGGCGCGATCGGGGGTGCTTATTACATTACCCGCATAGCCAAAAGTTTGGGAGTTTGGAGCCAGCTACCTCCGATGGTGCAGGTCACTGCTCCATCCATGATCTCCAGGGCCAACCTGGTGAGTTGCCATTTGCTACGTGTGGTAGGGAGAAAAGGTGGCCGACAGTTTATTGTCCGCATGCCTGGTGATGCGCCTGCGGGTAGAGATGAAGCGGAAGATGAAGGAGAGCCGGGTGAATCTTCCGCTATGGGTAGGCGGAGTGCAGGAGTGCCACCGCAGCAGAGTCAACAACAACTGAGGCCGCCCATTAAGCATGAGGGGCAATCTAGCCGCCATTCCAGCTCAGTTCAAGAGAGGGGAGTCCCGTATTTGTCCGAGCGCCTTGCTGATTTGGAAGCTTCCCAGTTTTGGATGCAGGATTTTATTTATCAGCAAGCAGTGCGAGGCGGGATGAACATTCAACCATCGCCCACTCGTGTCGCCCCATCAGCACCTGGTCCACGTCCGTCGCCCATCGAGATTCACGACAGTGATAGTGAGGGGGAGTGAGTGGAACTCACCACAGAGCTAGTCTACCACGCCTTCTATTTCTTTTCTTTTGTTTTTATTTTCTGAGCAAAACAGCTACTATATTTTTGTGAGCGCCCATCTGGGAGCCGACTGTTGTCTTTTCTTTTTTTTATGTATCGAACTCTCGTTTTGAACTGCTAATACAGGTATTTGGTCCACCTTAAGGACGGTAAACAAAAGGGCTTTCGGGAGACAACCCAAGGGCTTTCGGGAGGCAACGACGCCAAAACCTTGATGCGTGTAATACGGCAAGCGCATCGGTCGCACAAGTAATAAAGTTTTGGGAGTAAATCCCCAAGTGTCGGTCTCTTGAGGAATGCAATTAGCGTAGAACGACAACAGTACCGAGAATATTGTTATGAGAGTTAAAAATAGAACAAAAAGAAAATAGCGGACTCGGGAGATTGTGGATGTTTGATCTACTGAACTAGTAAAAACTATGCGGGTCGACGGCACCGCTTCGCAAGGTGAAATGGGTTTTTCGTCCGCTATGCCGAACTTCAGTTGGGTGAGTGGAAGGGAAACTAATGGATTGCAGCGTTCTTGTGTGGATTGCAATCGAACAAGGCACGGGAATGAAGTGGATGTGGGGTGAGTGAGGTGCTTTCACAGACATAACTCACAAGCATAACAAGAAACTAACATTCCATTAACTAGAAAGTAAACTTGATATTCAGGGATGAAAATGTTCATTACACTACTCAAAACAGTCATAACACAGAGGAAGGGGAAGAGGAGTAAACCAAAAGAGAATGAAGATCCACCGCGGGTCATGGCCGGAGTAGCGAGTTGTCGATCCGCTTCCGGGCTCAGTCCAAGGAGGCTTCCGGTACCAACGATCTGTCACCTCGAAGGCCTTTAAGTCCGTTCTCTAGGTTATCTACTTCACCAGCTCTGCAGGAAAGCTTGGAGTTGTAGTCATCAATGGCCGAGGGCTTCGCCGGAGTGTTGGAAAGCTTCGGAGTAAGTGGAAATGGCTTCTCGACGAAGGTGAAAGTGATGGAGCAGCTGGAGAAGTGAAAAGGGGATTCCCGCGCACTCTCCGATCGCAGCAAATGACAGGTGTTGACCTAAAACGCGGAGCAGGGCCTTTTATACGGAGACAACAGAAGCAGTGCGCACAATCAGTGGCGCACGACCAGTGGTCGTGCGCACTGTAGGTCGATGATCGTGCGACTTTTCCAAATAAACCTGTAACCTGGACAAGAAGCATCAACATATACGCGCACGAGCAGTGGCGCACGACCATTGGTCGTGCGCACTATGGCCAGTGCTCGTGCGATTACCGAGACAGGGTTATGAAAAAGGGGGTGTAATGCGCACGAACAGTGGCGCACGACCAGTGGTCGTGCGCAGTAAGTCCAGTGGTCGTGCGCTTACCCCAGGCTGATTCAATAGAAAACGTAGAGTAGTGCGCACGATCGGGGGCGCACGACCAGTGGTCGTGCGCATTAGATCCCCTGATCGTGCGCAGTATTCCTGTTTCACAATCATCCCGGAACACGCACATGACCCCTGTACCAGCAGAAGGGGCAGAAAGGCCACCAGAACATGCACACCACATCCCCGAGATAGGGCTAAAGAATAACAACAGAAATGGAAACACAGAGAGCACACAGAAGCGGGCCTACAGTGCACTTAATCGTGAAATAGGTACAAAAACACAAATAAGCAATAAAGGCTCTCAAGTGTAGTGCTAAGGCGATAAAACTAGCCCAGATGAGTCCAAAAATCAGTGTAAAATGTGGACTCATCAGCATAACATTAGCCTAATAAAACAATAAAGCGCAACTACACTACGCCACAGGTGTAGGCTCGCACGGCCAAACACCCCGTGCACTCAGGGCACATTAACGGTGAATCCTGAACAATCAGCGCCTTCACCACCATCCCAAAGATGGCAACCAAGTGAGCATTTAGCCTTTCTAACCACCGTCTAAGGCTTCCGACTATGCCTACGGCCAGTGCCCTTTTCGGATTTCTCGCACCGTACCACATAGCCTAGGTCCAATTCCACTTGCCCGTTGCTCACGCCGCATATATACTTTAAGTCCTACGCGCGGGCCAAGCTTCTCTCGGATCCCAAAATTTCCAAAACAATCTCATAACCCAGTTATGATCAAGGTCGGTTCCCAGACCGCCAAGTTAGCAGAACATGTTTCCACTCAGTTTTTTGGGTGCGCCTTGAAGCTAACCTCCAAGGATTCCTGCTGCAATCTACCGCGTAGAAACCCGAGAAACCCAAAGCATGGAGTCTTCTCCGGCAAAATCATATCAAATACAACATCACCGATCCAGACAATACACGTCCGGGTAGGCTTCACACACAATGCCTATGCCCGTACTTACGATTCCGGACTCTATATGCAACACAAGGGGGACTATTCACATCAACACCAAGGAACACCACGCACTCACCGCACACTCGCGGGAGCGGGATTCCCTATGTAGAAAGAAAGAGCTTCACATGCTCATGTTGAGAATCGTTACCCTTGTAGTCCGTTTTGGCGCCATGGAAAAACTACACGGACAGCACTCTTCGCAACGAACTTTCCTCCACGGATCCGCTCTCAGATTTCAAAACGGTGCTCCGATACTCCGCCGGTGGCTGGAAACCTCCTTCTTCTTCCTCTTCTCTCTAACACCTTGGAAAGAGAAAAGCTCGGAGAGAAATGAGGGATTAACTGCCCTATTCCCGGCCTTAATAGAGCAGGAAATCATCTAGGCCGTTGGATCTTAATTAAAGAAAATGAACGGCTCAGATCCATTCAAAAATCTCCAGACCTGGGCCGAACACGGCTTGGCACACGGGCGTGTCCCAGGTCGTGTGCCTCGACGATTGTCGACCACAGAAAAGACACACGGGCTCAGACACGCCCGTGTCCAACCTGACACGCCCGTGTCGGGTCTCTCGACACGCCCGTGTCCGGGGGCGTGTCACGCATAACCGCCACGCCAACCGACACGACCCAACTTCACACGGGTACTGATAGGGTTGGCACACGCCCGTGTCCAATGACACCCCCGTGTCAGCTGGCCGTGTTCCTGGCCGTGTCCTTCTCGGGATGAAAACGGCAAAAATTCACCAGCCAGACACGGCCTTGGACACGCCCGTGTCCTATGCCGTGTACCCATATATAGGCACCAAAAATCCCTTTTTCGCGACCGACTCAAATACAATTTTTGGGGCTATACAAATCTCCCCCACTTAAGGAATTTCGTCCCTAAATTAAATAAAGGTGCACAAATCTAAATCTAAATGATACCTGAGTGGAATATCTCGGGGTATTCCTCCAAGATAGCTTGCTCTCGCTGACAAGAAAGCTCCTCACGTCCGCAATTGTCCCAACAGACTTTAACCATTCGGACCTCCTTGTTGCGGAGTCGTTTGACTGCAACATCTTCAATACGTACTGGCTTCACCCTTGTGGTCAACTCATAATCAACTGGTACTTGATTATCCGCAATGATCTGCGAAGGCACTTGCACTGCCTTACGCAACACTGACATGTGGAACACGTCATGCAGCCCACTCAATTCCGCCGATAGCTTCAATCTATACGCCGCCCCACCAACACGCTCCAGGATTTCGAATGGTCTAAGGTATCTCGGACTCAGCTTCTTCAAGCGTCAAACCCGCGATACACCCTTCAATGACTTAATTTTTAAGTACACCCCATCGCCAAAATTGAACTCCACATTCCTATGTTTGGCGTTATAATACTTTGCCTGCCTGTCCTGAGCGATCTTCAATCTTTCCTGAATTATCTGTATTATTGAAGTGGCATCTTCCACCGCTTGACGTTTGTACCACTTCGATTCTCCTGCCTCCAACCAAGTCAACGGCATACGACACTTCCTCCCATACAAGGCCTCGAAAGGCGCCATTCCAATACTTGCCTGAAAGCTATTGTTGTACGCAAACTCCACCATGTACATGTGATCTTCCCACTGCTTTCCAAAATCTAGGACGCACATGCGAAGCATGTCTTCCATCGTCCGATTGACCCTCTCGGTTTGGCCATCCGTCTGCGGGTGAAAGGCTGTACTGAACTTTAGCTTAGTACCCAACAGAATATGCACCAACCTCCAGTCATTCGACGTGAAGCGTCCATCTCGATCACTAACAATACTACGGGGCACACCATATAATCGTACAATATTATCCACGTAGAGTTTGACTAACTTTTCCACCGGATCTTCCTTCTTGTTCGGAATAAAGTGCGACACCTTTGTCAACCTATCTACGACCACTCGAATGACGTCGTTTCCCTTCTGTGACTTCGGCAAACCATGCACAAAATCCATAGATATGTCATCGAACTTCCATTCTGGGATAGATAGGGACTTCAAGAAACCTCAGGGCTTCTGGAATTCCGCCTTCACCAATGCACAAGTACGGCACTTGGCCACATAAAGTGCTACATCCTTCTTCAAACCCGGCCACCAGAATAATTTCTTCATGTCTCTATACATTTTCGTGCTTCCCGGGTGGATTGAGTACTTGGTATGATGAGCCTCATACATCAACTCCTCCCGAAGATTATCCGCACTAGGAACGCATAGGCGACCGTCCTTCCTTAGCAAACCATCTTCAACAGCAAACTGGGAATTTGACCTAACCAAAGATTCTTCCAAGGTCTTTTTCATGCTGTTATCTAGAACCAAAGCCTGCCGAACTCTATCAGCTGGGTCACATTGCACCTCTGTCCAAAACAGTTTCGCCTCAGCAGTAGATTTCTTGTCGACGCAAGATATCTCCAAAGCCTCCAACTCTTGGACCAATCTCTCATCATGTGCCGATAGCTAGTTGGCCTGCGCCGGATTCCTGCGACTCAATGCATCCGCCACTGCATTTCCTTTCCCAGGCACATAATGAATCTTGATGGTGTAGTCCCCTAAGAACTCCATCCACCTCCGCTGCCTCATGTTCAGATCCTTTTGGTCCAACAGGTACTTCAAGCTCTTATGATCGGTGTAAATGTCGACCTTTACACCGTACAGGTAGTGCCTCCAAAGCTTTAGAGCAAATATCACGACCGCTAACTCTAAGTCGTGGACCAGATAATTCCTCTCATGAACCTTCAGTTGTCGTGAACCATATTCTATCACTCTCCCATGCTGTAGCAGAACACAGCTCAAACCACTACTCGAAGCATCACTATAGATCTCGAACCCTTCGGTTCCATTTGGCGAACATAAAATAGGCGCCTTGGTCAACCGCCTCTTCAACTCTTCAAAAGCCTATTCACACTCTGAAGACCACACAAACTTCTGATCCTTCCTAGTCAACGTTGTGAGTGGTAGTGCTATCCGCGAGAAGTTCTCTACGAAGCGCCTGTAGTAGCCAGCAAGCCCCAGAAAACTCCGGACCTCTGCCACTGTAGTCAAAGTAGGCCACTCTCGTATCGCCACTATCTTCACCGGATCCACAACTATCCCTTCTCCACTGAAAACATGACCGAGGAATGCTATCGAGGATAACCAGAATTCATACTTGGAGAAATTAACATACAACTGACTCCTTCTCAACGTCTCCAACACCATATGTAGATGATTGTAATGGTCCTCTTCGCACTGCGAATACACCAGGATATCATCGGTAAATACTATCACGAAATGATCCTGGTACTCTCTGAACGTCCTGTTCATCAGATCCATAAACATGGATGGCGCATTAGTCAAACCAAACGGCATGACCGTGAACTCGTAATGCCTAAACCGCGCACTGAATGCTGTCTTTGGGATTTCGCTCTCCCTTATCCTCAACTGGTAGTAACCGGACTTCAGATCTAACTTTGAATATACAGTTGACCCAACCAACTGATCAAATAGATCGTCAATCCTGGGAATCAGATACTTATTCTTTTCCGTAAGCTTGTTCAATTCCCGGTAGTCGATACAAAGTCGCATGCTCCCATCTTTCTTCTTAACAAAAAGAACTGGTGCACTCCAAGGCGACGAACTTGGACGCAAATATCCTTGCTCCAATAACTCTTGCAGTTGCACCTCTAACTCCGCCATCTCTTTTGGCGCTATACGATACGGAGAGCATGACACCAGTTTGGCACTACACCGAACCACCTTAACCACATGAGGGGCAGACATCATCGTCTTACTCGACCCCCTTTCATGCCCTCAAATGTCGTCCCATGACTAGCTCTCAACTGACCCACTAGTTACTTCGATCAACGTATGTCTGCTGCTCCGAGAGCCTGACCATACAAAAGATCATGTTGAACTCTCCTAGCGGTAGTAACAACGCTTGCAAATCAAACTTTTGACTCACAATGCAGACCAAAACGCAACAGATTCTATCTGCGCGCATTGAGCACTACTAGTCAACAACACATCCATTATGTCTTTTGTCATCGGAAGATGTACTCCGACACGCAATACAATTCCTTTGGGCAAACGGAGACGCGAAGCCCCCTTAAACGAACGGTGCTCCGGCCGGATAAATGAAATTCAGAACAAAGTTTAGCACAAGTGGTTCTAGGCTAACATGCACAAAGGCAACAAGTGTCTAAAGCTAAATGCTAGAATTTTAAACCTTACTTGTCACCACGACCGCGTGCTTTCTGGCCTCTTGCTGACCCAGCCTGTACACATTAGGCTTCCTCTCGGACATAAAGCGTTCATTCCAAAAGCTACGGGCAAAATGCCCCACTTTTCCGCAGATATAGCAAGCTCCTGGGACTCGACTTGTGGTTGCCCCCAACGCACCAGACGGAGGGGCTGAGTTCGAAGTCTTCAGCTTCTTGTTCCACCTGCGGACATCCGACTTTGAACTTTGCCCTTTGAACTGTGGTTTCTTAGTACTAGAGTCCTCACCTGCTCCTGACATAGCTTCCTTAATCTTCTGAGCACCATCCAAACATTCTCGGGCAAAGTGCCCTTTCTTGCCACAAGCTCGACAGTTGTACATAACTTTGCTAGTTCTAGCCTTAGCCCACTTTTTGGACGTTCTGCGAGATGCAGTACTCTTAGGATTTGCAGAGTTCGATACCCTACTCACTGGCATCGGGTGAATCCTCCCCAAATCTACTTCCAACGATCTAGCCGACTCCACCAAGGCTCGGAATCCCAATAGTTTTGGTCCTACCAATAGGATTCGCAGCTCACCACGCAGCCCATTATAGAATCTTTCAACTATAGACTGTTCGTTCTCCAATTCAAAGCACGGGTAGTGGCTTATGAAAAGGAACGCCTGCAAATACTCATCGACTGAGTGCGTACCCTACACTAAGGATATGTTCAACTGCTAGCCTGCTGGCCTTCTTAAAGTCCTTTGATCTAACACACCACCCGACATTGAAGTCATCACAGGGACAAAGGGTTGCACATTGCTTCCCTTTTGTGCACTAGTTACAGCGAGCACCACTTCATCAATCCTCCTTATGGTTTCAAACGATGGAGGGGTCTCAAGCACGTCGCTGGGTGCACTATAATCCTCAGAAACCAGACGTTCTATCGGCTCTGCGCCACTCCCGGTCACCTATAGTCGTACAAAATACCAATAAGTGACTAAACAAAATTGCAAAGAACTATTATAGGAACACGCAGGTTCCTCAAAACAAGTGTATTTTTCATTCCTAAGTGGACATTCATGGGTTCTTTTGATGTTATAACGATGATGCACACAAGTGCTCACCACCACTTAAGAGAATTCGCCCACGAATTCATTCAAGCCTGACCGTACCCTGGCTCTGATACCAAATTGTAACACCCTCATCTGTCGCATGGCATATAACAGAAGGTCCAGCTGGAACCCGACGCCATATACCACAGACAGTCGGAAGGGTTACCAAATGAATATTCAAATCGTCCAATTAAGACTACTCGTCCTACACAGAGCATTCTAGCGGAAGCTTTTAAAGTTGAAAGAACCCAAAACTTAAATCCAATAAACATGAATGTCCACAACACACTACAGGAATGAAACCCAAAATACACTGAAATGGTACATGACCTTATGGCCTTACAAATGTTCACATAATAAAAACATGTCTTACATACATCGGCTCGCAGGCCGGCCACAAATGACAAATTAAAACAACTATTATATTTGGCCTTCAAGGGCCAGCACAACAACATAGGCTCCAGCCCGCTATTTGGTACTCGGCTCCGCAGCACCTACAAGCACAATTCCACCGTACGGTGGCAAACAAAGCAACGGTCAGCCAAAAGCCTACCAAATTATAATGACCCCGCCCCTTACTCGGGACGACGGTGCTCTTTCCCTGCATAACATTAGCCCAATAAAACAATAAAGCACATCTACACTACGCTACAGGTGTAGGCTCGCACGGCCAAACACCCCGTACACTCAGGGCACATTAACGGTGAATCCTGAACAATCAGCGCCTTCACCACCATCCCAAAGATGGCAACCAAGTGAACATTTAGCCTTTCTAACCATCGTCTAAGGCTTCCGACTATGCCTACGGCCAGTGCCCTTTTCGGATTTCTCGCACAGTACCACATAGCCTAGGTCCAATTCCACTTGCCCGTTGCTCACGCCGCATATACACTTTAAGTCCTACGCGCGGGCCAAGCTTCTCTCGGATCCCAAAATTTCCAAAACAATCTCATAACCCAGTTATGATCAAGGCCGGTTCCCAGACCTCCAAGTTAGCAGAACATGTTTCCGCTCAGTTTTCTGGGTGCGCCTTGAAGCTAACCTCCAAGGATCCCTGCTGCAATCTACCGCGTAGAAACCCGAAAAACCCAAAGCACGGAGTCTTCTCCGGCAAAATCATATCAAATGCAACATCACCGATCCAGATAATACACGTCCGGGTAGGCTTCACACACAATGCCTATGCCCGTACTTACGATTCTGGACTCTATATGCAACACAAGTGGGACTATACACATCAACCCCAAGGAATACCACACACTCACCGCACACTCGCGGGAGCGGGATTCCCTATGCAGAAATAAAGAGCTTCACATGCTCAAGTTGAGAATAGTTATCCTTGTAGTCCATTTTGGTTCCATGTAAAAAACTACACGGACAGCACTCTTCGCAACAAACTTTCCTCCACGGATCCGCTCTCAGATTTCGAAACGGTGCTCCGATGCTCCGCCGGCGGCCGGAAACCTCCTTCTTCTTCCACTTCTCTCTAACACCTTGGAAAGAGAAAGGATTGGAGAGAAATGAGGGATTAACTCCCCTATTACCGGCCTTAACAGAGCAGGAAATCATCTGGGCCATTGGATCTTAATTAAAGAAAACGAACGGCTCAGATCCGTTCAAAAATCTCCAAACCTGGCCCAAACACGGCGTGGCACACGGCCGTTTCCTAGGACGTGTGCCTCGATCCAGGCACGATCGTCGACCATAGAAGAGACACACGGGCTCAGACACGCTAGTGTCCAACCTGACATGCCCGTGTCGGGTCTCTCGACACGCCCGTGTCCGGGGGCGTATCACGCATAACCGCCACGCCAACCGACACGACCCAAGTGCACACGGGTACTGACATGGGTAGGCATACGCCCGTGTCCAATGACACGCCCGTGTCAGCTGGCCGTGTTCCTGGCCGTGTCCTTCTCGGGATGAAAATGGCCAAAAATCACCAGCCAGACATGGCCTTGGACACGCCTGTGTCCTAGGCCGTGTACCCCTATACATGCACCAAAATTCCCTTTTTCACGACCGACTCAAATACAATTTTCGGGGCATTACACAACCAACCCAAATGATGCATGGCCGGTCACCACCTTTGCCTCTTCATTTTCTCCATCTAGAACCTTCCGCCCTCATCTATAAAAGGAACCCTTGCCTCAAGCATAAAAGTGTGTGGAGAGTTAGAGAATTTCTAGTAGTGGTATTCCTTTCTTGTAGTTGTATTTCTTTCTTATTGTCTTCTCTTATTTCTTCAGGTAATAGTTATCTTAGTCTCGTTATGTACTCTTATTTTCTTTTCTTAACGAATATGAAAGTGCAAGTTAGATCTGATATACTTTAGAGGGGGGTGAAAAGAGTATGGTGCTTGCTAAAAACTTTTTACAACTGTTGTTGTATTCCTAAGTGAACAGTGAAGCAAATAACATAAAGTAAATCTAAACACAGAACAATCACAGATCAATCACAAAGCAATCACAAACCACAGCCAGAAACAAAAGAAAGACAAGCAACCAGATGACACAAGGAGCTATAGTGGTTCCCTAACCAATCTGGGTACATCCACTCTTCTACCACCCTAGGTAGGAATCCACTGCAGGATGAGTTGATCAGGTGTCCTGGGAACTAATAAGCTTTTGATAAGGTGCTCAAAAACCAAACCAGATTTTTTGATCAGGTGTCTTGCCACCACTGAGTTTTGATAAGGTCTCAGAAACCAATCACAAACTTTTGAAGGGAGTTTGAAAAACCTTTTACAGCAGAGAGAGAGAGAAAGGGATGAGATGATCTTCTCTATCAACAGTCAGAGAGAAGATAGTGGATGTTGTCAAAGCTCCCCCTGAGATCTTGAGTTGTTCAGGAAGAGAAGCTTTGCAGTAGGGTGATAGGACTTCAGATGATTTGATCTCCAGTAAAAGATGATTTCAGCAACAGCTGAAATGTGAGGTGTCTGGAGTCTTGAATGATGATGGCCTTTGAACACTTGAATCAAGAGAGATCTGAAAATTTCAATTAGTTGATCTCCTTTTGTGATGTGTGTTCTTGTATGAATTTTTGAGATTGAGAATGTCTGCAACTCTCTTTCTTTCTCTTGTGTAATTATTGTTGTAAGAGTTGTAATTCTTGTTGTTGCAGAGAATTATTGTTGCAGAAGTTATTGTTGTTGAATAATAATATTTCTTTTATTCCTTTGATCTGAATAGAAATGATCCTCTGTCCAAGATAGCTGTTAGCCTATCATAAATGACTTCCTTAACTGCATTTTGTCTTCTGGAGGAAAGTCCAATAAAGCATTCCTTGAAAATTCCTTAAACTTGCTCCAGATTAATTAAAAATGGCTACAGGATCTCTGACATAAATGCTGAGAATAATTCCACAACTGTTTGAATTTGAATCTTGGAAAATGTCCAACTCTTCAGAAAAACGTCGAACTGAGCTCCACTATCGTTGAACTGAGCTCAGAGACTGAACTTAGATAGAAACAGAGATCGTCGATCTGAGCTCAACTATCGTCGAACTGAGCTCAGAGATAGAGAATCAAACTGGAGTCAGGAACGTCGATCTGAGCTCGAAGATCGTCGAATGGAGTTCGACGACTTGTTGAAGTTAAGCTCAGAGATCGTCGAATGGAGTTTGACGATTCGTCGAAGTGAGCTCAGCGATCGTAGAATGGAGTTCGACGATTCGTCGTCCTGAGCTCGACGAAATGACTTGGTCTCCAAAACTAAAAAACCTGGTCTTGAGGGCAGCTTCCAAACCTAACTACTAACCCTTAGACTCAATTCTAATTGACCTTTAGATCTATACAATGAGGTCAAGACAGGTTTCCTAAGATACATAGTGATCCTTGCCCAAATCAGTAATACTGTGTTCCAACAATATCCCCCTATTTGGGTTAGGATTACTATTTACAGATATTGGAAAAATAAAAACATACAAAATAGGAATATAACAAACAAGACATAGCAGAAACACAGACATTATCTCAGATAGTTCAGAAAATAAAATATACTGACATCTTACAGAATCATTCTTTTTCTTTGCTGTTTATAAGTACTATTTCTATGTTGGGATTGAGAGCTTCCTTCTTAGATCTTCTATCATCAGCTGCAGCTAGAGAGGTTTGTTGCTTTGGCCTAGGCACTACAGCTTCTGGATGTAGCTTCATGTAGCTTTCTGAATCAAAAAATTTACTGGATGAGTATCTTTCAAGTTCCTTCTTCCTTTGATCTGATAAGGTAGTTATACTGGATGTATCTTTTCCTTGTTCTCTGGCTTTCTTGATTTGATCTAAAGCAACCAATTATTTCATCCTAGCTGTCCATGAGGTGGGATTATTTTCAGGATCCTCAAATGGAACAGGAGGCTCATATCTATTTGAAGGATTATCTGGATGATCTTTGGAAGAGACTAGTTATTTCAGCTTATAAGGAAAGGGACCAGAAGTTGTGTCAGATGGACCTTGTCCTTCCCTTGAATATGGATGTTGCCTGGAATATCCTTTAAAATAAACTTGGAATTCTCTTTGATTTCCTCTGTAATTTCCTCTTCTTGACTGGTAGCCTCTAGATTGACTTCCTTTGTATTGGGATCTTCCTTGAGGTTGATAAGAGGTTTGGCTTCTGGCAGAAGGTTGAAATGCAGAACTTCCACTTGCACCTGCATCAGGTGAAGGAGGAGGAGGAGGAGGAGGATTGAACTGGGATGATCCTTTATCATATTTTCTCTTCTTCTTCATAGCTTTCAATTGATTTCTGGAGTACTGTATCCAGGGTTCTGTGATAGGGCAACTATGTAGTATATAGTATGAAATGTCATTTGTTTCTTTCACTTTTGCTGGGGGAACTCTCTTCATTGCTTTGCTTCTAGCTTTCCTTTTCCTTGCAATTGTAGCAGAGGAATCATCTGAGTCAGTCCTAAACTGATCACTATCTGAGCTTTTATTATCACATAATGCATCAATCCTTTTGAGATAATATGTCTGTTGTTGAGATTGAGCAGAAGTAACAGCAGAGACAGCAACAGTAGCAGCAGCAACAGCAGGAAGAGGAATAGAAGTAGGATTGGCAGAAGAAGTTATGACAGCAGCAGATTCAGATACAACATTTTCAGCAATAGGAACAACATCAGCAGTAACAACAGGAAGAGGAATAGAAGTAGCACTGGCAGAAGAAGTTATGACAGCAGCAGATTCAGATACAACATTTTCACCAACAGGAACAATATCAGCAGTAACAGCATGCTCAAAATCAAATGCCTCTATCATATGCATATCCTCAGAAATAACAGTAATAGAACTAGCAGAAATATCAACATTAGCAGTAGGAGCAGCATCAGTAAGAGCAACAGAAATAGAAGGAACAGCAGTATATAGGGAATTTACAAAAGAATTTATTAAACTGGTGTCACAGCTTGAAATAGGCACAATGGCCTTAGAGAGATCTTCAGATTGTTGGTCTTCAGTGTGCTGGACTGGAAGGCAGTTGAAGTATATATAATCAAAAATTGATAACAGTGACCTGAGGTCCACAGTGAGAACTGCAACTGGAGGTACTAGAGCTTGAGCTTGGACTGAAGTAACAGCAGCAGCAGGCAATCTTTCAACTTTATGAGGCATCTCTCCCTGCCTAGATGTAGAGAGAACTGGATCAAGGCACCCATAAGAAGGGATTGCCTGAGAAGAAAGAAGAGAGGAGAGCCTGCCAGACAGTTCTTGAACTGTTTTTATAAGTGGAGCCAAAGAGGTCTCCATCAAGAGTGATAGCCTTGGAGCTATCAGCTCATAGAGCATGTCTGCAAGAGCTGGAAGATCTACATGCTCAAGAGGGACTTGAGTAGAGGTAGGAATTGAAGGTGGGGCAGCAGGAGATGTTGGTGGAGAACTTGTTGATGGTGGAAATGAAGGTTGAGAGATGGGAATTGTGGAAATGGAAGATAGTGGAATGGAAATAGATGGTGTGAAGGATGGTTGTGCAATGATATCCTGAAGTAGTTGTTGATATGAGGTGGATGAAGATGGTGGCTCGGTAGGGGATGAGGGAGAATCATCCATATAGGAATCATCTATAAGGTTGAAAGATGGAATGTGAGAGGATGAGTCAATATCTAGGTGTGGGTAGTGATGTAGAGGATGGAAGAGTTCTTCTGTGAGAGGTGGAGTTGGAGATGGAATTGAAGTTGGAGATGGGGTGGAAATAGTGATGGTGGAGGTGACTGAAATAGAAGAAATAAGAGGTGGAGGAGGATAAGAAGCAGGCAAGTCTTCTGCAGGGGCAGAAACCCGAGGGGAAGTGACTGGAGCAGTCCTTGTGCCTGAAATAGAAATTACAGAGGGCCTGCTGGGCTTCACAATTTGCCTGTCCCATTTTCCAAATAGGGCACACGTGAGCCTCTTGGAGGCATTGATGTGCATCCCACTGGAAAATAGCAGTGCAGGGCATCTGTTCTGAAGAAACAGCCCTAATATCCTTCCAAAATTAACAAAAGTCTTGTTAATCTTCTTCTTAATCAAATCAAAAAAAATTTCTTCCCAGTTCAGTTGTTTCTTGTCCACTAGGGCACCCATCAAATAGAGCTGATACCTTGATATGGTATCATGGGTTGAGCGTTTGGCCAACAATACCTTCGCAATAACATCAGCTAGAAATCTGTACTCAACAGACAAATTTTTCTTAAGCAATTTGCTATGGTTTGATTCTGAGTGTCCCATCCTTTCAAGCATATTGGAAAACTCTTCTCCAGAAAGTTCAGCAGAGTCTTCTTCAGATTTCAATTCAAAAACCTCTGTCAAGGCAGCAGGTGTTAGGGATACCTGGGTTCCTGAGATTGTTCCAACCACTGTATTCTAATACTAATTATGGGCAGTATACACCCATTCCTTGATCTCATCTATAGCTAATTTGATCCTGGTAGTCATTATGGTAACTAGCTGTTGTTCTTTGAAAAGTTTCAGAATGTCCTGGAAGATTTGATCACTGTTGTTGATCGAATCCATGTCGATGTCAAATCCAGTATCAAATTTCATTGCGGCCAAGATGGCGACTGAAACAGCCATTGATTCCTGCAAAAACCAACAAACAAACGACCAAGTGTAGAGAAGTTTGGAGGGAAAGAGAAAATTTGCAGAAAGTATGAAAGCGCAAAGGGAGAACGACGGCTGAAAAATGAGTTTTATATTAGGGTTCGACGCAGAAAAGGAAAGATCGTTGAACTCTGTTCGATGATCTAGGCTTCTAAAGGAAACTGAAAGGTCATCAACATCGTCGATCTCCGTTCGACGATATTGGAGAGCGTCGAGCTCCGTTCGACGATAGTTGACCTGAAGAAAGATAGTTTAGCTATATCTGAGAAGCGCTGAACTCTGGTCGACGATTTCAGAAATCGTCGATCTCCGTTCGACGATCTGGGGGAAATCATCGAGCGCAGTTCAAAGATCAGAAACACACTATACACTAGAAAAAGCACTTTGATTTGCCTAGTCTTGGTCATTTTTAGATTTTTGAAAATCTTGGATCTTATTTTAGACTTCCTCCATCTAACATTCCTAACTGATTCAGGAAGAAAGTATGTTTCTTTTCATCCAAGGGTTTGGTGAAAATATCTCCCCTTTGCAAATCAGTTGGGATATATTGAAGTTCAATTTTATTTTTCTCAACATTATCCCTTAGAAAGTGATGCCCAATTTCTATGTGTTTTGTCCTACTATGGAGGAATGGATTTTGTGCTATAGAAATAGCACGGGTATTATCACAAAATATTTTTGACTTCTCTAAGTTGTAGCCATAGTCTAGGAGTTTGTTTTGAATCCACAATATTTGTGAACAACAACTACCTGCAGCCATATATTCATCTTCATCAGTTGAAGTTGACACAGATTTTTGTTTCTTGCAAAACCAGGAGACAAGTCTGTCACCAAGAAACTGACAAGTTCAACTGGTGCTTTTCCTGTCTATTCCGCATCCAGCATAATCAACATCTGAAAATCCAGTTAAGTCAAATGCTGAATCTTTTGGATACCAGAGACCTAGATTTGGACAAATTTTTACATACCTGAGAATCCTTTTTACTAAGGTTAGGTGTGACTCTCTGGGTCTCACTTAGAATCTAGCACATATACATGTAGCAAACATTATGTCAGGTCTAATAGCTGTAAGGTACAATAAAGAGCCAATCATTGCTCTATATATTGTCTGATCAACAGGTTTCCCATGTTCATCAGCATCTAATACAACATTAGTAGGCATAGGTGTTTTCATACATGATGCTTCAGACATACCAAATTTCTTAACCAATTCATTTGCACACTTGGTTTGAGAAATAAATATGCCTTCAGCATGTTGTTTGATTTGCAATCCTAGAAAGAAGGATAGCTCACCCACGCTACTCATTTCAAATTTAGAATGCATTAGGTTGGAGAACCTTCTGCACAAATTTGAATCAGTAGAACCAAATATAATATCATCTACATAGATTTGTACTAGTAGGGTATGACACTTATGGGTTCTAATAAAAAGAGTTTGGTCTACTCAACCCCTTATAAACTCATTTTTCAGAAGAAAGCATGTTAGGGTCTCATACCATACTCTAGGAGCTTGCTTTAGACCATATAATGCTTTATGCAATTTGAAACCATAATCAGGATGAGTTGAAGAGATAAAACCTGGGGGTTGTCTGACATAGACTTCTTCTTTGATATCTCCATTGAGAAAAGCACTCTTTACATCCATCTGGTATACTTTGAATCTTTTGTGTGCTGCATATGCTAAAAAGATTCTTATGGCCTCTAACCTTGCAACTGGTGCAAAGGTCTGGTCATAATCTATCCCTTCTTCTTGAGAGTACCCTTGAGCAACTAGCCTTGCCTTGTTCCTTACAATCAATCCTTGATCATCCAATTTGTTTCTGAACACCCACTTTGTTCCAACAATGGAGTGATCCTTAGGCCTTGGTACTAGTTCTCAAACTTTGTTCCTTCCAAATTGATGTAACTCTTCTTACATTGCAATGATCCAGTGTGGATCTTGCTCTGCATCTTGAATGGATTGAGGTTCAATTTGAGAAAAGAAGCAAGTGTGCATCAGGTTTTGGTTGACCTGATTTCTGGTTTGCACACCAGCTGAGATGTCTCCAATCACTTGGGAGATTGGATGGTCTCTTGATGTTACTAAATCAACTGGGGATGTTGATTGTTCACCAACCTGTGTTGTTGTTTGCTCTGGTGGTACAACAACTGGCTCTTCAAGAGGTTTCTCTTCAAGATGTTGAATGTCTTCTTCATCTTCACTGCTTTCATTTTTTTGAGTAATTTGTAACCTGTCCAAGTCTTCAGCAAGAGAGTGTACCTGCAAAGGTTCTATGGTAGAAGTATTCTTCTCCTTGAAAGACATGTTAGATTCATCAAAAGATATATGAACAAATTCTTCAATTTTAAGAGTTGATTTATTATATACCCTATAAGCTTTACAGATCACGGAGTATCCCAGAAACACTCCTTCATCAGCTTTAGCTTGAAATTTTGCTAAGTATTTCTTATCATTATTGTGAATGTAACAGATACAACCAAAAATTCTAAAATAGTCTACTTTAGGTTTCTTCCCTTTGAGTAATTCATAGGGAGTCTTGCCCTTCAGTTTATGTATTAAACTTCTATTCAACACATAGTTGGAGGTGTTCACTGCCTCTGGCCAAAAGGATAGAGGAAGGTGAGCATCTGACAACAATGTAGTGGCAGATTCAATAAGGGTTCTATTTTTCCTTTCAGCTACCCCATTTTGTTGAGGAGTTCTAGGAGCTGAGAAAGTGTGCCTGATCCCTTCACTCTGACAGAACTCTTGCATAAGAAGAGAATCAAACTCTGTCCCATGATCACTTCTGATCAGGGCAATGTGAGTATTGAACTCACTCTGTATGAATTTGAGAAACTCTGTCAAACACTTAAAGTTATCAGACTTCTTCCTCAGAAAGAACATCCATGTGAATCTAGAGAAGTCATCTACAACCACTAAAGTATAAGATTTCCCTCTTAAGCTTTATACTGTAATGGGTCCAAAAAAATCCATGTGTAACAGATACAAAATCCTAGGTGAATCACTCTTATTAAGTGACTTGAAACTATTTTTGGTTTGCTTGCCTAATTGACAAGCCCTGCAGAGTCCTTCCTTCTTGTAGGGGCCAGAAGGTAGTCCTCTAACAAGGTTGTCCTTGGATATCCTAGCAATGTTCTAAGGTTTATATGTCCTAATCTCTTATGCCATAATTCATTAGGTCTACAAACAGAATTAAACAGGCAAATATCTACTTATGTTTCAAGAAAGTCTACTAAATAGATGTTACCTTTCCTTTTACCTGTCAATACAGTTGTGTTGTCCTCTGATTTGATCTTGCATAAGGATTTACTGAAGGTCACTTGGTAGCCTTCATCACATAGTTGATTGATGCTGATCAAGTTGTGCTTCAGTCCTTCCACATAGGCTACTTTCTTGAATGTGACTGTGCCAAGTTGGACTGCACCATATCCTTTTGTTAGTCCAAAGTTTGAATCACCAAATATGACTTTGGGTCCAAGCTTGACTTTGAAGGATGTGAAATTGTCCTTGCTTCCTGTCATGTGCTTGGAGCACCCACTATCCCAATACCATTGCTGGTTTGATGTTGGATAGGTCTTCACCTGCACATAAAATAATTTACTTGTTTTTGACCCAGTTTACCTTGGGCCTAGGCTGATAACCTTTGAATTCAGAAATAAAAGACATCCCTGGTTGACTCTTATAACCGTCAGGATGATATCTCCTTGGAGGTATTATCCATTCAGTATAAGGGTTAAATCTTTGGGATGAAGGACCCCTAGGTTTGGAATTTGATTTACCCTTGAATAAGTTTTCAAAGCTCTGATCTCTGCTCGACGATTTCTGAGCTGAGTCCGACGATCTTGGGTCAGATCGTCGAGCTCCGTTCGAAGATCGACTGTGGCAGAGTTCAGGGTTTAGAGATCGTCGACCTGAGTTCGATGATTTTTCCTGAGATCGTTGATCTCCGTTCGGCGATCGTCTAGCTCCGTTCGACGATTTCTGTTGAACTCTTGTTTTCTTAGGTAAGTCAGAATGTTTCCTAGCTACCTCTACAACTCCCTTACCTTTATCAGAGATAAACTTGATTGGGGTTGTTAATACTATAGGTTGGCTAGATGAAGCACCCAAGCCCAGTGTACCATTAAACCTTGAGTTCACTGTGCTTGTGATGTCCATTAGCTTGATACTTCTCCCATTAAGGGATTCTTCAAGCTTTTTGTCCTCTGATAGCTCACTTTTTAGTGAAGCTATATGCACCCTACAACACTCCAACTCCTCAGAGAGTTTAAGGTTTTTTGATTTTAAGGTACTGTGTTCAGATAATTGATTTCTGAGAGAAATGATTTCCTTCTCAGATTTTAATAAGTTTAAACATAGTGCTTTAAACTCATACTTGAAGTCCTCGGAGTTAAAATCAAAAGAATTTATTACCTGGTCCTCTTCAAATTGAGTCTCTGAGTCTGACTCTGACTCTTCTGCATCAGAATTGTGTTGTGAGGCATTGATAGCCATCATGCAGAATTCCTTTTCATCAGCATCATCTTCATCATCACTTGAGCTGGATGAAGCTTCTGATTCTTCTTCTGTCTCACTCCAAGTTTCAGCAACAAATCCCTTTCTTGTGTGTTTGTTCTTGCTGGAGGAGGGTTTGCTATTGCTATTCTTCTTGAAGTCATTGTCTTTTCTTCTTTCTTTCTTGTCCTTTCTGTCCTTGTTTTTATTTTCTGGACAGTCAGGCACAATGTGGTCTGGTTTCCTGCAACCAAAATAGATAATCTCTTTGTTATTTGATTTATCATACCTTGGCTTGTCATGCTCTTTGTATGATCTTTTCCTGAAGTCCTTCCTGGCCATTTTGTAAAATCTTTTGGCCAGTAGACTTAGCAATTCCTCATTGCCTGTGACCTTGTCTTCAGGCTGATCTTCAGTGGCTTTGAAAGCTATTGACTTTTCCTTTCTTGTGGCTGGTGAGGCAGCCTTCTTCTCTTCTTCTCTATTCTTAATGAGCAGCTCATAAGACTTGAGCTTGCCCAAGAGAGCTTCAGTGGTGATCTCATTTAGACTTCTGGCATCCTTGATTGGCCAGATCCTTGAGTTCCAAGTGCTTGGGAAGCACATTAGGATTTTATCATTTAGCTCAGTCAATGAGATCTCTTTGTCCAAAGTTTTCAGCTCATTGACTATGAGACTGACTCTGTTATACATGTCTGCTACTGACTCAGCTTCTCCTTTCTTGAAATTCTCATATTGGGTTATGAGGTGAGATCTTCTGTCTTTTATCTCATCAGCAGATCCTGAGACTATCTAAGATAGCTTATCCCAGATGTCCTTTATTGAGTTGCATTCAGCTACCTTTTGGAATATCTCATCAGACATAGTCTGGGCTAGAATGTTCATAGCCTTTGCATCAGCCAATTTCCATTTCTTTATTTCTACATCTGTTCCTGAGGGAGGTGGAACATCACTTGAACTTGTATTCTCTGAAGGTCTTGGACACACTGTCAAAACAGAATTGAAAATGTCCTCATCAATAGAGTTCATGTACAGTCTAATCCTTGCCTTCCAAAGTGCAGACTTAGATAGATTGCACACTGGAGGTCTAGTGCTAGCATAATCTTTATTTTGGGCCATGCTTTGTGAAGAAATAATTCTAATAACAAAATCAAAACAAGCAGATCTAACTAGAGAGATCTTTGGGTTCAGGTGTTAGCCCGTGCAACCACTAAGATGTGGTATTTTTAACCAACCTAGCTCTGATACCAATTGAAAGTGCAAGTTAGATCTGATATACTCTAGAGGGGGGGGGGGTGAATAGAGTATGGTGCTTGCTAAAAACTTTGTACAACTGTTGTTGTATTCCTAAGTGAACAGAGAAGCAAATAACATAAAGTAAATCTAAACACAGAACAATCACAGATCAATCACAAAGCAATCACAAACCATAGGTAGAAATAAATGAAAGACAAGCAACCAGATGACACAAGGAGCTATAGTGGTTCCCCAACCAATCTGGGTACATCCACTCTTCTACCACCCTAGGTAGGAATCCACTGCAGGATGAGTTGATCAGGTGTCCTGGGCACCAATGAGCTTTTGATAAGGTGCTCAAAAACAAAACCAGATTTTTTTGGTCAGGTGTCTTGCCACCACTGAGTTTTGATAAGGTCTCAAAAACCAATCACAAACTTTTGAAGGGAGTTTGAAAAACCCTTTACAGCAGAGAGAGAGAGAGAAAGGGATGAGATGATCTTCTCTGTCAACAGTCAGAGAGAAGATAGTTGATGTTGTCAAAGCTCCCCCTGAGATCTTGAGTTGTTCAGGAAGTGAAGCTTTGCAGTAAGGTGATAGGCCTTCAGATGATTTGATCTCCAGCAAAAGATGATTTCAACAATAGCTGAAATGTGAGGTGTCTGGAGTCTTGAATGATGATGGCCTTTGAACACTGGAATCAAGAGAGATCTGAAAATTTCAGTTAGTTGATCTCCTTTTGTGATGTGTGTTCTTGTATGAATTTTTGAGACTGAGAATGTCTGCAACTCTCTTTCTTTCTTTTGTGTAATTGTTGTTGTAAGAGTTGTAATTCTTATTATTGCAGAGAATTGTTGTTGCAGAGAATTGTTGTTGCAGAAGTTATTGTTGTTGAATAATAATATTTCTTTTATTCCTTTGATCTGAATAGAAATGATCCTCTGTCCAAGATAGCTGTTAGCCTGTCATAAATGACTTCCTTAACTGCATTTTGTCTTCTGGAGGAAAGTCCAATAAAACATTCCTTGAAAATTCCTTTAAACTTGCTCCAGATTAATTAAAAACGGCTACAGGATCTCTGACATAAATGCTGAGAATAGTTCCACAACTGTCTGAATTTGAATCTTGAAAAACATCTAACTCTTCAGAAAAACATTAGAACTGAGCTCCACTATCATTGAACTGAGCTCAGAGACTGAACTTTGATAGAAACAGAGATCGTCGATCTGAGCTCAACTATCGTCAAACAGAGCTCAGAGATAGAGAATCAAACTGGAGTCAAGAAAGTCGATCTGAGCTCGAAGATCATCGAATGGAGTTCGACGACTTGTTGAAGTTGAGCTCAGAGATCATCGAATGGAGTTCGACGATTCGTCGAAGTGAGCACAGTAATCGTCGAATGGAGTTCGACGATTCGTCATCCTGAGCTCGACGAAATGACTTGGTCTCCAAAACTGAAAAACCTGGTCTTGAGGGCAGCTTCCAAACCTAACTACTAACCCTTAGACTCAATTCTAATTAACCTTTAGATCTATACAATGAGTTCAAGACAGGTTTCCTAAGAGACACAATGATCCTTGCCCAAATCAGTAATAGGGTGTTCCAATAGAATATGAATGTTTCCTTTTTCTCTCTCTATAATGCTTAGCTAATTGTGTTTTGTGCCCAATCGCGATGAATTTAGCGATGAAATAACACATCTTTTATTTTATGTTTGCATTTGTATTTTTTTTATTTTTGATCCGACCTTGATTTATTTCTTATCGACTCCGTATTTCTAGTATATGGTAGTAGATTCCGATCTCATATTTGAGTAGCCGAGAGGCTCGTGAATGTGAAAGATCACTCAAGGAAGTAAGGAGTTGCACACAATCCTAGAGATAAGACGACATAAATCCTCCGAATTGGAGTCAAATCCAATAGTGCGTGTCACCTCGATAATGCGACTTTAGGCCTTTTGATTTGAAAAGAGATTTCGGTCAAAACGTCTAGAAGGTTGGAGATTTAATGCTCTAGCGAGACTATTTCTTATTTTTCGATCCGTCACGGTCTTAATAGAATTGCAAATGTTAAACAAATTTATTCTGTTATTTTATTTCAAAGTGAATCGTCGATCGAGCACTCTTTCACACTATTATATTTCTCTTTTAATTAAGCGTAGTTCATTTTCATTTTCAAAACCCATCAATCGTTCGGTAGGATAATAGAGTCGTTGTGAGTAATAGTACTTGTCTGCCCCGAGTTTTTATATGACCTTGATTTATTTATATCACTATACTATAAAATGATTGGTACACTTGCCTATTAGAATTGTAGTCCGTGAGACGATTTTTTACGAATCAAGTTTTTGGCGCCGTTGTCGGGGACTATTTTTGGCAATATTAAGAAAGCATCGAGTCTATTACTTCTACTAAAATTCAAAAACAAAAATATTTTTTAAAATTTAATTTTTCTACTTTCACCTAAATTATCTTAGAAAGGGAGGTTTGGGCTTCAACCCATCGTACCTCCTAGTACCTTGCGAACCCTTCAACGGGAAGTCCTTGGGAAGTCTAAGATTTTAAAAATAAAAAAATTAAATTTTTTCTTTCTTTTTGGTAACAGTTTTTTTATGGAATCATCTTCTTTTGGCGTTTTTTGTAATTTTTGCGGGTCTCCCGACCACTTTTATTCTGAATGTCTTTCGGGAACCCCTCCCTCTTTTGATTTCAATTTTTCTGGAGAAGGTCAAAGTGGCCAATTTGACCCTTACTCCAATTTTTATCATACTTGGGAGGTGGGGAACCCGTATTATTTTTCGCCTGATTTTGCCCCGCAAAGCGCCGTACCTCTAAATTTTAATTCAATCGATAATGGGTATTTTGAATTGCAAACTTCTCTTGATAATATTAATTCGTATTTCAAAACTATTATGGGTTATTTTTCTCATGAGGCCGCATCATTTTCTTCGTCTTCTTCTCCATCTTCGTCTCCTCCAATTTCTTCCTGTAATGAGTCACCAGATATCCCGGCTTGTCTTTTTCCTCTCGAGGAGGACAACTATTTCGATATTCCAGATTGTTTCCTTCCTCCTTTGGATGACACCCCTTTGGATATTCCGGCTTGCTTCTTATCCTTTGAGGATGACGAGACGTCTCTTAATTCTCCTTCTGAAGATGTTTGTGATTCCATTTCAATCTCAATTTCAACGGTCCCTAATTTTTCTATTTTTAGCGAATCTTCTTCTTTTATTTTAGATAACTCTTCTTTTGTTCTTTCTACCCCTCCTTCTCCCGAAATTTCACAAGATTCTCCTTCTCCTTGTGAAATTTCCGTTAATGAAACTTCTTTTTCACCTGCTTTTATTCCTCTTTATATTTCTTCTTCTTTTTCCTCTTCTTTTTTTGACAACCCCTTCTTTTCAGTTTTCTTTACTGCGGAGTTCTTCTATAACTCCATCTGTTCCTTTTTGGGAGTCATTCCCTTGAAGATTCCACCGCATGTGGGTGTAATTCTTCACTTCTCCTTTTTTAATTTACTCTCCTAAGCACATACTTAGTGAGTTACCACTTCACTTTACTTTTTATTATCCATTTAGCTAACCAATAACGTCGGGCTCAGATGACGTTAAACAAAGAGTGCTCTTGGGAGGCACCCCTTGCTTATCACTTTTTGTTCTTTCTTTTTCTTTTTGTTTGCTTCTTTTGTTTTGCAGGAATAATGCCCCCGGCGGTTCGTTTGGCTCCATCCTTTCCTCTCTTCCTTAGGCCTGCGTCAGTGTCCAGCTCAAGCCTGGGGGAGCGACATCTACATTCGGCCTTACGAATCCGGGGAAGTCGTTTTCTTTTTAAGTATTTACTTTATTGCATCTCCCTCCCATTTCTTCTTCCTTTTTCTTTCTTGTTTTTATTTTTCATTAAGGACAATGCAAAGTTTAAGCCTGGGGGAGGGCTTCGCTCTTTTTTTTTCTTTTCTTTTTAATTTCTCTTTTTCCCAAAACAAAAAAAATTTCTTTTCTTTTTAAGTTTTTCAAAAAAATGTTTGTTTTTAAGTACTTTAAAATTTTAAAAAAACAACAAGAAATTTTTTCTTTTTTACTATATTAAGCATCTTAGGAGTTCTATTTTCCTCTTTAGCTTTAT
This sequence comes from Platanthera guangdongensis, assembly GCA_039583875.1. Taxonomy (NCBI): domain Eukaryota; kingdom Viridiplantae; phylum Streptophyta; class Magnoliopsida; order Asparagales; family Orchidaceae; genus Platanthera; species Platanthera guangdongensis. Next base: position 106,381,043 of record CM077153.1, read on the forward strand.
CAAAAATCCAAAAAACCTACAAAAAGCAAAACCTAAAAAAATCAAAAATTCCAAAAAAATCACAATTTTTTAAAAAATGAAAAATCTTAGAAAAATCCAAAAATATAATAAACCCCTTGCTTAGTCTTTTTGTTGTTTTCCGTAATTTTGTTTGAGTTTATTTATAAGCATTTTTACTATTTTTGATTTGCTAATCTTTTGTTTCATCATGTTTAGTTAAATATAATATTTAGTGATTTAGTTTTGAGAATTATCTTATGGTTTTAATTTGCTTATAGTAATTTATTTAGCACTTTTTCTCTTTTATTTTAAATAGTTTCAATTTTGTAGTAATTTTGCTAAAAATTTTGGATTCTAATTATTATTACCTCATGCTTTTAGATTTTTAGGAAATCTCTATCTACTAGTAGTTGCTCTCTAGTATTTTTAGTTTATTTTCTAAAATTTTGTTTAACTCCTTCCTTTTTCTTTTTATTGTTAGATCATATGTCATGGGAATAAGGAGATGTTAGTTCATTATTCTTTGGTAAACATATGCGACCCAGATGAAGAGAGGAATTAAAAGTTCATATATGTCGTGGGAAGTGATAGGATGTTAGTCTATCATTTTTTGGTATTACATATATATTTTATTTAAAAATTTTGGTGGGGTGTGAAAAAAAATAATGATGATCACCTCCAATTAAAGTCCTCTTCATGTTGATTTCCTCCCCAAACCCCTTAGCCAATATTATTGTCTTAGATTTTAAATTAAAATATTGAGAGAGCATAAGTAGTAGGTTGCATTCTTCCTTAAGTTTCTTTTAAGTTATGGTTTTTATAATTTTAATCATACCTTGTTTGCAAATTACTCAATTTTGAGTGCTAGTTAATTTATTAGAGAATTTTTGGCTAAACATTTCTCTCTTTTCACTTTAATTCCATAATTTAGGACTTAATTCGTAAATCCCTAAATTTTATTTTTGGCTTGATTTTGGTGTAAATAAATTTTAGTTTAATTAAAAATTTTATAAATGTCTTATAAATATTTCTCATACTTTTGATCTGGAATAGCAAAAGTCTAAGCATGAGTGTATTTGATGAGTATAATTTATAGGTATTTTTATTATAAATTTTTGTATAATTTTACTATAAATTTATAAAGATTATTTTTGTTTTAGTTAATAAATCTTATATTTTAATTATCTCACAAATTTATGTTTTGATTATTTTTGTAGGAATGTTGTTGCGGTCGCGCTCATTGCGATGAAGAATAATAAAATGTTCAATGTTGTCGTCGCCATCGCCGCACCATGCAATTGTCCCGGCCACCTTCAATTGAAGCAGCCCGAGCCTCCATGGTGCAGCCCGAGCCGATGCAGCCAGCCCTATTGGTGCATCACGAGCCCCCACTGTGCAGCCCACATGATGCCCGACCCTCTTCATGGTGCAGCCCATGCAACCAGCCCAAATGATGCATGGCCGGCCACCCCCTTTGCCTCTTCATTTTCTCCATCTAGAACCTTCCCCCTCATCTATAAAAGGAACCCTTTCCTCAAGCATAAAAGTGTGTGGAGAGTTAGATAATTTATAGTAGTGGTATTCCTTTCTTGTAGTTGTATTTCTTTCTTGTTGTGTTCTCTTATTTCTTAATGTAATAGTTTTCTTATTCTTGTTATGTACTCTTATTTTCTTTTCTTAATGAATATGAATGTTCCTTTTTCTCTCTATATAATGCTTAGCTAATTGTGTTTTGTGCCCGATCGCGATGAATTTTGCGATGAAATAACGCATCTTTTATTTTATGTTGGCATTTGTATTTTTTTTATTTTTGATCCGACCTTGATTTATTTCTTATCGACTTCGTATTTCTAGTATATGGTAGTAGATTCCGATCTCATATTTGATTAGCCGAGAGGCTCGTGAATGTGAAAAATCACTTAAGGAAGGAAGGATTTGCACGCAATCCTAGAGATAGGACGACATAAATCCTCCGGATTGGAGTCAAATCCAATAGTGCGTGTCACCTCGATAATGCGACTTTAGGCCTTTTGATTTGCAAAGAGATTTCGGTCAAAACGTCTAGAAGTTAGGAGATTTAATGCTCTAGCGAGATTATTTCTTATTTTTGGATTCGTCCCGGTCTTAATAGAATTGCAAATGTTAAACTAATTTATTTCGTTATTTTATTTCAAAGTGAATCGTCGATCGAGCACTCTTTCGCATTATTATATTTCTCTTTTCATAAAGCTTAGTTCATTTTCATTTTCAAAACCCATCAATCGTTCGGTAGGATAATAGAGTCATTGTGAGTAATAGTACTTGTCTGCCCCGAGTTTTTATACGACCTTCATTTAGTTACATCACTATACTATAAAATGATAGGTACACTTGCCTATTAGAATTGTAGTCCGTGAGACGATCTTTTATGAATCATACACTGCTTAGAGGCGTGCCTCCCTCCGGGTAGCAGTGTGAGATTGTTGAGTTGTGTAAAGTGGCTTGCCACCCGTGTAAACAATAAACCCTTGTTGGGTATGGAAAAGTGAAAGGCTTGGATGTGCGAGTGTGTTGCCGCACTGAAATGACATGTTGGTAAGGGACTCAGTCTGAAGTCCTAGCGTGATGTTGAGCCCGAGATGTGAAATCTTAAGGGACTTATTAAGGAGCCCTATATGTGAAATGCATGCGGTGTGAGTTGACACACGGTGCCATAATCATGGGTTTAATATAGTGTAGCATGTCTACGGGCTTGCCAGTCGTCACACCGATGAGATTTGGCCGATAGACTTGCACGGTTTGGGCCTTGGTCTTCGGTGTTTACTTCCCGGGGCACCCTCCGTGCTAGTGGACTGTTGTCCTTGGTCCTTTGGTGATATGTTTATAGAGACACCTTCTGTGCTACGACGATAGGACAGTTTGGGATGTGTTCTTGGAGCACATCTACCCAAGACCCCTCTGAGCCGTAGTATGCATGTGATCTCCACTATAGTATTCTTAGCATTGAGGCGTACGGAGGCCTAGGCTTGGTATTGTGATGCCTGCTAAGTAGTGGAGAAGCCCGCTCTACTGTCATTGTCTGGCCACGACAGCTAATGCATGAGAGGTTTGCTACCTGCTCGAAAAGTGGGAACTACAAGTCTATGTCGACATAACAGTTGCATGTGCATGAGCATGGGTGAGTCATTGCATTCATATCATCACATTACATTACATACACAAGATCCTTATCGTATAAGTTTGTATGGACACTCTTATATGATGAGTTACTTTATCGTTGATCGGATCCTTAACTTATATGTCTGTATGAGCATTCATATAAGTTAAGTTACTTCCTATTGAAGTTTCATGTTATATACTACTGTAGATGGTAGAACTGCTCTTGTTGATTGATATACTCATTTGTTGCAATTACTGATATACACTGATATTGTTTACTCCTATACCACATGTTTGTACTACTGCTTATTTTTATATATTGTACCCTTATTCCTTTCTCCACCCAGTGCCGAGGAGTCGCCGTGGGTGCGGATGTGATAGCCACTGAGTCTTTATGCCTAACGGTTGCTATGTCTTTCTTTTAGGAGGGAATCCCGTAGATAGAGCAGCAATTGGTTACGCAGAAAGGCAGCCATTCCAGGACGACAGGGCCTGATATGACGGTACCGTCGTTGCCGTCAGTGACTGATGTGAGTATTTTTAGAGAGACTCTTTTGTAGCCTTTTGGGCATGTACTCTGATATTATAGAAGCCTTGGTTGCTTCTTATTTCTAATGTAATTTTAGAGTATTATACTAGTGTGTATTTTGACTTCGATTTTATATTCTTCATGTTGGGTTGGCATGGATGATATGATTAGCCGGCATGATAGGAGTGTTGTAGTACAGGTTAGCTGTGTGCTAACGCTACCGCAAGGCGACTATCCTGGGCATAAGACTCCCCTCGTACCGTGTTTTGTGTTCCGGGAGGGGGGGGGGGAATTACACCTCATCTGAGCTATCAAAGTAGCTTACTCTAGTACAAGAAGAGACCTACTCGAGTACTTATAAGGCAGCTACTTGAGTACTCGAAAAGAACTACTCAAGTAGTAAGGCAACTACTCGAGTAGTTCTTTTCGAGTACTCTAGTAGCTGCCTTATACGTACTCGAGTAGGTCACTTCTTGTACTCGAGTAGTTCTTTTCGAGTACTCGAGTAGCTGCCTTATAAGTACTCGAGTAGGTCTCTTCTTGTACTCGAGTAGTTACCTTACAACTCTAGTAGTTTCTTTCGAGTACTCGAGTAGTTGCCTGGCACTCGAGTAGGTCTTTTCATGTACTCGAGTAGTGATCTTACTAATCGAGTAGTTCTTTTTGAGTACTCGAGTAGTCACCTTACTACTCGAGTAGTCCTTTTCTTGTACTCGAGTATCCCTTGTTGTACCTGAGTAGTACCCCTATAGTACTCGAGTGGCCCGTTCCTTCTATCTCGGAAAACCGGTTTTAGCCGAACCCGGTTTATTTCTGCTGTTTGAGTATAAAAACTTTCTTCACTTTCTTCATCATTAAACCGACCAAGAATTTCTTCTTCTTCCCGAACCAGAGTGGCGTGTGAGAAATAGGTCGTCCGTCCGTACTTCTTCCGGTGGCCTCCGACGGTGCTCCGGTGGTCGAAATCTTCAACCGAGCATAGATCTGGAAAGCTCTCGCTGAGAGCTACGCCATCGTGTTAATATCTTCCCCGTTTTTAGAGATTTCTCGTTAGGGTTTTTCGGCCCTAACCTCCTTTTCGGCCGTTCTTATTCAGATTTCAACTCCTCCAGCATCCTTTGGCCCCAATCTACGACGTGGAGTGATTCGGTGGACTTTTCCGATTAAACCAAGGCAAGTGGTGGTTTCCCCTCGTTTCTCCTTATGCGATTTGATGGTAACGGCTATATTTTCATGTCTTTAAAATTTTCTGTGCTTATTCTTCCAAATTTTTGTTATAATTAACCGTTTCAACGATCACATGATGTTGTAAGGTTTTGTCATGATAAGCTCGATCTTGCTTGGTTATATTTAATCGTTCCTGATGTGTCTTAATGATGGCTATAAATGTCTTAGCTTTCGTTATTAAATACATTAGAGTTTATCTAGGATTGTAAATTGCTCCTAGAGGTTGATCAACCACCTCTTGAATCTGGTAGTGTCAAGTAGAATCTGTCGAGCCAAATCTCGAGATATTTGTGTTGTGGTTTCTTTGGATTTTCTTGATTGCGGGAGTTAGTGGACGATTCCACCTCCGCAGTGGTTGTTTCCTTCATTAGTGCCTTGTGGAGGTCAACCCGGATTTTGGGTGTCTGCGGTGTATGGTGGAGAGTATGAGACTCCCTCGAAGTTAGACGGATTTTATATTCGTGTTTTTGGGTGGTGTGTCCAAGAGTGACCACCTCGCCTGTATTTTTGGGTGGTGTGTCCACGAGTGACCACCTCGCCCATGTTTTTGTGTAAAGTCGACCACAGGTGCCTAATAAAGGATTTGTATTTCTTCCTTACGAATTATTCATGTTGTCACCTTATAGCCTCATGTTTCTGGTGTACTATTATTGTACGTGACGAATCACGTAAGAGTTCTTCTTCATGATGATGACTTGTTCCTCTTTTTGTACTTTATTTCAGTACTGTTGGTCTTGGGTTGGAACCCCTTTGACCTTTATTTATTTGGGCTTATTAATTTCTGCCACCATTTGTTCCTTCTTGCTGAGGTGTTCTGTCTTTTGAATACCTCAGGTTCAGAGCAGTAGCAGATAGCCGAGCTAGTTTTGGAGTTTCTGGGCGGCAGTGTTGGCCGTGTTTGTTATCTCATCTCAACGAGGTAGTTTGTTGTTTATTTAGTTACTTGTTCAGACATACTTTTCTGTATGTGGGTTCGTGTTAGTTTGTTGATGCCCACAGTATTGTTACTTTTTGATACTTGCTAGCTGCTTAGTTTTTCTATATGTGGACGTGGATTGCTTGCTCTATGGGATGATTTATGTTAGGAATGCATGTTAGGTATTTATAAGAATAAAATCTACTACTATTACTTCATGCACTGCATAATTTAAAAACTCTAACTTGTTATATTTGTTGACTGTAAACGCTATCCTTACTACTATTATAAATTTAGAGTCTTGCATAACATGAGTTGTCCTTTGGGGACGTTTATACTCATGTAGGATGTTTGAGTCAATCCAAACAAGTATTTTTCCGCACCGTATAACTATATTTTGATTCGTGGACTAAGTGAGCTACTAAGCCGAGGGATACAGCTAACTATTGCACTTAGCTGATTTTCCTTAAAATAACTGAAAGAATCTTTCTTCATATTTAAGTAGGTGTCTGCCTGAGCATGCGAAGTTATCCCCTGCTGACGTGGCATCATAACGTGCATTTTCCCTTACTCTGATAAGTTATTATATGCGGTGAAATTGCGGGTTGTGATAGTTGGTATCAGAGGGAGGTTGCTTGACAATTGGTCAGACAACCTTTCCTTGTTAGTGTAGGTTGCTTAGTGATATTTCATACACACACCAATGTGTCATCAGTACGCCTTAGTCGAAGCATAGTCATTACACTCATAGCATGATAAGAAGTATACGGGGCATATTATGTAGTATGGGATGCATAATATGTGTTTGTATATTGATCCACCATAGGTGACAACATGTGACGGTTATGTAGTATGGGATGCATAACCACCATCACATGGGTGCCCATTAGCATGTTTTCTTTTCTCGTTGCATGCGATGTTATGTAGTATGGGATGCATAATATTTCATATGTATGCCGCTCATAACATGCATTAGGGCCTTTTTAGAATGCATAGCACAACATACATTGCATATCATCGCATAAGCACGCGTGCTAAGTTAAGGTCTACATGATGACACATGTACACACATGATTTTAAATAAGAATAAAGAATACATGAATTCATGTCATAGGAACATGAGTCAATAGGATGAGAGGATATCATCCTAAGTAGGACATAACATAATTATAAAATCCCAGAGCAAGTTGCAGTATAAGCAAGTGTCTTATAAGTATGGTCTGAACTAGTTGAGTGGCTTTGTTGTAAGCTAGGATTTTGATGAGTTGTCTGTTTGCTTTTAGAATGCCGCCAAAGCATCCTATGACGAGGTCGACTCCCCAATCGGAGGGTGAGTCATCAGGTGCGTAAAGTGATGCGATTATCGAGGGTATGCGTCAGAGCAACGAGGCTCTTTCAAGGCAATTAGTTGCGATACAATCACAAATTGAGTCTCTGTTGTCTGCCGCTCCCACGCAACAACCTTTAGTGCAAGAGCCTGCCTTGGGCCAAGCCATGCCCAATACCCCTATTCCTCTGGTTCCCCCGATGGCGATACCACTAGAAATGAATTTCATATCGCACTTCCAGCGGTTGGGACCTCCCATCTACGATGTGAGTGCTAACTTTATGATTATACACGATTGGATCATCTCCATCGAGGAGATGTTTTCATATTCCGGAATTCTAGGAGCCCCGAAGGTGATGATTGCAGCCTATTAGTTAAAAGGCCTGACAAAGAGTTGGTGGATTCAGGAAAGAGAGGGTCTGAAGGAAGGATGTTCTTGGGAATCTTTTAAGAAGATGCTGCTGAAAAAGTTTCTACCCTCAGTCGAGCAGGACCGTCGATGAATAAATTCCTGCATTTGAAGAAGAGACAGCTCACCGTGAGTGAGTATGAGATTGAGTTTAGCAAATTGAGCAGGTTTGCTCCTGATTTGGTAGCTTCTGAGTAGGGTAGAGTGAAGTGTTTCCTTGGAGGACTAAGAAGCCATGTCCAGCAGTTGGCATGCACTTATCGAGCTGAAAGTTATGTTGAAGCAGTGGAAGCCGCTTTGAAAGTGGAGGCGATTGAAAATGCTAAGAACCGCGGTGCTGCGGTGAGGAAGGAGAAAAGGAAAGGCGTTGAGGATGGTAGCTGGAGGGCATCTGGCCTTTCTTCGAAGAAGAAAAGTAAGGAAGTGTGTAGTTTCTGTGGTTGTCTCGGCCACCCTTACGAAAGATGTTTCAAGAGAACTTCCAACCTGAAGCAGCAGCAGGTGCACGCCATCCAAGGTGCACCCAAGGGAGAGCTAGTGTGCTCATTTTGTGAAAGGAAGGGTCATGAGGTGAGTCGGTGCTGGATGATGGAAAGGATTTGCTTCCAGTGCGGGCAGAAGGGACACCAGAAGTCTTCGTGCCCCCATGCTCAGCCCCCACTGCAGCCTGCCCCACTTCTAGCTCTGCCGCCACCACCCATCTTGGATAAAGGAAAAGGAAAGCTGAACGAGATGACCAGTGAGGAAGCCCAAACATCTACGCAAGTGATATTAGGGGAGTTTAAGGTGCAGAATAGGTGGGCTCGCGTTCTTTTCGATTCGGGTGCCCCCCATTCCTTCGTGGCCCAGAGGTTTGTTGATAAACATCGACTGGGTGTGGATCAATTAGGAGACTCCTTCAATATCAAGCTCCCTTCCGGTGATTTGGTGATATCTAATCAAGGAGTTCTGAGATGCCCTATTTATCTTGGCAATTTTCTGACCTTTGGGGATCTGATGATTTTAGATCTGGTTGATTTCGATGTGATTTTGGGCATGGACTGGCTGTCCAGGTATGATGCGGTCATCCAGTGCAATGCTAAGCGACTGGATTTCAGGATGGACGACGGAAAACCTATGAGTGTCTATGGATTTCAGGACAGAGTTTCCCCTGTCATTTCTGCGGTACGTGCTTGTCGTGCTATAGAGTCTGGTTGTGAGGCGTTTTTAGTTTCTATTTCTGCTCTGGAAACAGCTTTTGTTACACCACATCTTGAGGATGTCTCGGTGGTGCGAGAGTTTCCAGATGTCTTTCCTGCTAGTCTTCCAAGACTTCCTCCTGAAAGGGAGATAGAGTTTGTGATAAACCTCGAGCCAGGTACTCGTCCTATTGCCAAAGCACCGTACGGTATGGCTCCGCGTGAGTTGGATGAGTTGCGTACTCAGCTCGATAAGTTGCTGAGGTGTGGTTTTATTAGACCAAGTTCTTCTCCATGGGGTGCTCCGGTTTTGCTCGTTAAGAAGAAAGATGGATCGATGAGGCTTTGCATCGATTATAGGGAATTGAACAAGGTAACCATTAAGAATAGTTATCCCCTACTGACGTGGCATCATGACGTGCATTTTCCCTTACTCTAATAAGTTATTATATGCGGTGAAAATGCGGGTTGTGAAAATGCCGCCAACGAAGAAGAACCATGCCGCCAAGAAGAGTGACGAGATCCATGGACGGAAATTTCGGAACCACCGGAAATGAGGTGAGCTCCCTACCCTCTCCTTTGGTGCTACATCTATAGTTAATTTCTAGGAGAGATGTCGACTCAAAGGAGTTCGATCTGCAAGATGAAGATTTCCTAGGATGGGATTGTGCTAGGGCTTCGGCTTAGAGATTAGTTGTCTTCAACTTCTCCTCTCTTCTAAGAAAAGATGGTGAACTTGGTTTTGTGAAGAAGAATGATCCTATAAGAGTGAATAAGGGAGGAGTAATGATAGGTGAAATTTTGGAAATATTGGATAGAGGAGTAAGACGAACCGTTGTTGTTCGTTTCGCTTTAAGATGCGCGCAAAAATCTGTTTTCTGCGCGCAGTGAACTTCGAGGCCATTTTCAGGCATGAAACGTCCAAAACTTGGCTTTTGACTAAACTCGAAAGTCGTAGCCCTCAGAAATACCTTTCTAAAAGATAGTTACACATTTTCATACGAGGTATGTAGCCTCAGGAAAATCCAATAGAACTTGATGGACTGATAGGCTATATGTGCAAAAATCTGTTTCTGCACGCAGTGGACTTCAAGGCTGATTTCAAGTACCTTATTGTCTTATTTGGGTGACGGACCGAATACAAAAGTTTAATTCCTTGGAAATACCTTTCCAACGGATGGTTACACACTTTTCATACGAGTCCTTTACACTCAAGAATGTCCAGTCAAAGTGGATGTATAGTCAAGTCCTGTGTACTTAATATTCTCAGGTTAGAGAAGCAATGGGCTTGGTGGGAGTAGAGGAAATGTAAGAATAAATGTTGAGGTCTTAACAGACTCAGTCATATGTGAATGTGACAAACAAATGGTTGGGAATCCTAATTGGCATGAATGTACTTTGTGAATGGAATAGGTTTGGAAAAGATGTGATGCTCGATAATTGAAAAGGTAATCCGTGAATACATGTTAATGCTAGTGGTGAACTAACTTTATGCTGATGCAATCATCGTGTTGGAAGCATAATGGTTGGTGGATGCTTGAATCATAAAAGAAATCAGAAGAGGTTGATACATGGCCATGAGATGAGTTAAATAACAAAGGTGTAAAGTGGTCCAGTGATGAGTATAATTTATAGGTATTTTTATTATAATTTTTAGTATAATTTTACTATAAATTTATAAAGATCATTTTTGTTTTAGTAAATAAATCTTATATTTTAATTATCTCACATATTTATGTTTTGATTATTTTTGTAGGAATGTTGTTGCGGTCGCGCTCAATGCGATGGAGAATAATAAAATGTTCAATGTTGTCGTCGCCATCGCCGCACCATGTAATTGTCCTGGCCACCTTCAATTGATGCAGCCCGAGCCTCCATGGTGCATCTTGAGCCCATGCAACCAGCCCTATTGGTGCAGCCCGAGCACCCACCGTGCAGCCCACGTGATGCCCGACCTCTTCATGGTGCAGCCCATGCAACCAGCCCAAATGATGCATGGCCGGTCACCACCTTTGCCTCTTCATTTTCTCCATCTAGAACCTTCCCCCCTCATCTATAAAAGGAACCCTTGCCTCAAGCATAAAAGTGTGTGGAGAGTTAGAGAATTTCTAGTAGTGGTATTCCTTTCTTGTAATTGTATTTCTTTCTTATTGTCTTCTCTTATTTCTTCATGTAATAGTTATCTTAGTCTCGTTATGTACTCTTATTTTCTTTTCTTAACGAATATGAATGTTTCCTTTTTCTCTCTCTATAGTGCTTAACTAATTGTGTTTTGTGCCCGATCGCGATAAATTTTGCGATGAAATAACACATCTTTTATTTTATGCTTGCATTTGTATTTTTTTATTTTTGATCCGACCTTGATTTATTTCTTATCGACTCTGTATTTCTAGTATACGGTAGTAGATTCTGATCTCATATTTGAGTAGCCGAGAGGCTCGTGAATGTGAAAGATCACTCAAGGAAGGAAGGAGTTGCACGCAATCCTAGAGATAGGACGACATAAATCCTCCAAATTGGAGTCAAATCCAATAGTGCGGGTCACCTCGATAATGCGACTTTAGGCCTTTTGATTTGCAAAGAGATTTCGGTCAAAACGTCTAGAAGGTTGGAGATTTAATGCTCTAGCGAGACTATTTCTTATTTTTGGATCTGTCACGGTCTTAATAGAATTGCAAATGTTAAACAAATTTATTCTGTTATTTTATTTCAAAGTGAATCGTCGATCGAGCACTCTTTCACACTATTATATTTCTCTTTTAATTAAGCGTAGTTCATTTTCATTTTGAAAACCCATCAATCGTTCGGTAGGATAATAGAGTCATTGTGAGTAATAGTACTTGTCTGCCCCGAGTTTTTATACGACCTTGATTTATATATATCACTATACTATAAAATGATTGGTACACTTGCCTATTAGAATTGTAGTCCGCGAGACGATTTTTTACGTATCAAGTTTTTAGCGCCGTTGTCAGGGACTATTTTTGGCAATATTAAGAAAGCATCGAGTCTATTACTTCTACAAAAATTCAAAAAACAAAAATATTTTTTAAAATTTAATTTTTCTACTTTCACCTAAATTATCTTAGAAAGGGAGGTTTGGGCTTCAACCCATCGTACCTCCTAGTACCTTCCAAACCCTTCATCGGGAAGTCCTTGGGAAGTCTAAGATTTTAAAAATAAGAAAATTAAATTTTCTCTTTCTTTTTGGTAACAGTTTTTTTATGGAATCTTCTTCTTTTGGTGTTTTTTGTAATTTTTGCAGGTCGCCCGACCACTTTTATTCTGAATGTCTTTCGGGAACCCCTGCCTCTTTTGATTTCAATTTTTCTGGAGAAGGTCAAAGTGGCCAATTTGACCCTTACTCCAATTTTTATCCTACTTGGGAGGTGGTTAACCCGTATTATTTTTCACATGATTTTGCCCCGCAAAGCGCCGTGCCTCTAAATTTTAATTCAATCGATAATGGGTATTTTGAATTTCAAACTTCTCTTGATAATATTAATTCGTATTTCAAAACTATTATGAGTTATTTTTCTCATGAGGCCACATCATTTTCTTCGTCTTCTTCTCCATCTTCGTCTCCTCCAATTTCTTCCTGTAATGAGTCACCGGATATCCCGGCTTGTCTTTTTCCTCTCGAGGAGGACAACTATTTGGATATTCCAGATTGTTTCCTTCCTCCTTTGGATGACACCACTATTGATATTCCGGCTTGCTTCTTACCCTTTGAGGATGACAAGACGTCTCTTAATTCTCTTTCTGAAGATGTTTGTGATTCCATTTCAATCTCAATTTCAACTGTTCCAAATTTTTCTATTTTTAGCGAATCTTCTTCTTTTATTTTAGATAATTCTTCTTTTGTTCTTTCTACCCCTCCTTCTCCCGAAATTTCACAAGATTCTCCTTCTCCTTGTGAAATTTCCGTTAATGAAACTTCATTTTCACCTTCTTTTATTCCTTTTTATATTTCTTCTTCTTTTTCCTCTTCTTCTTTTGACGACCCCTTCTTTTCCGTTTTCTTTACGGCGGGTTCTTCTATAACTCCATCTGTTCCTTTTTGGGAGTCATTCCCTTGAAGATTCCACCGCATGTCGGTGCAATTCTTCACTTCTCCTTTTTTAATTTACTCTCCTAAGCGCATACTTAGGGAGTTACCACTTCACTTTACTTTTTATTATCCATTTAGCTAACCAATAACGTCGGGCTCAGACGACGTTAAACAAAGAGCGCTCTTGGGAGGCACCCCTTGCTTATCACTTTTTGTTCTTTCTTTTTCTTTTTGTTTGCTTCTTTTGTTTTGCAGGAATAAGGCCCCCAGCGGTTCGTTTGACTCCATCCTTTCCTCTCTTCCTTAGGCCTGCGCCACTGTCCAGCTCAAGCCTGGAGGAGCGACATCTGCATTCGGCCTTACGAATCTGGGGAAGTCGTTTTCTTTTCAAGTATTTACTTTATTGCATCCTCCCTCCCTTTTCTTCTTCCTTTTTCTTTCTTGTTTTTATTTTTCATTGAGGACAATGCAAAGTTTAAGCCTGGGGGAGGGCTTCGCTCTTTTTTTTCTTTTCTTTTTAATTTCTCTTTTTCCCAAAACAAAAAAAAAATTCTTTTCTTTTTATGTTTTTCAAAAAAAATGTTTGTTTTTAAGTACTTTAAAATTTTAAAAAACAACAAGAAATTTTTTCTTTTTTACTATATTAAGCATCTTAGGAGTTCTATTTTCCTCGTTAGCTTTATCAAAAATCAAAAAAAGCTAGAAAAAGCAAAACCTAAAAAAATAAAAAATTCCAAAAAAATCAGATTTCACAATTTTTTAAAAAATGAAAAATCTTAGAAAAATCCAAAAATATAATAAACCCCTTGCTTAGTCTTTTTCTTGTTTTCCGAAATTTTGTTTGAGTTTGTTTATAAGCATTTTTTACTATTTTTGATTTGCTAATCTTTTATTTCATCATGTTTAGTTAAATCTAATATTTAGCGATTTAGTTTTGAGAATTATCTTATGATTTTAATTTGCTTATAGTAATTTATTTACCACTTTTTCTCTTTTATTTTAAATAGTTTCAATTTTGTAGTAATTTTGCTAAAAATTTTGGATTCTAATTTTTTTTAACTCATGCTTTTAGATTTTTAGAAAATCTCAATCTACTAGTAGTTGCTCTCTAGTATTTTTAGTTTATTTTCTAAAATATTGTTTAACTCCTTCCTTTTTCTTTTTATTGTTAGATCATAAGTCATGAGAATAAGGAGATGTTAGTCTCTTATTCTCTGGTAAACATATGCAACCCAGATGAAGAGAGGAATTAAAAGTTCATATATATCGTGGGAATTGATAGGATGTTAGTCTATTATTTTTTGGTATTACATATATATTTTATTTAAAAATTTTGGTGGGGTGTGAAAAAAATAATGATGATCACCTCCAATTAAAGTCCTCTTCAAGTTGATTTCCTCCCCAAACCCCTTAGCCAATATTATTGTCTTAGATTTTAAATTAAAATATTGGGAGAGCATAAGTAGTGGGTTGCATTCTTCCTTAAGTTTCTTTTAAGTTATGGTTTTTATAATTTTAATCTAACCTTGTTTGCAATTTACTCAATTTTGAGTGTTAGTTAATTTATTGGAGAATTTTTGGTTAAATATTTCTCTCTTTTCACTTTAATTCCATAATTTAGGACTTAATTCGTAAATCCCTAAATTTTATTTTTAGCTTGATTTTGGTGTAAATAAAATTTAGTTTAATTAAAAATTTTATAAATGTCTTATAAATATTTCTCATACTTTTGCTCTGGAATAGAAAAAGCTTAAGCATGAGGGTATTTGATGAGTATAATTTATAGGTATTTTTATTATAATTTTTTGTATAATTTTACTATAAATTTATAAAGATCATTTTTGTTTTAGTTAATAAATCTTATATTTTAATTATCTCACATATTTATGTTTTGATTATTTTTGTAGGAATGTTGTTGCGGTCGCGCTCATTGCGATGGAGAATAATAAAATGTTCAATGTTGTCGTCACCATCGCGGCACCATACAATTGTCCCGGCCACCTTCAATTGAAGCAGCCCGAGCCTCCATGGTGCAGCCCGAGCCCATGCAACCAGCCCTATTGGTGCATCCCGAGCCCCCACCGTTCATCCCATATTATGCCCGACCCTCTTCATGGTGCAGCCCATGCAACCAGCCCAAATGATGCATGGCCGGCCACCCCCTTTGACTCTTCATTTTCTCCATCTAGAACCTTCCACCCTCATCTATAAAAGGAACCCTTGCCTCAAGCATAAAAGTGTGTGGAGAGTTAGAGAATTTCTAGTAGTGGTATTCCTTTCTTGTAGTTGTATTTCTTTCTTGTTGTCTTCTCTTATTTCTTCATGTAATAGTTTTCTTATTCTTGTTATGTACTCTTATTTTCTTTTCTTAATGAATATGAATGTTTCCTTTTTCTCTCTATATAATGCTTACCTAATTGTGTTTTGTGCCTGATCGCGATGAATTTTGTGATGAAATAACACATCTTTTATTTTATGTTTGCATTTGTATTTTTTTTATTTTTGATCCGACCTTGATTTATTTCTTATCGACTTCGTATTTCTAGTATATGGTAGTAGATTCCGATCTCATATTTGATTAGCCGAGAGGCTCGTGAATGTGAAAAATCACTCAAGGAAGGAAGGATTTGCACGCAATCCTAGAGATAGGACGATGTAAATCCTCCGGATTTGAGTCAAATCCAATAGTGCATGTCACCTCGATAATGCGACTTAAGGCCTTTTGATTTGCAAAGAGATTTCGGTCAAAACGTCTAGAAGTTAGGAGATTTAATGCTCTAGCGAGATTATTTCTTATTTTTGGATCTGTCACGGTCTTAATAGAATTGTAAATGTTAAACTAATTTATTTCGTTATTTTATTTCAAAGTGAATCGTAGATCGAGCACTCTTTCGCACTATTATATTTCTCTTTTAATAAAGCTTAGTTCATTTTCATTTTCAAAACCCATTAATCGTTCGGTAGGATAATAGAGTCATTGTGAGTAATAGTACTTGTTTGCCCCGAGTTTTTATACGACCTTGATTTATTTATATCACTATACTATAAAATGATAGGTACACTTGCCTATTAGAATTGTAGTCCGTGAGATGATTTTTTATGAATCATACACTGCTTAGAGGCGTGCCTCCCTCCGGGTAGCAGTGTGAGATTGGTGAGTTGTGTAAAGTGGCTTGCCACCCGTGCAAACTATAAACCCTTGTTGGGTATGGAAAAGTGAAAGGCTTGGAAGTGCGAGTGTGTTGCCGCACTGAAATGACATTTTGGTAAGGGACTCGGCATGAAGTCTTAGCGTGATGTTGAGCACGAGATGTGAAATCTTAAGGGACTTATTAAGGAGCCCTATATGTGAAATGCATGCATTGTGAGTTGACACGCGGTGCCATAATCATGAGTTTAGTATAGTGTGGCATGTCTACGGGCTCGCCAGTCGTCACACCGATGAGATTTGGTAGATAGACTTGCACGGTTTGGGCCTTGGTCTTCGGTGTTTACTTCCTGGGGCACCCTCCGTGCTAGTGGAAGGTTGTCCTTGGTCCTTTGGTGATATGTTTATAGAGACACCTTCTGTGCTACGACGATAGGACAGTTTGGGCTGTGTTCCTGGTGCACATCTACCCAAGACCCCTCTGAGCCATAGTACACATGTGATCTCCACTATTGTATTCTTAGCATTGAGGCGTACAGAGGCCTAGGCTTGGTAGTGTGGATGCCTGCTAAGTAGTGGAGAAGCCCGCTTTACTGTCATTGTCTGGCCACGACGACTAATGCCTGAGAGGTTAGCTACCTGCTCGAAAAGTGGGAACTACAAGTCTATGTCGACATAACAGTTGCATATGTACGAGCATGGGTGAGTCATTTCATTCATATCATCACATTACATTACATACACAAGATCCTTATCGTATAAGTTTGTATGGGCACTCTTATTCGATGAGTTACTTTACAGTTGAGCCGATCCTTAACTTATATGTCTGTATGAGCATTCATATAAGTTAAGTTACTTCCTATCGAAGTTTCATGTTATATACTACTGTAGATGGTAGAACTGCTCATGTTGATTGATATACTCATTTGTTGCAATTACTGATATACACTGATATTGTTTACTCCTATACCACATGTTTGTGCTACTGCTTATTTATATATATTGTACCCTTATTCCTTTCTCCACCCGGTGTCGAGGAGTCGCCGGGGGAACAGATGTGATAGCCACTTAGTCTTTATGCCTAACGGTTCCTACGTCTTTCTTTTAGGATGGAATCTCGTAGATAGAGCAGCAGTTGGTTACGCAGAAAGGAAGCCATTCCAGGATGACAGGGCCTGATGTGACGGTACCATAGTTGCCGTCGGTGACTGATGTGAGTATTTTTAGAGAGACTCTTTTGTAGCCTTTTGGGCATGTACTCTGATATTATAGAAGCCTTGGTTGCTTCTTATTTCTAATGTAATTCTGGACTATTATACTAGTGTGTATTTTGACTTCGATTTTATATTCTTCATGTTGGGTTAGCATGGATGATATGATTAGCCGGCATGATAGGAGTGTTGTAGTACATGTTAGCTGTGTGCTAACGCTACCGCAAGGCGGCTATCCTGGGCATAAGACTCCCCTTGTACCATGTTTTATGTTCCGGGAGGGGGGAATTACACCTCATCTGAGCTATCAAAGTAGCTTACTCAGAATATAGGGATGTAGCTTACTAAAGAGATGCAATCTCCTTAGCTTGTCTCTTGACAAGCTTCTTGCTTTTCTTCAGAGCTTCCAGGATAGCACCATACTTGTCAAACAATTGATTGACATCCTCAACATATTTTGATCCATCATCCCTACTGGATAAAGTGGATGCCTTAGAGTCTGATCCATTATCATAGATAGAAGGAGAGTTGGGGAGTGAGTGTACCTGATTAGGAACATAGTTATCCTGATTGTCTTCAGTTAAGTCCATGATGCTGAACTCATCATCATCTTCAAAATCACTGTCAATAGAGGATAGTGGTTCTCTAATGCTAATTGAGGCGACATGATGATCATCCTCCACTTTAATAGAAATGAGACTAATGTAGTCCTCTTCTTCTTATGATTCTGAAGAATCAGAATCACTATCTGACAAGCTGATTTTCTTCTTGGCCAAGAAGCACTTTTCAGGCTTCCTTTCCTTGTAATGTTTCTTGTCATCAGATTTCTTATTATCCCTCCTCTTGATTGGATAGTCAGCCATGACATGTCCAGATCTGTTGCAACAATTACAAACAACATTAGTCTTAACATGTTTGTTCTTCTTAGAATCATATCTTTCCCTAGAGGGATTTTTTCTAGAATTCTCCATGCTGGTATATGGCTTTCTTAAGCTGGAGCTAGAAGATCCCTTATTCTTCCACTATCTTCTCCTACTCAACATTTTCTTGAACTATTTGGAGAACAAGGGCAGTTCTCCATCTGATAGTTCATTGCTCGAGGAGCTAACTCTGACTCTACAACTCTCCTTGGTGGAGGAGTCTTTTCCCAGCTATTCCTTGTGGCTTCAGCTATGAAGGCCACAACCTTCTCTTTGTTGATGGTTCTAGCAGCATCTTCTTCTACTCTTTTTGAGTTCAGTTGCATCTCATGAGACAATAACTTCCTAAATAGATTTTGAGGCAGAGTGTTGGCCAGGTTGCCAACCTACCTAATGACATAGATCTTAATATCCCATTCTTTGTTGAGAGATCTCAATAACTTGTCATTCAACTGATAATTTGTGAACTGTCTTCTATAAGTGATCAGACTGTTCACTATCATGAAGAACTTTTCATAGCAATCAGCTATGTAATCTCTCTTGTCTTGCTTGAAGGCCTCATACTGCTGATTCAGGATGGATTTCCTGTCATCCGTCACCCCTTTGTCCCTTCCATATACACAATTAGAGAATCCTACATCTCTTTAGCAGTTCTACAGTGGACCAAGTTCTGGAATGTGGATTCATCTATGACACATACAATGATGTTTTGAGCCCTTTTGTCCATAGTTGCTAGAATGAATTCATCCTTGGTCATCTCAGTGTATTTCTTGGGTGTCTGGATGTTGTCATTTATAACAGCAACCTTCATGGGAATGAATAGTCCCTCTTGAATAGTTATGAATATCCTAGGCTTTGAGGCTTCCATAAATAGCTTTACCCTCTTCTTCCAGATCCCAAAATTTTTCTTCCTATATATAGGAAGTTTCATAGAACCTAACTCCTTATGGTTCTTATCTGAAGTCATGGAGATAATCTTCTGTTACCCTTGGACAACTATTCAAACTATTAAGTCTTTTTTTGAAAAATCTCCCTCCAATACCACTTGAAAGTCTTTTCTAAGAGTAGCTAAACTCCTTGAGTGGGCTGAATTGGATAGTTTTGACTCTTTTTGAAACTTTGAACATATGAGCTTAGTGTGTGTTAATGTTAGTTGTTATCTTTCAAGAATACACAAGAACACACAAGAGTTATAGTGGTTGCCATATCTATGGTACATCCACTTTTCCCCTCCACCTATCTAGCAGTGTGTTAGATTCAGCTAACTTCTCCTATTTTCTTAGCTCCTTAAGCTTACACCTCAGATCCCACAAGATCTTACACCTTAGGGTGAGATTCACTCCTATAACTCAGACTAAGGATTGTCCTACCTCAGGCTCAGTAGACCTACCTTAGAGATTAACCCAATCTCCTACCTTAGATCTCTTAGGATCCTACCTCAGATCCACTCTTGGATCCTACCTACTCAGATCCACTCTTGGACCCTACAACTCAGCCTTTATAGCACATACATATAGCTCAGATCACTCAATGATCATATAGTTGAATAATGTTTTGTTGAGATTGACTATATAGAGGTATATCTCTGAGACAGCCTCCTGGACTATGTATAACCAACTCTAACTCTTCACAGCAACAAGAATATGGATCTTTAAGTTTGTTCTTCTTGTGCTGAGAAGATCTATTGCAGAGCTCTATCCTTTTAAGCTTGAATATGCATTGAGTTAAAAAGCAACAAACTTGAAGAAGAACATCAACTTTCTTGAGTGCTCTGCTAACTAACCCTTTCAAACGATTAGGTTTTTAGTTCTTGCTGAAGGCTCCTTAAAGTTTTTCGATTTCAAAAACTTTTTTGGCAAGAATCAATGATCTGTCTACCGAACCCCTTTTTTAGATATCTCTACAAGGACATTTTATATTTCGTAGTTCAATGACTATCTATCCCGTATGAGCATGTCAAATAGGCAGTTGTAAAGTTACTTTTAGATTTAACTTTATGTAGAAAGAATATGGCGTGGCGCCATTTGGCTTCTAGTGCGATTATCTCGCTACATTTGAATTTGGATGATGTCAGCATGACTCAGCGCTTGTAGACTTGACAACTTTCACAAAAAATCTGCATAGGCGTTGAGTGAAGCCTTGTGACTCAACGCATAAAGGCATTGAGTGATATCTTGACACTCAACGCATCTGGACTTAACAGAATTCTTCTTGTAGAAAGTGTTGAGCGAACCTTATTCACTCAATACCCCTGGACTTGATAGCTATCCTGACTGAAGGCATTGAATGAACCTTCTACACTCAATGCTTTTAGCCTTGCGCAAAATTTCTGGATAAAGGTGTTAAGTGAATCTTCTACACTCAACGCATCTGGACTTTACTAAATTTTTTATAAGGCATTGAGCAAGCCTTCTTCACTCAATGCTTTTATACTTGGACAGATTTCCTTTAAGTAGGCATTGAGTGAATGGTCTTCACTCAATGCTTCTGGACTTATCCATATTTCAGTCCAGCACCACTAAGGCTCTAAATGTCTGAGCTTCTATCAATGCTTCTAGGCCGCTGGCATTGAGTGAAGTGTGCTTACTCAATGCTTGTGGACTTAGGCAAATTTATGCCTCTCAATTGTGTCCTGTCTTGAGTCCAACCAAAGTTCTGACTAAATCAATCTGTATATTCATGGAACAGTAGACAACATGCATGTATTGAACTTTAACACATATCAAATACAATTATGTGTATACTATTGATTTACGGGCCTTCTTCAAATCTTGAATATTGTGATCAATGAACCCAACATCCAGGATGACCTTCACCCTACTTCCTACCCCTTCGATGATATTATTGTGATAAAGGCTATGATAAAGAACTACACGATGCACAAAATTCTAATAGACACGGGTAGTTCGGTTAATCTCCCCTTTAAGCCAACCTTCGAAGCCCTAAAGACTGGGAGGCCTTTATTTTCCATCGGTGAACCCCTTTATGGATTCTCAGGGGAGAGAAAGGAAGTAGAAGGGAGCATCACTCTCTCTGTGACACTTAAATGAATCACAAAAAAGGTCTAGTTCATAGTGGTTGACGCCTCGAACAGCTACTATGCTATTTTTAGAAGGCATATACTCAATGAGTATCAGGAAGTAGTGGCAACCCTCCATCTGTTCATCAAATTTGCTCTCCAGGGGAAGCAATACCGTGTTAGAAGTGATCCAAAACTATCTCGAGAATGCTACATAAGGAGGTCCACATGACCAAACAAGCACCTCCTACAGAATCTCGTGCAACACTTCATATTCACGAGGTATCATAGCATTCTGAGGCAGCTGAGGAGCACGTTGAGGAAGATATTAGAAAGTATGCTCACTTGAAACCTACCTAGGAAGCTCAAGAAGTCCCCATCACTGAGGTGTAATAGAAGAATCTCACTATCAACACCGAGCTTCCAAAAGAGAAAAAGGACCAACTAATCTCTTATCTTTTGAAGAACCCTGATGTGTTTGACTGGTTAGCAGACGACATGCCAGGAGTGGATCCAGACGTCGCTTACCACCACCTCAACATCAATCCCAAATTAAAGCCTATCTAGCAGAAGAAAATGGAGGTGGCAATAAATCTTGCTGTTCCAATTAGGGAGGAGGTGGCCAAGCTCCTCAAGGACAAGTTCATTCAAGAAATTGAATACCCCATTTTGATTTCAAATGTTGTAATGGTGAAAAAACCGGGGGTGTGGGGGTGGGGGGATGGAGAATGTGTGCGGATTTTACTAAGCTTAATAAAGCATGACCTAAAGATTATTACCCCTTGCTTCAGCTAGATTCATTAGTTTATTCTACGGTTGGGTATTCATGCATGAGTTTTTTTTACATGTTTTCTTGGTTATCATCAAATTAGAATGCATAAGCCCGATGTACCTCACATACCTTCCATTACGAATGATGGTTGTTATTACTATCTCATAATGCCTTTTAGGCTTAAGAATGCTGGTTCAACCTATCAAAGGCGGATGGACTTCGTCTTTAAGTAGCAAAGGGGAGAAACCTCGAGGTTTATGTAGGCATTCTCCTTATAAAAGCAAGTATTTTTCATTACATTTGGAGGACCTTGCAGAGACGTTTGCTACTTTGTGTAAGTTCAAGATGAGACTTAATATGGTAAAGTGTGTCTTTGGGGATAATAAGGGAAAGTTCCTCAGTCACCTCCTTATGCCTAAGGGACTTGCACCAAATCTAGACAAGGTAAATTCTATCTTGGACATGGCACCTCCAAGGAGCAAAAAAGAAATTCAGCAGCTGGAAAGAAGGCTAGAAGTCCTTAGCAGATGCATCTCAAGATCAGGAGATAAAAGCGCTCCTTTCTTCAAGACACTCCAGGGGAACTCGAGGTTTGAGTGGATTAAGGAGTGTGATATTGCTTTTGAGCACCTTAAGCATCAGTTAACATCGACTCCCTTACTCGAAAGTCCTCAAATGGGAGAAGTGTTGTTTGTCTATTTAGGAGTTCGTACAGACACTGCCAGTTTAGTTTTCATCAGGGAAGATAAGAAGAAGCAATTCAAGGTCTATTATGTCAGCCATATCTTGAGAGATGCCGAGTCAAGATA
Source organism: Platanthera guangdongensis (assembly GCA_039583875.1). NCBI lineage: Eukaryota > Viridiplantae > Streptophyta > Magnoliopsida > Asparagales > Orchidaceae > Platanthera > Platanthera guangdongensis. Next base: position 106,403,697 of record CM077153.1, read on the forward strand.
CTCAATTCTAGAGAAATTATCTCTAGCTCTTGTTATCTTAGTTAGAAGACTTAGACCGTATTTCCAAGCTCATTCTATCCAAGTAGTGACTGATCTTCCTCTAAAGAGTGTGTTGGAGAAGCCTGACCATTCAGGAAGACTAGCCAGGGGACATAGAGCTTAGTGAATTTGACGTCTCCTATATGCCAGGAATGGCTATTAAAGCTAAAGTGTCGATAGACTTCTTGCGAGATGTCTTATGTCCTGATACATTTCAAATAGTAAAGTCTCCTTTGGCCTGAACCAGCTATGTAAGTAGATCCTCTGGAATAAATTCTTCAGGTGTAGGGGTCATCTTTATTAATCCCAATATTGTGAGGTTAGATTATGCAGTGAAGTTCCACTTCTCGATCACTAACAACCAAGCATTGTATGAGGCACTCCTGACAGGTTTAAGATTTGCAAGAGAGCTGGGGATTGAAGATGTACAAGTAAAGACAGATTCATTAGTAATAACATCCCAAGTGCTCGAAAACTTCGAGGCCAAGGATTCTATCCTTAAGAAGTATCTAACACTTGTTAAAATGTAAGTTAGGAAATTCAAAAGTTTTACCATTCAGCATATTCCGAGGTCAGAAAACTCAGAGGAAGATAAGCTGTCCAAGTTTGGTATTCTCTTGATGAATAGTAAAATATATATATTATTAGTGTATTTTTTGTTTTGTTTTAATAAAAAAATTTAAATATATTGTATAAATACCTAAATGAATCATTTATTTTTATTTTTTAGTTCAAACTTAATTTGTTTTTGTGCCCTATAGGCATTTCTGGACAAAATGGGCATTTCAGGAAAATTTCTTATGTCACGCCCCTAGGTCACGCCCGTGACTTAGGGCATGTAACTTTAAAGCCAGTAATTCCAACATTTCGGGAGATTTCGGCCAGTGAATTGAAGTCACGCCCTGAACACGCCTGTGTTCCACCTGTCACGCCGGTGACATAACCCGTGACCAAGAAATGAACCCGCTGTCGAACCAAGGTGAAATGTTGAAGCTAGCAACCACGAGTCACGCCCGAACTACATGCCCATTTGTCAGGTTTCACGCCCGTGACATAAGCTGTGACCTAGCAGAATTCCATCTATCGCTCAACGAAGAAGTCAAACTACCACTCCATGCATACACGCCCTATTGAAGCCAGTAACCCGACTTCTCCAGAGTTTGGACCTGAAGTTGTAGCACACACCCACTCTTCTTGAACCACCCTCTCGACATGAGTCACATGAACAGAAACAGACCGAGGGTTTCAGCTCGGAGGTCCCACCTCTTACCCGAAAGAATTAGAAGTTCTCCCACTCCCTAGCCAATGCTGAGCTAGGTGCCTCTGAGGAAGAAGATGGAATGGTTCAACAACCTGTTCAAGGCACCTTATCGGTGTATTTATAGGCCTCTGAGTTTGACCTGCCAATAACCAAATTGAATCGACCTAAAATTACCAAAATACAACCAAACTCCGTTGTTCTGAAGGGCTATATGCAGACCACGAAGGGCAAAAGGGTAAAATGACCTCGGGTAGAAGAGTAAAATCTCCCCCGGGGGTAAGAAGGTTAAAACATCTTTTTTTCCTCATACGGAGAGTGATAGATTGGCTAGCGGGTAGGATGAGCTTACCTGCTCGTCTCGCAGGTCTCCTACCTTACGAGAGCCATCTCACCATCAAGAGCTAGCCCGCGCCATGAGAGACATCTCACCTACCCATCTGAGCCCCGTCTCGCCTCCAGCGAGTGGACCGCATGGTCGCACTCGCCTCTTAAGCTCCTCTCGCCACCTCCCCGCTAGCCCAAAGTTGTACATAATCCCTGCTCTTTTCGAGGTTGCCCCAAGCTTGGAAAGAAAATCCAACCAAGGCTCGCAGCGTTGGGATTCATTTATGAGAATCTTTGGCGGGCCCTCCCCTGGAGCCTATAATTATGTGGCCCCATCTCATCATGGAGATTGCCCCCTCTCTTATTTCCTCCTCTATTCTACCGTCAACATGTCCCACAATTAGAGTTTCCGCGAGCGGCTCGCGATGGTCTGTAAGTAAAACAAGGCCAATGTGGCTGCCCTGGCCCCTGCTCTGGTTGGCACCCCCGCTTGTGCACCTTCATCATCTCGCCTGAAGAAGGCAAAAAAATGTTGTCCCCCCTTCTTGGCCGATGCGACTACTTCGGCACCCTTCGTAGTCAATGCGCCTCCTCCCGCATCCTCTCGGGAGAGACATGTGATTCTTGATTCTTCCTCTCGCCTCTGTCTTTTCCTTTTCTTATTATCGTCTCGCCTATTGACATAAGAGATTTTTCAGGGAAACCTTGCTTATTCCCCCCCCCCCCCGCCTATGAATTCCCATGACGTTACCGACAAACAATATCAAGACTCTGACTCGACTCAGCAGCCATCGCCCCCTACTGCAAAGAATGACGACCTCTCGTGTCTTGTGGGTAACCCTCACATCCCAAGTTAATGGACTAACCTTGTGTCACCCCCATCTGTCGCATGGCATATAACAGAAGGTCCAGCTGGAACCCGACGTCATATACCACAGACGGTCGGAAGGGTTACTAAATGAATAAATCAAACCATCTCATTAAGACTACTCGTCCTAATCACAGAGCATTCTAGCGGAAGATTTTAAAGTTGAAAGAACCCAAAATTAATTCCATCAATATGAATGTCCACAGCTACAACAACAGGAATGAAACCCCAAATACACTGAAACAGGTACATGGCCTTATGGCCTTACAAATGTTCATAAATATAACATGTCTTACATACATCGGCTCGCAGGCCGGCCACACATGAGAAATGTAAAAAACAACTATTCTACGGCCTTCTAGGGCCAGCACAGCAAACATGGGCTCCAGCCCGCTATTTGGCGCTCGGCTCCGCAGCACCTGCAAGCACATACCACCGCACGGTGGCAAATAAAGCAACGGTCAGCTAAAAGCCGACCAAATTATAACGACCCCGCCCCTTACTCGGGACGGCGGTGCTCTTTCCCTGCAAAACATTAGCCCAACAATATATATATATCGCAATAATAATTCGCCACAGGTGTAGGCTCGCACGGCCAAACACCCCGTGCACTCAGGGCACATTCATGGTGAACCCTGACAAATCAGTGCATTCACCACCATCCCTAGGATGGCAACAACATGTGAGCATTTAGCCTTTCTGACCACCGTCTAAGGCTCCGACTATGCCAACGGCCAGTCCCCGTCTTCGGGTCTCTCACACCGAACCACATAGCCTAGGTCCAATTCCACTTGCCCGTTGCTCACGCCGCATGTCCAATTTAAGGAACTTTGCGCGGGCCAAGCTTCTCTCGGAGCCCAAATTTCCAAAACAATCTCATAACCCAGTTATGATCAAGGCCGGTTCCCAGACCGCCAAGTTAGCAGAACACGTTTCCGCTCAGTTTTCCGGGTGCGCCTTGAAGCTAACCTTCAAGGATCCCTGCTGCAATCTACCGCGTAGAAACCCGAAAAAAAAACCAAAGCACGGAGTCTTCTCCGGCAAAACCATATCAAATGCAACATCACCGATCCAGACAAAAACACGTCCGGGTAGGCTTCACACACAATGCCTATGCCCGTACTTACGATTCCGGGCTCTACATGCAACACAAGGGGGACTATTCCCGTCAACCCCAAGGAACACCACGCACTCACCGCATACTCGCGGGAGCGGGATTCCTTATGCAGAAAGAAAGAGATTCAAGCGCTCGAGTTGAGAATCGTTACCCTTGTAGTCCGTTTTGGCGCCATGGAAAAACTACGCGTTAGAACTCTTCGCAATGACCTTCCCTCCACGGATCCGCTCTCCGATTTCGAAACGGTGCTCCGATGCTCCGCCGGCGGCCGGAAACCTCCTTCTTCTTCCTCTCCTCTCTCACTTTGGAAGGGGAGAACTTTGGAGAGAAAAATGAGGGAATAACTCCCTATTCCCGGCCTTAACAGAGCAGGATCTCACATCTGGGCCATTGAATCCTAATTAAAGAAAATGAACGGCACGGATCTGCACAAAATTCCCCAGACCTGGGCCGCACACGGCTTGGCACACGGCCGTGTCCAAGGCCGTGTGCCTCGATCCAGGCACGATCGTCGAACGGGAAACGCACACGGGCCAAGACACGCCCGTGTCTGACCTGACACGCCCGTGTCGGGTTCCTCGACACGCCCGTGTTCGTGGGCGTGTCACGCATAACCGCCACGGCAACGGACACGACCCTCAGGACACGGGTAGGGACACGGGTTGGCACACGCCCGTGTCGGATGACACGCCCGTGTCATCCGGCCGTGTTCTGGCCGTGTCCTTCTCGGGTTGGAAACGGCCAAAAATCACCAGCCAGACACGGCCTTGGACACGCCCGTGTCCTAGGCCGTGTACCCCTACAAGCACCAAAAACTCTTTTTCCGCGACCGACTCGCACACAAAATTCGGGGCGTTACAAATCTCCCCCACTTAAGGAATTTCGTCCCGAAATTAAGCAAAGGTACACGAAAGCTAAATGATACCTGAGTGGAATAACTCGGGGTATTCCTCCAACATAGCTTGCTCTCGCTCCCAAGAAAGCTCCTCACGTCCGCAATTATCCCAACGGACTTTAACCATTCTGACCTCCTTGTTGCGGAGTCGTTTGACTGCAACATCTTCAATTCGTACCGGTCTGACCCTTGTTGTTAACTCATAATCAACCGGTACCTGATCGTCTGCAATGATCTGCGAAGCCTCCTGAACTGCCTTACGCAACACTGATACGTGGACTACGTCATGCAGCCCACTCAACTCCGTCGACAGCTTCAACCTATACGCCGCCTCGCTAACACGCTCCAGGATTTCAAATGGTCCAAGGTATCTCGGACTCAGCTTCTTCAAGCGTCGAACCCGCGATACACCCTTGAACGGCTTGATTTTTAAATATACCATGTCGCCAACGTTGAACTCCACATTTCTATGTTTGGCATTGTAGTACTTTGACTGTCTATCCTGAGCTATCTTCAGCCTTTCCTGGATTGTCCATATCATTGAAGTGGCATCTTCCACCGCTTGACGTTTATACAACTTTGATTCGCCTGCCTCCAACCAAGACAACGACGTACGACACTTCCTCCCGTACAAAGCTTCGAAAGGCGCCATTCCAATGCTTGCCTGAAAGCTATTGTTGTACGCAAACTCCACCATGTACAGGTGATCCTCCCAATGCTTCCCGAAATCTAGGACGCACATGCGAAGCATGTCCTCCATAGTTCTGTTGACTCTCTCGGTTTGGCCACCTGTCTGTGGGTGAAAGGCTGTGCTGAACTTTAGCTTAGTACCCAACAGACCATGCACCAACCTCCACCAGTCATTTGACGTGAAGCGTCCATCACGATCACTAACAATACTGCGAGGCACACCATGCAGTCGTACAATATTATCCACGTAGAGTTTGGCTAACTTTTCTACTGGATCTTCCTTTCTCATTGGGATAAAGTGCGACACCTTTGTCAATCTATCTACGACCACCCAAATGGCATCATTTCCTTTCTGCGACTTCGGCAAACCGTGCACAAATCCATAGATATATCGTCAAACTTCCATTCTGGGATAGGAAGTGATTTCAAGAAACCTCCGGGCTTCTGACATTCCGCCTTCACCAATGCACAAGTACGACACTTGGCCACATAAAGCGCCACATCCTTCTTCAAACCCGGCCACCAGAATAATTTCTTCATGTCTCTATACATCTTCGTGCTTTCCGGGTGGATTGAGTATTTGGTATGATGAGCCTCATACATCAACTCCTCCCGACTATTATCCGCACTAGGAACGCATAGACGACCGTCCTTCCTTAGCAACCCATCTTCAACCACAAACTGGGAATTTGACCCATCCGAAGATCCATCTAGGATTTGCTTCATGCTGCTATCCTGAACCAAAGCCCGCCGAACTCTATCCGCTAGGTCACACTGCACCTCTGTCCAAAACAGTTTCGCCTCGGCACTAGACTGCTTGTCAACACAAGATATCTCCAATGCCTCCAACTCTTGGACCAATCTCTCATCATGCACTGATAACCAGTTGGCTCGTGCGGGAATCTTACGACTCAACGCATCCGCCACTACATTTCCCTTCCCAGGCACATAGTGTATCTTGAAGGTGTAGTCCCCTAAGAACTCCATCCACCTCCTCTGCCTCATGTTCAGATCCTTTTGATCCAATAGGTACTTCAAACTCTTATGATCGGTGTAAATATCTACCTTCACACCGTACAGATAGTGCCTCCAAAGCTTTAGAGCAAAAATCACGGCCGCTAACTCTAAGTCGTGGACCGGATAATTCCTCTCGTGAACCTTCAATTGTCGTGAACCATAACTATCACTCTCCATGCTGTAGCAGAACACAGCCCAAACCACTGCCTGAAGCATCACTATCAATCTCGAACCCTTCGGTACCACTTGGCGAACATAAAATAGGCGCCGTGGTTAACCGCCTCTTCAACTCTACAAAAGCCTGTTCGCACTCCGAAGACCACACAAACTTCTGATCCTTTCTTGTCAACGTCGTGAGTGGTAGTGCTATCCGCGAGAAGTTCTCTACGAAGCGCCTGTAGTAGCCAGCAAGCCCCAGAAAACTCCGGACCTCTGCCACTGTAGTCAAAGTAGGCCACTCCCGTATCGCCACTATCTTCGCCGGATCCACAGCTATTCCTTCTCCACTGACAACATGACCAAGGAACGCTATCGAGGATAACCAGAACTCACACTTGGAGAACTTTGCATACAACTGACTTTTCCTCAATGTCTCCAACACCATGTGTAAATGCTTGTAATGATCCTCCTCGCACCGCGAATACACCAGGATATCATCGATGAATACTATCACAAACTGATCCAAGTATTCTCTGAACGTCCTATTCATCAGATCCATAAACACGGATGGAGCATTCGTCAACCCAAACGGCATAACCGTGAACTCGTAATGCCCAAACCGCGTACTGAATGCTGTCTTTGGAATGTCGCTCTCCCTTATCCTCAACTGATAGTAACCAGACTTCAAATCTAACTTCGAATATACAGTTGACCCAACCAACTGATCAAATAGATCGTCAATCCTCGGGATTGGATATTTGTTCTTCTCCGTAAGTTTGTTCAATTCCCGATAATCGATACAAATCTACGCAAGCTCCCATCTTTCTTCTTAACAAAGAGAACTGGTGCGCTCCAAGGCGACAAACTTGGACGCACATAACCTTGCTCTAGCAACTCCTGCGGTTGCACCTTCAACTCTGCCATTTCTCTTGGGGCTATCCGATAGGGGGAGCATGACACCGGTTTGGCACCCGGTACCAGCTCTATAGTAAAGTCTATCTCCCACTGAGGAGGGGCTCCTGGGAGATCATCTGGAAACACATCAGGATATTTGGACACAACTGGGATGTTGCCCAAACTAGGTTTAGGCGTCGAAGTCTACACTAGAGTGACATACAGTTCTGCCCCAGACCGAACTGCCGGGAACACCTGAAGGGCTGACATCAAAATCTTACCCGACCCCTTCATGCCCGCGAAAGTCACCTCATGACTAGCTCTCAACTGACCCACTAGCAACTTCGATCAACGTATGTCTGCTGCTCCGAGAGCCTGACCATACTAAAGATCACGTTGAACTCTCCTAGCGGTAGAAACAACGCCTGCAAATCAAACTTTTGACTCACAATCCATACCTAAACGCAACAGATTCTATCTGCGCGCATCGAGCACTACTAGTCAACAACACATCCATTAAGACTTTTGCCATCGGAAGATATATTCCGACACGTAATACAATTCCTTTGGGCAAACGGAGACACAAAGCCCCTTTAACGAACGGTGCTCGCGCCGGATAAACGAAATTCAGAACAACGCTTAGCACAAGCGGTTCTAGGTTAACATGCACAAAGACTACAAGTGTCTAAAGCTAAATGCTAGAATTTTAAACCTTACCTGTCACCACGTCTGCTTGCTTTCTGTCCTCTTGCTGACCAAGCTTGTACTCTTCAGACTTCCTTTCGGACTTTGCACGTCCACTCCAACACTCACGTGCAAAATGTCCCACTTTTTCGCAGATATAGCAAGCTCTTGGGACTCGACTTGTAGTTGCTCCCGACGCACCAGAAGAAGGGGCTGAGTTCGAAGTCTTCAGCTTCTTATTCCAACTGCGGACATCGGACTTTGAACTTGGCCCTTTGAACTGTGGTTTCTTAGTACCAGAGTCCTCACCTGCTCCTGACATAGCTTCCTTAATCTTCTGAGCACCATCCCAACATTCTCGGGCAAAGTGTCCTTTCTTTCCACAAGTATGACAGTTGTAAGCAACCTTGCTAGTCGATGATCTAACCTTCTTCTTCAGCATTTTGCAAGATGCACCCTCATAGGAATTGCAGAGTTCGATACCCTACTCACTGGTATCTGGTGAATTTTTCCCATTTCCACTTCCAAAGATCTGGCCGACTCTACCAAGGCTCGGAATCCCATTAGTTTTGGTCCTAGAAGTGGAATTCGCAGTTCGTCACGTAGACCACTATAGAATCTATCGACTATAGACCTCTCGTTCTCCAACTCAAAGCATGGGTAGCGGCTTATCAAAAGGAATGCCTGCAAATACTCATCAACTGAGTGCGTACCCTGCACCAAGCACATATTCAACGGCTGACCTGATGGCCTCCTAAATGTCATTTGATTCAACACACCACCCGACATTGAAGTCATCTCGGGACAAGAGGTTGCACATTGCTTCCTTGCTGTGCACTAGTCATAGCGAGCACCACTTCAACGATCCTTCTTATGGTTTCTAACGAAAGAGGGGTATCAAGCGCGCCACTGGGTGCAATATAATCCTCAGAAACCAGATGTTCTGTCGGCTCTACGCCACTCCCGGTCACCTATAGTCATACAAAACACCAATAAGTGACCAAACAAAATTGCAAAAAGCAATTATAGGAACGCGCAGGTTCCTCAACCACGAGTATTTTTCATTCCTAAGTGGACATTCATGGGTTCTTTTAATGTTATAACGATGACGCACACATGTGCTCACCACCCCTTAAAAGAATTCGCCCACGAATTCATTTAAGCTTGACCGTAACCAGAAGTCTGATACCAAATTGTAACACCCCCATCCGTCGCATGGCATATAACAGAAGGTCCAGCTGGAACCCGACGCCATATACCACAGACAGTCGGAAGGGTTACTAAATGAATAAATCAAACCATCTAATTAAGACTACTCGTCCTAATCACAGAGCATTCTAGCGGAAGATTTTAAAGTTGAAAGAACCCAAAATTTAATTCCATCAATATGAATGTCCACAGCTACAACAACAGGAATGAACCCCAAATACACTGAAACAGGTACATGGCCTTATGGCCTTACAAATGTTCATAAATATAACATGTCTTACATACATCGGCTCGCAGGCCGGCCACACATGAGAAATGTAAAAACAACTATTCTACGGCCTTCTAGGGCCAGCACAGCAACATGGGCTCCAGCCCGCTATTTGGCGCTCGGCTCCGCAGCACCTGCAAGCACATACCACCGCACGGTGGCAAATAAAGCAACGGTCAGCTAAAAGCCGACCAAATTATAACGACCCCGCCCCTTACTCGGGACGGCGGTGCTCTTTCCCTGCAAAACATTAGCCCAACAATATATATATATCGCAATTATAATTCGCCACAGGTGTAGGCTCGCACGGCCAAACACCCCGTGCACTCAGGGCACATTCATGGTGAACCCTGACAAATCAGTGCATTCACCACCATCCCTAGGATGGCAACAACATGTGAGCATTTAGCCTTTCTGACCACCGTCTAAGGCTCCGACTATGCCAACGGCCAGTCCCCGTCTTCGGGTCTCTCGCACCGAACCACATAGCCTAGGTCCAATTCCACTTGCCCGTTGCTCACGCCGCATGTCCAATTTAAGGAACTTTGCGCGGGCCAAGCTTCTCTCGGATCCCAAATTTTCCAAAACAATCTCATAACCCAGTTATGATCAAGGCCGGTTCCCAGACCGCCAAGTTAGCAGAACACGTTTCCGCTCAGTTTTCCGGGTGCGCCTTGAAGCTAACCTTCAAGGATCCCTGCTGCAATCTACCGCGTAGAAACCCGAAAAATCCAAAGCACGGAGTCTTCTCCGGCAAAACCATATCAAATGCAACATCACCGATCCAGACAAAACACGTCCGGGTAGGCTTCACACACAATGCCTATGCCCGTACTTACGATTCCGGGCTCTACATGCAACACAAGGGGGACTATTCCCGTCAACCCCAAGGAACACCACGCACTCACCGCATACTCGCGGGAGCGGGATTCCTTATGCAGAAAGAAAGAGATTCAAGCGCTCGAGTTGAGAATCGTTACCCTTGTAGTCCGTTTTGGCGCCATGGAAAAACTACGCGGTTAGAACTCTTCGCAATGACCTTCCCTCCACGGATCCGCTCTCCGATTTCGAAACGGTGCTCCGATGCTCCGCCGGCGGCCGGAAACCTCCTTCTTCTTCCTCTCCTCTCTCACTTTGGAAGGGAGAACTTTGGAGAGAAAAATGAGGGAATAACTCCCTATTCCCGGCCTTAACAGAGCAGGATCTCAATCTGGGCCATTGAATCCTAATTAAAGAAAATGAACGGCTCGGATCTGCACAAAATTCCCCAGACCTGGGCCGCACACGGCTTGGCACACGGCCGTGTCCAAGGCCGTGTGCCTCGATCCAGGCACGATCGTCGAACGGGGAAACGCACACGGGCCAAGACACGCCCGTGTCTGACCTGACACGCCCGTGTCGGGATCCTCGACACGCCCGTGTTCGTGGGCGTGTCACGCATAACCGCCACGGCAACGGACACGACCCATCAGGACACGGGTAGGGACACGGGTTGGCACACGCCCGTGTCGGATGACACGCCCGTGTCATCCGGCCGTGTTCCTGGCCGTGTCCTTCTCGGGTTGGAAACGGCCAAAAATCACCAGCCAGACACGGCCTTGGACACGCCCGTGTCCTAGGCCGTGTACCCCTACAGGCACCAAAAACTCTTTTTCCGCGACCGACTCGCACACAAAATTCGGGGCGTTACAAATCTCCCCCACTTAAGGAATTTCGTCCCGAAATTAAGCAAAGGTACACGAAAGCTAAATGATACCTGAGTGGAATAACTCGGGGTATTCCTCCAACATAGCTTGCTCTCGCTCCCAAGAAAGCTCCTCACGTCCGCAATTATCCCAACGGACTTTAACCATTCTGACCTCCTTGTTGCGGAGTCGTTTGACTGCAACATCTTCAATTCGTACCGGTCTGACCCTTGTTGTTAACTCATAATCAACCGGTACCTGATCGTCTGCAATGATCTGCGAAGCCTCCTGAACTGCCTTACGCAACACTGATACGTGGACTACGTCATGCAGCCCACTCAACTCCGTCGACAGCTTCAACCTATACGCCGCCTCGCTAACACGCTCCAGGATTTCAAATGGTCCAAGGTATCTCGGACTCAGCTTCTTCAAGCGTCGAACCCGCGATACACCCTTGAACGGCTTGATTTTTAAATACACCATGTCGCCAATGTTGAACTCCACATTTCTATGTTTGGCATTGTAGTACTTTGACTGTCTATCCTGAGCAATCTTCAGCCTTTCCTGATTGTCCATATCATTGAAGTGGCATCTTCCACCGCTTGACGTTTATACAACTTTGATTCGCCTGCCTCCAACCAAGACAACGACGTACGACACTTCCTCCCGTACAAAGCTTCGAAAGGCGCCATTCCAATGCTTGCCTGAAAGCTATTGTTGTACGCAAACTCCACCATGTACAGGTGATCCTCCCAATGCTTCCCGAAATCTAGGACGCACATGCGAAGCATGTCCTCCATAGTTCTGTTGACTCTCTCGGTTTAGCCACCTGTCTGTGGGTGAAAGGCTGTGCTGAACTTTAGCTTAGTACCCAACAGACCATGCACCAACCTCCAGTCATTTGACGTGAAGCGTCCATCACGATCACTAACAATACTGCGAGGCACACCATGCAGTCGTACAATATTATCCACGTAGAGTTTGGCTAACCTTTCTACTGGATCTTCTTTTCTCATTGGGATAAAGTGCGACACCTTTGTCAATCTATCTACGACCACCCAAATGGCATCATTTCCTTTCTGCGACTTCGGCAAACCGTGCACAAAATCCATAGATATATCGTCAAACTTCCATTCTGGGATAGGAAGTGATTTCAAGAAACCTCCGGGCTTCTGACATTCCGCCTTCACCAATGCACAAGTACGACACTTGGCCACATAAAGCGCCACATCCTTCTTCAAACCCGGCCACCAGAATAATTTCTTCATGTCTCTATACATCTTCGTGCTTTCCGGGTGGATTGAGTATTTGGTATGATGAGCCTCATACATCAACTCCTCCCGACTATTATCCGCACTAGGAACGCATAGACGACCGTCCTTCCTTAGCAACCCATCTTCAACCACAAACTGGGAATTTGACCCATCCGAAGATCCATCTAGGATTTGCTTCATGCTGCTATCCTGAACCAAAGCCCGCCGAACTCTATCCGCTAGGTCACACTGCACCTCTGTCCAAAACAGTTTCGCCTAGGCACTAGACTGCTTGTCAACACAAGATATCTCCAATGCCTCCAACTCTTGGACCAATCTCCCATCATGCACTGATAACCAGTTGGCTCGTGCGGGAATCTTACGACTCAACGCATCCGCCACTACATTTCCCTTCCCAGGCACATAGTGTATCTTGAAGGTGTAGTCCCCTAAGAACTCCATCCACCTCCTCTGCCTCATGTTCAGATCCTTTTGATCCAATAGGTACTTCAAACTCTTATGATCGGTGTAAATATCTACCTTCACACCGTACAGATAGTGCCTCCAAAGCTTTAGAGCAAAAATCACGGCCGCTAACTCTAAGTCGTGGACCGGATAATTCCTCTCGTGAACCTTCAATTGTCGTGAACCATAAACTATCACTCTCCCATGCTGTAGCAGAACACAGCCCAAACCACTGCCTGAAGCATCACTATCAATCTCGAACCCTTCGGTACCACTTGGCGAACATAAAATAGGCGCCGTGGTTAACCGCCTCTTCAACTCTACAAAAGCCTGTTCGCACTCCGGAGACCACACAAACTTCTGATCCTTTCTTGTCAACGTCGTGAGTGGTAGTGCTATCCGCGAGAAGTTCTCTACGAAGCGCCTGTAGTAGCCAGCAAGTCCCAGAAAACTCCGGACCTCTGCCACCGTAGTCAAAGTAGGCCACTCCCGTATCGCCACTATCTTCGCCGGATCCACAGCTATTCCTTCTCCACTGACAACATGACCAAGGAACGCTATCGAGGATAACCAGAACTCACACTTGGAGAACTTTGCATACAACTGACTTTTCCTCAATGTCTCCAACACCATGTGTAAATGCTTGTAATGATCCTCCTCGCACCGCGAATACACCAGGATATCATCGATGAATACTATCACAAACTGATCCAAGTATTCTCTGAACGTCCTATTCATCAGATCCATAAACACGGATGGAGCATTCGTCAACCCAAACGGCATAACCGTGAACTCGTAATGCCCAAACCGCGTACTGAATGCTGTCTTTGGAATGTCGCTCTCCCTTATCCTCAACTGATAGTAACCAGACTTCAAATCTAACTTCGAATATACAGTTGACCCAACCAACTGATCAAATAGATCGTCAATCCTCGGGATTGGATATTTGTTCTTCTCCGTAAGTTTGTTCAATTCCCGATAATCGATATAAATCTACAAGCTCCCATCTTTCTTCTTAACAAAGAGAACTGGTGCGCTCCAAGGCGACAAACTTGGACGCACATAACCTTGCTCTAGCAACTCCTGCGGTTGCACCTTCAACTCTGCCATTTCTCTTGGGGCTATCCGATAGGGGGAGCATGACACCGGTTTGGCACCCGGTACCAGCTCTATAGTAAAGTCTATCTCCCACTGAGGAGGGGCTCCTGGGAGATCATCTGGAAACACATCAGGATATTCGGACACAACTGGGATGTTGCCCAAACTAGGTTTAGGCGTCGAAGTCTACACTAGAGTGACATACAGTTCTGCCCCAGACCGAACTGCCGGGAACACCTGAAGGGCTGACATTCAAAATCTTACCCGACCCCTTCATGCCCGCGAAAGTCACCTCATGACTAGCTCTCAACTGACCCACTAGCAACCTTCGATCAACGTATGTCTGCTGCTCCGAGAGCCTGACCATACTAAAGATCACGTTGAACTCTCCTAGCGGTAGAAACAACGCCTGCAAATCAAACTTTTGACTCACAATCCATACCTAAACGCAACAGATTCTATCTGCGCGCATCGAGCACTACTAGTCAACAACACATCCATTAAGACTTTTGCCATCGGAAGATATATTCCGACACGTAATACAATTCCTTTGGGCAAACGGAGACACAAAGCCCCCTTTAACGAACGGTGCTCCGCCGGAAAAACGAAATTCAGAACAACGCTTAGCACAAGCGGTTCTAGGTTAACATGCACAAAGACTACAAGTGTCTAAAGCTAAACGCTAGAATTTTAAACCTTACCTGTCACCACGTCTGCTTGCTTTCTGTCCTCTTGCTGACCAAGCTTGTACTCTTCAGACTTCCTTTCGGACTTTGCACGTCCACTCCAACACTCACGTGCAAAATGTCCCACTTTTTCGCAGATATAGCAAGCTCTTGGGACTCGACTTGTAGTTGCTCCCGACGCACCAGAAGAAGGGGCTGAGTTCGAAGTCTTCAGCTTCTTATTCCAACTGCGGACATCGGACTTTGAACTTGGCCCTTTGAACTGTGGTTTCTTAGTACCAGAGTCCTCACCTGCTCCTGACATAGCTTCCTTAATCTTCTGAGCACCATCCCAACATTCTCGGGCAAAGTGTCCTTTCTTTCCACAAGTATGACAGTTGTAAGCAACCTTGCTAGTCGATGATCTAACCTTCTTCTTCAGCATTTTGCAAGATGCACCCCTCATAGGAATTGCAGAGGTTCGAT
The DNA here is from genome assembly GCA_039583875.1 of Platanthera guangdongensis. Lineage (NCBI taxonomy): Eukaryota > Viridiplantae > Streptophyta > Magnoliopsida > Asparagales > Orchidaceae > Platanthera > Platanthera guangdongensis. Next base: position 106,418,774 of record CM077153.1, read on the forward strand.
ACCCTACTCACTGGTATCTGGTGAATTTTTCCCATTTCCACTTCCAAAGATCTGGCCGACTCTACCAAGGCTCGGAATCCCATTAGTTTTGGTCCTAGAAGTGGAATTCGCAGTTCGTCACGTAGACCACTATAGAATCTATCGACTATAGACCTCTCGTTCTCCAACTCAAAGCATGGGTAGCGGCTTATCAAAAGGAATGCCTGCAAATACTCATCAACTGAGTGCGTACCCTGCACCAAGCACATATTCAACGGCTGACCTGATGGCCTCCTAAATGTCATTTGATTCAACACACCACCCGACATTGAAGTCATCTCGGGGACAAGAGGTTGCACATTGCTTCCTTGCTGTGCACTAGTCATAGCGAGCACCACTTCAACGATCCTTCTTATGGTTTCTAACGAAAGAGGGGTATCAAGCGCGCCACTTGGGTGCAATATAATCCTCAGAAACCAGATGTTCTGTCGGCTCTACGCCACTCCCGGTCACCTATAGTCATACAAAACACCAATAAGTGACCAAACAAAATTGCAAAAAGCAATTATAGGAACGCGCAGGTTCCTCAACCACGAGTATTTTTCATTCCTAAGTGGACATTCATGGGTTCTTTTTAATGTTATAACGATGACGCACACATGTGCTCACCACCCCTTAAAAGAATTCGCCCACGAATTCATTTAAGCTTGACCGTAACCAGAAGTCTGATACCAAATTGTAACACCCCCATCCGTCGCATGGCATATAACAGAAGGTCCAGCTGGAACCCGACGCCATATACCACAGACAGTCGGAAGGGTTACTAAATGAATAAATCAAACCATCTAATTAAGACTACTCGTCCTAATCACAGAGCATTCTAGCGGAAGATTTTAAAGTTGAAAGAACCCAAAATTAATTCCATCAATATGAATGTCCACAGCTACAACAACAGGAATGAACCCCAAATACACTGAAACAGGTACATGGCCTTATGGCCTTACAAATGTTCATAAATATAACATGTCTTACATACATCGGCTCGCAGGCCGGCCACACATGAGAAATGTAAAAACAACTATTCTACGGCCTTCTAGGGCCAGCACAGCAACATGGGCTCCAGCCCGCTATTTGGCGCTCGGCTCCGCAGCACCTGCAAGCACATACCACCGCACGGTGGCAAATAAAGCAACGGTCAGCTAAAAGCCGACCAAATTATAACGACCCCGCCCCTTACTCGGGACGGCGGTGCTCTTTCCCTGCAAAACATTAGCCCAACAATATATATATATCGCAATTAATAATTCGCCACAGGTGTAGGCTCGCACGGCCAAACACCCCGTGCACTCAGGGCACATTCATGGTGAACCCTGACAAATCAGTGCATTCACCACCATCCCTAGGATGGCAACAACATGTGAGCATTTAGCCTTTCTGACCACCGTCTAAGGCTCCGACTATGCCAACGGCCAGTCCCCGTCTTCGGGTCTCTCGCACCGAACCACATAGCCTAGGTCCAATTCCACTTGCCCGTTGCTCACGCCGCATGTCCAATTTAAGGAACTTTGCGCGGGCCAAGCTTCTCTCGGATCCCAAATTTCCCAAAACAATCTCATAACCCAGTTATGATCAAGGCCGGTTCCCAGACCGCCAAGTTAGCAGAACACGTTTCCGCTCAGTTTTCCGGGTGCGCCTTGAAGCTAACCTTCAAGGATCCCTGCTGCAATCTACCGCGTAGAAACCCGAAAAAAAAAACAAAGCACGGAGTCTTCTCCGGCAAAACCATATCAAATGCAACATCACCGATCCAGACAAAACACGTCCGGGTAGGCTTCACACACAATGCCTATGCCCGTACTTACGATTCCGGGCTCTACATGCAACACAAGGGGGACTATTCCCGTCAACCCCAAGGAACACCACGCACTCACCGCATACTCGCGGGAGCGGGATTCCTTATGCAGAAAGAAAGAGATTCAAGCGCTCGAGTTGAGAATCGTTACCCTTGTAGTCCGTTTTGGCGCCATGGAAAAACTACGCGGTTAGAACTCTTCGCAATGACCTTCCCTCCACGGATCCGCTCTCCGATTTCGAAACGGTGCTCCGATGCTCCGCCGGCGGCCGGAAACCTCCTTCTTCTTCCTCTCCTCTCTCACTTTGGAAGGGGAGAACTTTGGAGAGAAAATGAGGGGATAACTCCCTATTCCCGGCCTTAACAGAGCAGGATCTCATCTGGGCCATTGGAATCCTAATTAAAGAAAATGAACGGCTCGGATCTGCACAAAATTCCCCAGACCTGGGCCGCACACGGCTTGGCACACGGCCGTGTCCAAGGCCGTGTGCCTCGATCCAGGCACGATCGTCGAACTGGGGAAACGCACACGGGCCAAGACACGCCCGTGTCTGACCTGACACGCCCGTGTCGGGATCCTCGACACGCCCGTGTTCGTGGGCGTGTCACGCATAACCGCCACGGCAACGGACACGACCCATCAGGACACGGGTAGGACACGGGTTGGCACACGCCCGTGTCGGATGACACGCCCGTGTCATCCGGCCGTGTTCCTGGCCGTGTCCTTCTCGGGTTGGAAACGGCCAAAAATCACCAGCCAGACACGGCCTTGGACACGCCCGTGTCCTAGGCCGTGTACCCCTACAGGCACCAAAAACTCTTTTTCCGCGACCGACTCGCACACAAAATTCGGGGCGTTACAAATCTCCCCCACTTAAGGAATTTCGTCCCGAAATTAAGCAAAGGTACACGAAAGCTAAATGATACCTGAGTGGAATAACTCGGGGTATTCCTCCAACATAGCTTGCTCTCGCTCCCAAGAAAGCTCCTCACGTCCGCAATTATCCCAACGGACTTTAACCATTCTGACCTCCTTGTTGCGGAGTCGTTTGACTGCAACATCTTCAATTCGTACTGGTCTGACCCTTGTTGTTAACTCATAATCAACCGGTACCTGATCGTCTGCAATGATCTGCGAAGCCTCCTGAACTGCCTTACGCAACACTGATACGTGGACTACGTCATGCAGCCCACTCAACTCCGTCGACAGCTTCAACCTATACGCCGCCTCGCCAACACGCTCCAGGATTTCAAATGGTCCAAGGTATCTCGGACTCAGCTTCTTCAAGCGTCGAACCCGCGATACACCCTTGAACGGCTTGATTTTTAAATATACCATGTCGCCAACGTTGAACTCCACATTTCTATGTTTGGCATTGTAGTACTTTGACTGTCTATCCTGAGCAATCTTCAGCCTTTCTTGAATTGTCCGTATCATTGAAGTGGCATCTTCCACCGCTTGACGTTTATACAACTTTGATTCGCCTGCCTCCAACCAAGACAACGACGTACGACACTTCCTCCCGTACAAAGCTTCGAAAGGCGCCATTCCAATGCTTGCCTGAAAGCTATTGTTGTACGCAAACTCCACCATGTACAGGTGATCCTCCCAATGCTTCCCGAAATCTAGGACGCACATGCGAAGCATGTCCTCCATAGTTCTGTTGACTCTCTCGGTTTGGCCACCTGTCTGTGGGTGAAAGGCTGTGCTGAACTTTAGCTTAGTACCCAACAGACCATGCACCAACCTCCAGTCATTTGACGTGAAGCGTCCATCACGATCACTAACAATACTGCGAGGCACACCATGCAGTCGTACAATATTATCCACGTAGAGTTTGGCTAACCTTTCTACTGGATCTTCCTTTCTCATTGGGATAAAGTGCGACACCTTTGTCAATCTATCTACGATCACCCAAATGGCATCATTTCCTTTCTGCGACTTCGGCAAACCGTGCACAAAATCCATAGATATATCGTCAAACTTCCATTCTGGGATAGGAAGTGATTTCAAGAAACCTCCGGGCTTCTGACATTCCGCCTTCACTAATGCACAAGTACGACACTTGGCCACATAAAGCGCCACATCCTTCTTCAAACCCGGCCACCAGAATAATTTCTTCATGTCTCTATACATCTTCGTGCTTTCCGGGTGGATTGAGTATTTGGTATGATGAGCCTCATACATCAACTCCTCCCGACTATTATCCGCACTAGGAACGCATAGACGACCGTCCTTCCTTAGCAACCCATCTTCAACCACAAACTGGGAATTTGACCCATCCGAAGATCCATCTAGGATTTGCTTCATGCTGCTATCCTGAACCAAAGCCCGCCGAACTCTATCCGCTAGGTCACACTGCACCTCTGTCCAAAACAGTTTCGCCTCGGCACTAGACTGCTTGTCAACACAAGATATCTCCAATGCCTCCAACTCTTGGACCAATCTCTCATCATGCACTGATAACCAGTTGGCTCGTGCGGGAATCTTACGACTCAACGCATCCGCCACTACATTTCCCTTCCCAGGCACATAGTGTATCTTGAAGGTGTAGTCCCCTAAGAACTCCATCCACCTCCTCTGCCTCATGTTCAGATCCTTTTGGTCCAATAGGTACTTCAAACTCTTATGATCGGTGTAAATATCTACCTTCACACCGTACAGATAGTGCCTCCAAAGCTTTAGAGCAAAAATCACGGCCGCTAACTCTAAGTCGTGGACCGGATAATTCCTCTCGTGAACCTTCAATTGTCGTGAACCATAAACTATCACTCTCCCATGCTGTAGCAGAACACAGCCCAAACCACTGCCTGAAGCATCACTATCAATCTCGAACCCTTCGGTACCACTTGGCGAACATAAAATAGGCGCCGTGGTTAACCGCCTCTTCAACTCTACAAAAGCCTGTTCGCACTCCGGAGACCACACAAACTTCTGATCCTTTCTTGTCAACGTCGTGAGTGGTAGTGCTATCCGCGAGAAGTTCTCTACGAAGCGCCTGTAGTAGCCAGCAAGTCCCAGAAAACTCCGGACCTCTGCCACTGTAGTCAAAGTAGGCCACTCCCGTATCGCCACTATCTTCGCCGGATCCACAGCTATTCCTTCTCCACTGACAACATGACCAAGGAACGCTATCGAGGATAACCAGAACTCACACTTGGAGAACTTTGCATACAACTGACTTTTCCTCAATGTCTCCAACACCATGTGTAAATGCTTGTAATGATCCTCCTCGCACCGCGAATACACCAGGATATCATCGATGAATACTATCACAAACTGATCCAAGTATTCTCTGAACGTCCTATTCATCAGATCCATAAACACGGATGGAGCATTCGTCAACCCAAACGGCATAACCGTGAACTCGTAATGCCCAAACCGCGTACTGAATGCTGTCTTTGGAATGTCGCTCTCCCTTATCCTCAACTGATAGTAACCAGACTTCAAATCTAACTTCGAATATACAGTTGACCCAACCAACTGATCAAATAGATCGTCAATCCTCGGGATTGGATATTTGTTCTTCTCCGTAAGTTTGTTCAATTCCCGATAATCGATATAAAGCTCGCAAACTCCCATCTTTCTTCTTAACAAAGAGAACTGGTGCGCTCCAAGGCGACAAACTTGGACGCACATAACCTTGCTCTAGCAACTCCTGCGGTTGCACCTTCAACTCTGCCATTTCTCTTGGGGCTATCCGATAGGGGGAGCATGACACCGGTTTGGCACCCGGTACCAGCTCTATAGTAAAGTCTATCTCCCACTGAGGAGGGGCTCCTGGGAGATCATCTGGAAACACATCAGGATATTCGGACACAACTGGGATGTTGCCCAAACTAGGTTTAGGCGTCGAAGTCTACACTAGAGTGACATACAGTTCTGCCCCAGACCGAACTGCCGGGAACACCTGAAGGGCTGACATCAAAATCTTACCCGACCCCTTCATGCCCGCGAAAGTCACCTCATGACTAGCTCTCAACTGACCCACTAGCAACTTCGATCAACGTATGTCTGCTGCTCCGAGAGCCTGACCATACTAAAGATCACGTTGAACTCTCCTAGCGGTAGAAACAACGCCTGCAAATCAAACTTTTGACTCACAATCCATACCTAAACGCAACAGATTCTATCTGCGCGCATCGAGCACTACTAGTCAACAACACATCCATTAAGACTTTTGCCATCGGAAGATATATTCCGACACGTAATACAATTCCTTTGGGCAAACGGAGACACAAAGCCCCCTTTACGAACGGTGCTCCCGCCGGAAAAACGAAATTTCAGAACAACGCTTAGCACAAGCGGTTCTAGGTTAACATGCACAAAGACTACAAGTGTCTAAAGCTAAATGCTAGAATTTTAAACCTTACCTGTCACCACGTCTGCTTGCTTTCTGTCCTCTTGCTGACCAAGCTTGTACTCTTCAGACTTCCTTTCGGACTTTGCACGTCCACTCCAACACTCACGTGCAAAATGTCCCACTTTTTCGCAGATATAGCAAGCTCTTGGGACTCGACTTGTAGTTGCTCCCGACGCACCAGAAGAAGGGGCTGAGTTCGAAGTCTTCAGCTTCTTATTCCAACTGCGGACATCGGACTTTGAACTTGGCCCTTTGAACTGTGGTTTCTTAGTACCAGAGTCCTCACCTGCTCCTGACATAGCTTCCTTAATCTTCTGAGCACCATCCCAACATTCTCGGGCAAAGTGTCCTTTCTTTCCACAAGTATGACAGTTGTAAGCAACCTTGCTAGTCGATGATCTAACCTTCTTCTTCAGCATTTTGCAAGATGCACCCCTCATAGGAATTGCAGAGTTCGATACCCTACTCACTGGTATCTGGTGAATTTTTCCCATTTCCACTTCCAAAGATCTGGCCGACTCTACCAAGGCTCGGAATCCCATTAGTTTTGGTCCTAGAAGTGGAATTCGCAGTTCGTCACGTAGACCACTATAGAATCTATCGGCTATAGACCTCTCGTTCTCCAACTCAAAGCATGGGTAGCGGCTTATCAAAAGGAATGCCTGCAAATACTCATCAACTGAGTGCGTACCCTGCACCAAGCACATATTCAACGGCTGACCTGATGGCCTCCTAAATGTCATTTGATTCAACACACCACCCGACATTGAAGTCATCTCGGGGACAAGAGGTTGCACATTGCTTCCTTGCTGTGCACTAGTCATAGCGAGCACCACTTCAACGATCCTTCTTATGGTTTCTAACGAAAGAGGGGTATCAAGCGCGCCACTGGGTGCAATATAATCCTCAGAAACCAGATGTTCTGTCGGCTCTACGCCACTCCCGGTCACCTATAGTCATACAAAACACCAATAAGTGACCAAACAAAATTGCAAAAAGCAATTATAGGAACGCGCAGGTTCCTCAACCACGAGTATTTTTCATTCCTAAGTGGACATTCATGGGTTCTTTTTAATGTTATAACGATGACGCACACATGTGCTCACCACCCCTTAAAAGAATTCGCCCACGAATTCATTTAAGCTTGACCGTAACCAGAAGTCTGATACCAAATTGTAACACCCCCATCCGTCGCATGGCATATAACAGAAGGTCCAGCTGGAACCCGACGCCATATACCACAGACAGTCGGAAGGGTTACTAAATGAATAAATCAAACCATCTCATTAAGACTACTCGTCCTAATCACAGAGCATTCTAGCGGAAGATTTTAAAGTTGAAAGAACCCAAAATTAATTCCATCAATATGAATGTCCACAGCTACAACAACAGGAATGAAACCCCAAATACACTGAAACAGGTACATGGCCTTATGGCCTTACAAATGTTCATAAATATAACATGTCTTACATACATCGGCTCGCAGGCCGGCCACACATGAGAAATGTAAAAACAACTATTCTACGGCCTTCTAGGGCCAGCACAGCAACATGGGCTCCAGCCCGCTATTTGGCGCTCGGCTCCGCAGCACCTGCAAGCACATACCACCGCACGGTGGCAAATAAAGCAACGGTCAGCTAAAAGCCGACCAAATTATAACGACCCCGCCCCTTACTCGGGACGGCGGTGCTCTTTCCCTGCAAAACATTAGCCCAACAATATATATATATCGCAATTATAATTCGCCACAGGTGTAGGCTCGCACGGCCAAACACCCCGTGCACTCAGGGCACATTCATGGTGAACCCTGACAAATCAGTGCATTCACCACCATCCCTAGGATGGCAACAACATGTGAGCATTTAGCCTTTCTGACCACCGTCTAAGGCTCCGACTATGCCAACGGCCAGTCCCCGTCTTCGGGTCTCTCGCACCGAACCACATAGCCTAGGTCCAATTCCACTTGCCCGTTGCTCACGCCGCATGTCCAATTTAAGGAACTTTGCGCGGGCCAAGCTTCTCTCGGATCCCAAATTTCCCAAAACAATCTCATAACCCAGTTATGATCAAGGCCGGTTCCCAGACCGCCAAGTTAGCAGAACACGTTTCCGCTCAGTTTTCCGGGTGCGCCTTGAAGCTAACCTTCAAGGATCCCTGCTGCAATCTACCGCGTAGAAACCCGAAAAATCCAAAGCACGGAGTCTTCTCCGGCAAAACCATATCAAATGCAACATCACCGATCCAGACAAAACACGTCCGGGTAGGCTTCACACACAATGCCTATGCCCGTACTTACGATTCCGGGCTCTACATGCAACACAAGGGGGACTATTCCCGTCAACCCCAAGGAACACCACGCACTCACCGCATACTCGCGGGAGCGGGATTCCTTATGCAGAAAGAAAGAGATTCAAGCGCTCGAGTTGAGAATCGTTACCCTTGTAGTCCGTTTTGGCGCCATGGAAAAACTACGCGGTTAGAACTCTTCGCAATGACCTTCCCTCCACGGATCCGCTCTCCGATTTCGAAACGGTGCTCCGATGCTCCGCCGGCGGCCGGAAACCTCCTTCTTCTTCCTCTCCTCTCTCACTTTGGAAGGGGAGAACTTTGGAGAGAAAAATGAGGGAATAACTCCCTATTCCCGGCCTTAACAGAGCAGGATCTCATCTGGGCCATTGAATCCTAATTAAAGAAAATGAACGGCTCGGATCTGCACAAAATTCCCCAGACCTGGGCCGCACACGGCTTGGCACACGGCCGTGTCCAAGGCCGTGTGCCTCGATCCAGGCACGATCGTCGAACGGGGAAACGCACACGGGCCAAGACACGCCCGTGTCTGACCTGACACGCCCGTGTCGGGATCCTCGACACGCCCGTGTTCGTGGGCGTGTCACGCATAACCGCCACGGCAACGGACACGACCCATCAGGACACGGGTAGGGACACGGGTTGGCACACGCCCGTGTCGGATGACACGCCCGTGTCATCCGGCCGTGTTCCTGGCCGTGTCCTTCTCGGGTTGGAAACGGCCAAAAATCACCAGCCAGACACGGCCTTGGACACGCCCGTGTCCTAGGCCGTGTACCCCTACAGGCACCAAAAACTCTTTTTCCGCGACCGACTCGCACACAAAATTCGGGGCGTTACAAATCTCCCCCACTTAAGGAATTTCGTCCCGAAATTAAGCAAAGGTACACGAAAGCTAAATGATACCTGAGTGGAATAACTCGGGGTATTCCTCCAACATAGCTTGCTCTCGCTCCCAAGAAAGCTCCTCACGTCCGCAATTATCCCAACGGACTTTAACCATTCTGACCTCCTTGTTGCGGAGTCGTTTGACTGCAACATCTTCAATTCGTACCGGTCTGACCCTTGTTGTTAACTCATAATCAACCGGTACCTGATCGTCTGCAATGATCTGCGAAGCCTCCTGAACTGCCTTACGCAACACTGATACGTGGACTACGTCATGCAGCCCACTCAACTCCGTCGACAGCTTCAACCTATACGCCGCCTCGCTAACACGCTCCAGGATTTCAAATGGTCCAAGGTATCTCGGACTCAGCTTCTTCAAGCGTCGAACCCGCGATACACCCTTGAACGGCTTGATTTTTAAATATACCATGTCGCCAACGTTGAACTCCACATTTCTATGTTTGGCATTGTAGTACTTTGACTGTCTATCCTGAGCAATCTTCAGCCTTTCTTGAATTGTCCATATCATTGAAGTGGCATCTTCCACCGCTTGACGTTTATACAACTTTGATTCGCCTGCCTCCAACCAAGACAACGACGTACGACACTTCCTCCCGTACAAAGCTTCGAAAGGCGCCATTCCAATGCTTGCCTGAAAGCTATTGTTGTACGCAAACTCCACCATGTACAGGTGATCCTCCCAATGCTTCCCGAAATCTAGGACGCACATGCGAAGCATGTCCTCCATAGTTCTGTTGACTCTCTCGGTTTGGCCATCCTGTCTGTGGGTGAAAGGCTGTGCTGAACTTTAGCTTAGTACCCAACAGACCATGCACCAACCTCCAGTCATTTGACGTGAAGCGTCCATCACGATCACTAACAATACTGCGAGGCACACCATGCAGTCGTACAATATTATCCACGTAGAGTTTGGCTAACCTTTCTACTGGATCTTCCTTTTCTCATTGGGATAAAGTGCGACACCTTTGTCAATCTATCTACGACCACCCAAATGGCATCATTTCCTTTCTGCGACTTCGGCAAACCGTGCACAAAATCCATAGATATATCGTCAAACTTCCATTCTGGGATAGGAAGTGATTTCAAGAAACCTCCGGGCTTCTGACATTCCGCCTTCACTAATGCACAAGTACGACACTTGGCCACATAAAGCGCCACATCCTTCTTCAAACCCGGCCACCAGAATAATTTCTTCATGTCTCTATACATCTTCGTGCTTTCCGGGTGGATTGAGTATTTGGTATGATGAGCCTCATACATCAACTCCTCCCGACTATTATCCGCACTAGGAACGCATAGACGACCGTCCTTCCTTAGCAACCCATCTTCAACCACAAACTGGGAATTTGACCCATCCGAAGATCCATCTAGGATTTGCTTCATGCTGCTATCCTGAACCAAAGCCCGCCGAACTCTATCCGCTAGGTCACACTGCACCTCTGTCCAAAACAGTTTCGCCTCGGCACTAGACTGCTTGTCAACACAAGATATCTCCAATGCCTCCAACTCTTGGACCAATCTCCATCATGCACTGATAACCAGTTGGCTCGTGCGGGAATCTTACGACTCAACGCATCCGCCACTACATTTCCCTTCCCAGGCACATAGTGTATCTTGAAGGTGTAGTCCCCTAAGAACTCCATCCACCTCCTCTGCCTCATGTTCAGATCCTTTTGGTCCAATAGGTACTTCAAACTCTTATGATCGGTGTAAATATCCACCTTCACACCGTACAGATAGTGCCTCCAAAGCTTTAGAGCAAAAATCACGGCCGCTAACTCTAAGTCGTGGACCGGATAATTCCTCTCGTGAACCTTCAATTGTCGTGAACCATAAACTATCACTCTCCCATGCTGTAGCAGAACACAGCCCAAACCACTGCCTGAAGCATCACTATCAATCTCGAACCCTTCGGTACCACTTGGCGAACATAAAATAGGCGCCGTGGTTAACCGCCTCTTCAACTCTACAAAAGCCTGTTCGCACTCCGGAGACCACACAAACTTCTGATCCTTTCTTGTCAACGTCGTGAGTGGTAGTGCTATCCGCGAGAAGTTCTCTACGAAGCGCCTGTAGTAGCCAGCAAGTCCCAGAAAACTCCGGACCTCTGCCACCGTAGTCAAAGTAGGCCACTCCCGTATCGCCACTATCTTCGCCGGATCCACAGCTATTCCTTCTCCACTGACAACATGACCAAGGAACGCTATCGAGGATAACCAGAACTCACACTTGGAGAACTTTGCATACAACTGACTTTTCCTCAATGTCTCCAACACCATGTGTAAATGCTTGTAATGATCCTCCTCGCACCGCGAATACACCAGGATATCATCGATGAATACTATCACAAACTGATCCAAGTATTCTCTGAACGTCCTATTCATCAGATCCATAAACACGGATGGAGCATTCGTCAACCCAAACGGCATAACCGTGAACTCGTAATGCCCAAACCGCGTACTGAATGCTGTCTTTGGAATGTCGCTCTCCCTTATCCTCAACTGATAGTAACCAGACTTCAAATCTAACTTCGAATATACAGTTGACCCAACCAACTGATCAAATAGATCGTCAATCCTCGGGATTGGATATTTGTTCTTCTCCGTAAGTTTGTTCAATTCCCGATAATCGATATAAATCTACAAGCTCCCATCTTTCTTCTTAACAAAGAGAACTGGTGCGCTCCAAGGCGACAAACTTGGACGCACATAACCTTGCTCTAGCAACTCCTGCGGTTGCACCTTCAACTCTGCCATTTCTCTTGGGGCTATCCGATAGGGGGAGCATGACACCGGTTTGGCACCCGGTACCAGCTCTATAGTAAAGTCTATCTCCCACTGAGGAGGGGCTCCTGGGAGATCATCTGGAAACACATCAGGATATTTGGACACAACTGGGATGTTGCCCAAACTAGGTTTAGGCGTCGAAGTCTACACTAGAGTGACATACAGTTCTGCCCCAGACCGAACTGCCGGGAACACCTGAAGGGCTGACTTCAAAATCTTACCCGACCCCTTCATGCCCGCGAAAGTCACCTCATGACTAGCTCTCAACTGCCCCACTAGCAACCTCGATTAACGTATGTCTGCTGCTCCGAGAGCCTGACCATACTAAAGATCACGTTGAACTCTCCTAGCGGTAGAAACAACGCCTGCAAATCAAACTTTTGACTCACAATCCATACCTAAACGCAACAGATTCTATCTGCGCGCATCGAGCACTACTAGTCAACAACACATCCATTAAGACTTTTGCCATCGGAAGATATATTCCGACACGTAATACAATTCCTTTGGGCAAACGGAGACACAAAGCCCCCTTTACGAACGGTGCTCCGCCGGAAAAACGAAATTCAGAACAACGCTTAGCACAAGCGGTTCTAGGTTAACATGCACAAAGACTACAAGTGTCTAAAGCTAAACGCTAGAATTTTAAACCTTACCTGTCACCGCGTCTGCTTGCTTTCTGTCCTCTTGCTGACCAAGCTTGTACTCTTCAGACTTCCTTTCGGACTTTGCACGTCCACTCCAACACTCACGTGCAAAATGTCCCACTTTTTCGCAGATATAGCAAGCTCTTGGGACTCGACTTGTAGTTGCTCCCGACGCACCAGAAGAAGGGGCTGAGTTCGAAGTCTTCAGCTTCTTGTTCCAACTGCGGACATCGGACTTTGGACTTGGCCCTTTGAACTGTGGTTTCTTAGTACCAGAGTCCTCACCTGCTCCTGACATAGCTTCCTTAATCTTCTGAGCACCATCCCAACATTCTCGGCAAAGTGTCCTTTCTTTCCACAAGTATGACAGTTGTAAGCAACCTTGCTAGTCGATGATCTAACCTTCTTCTTCAGCATTTTGCAAGATGCACCCCTCATAGGAATTGCAGGGTTCGATACCCTACTCACTGGTATCTGGTGAATTTTTCCCATTTCCACTTCCAAAGATCTGGCCGACTCTACCAAGGCTCGGAATCCCATTAGTTTTGGTCCTAGAAGTGGAATTCGCAGTTCGTCACGTAGACCACTATAGAATCTATCGGCTATAGACCTCTCGTTCTCCAACTCAAAGCATGGGTAGCGGCTTATCAAAAGGAATGCCTGCAAATACTCATCAACTGAGTGCGTACCCTGCACCAAGCACATATTCAACGGCTGACCTGATGGCCTCCTAAATGTCATTTGATTCAACACACCACCCGACATTGAAGTCATCTCGGGGACAAGAGGTTGCACATTGCTTCCTTGCTGTGCACTAGTCATAGCGAGCACCACTTCAACGATCCTTCTTATGGTTTCTAACGAAAGAGGGGTATCAAGCGCGCCATTGGATGCAATATAATCCTCAGAAACCAGATGTTCTGTCGGCTCTACGCCACTCCCGGTCACCTATAGTCATACAAAACACCAATAAGTGACCAAACAAAATTGCAAAAAGCAATTATAGGAACGCGCAGGTTCCTCAACCACGAGTATTTTTCATTCCTAAGTGGACATTCATGGGTTCTTTTTAATGTTATAACGATGACACACACATGTGCTCACCACCCCTTAAAAGAATTCGTCCACGAATTCATTTAAGCTTGACCGTAACCAGAAGTCTGATACCAAATTGTAACACCCCCATCCGTCGCATGGCATATAACAGAAGGTCCAGCTGGAACCCGACGTCATATACCACAGACGGTCGGAAGGGTTACTAAATGAATAAATCAAACCATCTCATTAAGACTACTCGTCCTAATCACAGAGCATTCTAGCGGAAGATTTTAAAGTTGAAAGAACCCAAAATTAATTCCATCAATATGAATGTCCACAGCTACAACAACAGGAATGAAACCCCAAATACACTGAAACAGGTACATGGCCTTATGGCCTTACAAATGTTCATAAATATAACATGTCTTACATACATCGGCTCGCAGGCCGGCCACACATGAGAAATGTAAAAACAACTATTCTACGGCCTTCTAGGGCCAGCACAGCAACATGGGCTCCAGCCCGCTATTTGGCGCTCGGCTCCGCAGCACCTGCAAGCACATACCACCGCACGGTGGCAAATAAAGCAACGGTCAGCTAAAAGCCGACCAAATTATAACGACCCCGCCCCTTACTCGGGACGGCGGTGCTCTTTCCCTGCAAAACATTAGCCCAACAATATATATATATCGCAATAATAATTCGCCACAGGTGTAGGCTCGCACGGCCAAACACCCCGTGCACTCAGGGCACATTCATGGTGAACCCTGACAAATCAGTGCATTCACCACCATCCCTAGGATGGCAACAACATGTGAGCATTTAGCCTTTCTGACCACCGTCTAAGGCTCCGACTATGCCAACGGCCAGTCCCCGTCTTCGGGTCTCTCGCACCGAACCACATAGCCTAGGTCCAATTCCACTTGCCCGTTGCTCACGCCGCATGTCCAATTTAAGGAACTTTGCGCGGGCCAAGCTTCTCTCGGAGCCCAAATTTCCCAAAACAATCTCATAACCCAGTTATGATCAAGGCCGGTTCCCAGACCGCCAAGTTAGCAGAACACGTTTCCGCTCAGTTTTCCGGGTGCGCCTTGAAGCTAACCTTCAAGGATCCCTGCTGCAATCTACCGCGTAGAAACCCGAAAAAAAAACCAAAGCACGGAGTCTTCTCCGGCAAAACCATATCAAATGCAACATCACCGATCCAGACAAAACACGTCCGGGTAGGCTTCACACACAATGCCTATGCCCGTACTTACGATTCCGGGCTCTACATGCAACACAAGGGGGACTATTCCCGTCAACCCCAAGGAACACCACGCACTCACCGCATACTCGCGGGAGCGGGATTCCTTATGCAGAAAGAAAGAGATTCAAGCGCTCGAGTTGAGAATCGTTACCCTTGTAGTCCGTTTTGGCGCCATGGAAAAACTACGCGGTTAGAACTCTTCGCAATGACCTTCCCTCCACGGATCCGCTCTCCGATTTCGAAACGGTGCTCCGATGCTCCGCCGGCGGCCGGAAACCTCCTTCTTCTTCCTCTCCTCTCTCACTTTGGAAGGGGAGAACTTTGGAGAGAAAAATGAGGGAATAACTCCCTATTCCCGGCCTTAACAGAGCAGGATCTCATCTGGGCCATTGAATCCTAATTAAAGAAAATGAACGGCACGGATCTGCACAAAATTCCCCAGACCTGGGCCGCACACGGCTTGGCACACGGCCGTGTCCAAGGCCGTGTGCCTCGATCCAGGCACGATCGTCGAACGGGGAAACGCACACGGGCCAAGACACGCCCGTGTCTGACCTGACACGCCCGTGTCGGGATCCTCGACACGCCCGTGTTCGTGGGCGTGTCACGCATAACCGCCACGGCAACGGACACGACCCATCAGGACACGGGTAGGGACACGGGTTGGCACACGCCCGTGTCGGATGACACGCCCGTGTCATCCGGCCGTGTTCCTGGCCGTGTCCTTCTCGGGTTGGAAACGGCCAAAAATCACCAGCCAGACACGGCCTTGGACACGCCCGTGTCCTAGGCCGTGTACCCCTACAAGCACCAAAAACTCTTTTTCCGCGACCGACTCGCACACAAAATTCGGGGCGTTACACCTTGCCCTTTCATCTATACAGCTCACGACGTCCAAGCCTTCTTACGAGACCATGATATATTTTGATCTTCAACTTTTCTTGTGTAGGTATTTAGATCGACTCGGCATTTGAGGATTTCTCCGGGCCGCCCGCCCTTTCGCCTCTTCCTCCACCTGATGAGATTGAAGACTATCTGGGCGATCCTATGGAATTGCTGGAGATGAAGCGCAGGACGGCTAGGATGCTTCGAAAATATAGACACATCATCCGCGAGATGGAACGGGAGAAGTAAGCCACCGACCGGAGCATTAACTTGCTGGAAATTTAGTGCGCCCGCCTCTCCTCCAAGATCGACATTGGGGTTGAAATAGATGAGACTGACCTCCAGACCATCATTAGTGAGATCAACCAGTAGCTTTGTCTCGCGCGCTGTAGTCTGGATGCCATTCGCGCCTTTCACATCCCTGGACGGCCTCCATGTGTGGGATCTCGCGGTGGTCATTGGAGATGGCACAAGAACTGAGGGACCTTCGTCTCATCTAGCCTGTTCAACTATGCCTTATAACTGTTGTTTTTATTAATCTGCTGTCTGTTTGTTCAAGTATAATTTGTTTTTTTTAAAACCCCTATGGACATGCTGCCCGCCTCATGCGGGATGAAATAATTTATGATGATATTCTCTTAATCTCTCTTATGCTGGGTATTTTATTATAGCTGCGTTAATTGCTACGTTTTCCTTTCATTTTGGCTCATTGGAAAGATCACCGCGGAATTCCACGACCCGAGGTTAGGAGAGAGAGGGGGAAAACAAAACGTCGGGCTGCCCCTTCGACTTCCCCCTTCACGTTTTCCCATCCGTTTTTTCTACTCTCTCCATTTGCTGTAAATACGTCCCCCTAGACTGAGATACTTCACACTTGTGCTGCTCCCTCCTGCGGTATTCTAGATCCAGGCATCTCACCTTCCTTCACACGCATCCTACTCTCACCTCCTGAAAGTGAGGGTTATACCTGATATACTCTAGAGGGGGGGGGGTGAATAAAGTATCTTTAAATCTTTTTCAGTTTATAAAAAATTCAGAGTAAAGCAATTAATAAATAATAAAATTTGTTGTAAGTAAAAGAGCAACCTAAGATAAATCTAACTATCACAGGCATAGCAAAACTAACTAACACAGGCACAACAAGAACAAAAAGGAAAGAGGGCAACAAGACAACACAAGAACTTTTATAGTGGTTCCCCAAAGGGATGCCCCTCCTCCTCCTACACCTAAGCCTAATCCAAACAATGACACTCCTTATTACATTCTTCAAAAGATAACTCCATACAAAGGGATGCCAGCCTGGATGTGGCTATCTAAGAATCAATAGAAGGAAAGGAAGAAGAGTAGAAGGTACTCTCCTCCACCAGTTCAAAGGTATAGAAAAGATACACCACCTCCTCCTCCTCCTGTAGCTGGTGCTCCTGGTTCAAGCTCTCAAAGGTCTGCCCCTGTTCAAACTTATCAAATTCATCATGACAGATCTTCCTTTGGTAGCAGTCAGCACAGGCAACACTCCTCAGGAAAACAACATCAGCAGCAACATCAACATCATCAACAACAACAACATCAACAACAACAACATCAACAACATCAACATCAACAAGCTGAAAGTTCTAGAAGATCAACCTCTCCTCCTGTTCCTTATGAAGATCCAGAAACATCCAACACAGCTAGAATGGCCAGGTTCCAGGAACTAGTAGTCCTTTCTATGATTAACAAGGCAAAGGCTGAAGGGAAGGATATCTCTGAATACACTAAAATGTCCAAATACAGGAGAGAAGAACTGAAAAGGTTTGAAAAGGCTAACTAAATTTTTAATGTTGATGATTATATGAAATTACATCCTGAAGCAGTGGTCCCTAGAGCTATATCTCTGAAGATTATAGGGGCTGCTGACATGACAATGACTGTGGAACAACCTTCAAATCCAAACAGGGAAATAATATTTACCAAGCCAGGAGACAAGGGCAAGGATGAAAAGCATCAGGAGAAGAAGCAGAAGAAATGAAATCTGAACTCTATTTTTCTCTCTTAAACTGTTTAATATTGTCTCAACAAAGCTCTTATGTAAATATATCTGCTGCATGTGTTAATTATCTCTGTCAGATATATGTTTTTCCTGCTTTGTTTACTTTATGTTTTTATCTTGAGTCTATTAGTGACCTCACCCAAATAGGGGGAGATTGTTGGATCCCTAGTTTGATTTGGGCTAGGTTCAGGAAGCTAGGATGATGTGACCCAACATGTATAGCCAAGGTCATAGTTGTGTCCTAGAGTCTAGGCCAAGTCCTCAGTAACAACATCACATGGACAAGCCATCATCAGACTGCCAGAGACTCAAGACTTAGAGTTTTTCCAGAGATTCAGAGATTTCTCACGAAACTAATTAAAATGAGTTCGACGTTCGTCGAACACAGGTCGACGATAGTCGTTCTTAGCTCGATGATCTTAGAGAAATATTCTCTGAGCTGAGCTCGATGAACTTCAGTCACAGATTGACGATCCTTGGACTCCACCTTCAGAATACTAAGTCCAAACTATTCTCTAGACTCAGGTCGACGAATCTAGTTCTCAGGTCGACGAACTTCATTCTTTGCTCGACGATTTCTGGACTTCCACTTCAACTCTATTGCCAGAGGTTTATCAATTTTTCTCTAAGTCCAGAATCATTTTCAGCTCGATGAATTCAAGGTTCTCCAGACTTAGCTCGATGAACACTATTCTTTGTTCGACGAATCTTTGGACTACTATAGCATTCTGTCGAGACTATGTTCTCTAGTCTCAGGTCGACGAACTCAGTTCTCTGCCGACGAATTCTAGATCATCTCTTCAATAACTAAGAACCAGAAGACTTGTGTCGACACTCAGAGTATATGTCGACACCAACTGAGTCGACATTAGAAGAACTTGTGTCGACACCCAGGTCATCAGCCGATACTGTGGAAAGATTATGTCGAACACCACACAGAAGACTTGTGTCGACACACAGGATATTCCGCCGACACAAAGAATATTTGAAAACTCCAGAATAGTTGCTGAACTCCAGTCGACAAACACATTTACCAGCTCGACGAACTTCAGACATAGAATAGACAAAGTTCAAAAGAGACAACAGTTCAGTTTCCAGCTCGACGATCATGGAACTCAGCTCGACGAACATAAGTCATCAGGTTTACAAACTGCATACTCAGCTCGATGAATTCTGCTATTTGTGCGACGATTCCAGACTTAGTTATTTCCGGCCTTCTGTCCCCACTCTAATGCGATACTTCCTGAGTAATTAATGCTCTAACATTCTCTGAATGTAACCGTTAGAAGGAGCATTAATTATGGTCTTCTCCAAGATTATTGCTTGTCGTTTTTCCATGGGACAGTTGGGGAAATAAATCAATATCGTTTATTCTCAAGGCTGTCAGCATTAATTGCAGATGAATTCAAATTTTTGAAGGACAGATTTCGACAGAAAATATAAAAGAAAAGAAGAGAATAACAAAAATAAGAATCAAGGATCATTAAGAAAGTTTTACACAGAGCACAGTGCACTCAGAGGCATACAGAGATTACAGAGACATAGATAAATATTCAGTCTTGAATAATCTGCTCTGTCAACATGAAGCATTCTCTGATACAGAGAAGCCCTCGACCAGAAGCTCATCAGTACCTGAAGAAGAAGAACAACAATACCTATATTTAGAGTCTTCTTTCTTCAAGCACTCCAGGACACTTCAAAAGGACAACATCAGTTCCATCTATCAAAGAAGTTCCTAAAGATTATTGCTGGTCAAGAATTCAGTTTGAAGACCTATCACCCTGAATCTTAGCTCCTATTTTTCCCTGATTCATTCTACATCTCAGGGGGAGCCATAAGCTATAATCAAATCCACAGTATTTTCAGTTGTATATTGAGAAAGAGAAGACAAAATCATCTCTCACCCCCACTGTATAAAGGGTTGTCATCACCCTTCAAAAGTCATTCCTTGGTTGCAAGTCTCCTGATCAAAAGAATTGGGTTGGTTTTTTAGCACCTGATCAAAAGCTCATTGGTGTCAGACACCTGATCAAAAATCTGAGTAGATTCCTACCAAGGGTGGTAGAAGAGTGGATGTACCCAGTTAGGGAACCACTATAAAATTCTTGTGTCATCTGGTTGCCCCTTTTTCTTTTGTTCTTGCTGTGCTTGTGCTTTAGGTTTATTGTGTGCTAGCTATATTTATTTCTGCACTTTTAATTTACAGCAAAAGCTGTAATAGCTGTTAAGAATTTTTTTAAGAATACTCTATTCACCCCCCTCTAGAGTATTTCAGATCTAACTCTCACTTTCACAGCACTTCATAGACTTACTCACCCTGCAAGTGGGCCTTGAAGGCCTACACGGATGACAACAAGAGAGGGGGAATAGATCTAATACCTTAGATGACGATGTAGGAATCCCCATGCCTCACAGTAATCCTCTTGGACATGTAGTCAATTTGAGCATGGTTTCAATGCAACCATGTCATTCCCATGATCAAATAAAAGACTGGCGTCTTCATGATCATCGATGGTGCTTAAAATATCTTTCCGCCGATCTCCGCCTCCATGTTGCAGCAGGCGGTGGTGAATAACTCTGATCCGTCTGGTAGTCGTATCCTCATCATCAAGCCAGTGAAACGCTCCACGCCTTCCAGCCCTTCCACGAAGGCTTTCTACACGAATGAGTGCTAAGCACTCGTATCAAACAACGTATAGGCGGGCTTGCCGCTGATGAAGACTATTCCTGGGATAGTTTAAAGTCTTAGAACTCTATTTGTGGTTTTCTTTCCTAGTTTATCAGTTCTATATCCGTAACTCTAACTATATAGGAAAGAGAAAACTTAAAATTAATTGGAGTACATGTGATCACTTGCTCCGGATTCCGTTGTTGAGTAAGATCCAGTGCATACACTTGCTCCCTCTCTTGCTTGTGGTCTCTACCCTGGTATCCACGACCTCGGCCATGGCCTCAGCCTCCAAAATACTGAGCTGGCGGGGCAGCCGGTGGTGCTGGTGGTGATGCCCCCCTCATGGGGCAGTTCCTCCGGATATACCCCACCTGATGACAATTGAAGCATTCTGGCGGGGGATATGCCATACCCCCGGGTCTCTGCACCTCCCACATTTGGGGTTGCTTAGGGGCCACCACTACTAGTTCCCTCTACTCCTGTCTCACCTCCTGCCGAGGCTGGTCTTCTTCTCTTCTCCCCTCTGTGATGTGGCCCCGCCGCTGATCATTTCTGATTCCCCGGCCTTGATCCTCAATTGGCCGCTTCCAGCCTCGGGTAGTATGCCAATCTGCCTTGATCCTTTTCATCATCTCCATTATCCGAGGAATAGGCCCGTCAGATACGAACAGCAGGGCCTCCCTCAGATCCTCTCGCAGGCCCTTATAGAACCTCTTAGTGTAGCCTGCCTCATCCAATTGGTAAGAATCCGCAAACCGGGCTAGGTGGTTGAACTCCCGATGATACTCCACCACTGTCTTGCTGCCCTGTCTCAATTGTAGAAATCTATCCTCCAACTCGTCTCTAGCCGACTGCGGAACAAAATGCTCCAACAGTGAGGCCCTGAATTCCCCCAAGCTATCTCAACAACCTCTCTATCAGCAAATGCCGTGTCCAACGAAGTCTTCCACCATCTCTTGGCGTGGGACTCTCTCCTGTAACACCTCCCCTGTAATGAACGTATAATATGGGTCCGGCCGGGGCCCCACAACATACAGACGCCACAGCTTTAGTATTAAAGTTGATATAGCTACCCACACTCAAAACTCTTTGCACAACACAGCGGAAACAGAACAGGACTAGAAGTTATCCACCACTAAAGAGTAAAACAAATGGCCTTAAGGCCTTACATCAAATGTCCAAAAGAGAATAATACATCAATCATAAATGTGCTCAGCACTCCTAGTCTACCTCGGCATGCAAGCCGGACAACAAGAGTCTCAAACATAACAACTCATAAGTAGGGCTCCAAAAAGAGAAAAACACTTCATGAGGCATAGGCCTTTCTGGCCGGCGAGCTAGCTCCTGCATGCGATCCTTGCCCTGAAAATTTATTAGTAACGTGGGTCAGCAAAGGCTGACCTCAAACTGTGCAACAACACATCTCCTCCCGGCCGCCCCTAACGGACCCCAGGGTACCCCTCCAACCTGCAAGTTAGCACTTCATAGGCAATAATCATAAGCAAGAAAAGCAACTATGGAAAACAGGCTTGGATGTCACATACATCATACATGTTCTCTACTGGTTGAGCATAATACAAAAAGGGCCTACTTATGCAATCATGTATGCAATAACCCGGGTTTCACCCAAGGCACCCTAACTCGTATGCATCTAGCACATCAACACATCATATGGGTTCTCATTGATTCCCCATTGGCATAAAGCCGCAAACAAAGGGGTCACCATTTCCCCCAACGGCTCACAGGCCGCCTCGTGGAATTCTTATCAAGGCCCCACCCGCTCAAGGTCTCAAACCCCGGGCTTGCCTACAAGCTCTGACGTCTCATGTCAGGATTCCAACAAACACAACACTGACCGATTCTAAGAAGCCTTGCCGGACCCCACCCGCTCATGGCCTCATTGCCCGGGTTTGTCCCCATGCTTGGCATTCTCGTCAGTCACACAGAAGGGGACTAGTCTCGCCGGGACACTCTCCACACATGACGTGAACGTCACGGGATAGCCAGCCGACCACGGAGACCTAGCCACGCCTTGGCACACCATAAACCAAGACAAATCCACCCTAGTCCCTCATTTATACTACAGCATTTCCGCGCACCAAGGAAAACATCTCCAACTCGCGCGGAGCTAACCTTGTCCACCAAGGAAAAACATCTACCGCCGCGAGGAGCTAACCTTGTCCGGTTCCGACTACACGTACTCACTTGAGAAAAAGTGGAAAACATCACCACATCACAAACGACATCTTGCCGCAACGGAATCTCTACGAATCCTTAGCGTTTTTATGCAATATCACCGAGTCGGACTAACGGTCGCGACAACGGCTTCACCCACCATGCCTAATCCACTAACGGAGCGGATCTCTAATGCAAAAATATGTCGGGGACGGACTCAATCAACCTGGAGGTTCCTCTTGAACCTTGGCAAACCAAAACCCCTCTCATTTGAGAGTTTGGTGCCCAAAAACTAGAAAGAAAGAAAAATAAATGATGCTAAGACATGCATCCTAAGACCGAGAGGAGAGGTGTCGTTACCTTCCGACTCCTCTTCCTTGCCATGGCAAAATGGCCGGATGGAAATCTTCGCAATGATCTAAGCTTCACGGATCCGGACTCGGCTCGCGATTTGGAGCACCGAAACTCCTCCTACAGCCCAAACTCTCCTTCTCCTTCTTCCTTGATCTCACTTCTCTCTAGATCTTTAGTAAGAGAAAGCTTGGAGAAGAATGAGGGTTTTCAACCCTATTCTCGGACTTAACTCGCCAAGAACAGTCCTGAACCGTCAGATCCTAAAATCTGGGAAATAAAGGCCACGATCCGCCTGGAAAATAAAAGACCTGGGCCGAACACGGCCTGGCACACGCCCGTGTCCAGGGCCGTGTGCCCCATTCGCCGTCTCAAATCGACGCGCCTGGAACAGCACACGGGCATCCGACACGCCCGTGTTCAACCCGACACGCCCGTGTCCCCAGTGACACGGCCGTGTTGCCAGCCGTGTGCCTCCATCGCCACGGCCCCGAAACCAACCCGAGAGGTGACACGGCCGGGGACACGCCCGTGTCCCAAGCCGTGTGCCAAGTCTCGGCACCCGTCGACAGGCTTTGTGTCGACACCACGGAAAAAGTCGAGCGAAGATCGTCGACCAAGCGGGACACGCCCTGTGATACGCCCGTGTCACAGGCCGTGTACACCAGTCTCGACACACGTCGAGCGAAAAGTGTCGACACTTGGGCCGAGTGTCGACACAACCTCGACACGCCCTGCGACACGCCAGTGTCGCAGGCCGTGAGCCCTACTCTCGACACATTGTTGAGCGAAAGTGTCGACACATGGGCCGAGTGTCGACACGGCCTCGACACGCCCTGCAACACGCCCGTGTCGCAGGCCGTGTGCCTCCTGCCAGAAACCCAAAAATTTCCAAAACTGCGGACTGATCCTCTTACAAAACTGGGGTGTTACAACTCTCCCCCACTTAACAGAATTTCGTCCCGAAATTTCAGATCAAAAGGTTACAAAACTTAAATTATACCTGACATGAAGAGTTCCGGATAATCTTCTAGCATGGCCTGTTCTCGCTCCCAAGAGAACTCCTCACGACCGCAGTTGTCCCAACGAACTTTCACGAGTTTAACTTCTTTACTCTGCAACTGCCGAGTCTCCGAATCCTCTATAGCAATTGGGAGGACTCGCGTCCTCGAGTCTTCCTCAATCGGCACCGATGCCGGCTCAATCACCACGCTAGCCTCCACCAAGGCTTTCCTCAAAACGGAGACGTGAAATACGTCATGCAACCCACTCAGCTCCGCGGACAACACCAACCAATAAGCTGCTTCTCCCACCCGTTCAATAACTTCAAAAGGGCCCAAAAACCTTGGACTCAACTTCTTGAGTCGGCGAATCCGTGAGACGCCATTGAACGGTTTGATCTTCAAATAGACCCAATCACCTACCGCAAATTCCAACTTCCGGTGACGAGCATTAAAGTATTTTGCTTGTCGGTCTTGCGCCACCTTCATACGCTCTTGAATGGTCCGTACCAACTCACAAGCGTCCACTACCACCACTTTTCCCAAAAATTTGGTGTCTCCCGCCTCTGCCCAAGACATTGGTGTTCGACACCGCCTCCCATACAAGTCTTCGTATGGCGCCATTTTTATACTCGCTTGAAAACCGTTGTTGTACGCGAATTCCACCATGAAGAGGTGATCCTCCCACTTTTTTCCTAAGTCAAGAACACACATTCTCAGCATATCCTCCATGGTACGGTTCGTTCTCTCCGTTTGCCCATCAGTTTGAGGATGGAACGTCGTACTGAACTTTAGCTTCGTGCCCAAGCTCTTCTGAACCAATCTCCAGTCCTTGGACGTAAACCGTCCATCTCAATCACTGACTATGCTCTTAGGAATTCCATGCAGTCGCACAATGTTGCGAACATACAACTCCACCAGCTTCTCCACACTGTCCTCTTTCCGGTTTGGGATAAAGTGAGCCACCTTGGTTAGGCGATCTACGATCACCCAAATAGCATCATTTCCCTGCTGCGATCTAGGCAAACCATGCACAAAGTCTATGGAGATGTCATCAAATTTCCATTCAAGGATGGGAAGGGGCTTCAGGAACCCGCCCGGCTTCTGACATTCGGCCTTCACCAAGGCACAAGTTTGGCAACGATTCACGTACAAAGCTACGTCCCGCTTCAGCCCCGACCACCAAAAGGATTTCTTCATATCCAAGTATATCTTTGTACTGCCCGGGTGAATGGAGTACTTTGTGAAGTGAGCCTCAAACATCAACTCCTCACGGAGTTTGCCGAACTGCGGTATACAAACCCTTCCGTCCTCCCTCAGAATCCCATCGATCATCTCCCAGGCGCTGCTCTCGCCCGTTTGAGCCTCCAACACAAAAGGTTGAAACTCCACATCCAACCGAGTCGCTTCCCGAATGCGATCGGACAAGTCGTTCTGCACCTCAATCCAGTTCAACCGAGCCTCGCTGGACTCGCCTCTTGCAACACATTCCAAACCAAGGGACTCCCATTCCCGCACCAACCGCTCATCATGAGATTCGATCCAATTCCCTTGTCCCGAGTACTTCCTACTCAAGGCATCAGCCACCACATTAGCTTTACCTGGCGTATACTGAATTGCCACTTCATAGTCTCCAAGAAACTCAACCCACCTGCGTTGTCGCATGTTCAAGTCCTTTTGATACAAGAGATACTTCAAGCTTTTGTGATCCGTGAAGATCTCCACCTTTGCACCATAAACATAATGCCGCCATATTTTCAACGCAAAAATTACCGCCGCTAACTCCAAGTCGTGGACGGGGTAATTCCTCTCATGAGGCTTCAACTGTCTAGACCCAAAAGCTATCACCTTCCCATGTTGCACCAAAACGCAACCCAAGCCGCATCCTGATGCGTCACTGAAAATCTGAAATCACTCGGTCCCTTGCGGTAGACTTAGGATTGGAGCCGCCATTAGTCTCTCCTTCAGTGCCTCAAATGCTTGACTACACTCTTGAGTCCACACAAACTTATGATCTTTACGTGTGAGTGAGGTGAGGGGTAGAGCTATCCGCGAAAAATTCTCCACGAACCTTCTGTAATACCCGGCTAGCCCAAGAAAACTTCGGACCTCCGCCACGGTCCTCAAGACCGGCCAATCTCTAATGGCTTCAACTTTTGTTGGGTCCACTGCCACCCCTTCCCCGCTAATCACGTGACCCAAATATGCCACCTTCTCCAACCAGAACTCGCATGTGGAGAATTTTCCATACAACTCATTCTCCCTCAACACTTGCAGAACCATTCTCAAGTGGGTCTCATGCTCCACTTGCGATTTGGAATACACCAAAATGTTGTCAATGAAGACAACCACAAAAGAATCCAAGTATTCCCGAAATACCCGATTCATAAGATCCATGAACACAGATGGTGCGTTTGTCAGCCCGAACGGCATCACCGTAAACTCAAAGTGTCCATACCTTGTACCAAAGGCAGTCTTGGGTATGTCCTCATCCCGAATTCGCAACTGATAATAGCCTGACTTCAAGTCCAATTTTGAATACACCACTGACCCTACCAATTGGTCAAACAAGTCTTCTATCCGATGAATCAGATATTTATTCTTGACGGTCAATTTATTCAGCTCTCGGTAGTCAATGCATAGCCACATGCTACCGTCTTTCTTCTTTACAAGCAACACCGCCACACTCCACGGTGAAGAACTGGGTCTAATATACCCTTGCTCCAACAATTACTGCAACTGTACTTTAAGTTCAGCCAACTCCTTTGGTGCCATCCTAAACGGAGGATGTGACAACGGCCTAGCCTCCGGCACTAACTCGATCGAGAAATCGATCTCCCACCGAGGAGGCGCTCCAGGAAGTTCTTCCGGAAACACATCCTTGAACTCTGCCACTACGGGCACTTCATCAATAGACAGCTAGGAGAGACGAACCTCCAATAATGCTACAAGCGCTACACCACCCTGGTTAATCGCCCGCACCAACTGCATGGCCGAAATCAGGGAACAGGCCACTCCACAAAGGCCCTCAAATTTGACTTCTGCCTGCCCTTTTCTCCTTAAGGTCACCACCTTAGAAAGGCAATCAATACTGGCGCGCTGCTCTGCGAGCCAGTCCATGCCCAAGATGACATCGAACTCCACCAATGGCAAAATCGCCGCTACCAAAACAAAGTCAACTCCGTCTAGCTCCCAACAGATGCGCCCTTTGACCCCGGTGGTCATGGATGACCCATTGGGCATACGCACTTTCAACTCCGCGTCCGCCGAGAAAGACTCAACTCCTATTCTCCGGATGAAGCTCTCCGCAAGAAAGGAGTGCGATGCTCCCGTATCAAACAATACCCTAGCGGGATATCCGGAAACTAACACGAATCCTACAACATAGACATCACACAAAAGTCTAAAAGGATGAAGCACAAAATTTAAACTTAAATTTTCTTCATAACTGTCACCACATCAGTCTGGCGGATCGCTTCCTGCTGTCCAAGGTTGTAGGCCCTTGGTTGCACCGGTTGGAACCGAGAAGCGCTCGACTCCGCCATCTTTCCTTTCTCTGCAGCACTGGGGCCGGAGCGCACAGTCTGCTCCTACTTTGCCTCTTGCCACGCTCCTCCTTGGGGACAAACACGAGCTATGTGCCCCACCTTACCGCAGTTGTGGCACATCGGCGGTCCCCTAGAATGAGAACCCCCAGGCGTCCAAATGATCTTCTCACCAGATCTGGAAGTGTGAGGCTTCTTCCTCCACCTACTCCCTTCAGACTTTCCATGAGATTGGGAAGGCTTCCCTTCCCCTTGCTTGGGAGTAAAACCCTTACGGCGTTGGGTTCGCTCCAAATCACTTTCCAAAATCCTGGCAGCCTCAAATAGTTCATTGAATCTGGCTCTCTTCATGGAGATGAGGGGTTGTCTCAAATTCTCCCTCAGACCCTGGTAGAAGAGGTTATCCCTCTCTACGTCATCTGCCATAGTCGTTCCCGCATAACGACCCAACCGGGTGAACTCCTGCACGTACTCATCTACTGTCTTGTCTCGCTGCATTAAATGCATAAACTGCCTCTTAAGGGCCAAACATGTAGAAACTGGAATATACCTCTTTAGGAAAGCATCCCCAAACTCTTCCACCGACGGAGTGCGTCCCGGGAACTGGCGGCCGCTATGGCTCACCCACCATAACTTGGCATCTCCTTCCAACATGAAAGCCGCATACTCAGCTTTCTTTTCCTATGGCGTCTCTGCCGCCCTTAGAAGCTCTTGAATGCGAACCCACCAGTCCTCTGCATCCGTTGGCGTACCCATTCCCTTGAATCACGGGGGATGGAAACTCAGGAAGTACTTCATGTGTCGGTATCCATGTCCGACCACCGCCCTTTCCGCCAAAGGCTCCACTCTCCTGGCCTCTCCGCCTGGCACGGCAGTCGCCGTGTCCGGTGTGGCAGGGGTTGTCACCTGAGCTGCTGCTGCAGCCTGAGCTGCCACAATCGCTTCTGCAAGCATGCGACAGAAGTCGGTCGGGTTTACGCCCGTGCCCAAAAGACCTGGAGCAGTAGCACTGCTCGCCGAAAGCTCTTCTCTTGCTCTCGACATTCCCGCCTCGTTGCTTGCACTCTTCACGAAATAAGAAACAAGGATTCAGTCTCAAATATCAAGACTTAAACATAAAGACACTCATGGTCCCGCGTTACTCTTATGTGGATAACTTCTCTACGCTTTGACCATGAATCTAACCTGGCTCTGATACCAAATTGTAACACCTCCCCTGTAATGAACGTATAATATGGGTCCGGTCGGGGCCCCACAACATACGGACGCCACAGCTTTAGTATTAAAGTTGATATAGCTACCCACACTCAAAACTCTTTGCACAACACAGCGGAAACAGAACAGGACTAGAAGTTATCCACCACTAAAGAGTAAAACAAATGGCCTTAAGGCCTTACATCAAATGTCCAAAAGAGAATAATACATCAATCATGAATGTGCTCAGCACTCCTAGTCTACCTCGGCACGCAAGCCGGACAACAAGAGTCTCAAACATAACAACTCATAAGTAGGGCTACAAAAAGAGAAAACACTTCATGAGGCTTAGGCCCTTCTGGCCGGCGAGCTAGCTCCTGCATGCGATCCTTGCCCTGAAAATTTATTAGTAACGTGGGTCAGCAAAGGCTGACCTCAAACTATGCAACAACACATCTCCTCCCGGCCGCCCCTAACGGACCCCGGGGTACCCCTCCAACCTGCAAGTTAGCACTTCGTAGGCAATAATCATAAGCAAGAAAAGCAACTATGGAAAACAGGCTTGGATGTCACATACATCATACATGTTCTCTACTGGTTGAGCATAATACAAAAAGGGCCTACTTATGCAATCATGTATGCAATAACCCGGGTTTCACCAAAGGCACCCTAACTCGTATGCATCTAGCACATCAACACATCATATGGGTTCTCAATGATTCCCCATTGGCATAAAGCCGCAAACAAAGGGGTCACCATTTCCCCCAACGGCTCACAGGCCGCCTCGTGGAATTCTTGTCAAGGCCCCACCCGCTCAAGGTCTCAAACCCCGGGCTTGCCTACAAGCTCTGACGTCTCATGTCAGGATTCCAACAAACACAACACTGACCGATTGTAAGAAGCCTTGCCGGACCCCACCCGCTCATGGCCTCATTGCCCGGGTTTGTCCCCATGCTTGGCATTCTCGTCAGTCACACAGAAGGGGACTAGTCTCACCGGGACACTCTCCACACATGACGTGAACGTCACGGGATAGCCAGCCGACCACGGAGACCTAGCCACGCCTTGGCACACCATAAACCAAGACAAATCCACCCTAGTCCCTCATTTGTACTGCAGCGTTTCCGCGCACCATGGAAAACATCTCCAACTCACGCGGAGCTAACCTTGTCCACCAAGGAAAAACATCTACCACCGCGAGGAGCTAACCTTGTCCGGTTCTGACTACACATACTCACTTGAGAAAAAGGGGAAAACATCACCACATCACAAACAGCATCTTGCCGCAACGGAATCTCTACGAATCCTTAGCGTTTTTATGCAACATCACCGAGTCGGACTAACGGTCGCGACAACGGCTTCACCCACCATGCCTAATCCACTAACGGAGCGGATCTCTAATACAAAAATATGCCGGGGACGGACTCAATCAACCCGGAGGTTCCTCTTGAACCTTGTCAAACCAAAACCCCTTTCATTTGAGAGTTTGGTGCCCAAAAACTAGAAAGAAAGAAAAATAAATGATGCTAAGACATGCATCCTAAGACCGAGAGGAGAGGTGTCGTTACCTTCCGACTCCTCTTCCTTGCCATGGCAAAATGGCTGGATGGAAATCTTCGCAAAGATCTATGCTTCACGGATCCGGACTCGGCTCGCGATTTGGAGCACCGAAACTCGTCCTACAGCCCAAACTCTCCTTCTCCTTCTTCCTTGATCTCACTTCTCTCTAGATCTTTAGTAAGAGAAAGCTTGGAGAAGAATGAGGGTTTTCAACCCTATTCTCGGACTTAACTCCCCAAGAACAGTCCTGAACCGTCAGATCCTAAAATCTGGGAAAGAAAGGCCACGATCCGCCTGGAAAATAAAAGACCTGGGCCGAACACAGCCTGGCACACGCCCGTGTCCAGGGCCGTGTGCCTCATTCGCCGTCTCAAATCGACGCGCCTGGAACAGCGCACGGGCATCCGATACGCCCGTGTTCAACCCGACACGCCCGTGTCCCCAGTGACACGGCCGTGTGCCTCCATCGCCACGGCCCCGAAACCAACCCGAGAGGTGACACGGCCGGGGACACACCCGTGTCCCAAGCCGTGTGCCAAGTCTCGGCACCCGTCGACAGGCTTTGTGTCGACACCACGGAAAAACATCGAGCGAAGATCGTCGACCAAGCGGGACACGCCCTGTGACACGCCCGTGTCACAGGCCGTGTACCCCAGTATCGACACACGTCGAGCGAAAAGTGTCGACACTTGGGCCGAGTGTCGACACGGCCTCGACACGCCCTGCGATACGCCCGTGTCGCAGGCCGTGTGCCCTACTCTCGACACATTGTCGAGCGAAAGTGTCAACACTTGGGCCGAGTGTCGACACGGCCTCGACACGCCCTGCGACACGCCCGTGTCGCAGGCCGTGTGCCCTAGTCTCGACACATTGTCGAGCAAAAGTGTCGACACTTGGGCCGAGTGTCGACACGGCCTCGACACGCCCTGCGACACGCCTGTGTCGCAGGCCGTGTGCCTCCTGCCAGAAACCCCAAAATTTCCAGAACTGCGGACTGACCCTCTTGCAAAACTGGGGTGTTACACCTCCCATGGGCACCGGATCCCAGTCAACATCTCATACATAATGTCCAGCCACTCCTCCGTCGGAACGGCCGACTCTGTCCCCAAGTAGGATGGGGGAGAAAGTCCTCGGAAAATGCTTAGCCAGTTGGCCCCCGGGTTTGGCTGCAGAGCTGGAACCTGTTGAGCCCTAAAAGCCTCCAAGATAGATGTCAGAGTCTGTTCCATCTCTGACTGTATGAATGGAGTGGGGACCGGGGTAGGTGGTGCAACGTCCGGAGTCTGCTGGACTCCGCCTTGTGGTGTAGGCTGTGCTGGGGGCTGCGTAACAAAAGCCAATAGTAAATAATTGATTCAATCCTAATTAACAATGAATAATTTACATGTGATGCCCCTTATGGGCACACCACTGCTTCCGCTGGTTAGTTTGTCCCCAAACTAAACTCGCGCGGGGGTGACCCAGGGGTTGTGGACTGCTAATTTTCGATCGAGGTTGCTTTGATACCACTTGTAAGACCCCCTCCCCCCACCTTTTCCTTTAAAACACCGAGGTCTTAGGCCCAAAACCGCCGCTTTGCGGTGACACCTTCGCACCCAGGAAGATCATCACTACAAAATGCCGATCTTGCAGGCCAAATCGATCACAACTATAGCAAAATAATAAAGGCAAGTCCACAGAAATCACATAAATAGTAAATAAACTCCATGATGGGAGTGTCCACAAATATAATGAAATACTAAAATCTTGGGCTCATGCCCAGTACATCAATGTCTCACTACAAATCTCTCATCGCGGAAGCAAAACTAAAACAACTAGTGGCGAATAGGACTCACAGTCCCTTCCATCTGGACTCCGGTACTAGACTGCCCCATCTCCAAGCGTGCCGACCTCCGGGGCTGCTCCTATATGCTGGGCTCCATGGTCCCCTAAAATGACGTGGTTCGAAAACCGTTAGTCTAAAAGATAAAGTCCTATTATCCGCCGCCCCTTCCCCCATGTCTCCTAGGCACCGAGCGGGGAGATGGAAAGGAGAGGACACGAAAGTGGAGAATAACAAATAAGCAGATGGCAGCGGAACTAACCTAGTAGTTCTACATTATATATGACAGTAATAGTGGTATGAAAAACTGAACAAGAAAAGCAACCTTAACTTATATGAAAACACATAAGCCAAGGGATCTTTTGCAGGGCTCCTATCGTATAAAAAGTCCCATACCAATTTATACGATAGGGTGTCGGTTTTCTAACAAGTAATATATATATATATATTTACTAATAAAATCTTAAAAAAAAAACTTATAAGCACGCTCGCGCGAACTTATAAATCAAGGGGTCGTTTTGCAGGGCCTATTGTATAAGCGTCCCATACCACTTATACAATAGGTGTCGGGGTTATATGCAATGATTATGCTATTAAACACAATTATGCCATGATGTGAGCATGGAAGTGCAACTCACCCACTCGACTCTGTGTACACAGACCTTTAGTTCCGCCTTTCTAGAGCCGAACCTCCCAGGATACCTCCGTAGTGGCAAACAGAAGAGGTGGGTTGGGCCTCGCCCACCTCTCAACTGGTAATAGCACTACTAGTCAGACCTATCGTATGCCTCAATTCTGGTGCACTAAGCGGAGCTCCTGCATATTGTTGTCGGCTGGCGCACCGGACTTTATTTGGCCAAGTGCTAACCACACTCGCCGAGTCAACGTATTGGCATTGGTTCATCGACTCACCAATACCGAAGACCCACCACCTTATACCATATGCACATGCAACCTTATGTATCAGATACCGAGCCAAAGCTCCCCGGACCATCCCGTCTGTCATAAACAACAACCGAGCCAAAGCTTGCCGGGCCAACCTGCCCATCACAAACCATTACTGAGCCAAATCTCGCCATGCTAACCTGCCCATCACCAAAACCACTGGGCCTACTGCCCGAGTGACCCAACCTATCTCCCCGAGACATCAAGGTGTGTGAAGGTGAAACCCTAGATTTACTATTTACTGTTGCATTCCAATTTTTCCTACAGTTTAGGTTTAACCCAGGACTGCCCAAGGTATTCCCCGTGAAGGGCTCTCGAGGGCACTAGGAACTATGATAGGATTACGCCGAAAGCTCCTTTTCGCAAGGCACGTACTATTATTGGTTAATACCAAACTCCTAGTCCCTTAAACATTATACTGGATATAACCCTAGTGTATTTGACACTTCCTCTTCTACGAGTAAGACGATGTTTCGTCGACCCCGAGTACACTTAACACTACCCAATTCAACACTCTACTCATCACAACATCCAATGATGAACTCATTTCTATTCATCCAAACCAGCCAAGCACTAATCCCAAGTCATGTGCTCAAATTATACTCCAACATAGTTTCTGCAGTTTTTACTATATGCAGATCACTTAAGCTATATGACCCGTAACATGGGAAGTACTCAAAATATTCATCCAGTACCCCTATAATAATTATTATAGAGCTGTCATGACCTTTTTAGGCTAACACCAGAATTTCACAATTTTCCCTATTTATCTAATATTTTATTTAATTATCCTAGTCATCCA
Organism: Platanthera guangdongensis; assembly: GCA_039583875.1. NCBI lineage: Eukaryota > Viridiplantae > Streptophyta > Magnoliopsida > Asparagales > Orchidaceae > Platanthera > Platanthera guangdongensis. Next base: position 106,452,885 of record CM077153.1, read on the forward strand.
AAAAAATAATTTTGCTCGAACAATTTTTATTTTCACTTTTTAAGCATTTCTATCAAAATCTAATAGTAAAAATGTAAACGTTTTAATTTTTCGGGCACTTGCCTTTCTCACTTTCATTTGAAAACTTTTTGCTCAAATAATTTATAATTTGCCTTTTTATGCATTTTCTACTGCATTCCAGCGTAGAAATGCAGTCATTTAATTTTTCGATACTTTGTTTTTCTCATTTTGTTAAGCACAAGTGTGTGCGTGTATGAGATATTTTTCAGCTCCTAAGTTAAATTATGCAAGTGTGTGTGTGTGGTTATTCAAGTAGAGTGCGTGAGTAGTTACTTTCAAGTAGAGTGCGTGTGTTGTCTTTATTTTTCTGCCTACTCATTTGAGTTAATTGGCTGGATTCTATTCAAGTAGAGTGCGTGCGTTGTTTTTATTTTTTCTCCTACTCATTTGAGTTTAATGGCTGGATTTTATTCAAGCAAGTAGTTCTTTATTTTTCTGCCTACTCACTTGAGTTAAATGGCTGAATTTGATTTTCCGCCTACTCGCTAGGAGTTAAATGGTCGGACCTTATTTTGATGTAAATATTTAAGAAAGCCCTGTAATTGCATTTATTTTCTCCTAATCGTTTGAGTAGGACTCGCTTTCATTTCAGTCCTACTCATTTGAGTAGGACTTGCAATTTTCAGCTTTTATTTTCCGCCCCACACATTTGAGTGGGACCTGCAAATTTCAATTATGCACTTTTCAGCTTTTATTTCCCGCCCCCACTCATTTGAGTGGGACCTGCAAATGTCAATTATGCAATTTTCCCTTATTTGTAACTTAGTTTTATTTCTGTCTCTTCTTATATGTTTAAATGAGTGCGGGTGTGTTTATTTATCATTAAATTTTCTAATGTTAGGATATTTTACTTTTCTTCTTATTTTCTTTATAACCTTTCAGCGATTAGTTTAGGACGCTTGCACAACAAAACATATAAGCTATCCCCATTCCGATGAGTGGCTAATTGCTTTTAGCCCTCGGTATCGAAGAGCTTTGGGATCTAAAATGTTTTAAATAACCAAATGTCTAATTTTTCAATTTAATTAAAAACTTAAGGTTTACCCCGGGTTAACGATGCGTAGACCCACATATCGATGTGTGGGCTCTATTTCCGTTATCCATATGCTAGCTAGCCGAGAGGCCGTGTGTATGGACAGATCACCCCTGGGTAAATAGAGTTCCGCACTAACCCTCGAGAGAGGAGGCATGCTAACTCTACCGGATTGGGTTCCCCACCCAATAGAGGGGTTCTTAGCATACTGCGGACATTAAGGGGAATCCTTCATCGGACGAGATCCCGGTCGAATAGCCTTAATGTCTAGGTGAGCGATATTCCTAGAGATAGGTGAGCTCATTATTTTGAACCTCCACGGCCAAGTTTCCGCTTTAATTAAATTGAAACTTTAGATATCTAGTTATTCAAATCTATTTTTAATCCTAACGCAATTCGATACCGGGAGTTATCTCTTCATCGACTATTTTCTTAAAATCTACTTTCGTCCTATTTTTAATCAAAACCCTCAACTTACTATTTCGGTAAAATAATAGTGTTTTCGGAGGAGTAGGGGTAATCAACCCGTTCCCGGGAATAATACGACCTTGGTATTCTCCTGAATATCGAGTACTACTTGCGATAGGTGCACTTCCCTCATCTAGCAAGCCCGCGGAGATCGACTCACCGAACCAACCACAGTAAGAGTCTGTTCGCGGGATAATCAATGGTGAACTAGTAGGCTTGGTAGTCTAAAGAGCTGGATGCTCGGTACTATAATTAGATACAAACTATCATGGTTGCATGTGCATAACAGTGGTGGGTCCTCGGTATTGGACGATCGATCACACCGTCGTCGGTACGTTGACTCGGGGAGACTAGCTAGTTTGCTAGGAAAAGTACGGAAACATACGTGAGGGGCTAGACGGGGTAGTGTGATTACCAGTCTAGGAGTGGAGAGGCCCAACCCACTATCTCCGTTGGCCACGACGAGAGGCTCCTGAGAGTTTAGCTAACTCCAAAAAGGGGAACTAAAGGTCTGTGTGCATAGAGTCGTGTGTGTGAGTTGCACTTGCATGTGCATACCATAGCATACTTGTATGTCAAAACATTATCATTGCATATAACCCCTGACACCTATCGTATAAAATGTTATGGGACGTTTTATACAATAGGCCCCGCAAAATGTCCCCTTGGTCTATAGGGGTAATCCCTATAAATCAACGGTTATATTTCTCGTTGCTCTTACTTACTCTTCTTACTGATTTTACTTACTTGCTACTCCTTACTATTTACTTTTGTTACATACTTGTTTACTCATGTTTAATTATTGTGATACCCCTGCCATACCCTATTATTTTATTCCTTAGGGTAGATGTCACCTGCTTGATTAGGCCCTGCTTTTGGTCCTCCTTTTCACTCCGTTCCGCCCGGTGCCTAGGAGCCACGGGTAGAGGGGTGGGGGATTGTTGACTGAGTCTAGTTTGACTGACGGTCGTTTGACCACCATATTTTAGGTGCTCCGGATGGGAGACAGGGAACATCCCCAGGAGCTGCAACTCCAGCAGGGTAAAATGTAGATGGAGATGGGCCAGTGTAGCTCGGGTGGACAGGCATCCAGATCCGTGAGTGGAGCCGAGTATTAGTAGTTTTAGTTTTATGAGTGGATTGTAGTGAGGTTATCATGTACCGGGATTAAGCCCGTATTCACTTTCTAGTGTGGACTATTTATTTGTCATGTGATTTCCTCCCTTATACTATTCTGGACTTGGATGCTTACACTTTCATTCATTATACATTCTGTCGATGGTGATCGATTTGGCCGGCAGGATCGGCATTTTGTAGTGATGACCTTCCCGGGTGCGAAGGTGTCACTGCAAAGCGGCGGTTCTGGGCCTAAGACCCCGATGGTTGTTGCAAAAAAAAATGGGGTCTTACAAGTGGTATCAGAGGGAAACTTTGATCCGACAAAATGTAGTCCACAAAATATGGGACACCCCGCGCGGGCTTAGTTTGAGGACAAACTAGCAGCGGAAGCCATGGTGTGCCCATGGGAGGAATCACGTGCAATGCTCACTAGTAACAAAGAGTTTTAGTTCAATTTACTAAACTTAAGACCATCTTTTGTAGGGTACAATGAATCCTCCCCTACCGCAGGGGACACCTCTAGCCCCGAATGTGATTCCACCCCCGCCGGCTCCGACGCCGTTGCAGCAGATGGAGATGGGACAAACTTTGACGGCCATCTTGGAGGACTTTAGGGCACAGCAGGCTCCAGCTCCTCAGCCGAACCCCGGAGCGAACTGGTTGAGTGCATTCCGGGGCCTTGCCCCACCATCCTACTTGGGGACAGACACGACATTGCGCACGGAGGAGTGGCTAGACATTATGTACGAGATGTTGGTGGGAATATAGTGCCTGGTGGACCTGGAAGTATCATTGGTGGTTTCTTGTCTGGAGTGGCATGCGAAGAGGTGGTGGAAGTCGGTGATGGACACCACTTATGCGGGAGTGGAGATCGCAGACATTACGTGGGAGGAGTTTAGGGCGGCACTACTGGAGCATTTTGTGCCGCAGTCTGCAAGGGATGAATTGGAGGATAGATTTTTGCAGTTGAAGCAAGGGAACAGGACAGTTCTGGAATATCAACGGGAGTTTACTCATTTGGCCCGGTTTGCGGATTCTTACAAGCTGGATGACGTGGGTTATGCAAAGAGGTTCTACAAGGGCCTCCGAGATGACCTGAGGTAGGCCCTCTTGTTCGTGTCTGATGGTACCATGGACAGGATCTTGGAGATTGCCAAGAAGTTGGAGGAGGACCAGCTTGCAGTCCGGGGCAGGAAGAGATATGGGGATGATGCAATGCTTGGAGGGAGAAGGGACCCGCAGAGGGGCCGGGTCATGGGAGAGAGAAGGAACGGGGATCAACCCTGGCCAGGAGGAAAGGCAGGAACCAAGGGTGCATGCAGTGCTGGCCCCGCAGCCGCTACAGATGAGGGAGGTGCCCTGGATAGGGTAGCGACCACCCACACCACAGCAATGCTATCACTGCCATCAGCCAGGGCACATTCGGATTAATTGCCCGGCGAGGAATGGGGCCATACCTGCTACACAGGGTGGCCCACCGGCTCACCAGATGGGAGGTCGTGGACGTGGTCGCGGACGCAGATTTCAGGGCAGTGAACACAGGCAGGATGGGGAGTAGGTCTACTCTCTGGACTTAGCGCAGCCCCGGAACCCGAACAGGGTTATTACAGGTATGAGAGTAATTTTTAGTATGTGTAGAATAATTAAACAACCTAGGTTAGAAAGCTTTAAACCTAAGTTGTTTTTTCCTTTAACTAATTTAGGAATAGTGATGGCGTGCGGCAAACCTACCCGTACCCTATTCGACACGGGGGCATCACACAACTTTGTGTCAGAGTATTTCATAAAGGATCTGGGCCAGATTCGATATTATACAGAATATGCCAGGGGGGTGCGTCTCCCCAAAGGTATGTAGATCCAGTCCACAGAGAAGTGCCTCCTGACGGTTACCATAGATGGGTTAACACTCGAGGCCCTGGCGACGATCCTGAGAATGTCGGACTTCGACCTTGTCTTGGGCATGAAATGTCTTGTCTGGAACCATGCCCAGATTGAATGCCCGACGAGGAGGGTCGTGCTGAGACACGGCGACACTTATGTGGCATTCGAAGGTACTACTCCGGTTTCCCGCCGCCTCCTTTCATCTATTCAGGCCGTCAAGGCCCACATGCATGGAGACGAGGTATATCAGGTGTTGTTCGAGATGACTGAGTAGAAGGACCCGATTGTTAGCATTCCAGTGGTCTGTGACTACGCCGATGTATTTTCGGAGAAGCTGCCAGGACTGCCTCCGTAGAGGGAGAAGGACTTTCAGATTCAGTTGGTTCCAGGGGCTAAGCCGGTATCCAAGGCGCCTTATCGGATGGCCCCAAGGGAGCTGGCAGAATTTCGGACACAGTTGTAGGAGTTGGTGGAAGCAGGATTAGTCAGATCGAGTTCCTCGCCATGGGGAGCTCCGGTCCTATTCGTGAAGAAGAAGGATGTCACTTACTTCGTGACCCATTGTGAGTCATGTCAGCTAGTGAAGGCGGAGTGCAGGAACCCCGCAGGACTATTGCAGCCACTCCCGGTTCCGGAGTGGAAGTTTGATGACGTAGCCATGGACTTCATACATGGGCTTCCTCTATCTCGAACAGGGAATGACTCGATCTGGGTGATTGTTGATCGGTTGACGAAGGTGGCTCGATTTATACCGATCAGGAAGGACGATTCAGTGGGAGTACTGGTGTAGAAGTTTGTGGAGCAGTTCATTCACTACCATGGCGTGCCCAGGTCAATAGTGTCAGATCGTGATGGGCGGTTTACATCCAGGGAGTGGCGGTCAGTTCAGGTATACTTGGGCACCCGACTGACCTTTAGCACAACCTTCCACCCTCAGATGGACGGGCAGACAGAGCGCACAAATCAGACATTGGAAGACCTGCTACGTCTGTGCATTTTAGATTGAGGAGAGCCATGGGAGAAGATGCTACCACTGGTAGAGTTCTCATACAACAACACTCATCTGGCCAGTAAAGGTATGGCCCCCTATGAGGCTCTATATGGACGGAGGTGCAGGACTCCCCTGTCATGGATACAGGATGAGGACCCAAAGGTCCTGGGCTCAGAATTTGTGGAGGACACCGAGGCCCAAGTGAGACTGATACGGGACCGGATGTTGGAGGCGCAGAGTAGATATGCCAAATATTACGACGGACGACATCGACAGGTGGAGTTTCAGGTAGGATACAGAGTGTTTTTGAAGATACGGCCAATGCACGGAGTCTCTCGAGTTCGCGGGCGGAGGAAGAAGCTCAGCTCGAGATACATGGGGCCCTACAGGATCCTGGAGCGGATCGGCCCCTTAGCATACAGGATGGAGCTGCCGCCAGAGCTGGAAGGCCTGCACGATGTTTTCCATGTCTCCTCCCTCAGGAGGGCCCTATTACGTCCACAGCAGCAGATAGACACCACAGATGGGCCAGTATCATCTGACCGGTCAGTGCACATGGAGCCGGTCCGGATTGATGACACAGGTATGCGGGTCTTATGCCGCAAGAAGGTCCCACTGGTCAAGGTTCTTTAGAGAAATCATGGCCAGGAGGAGCACACTTGGGAGCCCCAGGACTTGATGCAGCAGCGGTACCCTGAACTCTTCAGTCAGGTATTACTCTCAGTCTTTCGGGATGTTACACTTTTTCTTGCATACTTGAAACCCCGTAGGCCTAACTAGAATTTCAAGGACGAAATTTTTTTTTATATATTGGGATTTGTAACATCCCATTTCCGACTAGACCCCCAAGAGTGGTTTTGGTCATGTCAAAACCCTAGGAAGCCCAAGGGACCAAGTGAAGAAGGCCAAATTGAAAATCACCTTGGTCTGCCTATAGCTCAGCCTTATATTGGCAAGTGGAGATCTGAACCGTCAGATCCTATAGGAAGAAATAAACAGCCACACAAATTCCCTGAAAACAACTCTTCCGGGTCTGACACGCCCGTGTCGGCCCAGACATGCCCGTGTCTCCAAGCGTGTCGTCAGCTCGACGATCGTCGAGCTCATTTCGTCTAACAGAGGGGATCATGCCCACCCGACATGCCCGTGTTGGATGATACATGCCGTATCACCAGGCGTGACCTCAGCTCGACGATCGTCGAGTTTATTTCATAGAACAGGGGGGAACACGCCCCCGACACGCCCGTGTCACCAGGCGTGTAGTCAGCCCGACGATCATCGAGCTCATTTCGTCGAGCTCAGCTCATATTGTCGAGTTCATTTCGTAGAACAGGGGGGAACATGCCCCCGACACGCCCGTGTCACCAGGCGTGTCGTCAGCTCGACGATCGTCAAGCTCATTTCATCGAGCTCAACTCATATCGTCGAGTTCATTTCATAGAACAGGGGGGAACACGCCCCCGACACGCCCGTGTCACCAGGCGTGTCGTCAGCCCGACGATCATCGAGCTCATTTTTTCGATCTTAGCTCATATCGTCAAGTTCATTTCGAAGAATAGGGGGGAACATGCCCCTGACACGCCCGTATCGCCAGGCATGTCGTCAGCCCGATGATCGTCGAGCTCATTTCGTCGAGGTCATTTCGTCGAGATCAGCTCATTTCATCGAATAGAAGGGAACACGCCCAGCCGACACGCCCGTGTCGGATGATACACGCCCGTGTCACAGCCGTGTCACCATGCATGACACGTCGGTTCTGGGCAGAATCATCGTGAGTAGGAGAGAGGAAGCTCCATTTTTCACCCAATTTAGACGAGAGAGGAAGTGGCCATTCATGGCCATTAAGGTGATACACCCCTCGGTATCCCTCCATTATTCTCCCATTCATCTTCCCTGATGAATTAAAGGGGATTCCAGCAGTTTCCAGAGACATTTAGTGAAGGGGGGATGCATAGGGTCGGCTGTGGGAGGGGAGGTGAAGGGGTCAACCATGGCCAAAAGAATTAAAGCCCCCACACTACCCAACCGTCCCCTTCATCATCTTTAAAGACCTCTGAGGAGTTGAATTTCCCATTTTCCCAAACACTTGGAGCTCTCGTAGGAGAAAAAGCCATGACACCGAAAACTTTGAGGAGGAGCAATGGCGGTCGGCGACTCGTGCAAGGAAACGCTCCAAATGAGGTCCAATCCTTCTCCTCTCTATGCGTGCTAGATCTAGACTTGTTTAGGTTGAGAATTCGGGCTCAAACGAGCCGTAGCAGAGAGAAACTTTCCTTGAAATTCCATGAAAAATGGTGGTGAGAGTTCGCCGGAAACCGCCGCCTCCGTCAACATGGTCGCCGCCAAACGCTAGCCACCACCTCAACAGAGGCGGTGGTTGTGGTGGTCGGCCAGGGAGGTGGTCGGGGTGGCCAGAAAGTCGGCTGGAAGAGGCTCCAGGTCGGGCCAATCTTGGCCCTTGGCTGGAGGTTGAGGATGAACGGATGCCATCTGTTTTGATCAAGGCGATTCAAATGATATTAATGTTATTGATTTTTCTGGAGATTACTAATAGTAGATATTTTTAATTATTAAAAATACTTAGATGCCTCTACTGTAAAACTGGTCAACATAGAAAATGTAGCCCTTGACTCTAGTGTAATTTAAAATTTATTTCACTCAGTTTGGAATCTTGGTGTGACCACAACACTCGTTTTGGTGCAACCTATACATAGGCATGACCAGACATTAGAATTAGTGCCCACACCAAACCACTCATCCAAATGCTTTGAAATTTTGAACATAGGCTCCTCATAGCCTTCCACTTAGATTGTCAAAAAAAAAGAATTTTTGGAAAAACATTTTTATAGTTTTTGTGAAAATTTAATAAACCAATTGTAAATTAATTAGGTCTCATAAACACCTCAAAATCCCCCCAAATTTATGTGGGTGATCTTAGAGGGCATGTTAGGGCTCTGATAAAAGTTTCACCTCATTTGGAGATGTTTTGATTAGCTTTTATCCAACCCTAGGTTGACCCTTATGGGGTTAATTAGGTCAAAGCACCCCCTTTGGGTTTTGAGTGGTCAAACCACCTCAACCGAGGTTGATATTTTGGCCACTGACTTTATATGGCATGTAACACCCTCCAATGGAATTTGAAGTGGTTAAGAGCAGGGTAACCCTACAACCCCAGGGAAGGTCCCTTGATGGGGATTTTTAGGGTTTCAAGGTCATGGGGTCAAATTACCTTGGAATGGCTTGAAAATTGGTGGAGAGGACTATAGGGTTAGTATAGTCCTCTGGTTAAAATTTTAGGTAATTTGGAAGTTTTAAACCCCCTCAAAACCCTAACCCTCGTTTAGGGCACCAAAACTAATTTGGAGTATTAGGCTATCAAATCACTTTAAAATCACTTGAGATTTGGGTAGAGTAGTTCTTAAAATTAGTACAAGCTCTAGAGATTTTGTTATGAATTTAGGAATATCATTTTGGATACTTCATTAACAATTTAGCAATTTGTATTATTTACTTAGAAATTTATTATGAAGTAACTACTTGTTGGAAATTGATGAACATGCGCCAAAGGACTCCTTATTAAGTTTTAAAGCTCTTTGAATTTTTATGGGATTTTTGGAAGATTATTTCTAAGGGTTGATTCATTAAGTAGTGTTTCCCATGAAAATTTAATATAATTTATTTTGGAGTCTAGCAAGCCTCAAAAATTATGATTTTTGTACAATGATCTATTCTGAACCATGTTAAGATTCTGTAATTGTTATATAATTTTTTGATGAATAATTTTGGTACTTCCTTCTTTACATACGATTAAGGGAATTATTTTGGATAAATTAATTAGAGGTCACATATTTTCTGAAAAATTATGGAAATTAGTATCTAGTAATATATCTCTGTTATTTAGTGATCAAAAGTTTTGGGTGGCCATTACTTGAGTAGATCATATATTTCATGTTCAAAATTGCCCATGGCCAAACATTTGGGAAAATTCAATAAATATCAAATTAATTAGAAAAATTATGATTCTCTGATTTTAGACTAAAATTGTTATGATATACCTCTGGTAAATTTTATATGAGATTTGGAAGACAAACCAGAGTACCTCCTTTATACATCTCATATAGTATAGGGTGGTCTGCATATCGTAACTGCGGAAACTGAACTAGAGTGGGTAATGAATTTGAAGAGTTGAATCCTTTGTAGGTTGCTAGTTTGGGTAAATAAATGAGAGATCTGATCAAGGGTAGAAATCAACAATATTAAGTGCCTTACGAAAGGGAGCTTTGGGCGTAATCCCATCATAGATCCTAGTGCCTTCGAGAGCCCTTCACGGGGAATACCTTGGGTAGTCCTGGGCTAACGTAAACCTTATGAATAATTTGGGCAAGAGTAACCCTAATAATAGTTTCACCTTACACTCACACTTGTACACGTAGGGAGATGAATTGGTAGTGAAATGATAGAGTAGGCCCGTGGCCTAACTTTTTACTGGAAGAGTTAAATGGACTCGGTATTGATTTGGAAGTACGGGGAGCTGGATGCTCGGGGACTTGGAAAAAAAAGGAGACTTGATTAGTCCAGGGAGTCGTGGGCTCGGGAATATGGTGAACTAGTACTTGGTAGTCTAAAGAGCTGGAGGCTTGGTACAATAATTAGATACAAACTATCATGGTTGCATGTGCATAACATTGGTGGGTCCTCGGTATTGGACGATCGATCACACCGTCGTCGGTACATTCACTCGGGGAGACTAGCTGGTTTGCTAGGAATAGTACGGAAACGTATGTGAGGGGCTATACGGGGTAGAGTGATTACCAGTCTCGGAGTGGAGAGGCCCAACCCACTATCTCCATTGGCGACGACGAGAGGCTCCTTAGAGTTTAGCTAACTCCAAAAAGGGGAACTAAAGGTCTGTGCGCATAGAGTCGTGTGTGTGAGTTGCACTTGCATGTGCATACCATAGCATACTTATATGTCATAGCATAATCATTGCATTTAACCCCTGACACCTATCATATAAAATGGTATGGGACGTTTTATACGATAGACCCCGCAAAATGACCCCATGGTCTATAGGGGTAATCCCTATAAATAAACGGTTATATTTCTCGTTGCTCTTACGTACTCTTCTTACTGCTTTTACTTACTTGCTACTCCTTACTGTTTACTTTTGTTACATACTTGTTTACTCATGTTTAATTATTGTGATACCGCTGCCATACCCTATTATTTTATTCCTTAGGGTAGATGTCACTTGCTTGATTACGTCGTGCTTTTGGTCCTCCTTTTCACTCCTTTCCGCCCGGTGCCTAGGAGCCACGGCTAGAGGGGTGGGGGATTGTTGATTGAGTCTAGTTTGACTGACGGTCGTTTGACCACCATATTTTAGGTGCTCCGGATGGGAGACAGGGAACAGCCCCAAGAGACGCAACACCAGCAGGGTACGGTGTAGATGGAGATGGGCCAGTGTAGCTCGGGTGGACAGGCATCCGGATCCATGAGTGGAGTCGAGTATTAGTAGTTTTACTTTTATGAGTGGATTGTAGTGAGGTTATCATGTACCGAGCTTAAGCCTGTATTCACTTTCTTGTGTGGACTATTTATTTGTCATGTGATTTCCTCCTTTATACTATCGTGGACTTGGATGCTTACACTTTCATTCATTATACATTTTTGTCGTTGGTGATTGATTTGGCCGGCAGGATCGGCGTTTTGTAGTGATGACCTTCCCGGGTGCGAATGTGTCACAGCAAAGCGGCGGTTCTGGGCCTAAGACCCCGGTGGTTGTTGCAAAAAAGGGGTCTTACACTGTAATGGTTAATTGAGACTAAAATAGCTAAGTAAAAATAAGAATAACATAAACAACCTATTCCCCCACCCCCCTGTTCTAGATGATTTAGACTAATACCCAATTAACTATCAATTTTGCAACCCTCCTATTGACCTCTTCTTACCTGATAGTAAACTTATCCCAAATCTCCCCGATAAAGTCCAAATTGCATTTCATCTCCTCATCATTATTTTTCAACCCGTTTTCCCCTCCCTACTTGGCGAGCATGACCCTGGGATGTATTACCTCAAACTCCACCAGGATAAGATCCTTTAAGCCATAAGAAAGCTTGAAGGGTCTCCCCGGTGACTGAAGAAAGCATAGTCATGAGAGTCCAAAGAACAGAAGGAAGTTATTCTACCCAATTACCTTTTAGATTTACAACCTTCTTCTTGAGGAGGTTGAGGATCTACTTATTGGCATCTTCAACCTGACCATCACTTTTGGGGTGATGAATAGATGCAAACCACAACATTGTCCCGATCTGACTACAGAAGCCAATAATCTTTATAATATTGAATTGAGAACTATTGTCAGTAATGATAGCTATAGGGATTCTATGTCTACAATGATATCTCCCCGTATGAAGTTTTGATGATCTGTGTGGTAGTTTTGCCCAATGTCTTCCCTCGATCCACTTACTGAAGTAGTCGATCATAATAATAATGAAGCATTGCATGTTGAAGCCAGCAACCCGGCCTCTCCTAGAGTTTGGACTTGAAGTTGTTGCTGCTACTCTTCTCGGACAACCCTCTTGACGCGAGTCTCAGAATCAGAAACAGACTGAGGGCCTCATCTTGGAGGTCCCACTTCTTTCCCGGAAGAATCAAAAGCTCTTCCCCTCCCTAGCCAGTGTTGTGCTAGGTACCTTGGAGGAAGAAGATTGAAAGGGTTCAACAACCTTTTCAAGGCACCTTATCGGTCTATTTATAGGCCTCTGAGTTTGACCTCCAATAACCAAACTTAAACGACATGAAATTACCAAAATACCCTGGGTTGGGTCTACTAACAACCAAACTCCACTGTTCTGTAGGGTTATACGCAGACCACAGAGGGAAAAAGGGTAAAATTATCTGGGGTAAAAGGGTAAAATCCCCTCTTGGATATAAAAAGTAAAAACACCTTTATCTTATATGGTGAGTGAGAAAACAAATGGCGGGCAGGATGAGCCTATCTGTTCGTCTCGCGAGTCCTCTGCCTTGCGAGAGGCGTCTCACCACAAAGGGTCAGCGCGCGACGCGAGAGCGGTCTCGCCACTCTACTGTTCCCGTCTTTCCCCTGCTGTCCTCTCGGCCCTCTCGCGAATAACTCAACACTCCCCCTCGAGATCCTTCTCGCGAGCCCAATGTTGTGCACAATCCTTGCTCTTTGTGAGGTTGCCCCAAGCTCGAAAAGGATGTCCAACCGAGGCTCCGGTGTTCAGATTGATTTATAAGAGAATCTTTGGCGCCCCCTGGGGTCTATAAATATGCGACACTTATCCCCATCTTGGAGATTGTCCTCTTCTTCATTTCCCCATCCCTTCTACCATCAATATATCTCATAGCCAGAGTTTTCGCGAGTGTCTCGCGATGGTTCACAAGCAAAACAAGGCCAATGTGGCTTCCCAGCCGCCCGCTCTGGCTCGCACCCCCGCTTCTTTACCCTCATCGTCTTGCATAAAGAAGGCATTAACCGTCGACACTCCCTTCTCGGCTGATGCGACTACTCCCGCATCCTTGGGAGTCAATGAACTTCCCGCATCCTCTAGAGAGAGACAGGTGATCCTCGACTCCTTCCCTCATCTCTTTACCCTTTTCCTTTTTCATCTCGCTTAATAACTTTATGCTTCTTCAGGGAAACCTCACCTATTCCCCCCTGCCTGTGAATCCCCCTAACACCACTGACAAGCATGACCAAGACTCCGACTCGCCTCAGGAATCCACACCCCCTATTACGAAGAATGATGACCTCTCGCCGCTTGTGGGGACTTCTTGCATCCCGAGTAAATGAACTACTCATACCTCTTTGCTTCATATAGATTTCCATTCACTCACCAGGTGCATGCGAAACCACCGGGCTAAACTTTCTCTGTACGGCTCACGGCCTCCAATCCTTCTAGCGAGATCACCATTCATTATGATCTTCGACTTTTCTTATGTTGGTATCCAGATCTACTCGGCAGCAAAGGACTTCTCTGGACCCCCCCCCCCCCCCCCTCGCCTCTTCCTCACCCAGAAGAGATTGAAGACTATCAGGGCGATCCTATGGACCCATTGGAGATGAAGCGTAGGACGACTGGGATGCTTCGAAAGTATACACACATTATCTGCGAGATGGAATGGGATAAGCAGGCCACCGACCGATGCATCGACTGGCTGAAAATTGAGTGCGCTCACCTCTCCTCCGAGATCAATGCCGGGATTAAAATATATGAGATCGACCCCCTGGCCATCATAAGCGAGATCGACTAGCAGCTTCTCCTTGCGCGCCGCGATCTAGATGTCGTTCGCGCCTTTAATATCCCTGGTCGGCCTCCACCCCACTCGCTTGTTCGATCGTCTCGCTCCTTTAATTGTGCTTTGTAATTATGTTGCTTCTAATTAACTGTCTCGCCTATTTAATTGTATTTAATTATAACTTGTTATTTGAGCCCCATGGACATGATGCCCGCCTCGTGCGGAACAAAATAATTAATGATGCTATTATGTTGACTTTTCTCATGTTGTGTTTTTATTATAAATGAGTTAATTGATCTGCCTTTTTCCTTTTATTTTGGCTCATTGGAAAGATCACAACGAAATATCGTGCTTCGAGGTTAGGAGGGTGAGAGAGAGTGAAGACGAGTCGTCGGGCTGTCCCTTCAACTACCCCCTTCATATTTTCCCACTCATTTTTCCACTCTCAGTATCCGATATAAATACCTCCCCCCCCCCTTAGATCAAAACGTTTTTACACCTACACAACCCCCTCCTGGTGCGTCTTAGATCCAAGCTTCTCACCTACTTTCCCTCGCGGCTCCCTCATCGCCCTTTTTTCCACCTCCTCTCGCTCTCGTCATCTTCCTATCATGGGAAAGAAAAAGACTGGAGAGGGCGAGGGTCGCATCCAATGTGGCAGAAGATTCGCCGATCACGACTTTCCTCCTAGCAAGATCTCGGAGGAGAACTACAGCCGCTTCACTCTCAATTTACTGACGTAGGGTTTTGAGTGTCGGCCACCGATGGTTGGCGAGTCGATCAATACTTTTTATCTCGGCGAACTTGCCTTCCCCGTCTCGCACTTTGAGTCGGGGCTTAGGATCCCCCTCTGCCCAGAGTTAAAACAGGTTCTAAAATACTTCAGAGCCAACCCTGTGCAACTAATCCTGAATGCAATCTCGTTTTTAGTTGCATTCGCCAGCTACATGCGTCGTGAGCACATCGATTTCAGTCTCAACATCTTCCACAAATTGTTCATCTACCACGCCAACCATGACGGGGTCACGTACTTTACAGGACAGGGGTTGAAGGTGTGCGAGACCCCCAACAAAAATCATAACTGGCTCACTCGCTTCATCTTTATCCGCGAGAATCTGGGAGGCGTCCCGCTCGCCCCCATGATGCCTGCTGAAATATACTACGCGACTCCCATGGTCGGAGGCGCGGACAAAGATCTCTGCGAGTTCTTCGTGGGGAAGAATTTCAAGGTCAACTACCTGAGGCGAGACCTCGACTCGCTCCTTCCCATCTTTCCCGGTGAAGGTACACTCTCGCTACCTTGGTCTTATGTTTATCTTTCCCTTATTTTGCTCTAACCATTTACTCGCTCTGGAGAGAGGAATATGCCAGTCCATCCCCCCTACTTGAGCAATGCGGGGCCGTCCAAGGGTCTCGAACTCACTAGCATGGCGGCGGAGGTGGCGAAGGAATCGTTGGCCCCCGCCCCCAAGAAAAGATCTGTGGATGATGGCACTCCTTCTCGGCACAGCCCTAAGAAGAAGATTATGAAGGTTGTGAGGTTCCCCAAGGGAAAAAAAGAGATCGTCCGGAAATAAAGAAAAGAGATGTCGGGGTCCCTGAGCCCCATCTCTATGACAGATTAGCAATTGCCCTGCCCACAAGCCGCCTCGCCGTCTCGCGAGGCGGCACTATTCGATCGGCCTGCCAACACTCCGGACCCATCCGCTGAGATACCATCTTGCGAGGATATCTCCTCCAGTTACCCAGCCCCCTCCTCGCATCAAAAATACAACATGGCGCTTGTGGTGAATGACGCAGTTGGCGACCCAGTCCTCCTATAGGAAAAGGACTCGAATCGGGTGTCGGTGTCCACCCTCCTTCCCTCATGGAAGGAGCAGGACCCCCACCAGCTACGCCTTCTCTCGTATTTATGGCCTCTATGGTTTCCTTGGACCGGATTGCTTCGACAAGGACACATCGGGAGTCCTCGTCGTGAAGAGTGCTCAAGCTCAACTCCGCGTCGTGGATCTCTCGCACTGAGACTCGCGCCGCCTAGTTTTCAATAGCAAAAAATGGAAGGGTGTCGAGGCGGGCCTAGCAGCGGAGTGAGAGAATTCAGATGGACTCGAGAAAAGGCTAGCGATTGCTGACAATCTTCGCGCCAAAAGCCAGGGCGGCGTGGTAAGCCTTTAAATTTCATTCCTTGCTAGTTTCACTCTCGCGTAAGCTTTTGTTGAATGATGTGCGCTTCGCAAGATGCCGAGACGGCAGATCAGATGTGTTAGCGCATAGTGGCACTGGAGGAGGAAAATAAAAACCTGAAGGATTAGAACGCTCATCTCCTGAACAGTGCCTGGTCTTCCTCTCACCCGGATCCGCTTCAAGCACCTCCTCCTCTACCTTATTATTTTGACGAGTTCGACAAGATCATCCAGGACTTCAACATCAAGATGGTCGAGCACGTTTTGAAGATGATGAAGGAGCTGGGGTTGTTAGAGAAGATGTCGAGACGGTCACCGCCCGTGACCTGGTGCCATAGCTCTATGGCGAGACAGATGAGGGTTCAGCTTCCAGTGAAGAAGGATGAAGGGGCACCAGCGAGACCCGAGACTTCTGTACCTCCTCTTTTTTTTTCTTCCCTCCACTTGTACTTTGTACTTGTTTTTTGAGACACTTAAATGTTTCTTTTTGAGATGGTGAAATATTTCGTGGGAGAATGTTTCCCTCTTTTTTCTGTAATAAACAAGGAAATTTTTGTTATAACCCTTTGCCCTATGTTCCTCTTAGTTTATTTTGCTTTATCTACTGCCGTCTCGCTTTGAGAATTTTTTTTAGGGCACGAGTTATTATCTACTGCCGTCTTGGTTTGGCCTTCTCCCCTCGTCTCGCCTTAAGACGAATCTAGCGCGAGTAGACCCAGGAGACCAACCTACCTTTATAAGAAATCACTGCTCTTTAACCTTTTATGTGAGACCAGCCCTTTGTCCACGAGCGCCTACTCGCTTTGGGCAAGACCCTCTGTGCCGATCGCCAATTGGGGATGCCTCTCCTTATTTGGAAGGAACCAATCTCTTCTTATCACATAGATCCTTCATCTTCCACAAACTTCCCTCATTCTCTAGTAGGTATAGACATTTTTATTTGAGGTATCCCACTGTTCATTCTGACACCGAGTGAGCCTACACCACCTGCCAGCTTGATGAGAGCCTGGTCAGCAGGTCTTCCTGAGGTCTCCCTTCCAAGCAACCTCCAACCACCGAGTGATCCTACAGTCCTGCCAGCTAGGTGAGAGTCTAGTAAGCGGGTATGCTCGGGGTCTCCTCTCCAAATAACCTCCAACCACCAAGTGAGCCTATAGTCCTGCTAGCTAGGTGAGAGCCTGGTCAGCAGGTCTGCTCGGGTTCTCCTCTCCAAATAATCTCCAACCACCGAGTAAGCCTACAGTCCCGCCAGCTAGGTGAGAACTTGGTCAGCGGGTCTTCTCGGGCTCTCCTCTCCAAACAAACTCCAACCACCGAGTGAGCATACAGTCCTGCTAGCTAGGTGAGAGCCTGGTCAGCAGGTCTGCTCGGGGTCTCCTCTCCAAACACAGAGTGAGCCTATAGTCCTGCCAGCTAGGTAGCCTGGTCAGTGTGTCTGATCGGGGTCTCCTCTCCAAACAACCTCCAACCACAGAGTGAGCCTACAGTCCTACCAGCTAGGTGAGAGCCAGGTCAGCGGGTCTGCTCGTGATATCCTCCCCTATTGAAGTATGGAGGCCATGAGGTCTGTTGCTGTTCGGAGAACGAGCGGTCTGGCGGTTTATCTAGCCGGCCTATTTGCCGGGCTGTTGTTGTTTGGTGTTCCAGCGGACTGGTGGCTTGTCTCAGACGACTTGGATACTGGGCGATCTAGCGGTCTCCTGTGGTGGCATGCTCTCTGTGGCGCTTATTATCTCCTCCTATTGTCGGGTGGTTAGCCGACTTGTCTAACCGCACGACCTGTCCGGTTTGTCTTTTTGTAAAGTCGCATATACTTGTAAATTTGTAGTCCCACATTGCTTAATTATAATCTCTCTCATCTCCTCCACTCTATAAAAGGAAGGCTATACCATTGTAATTGATATCTTTTTGGATAATAAAAATTATGTTACTCTAAATTTCCAGTCTACTTGTTTCTGTTTGCACATGGTATCAGAGCCCTCGATCTTTTCCTCCTGATTCTTTGAGCTTCCTCATTCCACGCAACCTGTCCGCACGACTTGCTTCTTCTTCTCGCACCCTGTTTGTGACTTGTTCCTTCTGCCTGTTTGCGCCTTGTCCACGCGATTTGTTCCTTCTTCTCGCGACCTATTTGCGAGCTGTTCTCTTAATTGGTTTCTTCTCTTGTCGTGCCTGTTCGTGCGGTTTCTTTCTCCTGTTGGTCGCTGCCCTTTGTGTGTGCGGCGTATCACTTCTTTTTCTCCACGACCTGTTTTCTCGATTGCTCTGCCTCCTCTCTCGCTGCGGTCTCTCTTTATTTGCGCGGCCAATTTCTATTCGTGTGGTTTCTTCTCTGTTCGTACGACCAGTTTGACTTTCTCGTGAACTCCTCCTAGTTTGCGATGTCTTCTCTCTCACCTGTTCGCCAGGTTTTATCTCTAGCCATGTGACTTCTTTCCCTCTTCTTTGCTCTCTTCTTGCTGCGGGCATCCTAGCCGCATGCCCTGCTTGCTGGTCTTCCGGCTTGGTCTTTCTGCCCTTATCGATGTGCCTTCTTTCTCTTCGCTTACTACTGTTCTCACGCGGTCTCCTAGTTGCTTGCGCGGTCTCTCTTTTATGGCCTCCACCTCCTCCACACAATCCTCCTCAGTGGTCACATGTTCTGGGAGTGTCCACGTTGTTACTCAAGGTAGATGGTTGATAAACTCTGGCACTACAAATCATATGACAGGCAATCCTCAATATTTTTCACTTCTAAAAACACATGATCGGTTGCCCCAGTCTTTGTTGTAGATGGCTCTTCCTCTCCGGTCAATGGGACGGGAGTGTTTCAAGTCACTCCGTCTCTTCGCCTGGCAGATACCCTCTATGTGCCCAAGTTCCCTTGCAATTTATTAACGGTTACTTCTCTATGCAAGAAACTACGGTGTTTCGGTCACATTCACTCCTACTGGGACTAAGAGCGACAGCCTCTACTTCCTCGATAATGTTTCTGCTCTATCTGCCTTCTCCTCCTCCTCTACAGATCTTCTCCAATGACATCTTCTCCTTGGTCATGCTCCTACCCGGCCTCTTTGCCAGCTTCAACCCCACCTCCCTCCACATTATCCACCTCTCAACTGTGATGCATGTTAGCTTGGCAAGCATCACCACTCCTACTTCCCACCAACGCAAAGCTGCAGCTCTTCTCGTCCCTTCGATCTCGTTCACTCCGACGTATTGAGTCCTGCTCCTACCCTCACCATCGGTCACGATAGTTCATATTTTGTCACATTTATTGATGAACTATCTAGGTGTACGTGGGTGTATCTTTTAATGGATCGCTCCGAACTATTCTCTGTCTGGACATCGTTTTATTATATGATAAAGACTCAGTTTGATACCTCTATTAAACTCCTTCCTTCTGACAATGCTAAGGAATATCTTAGCCATGATTTCTCCTTTTTCTATATGCAACATGATGCTATTCATCAAACTAGCTGTGTCTACACCTCACAGCAAAATGGGGTGGAGGAACGTAAAAACCGTCACCACCTCGATGTCGCTCGTACTCTAATGACCTACATGCAGGTTCCTCGCTCCTATTGGGGCTATGCTGTCCTCCTCTCTTGCTATCTCATCAATCGCATTCCCTCCACAGTTCTCAACGGTGCCACCCCATTCTCCATTCTTTATCCGAGCCAGAATCCGTTTCCTCTTACTCTGCGCATCTTTGGGTGCACCGCCTTTGTGCACTTTCCCGCTGCCACCCGTGATAAACTCTCACCACGGGCCACTAAATGTGTCTTTCTGGGGTACTCTACCACTGAGAAAGGTTATTGTTGCTTTGACCCTGTTACCCGCAAGAAGTTCGTCACTGCAGATGTCAACTTCTTTGAAAATACATCTTACTTCTCTCTCATTTCCTCCTCTGCTCCTGATGATCCTACTTCTCATATCAATCCATTCGTTTCCTCTAAACGTACTGACGTTCCGCCACCTCCACCATCTCCAGCATCTCCTCCGCCATGTCCACCTCCCACGATATATCCCACCTCTCCGCTGCCGTCTCTCTCTACTCCCTGGCCAGCTCTCTCCACCACGGATTCTCCGGATATTGAGGAACCCGCTGACCTGGATCTCCCCATTGCTCTTCGTAAAGGGGTTCGAGCATGTACCCAACACCCGCTTGCTGTTGTTGTTTCATATGATCATCTTACCCCTTCTCGCAGAGCTTTTGCACTGGCTATCTCGGCAACTGCCACCCCCCCATTCCTACTAGGAGTCCCTTACTATTCCTCATAAGAAGGCTGCCATGGATAAGGAGATTTCTACTCTCACTGAATGGGGTACATGGACCCTCTGTCTTCCTCCCTTCGGAACAGATGTCGTTGGCTGCCGCTGGGTCTTTGTTATCATATTCCATCCCGATGGCAGCGTGGATCGCTACAAGGCCCTCCTGGCTGCCAAAGGCTTCACTTAGACCTATGGTGTTGATTACTTCATCACCTTCTCTCCTGTTGCTCGTCTCATTACCATTTGGGTCCTTCTCTCTGTCACTATCAACAGGGATTGGCCTATTTCGCAGCTGGATGTTAAGAATGCTTTTCTATACAGTGATCTACATGAAGATGTTTACATGGAGCAACCTCCTTGCTATGTTGCTCAGGGGGAGACTCGAGTATGCCGACTAAAGAAGGCTATCTATGGCCTCAAGCAGAGCTCTCATGCCTGGTTTGACAAGTTTAGCGGCATTGTTGCGGCCATTGGTTTTGCAAGGAGTTCAGCCGATCCCTCCTTATTCGTTCGGAAAACTGCCTCTAGTCTGGTAGTTCTTGCGATTTATGTTGATGACATTCTTCTTACTGGCGATGACCAGGATGGGGTAACTCTGACAAAGAAACACCTCCGTCAACACCTGGTCACAAAGGATATGGGCTCCCCAAAATTCTTTCTAGGGATTGAAATCTCTAGGAAACCCAACTCCATGGTCCTTTCCCAACGGAAGTATGCTCTTGATCTTCTAAAGAAGGCAGGATTGACTGGTGCTAAACCTGCTCGTTGTCCCATGGCTGCTGGAGAAGACAAAACTTGGACAGATGACTCTCCTCTTCTATCCGATCTTACGAGGTACCGACGTCTTGTTGGAAAACTCATTTATCTTACGTTAACCAGACCCTACATCTCTTATACTGTTGGCAAGGTGAGCCAGTTCATGCAAGCTCCTAGGGAGTGTCATCTACAATCTGCCCTGAGGATATTGGAGTATATTAAAGAAGCAATAGGGAAAGGACTCCTTTTTCAGAAGAATGACCACTTAAGGGTTGAAGCGTACTCAGATTCGAGCTATGCTGATGACAAAGGTGACGACAAGTCAACATCAGGTTTCTGCACGTTTGTTGGCGACAATCTTGTTACTTTGAAGAGCAAGAAACAGTCTGTGGTCTCTAGATCTAGTGCAGAAGCGGAATATCGCAGTATGGAATCAACCACGTGTGAGTTGAAATGGTTACGGGCTATCATGCTTGACTTAGGAGAGGTCTACAACTATCCTCTTCCTATGTTCTGTGACAACAAGGTCGCGATATACATCTCCAAAAATCCGGTCTTTCATGAGAGAACAAAACACATAGAAATAGATTGTCATTTTATTCGGGAAGAGATCTTAAAGAAACAGATTTGTACTCCGTTCGTCACTTCCGACAACGAGTTGGCGGACGTCATCACCAAGGCCGGTGTTCGCTTCCTTTTTCTACATTTGCAACAAGCTGGGCATGATTGATATCTATGCTCCAGCTTAAGGGGGATTGTTGAAGTATGGTGGTAGGGCGGTCTGTTGCTGTTCGAAGACCGAGCGGTCTGGCGGATTATCTAGCTGGCCTATCTGCCAGGCTGTTGTTGTTTGGTGTTCCAGCGGTCTGGCGACTTATCTCAGACGACTTCGAGACCGGGCGGTCTAGCTGTCTCCTGTGGCGGCTTGCTCTCTGTGGTGCTTATTCTCTCCTCCTGTTGTTGTCGGGCGGTTAGTCGGCTTGTCTAACCGTACGACCTGTCTGGTTTGTCTTTTTGTAAATCTGCATATACTTGTAAATTTTTAGTCCCACATTACTTAATTGTAATCTCTCTCATCTCCACCACTTTATAAAAAGGAGGCTATAACATTGTAATTGATATCTTTTTGGATAATAAAAATTTTGTTACTCCAAATTTCCGGTCTACTTGTTTCTGTTTGCACATCCCCAAATAACCTCCAACCACCGAGTGAGCCTACAGTCCTGCCAGCTAGGTGACAGCCTGGTCAGCGGGTATGCTCGGGGTCTCCTCTACAAACAACCTCCAACCACTGAGTGAGCCTATAGTCCTGCTTGCTGGGTGAGAGCCTGGTCAGCGGGTCTGCTCGGTGTCTCCTCTCCAAACAACATCCAACCATTGAGTGAGCCTACAGTCCCGTCAGTTAGGTGAGAGCCTGGTCAGCCGGTCTGCTCGGGGTCTCCTATCCAAACAACCTCCAAACACCAAATGATCCTACAGTCCTGCCAGCTAGGTGAGAGCCTGGTCAGCGAGTCTGCTCGGGGTCTCCTCTCCAAACAACCTCCAACCATCGAGTGAGCCTACAGTCCTGCCAGCTAGATGAGAGCCTGGTCAGCGGGTCTGCTCGGGGTATCCTCCAAAAACAACCTCCAACCACCAAGTGAGCCTACAATCCTGCCAGCTAGGTGGGAGCCTGGCCAGCAGGTCTGCTCAAGGTCTCCACTCCAAACAACCTCCAACCATCGAGTGAGCCTACAGTCCTGCTAGCTAGGTGAGAGCCTGGTCAGCGGGTCTGCTAGGGGTCTCCTCTACAAACAACCTCCAACCACTGAGTGAGCCTACAGTCCTGCCAGCTAGGTGAGAGCCTAGTTAGTGGGTCTACTCGGGGTCTCCTCCCCAAACAAACTCCAACCACTGAGTGAGCCTACAGTCCTACCAGCTAGTTGAGAGCCTGGTCAGCGGGTCTGCTTGGGGTCTCCTACCCAAACAACCTCCAACCGCCGAGTGAGCCTATAGTCCTGCCAGCTAGGTGAGAGCCTAGTCAGCGGGTCTTCTCGGGGTCTCCTCTCCAAACAACCTCTAACTACCGAGTGAGCCTACAGTCCTGCTAGTTCGGTGAGTGCCTGGTCAGTGGGACTGCTCGGCGTCTTGCCCTCCTTCCATTTCACTCTCATGCTGTGAAATAAGATACATGGGATTCCATTATATCAAAAGGTCAGCACAAATTTACAAGTATTGAAAGACGGAAGAAGGTAATGGATAGAATCTTTTTATGTCGTCCCCGCTTCGGGCACGATCGAGGGGTATCCCGTCCACATCCTAGAGGTGGTACCCTCCTGGCTTTAGGATCGTGTGTAATCTTTGGGCGGGAAGGAGTCAGAGAGGGGCGAACTCTTTGCAATTTTGGCATCTTTTCACGAATTCCTTCGCATCCTTCCTGAGGGTAGGCCAGATGTAGCCTTGCCTCAACACTCTCCCCTTCAAGGTCCAACTCCTCGAGTGACTCCTGTACTCTCCCGAATGAATCTCTTCTAGGACCCTTGGAACCTCGCCCTCAGATACACATTGAGCCAGTAAACTTGATAGTGTCTTACAGTATAATGCCCCATCCTTCAGTAAGTAGTATGTTGATTTATACTTGACCCGCTTCTTATCGAGATCCTTCTCGGGAAGTTGCCCCAAGGACAAAAAGAAAATGATGGGGTCCATCCAAGACCCTTGCTGGTCTATCTCCATTAATTATCCATCCTCTATGGATGGCCTGAAGTGTTCCATCACCGTTCCTTCGGCCCGAGGGCTGTATTTGGCGAGTAGGTCCGCCTGAGCACTTTCATTCCTCGAGACGTGTTGAATCAAAAAGTTGCGGAATTGCCTAATGATGTCTTTAACATTAACTAGATACAACTAGAGGGTGGGTTCCCTCACTTTAAATTCTCCTCCGATTTGCGCTACGACCACCATAGAGTCCGTTAAGACCTTAATGTCTTGTATGCCCAGCTCCCGGGCTAACCTGAGTCCCGCGATAATCGCCTCATATTCTGCTTGGTTGTTAGTGATTGTTAAGTGGATCTTCAGAGCCTGCATAATTCTGGTCCCTTCTGGACATACCAAGATCATCACTCCTCCAAAAGAATTCTTTCCTAATGCTCCATCCACCAGTATCTCCCAAGTAGCTCGGGAGGGTGCCTCCGGCTCTTGGTCTCGACTACGTAATCTGCCGGGAAATCAGCAACTGCTTGTGCTTTGATGGCCATCAGTGGTGTAAAAGTGAGGTCAAACTCACTGAGCTCTATCGACCATTTGGCCAACCTCGTGGAATGCTCTACCCCCTCCAGGATACGGCGAAGGGGGTGATATGATGAGTGCGAATTCCAACTTTTCAAGGATAGGGTACCCGAGTTCCGCCTTCTTCAGGACCCTGCTCACGTAATAGAGTGGGAACTGCTTTTTTTCCTTCCTCTCGTGCAAAACCCGAACTCACCGCTCCGGTCCCCACTCCTAGGTACAAGAACAAACCATCCCCTTCTCTTGGCCCTTAGATTAGAGGCGTCCGGGTGAGCTATTGTTTAAGATCCTGAAAAGCCTTTTCACATTCACCCATTCTTTCCCACTCTTAGTGTTCGGAAGAAAGGCGAGCATTTCTACACAGCCCGAGAGAGAAACCTGCTTAATTCGGCCAGCTTGCCGGTGATACATTGGACTTGGCATTTTTCAGAGGTTCTAATTCTAAGATTGCTTTCACCTTATCTAGATTGGGTTCTAATCTTCATGGGGTAAGGAGGTGCTCTAAAAATTTTCCCTTGTTGGATCCGAAGACACATTTTAAAGGGTTAACTCTCATCTTGTATTTTCTTAAGGTTCCAATGGTCTCCTCTAGATCTAAGATGTGAGACCTGAGATCTCGTCTCTTGATCATTAGATCATCCACATAAACTTCGAGGTTGCGCCCCTTCTGCTCCCAGAAGATTCGATCCATCATTCTTTGATAAGACACCCCCACATTCTTCAATCTAAAGGGCATCATGATGAAACAGAAACACCCATCTTCTGTGACTAAGGTGACATCTTTGACATCCGGCGGGTGCTGCGTATTTGGTGATACCCTGAAAATGCATCTAGAAAGCTCATTAGTGAAAAACTGACGGCTGAGTCAACCATCGCGTCAATTTGAGGCAGAGGATAACAATCCTTAGGGCATGCTTCATTCAGGAGAGAAAAATCCACACACATCCAACATTTCCCCTCCCCCTTTTCACAATTATAACGTTACTCATCCACCCCGGATATTTACATGCAGATACGAATCACGCCTTAAGCAGCTTCTCTACTTCTTCTCTGATGGGTTCGGCCATCTTAGTGGCGATGGATCTCTTCTTCTATTGTATAGGACGAGCATTGGGGTCGAGGTTGGGATGGTGGCATTCCACGTCTGCGTCAACCCCCAGCATGTCAGCTACTCTCCAAGCAAAGATGTCAATGTTCCTCTGTACGCATGCCCTGATCTCCTCCTGGTCCTCGGAATTGAGCTCTCCACTGATTTTTACCTTCTCTTTTATCCCTTCTTTGGTGAGGATCTCCATCTCCAACTCCTACACCACAGCCTTCAGCCTCGAATGCTCCTCCTCTTTCTCCTGTTCCCTCACCGTACCATCCTGTTCTCTTGCTTTACAGTCTACTGCCTCGTTCTCCACAATTGCCACAACCATTTACTTCAGAAACTTCTCGATCTCTTCCTCGCTTGGGATTCCTTCTTCTAACAGTGAACTTCCCCTCTTCTTTAGACGGTCTTCCCCCTAGGACGACTCCCCCATTTCTTCCATCTTCCTTTTTTCTTTCCTCCCCCTCCACTTTCCATCGACTCCACCTAACCTTTCTCCTACTCTACCCCCATCTCTCCTTCTTTCTCTCCTGCCATTTCCGCCTCCACCACAATGCCTCTCTCCATCTCTACTTCTCCTTCCCCTTCGACCTCCCTTTCTCCTTTCTCCTCCTCAACCCCCATCTCTCCTTCTTTCTCTACTGTCATTTCCAACTCCACCGCAATGCCTCTCTCCATCTCTACTTCTCCTTCACCTTCGACCTCCTTTTCTCCTTTCTCCCCCATACTTCACCTCTGAACTCCTGTTCCCATCATTCCATCCTCTTCTCCATTTCCTCAGCATCTCCTTGCCAAGAAATGGTATTCACCGCTGTCATATAACACTCTCGGGAGGCCTTTGGATCTCCTCGTACTCTGATCTGGGTTCACCTGACATTGAGCTTCAGACATTGGTGGAAGATGACGGGACACACCTAAAGGAACTGTTCAGGGGGCGCCCAAAATGACGTTGTAACTATTGGGGGCGTACACTATGACAAAACGACAATTCCTGTATAACACCCCCCCCCCCCCCCCCCCCCCCCCCCCCCCCAGAGTCACTTGGAGTCCTGAGAATCCGAACAATGGCCCATATGCTGCCAGTACTCTTCGAGCCTCCACCATCATCTTATTGAACGCCTTTTTGAAGATTACATTCACCGAACTCCCATTATCGACAAAAATCCACGACACTGTGAAGTTTTCGTTGGCAGTCCAGATCACCAGAGCATCACAAAAAGGATCTTCGTGGTCCGGCATGTCCTTCCAGGAGAAGGTGATCTTTTCGTCTGGTGGAGGGGCTTGTGATGTCGAGGCTATGCTCCGACGGTACATGTTATGAAGGCACGCCTTACAGGTAGCCTTAATCCCAACTCCCCCATGGATCACGCTGATCCCCCTCAATCTCCTACATCGCCTCGATCCACACACCGGTACTCCTCCCCGGTCCCAATCAACTCCACTACTCTCACTGGTAGCTGTTGTTCTCCTGCTCCCCTAGCTCTCTTCATCTCCAAAAATTACGGGCAGGTAGCCGTGGTGTGACCTTCCTCCTCATGGAAGTAACAATATGGTAACGCTACTTCCTCCCCTCATCTCTCCTCCTGAGAGTTCCTCCTTCTTCCCACTCCTGCTCCTGCTCGTCCTCTATCTCTGCATCTACCTCTCCCTCGGCTAATGACCATAGCTTGCTAAGGTGGAGGTAGGGGCGGTCTATGACCATATCCCCTCCTCGGCTGGTTGAACCTTCCTGGTCCTCCTTGATGGTTCCTTCCTGTCTGGGGGAGACCTCTTCCTTACCATTGGGCAGGGCCTCCTTGCTGCCTCCAATCCAATTCCTGATATGCCGGCACCCTCGGCTTTTCCCTCCTTCTCCCTTCTTTCTGCCTTCCCCCTCCTGGTCATCTTGACTCGACCTCCATCAACCTTGCCAGTTTTCTAGCAAAGGCTGGTTTTGCCGCCTCCATCGCTATCTCTTTCGCGGCCTTCTCCATCAGTCCCTCAAACGACAGTGGTGACTTCCTAGTTAGTCTCATCTTAATGAAACCCTCCTGTAGTCCAATGATGAAGGCCATCTAGAGAGCAAATCCAGGAACTTCCTGAATATCCAAAATCTCCTCCTGGAACCTGTCTACATACTGGGCTAGGGACTCATCCGCCCTCTACCGGATCAGAAAAATCAACTCTGGATTCTTCTTCCTTTTCTTTGAGGTTGAGAAGCGCAACTGGAAGCTTCTACTTAGGTCTTCAAAGCTGTATATTGAGCCTATCGGGAGTTGATGAGACCAGTCCCTAGCTTTCTCCTTCAAGGTGATGGCAAAAGGACGACGCTTGAATGTATCCGTCATCGGCCTGATGGAGACCGCATTTTCGAACCATTGCAGCTGCTGGAGAGGGTCATCTTTTCCTACATAGTAGTTCCTCTCGGGCTCTCCGAACCCTTCTGGGACTGGAGCTGAAAGGATCAGCTCGCAGAATGGGGACCCTCTCTCCATGGGTCTCGCCGCTCCCACTCGCGCAACAACGTCTCCTGGCAAGACGACACTCGCAGGTCTCGGGAACAACTCCCTTCCCGCATGGTCTCGCCCGCCTCCTTCTATCAGCACATCCTTGCCGGGCCGCCTCCCAGGGGCATCCTCTCCAACACTTGCCAAGACGAGCTCTTCCTGTTGCATGAGAGAGGGCGCCTGAGGTAAAGGAGTCGAGCAGTCGCCCTACCGCGAGATCCCCTTTAACATGTCCATGATGCCCTTGATGGATGCCATGAATTTCTCCCTTCCTACAAATCCTCCCGGGTTCTCAGACACATCCCAGTCTCCTTCTCCATGACCTCCTGCCATGAGGTAGCTCAAGATTCTTCTATATTGGCTGTGGTCCACGCTCACCCCACCAAAAATTTCGAAGCCAGTAACCCAGCCTCTCCTAGAGTTCGGACTTGAAGTTACAGCTCATACCTACTCTTCTCTGACCACCCTCTTGACGTGAGTCTCATAATCAGAAACAGAACCAGGTCCTTAGCTAAGAGGTCCCACCTCTATCCCGGAAGAATCAAAAGCTCTTCCCATACCTAGCTAGTGTTGAGCTAGGTGCCTTGGAGGAAGAAGATTGAAAGGGTTCAACAACCTTTTCAAGGCACCTTATCAGTCTATTTATAGGCCTCTGAGTTTGACCATCCAATAAACAAACTGAACCGACCTGAAATTACAAAATACCCTAGGTTGGGTCTCCCAACAGGCAAACTCCATTGTTCTGAAGGGTTATATGCAGACCACAGATGGCAAAAGGGTAAAATTACATGGGGTAAAAGGGTAAAATCCCCTCTTGTGGGTAAAAAAGTAAAAACACCTTTCTCTTATATGGCGAGTGAGAAAACCAACGGTGAGCGGGATGAGATTATCTGTTCGTCTCGCAAGTTCTCCGCCATGCGAGAGGCATCTCGCCACAAAGGGTCAGCGCGCGACGCGAGAGCCGTCTCGCCCCTCTACTGTTCCCGTCTCGGTCCTGCTATCCTCTCGGCCTTTTCATGAATAACTAATCACTCCCCCTCGAGATGCTTCTCGCGAGCCCAAGGTTGTACATCGCAGTCCACTTATATTTAGGAAAGGGCCGAGAAGGTCCATCCACCAAACTGCAAACGGCCAAGGCATTTATATCGACATGAGCTGTTGAGCTGGTTGAAGTTGAAGTGGGGCAAACCTCTGGCACTGCACACACTTTATTGCGTATGTTTTTGCATCTTTCCTCATCTGGGGCCAGAATTAACCATATTTGTGGATCCTTTTTTCCAAAGTTCTCCCTCCTAAGTGGATTTCACACTAACCAAAATGAACCTCCTGAATTACCACTGTAATTTCTTCTTCTAATATACATCTTGCCAGGGGTGATAAAAAGGTCTTCCTGTAAAGAACTCCATAAACTAGGTAGTAGCGAGCTACTTTCAGATTGAACCACTTCTTCTCTCTTATTGAAAGATGAAAAGTTCATGTAGAAAGATAGAGAATGAAAGGGTCCATCCAAGAAGGATGCTGGTCGATCTGCATCAACGCTCCTTCTTATATTGCTGGGTGAAAGAGCTTAGAGGATGTTCCTCTTGATAGATGATAAGTAAAGTATGGAGATAGTTTTAAATTGAAAAGTAGGTTGGATTTATAAATTAGGCGTTCTGCGTAATTGATGCTAAAGATCACGACAGTGAACCGGTCGCACAAGTAATATAAAATGGGCGAATTTTCCCAAGTATCGATCTCTCAAGGAACACAATAAGGTGGAGTTAATTTCGAGGAGGACTTGAGATTGAAGTCCTCAAGGTCGGCGGTAATGATGGGGGTTTTGATTGTTGCGATAAAAAGAAAGTAAAAATCTAACAACTATTCCTATGCAACGCCGCTATGCGATGCCTCCCCAGGCGGGATGGAATACTAGTCGGGCCGCTATGCACCGAATCACTAGGCGGATGGGTGAGTAGGCTTGCGGATGAGGTGATGAGAATGGCGGAATGAGGGTCATGAGCACCTCTTCGCTACGCACAACACTAGCAATTGCTAGTGCGGCACGGGAGGATGGATGGTGGATGGACAAATAGGCGCACCTCAAGCAACTAAAGCGTAAAACAATACAGAATCACATATACATGAATCTAATAAAGTTTACATCTAAAGTGCAACAACATCAATATAAATGAAGTTTTAACACATATATACAACAATAAAGGAAGAACAAGTCAAGATATCGACCAAATCGGAAGTCTTGATGAGGATTCCGTGTTGGAATCGTCGGGTGGTCAATCCGCGTCCAAGCTCGTTCCTCAACTGTGTTCGGGGTAGAGAAGTGCTGTCACCACCTTCCAATGTCCCGTCTTCTTTGTGTCACGATAGCAGACGAAAGTTGCAAGCTTCCCATTGCTTGATGGCTATGGCGTTGAAGCTTGAAATGAACCCAAGAGATGATGGAGGAGGCCGAGAGGAAGCTCCGGCTAGGATTTGGCCGTGAAAGCTTGCCAGAAGCACCTCCCTAGGGTGGAAGATGATGAAAAACGATGGATAAGGCGGAAAACGGCGGAGAAATGTCGAGCGATCCCAGCTATTCTGAATCAGGGCGAGACCTGCAATATTTATACAAAGTAGAATTGAACAATGCGCACGATCACGGGTGCACGACCAGTGGACGTGCGCACTATGTCCAGTGATCGTGCACACAGGCATGGTAGATTATGAAGAAGAATAGGGATAATGCGCACGAGCAGTGGTGTACGACCAGTGGTCGTGCGCACTAAGTCCACTGGTCGTGCGGTTACCCCAGACAGAACTCCAGAAAATGAGGAATCAATGCGCACGATTAGTGGCGCACGACCGGTGGTCGTGCGCACTGTGTCCAGTGGTCGTACGATTACCCCAGGCTGATTCTAGAAAAAGAAGAGTAGTGCGCACGATTAGGGGCGCACGACCAGTGGTCGTGCGAATTAGATCCCATGATCTTGCACATTAGATCCCATGATCTTGCCAGTATTCCTATTTCACAACCATCCCGGAACACACACACGACCCCTGTACCGATAGGAAAAACAAATCACTAATCTGTGCAGACATTCCAGGCAATCACAAAAAGGAGTACAAACAATAAAAGTAACAAAATACACAACCACGGGCATAAATGTGCACTTACTCATAAAAAGGACATAATAACAAATATGAATAAATAAAGCTCTAAAGTGAAGTGCAAACGCGTGAAAACTAGCCCAGATGAGTCCGAAAAACCCTATATAAATCAGACTCATCACACCCCCAGACTTAACTGTTTGCGCGTCCCGAGCAAACAAAAATCAAAGCAGATAGGGAATATTACTAGATAACAAAAAAATTGAAAAACAAAGTACCATGCGAAGTCACATGCTCGCGTGCGTAAAAATATAATAGAGAAAATTTCTAAGTATGCAGAATAGTTTATATTTTTCACAATGCGTATCAAAATTTTATTACTATTCAAAAATAGAATCACGGTGAATCAACCGGTCACGCACAGGAAGAAAGTAGGCAGGCCACTAAGGTGAGCTTTGCCAAAGATCGGGGCTCAGGATCACCTCCAAAGGAATCCACCAATGTCAGGGACCATACGCTTGCCCGTTCACACTCTCTCCACGACACTAGTTAGACTCAAGCGCAAAATCGTAGTACTTTAGGATAATCACGGGGCTTGGGTTACGGTGAGGTAAACAATGATAAAAAGAAAGGCTATGCACCTAACCCAAATGAGCTAGCCTAAAAAGAATCCAACCGCTAACCACAATATATGCAGGTACACCACACCTCCAGACTTAACTTTTAACAAATGGGTGTGTGCACCGCCTACTCCAAATATAATCACATTTCCAAAAAGATTTTCAATTTAAACCTTTTCTTTTCACTTTTTTTTCTTTACAAAAATTTTTCTTTCTATTTATTTCTTCAGTTTATTTTCACAATTCAACAGATATAAACTTGGGAGCACTTCCACAATTTCACAAGTAATAACACCACATCACATCCCAACATGAACATATAAAACACTAAACTCGACTTGGGTGTGCGACTAAGATAGGCTATGGGGCTTTGGTGAATGAAGGTGGAGCTGAATCAAAAGAAGGGTAGGCACAACGGGGCTAGCGAGGATATGCCGTTAGGAATGGTACAAAGCTCAACCGGGCCAAAATGATGGCCTACATCACGCTTACGCTAGACTAACCAAGTACACATACTTCGAGAGTAGCTTGGGGAAAGTTCTTAGCCACTGAGAAAGATGATCCTTCCTCCCGACTCGAGCAAAACGAGTCTAGTGACGGCTACACACATTCCTATACTACCGTTTTATTCACACAGGATTCACCAACTTTTGAGTAGAATAAAAAGATCTTTACACAAATAGTAAAATATAAAACCATAAGCATACAGAAAAAATTAAATCTACTCGAATTTCTACACGAGACGAGAGCAGTTGACTAGAAACACAACAAGGTCAACATTTTACTCTGTCTCACAATCCTAAGCAAGCACCATAATTTTCCCAAATCTAACAAAGAAATGAGTTTAACTCGCGGCACACTAACAACTAAGTACGCGCTCAAGTGGGTGCAGTGGTGTGCAGTGCAATGAACTAATCAAAATAAAACTATAAAAGC
The DNA here is from genome assembly GCA_039583875.1 of Platanthera guangdongensis. Lineage (NCBI taxonomy): Eukaryota > Viridiplantae > Streptophyta > Magnoliopsida > Asparagales > Orchidaceae > Platanthera > Platanthera guangdongensis. The sequence goes on from CM077153.1 coordinate 106,485,381, forward strand.
TTCTAGTATGCACATGAAATGTGCGCGTGCAAAAGGTAACAAAACTGGCTCTCCCCAAGACTTAAACTAAACTACACAGCATATGATAGAGAAATTAAAATCATAAAAAGCTAAGGGAAGAGGTTACCCAATGCTCAGCCAGTGAGCATACCAAAAGACACGTGGAAACCTGAAGCAGGCCTGCCATACGAAGAATCACAACCCCGCCAACATGAAGTTGTCAAGAATACCTGCAGGGGTGAGCTCCGCAAAAACAAAAGAAAGTATACAAAAAGAAATGCTAAAACTAAAATAGACATGAAAAATAAAATGCAGGAAATGAAAGATAAGTATTGGGGTTATTGTCCTCCCAGCACGACTTATTCGGCTACGAAAAGGTTCTAGCTAATGGGCCTATGAAAAGAAAAATGCACATGTAACTGTCCCAATATCTGTTTCGGTAACGGGTACCGATACGGCGATAGAACAGTTACCCCTCTACCTAAAAAGTAATACCTGCCCAACACATGTAGAGGAAATAGGAAGTAAGAAGAGAAGGAGCGCTGGTCCTCACTCTTATCACAACAAAATGAATCCTTGTACAGCAAGGTATCGTCTACTATAGGGAGAAGGCATGGGGTGAAAGCAATCAATGGAGCTTCCTCAACAGAGGAGGAATCAACCTCCTCACGAGAGAGGATGCTATCATCGATGACTCGAGCTGAAAGCTCCAAGTCCTCCTGAAGCTCCTGCGGAGACTCAACCCACCCAGGCTCAGATAAAGAAGGGGGATCACGAAATAAAGGAGAAGAAGAACTAAAATAATCAAAAATAGGGAGAGTGATCCCAATGTCACTCTCAGCAGGATCCAAGCATAGATCACTGTCGGTGTCATATGAGTCGTATCGGGGAGAATTCGAGAACTCGTGGTCCACAGTGGCAAGGGAAACGACCTCATCTAATAAAGAGGTGCAAACCACCACATTAGAAAGAAGGTATTCCTCATCCCACCGGGGTGCGCCATAGTGTTCCGAAGATCCACCTTCTCCGTCGGAGATAGTAGAGTCATCATCCCACTTCGGCGCAACCTCGGGCACCGAATCATCCACGATCATGGCATCATCAGCCGACTCACTAAAAGTAGGGATAGATAATTCTTGCAAAGAAGGAGGAGGAACAACAGCATCAGAGAAAATATTTGCGGGTTCCTCCGGTGGTGAATCAACAAGAGGGGAAGAGTGCATGGGGAGAGATGGCGCCACAATGTCGTCACACCGATCAGCAGAAAGTCTGATGGGCATATCTGCAGCAGTCCCCCATAGACAAGGTGGTGCTATGAATATATCATCAGAATAAGAAGGGGCGGCCATTTGAGAGGGTGATAGAGTGAATCAGATACCCAGTTCATCATCCTCCTCCAACTGGCGCTGAAATTCTGTACAATCTTTCAACACGTGGTCGGTGCTACGATAACACAAACATCGTTTTCCATTACTCCTCGATCCAGGTGGGACCGGAGAGGAATAAGAAAAAGATGAATGCGTAGAAGAGGAGTGACCATAAGACCTGGGTTCGGTGTATGAAGTACCATAGGAAGACGGTGCTCCATACACAGAACCACGAGAGTTATGCTCCCAATCTTCAGTGGGGAATTCATCACTACCATGCCTATAATCCCCGCACCATCGACAATGAATATTCATATAAGAATACAAGGTGCAAGAAGAAGAATTCACCAACAAAAAGTTTCTAAGCAACAATTAACTAGACAGCACATATAAAAGAATAGGAAAACCTGCTACAAAAAAATTAAAACTAGAAGAGGAACAAATAAAAACAAAAAAATAGATTCTAAAAACTAAAACAAAGAAGAAACATGAAATATACAAATGGAAAAGGGCTTCTATCTCCTATCTCCCTCTCCAAAAACTCACACGACTGTGTTCCCGGGCAACGATGCCAAAAACTTGATGCTAAAGATCACGGTAGTGAACCGGTCGCACCAGTAATATAATATGTGCGAGTTTTCCCAAGTATCGATCTCTCAAGGAACACAGTAAGGTGGAGTTAATTTCGAGGAGGACTTGAGATTGAAGTCCTCAAGGTCGGCGGTAACGATGGGGGTTTTGATTGTTGCGATAAAAAGAAAGTAAAAATCTAATAACTATTCCTACGCAACGCCGCTATGCGATGCTTCGCCAGGCGGGATGGAATACTAGTCGGGCCGCTATGTACCGAATCACTAGGCGGATGGGCGAGTAGGCTTGCGAATGAGGTGATGAGAATGGCGGAATGAGGGTCGTGAGCACCTCTTCGCTACGCACACTACTAGCAATTACTAGTGCGGCAAGGGTGGATGGATGGTGGATGGACAAATAGGCGCACCTCAAGCAACTAAAGCGTAAAACAATACAGAATCAAATAGACATGAATCTAATAAAGTTTACATCTAAAGTGCAACAACATCAATATAAATGAAGTTTAACACACATATACAACAATAAAGGAAGAACAAGTCAAGAGATCGACAGAATCCGAAGTCTTGCTGAGGATTCCCGGTTGGAATCGTCGGGTTGTCAATCCGCGTCCAAGCTTGGTCCTCAACTGCGTCCGGGGTAGAGAAGTGATGTGACCACCTTCCAATGACCCGTCTTCTTCGTGTCACGATAGCGAACGAAAGTTGCAAGCTTCCCTTTGCTTGATGGCTATGGCGTTAAAGCTTGAAATGAACCTAAGAGATGATGGAGGAGGCCGAGAGGAATCTTCGACTAGGATTTGGCGATGAAAGCTTGCCCAGAGCACCTCCCTAGGGTGGAAGATGAAGAAAAATGGCGGAGAAGGCGGAAAACGACGGAGAAATGTCGAGCGATCCCGGCTATTCTGAATTAGGGCGAGACCTGCAATATTTATACAAAGCAGAATTGAACAATGCGCACGATCACGGGCACACGACCAGTGGTTGTGTGCACTATGTCCGGTGATCGTGCGTACTGGCATGGTAGATTAGGAAGAAGAACAAGGATAACGCGCACGAGCAGTGGCGCATGACCAGTGGTTGTGCACAGTAAGTCCACTGGTCGTGCAATTACCCCAGACAGAACTCCAGAAAAAGAGGAATCAATGCACACAATCAGTGGCGCACGACCAGTGGTTGTGCGCACTGTGTCCAGTGGTCGTGCGATTACCCCAGGCTGATTCTGGAAAATGAAGAGTAGTGCGCACGATCAGGGGAGCATGACCAGTGGTCGTGCGCATTAGATCCCATGATCGTTTGCAGTATTCCTATTTCACAACCATCCCGGAACACGCACACGACCCCTGTACCGATAGGAAAAACAAATCACTAATCTGTGCAGACATTCCAGGCAATCACAAAAAGGAGTACAAATAATAAAAGTAACAAAATACACAACCATGGGCATAAATGTGCACTTACTCATAAAAAGGACATAATAACAAATATGAATATATAAAGCTCTAAAGTGAAGTGCAAACGCGTGAAAACTAGCCCAGATGAGTCCGAAAAACTCTATATAAATCAGACTCATCAGTAATCTATCTCTTTTCAATTATATACTTCGATTAAGGCAAGCGTACCAATCAAATAATAATATAGTATTTTTAAATATCAAGGTAGTATATTTCCATGGATATGTGTCAAGTACTCTAATTTAAGGAAAAGAACTATTATTTTACCGGAAAGATTTAAGGGTTGGTTTTGAAAATGAAAATAAAAGTAACACGTAGGGTTTTGAATATATAAGAGGTAGAGAGCCCTCGAATTTGATTTACTTTGGAAAATACATTTTTCACTAAGATAAACACTACTTTTTATTAATTAAAATATTTGACCATGGAGGTTCCCTAAATATGAGTGTTCCTCTATCGAGGATACATCCACCTGTGATTACGTACTCTGACTGAACTTTCATATCTAATCAAAAATACATTATTCATGATTTATGTTGTGAACCCTGCTATTGACCTCCTACTAGTTTTCGAAGGTTCAACCTGGGAGGCTTACATTCATCTCTTTCAAGAATGAGGCATTGTCTCTCTTTACCTAAGAATGATCAATTTATTGGTAAATCTTAAGTTTTTAATTTAGAAAATAGGATTTTTCAAATGCAGAAATAATATCAGTCCCAAAGTATCTAAGTTAATGCTAACAAGTTCCCAGCCTCTCAATTGGGATAAGGGTGGTAGAAATAAAATTAAAAGACTTATAAAAGTGCAGAAATAATATCCATCCCAACCATCTTAATCAAGCGCTAAAAAGTTTTTAGCCTCTTATCCAGGATGGGGGTGGTAGTAAAAAGAAAGAAAAAAAAATGAAAAGTACTTACGCACACACCATTTCTCAACAGGAATAAAAGATAAGTTAAAAGCAATAATAGATGAAGAAGTACATAAAAACTGAAATTTTGTTACTTAAAAAGTGTTACACACTAGGAAACCCAAAGTAGGGTTAGGAAAATATCACTCAAAAGCTACTTATAAACACCATATAGAACTATTTTGAACTCTACAAGTTATCCCTAAACATATGCCTTGGCCCTCCTTTTATAGCTAAAAAATTTGAAGTACACGCCCCCTCAGGCGTGTAGCCTAGGCGTGACGCTGATGTGGAGTCTGTGGATAGAATTTCGGCCGATTTTTGGATTGGGTTGAAAGTACACGGGCATAACTTTTTGGTCACGGGAGTGACAACTAGGCGTGTCAGCATGGCATGGTTGTTTGGCTTCTTCGGGGCGCGACAACTGGATTCTGCTACGTCACGGCTTAAGTCACGGGTGTGATATGATAGTACATTTTTAGTCAACAATATTAGGGTATTTTATGGTATTTAAATCACAAATCATGCCTTGCAAGTGCTTATATTGACCCCCTTTTTGGAAATATTATTGTCACTAATGCGTTTTCTGCTTTTTGCAGGTTTGCATGGCTTTCAGCAAAATTTTGCTGTGACACGCCCCAAGATCATGCCATACCAGGGCGTGTAGCCCAGAGGAATGATGCAACAGGTCTGAAACTGTATTTCTTGGAAAATCAGTATACACTCCCTCGGTCACGCCCGTGTCACCACTATACGGGTGTGTTCCAGAGGCGTGTCCCCAGGATCTGAGGAATCGCCACAGCAAGATCTTCTTCCCGCTCCACCGTCACACCGAAATGGTCACGCCCCTGTCATGCCCTGGTCAGGCGTGACATATGGGCATGTACTTCAACTATGACGCCCGTCACCTCCAAAATTCAATTTCAGCTCAAAAAGTCGCACCGAATGTGTCACGCCCCAGGTACATGCCCTGCTCGGGCATGTTAGGGGGGCGTGACCCGACCCGAAGAAAATCTATAAATTGACCCCATCTCCAAGGGTTCAGAGCCATCTTTGGATTGAGTGGGGAGGTTCTGCCCTTTAGATTTCTTGTATTTTTTCTTGTATTTTTCCATGCTTCTTCTCTCCCACCTCATTTTAAGCTTGTTAATCTAGCTTAGTTTACTTTTTTGTATTAGTTTTTGTAATTTCTCAGTAGCTGAATGTTAATGCTAGCATAGGTTTTCAATTCCAGCACTTATAATCATCTATTTCAAGTTGTAGCTCCCTTTCAGTATAAATAAAAAGTTTGCTCTTTTCTTTGTGTTCTAAATGCTTTTCTACTTCTCTCTCTCCCTCCATTTCACCATGAGTAACTAATCCTCCTTGTATGATTTACTCTTGGAAAAATCTTGTTTGGAGTTATATTATCGATATATAATTTAAATATTTGTTTTCATTCTTAGCTAGCCGAAAGGCTCGTAGTTTGAAGTGAACACTCAAGAGTAAAGAGAGTTGCACGCACCCCTCGAGAGAGACAGACGTTAAATCTCCCGGATTGGAGTGAAATCCAATAGAGGTGTTCACATCGTAAAGCGAGCTTTAGGTCTCCGATTTGGACGAGAGTTCGGTCGGATCTTCCTAAACTCAGGTAGGCACGGCTTCGAGAGAAGCGTGTTTAGGTTTATGGAACCTCCACGGTCAAGGTTTTCGCTTTATAAAGTTAGGGTTTATTATCGCATTTCTTAATCAACTTTACCCGAGGTGATTCTCGATCGAGTGCTCTTCTTTATCATCGTCTTAACCCCTCGTTGTAATCATTTTAAGATCTCTCTATTTAACCGCAAGATTTTCTCTTTTTACCGTAATACTTCTCTTCTTAATCACATTTTAGCATTCTCTTAAACCCAAAATCAATCTTCGATAAGATAATAGTTTTCGTGTGAGTAAGATTATTTGACGGTTCCCGGATTTTAATACGACACTTGTGTCCCCTAGCTGCATTTCGATAGGTATACTTGCCTCTTTGGATTGCTAGTTTCGCTTATTTTCTCCTTGCAAATATAATCACACCATGACACCTGAAACACGTGCATGTAGTTCGGGCGAGACTCGTGGTTGTTGGCTTCAACATTTTACCTTGGCTTGACAGCGGGTTCATTGGTTGGTTACGGGTGATGTCACGGGCGTGTCAGGTGGAACACGGGTGTGCTCCAGAGCATGACTTCAATTCACTGGCCGAAATATCCTGAAATACTGAAATTGCAAGCTTTAAAGTTACACGCCCTAGATCATAGGAGTGACCTACGGGCATAATATAGGAAAGTTTTCTGAAATGCACACGAAAATGTTTTAGTTGTCAACCTAAATCACCTATAGGGGGTGAATAGGTGAGTTCTGCGTATTTTTGCTGAATAAAAATTATATGAGCGATGCACAAAAAATAAACAAGCAATCACAGATGACACCAAAAATTATAGTGATTCTCGAACCTTGGGTACATACACTTACCACCTCACCAATCTAGCAACGCACTAGACTCGTCTAGTGCACTATTTTCTCGGATTGAAAACAATCCTACAACTCGGAGCAAAATAACTCCAATAAAAACTTAGAGAACAACTCCTACAAAACTCGGAGAATAACTCCTACAATCTCGGAGAAAGAACTCCTACAACAATAAAATCAATTTGAATTGAAATAACAAACTTGTCTTTCACAGATCTGGTTGAATCTCAGGTTCTTCCTTCTTGAAAAACTGTACAGCCCTATCAGAAAAATTGAGGAAGAAATCTGAGAATCCTTAGATCTGAGAACTTAGGATCACCACGATCAAGGAGAAGATTTGGAGATGTTGAAAATCTTGATCGAATGAATCCTTCTTGTCTCAATATCTGAAATCGAGAAAATACGGCGATTAAGAACAGAGCGGCGGCGCTTCTTGATTTAGAAAGTGAAAATGATTCAGAATACTTGGAAATTCTTCTTTGGGTTTGTCAATTCTGACAAGACCTTTTATAGACCTTTCATAACTGTCTAAATTACATTAAATACATGCCACGTGGGCCAATCAAGTGTTAATGATATTTGAAATCGAATCCATCAGGTACATAAGAAAATTCAGAAATCTGCACTGTATTTCTCGAGAGAGGTAAGTATTCTCGAGAAGATATTTCTGTTTCTCGAGAAGAGTTATGAAGTTCTCGAGAAGAAGTACTTAAGGAAAGTGTAGAGGAGGAATCCTGATATCTCGAGAATGAGAAGACTTGAGAAAAATAAGCTTTTGTCACTCAAGAACAAACTTATGTTACTCGAGAACAAGAAAGTATCTCGAGAAAAGATCTCTGCTTCTCGGGAAAAAAAATTTTGGGTCTCGAGAAAAGGTTTCTGGTTCTCGAGAACTATACATGGCCTTCTCGAGAAAAGTCTTCACCTTCTTGAGAAAAATACTTAAAAATATTTTGAATTAAATTTAAGGTAACTCGAGAAGGAGAGTTATGTACTACTCGAGTACATATGGTTTTCTCGAGAACTGCATTAGGCTTTCTCGAGAACAGCTTCTGCAACTCGGATACTTGACTGAGCTCACTCGAGTACTAACTTTAATTGTACTCGAGTACAACATGTCCTTCTCGAGAAAAACACTTAGAAATTTTTCTCATATTCTGAAAAATGATTTTCTAAAGAAATGCAGCAACCAGCCTTTCACCGATAGCTTTAGTACTTGAAAATGAAGTGTATCCTAATAGAGAAGTTACAAATGGGTCAACACCATGGATCACATAATGAGGGATTACATTGTATGGTCCTGTGTTTGGTGACTCATTGTAAACTAACATTGGTCTACACTTGACAATTATAACCTACAAACACTCAACTTGAAAAATATCAAATACAAACTTAATACATCTTAGTTTAAGGGTGACTTCATACAAATCTAGGTTATTGTGGATACAATACCCAACAATCACCCCTATTTGTAGAAGTCAGAACTCTCTACACTAAGGTGAATTACACCAAGATCATCACGTAACATAACTAATAACCAAAGTAAATGGAAGAAAAGCTATGCAATAAAAGATTTAAATCATCAAAATCTAAAAATGTATATATATAGAAGTTGTCTAGGAAAGGTCCTATTCCACAAAATTTCTCATATAAGAAACTTTTGATCATATTTAATCACTTCTTGGTCTGATGTTGCTGCTGCTTCTGAAGTTTGTCTTCTTGTCTCTGGAAATACGTGTATGGCTTTGGAAAATAGTTGGTTAGTCTGGGAGGAGCAGTAGGATCATCTTAACTATACTTCCTATAAAGTAGCCTTTTGAGAGTCATGGACTTTTCATACTGCATCCATTTAGTATGAGAGTAGTAGTCATCCTTGTTCTCACTAAAATCCATTACAAGTCTTAAAGTATCCAAAATAATGGATTTAGAAGTAGGGCTCAAGACTTCAGCAAATTCTCTTTCAGCATGTTCTGTCATGGGAGTGGACCTACTGACAGAGGCACCATCACCATACTTTCTTCTCTTTGGAATCTGTATTTCAGGAGGTGGTTGTTGAGGTACATTAGCTTATTCAGAAGTCCATACTTGTTCATAAGTTTCAGGAGGTGGAAAATACATCTGGATTTCTTCATGTGATGAAGGGCCATGCCCTTAGCCATGGAAAATACATCTGGCTTCATCTGATTTAAGTAAAGAGATAAAATCCTACCAAAGTTCGGGCTCTTGAGCCTTGACTTGATTTTGTCAAAGATCATCATTCCCCATTTTAACTTCTTTCTGTAGATTACAGCAGTCATCATATCAAAGAATTCTGCTGTGATGTAGCTTATAGAACTTGTGCGGCAAAGCAGAACTTTTCCAAGAATATCTGTAAGTAATTTGCTCTCTACATTCATATACTATCGGCGAACTGTGTGCGTAGAATCGGGAAGGCCACAAAAACCGTAAGCCCTTTCATAATCTGAACTTATTAGGTCATCTTCCATGTCGATCACTGGCAGTTGTAGAAACTGAGTGATAAGTAATTATTTATAGTAGTTTTTATATAGTTTTTATTTAATAAATAGTTAGGTTTCTTTTTTGTTTTTATTAATTTTTGTATTAATTCATTTGTTTTCTTATTTCAGGTCTATTTGGGCTACAGATAGGAAATTGGAGCATCTATGGAGCCAAATCTAGGACTAGTTCAGTAGCTTAGTTTTTTGTTTTTATGCATTTCCTTTATGTACTTTTCAATTTCATAGTTTGTTAAGCTTTAATTCTAGCACTTTTATTTCAAGCTTATATTTGTTTATCTTTACGTGTATCTCTCTTTTCATTAACACTTGATCTTGTCAAGCTTTAGAATAAAATAATTTTCTTTTTTTGTCAACTCTATTTTTATCCAATCGATTTATCTTTGATTTATTTTTGTGTCGAATTCATATTTCGCGGATATGTTCTTCGATTCTAGATTTGTATCCTAAATGACCGAGAGGTTGTATGTTGGAACCAGCTTTCTGGTCCCTCCTAAAGTTCAAAACAGGATGCAGCCCGTACGTACTCTTCCTGAGCTATCCTCCTGAAGAGAGTCATAGACCTAAAAACAGACCGAGGGGGTCTCAGCTTGGAGGTCCCACCTCTTTCCCGTAAGAACTAAAGATCTTCCCCTCCCTAGCCAATGCTGAGCTAGGTGCCTGTGAGGAAAACAATGGAAAGGTTCAACAACCATCTCAGGCACCTTATCGTTCTATTTATAGGCCCCTGAATCTGATCTGTAAATAACACTTCTGAATCATCCTGAAAAGACCAAAAAACCTTGGGCTGGGTCTGCCAACAACCAAACTCCGTTGTTCTGGAGAGCTATACGCAGACCTTCAGGGGTAGAAGTGTAAAATTACCTGAGGCACAAAGGTAAAATCCCCCTTTGGGGGTAAAAGGGTAAAGTCATCTTTTCTCCCACGCGGCGAGTGGGAAGGCACTGGCAGGCGAGACGACCGCCATGTCTGTCTCGCCGTCCTCTCGGCCTGTTGGCTCTCTCGCCTCCTAGAATGATCTCGCGCACTAGGAGGTCTCGCCCACTTCAGAGGATCCCCCATCTCGCCTCATGCAGGTGGGCATCCTATCATCTCGCCTGTCTCCCCTTTTCTCCCGCTGGACCACCTCTCGCGAGCCCAAGGTTGTACACAATCCCCGCTCTTTTCGAGGTTGCCCTAACCTCGGAAAGATAAGTCCAACCGCGGCTCGCGATGCTAGGATTCACTCATGAGAATCTTTGGTGGGCCTCCATGTAACATCCCATTTCCAACTAGACCCCTAAGAATGGTTTTGGCCATGACTAGGTCATGACAAACCCTAGGAAGCCAGTAATGGGTCAAGAGATAGGGGACAGGAAGGTGGGGGATCACCATGGTCTGCAAATAGTGGAACTCTGAACCATGGTGTAGGATGACCATGGGCTACACCTTGACCCCAAAACCCAACCACAACACCCCTAATGCCTTGGGAGGCCCATTAGAGCCATAAGGACCCATTGGGGTCAAACAAAGAGGCTCAATTGACCAAGGTCAACCCTAGCCCTAAATGGGTCAAACTAGCCTACATAGGGCCAATTGACCTACTCCTAACCTAGAGGACCCCACCTATGCCCTCCTAACCCTAAAGTGAGGTCAATGGGTCTCTAAGGACACATTGGGGTCAGCCCTAGAGGCCAGGTTGACCCAAGTCAACTCAAGCTCCTAATCTGGTCAAAGTACCCTTACCAAGGGTATGTGACCTCCAAAGTGCAGGGTAACCCTACATAACCCTTCCTAGACCTTAGGGGAGGCCAATGGGTCACCAAGGACCCAATAGGGTCAACCCAAATGGTTTTGTTGACCCAAGTCAACTCTGGCCCTAAAATGATCAAAGTGCCCTTACCAAGGGGCATGTGACCCCCAAGATGCCCAACCAACCTTACCCAAGTCTTCCTAGACCTTAAGGGAGTCCAATAGGTCACCAAGGACCCATTGGGGTCAACTCAAATGGTCATGTTGACCAAGGTCAACTCTATGCTAGAGTTAGGTCAAATTAGCCTAAATGAGTCAACCCAAGCTCAACCCCTTTTCCTTTTAAGTTAACCACAACATAATGAAATATTATGGGTGGAAAGGGCTGCCAATAGGCTGGGGAGTCAGCATGGTCAGTTTTGGTGACTAGGAAAGAGAGAGAAAGCTTCATCCCACACTAATGGAGGAGAGAGAAAAAGGGGAAGAGAGTTGAAGGAGGAGATTGGCCAAGGAAAGGCCAATGGTCCCCATTGATGGCAGCATTCATCTCCTCCAGTGAAGGGGAGGAGTTTCCAGCCGTTTTCCTGGCTGTCAAGGGGCGGTTACAGCCTCCACCATCATGGCCGAGACAAGCCTTTAATGGCCATGATGGCCATGGCAGTTTCTCCCATTCTTCTCCCCCTCTGATGATTTAAACACCACCAGTGAGCTTGGGGGAGGATTTCCCAATCCTTAACTGAAGAAATCCGGCGAGTTTACTGGGAGGTTGCAGAAATCCGATCGGCGGCGCCACCACCATGTCAACCCGCAGATCCGCTCGTCTCCAGGCCGCCAACAAGGTCCTCCTCCTCCTCTTTTCTCATGGGTAGATCTTAGGTTCCATTAGGGCTGAGGTTCGGGCTCAATTGAGCCCGATCCAATTCAGAAAATTCATGGCTTTCGGCCGAGAAAATTCTTGGTTGGATCGCCGGAATCCGCCCCTCCGGCGGCTGTGCCGCCGTCTGGCGATAGCCACCACCTCAACGGAGGTGATGGTGGCGGTGGCCGGCCGGGGAAGGGACTGGGTGGCCGGCGGCAGACGTTTGAAGTCGGCGCAGGAAGGAGCAATCCTGGCCGTTGGCTCATCGGGGACGATGACCAGATGCCGTCGATCTGCGCCAAGATTCGTGCGGCATCAGATTAGATACTATAGGAATTAAATAAGAAACATTTCATTTCTGTCACACTGATTGTATTTAATGTATTTAATTTTTAAAAATACTTAGGGACCCTGAATGGAAATCTGCCCAACATGAAAATTGTAGCTTAGGGTGTCTAGTTTGTAGCAAAAATTGTTTGGACCCTTTTGGCCACTGGTTAGACCAGGGTACCCTTTTTGGTAGGACCTATACCTAGACCTAAACAGAAATTAATTTTGGTGCCCACACTTCATTCCTTGTCCAAACAAGTTGAAATTTGGGCAGTGAGAAGGTCTTAGGCATATCTAGAACCTGTCCAAAATTTAGAATTTTTGGAGAACATTTTTCTATAGTTTTTAGAAAAATTTAATAAATCATGATTAATTTAATTATGTGACCTAATTAATTTAAAACTCCCCCAAATTTTGGTGGGTGGCCTTAGATGTCATGATAGGTATAGGGTTAAAACTTTAGCTCATTTGGAGATGTTTAGGATAGGTAATTTACCCACCCTATATATGACCCTATAAGGGTATTTTGGTCAAAAACCACTATTTGATGGTTGAGTGGCCAAATTCCCTCATCAGAGGCTGAAATTTTGGCCACTGATATACTTTGACTTGTTACACTCACTTATGAAGTTTGGAGTGGTTTGGACTAGGGTAGCCCTAGAATTTTAGGGTAGGCCCTTTAGGGTAAATTTCTAGGGTTTGAGGAATTTGGGGTCAAAAGACCTTGGATGGGCTTGAAACTTGGGACAGATGTCCATAGGGTTACTATGGTCCTGTGGTTAAAATTTTAGGGCATTTGGAAGAATTTAAACCCCTTAAATCTATAACCCTAGTTTAGGGCACTAGCTTTGAAATCATAAGTTCTAATACCAAAACCTTCTGAAAAGGGCTGAGTTTTTGAATGGGTAGTTGTTTAGGGTATTTACATCTCTGGAAATTTTATAATAAATTTTGGATGAATAGGTTTGGTACTTTATTCACAAAGTCATGTTTTACAATTTCCACTTAGGAATTTTTGGAGATAAATATACTTGATTAAATCTGATGAAACTTAGCAAAGGGGCTTGTAATAATGGTACCCATCTCTGTAAATTCTTATGAAATTTTTGAAGAATTATATTTAGTAGTTGCTTCTTTAATTATTTAATTCTATGGAACTTTGGTAAATTTAATAATGACATTTAGATGGTCTGAAAAATTTTAATTTCTTCATCATGATGTTTCTAGTTCCTTATGAAGCCCTAGTAATTTTTACATAATTATTGGAGACATATTTGTGGCACTTCCTTCATTATATTTGATCTTGGGAATTATTTTCAATAAATCTTTTAGAGGTCAAGAACTATATGGAAAATTATGAACATTGGCAACCAATAATATTTCTCTGTTATTTAGTGGATAAAAATTTTAGGAGGCCATTACCTTAGCAAATCATATGGTTCATGTTCAAATTGACTGTGGCCTAGCTGTTGAGGAAAATTCAATAAATAGTAGATTAATTAGGAAAAATATAATTTTCTGAAATTAGACTATATTTATCATAATAGACCTCTGGTAAAATTTGTAGAGTTATTGGAGGAGAATTTAGAGTATCACCTATTGAGTACATCATGTAGCTTAAGTGGTCTGCATATAGCAAAACTGCAGGATTTCATTTGGATGTGAATTAGGGCACGTATGATGGGTCTTGATGGTTTGCTGCAAGAACAAGTGGAATGGGCTGCATCTTTGGAAGATGAGTGAGTAGGGAGTGGTTTTGTCTAGGGTTTAAAGGCGTTCGGGTCCGACGAAAGATCGTCCTACCCAAGGAGAGTTGGAGTCAAATCACCCTAGGATTAGCATATCGAAACATGAGAAAATAATGGGTAAGGGAATCAACCAATAATAAAATAAGTACCTTGCGAAAGGGAACGCTGGGCGTAATCCCAACACAGTTCCTAGTGCCCCTTGAGAGCCCTTCACAGGGAATACCGGGGGCAGTCCTGGGTTAACGTAAATTGTTTAACAAGCTGAAAAGAGTAACTTAGTAATTAGGGTTGCACATTTCACAGACACTGATGGCACGGGATGTTGGTCCGGGGAGCTTCGGCTCGATTGTTTGTGACGGACGTGTTGGTCCGGGGAGATTCGGCTCGGGTTTTGATTACGCTAAACTTGCATGTGCATAAAAGGAATGATATTAAGGTGGTGGGTCTCCGGTATTGGAGGATCTTAGCACAGACACCAATCCGTTGACTCGGCAAGTGTTGTGATAGCACTTCGCCAACAGAAGTCCGGTGCGCCAGCCGGCAAGAGTACGCAGGAGTCCGCTTGTGCACCAGCGTTGAGGCGTACGATAGGTCTGACCAGTAGTGCTATACTGGTTTAGAGGTGGGCGAGGCCCAACCCACCGCTTCCGTCTGCCACTACGGAGGTATCCTGGGAGGTGAGGCTCCAGAAAGGGGGAACTAAAGGTCTGTGTGCACAGAGTCGGGTGTGTGTGTTGCACTTGCTTGATCCATCATACCCACTTGCATGTCATAGCATAAGCGATTCATTTAACCTTCGACACCTAAAATATAAGTGGTATGGGACACTTATACATTAGGCCCTGCAAAACGACCCCTTGGTCTATAAGCTTGTGTGGGCAAGTTTATAAATTAAGGTTAATTTTCTTTACATATAAATATAGTGCTGTTAATAACCGACACCCCAACGTATAAATTGGTATGGGACTCTTTATACGATGGGAGCCTTGCAAAAGACCCCTTGCTTATATGTACCCATATAAGTTAAGGTCACTTTACTTTACTTGTTTACATATATGATTAGTTACTATATAAATTGCTAGATTTAAGTCCACCGTCACCTGCATTTGATATACTCTCCACTTTCAAGTCCTCCCTTTCTTCCTCTCCGCTCGGTGCCTAGGAGCCACGGGGGAAGGGGTGGGGGATGATAGGACTTAGTCTTTTAGACTAACGGTTTTCGAACCACATCATTTAGGGGATCGCGGAGCCCAGACTGGAGGAGCAGCCCCAGAGGTTGACACGCTTGGAGATAGGGCAGTCTAGCACAGGAGTTCAGACAGCTGGGACCGTGAGGCCCTTACTCTAGTAGTTTTTATTTTATTTCCTCATGAGAGATCTTGTAGTGAGGAATTGATGTATCGGGCATAAGCCCTTATTTACAGTGCTTGGTTTTGTGGACTCTCCATCGTGGAGATATTTTTACTTGATGTGATATTTCTGTGGACTTTTACTTAGAGTTGTGCTGCGCATGATGTTACTCTAATTTTGTTACTATGCTGCGATCGAATTGGCCGGCAGAAACGGCGTTTTGTGGTGATGTCGCTTCAAGGCGTGAAGGGTCACCGCAAAGCGGCGGTTCTGGGCATAAGACCCCGGGGCGAGAAAGAAAAAAAAATGGGGTCTTACAAGTGGTATCAGAGGAAACCTCGATCGACAAGTAACAGTCCACAACCCCTGGTCCACCCCCGCGCGAGCTTAGTTTGCGGACAAACTAGCAGCGGAAGCAGTGGTGAGACCCTAAGGAGGAATCACTTGTAAAATAGTCCACTTTGCATATAATTGAGCTGATTACCCACTAATATAGTTTGTTTCGCAGCCTCCAGCTCAGCCCACACCACAAGGCGGGGCCCAGCGGACTCCGGACGTTGCACCACCTCCCCCGGTCCCTACTCCTTTCCTACAGTCGGAGGTGGGACAGACGTTGACAGCCATTTTGGATGCTTTCAGGGCTCAACAGGTTCTGGCTCCGCAGCCAAACCCGAGCGTCAACTGGCTGAGTATCTTTCGAGGACTCGCTCCCCCATCCTACTGTGGGACTGAGTCTGCCGTCCGGACAGAGGAGTGGCTAGATATCATGTACGAGATGTTGACTGGAATCAAGTGCCCGTGGGAGGAAAGGGTGCCCTTGGTCGTGTCTTGCTTGGAATCTCATGCTAAGAGGTGGTGGAAGACTTCCCTAGATACGATTTTTGCTGACAGGACGGCTGCGGAGATAGCTTGGAGGAATTCAAGGGCGCTCTATTGGAGCACTTTGTTCCGCAATCAGCCAGAGATGAGCTGGAGGACAGGTTTTTGCAGTTGAGGCAAGGGAGCAAGACGGTGGTGGAGTACCACCGAGAGTTTGATCATTTAGCCCGGTTTGCAGACTCATATCAGTTGGACGAAGCTGGGTATACGAAGAGGTTCTACAAGGGCCTGCGGGAGGAGCTGAGGGAGTCCTTACTATTTGTATCTGACGGGCCCATCTCCCGGATTTTGGAGATGGCAAAAAGAATCGAGGCGGATTGGCTTACTACTCGGGGCCGGAAGCGGCCAAATGAAGACCAGAGCCGGGGAGCCCGAAATGATCAGCGGCGGGGCCGCATCACAGATGGAAGAAGGGTAGAAGACCAGCCTCATCAGGAGGCGAGACAGGAGATAGGAAGACCAGTGTTGATGGCTCCACCACCAGTTCAGAGGCGGGACGAACAGAGACCCGGGGGAATGGCGTATCAACCGCCAGTGTGCTTCGATTGTCACCAGGTGGGGCACATTAGGAGGAACTGTCCCATGGGGAGGGCACCCCCACCAGCACCACAGGCTGCCCCACCAGCGCCATACTTCGGAGGCCGGGGTCGTGGCCGAGGACGTGGATACCCAGGTGGCGATCGTAGACCGGAAAGGGAGCAGGCGTATGCCTTGGATCTGGCACAGCCTCGAAACCCGGAGCAAGTCATAACAGGTATGACAAGAGTTTTTTTTTTAAAAAAATCATTTAAATAAATAAAAAAAAAATTCCATTATCTCTGCTGTAAATTTCTAGAACTTTTCAAAAAAAAAATGATTAAATAGGAAGAAACTAGTTACAGAATCCTAAGACGTTTAACCGATCCAGGTATAGTCTTCGTCAGCGGCAAACCCGCCTACACATTGTTCGACACGGGTGCTTCGCACTCGTTCGTATCAGAGGCTTTCGTGGAAGGGCTAGAAGGCGTAGAACGGTTCACAGGCCTGACGAGGAGGGTGCGCTTACCTGATGGATCGGAACTATTCACCTCTGCCCACTGCAACATGGAGGCGGAGATTGGCGGGAAGCCATTCGAAGTGGCGGCAACGATTCTTAGAATGCCAATCTTCGAGTTGATCCTGGGCATGACATGGTTGCACTGGAACCATGCCCAGATTGATTGCCAAGCGAAGAAGATCACAGTGAGGCATGGAGACTCGTTTATTGTCATCGAAGGTATAAGATCCACCTCTTGTGTGCTTTTATCTTCAGTACAGGCCGTTAAGGCCCACCTACAGGGGGAGGAGGTTTACCAGATTCTGTTTGAGATAGAGGAGGCCAAGGGGGCCATGACAGACATCCCAGTGGTGCGGGACTTCGTCGACGTCTTCCCAGAGAAATTGCCAGGACTACCTCCGTGTCGAGAGCAGGATTTTCAGATAGAGTTAGTGCCCGGAGCCAGGCCGGCGTCTAGGGCCCCTTACCGGATGGCCCCGAGGGAGTTGGCGGAGTTCCGGAGTCAGCTGCAGGAACTTGTAGAGGCAGGGTTCGTCCGGCCAAGTTCTTCACCGTGGGGAGCCCCGGTTCTGTTTGTCAAGAAGAAGGACGGAAGTCTCCGCCTATGCATAGACTATCGAGCGCTGAATAGACTCACGGTTCGGAATACCTACCCACTCCCACGAATCGATGAGTTGTTCGATCAGCTGGAGGGAGCACATTTCTTCTCGAAACTTGACTTAAGGTCAGGCTATTATCAGCTGCGGATCCGAGAAGAGGACATTCCGAAGACCGCTTTCAGTAGCCGATACGGACTGTTCGAGTTCACAGTGATGCCGTTCGGGCTCACGAATGCACCATCAGCATTTACGAGCCTTATGAACAGGGTGTTCAAGGAATATTTGGACGTATTCCTCATCATCTTTATTGACGACATCCTTGTCTACTCAAAGACGGAAGGGGAGCACGCACGACACCTGACCTTGACATTGGAGAGGTTACGGGAGCATCAGCTGTACGCAAAATTCAGCAAATGCCAGTTTTGGCTAAAGGAGGTGGCCTTCTTGGGCCATATCGTCAGTGGGGCTGGGTTGGCGGTAGACCCGGCCAAGATTCGGGCCGTTCAGGATTGGCCACCATTGAAGACGGCGACAGATGTACGGAGCTTCTTGGGACTTGCCGGGTACTACCGGAAGTTTGTAGAGGGATTCTCCCGGATCGCGCTCCCTCTTACGACTCTGACGAAGAAGGAATCCCCTTTTGTTTGGACACCACAGTGCGAGGCAGCCTTCGTGGAGCTGAAGAGTCGGCTCACTTCGGCTCCCATCCTCGCTATTCCGTCAGGAAGGGAGGGATTCCAGGTGTATACCGACGCCTCCTACCAAGGGATGGGTGCCGTTCTGATGCAGAACGGGCATGTGATAGCTTATGCCTCTCGACAGTTGAAGATCCACGAGAAAAATTACCCGGTCCACGATCTGGAGATGGGCGCAGTAATCTTCGCCTTGAAGATTTGGCGGCACTATCTGTACGGGGTTCATTGCGACATCTTCTCCGACCACCAGAACCTGAGATACGTGGACACGCAAAAGGACCTCAACATCAGACAAAGGCGTTGGGTGGAGTTCCTGACAGATTATGAGTATACTATGCACTACCACCCCGGGAAGGCGAACGTGGTGGCAGATGCGTTGAGCCGGAGAGGAAATGCTTCAGGGAAGGGACCTCAGCTTATGTCTATGGAGCTGGTCCGGTCTTTCAGGGACATGCAGATATCCCTAGTATCCGAGGACGATCCAGAATTATACATGGAGTATCTGGCGTCGATGATCGCTATTGATGATATCCGGGACCGCATCAGGGAAGGGCAGAAGACAGACCCACGGACGGAACCGATATTTCGAACCTTGGAGGAGGGTTCGACAGGGGATTATACTCTGAAGGATGGGCTATTGTACTTCAGAGGAAGGATTTATATACCCGCAGGAGGTCAGATCCGGGAGGATATCATGGCGGAAGCACATTGCAGTAGGTATTCGATACACCCGGGAATCACCAAGATGATGGCCGATCTGAAGAGGATGATGTTCTGGCCAGGAATGAAGAGGGATATTACGCACTTCGTGACCCATTGCGAAGCCTGCCAGTTGGTGAAGGCGGAATGCAGAAACCCCGCGGGATTGTTGCAACCTCTTCCAGTGCCAGAATGGAAGCTTGAGGATATTGCGATGGATTTTATTCATGGTCTCCCCCGATCACGAGCGGGAAATGATTCGATATGGGTCATCGTAGATCGATTGACGAAGGTGGCTAGATTTATACCAGTCAGGAAGGACGATTCAGTGGGGGTTCTGGTTCGGAAGTTTGTGGAGCAGTACATCCGCTATCATGGAGTACCCAGGACGATCGTGTCAGATCGGGACGGTCGGTTTACATCCAGGGAATGGCGGTCGGTTCAGGCATACTTGGGCACTCGACTGACTTTTAGCACCGCCTTCCACCCTCAGACGGATGGGCAGACAGAGCGCACAAACCGGACACTGGAAGACCTGCTACGTCTATGCATCCTAGACCGAGGAGAGCCTTGGGAAAAGATGTTACCGATGGTGGAATTCTCGTACAACAACAGTCATCAGGCCAGCATAGGCATGGCCCCCTACGAGGCTCTATATGGACGGAAATGTAGAACCCCACTCTCTTGGATTCAGGACGAGGACCCGAAGGCTTTGGGATCGGATTTTGTTGAAGACACCGAGGCTCAGGTGAGGTTGATCAGGGACAGGATGTTAGAGGCACAGAGCAGGCAGGCCAAGTATTATGACGCCCGCCATCGTCAGGTGGAATTTCAGGTCGGGGACCGAGTGTTTTTGAAGATCCGGCCTATGCATGGAGTTTCTCGGATGCGTGGCCGAAGGAAGAAGCTCAGCCCCAGGTACATGGGCCCTTACAGGATCCTGGAGCGGGTAGGGGTCCTGGCTTACAGGCTGGAGTTGCCACCAGAGCTGGCAGCTCTGCATGATGTTTTCCACATATCCTCGCTGAGAAGGGCTCTACTACGCCCGGAGCAGCGGATTACGACCACCGAAGGGCCGGTAGCTTCGGACCGATCTGTTCACTTGGAGCCGGTGCGGATCGATGATAAAGGGGTACGGATCCTGCGACGCAAAAAGATTCCCTTAGTCAAGGTTCTGTGGAGGAACCATGGCCAAGAGGAGCATACTTGGGAGCCGCAGGATCTGATGCAACAAAATATCCAGAGCTATTCAGTCAGGTATACCTCTCAGACCCCTCAAGATGTTAATTTATTCTCCTGCTTTAATTTACTAAGGGCTGCTCTAGGCAGATAGAGGCTTATCTTTTGTTTATTGGGGGCTTATCCTTGTTTATTGGGATCTTGGTCTGCCGACTGGGCGAAATGGACATAGATCTAGGTTTCCCTTTAAACCAATTTTAGCAAACAAGCCGCCATGCTGGGATGTTACAAGGTTCTTTTCTTCGGTAGTAAGTCCCGTAGACTCAACTTTGATTTCGGGGACGAAATCTTTGTTTTGTTTATTGGGATTTGTAACATCCCATTTCCAACTAGACCCCTAAGAATGGTTTTGGCCATGACTAGGTCATGACAAACCCTAGGAAGCCAGTAATGGGTCAAGAGATAGGGGACAGGAAGGTGGGGGATCACCATGGTCTGCAAATAGTGGAACTCTGAACCATGGTGTAGGATGACCATGGGCTACACCTTGACCCCAAAACCCAACCACAACACCCCTAATGCCTTGGGAGGCCCATTAGAGCCATAAGGACCCATTGGGGTCACAAAGAGGCTCAATTGACCAAGGTCAACCCTAGCCCTAAATGGGTCAAACTAGCCTACATAGGGCCAATTGACCTACTCCTAACCTAGAGGACCCCACCTATGCCCTCCTAACCCTAAAGTGAGGTCAATGGGTCTCTAAGGACACATTGGGGTCAGCCCTAGAGGCCAGGTTGACCCAAGTCAACTCAAGCTCCTAATCTGGTCAAAGTACCCTTACCAAGGGTATGTGACCTCCAAAGTGCAGGGTAACCCTACATAACCCTTCCTAGACCTTAGGGGAGGCCAATGGGTCACCAAGGACCCAATAGGGTCAACCCAAATGGTTTTGTTGACCCAAGTCAACTCTGGCCCTAAAATGATCAAAGTGCCCTTACCAAGGGGCATGTGACCCCCAAGATGCCCAACCAACCTTACCCAAGTCTTCCTAGACCTTAAGGGAGTCCAATAGGTCACCAAGGACCCATTGGGGTCAACTCAAATGGTCATGTTGACCAAGGTCAACTCTATGCTAGAGTTAGGTCAAATTAGCCTAAATGAGTCAACCCAAGCTCAACCCCTTTTCCTTTTAAGTTAACCACAACATAATGAAATATTATGGGTGGAAAGGGCTGCCAATAGGCTGGGGAGTCAGCATGGTCAGTTTTGGTGACTAGGAAAGAGAGAGAAAGCTTCATCCCACACTAATGGAGGAGAGAGAAAAAGGGGAAGAGAGTTGAAGGAGGAGATTGGCCAAGGAAAGGCCAATGGTCCCCATTGATGGCAGCATTCATCTCCTCCAGTGAAGGGGAGGAGTTTCCAGCCGTTTTCCTGGCTGTCAAGGGGCGGTTACAGCCTCCACCATCATGGCCGAGACAAGCCTTTAATGGCCATGATGGCCATGGCAGTTTCTCCCATTCTTCTCCCCCTCTGATGATTTAAACACCACCAGTGAGCTTGGGGGAGGATTTCCCAATCCTTAACTGAAGAAATCCGGCGAGTTTACTGGGAGGTTGCAGAAATCCGATCGGCGGCGCCACCACCATGTCAACCCGCAGATCCGCTCGTCTCCAGGCCGCCAACAAGGTCCTCCTCCTCCTCTTTTCTCATGGGTAGATCTTAGGTTCCATTAGGGCTGAGGTTCGGGCTCAATTGAGCCCGATCCAATTCAGAAAATTCATGGCTTTCGGCCGAGAAAATTCTTGGTTGGATCGCCGGAATCCGCCCCTCCGGCGGCTGTGCCGCCGTCTGGCGATAGCCACCACCTCAACGGAGGTGATGGTGGCGGTGGCCGGCCGGGGAAGGGACTGGGTGGCCGGCGGCAGACGTTTGAAGTCGGCGCAGGAAGGAGCAATCCTGGCCGTTGGCTCATCGGGGACGATGACCAGATGCCGTCGATCTGCGCCAAGATTCGTGCGGCATCAGATTAGATACTATAGGAATTAAATAAGAAACATTTCATTTCTGTCACACTGATTGTATTTAATGTATTTAATTTTTAAAAATACTTAGGGACCCTGAATGGAAATCTGCCCAACATGAAAATTGTAGCTTAGGGTGTCTAGTTTGTAGCAAAAATTGTTTGGACCCTTTTTGGCCACTGGTTAGACCAGGGTACCCTTTTTGGTAGGACCTATACCTAGACCTAAACAGAAATTAATTTGGTGCCCACACTTCATTCCTTGTCCAAACAAGTTGAAATTTGGGCAGTGAGAAGGTCTTAGGCATATCTAGAACCTGTCCAAAATTTAGAATTTTTGGAGAAAATTTTTCTATAGTTTTTAGAAAAATTTAATAAATCATGATTAATTTAATTATGTGACCTAATTAATTTAAAACTCCCCCAAATTTTGGTGGGTGGCCTTAGATGTCATGATAGGTATAGGGTTAAAACTTTAGCTCATTTGGAGATGTTTAGGATAGGTAATTTACCCACCCTATATATGACCCTATAAGGGTATTTTGGTCAAAAACCACTATTTGATGGTTGAGTGGCCAAATTCCCTCATCAGAGGCTGAAATTTTGGCCACTGATATACTTTGACTTGTTACACTCACTTATGAAGTTTGGAGTGGTTTGGACTAGGGTAGCCCTAGAATTTTAGGGTAGGCCCTTTAGGGTAAATTTCTAGGGTTTGAGGAATTTGGGGTCAAAAGACCTTGGATGGGCTTGAAACTTGGGACAGATGTCCATAGGGTTACTATGGTCCTGTGGTTAAAATTTTAGGGCATTTGGAAGAATTTAAACCCCTTAAATCTATAACCCTAGTTTAGGGCACTAGCTTTGAAATCATAAGTTCTAATACCAAAACCTTCTGAAAAGGGCTGAGTTTTTGAATGGGTAGTTGTTTAGGGTATTTACATCTCTGGAAATTTTATAATAAATTTTGGATGAATAGGTTTGGTACTTTATTCACAAAGTCATGTTTTACAATTTCCACTTAGGAATTTTTGGAGATAAATATACTTGATTAAATCTGATGAAACTTAGCAAAGGGGCTTGTAATAATGGTACCCATCTCTGTAAATTCTTATGAAATTTTGGAAGAATTATATTTAGTAGTTGCTTCTTTAATTATTTAATTCTATGGAACTTTGGTAAATTTAATAATGACATTTAGATGGTCTGAAAAATTTTAATTTCTTCATCATGATGTTTCTAGTTCCTTATGAAGCCCTAGTAATTTTTACATAATTATTGGAGACATATTTGTGGCACTTCCTTCATTATATTTGATCTTGGGAATTATTTTCAATAAATCTTTTAGAGGTCAAGAACTATATGGAAAATTATGAACATTGGCAACCAATAATATTTCTCTGTTATTTAGTGGATAAAAATTTTAGGAGGCCATTACCTTAGCAAATCATATGGTTCATGTTCAAATTGACTGTGGCCTAGCTGTTGAGGAAAATTCAATAAATAGTAGATTAATTAGGAAAAATATAATTTTCTGAAATTAGACTATATTTATCATAATAGACCTCTGGTAAAATTTGTAGAGTTATTGGAGGAGAATTTAGAGTATCACCTATTGAGTACATCATGTAGCTTAAGTGGTCTGCATATAGCAAAACTGCAGGATTTCATTTGGATGTGAATTAGGGCACGTATGATGGGTCTTGATGGTTTGCTGCAAGAACAAGTGGAATGGGCTGCATCTTTGGAAGATGAGTGAGTAGGGAGTGGTTTTGTCTAGGGTTTAAAGGCGTTCGGGTCCGACGAAAGATCGTCCTACCCAAGGAGAGTTGGAGTCAAATCACCCTAGGATTAGCATATCGAAACATGAGAAAATAATGGGTAAGGGAATCAACCAATAATAAAATAAGTACCTTGCGAAAGGGAACGCTGGGCGTAATCCCAACACAGTTCCTAGTGCCCCTTGAGAGCCCTTCACAGGGAATACCGGGGGCAGTCCTGGGTTAACGTAAATTGTTTAACAAGCTGAAAAGAGTAACTTAGTAATTAGGGTTGCACATTTCACAGACACTGATGGCACGGGATGTTGGTCCGGGGAGCTTCGGCTCGATTGTTTGTGACGGACGTGTTGGTCCGGGGAGATTCGGCTCGGGTTTTGATTACGCTAAACTTGCATGTGCATAAAAGGAATGATATTAAGGTGGTGGGTCTCCGGTATTGGAGGATCTTAGCACAGACACCAATCCGTTGACTCGGCAAGTGTTGTGATAGCACTTCGCCAACAGAAGTCCGGTGCGCCAGCCGGCAAGAGTACGCAGGAGTCCGCTTGTGCACCAGCGTTGAGGCGTACGATAGGTCTGACCAGTAGTGCTATACTGGTTTAGAGGTGGGCGAGGCCCAACCCACCGCTTCCGTCTGCCACTACGGAGGTATCCTGGGAGGTGAGGCTCCAGAAAGGGGGAACTAAAGGTCTGTGTGCACAGAGTCGGGTGTGTGTGTTGCACTTGCTTGATCCATCATACCCACTTGCATGTCATAGCATAAGCGATTCATTTAACCTTCGACACCTAAAATATAAGTGGTATGGGACACTTATACATTAGGCCCTGCAAAACGACCCCTTGGTCTATAAGCTTGTGTGGGCAAGTTTATAAATTAAGGTTAATTTTCTTTACATATAAATATAGTGCTGTTAATAACCGACACCCCAACGTATAAATTGGTATGGGACTCTTTATACGATGGGAGCCTTGCAAAAGACCCCTTGCTTATATGTACCCATATAAGTTAAGGTCACTTTACTTTACTTGTTTACATATATGATTAGTTACTATATAAATTGCTAGATTTAAGTCCACCGTCACCTGCATTTGATATACTCTCCACTTTCAAGTCCTCCCTTTCTTCCTCTCCGCTCGGTGCCTAGGAGCCACGGGGGAAGGGGTGGGGGATGATAGGACTTAGTCTTTTAGACTAACGGTTTTCGAACCACATCATTTAGGGGATCGCGGAGCCCAGACTGGAGGAGCAGCCCCAGAGGTTGACACGCTTGGAGATAGGGCAGTCTAGCACAGGAGTTCAGACAGCTGGGACCGTGAGGCCCTTACTCTAGTAGTTTTTATTTTATTTCCTCATGAGAGATCTTGTAGTGAGGAATTGATGTATCGGGCATAAGCCCTTATTTACAGTGCTTGGTTTTGTGGACTCTCCATCGTGGAGATATTTTTACTTGATGTGATATTTCTGTGGACTTTTACTTAGAGTTGTGCTGCGCATGATGTTACTCTAATTTTGTTACTATGCTGCGATCGAATTGGCCGGCAGAAACGGCGTTTTGTGGTGATGTCGCTTCAAGGCGTGAAGGGTCACCGCAAAGCGGCGGTTCTGGGCATAAGACCCCGGTGGCGAGAAAGAAAAAAAAAATGGGGTCTTACACTCCACCACTCCCATGGGGCCTATAAATATGAGATCCCAGCCTTCATTAGGGTCCCTTTTGTCTTCCTTCATTTCCTCCTCCTTTAGGATGTCTCACAGCCAAAGTTTTCGCGAGCGCCTCGCGATGGTGCGAAGGCGAAATAAAACCAACACGAATGCCCTATTCCCGGACCTCGGGCATATTCCTCCCTCGGCCCCTCTGTCCTCTCGCTTGAAAAAGATGAAGGCCGCCTGACCTCCCCTCTCGGTGGGCCCGACCTCCTCTACCCCTTCAACGGACAATCCTTTCGCCTCTCCCGGGGAGAAACGGGTAATTTCTCATTCTTCTCTCTCTTCTTTCGTCCCGCATATTGACCACGCTTTTCCAGGGAAGCTTTGCTGATTCCCCGATGCCCGCCAATCCTCCTGATAATATTGACCAAGTTCATCAGCACCCCGATTCTCCTGAGGCATCTTCCCCACCCCTCTCGCGGAAAGAAAACCTCTCGTGGGTTGTGGGAAACCATCGCATACCAAGTAGGAACTTACCCTTCTAGATTTTCCTCCCATTCACCTTCTTTTATCCAACCCACGCGAGCTCATCCTTATTTATGATTTCTCGCTCCCTGTGCAGGCATCCAATTTGTTTCTGATACTAAAGATGCTCCCGCGTCTCCCCCCCTCTCGCCTCTTCCTCATCCTGGCGAGATCGAGGACTACTTGGGTGATCCCATGGATACTCTGGAGCTGAAACGGAGGACGGCTAGAATGTTCTGCAAATACACGGATATAATCCGCGAGATGGAGCTGGAGAAGCAGGCCTCCGACCGGCGCATGGGCTGGCTAGAAACAGAGTGTCACAGTCTTTCTGCCAAGATGGAAGCTGGCGGTGCAATAGACGGGAGAGACCCCCAAGCCATCCTAAACGAGACGGACGAACATATCCGTCTCGCGCGCCGCTACGTGGTCGCCGCTCGCGCCTTTCATCTTCCCGGCCACCCTCCATTCGCGGGAGGTCAAGATGGCCGCTGGAAATGGGTGCGGAACTAAGCTGTCGTGGTCCCGTCTCGCTTTCTCTAGGCCCTCCTATATTATCATTGCCAATTTAGTTATGTTTAATTATTGATGTGTTGTATAAAACTTTTTTGGGCAAGATGCCCCCTTCTGCGGGATGAACTATTTTATCCTTACGGTACTGTGCTTGTCATATCATGCTGTTTTTTCATCATTACCATGATTAGCTCCTTTTTTTAATTAACTGGTTTATAATGATGGCTTTTACCTCGAAAATACCGCTGCGGCTCCCCCGCCCCTTGGGTTCTAGAGAGAGAGAGAGACGAAGCATCGAGGTGCCTCTTCATTTCCCGCCGCTTGATTTTCCCGCTTAATCTGCTCTCCCCCTCACTCCTTATAAATATCTCAAATCCAGACATTCCCCTGCTTTTGTTATTCTTGGCCGTCTTTTTGGTTGGAGCTTCCGTCTCTCTCCTCTTCCTTACTCATCTCGCGTCCCGCTCTCCTAAGTCGTTCTCTTCCCCTTTACTACCTTCTCACCTACCATGGGAAAGAAGAAGGTGGAAGAAGGCGAGGGCTGCAGCCATTACGAAAAGCGGTTTGTGGATCACGACTTCCCTCTCGGCAGACTGCTAGAGGAAGAATATGCTCGTTTCGCCAGCGAGTATCTCGATGATGGTTATTTATCCCGCCCACCCAAAGTTGGCGAATGCATCAACACTTTCTACCCCAACGAACTGGCCTTCCCCGTCTTGCACTTCGAGGCGGGGCTGCGACTTCCCCTTTGGCCAAAGGTCAAGCTAGTTCTTAAGTACTTCGGGGTTGTCCCCGCCCAATTCAACCCCAATGCCATCTCCATGCTGATTGCTTTCGCCTGCTACCTGCGGCGAGAGCATATAGAATTTAGCTTGGCGGCCTTTCGCAAGCTGTTCGTCTACCACGCAAAAGACAACAACGTCTCTTATTTCACAGGCCAAGGCCTGAAGGTGTGCGAGACACCGAATAAAAACCACCACTGGCTGACTCGCTTTGTCTTCATCCGCGGGGATTTGGGAGGCATTCCTCTCGCCCCGGTGTCTCATGCTGAATGTTATTATGAAACCCCCAAGGTGGGGGTGCCGAGAAGGATCTCTGCGACTTCTTCGCAGGGAAGAATTTCGAGGTCCATTACCTCAGGCGAGACCTCCACTCGCTTCCAGCCGACTTCCCCGGCGAAGGTATACTCCTGTCCCCCCTTTATCCTTGTATATTTTTGTTCTCTGCTGAATGTCATCTCGTCTAGGAGAAAGAACCATCCCCGTTCATCCACCTTATCAAAGTAACCGGGCTCTCGCCTTATCGAGTATGGAGGCAGAGGCCACAAAGGATACACTGACCCCCACCCCAAAGAAGAGGCCCGGGGAATAGGGCACTTCTCGGCACAACCCCAAGAAGAAGGTGAAGAAATCTGTGTCTTTCAAAAAGGAGAAAAGATATGCCAAAGAAAGGAAAGATCCCTCGGGATCCCTGTCCCCCATCTCTTTATCGTCTCCCTCACCTCCCCGACTACCCATCTCGCCTGCCTGCGAGACGGTCTCGTTAGAGCCAGCTGCCACCAAGGTTCAGCCCGCCAAGTTCCCTTCCAGCGAGGCTGGCTCCTCCATTCGCCCGGCTCCCGCCTTGCACCCCAATTACAACATGGGGCCTGTGACCGATGATGAAGCCGGCGAGCCGGTGCTCCTATGGGACTAGGACACTAACCGCGTGTCGGTGTCCACTCTCCTTCCTTCCTGGAAAGAGAAGGACCCACCCCCCCACCAGTCATGCCTTCTCCCTAGGGTTTGGGCTATATGGTGGCCTTGGCTCTGAGCCTGCAGACAATGAGGCGTCGCGAGATCTCATTCTGAAGAGTGCCCAATCTCAATTTCGCTCCCTGGAACTCGCGCACCGGGTCTCGTGCCGCCTGGTTTTTAACAATAGGAAATGGAAGGAAGCGGAGGCCGGTCTCGCTGCGGAACGGGAGAAATCCAGCGACCTGGAGAAGCGGTTGGTTGTTGCTGACAACCACCTCGCGCAGAGCCAGGGTGGTGTGGCAAGTTTTCTTACCGTTGCTTTTCTAGTCTTACTCACCGCTCATTATGGTCCTTTACTCGTTCTCTTCCTGCAGGATGCCGAGACAGCCGATAGGATGCGCTCGTGCATTGAGGAGTTGGAGGGAGAAAACAAGAAATTGAAAGCTGAAAATCTCCACCTTCGGAACAGCGCGGCACCCCCCTTAGACCAATTTCCCTTTCCTTCCCGTTACTCTGTAGACGAGGTGGATGCCCTCTGCCGAGACTCCAATATCAAGACGGCGGAGTTTGTTCTAAAATGATAAAGGAGCTGGGGGTGGTGCGCGATGATGCCGAGACGGTTACTGCCCGCAACCTGGTCCCCCGCTTATATGGCGAGACGGACGACATATCTTCTTCTGGCAGTGAGTAGAGAATCATCAGCTCTAGTGGCTTCTGTCCCCCCTTTTTTATTTTTATTTTGTCTGGCACTTGTAATTTTGGTAGACAATTCTTCGAAAATAGCGAGGTGTTCTTCTTCTTGTCCCAAGGAAATTCTGTTTAAACCTTTTATATTTTGCTTAATTGCTGCTTTTATCTTCGTCCGTCTCGCTTAATAGCTAGCCAAAAACGCGAGGCAAACTTTTTATATGTTAATCTCTGCTTTTATCTTTGGCAGTCTCGCCAAATAACTAACCAAAAACGCGAGACAAACCTTAGATCTCTCTTCGTCTATACTACCCGCGAGATCAGCTGACCCTTAGCGTTCGTCTTGCCGCAAGATTGACCCGCATTGAAGTCCCTGGAAGCCAGCCGCCCTACTTGACAGGCCCCCACCTTCTTACACCAGGATTGCACCTTGAATAAGGAAAGACCACTCGCTATGGGCGAGACCGCCCATGCCGAGTTTCGGCCGGAGACCCTCCTCCATGGCCTGATCCCTGATCCTTCCTTTTTAGAGATTTTCCACCAATCTCCTGATAAATTTGAACATTTCTCCCAGTGAACTCTTGCCGCTTGACTTGACCTCGAGTGAGCATACAGTCCTGCAAGCTAGATGAGAGCCTGGTCAGCGGGTCTGCTCGGGGTCTCCTCTCCAAACCATCTTCCACCACCGAGTGAGCCTACAGCCCTGCCATCTAGATGAGAGCCTGGTCAGCGGGTCTGCTCGGGGTCTCCTCTCCAAACCATCTCCAACCACCGAGTAATCCTACAGCCCTACCAGCTAGATGAGAGCCTGGTCAGCGGGTCTGCTCGGGGTCTCCTCTCCAAACCATCTCCAACCACTGAGTGAGCCTACAACCCTGCTAGCTAGGTGAAAGCCTGGTCAGCGGGTCTGCTCGGGGTCTCCTCTCCAAACCATCTCCAACCACTGAGTGAGCCTACAGCCCTGCTAGATAGATGATAGCCTAGTCAGCGGGTCTGCTCGGGGTCTCCTCTCCAAACCATCTCCAACCACCGCTTAAGCCTACAGCCCTGACAGCTAGATGAAAGCCTGGTCAGTGGGTCTGCTCGGGGTCTCCTCTCAAAAACATCTCCAACCACCGAGTGAGCTTAAAGCCCTGCTAGCTAGATGAGAGCCTGGTCAGCGGGTCTGCTCGGGCTCTGCTCTCCAAACCATCCCCAACCACCGAGTGAGCCTACAGCCCTGCCAGTTAGATGAGAGCCTGGTCAGCGGGTCTGCTCGGGGTCTCCTCTCCAAACCATCTCCAACCATCGAGTGAGCCTACAGCCCTGCCAGCTAGATGAGAACCTGGTCAGCGGGTCTGCTCAGGGTCTCCTCTCCAAACCATCTCCAACCACCGAGTGAGCCTATAACCCTGCCTGATAGATGAGAGCCTGGTCAGCGGGTCTGCTCGGGGTCTCCTCTCCAAACCATCTCCAACCACCGAGTGAGTCTATAGCCCTGCCAGCTAGGTGAAAGCCTGGTCAGCGGGTCTGCTCGGGGTCTCCTCTCCCAACCATCTCATACCACCGAGTGAGCCTACAGCCCTGCCAGCTAGATGAGAGCCTGGTCAGCGGGTCTGCTCGGGGTCTCCTCTCCAAACCATCTCCAACCACCGAGTGAGCCTACAGCCCTGCCAGCTAGATGAGAGCCTGGTCAGCGGGTCTGCTCGGGGTCACCTCTCCAAACCATCTCCAACCACCGAGTGAGCCTACAGCCCTGCTAGCTAGATGAGAGCCTGGTCAGTGGGTCTGCTCGTGGTCTCCTCTCCAAACCATCCCCAACCATCGAGTCAGCCTACAACCCTTCCAGCTAGATGAGAGCCTGGTCAGCAGGTCTGCTCAGGGTCTCCTCTCCAAACCATCTCCAACCATCGAGTGAGCCTACAGCCCTTCCAGCTAGATGAGAGCCTGGTCAGCAGGTCTGCTCGGGGTCTCCTCTCCAAACCATCCCCAACCACCGAGTGAGCCTACAGCCCTGACAGCTAGATGAGAGCCTGGTCAGCGGGTCTGCTCGGGGTCTCCTCTCTAAACCATCTCAAACCACCGAGTGAGCCTACAACCCTGCTAGCTAGATGAGAGCCTGGTCAGCGGGTCTTCTCGGGGTCTCCTCTCCAAACCATCCCCAACCACCGAGTGAGCATACATCCCTGCCAGCTAAATGAGAGCCTGGTCAGCGGGTCTACTCAGGGTCTCCTCTCCAAACCATCCCCAACCACCGAGTGAGCCTACAGCCCTGCCAGCTAGGTGAAAGCCTGGTCAGCGGGTCTGCTCGGTGTCTCCTCTCCAAACCATCTCCAACCACCGAGCGAGCCTACAGCCCTGCCAGCTAGGTGAAAGCCTGGTCAGCGGGTCTGCTCGGGGTCTCCTCACTTACACCTCACATTTGATGCCATGAAAAGGATACCTATACTCCCATCACATCAGAAGTGCACGTCAATATTGCAAGCATCGTACGACAATAGAAAATGTAATGAACAGAAAGTGTTATAGGTAAAATCTCTTTAAATCATCACCACTTCGGTCACGATCGAGGGGTACCCCGTCCACGTCCTGGAGGTGGTACCCTCCCGACTTATAGACCTCTTTTGCTACAAAAGGACCCTGCCAATTGGGATTGAGCTTCCCTACGGAGGCCCCTCTACCTTCTGCATCTACCTTTTTTAGGACCAAATCTCCCTTCTCAAACTGTCTGACCCTTATATGCTTGTCGAAGTACCTTGCAATCCGGCACTTGACCTCCTCCTGCCGGACCGTCGCCAAATCCCTGAGTTCGTCCACGGGATCTAGAGAGTTTCTCTGTTCTTCCTCATTCTCCGCTCTCCATCCTTCAGCTCCTTCCCTTGCAATAGCTACTCTTGGTGATGTGACTTCAAACTCGATAGGTATGACATCTTCCGAGCCATGAGAGAGCTTAAACGGGGTCTCTCCTGTGGCGGTGTTTGGTGTGGTTCTCAAGGCCCAAAGGACTGAAGGTAGCTGCTCAACCCAGCTTCCCCTCAAATTCTCCACTTTCTTCTTCAACAGATTGATAATGACTTTATTGGCTTCTTCCACCTGCCCATTACTTCGTGGATGATGAACAGAGGCAAAGCGGAGATCTATTCCCAAACGGATGCAGAAATCCACGAACTCTCTACTTGCAAATTGTGGTCCGTTATCTGTTACAATGGCTAGAGGTAACCCATGCCGATAGATGATTTCCCCCATACGAAATTCTTGACTACCTGCGATGTTACCTTAGCCAGCGCTTTCACCTCCAGCCATTTTGAAAAGTAGTCCACCATGACTAGCAGGAATTTCCTCTGGCCACTCGCTTGGGGAAAAGGACCCACCAGATCCAGCCCCCATATGGCGAAAGGCCAGGGAGCTGTGATGGTCCGCAACCTCCGGGCCGAAAGGAGCTGGAGGGGGCGAACTCCTGGCATTTTGACACCTTTTCGCGAATTCCTCTGCATCTTTCCTGAGGGTAGGCCAGAAGTACCCTTGTCTCAGCACCCTCCCTTATAATATCTGTCTCCCCGAGTGACTCCCGCATTCTCCTGAGTGGATCTCTTGCAGAACCTTTGGAACCTCTTCCTCTGACACACATCGGGCCAGTAAACCTGACAGCGTCTTGCGATATAAAACCCCATCTTTCAGCAGGTAGTACGCCGATTTGTATCTGGCATGCTTCTTGTCGAGTTCTTTCGTGGGTAACTGCCCTGATGCCAAAAAGGTGATGAAGGGGTCCATCCAAGACCTTTGCTGGCATATCTCCATGAGCTCCCCTTCTTCTATAGACGGCCTGAAGAGCTCCGTCATTGATCCCCCGGCTCGAGGGCCATGCTTGGCGAGTTGGTCAGCCTGAGTGCTCTCCCCCCTCGGGATGCGCTGAATTGAAAAGCTTTGGAGCTGTCCGATGATGCCCTTGACCTTTCCTAGATACAACTGGAGGGTAGGCTCCCTTATCTCGAAATCCCCCTTGATCTGGCCTGCCACCACCATGGAGTCAGTCGAGGCCTCGATGTCTTGTATGCCCAATTCCAGGGCTAACCTGAGTCCCGCGATGATTACCTCATATTCCACTTGGTTGTTGGTGATTGCAAAATGAATCTTCAAGGCCTACTCAATCCTGGTCCCCTCCGGACATATCAAGACCATTCCCCCTCCGAAATAATTTCTTCCTGATGCTCCATCTACTAACATCTTCCAGGTTGCTCGAGGGGACACTTCCGCCTCCGGGACCTCAACTACGTAGACCACCAGGAAATCGGCCACCACCTGTGCCTTAATGGTGAGCCGAGGAACGAAAGCGGGGTCGAATTCACAGAGCTCTATTGACCACTTGGCCAGCCTCCCGGAATGTTCTACCCCCTCTAAGATGCGGCGGAGGGGGTTATTCGTTACCACCTGAATAGAATGAGCCTGGAAATACGGTTTGAGCTTTTGAGCCAAGACAATGAGGGAAAATACTAACTTTTCAAGGATGGGATACCCGAGCTCTGCTTTCTTTAAGACGCTGCTCACGTAATAGATTAGAAATTGCTTCCTCCCTTCTTCTCGCACAAGAACCAAGCTCATAGCCCCAGTCCCTACGCCTAAGTATAAAAACAAGACCTCTCCTTCCCTTGGCCCCAGGAGTAAAGGCGTCTGGGTAAGCTGCTGCTTTATAGCCTGAAAATCCTTCTCACATTCTGGGGTCCACTTGAACCTTTTGCCTCCCCGCAGTGTCCGAAAGAAAGGCGAGCATGTCTCTCCGGCTCGAGAGAGAAACCTGCTTAGCCCAGCCAACTTGCCGGTGAGACGCTGAACTTCTTTAGCATTTCTAGGGGTCTCCAACTCTAGGATTGCTTTTACGTTTTCGGGGTTGGGCTCCACTCCCAATTTGGTGAGAAGATGTCCGAGGAACTTTCCCCTATTGGCTCCGAATACACATTTCAGGGGGTTAAGTCTCATTTTATATTTCCTCAGGGTATCGAAGGTCTCCTCAAGATCAAGGATATGAGCTTCGAGGTCCTTGCTTTTGATCATCAAGTCATCCACGTACACCTCGAGGTTCCTCCCTCTCTGCTTTCGGAAGATCCGATCCATCATTCTTTGGTAGGGTTCTCCCGCATTTTTCAAACCAAAAGGCATCATATTAAAACAGAAGCATCCATCCTCCGTGAAGAAGGTAACGTCCTTAACGTCCGGAGGATGCATGCGTATTTGGGGGTATCCGGAAAATGCATCCAAGAAAATCATAAAAGGAAAACCGACGGCTGAATCAACAAGTGCGTCGATTCGGGGCAGAGGGTAACAATCCTTGGGGCATGCTTTATTTAAAAGAGAAATATCCACACACATCCTCCATCTACCCTCCCCTTTTTAACCATTACAACATTACTCACCCACCCCGGATACTTACAGGCGGATACAAACCCTGCCTTAAGCAATTTCTCTACTTCCTCTCTAATAGGCCCGACCATCTTGGAGGCGATGGCCCTCTTCTTCTACTGTATGGGGCGAGTTTTGGGGTCGAGATTGAGGCGGTGACAAGCGATGTCCGCATCGACCCCGGGCATGTCTGCGGTGCTCCACGCGAAGACGTCAATATTTTCCTTCACGCAGGCCTTGATCTTCTCTTAGTCTTCTGGGCTGAGCTCGTCGCTGATCTTTATCTTCTCCTCTCTGCCTTCCTTGGTACGGATCTCTATCTCGAGTACCTCCACGGCCGCTTTCAGCCTTGATGGCTCTTCCTCTCCTTCCTGCTCTTCCAACGCATCCTACTCTCTGGCTTCGTCTCCCACGATGGCCATCATCATTTCTTCCCTAAGCTTTCCCATCTCCCACTTGTTTGCGTCCTCTCCTTCCTACCGTGAGGCCCTTATTTTTTCTGGTCGGGCCCCCTTCCTGGGCGACCCTCCCGCTTCCTCCATCTTCCTCTTTTCTTTCTTCCCTTCATCCTATTTTGGATCCCTTTCCTCTGTTGCCTCCATCTCTCCTCCCTCCTCTTCAGCCGTTTCTAGCTTCCCCGCAATATCTCCAACCATCACTACTTCTCCCTCTCCTCCAGCACCTTTCTCTCCTCTTTCTTCTACCATCCCCGTCTCTCCGTACTCCTCTCCCTCCATTTCTGGCTCCCCCGTAATGCCTCCAACCATCACTACTTCTCCTTCTCCTTCAGCACCTTCCGCTCCTCTTTCTTCTACCATCCCTGTCTCTCCGTACTCCTCTCCCGCCATTTCTGGCTCCCCCGCAATGCCTCCAACCATCACTACTCCTCCTTCTCCTCCAGCACCTTCCTCTCCTCTTTCTTCTACCATCCCCATCTCTCCGTACTCCTCTCCCTCCATTCCTGGCTCCCCCGCAATGCCTCCAACCATCACTACTTCTCCTTCTCCTCCAGCACCTTCCTCTCCTCTTTCTTCTACCATCCCCGTCTCTCCGTACTCCTCTCCCGCCATTTCTGGCTCCCCCGCAATGCCTCCAACCATCACTACTTCTTCTTCTCCTACAGCACCTTCCTCTCCTCTTTCTTCTACCATCCCCGTCTCTCTGTACTCCTCTCCCGCCATTCCTGGCTCCCCCGCAATGCCTCCAACCATCACTACTTCTCCTTCTCCTCCAGCACCTTCCTCCTCTCTTTCTTCTACTTCGTCCCCCCAGTTCCTGTTGCAACTGCTCCATCCTCTTTTCCATTTCCTCAGCGTATCCCTGCGAGGAGATGGTGTTCACTTCCGTCACGTAGCATTCCCTTGCAGCCTTTGGATCCCCCCGCACCCTGATTTGGGTACCTCTTGAGTTCAGTTTCAAACACTGGTGAAACTATGAGGGAACATATCTGAAAGCGCTGATCAAGGGGCGCCCAAAAATGGCGTTGTAACTACTGGGGGAATCCACTATGACGAAGGGGCAGTTTCAGGATAGCCCTCCCAGGGTTACTTGGAGTCCCACTCCCCCCTCGACTTCTTTCCTCTCTCCTGAGAACCCAAACAATGGTCCATCCGCCGCCAGCACCCTCCGGGCCTCTACCCTCATCGCATTGAAAGCTTTTTTGAAAATCACGTTCACCGAACTCCCATTTTCTACTAGGATCCGTGACACCGTAAAGTTCTCGATGGCAATTCGTATCACCAGCGCGTCACAGAAAGGGTCTTCATGATCTGGCATGTCCTTCCTCGAAAAGGTGTTCTTTTCATCTGGGGTAGGGGATTGTGACGTCGAGGCTACGCTTCGGGGTACATAGTGTGAAGGCTCGCCTTTTGGGCCGCCTCTATCCCTACTCCCCCATGGATTACTCCAATTCCTCCGCGATCTCCTTCATCCGTTCGATCCACACATCGATCCTCTTCTCCTGTACCTGTCACTTCCTCTATCTGCACCGGTCTTGGTTGTTCTCCCGCTCCTCTAGTTCTCCTCATTTCCAAAAATCGGGGCAGGTAGCCGTTGTGTGACCTTCCTCCTCGTGGAAGTCACAATATGGCAACGCCGCCTCCCCCCTTGTCTTCCTTCCTGAGGGTTTCTTCTTCTCCCAGCTCCTGCTCCTCTTCCTCTCTCCCGGCCTCTTCCTCTGCCTCGGCCGATAGCCATAGCCTACTACGGAGGGGGCAGTGTTGGTCTATGATCATACCCCCACCCTTACTGGTGAAATCTTCCCGGTCCTCCTTGTTTGTTCCTCCCCCCGTGGGGAAATCCTCTACCTTGTCCTGGGGCAGGGCCTCCCTGTTTCCTCCAACCCAGCTCTGGATATGCTGGCGCCCTTGGCTCTTCTCTTCTCCTTGCCTCCTGCTGTCTCCCACCTGACTCCCTCGACTCCACATCAGTAAGCCTTGCCAATGTTTTTGCGAAAGCAGGGTTTGCCGCCTCCATTGCTATTTCCTTTGCCGCCTTCTCCATCAAGCCCTCAAAAGACAGCGGCGCCTTCCGGGTGAGTCTCATTTTGAAGAAACCTTCCCATAGTCCCATAGTAAAGGCCATCTGGAGGGCAAACCGTGGCACCTCCTGTATATCCAAGATCTCTTCTTGGAACCTGTCCACGTACTGAGCCAGTGACTCATCTGCCTTCTGCTTAATAAAAAAGAATGACTCCGGGTTCCTCTTTCTCTTCTTAGAAGTGGAGAACCGCAACTGGAAACCCCTGCTTAGGTCCTCGAAGCAGTATATCGAGCCTGTCTGGAGCTGATGAAACCAGTCTCTAGATTTGTCCTTTAGAGTAATGGCGAAAAGACGACATTTAAACGCGTCTGTCATGGGCCTAATCGAAACCGCGTTCTCGGACCATTGCAAGTGATGGAGGGGATCATCCTTCCCCACATAATAGTTCATCTCTGGTTCCCAGAACCCTTCTAGGACGGGAGCTGACAGGGTCAGCTCACAAAAAGGCAACCCTCTCGCCGCCGGTCTCGCTGCACCCACTCGCGCGATGACCTCTCCTGGCGAGATAGTACTCTCCTAGCTTGGGAACAGCTCCCTTCCTGCAATGTCTCTCCCAGTCCCTTCCGCCATCACCTCCTTCCCCGGTCTCCTCCCCGGGGCGTCTTCTCACATTTGTGCTGAGACGAGCTCTTCTTGTGTTGCGAGAGCCGGCACTTGAGGCAGTGGGGTTGAACAATCTCCCTGCCGCGAGATCCCTTGCAGCAAATCCATGATCCCCTTGATTGAAGCCATAAACTCCTCTCTTCCGACAAATCTTCCCGGGTTATCCGATCCCTCTCCTTCTCCTTCTCCGTGATATACCGCCATGTGGTTGCTCAAGGTTCTTCTCTGAGGGCTACACTCCACGCTCACCGCACCAAAAATGTTGGAACCAGCTTTCTGGTCCCTCCTAAAGTTCGAAACAGGATGCAGCCCGCACGTACTCTTCCTGATCTATCCTCCTGACGAGAGTCAGAGACCTGAAAACAGACCGAGGGCTCTCAACTCGGAGGTCCCACCACTTTCCCGTAAGAACTAAAGATCTTCCCCTCCCTAGCCAATGATGAGTTAGGTGCCTGTGAGGAAAACAGTGGAAAGGTTCAACAACCATCCCAGGCACCTTATCAGTCTATTTATAGGCCCCTGAATCTGATATGCAAATAACACTTCTGAATCATCCTGAAAAGACCAAAACACCCTGGGCTGGCTCTGCCAACAGCCAAACTCCGCTGTTCTGGAGAGCTATTCGCAGACCTTCAGGGGTAGAAGTGTAAAATTACCTGGGGAACAAAGGTAAAATCCCCCTTTGGGTGTAAAAGGGTAAAGTCATCTTTTCACCCACGCGGTGAGTGGGAAGGCACTGGCGGGCGAGACGACCGCCCTGTCCGTCTCGCCGTACTCTCGGCCTGTTGGCTCTCTCGCCTCCTAGAATGATCTCGCCCACTAGGAGGTCTCGCCCACTTCAGAGGATCCCACATCTCACCCCCTGCAGGTGGGCATCCTATCATCTCTCCAGTCTCCCCTTCTCGCTCGCTGGACCACCTCTCGCAAGCCCAAGGTTGTATATTGTGAATACTAGTAGATCGCTCAAAGATAAAAGGAGTCTAATGCACTCCTCGAGAGAGGATGACACAGATCTTCTGGATTGGAGTCAAATCCAATAGCGGGGTTCACCGCATAAGGCAAGCTTAGGGGTTTTGACTGGCCGAGACGTCTTAATCACTCAACCTAAGTTTAGTTGAGAGTGTATTCTCGAGAGAGCCGCTTTTGTAATTTAGGAACCTCCAAGGTCGAATTAGGTAATTTAGAAGTTCACTTTTATTAAAGGTTTATTTTAAAGTGCGTCTAGATCAAGTGTTCAATTTATTTTCATTTTGTCCATTTAGTTTTAATTTACCTCTAATGTATTATTAGATCAAATAATACTAATTTACGTGAGTAGAAGTACTCAACAGACCCCGAGTTTAATACGACAATTTCCTATACTATATTTCGATAGGTACACTTGCCTATTTGAGATTATAGTTTGGATATATTTTTAAAACTATATAAATTCTTTCATCACTGAGAAACAGAGGTAGATGTCATTTTGATTTTGATGTCTCTAAGCTTAGTTTTCTGAACTTTATCGTTGCGCTTCATCTTGGCATGCTGGAAAATTCCTCTACATCAGAAATAAGTACTCTACAAGGGTGTTGAAGAAAGAAAGACAATCTAGCGGTGTCGAGCAAGATGAGGACATTTCTGAAATAGTCAGAAATTTCGTCGATTCCAGTGGAGATGAATTCACTGCCGATGCCTAACTTCGATGAGGAGGCCATTGATTGGAGAACGAAGCGTTTGCTGGTCGGTGTAGCGCCCCCGATTTTTCATTGTTATTATTTGATTTGCTGTCGTCATATTTATGACGTCGGGTCATTAACCCCTCCCCCCGTTTTTTATGTTTTTGTTAACGGCGCTACACCATTAGTGCGTTTTCGCATCTATTATGTCTGTTTGACCATATTTTGAGATTTTGGTTGGATTGAATGTTTTCCTTGATTGAAAGGATGAAGTTTTGTGGTTCTGGACTTTTCCAGTATCTTTGCGATCCGAGAATTTTGGAGTCTCGGCGCATGTTTGTATCTTTGTGATGATTTTTGCTTATGTAAGCATTTGATGATAGTGTCTCAAGAATGGTGCATCGGATTCTAGGGTTGTCTTCGCTTCTAAATTTGTAGAGTCCACATTTTATCCCGGAATATTAGTCAAATTCAAATTTCTGAAATTTGCCCTACTTAGTACTCGAGATGGACAACCCCGTTCTCGAGAGTGAATTGTGTAATGCACTCGGGAGATTTTCCCTTCTCTTCTCGAGTGGTCGGGACTTGTTCCTGAGAAGCATGTTGTCTCTCGAGAAATGCCCCTTTCTTTACTCGAGAAATTTCCCCCACTAGTTCCCGAGAGGTCTTGAAGCTCTCGAGAAATGCTTCTGTTGATTTCGAGAAATACTCATTTGTTCTCGAGAAGTAACTTATCGTTCTTGATGTAACACCTCCCCTGTAATGACCGGATAATATGGGTCCGGCTGGGGCCCCACAACATACATACGCCACAACTTTAGTATTATAAGATGATATAACTACCCAATCTCAAAACTCATAAACAAACCACAGCGGAAATATCAACCAAGACTAGAAGTTATCCACATACACAAGAGTATCGAAACGGCCTTATGACCTTACAACAAAAGAGAGTCCAAAACTCTACCAATACATAACATATCAAAGTGCAAAGGCACTCCTAAGCTACCTCGGCGTGCCAGCCAGAAGTCAGAAGCATCAAACATACAATATCACGAAAGTAGAGCTAATGCGAAGCTGGTAACACTTCATGAGGCATAGGCCTTTTTGGCCGGCGAGCTAGCTCCCGCTTGCGATCCTTGCCCAGTAAAAATTTGGTTGTAACGTGGGTCAGCAAAGGCTGAACTCAAACTGTGTAACAAACACATCTCCTCCCGGCCGCCCCTAACGGACCCTGGGGTACCCCTCCAACCTGCAAGTCAGCACTTCGTATACAATATACATAAACAAGTAAATTATTAAAGAATAGGCTTTAATTTCTCAAACAACATGCACGTTCTCTACTATTGAGCATATAAAGAAAAGGGGCCTATTATGCAGCATGTATGCAAAACCTGGGCTTCACCCAAGGCACCCTATCGCGTATGCATCTAGCACATCATCACATCATCTGGTACTCATCATTTCCCCATTGGCTTTAAGCCGCGAACAAAGGGGGGACTGCAATTCCCCCAACGACATGCAAGTCGCCACACAGAATGCTTGCCAAGGCCCAACCCGCTTATGGTCTTATACCCGGGCTTGCCTGCAAGCTCTGACTTCTCATGTCAGGATTCCGTCTAACACACTGACTGATTCTAAGAAGCCTTGCTGGACCCCACCTGCTCATGGCCTCATTGCCCGGGCTTGCCCCATGCTTGGCATTCTCGCCAGTCTCATGGAAGGGGGCTAGTCTTGCCGGGACACTGTCCATACATGACCTGCACGTCACGATATAGCCAGCCGACCACGAAGACAAAGCCACGCCTTATCACATCACAATCCATAATCATTCCCACCCCGATCCCTCATTTGTAGTGCAATGTCCCCGTGCACCAAGGAAACCATCTACCACCAATGTGGAGCTAACCTTGTCCACCAAGGAAACCATCTACCACCATTGCGGAGCTAACCTTGTCCGGTTCCAGCTACACGTACTCACTCGAGAAAAGGGGGAAAACACAAACATCACAAATGACATCTTGCCGAAACGGATTTCTACCAAATCCTTAAAGCTCGCATGCAACATCACCATGCCAGACTAACGGTCGCGACCACG
The DNA here is from genome assembly GCA_039583875.1 of Platanthera guangdongensis. Lineage (NCBI taxonomy): Eukaryota > Viridiplantae > Streptophyta > Magnoliopsida > Asparagales > Orchidaceae > Platanthera > Platanthera guangdongensis. The sequence continues at coordinate 106,526,984 of CM077153.1, forward strand.
ACTTCACCCACAATGCCTAATCCACCAACGGAGCGGATCTCTAATACAATAACATGGCGGGGACGGACTCAATCGACCCGGAGGTTTCTCTTGAACCTTGGCGACCCAAGAACCTCTCATTTGAGAGTTTGGTGCCCAACAACTAGAAAGTAAATGATGCTAAACACGCATCCTAAAACCAAGAGGAGAAGTATCGTTACCTTCCGACTCCTCTTCCAATCCATGGAAACTTAGCCTGATGAAAACCTTCGCAACGGTCTTGCTAGACTCGGCTCGCAATTTGAAGCACTGAAGCATCTCCGGCAGCTGGATCTCTCCTTCACCTCCTTCCTTGGTCTCCCTTCTCTCTAGATCTTAGAAAGATAGTACTTGATTAAGAATGAGGGTTCTGAAACCCTATTCCCGGACTTACCTCAACAAGAATAACCATGTACCATTAGATCCCAAAAGAAGGAAACGAATGGCCATGATCCGAACTGAAAATCAAAACACCTGGGCCGAACATGGCTTGTGACATGCCCGTGTCCAAGGCTGTGTGCCTCAATCGACGCTGAAACTGTCGCACCCAGAAAATGACACGGGCTCTGAACACGCCCGTATCAAAGCTGACATGCCCGTATCTTGCAGTACACGCCCATGTTGCTGGACGTGTTCTTCCCCCGACACAAGATCAAAAACCACCCAAGAAGGACACGGGTAAACGACACACCCGTGTCGAAATTGACATGCCCGTATCAGGCCGAACACGCCTGGGCTCCAGGCCATATTCAATCCCCTTACACGGTCCAACTCACACACGAGCAGTACACGGCCTGGGACACTGCCGTGTCTCAGGTCGTGTCCGAAGTCTTGATGATCATCGACTGCCTCTTCGTCGAATTCGTGGAAAATTCGTCGAACACGCGCATGACATGGCCTTGGACATACCCGTGTCCCAAGCCGTGTTCACTGTCTCGACATTTCGTCGAGCGTAGTTCGTCGACCACCCGAGTTCTCCATCGAACCCAGGCACAACACGGCCATGGAAACGCCCGTGTCCTAGGTCGTGTTCCCTGTCTCGACACTTCGTCGAGCGAAAATCGTCGACTCCCCGAGCTATCGACGAACCCGAGCACGACACGGCCATAGGCACGCCTGTGTCCTAGGCCGTGTGACCCTTACCTAGACCCAAATTTGGCTCTCAACGTTGCTCGTCCCTCTTTCGAATTTTGGGGCGTTACACTTGAGAAATGAAGTCTTGTGCTCGAGATGTCCCTTTATGTCTCGAGAAGGTTATGTAGTACTCGAGTAATCTTCTTCTGTACTCGAGATCTGCCCAGTTCTCGTGAAGGCCTTGTCTTGTTCTTGAGAAAGCTCTACCTTGTTCTCGAGAACATGAATTGTTGTTCCCGAGTAGTCTCCTACAAGTTCTTGAGTAATGCTTCTTGTAGTCGAGATATATCTTTTCCTTTCTCGAGAAATCCAACTGCTCTCAAGAAATCTTTGCTTCATTCCGAGAATTTCGGTTCAGCAGACCCTTGACTATTTCGTTAATTGTTTTGATATTATATATATACACATATATATATAATTTGGATAAACTTCTTCTTCTCTTCCTTAGGCCGATTTCCTTCCTTCCTGAATTAGAGTGGCATGAACGAGAGAGAGATTTTTCGCAATTCTTCCAGTGGTCGGTGACGGCGCTCTGGTGCTCGAAATCTTCAACCAAATATATATAAAAAGCTCTCAACGAGAGCTACACCATCGTGGTAAAATCTGTCCCATTCCTTGAGTTTTCTCGCTAGGGTTTTCGACCCTAACTCCTATTTTTGTCCATTCTTGTTAGATTTCATTTTCCCTCGTTGTTCTTGGTCCCGATCTACGCAGTGGTATGATTTGGTGGTCTTCTCCGGTAAAACCAAGGAAAATGATGGTTTCTCCCTCCCTTCCCTTCTTTCTTCAGATCTGTAGAAAATCTCTAACTTCTTGATATCATTATCTTTTATAACTTGCTGAATATTGTGTTATTTAGATCCCTTGTCTAATTCTAAGTGTAATTTTCATGTTCTTGATTTTTATACCTAGCCTTGCTAAGTGCTACATGTTTTGATGATTTGGTTAAATCTCGCTCTTATAACCGTTCCTCAGTTATTATGCAGGACATGTTAGAGTTTACCTAGGTTTGTAAATCATTCCTAAAGGTTGATCAATCGTTTCTTAAATCTATAAATGTCTAGTAGAATCTGATGTGCCAAGTCTTGAGATTTATATCATGGTTTTCTTCGTGGCGAGGCCGTGGGGCGAGACAAGCCGCCATGCCCTGGAAGTGTTGTGGTGGGCCTCTGAGCTCTAAGCCCGTGTCGTTATGGGGTGTGACTTCATGGTTTTCTTTGTTGTGGCTGTTATTAGTGGGTGAATCCACCGCTGCAACATTTGATCCATCTATTAGTACCTTATGGAACTCTACCGGGTGTTTGGACATTTGCGGTGAATGGTGTATTATCCAGTCTCCCCCATAATTAAGACGGATTATTATATCTATGGGGGTGTATCAGGATGAGTTGACCACCCTGCCCGTGTTATTTTTGGTGGAGTTGACCATATGTGGCTAATAGAGTTTTGCTTTCTTCCTACTTATTTAATCATGATTTTTACCCTTATATTCTTGTGCATCTGGGGTACTTTTGTTGTACCTAACGCTTCACATAAGTGTTCCTTTCTGAGTTTATTTTTGTACCTTACTGATGTACTGCATTTCAGTATTTCTTTTTGGTCTTGGGTTAGTACCCCTTTACCTTTATTTACTTTTGGCTTACATTTTTGCCATCACTTGTATTTTCTTGCTGAGCTGTTCTGTCTTTGGAATACCTCAGGTTCAGAGTTGTAGCTAGTAGCAGGGCTGGTTTTGACGTTCTTGAGCAGCAGCATTGACTGTGGGTTTTACCTCAGCATTGTGAGGTAGTTAATGTTGTAGTTTTCTTTACTAGTTTAGACATACATTTGTTTTATGTGGGTTAATGTGAGATTGTTGATGCCCACATGATAGTTGATTTTGGATAATTTTGTTAGCTGCTACTTGCTTTCATTCTGATTATTTGGTTTACTTGGTCTCTGGAATGTTTTATGCTAGAATTGCATGATAGGTATTTTCAAGTAATAAAAACTACTATCATTACGTCATGCATTGCATATTTCAAAATACTAAATCACTAAACTTAACGACCGTAAAAATCTATTTTTACTTCTATTATAAATCTAGAACATAAATACCATGAGTTGACCTCTAGGGACCTTTTTACTCATGTAGGATGTCTAATCTTGTAAAAGAAGTATTTTCTGCTGCGTATAACTATTTTTCCTCATGGACTAGATGAGCCACTAAGCCGAGGAATACGACTAACTACTGCACTTAAACTGGATTTGCGTCTAAATAACTTAAAGATCGCTCTCTATGTGGTAAGTAGGAGTTTTGGCTGAGCGCCCACAGTTATCCCCTGCTGACATGACATCATGACACAGATTTTTCCCTTACTTTGATATTACTTTTAAGGCAGTTAAAAATGCAGGTTGTGACAGTTGGTATCAGAGGGAGGTTGGTTTGACTAGTTGGTCGAACCAGCCAATCTCTTATAGTTTGTTCCTGTTCATTCATTTGCATACACACATCGATGTGTCATTAGTACGTCTGAATCGAAGCATAGTCACTACACTCATAGCATGAAAAGAAGTATACGGGGCATATTATGTAGTATGAGATGCATAATATGTGTTTGTATATGGATCCACCGTAGGAGGCAACATGTGACAGTTATGTAGTATGAGATGCACAACCACCATCACACGCGTGCCCATTAGCACGTTTTCTTTTCTCATTGTATGTGATGTTATGAAGTATGGGATGCATAACATTTCATGTGTATGCCGCTCATACATGCATTAAGGCCTTTTTAGAATGCATAGCACTGCATACATAACATATCATCGCACAAGCATGTGTGCTAAGTTTAGGTTTACATGATGACATATGCACACACATGATTTTTGGAAATCGAAACAAAGACTTCGTGCTTTCATATCATAGGCACATGAGTAAATAGGATGAGAGGATATCATCCTAAGTAGGACATAGCATCATTATAAAATCCCAGAGCAAGTTTGCAGCATAAGCAAGTATCTTTAAGTATGGTCTGAACTAGTGATGTGGCCTAGCTATAATCTAGGATTTTTGATCTGTCGTTCATTAATTTTATAGAAATGTCGGCTAGACGTCCTGCGATGAGGTCGACTCTCCAGTTAGAGGGTGAGTTGTCTGGTGCGGAAAGTGATGCGGTGATCGAGAGTTTGCTTCAGAGTAGCGGGGATCTATCAAGATAGTTAGTTGCGATGCAATCGCAGATTCAGTCCTTGTTGTCTGTCGCTCTTGCGCAATAACCCTTAGCGCAAAATTCTGTCGCGGGTGAAGCGGTACTCGTTACTCCTGCTCCTCTGGTGCCCCTTGTGACGCTACCACCAGAGATGAATTTTATATCGCATTTCCAGCGATTAGGACCTCCCACTTATGAAGGGACTGTCGAATTTATGGTTTTGGATGATTGGATCATCGCTATCGAAGAAATGTTCGTGTATTCGGGGATTGCTGAAGCCCAGAAGGTAATGATTGCGGCCTACTAGCTGAAAGGCCTGACAAAGAGCTGGTGGATTCGGGAAAAGGAAAGTTTGAAGGAAGGATACTCTTGGGAGTCTTTCAAGAAGATGTTGCTTAAGAAGTTTCTACCATCAACCGAGTAGGACTGTTTGATGAATAATTTCCTACATCTAAAGTAGAGACAGCTCATGATGAGCGAATATGAGATTTAGTTTAGTAAGTTGACCAGATTTGCTCGTGAAATGGTAGATTTGGAGGCAGGAAGAGTGAAGCGCTTTCTTGGAGAAGTTGGCATGCGCTTAGTGTGCTAAAAGTTATGCTGAGGCGGTGGAAGCTGCTCTGAAAGTTGAGGCAATTGAAAATGCCAAGAATCGAGGAGCTGCGGCGAGAAAAGAGAAGAGGAAAGGTGTTGAAGATGGATGCTCTAGGGCATCTAGCCCTTCTTCGAAGAAGAAAAGTAGAGAAATATGCAGCTTCTGTTATTGATCTAGCCACCCTTACGAAAGGTGTTTCAAAAGGACTAACACTCTGAAGCAGCAATAGGTGCTCTCTATCTAAGGTGCACCCAAGGTAGATCTGGTGTGCACGTTCTATTCAAGGAAGGTACTTGACGTGAGTCGACGCTGGTCGAAGGATAAGATTTGCTTCCAGTGCGGGCAGAAGGGGCACTTGAAGTCTTCATTCTCCCAGGCTCTGACTCCACTACAGCCTGCCCTGCTTCAGGCTCTACTGCCGCCACCAAACCAGAATATAGGGAAAGGAAAGCTGAATGTGGTGACCAGGGGGGAATCTCAGACCTCTACACAAGTGATATCAGGTTAGACCCTAGATTATTTTTTTTACTCTCTATTGTGGCCATAGTTTTTGTTCGTTTAGTTATTTATACTACGATTTTAGGGGAGTTTAAGGTGAAGAATAGGTGGGAGCGCGTTCTTTTCGATTCGGGTGCCACCCATTCCTTTCTGGCATCGTTTTTCGTAGTTAAACATCGTTTGAACGTGGATCAATTAGGAGACTCCTTCAACGTCAAGCTTCCCTTTGGTGATTCAGTGATATCCAATCAAGGAATTCAAAGATGCCCAGTTTGTCTATGCGATTTCGTAGCCTTTGCGGATCTGATGGTTTTGGATTTAGCGGACTTTGATGTGATTTTGGGCATGGACTTGCTGTCCAAGTATGATGCGGTGATCCAGTGTAAGGCAAAGTGACTAGATTTCAAGATGGGCAATGGCCAACCTATGAGTGTCTATGGTTTCCAGGACAAGGTTTCCCCTATTATCTCTACGGTACGTGCCCGTCGTGCTATAGAATCTGGTTGTGAGGAATATTTGGTTTCTATTTCTTCTTTGGAAATAACTTTTGTTACACCATATCTTGAGGATATCTCGGTGGTATGAGAGTTTCCAGATGTTTTTCTTGATAGTCTTCCAGGACTTCCTCCTGTGAGTGAGGTAGAGTTTGTGATAGACCTTGAGCTAGGTACTCGTCGTATTTCCAAGGCATCGTACCATATATCTACGCGTCAGTTGGATGAGTTATGTAGTCAGCTCGACGAGTTGCTGCAATGTGGTCTTATTAGACTGAGTTCTTCTCTGTGGGGTGCTGATGTGTTATTTGTAAAGAAAAAAGATGGATGATGAGGCTTTGCATCGATTATAGAGAATTGAATAAAGTGACCATTAAGAATAGATATCCCTTGTCGAGGATTGATGATCTGTTCGAACAGTTGCATGGTAGCTCGGTATTCTCAAAGATCGATCTTCGTTCAGGCTACCACCAGTTGAGAATTTGTGAGGAAGTTATTCCACAGACTGTTTCCGTTTGCGGTATGGACATTTTGAGTTTTTGGTGATGTCCTTCGATTTGACCAATGCACCCTCTGCTTTCATGGATTTAATGAATATAGTGTTCAAAGATTTCTTTGACCGTTTTGTGATTGTGTTCATAGATGACGTCCTTGTGTATTCCCGCAGTGTTGTGGAGCATACACAACATTTGCGATTAGATTTGTCAACCCAGAGGGAGCATAAGTTATTTGCGAAGTTGAGAAAGTGTGAGTTCTGTCTACCTTGGGTGTCCTTTCTAGGCCATGTTGTGAGCAAGGACAGTATTTTCGTAGGCCCGACCAAGATTTCTGCTATGATGGAATGGGAGAGACCTTCTACACCTAGGGAGGTTAGGAGCTTCTCAGGTCTGGCTGGCTATTATAAAAGATTCGTAGAAGGGTTTTCAGTGTTGTCTGCTCCTCTAACTAGACTTACCCAGAAGAACACCGCGTTCATTTGGAGCGATAAGTGTGAAGAGGCTTTCTAAGAGCTAAAGAAGAGATTGTGTACTGCTCCAGTTTTAACCTTGCCTACTAAAGGAGTTGAGTATGCTGTGTATGTGGACGCATCACACATTGGACTTGGATGTGTTTTGATGCAAGATGGTAAGGTGATCGCATACGGATCAAGTCAATTGAAGATCCATGAAAGGAAATAGTCTACGTATGATCTGTAGTTTGCTGTTGTAATTTATGCACTGATGCTTTGGAGACATTTATTGTATGGCACGCTGTGTAAGATCTATACAGACCATAAGAGTTTGAAGTACGTCTTCACTCAAAAGGAGCTAAATCTGCACCAGTGTAGGCGGTTAGAATATGTGGCCAATTATGAAGTGGAGATTCTTTATCATTCGGTAAATGCTAACGTAGTAGCCGATGCTTTGAGTAGAAAGACCGCCAAAATCTTCAATCTATCTATACAGTCCTTGGTGGAAGAATTCTTACTGATGAGGATTGAAGTTGGGAGTAGTACTGTGCCTGCTAGTTTGGAAGCAGAAGAGCCCTCTTGGATTTCCCTTACTAGAGCGCACCAGAAGGATGACCCGAATTTGTTGCATCTTCGGAATAGAACTAAAAGTGGAGAGCTACCTGATTTCTCTTTGGACGGGTTTGATACTCTGAAATATCGGCGTAGATTTTGCTTCCCCGCTTTTGATAATTTTCGGGCTAAGATTTGTTATGAAGCTCATGGTTCCTGTGTTACCTATCATCCTGGTTCCACTAAAATGTACAAAGATCTAAAGAAACTTATTTTGGTAGTCGGTAATGAAGAATGATATAGCAAAGTTTGTGTCAGAATATTATACGTGTCAGCGTGTTAAAGCTGACCATGGAAGGCCTGGAGGTAAATTGGCATCGCGTGATATTCCAAGTTGGAACTGGGAGACTATTTCGATGGATTTCATCACCTGTTTAACGAAATATCCCCGTGGGCACGACTCTATTTGGGTGATAGTTGATAGATTGACTAAGTGTGCTCATTTTGTGCCCTTTAAGATTGGGTATTATATGAAGAAGATAGCTGAATTATATCTTGACGAGGTCATCAGACTACATGGAGTGTCGGTATGTATCGTATCAGATCGAGACTATAGATTTACGTCTCATTTTTGGAAGAGTTTACAGGAGGGGTTGGGTACCCACTTGAGGTATTCCACCGCCTATCATCCACAAATGAATGGTCAGACTGAAAGAGTAAATCAGATCATGGAGGATATGATCAGGTGTTACATTTTAGATCACGATGGTGCTTGGGATGAGCGTCTCAGACTCGTGGAATTTACTTATATAATAGTTATCAAGAGAGTCTGCAGAAGGCCCCGTTTGAGGTCTAATATGGGAGGCGTTGTCGGACTCCTTTGTTTTGGGCTGAGGTTGGTGAGAGACCGTTACTATATTCGGAAGCCCTTGAAGAGATGAATTGTGATGTAACTCATATTCGGGAGAAGCTCCGTGTAGCACAAGAGCGTTATGAGAATTATGATAATTGATGAAGGGTCGATTTGGTGTTCGCCGTTGGGGACTTGGTTTTCTTGAAAGTTTCTATGATGTCAGGTATTAAAAGATTTGGAAGGAACCACAAGTTAGACCCCCGGTACGTGGGAGATTTTTAGATTCTTGAGCGCATCGGAGTATCAGCTTATAGGCTAGAGTTTCCTGCTACCTTCCCTGGTGTCCATGATGTGTTTCATGTGAGCCAGTTGTGGAAGTGTGTTCGTAGCGATCGTCAAGTCCTTGACTCAGTGCCCAAGATTTAGCCCAACCTTACGTACATGGAAGAACTTGTCCGTATTTTGGATTCTCAAGATCGAGTGTTATGGATAAAGACCATCCCCATGGTTAAAGTTCTCCAGCGTAATCAAGACGTCGAGAGCGCGCAGTGGTAATTGGACTCGGCGATGAGAGAATCTCATCCGTATCTCTTCCCTTAGTTCTGGTATGTCTTCATGTTTTTGGTGGTATTTGGGTTTTTCGTTTTGATTTGGTTTTAAAGTTGTGATAAGTTTCGGGACAAAACTTCATTTTAGGTTGTGTGACTGTAACGCCCGCGATTTTCCGATGTTATTATTTGATTTGGTGTCGTCATATTTATGACGTCGGGGCATTACCCCCCCCCCCCCCCCCGCTTTATGTTTTTGTTGACGGCGCTGCACCGTTTGTGCGTTTTCGCGTCCGTTGGGTCTGTTTGAGTAGATTTTGGGATTTTGGTTGGATTGAATGTTTTCCTTGATAGAAAGGATGAAGTTTTGAGGTTCTGAACTTGTCTAGTATTTTGCGATCCGAGCATTTTGGAGTCTCGGCGTGTGTTTGGATCTTCGTGATGATTTTTGCTTATGTAAGCATTTGATGATAGTGTCTCAATAATGGTGCGTCGGGTTCTAGGGTTGTCTTCTCTTCTAAATTCGTAGAGTCGACATTTTATCCCGGAATGTTTGTCAAATTTGAATTTCTGAAATTTGCCCTGCTTAGTACTCAAGTTGGACAGCCCCGTTCTCAAGAGTGAAATGTGTAATGTACTCGGGAGTTTTGCCCTTCTTTTCTCGAGTGGCCAGGACTTGTTCCTGAGAAGCATGTTGTCTCTCTAGAAATGCCCCTTTCTTTACTCGAGAAATTTCCCCCTCTACTTCCCGAGAGGTCTTGAAGCTGTCGAGAAATGCTTCTGTTGATTTCGAGAAATACTTGTTTATTCTCGAGAAGTAACTTATCGTTCTCAAGAAATGCATTCTTGTTCTTGAGATGTCCTTTTACTTCTCGAGAAGGTTATGTAGTACTCGAGTAATCTTCTTCTGTACTCGAGATCTGCCCAATTCTCGAGAAGGCCTTGTCTTGTTCTTGAGAAAGCTCTACCTTGTACTCGAGAACATGAATTGTTATTCCAGAGTAGTCTCCTACCATTTCTCGAGTAATGCTTCTTGTACATGAGAAATATCATCTCCCTTCTCGAGAAATCCAGCTGCTCTCGAGAAATCCTTGCTCCATTCCGAGAATTCTGGTTCAGCCGACCATTGACTATTTCGATAATTGTTTTGATATTATATATATACACATATAATTAGGATAAACTTCTTCTTCTCCTCCTTAGGCCTATTTCCTTCCTTCCCAAAACAGAGCGGCGTGTGCCAGAGAGAGTGTTTTTTCGCGATTCTTCTGGTGGCCGTCAACGGCTCTCCGGTGCTCGAAATTATCAACCAAATATAGATCCTGAAAGCTCTCAACGATAGCTACGCCATCGTGGTAAAATCTTCCCCATTCCTTGAGTTTTCTTGCTATGGTTTTCATCCATAACTCCTATTTTTGACATTCTTGTTAGATTTCATTTTCCCTCGTCATTCTTGGTCCCGATCTACGCCAAGGTGCGATTTGGTGCTCTTCTCCAGTAAAACCAAGGCAAGTGATGGTTTCTCCTTCCCTCCCTTCTTTCTCCAAATCTGTAGAAAATTTCTAACTTCTTGATATCATTATCTTTTAGAATTTACTGAATATAGTGATGTTTAGATCCCTTGTCTAATTCTACATGTAATTTTCATGTTCTTGATTTTGCTACCTAGCCTTGTTAAGTGCTACATGTTTTGATGATGTGGTTAAATCTCGCTCTTATAACCATTCCTTAGCTATTATGTAGGACATGTTAGAGTTTAATTAGGATTGTAAATCCTTCCTAAAGGTTCATCAACCATTTCTTATATCTAGAAATGTCTAGTAGAATCCGATGTGCCAAGTCTTGAGATTTATATCATGGTTTTCTTCGTGGCGATACCTTGGGGCGAGACAAGCCGTCAGGCCCAGGAAGTATGGTGGTGGGCCTCTGAGCTCTAAACTCGGGTCATTACGGGGTGTGACTTCATAGTTTTCTTTGTTGCGGGTATTATTAGTGGGCGAATCCACCGCCACAATATTTGATCCATCTATTAGTACCTTGTGGAACTCTACCTGGTGTTTGGGCATTTGCGGTGAATGGTGGAGTATCCAGTATCCCCCACAATTATGACGGATTAATATATCTGTGGGGGTGTGTCCGGATGAGGTGACCACCCTGCCCGTGTTGTTTTTGGTGGAGTTGACCACATGTGGCTAATATGGTTTTGCTTTCTTCCTGATGATTTAATTGTGATTTTTGCCCTTATAGTATTGTGCATCTGGGGTACTTTTTTTATACGTGACACTTCACATAAGTGTTCCTTTTGAGTTTATTTTTGTACCTTTCTGTTGTACTTCATTTCAGTATTTCTTTTTGGTCATGGGTTGGTACCCCTTGACCTTTGTTTACTTTTGGCTTACTTTTCAGTCATAACTTGTACTTTCTTGTTGAGGTGTTCTTTCTTTGGAATTCCTCGGGTTCAGAGTTGTAGCTGGTAGAGGGGCTGGTTTTGAAGTTCTTCTGCAGCAGCGTTGACTATGGCTTTTACCTTTGCGTTGCGAGGTAGTTGATGTTGTAGTTTTCTTTACTAGTTCAGACATACTTTTGTTTTATGTGGGTTCGTGTCAGATTGTTGACCTTCACAGGATAGTTGATTTTGGAAACTTTTGCTAGCTGCTACTTGCTTTCATTCTGATTATTTGGTTTACTTGCTCTCGGGGATGTTTTATGCTAGGATTGCATGATATGTATTTTCAAGTAATAAAAACTACTATCATTATGCCATACATTGCATATTTCAAAATACTAAATCACTAAACTTAACAACCGTAAAAATCTATTTTTACATCTATTATAAATCTAGAACATGTATACCATGAGTTGACCTCTGGGGACCTTTTTACTCATGTAGGATGTCTAATCTTGTAAAAGAAATATTTTCCGTTGCATATAACTATTTTTCCTCGTGGACTAGATGAGCCACTAAGTCGAGGTATACAGCTAACTGCTGCACTTAAACTGTATTTGCCTCTAAATAACTTAAAGATCGCTCTTTATGTGGTAAGTAGGAGTTTTGCCTGAGCATCCGCAGTTATCCCCTGCTGATGTGGCATCATGACGCACATTTTTCCCTTACTATGATATTTCTTTTAAGGCGGTTAAAAATGCGGGTTGTGACTGCCGGCGAGAAGAGAGATGGCGTTGTTTGCGGCAGTGCGGCGGAGACGGAGAAGGTGAAAGGATTTTCTCGTGAGGGTGTTTTTGAATTTTGGGAATAGGAAATTTCTGGACTTAACTATTTATATTTACCTTAAGTCTTGATGATTAATGAAATTAATAATGCTAAAATACCTACAATAAGGCGGTTGAAGTGCCCGGGTGCTAATATTAAAAATTTGAACTAGAGAGAGATTTTTCATCTGATTTCTCGAGTGAGATATCAGTTCTCGAGAAGAATAAAACTTGTACTCGAGTCGACGATATCATATTCTCGAGTAGGAGTCTTGTTCTCGAGTAGAGCTATTCTTCTCGAGAAGCAAGTCTAATGTTCTCGAGAATAAGGAGGTACTTGAGAAATGAAGTCCAGACTTAGATTTTTCTTGCTTTTTGAGAAGTAATCTGATTCTTGACTTTGCTATGTGGCCATTTTATTCAGCATTCCTTTTTGAGCATGCCAAGTTCTGTTTTGAAGAACGAGAACTTGGCCTCGTTCAGTGGCTTCATGAATATGTCTGCAACCTGCCTGTCAGTTGGAACATAGTGGAGATTGAAATCTCCATGCTCCCGAATGAAGTGGTACCGCAGCTCTATGTGCTTTGTCTGGATGTGAGAGACTGGGTTGTTAGCTATTGCAATGACACTGGAGTCAAAGAACAGTGGAATGTCCCAGACCTTCAAGTTATATTCTTCAAGTTGATTCTTGATCCAGAGTAATTGTGCACAACAACTACCGGCAGAAATGTATTCTGACTCGGCTATTGAAATTGAGACATAATTTTGCTTCTTGTTGCTCAAAGAAATGAGTCTCCTTCCAAGGAATTGACAAGTTTCGGAAGTGCTCTTTCTATCATCTTTACTACATGCAAAATCTGCATCTGAAAATATAATTAGCTTGCTATCATTATTTCTTGGGTACCATAAGCCAAGATTTGGTGTGCCTTTAAGGTATCTCAAGATCCACTTTGCAGCATTGTAATGAGATATCTTAGAGTTCACCTGATATCTAGAACACACACACACATGTTGAAAATATGATGTCTGGCCTACTAGCAGTAAGGTAGAGCAAGGATCCAATTATGCTTCTATACTTGGTTTCATTGAAAGGTTCCCCTTTCTCATCAATGTCCAGAGACATAGCTGAACCCATTGGAGTCCTCATAGAGGTTTCACTCTCCATTCCGAATTTCTTAATTAACTCTTTGGTGAACTTCGTTTGAGAGATGAAAATTCCATCTTCAGATTGTTTCACCTGAAGTCCTAAGAAATACTTCAGCTCTCCCATACTGCTTATTTCAAACTTTCCTTGCATAGGTTTGGAAAACGTCTTGCAAAGGTTGTCGTCAGTAGAGCCAAAAATGATGTCATCGATATAGATTTGCACTAGCAAAATCTTGCCTTTTACTTCCCTAAGAAATAATGTCTTGTCTATATTTCCCCTTGTGAACTTGTTCTCATTAAGAAAGTTAGACAGTTTCATACCAAGCTCGTGGAGCTTATTTCAAACCATATAGCGCTTTAAATAATTAATAAATAGAATTAGGATGTTCTAGGTCAACAAAACCTAGAGGTTGTTCCACATGGACTTCTTACTTTATGTCACCATTAAGGAAAGCTGACTTCACGTCCATTTGGTAGACAGTGAAACCTTTGAGTGCAACATATGCTAGGAACAACCTGGTTGCCTCAAGTCTTGCCAGTGGAGCATATGTCTGATCGAAGTCGATCCCTTCTTCTTGTCTGTACCCTTTGGCGACGAGTCTGACTTTGTTCTTGATTTTTGTTCCATCTTCATTAATCTTGTTCCAATCACGTTCTTTCCTTTGGGTCTTGGCACAAGTTTCCATACTCGTCAACATTTGAATTTTTAGTTCTTCTTCCATTGCCATTACACAAGATACGTCCTTGTTTGCTTCCTCAAACTTTTTCGGTTCAACCTGTGAGAGAAAACTTAAATATAAATTTTCATTAGTTGTACCTTTACGAATTCTGACACCATCACAGGGGTCTCCTATGGTTTGATCCATTGGGTGATCCTTCAAGTGTTTGAGCACTAAAGGCCTTGCATCTGGAGCTTCCTCTACCAATGGAGTGACTTCATCAACTTGAATGACATCTTCATCATGGTCATCAATCTCTCCAATTGGGGTTGGAGTGGTGATCTTGATGAACTTTTTGACCGTTTTTCTTTAATTGGCTCATCTAAGCTTAATTCCTTTAGTCTTGAACCTACATCTTCAACAAAGACACTAGAAGAGCTGCTATGTAGCAAGCTCATCTCATCAAATACAACATTAATAGATTCTTCTACGACCAAGGTTTTATTGTTAAAAATCATATATGCCTTACTATGGCTACTATATCCTATTAAAATACCTTCAAAACTCTTTTCACTGTATTTAGTGGTGTGATACTTCTCATTGTTAAGTACGAAGCATTAACTACCAAAGATTCTAAAATATGAGATAGTCGATTTCCTTCCCTTTAGTAGTTCGTAAGGTGTTTTATCATGGTTCTTGTTTATGAGTGCTCTATTTTACACGTGACACGCAGTGTTGACGGCTTCAGCCCAGAAGTATTCTGGTAGTAAGGCATCGCTCAACATGGTTCTACAGAACTTTATGAGTATTCTATTCCTTCTCTCAGTGACTCCATTCTGTTATGGAGTCCGAGGAGAGGAAAACTCATGAAAGATACCTAGGCTTTCACAGAATTTTGTCATGGCCTCAGATTTTAACTCTGTTCCAGTGTCACTTCTGATTTTGACAACTGAACAGTTGTATCCATTTTGGATCTTCCGGACAAAATTAGTGCAAATATCAAAAGTATCTGACTTCTGTTTTAGAAAGAATACACATGCAAAATAAGTGTAGTCATCTACAATAACCAATGTATAATCCTTACCTCCCAAACTTCTAATTTGTAGGGGACCAAGCAAGTCCATATGAAGTAGGTGTAAACACCTGTTAGAATCTTCGAAATTAATACTTTTAAAGGTAGCCCTTGTTTGCTTGCCTTTTACACAAGCGTGACAAGGTCTATCTTTGACGCACCTAACGTTGGGTGCATCATGTACTAATTTAAGAGAAAATAATTTATTAATAGTTTTGTAATTTATATGTGCTAGTCTCTTATGTCATTGCTCAACAAGATACGCAATCTCTTTTACCAAAAAGCACACTGGTGTAGAAGAGTCTATGCAAATAAAATTCAAAGAAAATATATTTCTACTACAAGTGCCTGATAGAATCATTTCTAAGATATCTACCGATTTTATCAAGAACTTGTCTGCATGAAATTCTACTATGTATCCATTATCATAGAACTGGCTTATGCTTATAAGATTATGTTCTAAGCCTTCAACATAAGCCACATCTGAGAAGGATACACTACCATTAGTGATCATATCGTAGGCTCTTGTGATTCCCCTGTCAGAACCTCCAAAGATAACCTTTGGCCTGTTCTTAACTGGAGAGTACTTTTGAAGAAGGCTTCTAGTCCCGGTCATGTGCCGAGAGCATCCACTGTCCAAATACCAGATAGGCATTTTGTTGGCCTTTGGACATGTAAGACCCCATTTGTTTTGCAACATCCACCGGGGTCTTAGGCCCAGAACCGCCGTTTTTGCGGTGACACCATCCACCGGGATGGTCGGCACCACAAAATGCCGATCCTACCAGCCATCTCAATCACCATCGACAGAATGTATAATGGATGAAAGTGTAAGCATCCAAGTCCACAATAGTATAAAGGAGGAAATCATGCGATAAATCAAGTCAACACCAGAAGAAAGTCTGAGTACCAACGCCAGAAAGTAAATACGGGCTTAAGCCCGGTACATGATAACCTCACTACAATCCTCTCATAAAAGTAAAACTACTAATACTCGGCTCCACTCACGGATCCGGATGCCTGTCCACCCGAGCTACACTGGCCCATCTCCATCTGCACCATACCTACTGGTGTTGCGTCTCCTAGGGCTGTTCCTTGTCTCCCATCCAAAGCACCTAAAATATGGTGGTCAAACGACCGTCAGTTAAACTAGACTCAGTCAACAATCCTCCACCCCTCTACCCGTGGCTTCTAGGCACCGGGCGGAAAGGAGTGAAAAGGAGGACCAAAAGCAGGGCGTAATCAAGCAGGTGACATCTACCCTAAGGAATAAAATAATAAAGTATGGCAGGGGTATCACAATAATTAAACATGAGTAAACAAGTGTGTAACAAAAGTAAACAGTAAGGAGTAGCAAGTAAGTAAAAGCAGTAAGAAGAGTAAGTAAGAGCAACAAGAAATCTAACCGTTGATTTATAGGAATTACCCTTATAGACCAAGGGGTCGTTTTGCAGGGCCTATTGTATAAAACGTCCCATACCATTTTATACGATAGGTGTCAGGGGTTAAATGCAATGATTATGCTATGACGTGTAAGTATGCTATGGTATGCACATGCAAGTGCAACTCACACACACGAATCTATACACACAGACCTTTAGTTCCCCTTTTTGGAGTTAGCTAAACTCTTAGGAGCCTCCGCCGTGGCAAAATGGAGACAGTGGGTTCAGCCTCTCCACTCCTAAACTGGTAAACACACTACTCAGTCTAGACCCTCTCGTAAGTTCCCGTACTATTCCTAGCAAACCAGCTAGTCTCCCCGAGTCAATGTACCGATGACGGTGTGTTCGATCGTCCAATACCGAGGACCCACCACTGTTATGTACATGCAACCATGATAGTTTGTATCTAATTATAGTACCGAGCCTCCAGCTCTCTAGACTACCGAGCCTACTAGTTTGCCACGTTCCCGAGACCACGACTCCCTGGACTAAACAAGTCTCCATTTCCATGTCCCCGAGCGTCCATCTCCCCGGACTTCCAAATCAATACCGAGTCCATTTAACTCTACCAATAAGCCCTTAGGCCACGGGCCTACGCTATCCTTTCACTACCAATTTGTCTCACCAAGTGTACAAGTGTGAGTCCAAGGTGGAGGTATTATTGAGGTTACTCTTGTCCATATTATCCCTAAGATTTACGTTAGCCCAGGACTGCCCAAGGTATTCCCTATGAGGGGCTCTCGAAGGCACTAGGAACTACGATGGGATTACGCCCAAAGTTCCCTTTCGTAAGGCACTTAATATTATTGATTACTACCCTTGATCAAACCTCTCTTTTATTTTAGTGTGACTACCCTAAGTGTGTTTGAGCTCTCCTAGTCAACCTATCTCTGTCCTATCCACTATATGCAAACCATGCTAAGCTACATGGTGCTCCCATTAGGGGGTACCCGAATTACTCTTCCTATAGATCCCTAACAATTACTGGGAGTCTATCATGACCTATTAAGACTAACTCCAGAGTTTCATAATCTTCCTAACTATGTGAGCATTTAATTTCATTAACTCTAGACTCCAAATGCCCTACTTTGAACATGAAGTGCTCTCTAAGGTCATAAAAAATCACCACAAAATTATGATAAATACTAAGTGACATTTAAACAGTAAATCCAAGGTTTGAGAATTTTCAGAGGTGATTAGACCTACCTTTCATAATTTGGAACTTAAGGTTAATAATACCATCTAATGATGAAAATGCCAGCTATATTGTTCGAAAAATTATAATAAAACTCCAGTAGGACTATCATGGCCTAAAAAATACCCTAGAAGTAGTCTCATAATTTTTACAGTGAATAGTAGCCCCTAATTTAATTTATAACCATTAATTCCATAATCATTGGTTAATGAAGCAAGTACTGTAAAAACTCATCTAATAATTATAAGAAAATTCCACAAGTCTGATAATGATCTAAAATCAACAGTAACCAAGTTTTACAATTTTTCTCACACATGCAGTGCTCTAAATCTAATTAAATGTAAACTTCCAAATTTACAGACTTGTGAAGTAAGTACTGGTTTTATCCATCTAAAAATCACGAAAAAATTACAGGACAATAATAATGGTCAGCAACACTCCCTGACCTAATTTCATAATTTTCTTGACAATATTGGGGCTTTGTTCCTATTTTTGATCAGAAACCACAAATCATAATTTTATGAAGCAAGTACTTGAAACAATCATCTAAAAATTGAAACAAAAATACAGAGGGTCTATCATGATATATAAAGGCCCTATTCCAAGGTTTCACAATTTTGTAATAAACAGAAACTTCACAATCAACATAATAATCTTCAAGAACACATCTAGGGTTGAAAAGGAAGTACTGATTTTATTAGCTCTAAAATTCCACCAAATTTAATTTAGGAATATTTCTACCAGAGAACTACCCTGCCCAAATTTCAATTGATTTTAAAATGATTTGATAGCCTAATTCTCCAAATTATGTTTGGTTCCCTAAACTAGGGTTAGGGTTTTCAGGGGGTTTAAGGCTTCCAAATTCCCTAAAATTTTAACCAGAGGACTATACTAATCTTATGGTACTATCCACCAATTTTCAAGTCATTCCAAGGTCATTTGACCCCATGACCTTCAAACCCTAAAAATCCCCATTAAGGGACCTACCCTAGGGTTCTAGGTCTACCCTACTCTTAACCACCCCAAATTCCATTTGAATGTGTGTCCTACCATAGAGAGTCAGTGGCCAAAATATCAGCCTCTGTTGAGGTGATTTGACCACTCAAAACCCAAAGGGGGTGCTTTGACCTAATTAACCCTAAAAGGGTCAAACTGGGGTTGGATAAAACCTAATCAAAACATCTCCAAAGGAGATGAAATTTTTATCGGAGCCCTAACATGCTCTCTAAGACCACCCAAGAAACATTTGGGGGGATTGTGAGGTGTTTATGATACCTAACTAATTTATAAATGGTTTATTAAATATTTCTAAAAACTATAGAACACTTTTTTCCAAAAATTCTGATTTTTGGATATGTCCTATAGATAGTTAAGAATAGCCCATTCCCCAAATTTCAGATCATTTGGATATCTGGTTTGGAGTGGGCATTTAATTTAAGATCTGGACAGCCCTAGGGATAGACCTCACCAAAATGAGTGTTGTGGTCTAACCAGGACTCTAAATTGAGTGAAATTAATTTGATATTACACTAGACAACTAGGGCTACATTTCCTATGTTGACTACTTTTTCTGTAGATGGGTCTAAGTATTTTTAAAAATTAATTCTATACACTACAATTATAATCACAAAAAAAAAACAATAAATAGAATAAAAGTTTTTGCACGAATCTTGAAGCAGCATCCAAGGGCTGTTGCTCATCTTCAAGCTCCAGCCAAGGGACGGGATTAGCCCGACCTGTAGCTCATTCCTGGCCATTTCAGGCCACTCTGACCACCTCCCTGGTCGGCCATCACCACCACCACCTTCATTGAGGTGGTGGCTATCGCCGGGCGGCGGCACGGCCGCCGGAGGGGCGGTTTCCGACGAACTCACCACCTCAATTTTCCATGGAATTTCAAGGAATTTTTCACTCCGATCCGGCTCATTTGAGCCCGACTTCTCGACCTAAAAAATTCTAGATCTAGCACACATAGAGAGGAGAAGGATTGGACCTTGCCGGCATCTTGAAGTCGGGAAGATCGCCGGGAAGCCATTTTTGAAATTGGCGTCGCTCGATTTCTGCAACTGCAAGGTGGGGAGGCTCGATTTCTTCGGGTAAGGATTGGGAAAGGATCTTCTCAATTCACTGGTGGTGTTTAAAGCCTCAGATGGGGAGAAGAGGTGCTGGATCATTAATGTCCTTCAAAGCTATTAATGGCTATGATCGGTCATGGAGGAGGTGGTCTGAACCAGGTCTGATGGCCAGGGAAATGGCTGGAAACTTCTCCCCTTCCCTGGGGAATTGAATTCAGCCATTAAATGTGGCCTTTGGCCTCCCCTTGAACCATTTCCTTCTCTCTTCTTCCTCATTTCTCTCTCCTCCATAATCATGGAAACGGAGCTCACTGTGAAACGGCCATGGTACACGCCCGTGTCGGACAAGACACGCCCGTAACGCAGGGCGTATAACCCACTCGACACCCAGTCGAGAGAAAATCGTCGAACTCTCGACACAGCAGGACACGCCCTGTGACACGCCCGTGTCACAGGCCGTGTACCCCATACTCGACGATCGACGATCGACGATTGACAATCGGCACTCGACGATCGACGATCAAAACAGGACGATTAACGATCGACACTCAACCTTTCGACACAGCGGGACATGCCCTGTGACATGCCCGTGTCACAGGCCGTGTACCCCATGCTCGACGATCGACACTCGACGATCCACACACTGGACGATCGTCGAGCACAGTTCATCAAACTGAGGGGACACACCCCCTGCCACGCCCGTGTTATAGGGCGTGACCACCTAGAAACTTCGTCGACCAAGTGCCCAACTCTTCAACCCGAGCGGGACACGCCCGTGTCCCAGGCCGTGTCACCCAAATTTTGCTACTCCCAGAATTTGGGCTGTTACACTCACCCTCTCTCATAGTCACCAATTTGACTTGGTCAATCTGAAGGACTATTTGTAGCCCTTCCACGCACATTATTCCCTAAAGAAGCCAAATGAGGAGGTTTGAGCTTGGGTTAGCCTATTTTGGATAGGTTGACCAGAAATAGGGTTGGGTTGACCTAGGTCTCTTTGGGGTTACTTGGGTTTTGTCATGACCTGCTCATGACAAAACCATTCCTAGGGGTCTAGTTGTTTGAGGGATGTTACAGGACATACTTGCATTCACAAATCAGTTTGTCTTAGGAACCTAAACTCGTTTGGGTCCTTGGTCTCTAGTTAACACACTCCCCCTACGAGTATTAACATTGTGAGTGGTCTGTCTCATATTATTAAACCAGCAATCTACATCAAAGTTACCAAATTAACGGCAACACCAATATTCAAACCTGTTTTACCTTTTCCAAGTCTCCTGCTTGACCTTTTGAATGTGTGGTCTTGCAGGGGCGGCTGATCTGGAGGTGGAAGCCTCATGATGATGACATTCACAAGCCTTTTTCACCTACTTATCCTTAGGTACAACTAGCTTGGCCTTTGGTTCCTTCTTCATATTATGGCCATGAATGTATGGACCATAGTGCTTCATTTGTATCTCCTCATAAGGTGCCTTAAAGACACTTTCACCAAAGTGTCGGGGATGAGTCCGTCCTAGTATCGTGACTTAGGCTTTACATAAGTAGGCCTGGCAAAATGACCGTAGGATGAATCAAAATCAAACATGTTTGTCGGGAAGATGAACTTCTTAAACGACGTTTGATCTACAGGAGCTTTCCCCTTTTCCTTGTCTAAAGCCCTCTTGACAGCCTTATTCTTTTGTTTAGCTTTATTCCTCCTGGAAGATTTACTAGGAGCAGCCTGATGGCCTACGCTAGCTCCTTTGGCTTGAGTGGAGAATTAAGCAACAAATGGAAGGACTGTCTTGGGCTTGGATAAACTTTCAACCAATTTCTTTTCAGCTGCAAGTTGTTCTTCCAATTCCTTGATTATTTTCTCTTTCAAGTTAAGGTGCTCGAGAGCTTTATTGTATTTCTCGATTGCAACATGGAATTCCTCTCTGAGTGAGTCTGTCTTTGTGAATTCCTCTCTCAGAGTGCTCTCCTCGGCCTTGAGAGATTTGATCTCCTTGGCCTGAGTTCTAGAGACTCTACGACATTTGTCATAGGCTTTGATTAATTCCTTGTATTTAATCATTAGTTCAGACTCATTGGAAGAGCAGTCCTCGTGATCATGGTCTGAAGCATCAGATTCTGAGAGAGGGGTGTGAGAGTTTACCTTCCCAGTGTACTGGGGTTCTTCATACTCGTCTGTCTCTGCCATCAGCCTGAAGTAGGCTTCCTCTTCCTCACTTGACTTAGATGAGTCAGAGTCACTGAGAATCTTGGCCTTCTTGGCTACTAGTCGTCTTTCATATTTCTTTTTATTATACGAGGACTTCTTTTCTTCTCTTCTTCCACCCTCTTTCTTCTTATGCGGGCAATCAGCAATTACGTGCTCTGGCTTATTCCAAGAATAACAAACAATGTCAGATGAAATATGTTTGTTCTATTTCGAATTATACATGTCATGGCTACATGAGCCTTTCTTATGACGATCACCATTGTGACATGATCTTCAGTAGGAAAAGTCTTTGCCTTTCCATTTCTTCTTCTTGCTTAGGAACTTCATGAACTGTCTAGAGAGTAGAGAGAACTCTCCATCTCATTATTCATAGACCGAGGTGCTCAGATCCGAGTCTTCTTCTTCACTTTCTTCCTGTGCAGGAGCAGGTGATGCAGCTTTGACCTTCCTTGAGCTCTCTGCCTTTAGTGTGACAGACTTCTCCTTCGATGAGGATCTGCTTCCCTCTTCTTCAGCTTTTCTTGTATTTATTTGAAGCTCATATGACATCATCTTCCCGAAGAGGTTCTGAGGATCAGTTAAGCTAGCTTTCCAAACTCTCGTATTGCACATATCTTGTTGTCACAATCCTTTATTAAGGATCTCAGGAGCTTGTTGTTTAATTCTCCGTTGGTGAAGACTCAGCCACAGTTCCTTAGGCCGTTGACGATCTTGAAGAAATTTTCAAAAATATCTGCTATGTTATCTTTGGGGCCTTGCCTGAAGGCCTCATACTTTTGGTTCAACAGGGATATTCTTTCATCCCTCACTTCTTCGGGGCCTTCCATCAACACGATCAGTGACTGCCATATTTTTTGGCAGACTTGCAGTGAATGAGATTTTGTAGCATAGAATCATCGACTGCACTTGCGATGATATTTTTGGCCTTATTGTCTAGAGAGACAAGTGAAATCTCATCCCTATCTAGATCCATCAGATTCTTTGGTACTAGCTTTGTGGGATCAATAGTGGAGGCCATCATAGGAATGTAGGGACCTTCTTCGACTATCAAGAAGATTCTTGGATCCACTGCTTCCATGAACAACCTCACACTTTCTTTCCACATGGGGAAGTTTGCCTTAGTGCATATGGGCAGCTTAGCAAAATCCTTGACTCTGTCTATGCTTGTATACTCTAAAGATAACCCAGGGCAGATCTGTTCGAGGTGTTAACCTTTTGATGAACAACCTCCCTCTGATACCAATTGAAAATGTTTTAGTTGTCAACCTAAATCAGCAAGAGGCTGTGAATAACTGAGTTCTGCATCTTTTTGCGGAATAAAATTATATGAGCGATGCACAAAAAATAAACAAGCAATCACAGACGACACCAAAAATTATAGTGGTTCCCCAACCTTGGGTACATCCACTTTGCACCTCACCGATCTAGAAATGCACTAGACTCGACTGCTCCACTATTCTATCTAATTGAAAACAATCCTACAACTCAGAACAAAGTTCCTACAACTCGGAGCAAAACAACTCCTACAAAAACTCATAGACCAACTCCTACAAAACTCGGAGAATAACTCCTACAATCTCGGAGAAAGAACTCCTACCGCAATAAAATGAATTTGAATTGAAAGAACAAACTTGTCTTTCATAGATCTAGTTGAATCTCGGGTTCTTCCTTCTTGAAAACCTAAACAGCCCTATCAAAAAAATTGAGGAAGAAATCTGAGAATCCTTGGATCTGAGAACTTAGGATCACCACAATCAAGGAGAAGATTTGGAGATGTCGAAAATCTTGATCGAATGAATCCTTCTTGTCTGAATCTCTGAGATCGAGAATATATGAATGAAGAACAGAGTGGCACCGCTTTTCGATTTAAAAAGTGAAAATGATTCAAAAAACTTGGAAATTCTTCTTAGGGCTTGTCAATTCTGACAAGAACTTTTATAGACCTTTCATAGCGGTCTAAATTACATTAAATGCATGCCACGTGGACCAATCAAGTGTTAATGATATTTAAAATCGAATCCGTCAGGTACTTAAGAAAATTCAGAAATCTACACAGTATTTCTCGAGAGAGGTAAGTATTTTCGAGAAGATATTTTTGTTCCTCAAGAAGAGTTATGAAGTTCTCGAGAAGAAGTACTTAAGGAAAGTGTAGAGGATGAATCTTGGTATCTCGAGAATGAGAGGACTTACTTGAGAAAAATAAGCTTCTATCACTCGAGAACAAACTTCTGTTACTCGAGAACAAGAAAGTATCTCGATAAAAGATCTCTGCTTCTCGAGAAAAAAATTTCTGGGTCTTAACAAAAGTTTCTGGTTCTCGAGAACTATACATGGCCTTCTCAAGAAAAGTCTTCGGCTTCTCGATATAAATACTTAGAAATATTTTGACTTAAATTTAAGGTAACTCGAAAAGGAGAGTTATGAACTACTCGAGTACACATGGCTTTCTCGAGAAGTACACTAGTCTTTCTCGAGAATAGCTTCCGCAACTCGAACACTTGACTGAGCTCACTCGAGTACTAACTTTAATTCTACTAGAGTACAACATGTCCTTCTCGAGAAAAACACTTAGAAATTTTTCTCATATTATGAAAAATGATTTTCTCAAGAAATTATGCAACCAGCCTTTCTCCTATAGCTCTAGTACATGAAAATGAAGTGTATCCCAATAGAGAGGTTACACAAGAGTCAACATCATGGATCACACAATAAGGGATTGCATTATATGATCATGTGTTTGGTGACCCATTGTAAACTGACATTGTTCTACACTTGACAATTATAACATGCAAGCACACAACTTGAAAAGAAATCAAATACAAACTTAATTCATCTTTGTTCATGGGTGGCTTCATATAAATCTAGATTATTGTGGATACAATACCCAACAACCCATTTTGTCCAGAAATGAGTATAGGGCACAAAAATAAAAAAAGTTTGAACTAAAAAATAAAAAGAAACATTTTATTTAGGTATTTATACAATATATTTAGATTTTTTATTTAAAGAAAATAAAAAAATACACTAAAATATATATATTTTTTATTATTCATCAAATACCCTCATACTTAAGTTTTGTTATTCCAGAGCAAAAGTATGAGACGACTATACAAACATTTATAAAATTTCTAATTCAACTATCAGTTTATTAAATCAAGAGAAGCTAGACATAAAAATCTGGAGTAATAAGAGTTAAGTCCAACATTCTAGAAGATGAGGTTGAACCCCCTAAAGTGCATTTTCAGGGGCAGTAGGGGAAAGTTCCTAGGCCATCTCCTCACCCCCATCGGAGTCGAGCCAAATTCTGACAAGGTCAAAGACATCATGGAGCTGGGGTTACCTCGGAATGCTAAAGAGGTGTAGCGGTTGACAAGGAAGATGGCAGGATTAAGCAGGTTCCTTTCCCGGGCTGGGGAGAAGTTCTCCCCCTTCTTCAAGACATTGAGAGGGGCCAGAAGTTTGAGTGGACAAGGGAGTGCGAGGAGGCATTCCAGGACCTGAAGAAACATTTGACTCAGTCTCCCTTGCTCTAAGGGACGAAGGAGTGGAGGACCTATATTTGTATCTTGGGGTCGGAGCAGAGGACTTGAGCTCCGTACTGGTTCGAGAAGAGGGGAGGAAGCAGCTCCCCATATATTATTTAAGTCGAGTCCTGAGGAAGGCTGAGCTTCGATATCCAATCTTGAAAAAGCTATCCTTTGCTCTGGTCATCTCAGCCCGAAGGCTACAGCCCTACTTCCAGGCACACTCCAAACTACTGGTGACTGACCATCCCCTCTGCAACATATTTGAGTGGGTGGAGCATTCGGGCAGATTGGCTAAGTGGTCGGTGGAATTAAGTGAGTTCGACATCTCCTTCATCCCCCACCTCTTGATCAAGGCCCAAGCAATGGCCGACGTTTTGGCTGACTACGTGGTCGAGGTGGCAGAAGAAGAGCTCATTCAATCGGCTTCATGGAAGGTGAAGGTAGACGGTGCTTTGGGGAAACATTCTTTGGGGATATGGGTAATCTTAGAAAGCCCCCAAGGGACGCGAATCGATTAAAAGGTGGTGGTGCACTTCCCCATCACTAACAACCAGGCCGAATACGAGGCCGTAATAGCAGGGCTGCGCCTGACCAGGGAACTAGGGGTGCTTGATGTGGAGGTCCTCACTGACTCCATGGTGGTGGCTTCCCAGATCAACGGGGAGTTCGAGGCAAGGTAACCTGCCATCCAGTTATACATAGCAAAAGTGAAGGGGGTCATCAGTACGTTCCAGACCTTCTCTAACTAAAACGTGCCCAGTGATGAGAATGAACGGGTAGATAACCTGGCAAAGCACGGTCCCCGGGTGGGGGTACCATCACTGATCTATTCCGCCCCTCCATTGAAGAGCGAGAGCTGATGGAGGTGGATCAACACCGCTCGTGGATGGACCCGTTCACGACCTTCCTTTCCACAGGAGAGTTTCCTGGGGGTGGAAAAAATAAGTTCAAATATAATTCAGCATACTATCTCCTCTAGGATGGGCAATTGTATCAGAATACTCTCTTGGGGTTGCTGGCCCATTATGTGGCTGAGAGGGTGGTTCAAAGGATCTTAGAAGATGTCCATTCTAGGGAGTGTGGGAGTCACTACGGGAGTCGGACCCTAGAAGGAAGGATTGTGTGACAGGGGTACTTCTGGCCTACACTAGGCCATGATGCTGCAGAATTCACAAAGAAGTGCCATAAGTGTCAGTTGTTCGCCCCCCCCCCCCCTCCCCGCTAGCTACAATCGGCTCAGTGCCTCAGGAGCATCACGGCCCCCTGGCCATTTGCAATCTATGGGATGGATTTGGTTAGACCTTTTCCCCGGTCCAGTGGACAGAGGAGGTTCTTGTTAAAAATGACAGATTATTTTTATAAGTGGTTGGAGGTGAAGGTGCTGGCCAAGGTGACCTCCTTGGTCATCCAGAACTTTGTTTGCGGGGAGATCATCTGCCAGAATGGGTTGTCGCAAGCCATCGTCACGGACAATGGACCTCAGTTTGCCAACGTGGAATTCATTAGTTTTTATGGGAAGCTCGGAATTGACCTAATATTTGTGACGGTACACCACCCCAGGAGCAACGGGCAGGTGGAGGCGGCGAACAAGATCATTGTGAACCTCCTGAAGAAGAAGGTCGAAAACTTGAAGGGGAGCTGGGTGGAGCAGCTTCCCTCGGTTCTCTAGGCCCTGAGGACATCCTCCGACACAACCACAGGGGAGACCCCCTTCAAGCTCTCCCATGGTTGTGAAGCAGTACTTCCCATAGAATTTGAAGTCTGGATGCCTCGGATGGCAGAGGCCCGGAAGGGTAGGGAAGACTGGCAGACTGATAATGAGGAGGAGCTGCGGCTCTCCCTCGACATGGTGGAGGAGCTGCGTGACCTCTCCACCATCTGATAGGAAGAAGTGTAGAGGAGGATGGCTAAGTACTTTGATAAGCACGTTAGAGTCAAACAATTTACGGAGGGGGACTTGTTCTTGAAGAAGGTAGATGCAGCGTGAAGATCGGCAGCGTTGGGGAAGCTCAACCCCAACTCGGAGGGACCGTACATTATGAAAGAAGCATTGATGTCAGGTGGGTATCGCCTCCGAAATGTGGAAGTCGAGACCTCTCACTTGGAGCGGTGATGACCTGAAATGTTTTTACCCTTAAGACATATGAGTGGTGCCTTGTTTTCAATAAAGCTTCTCGATGTGCCGATTCTCCTACAGTGATGTGTGAGTAGGTGAAGTGTTCATTTGATAGACCCCGAGCAGATCTTGGTGCAAGGCTCTCAACTAGCTGGCAGGGCTGGATGTCACTCAATGGTGTCTACACAGACCCCGAGTAGATCATGCTGCCAGGCTCTCACCAAGCTGCCAGGGCTGGATGTCACTCATGTATGTCTACCTGGATCCCGTGAAGTTCTCGCTGCCAGGATCTCACCTTGCTAGCAGGGCTGGATGTCTGATAAGTTGTAAATATACGTATTTTCTCGTACGTTAATTAAGTCATATTAGTTTTTTTTTATCATTTTAGTTATTTTTCATCAATAAAATGCTTCTTTTTTGTATATAATTTCCTAACTTAACTTTAATTTGTTTTCTGAAATTTTTCAGGAAATTGTCAAAATTCATAGTACACGCCCGTGTACTTCTCAGTCACGCCCGTGACATGGGCGTGTGACTTTGATCCCAAAAGATGTTGCTGCCTTAAAAGAAAAGCCAAGTACACGCCTGTGTCCGATAATGACACGCCCGTATTCAACCTGTGACATGCCCTAGAAGTTCGTCGATCTTAACTCTATGATCGGCATTTGATAATTTGCTGAACACGCCCGTGACAGTACCGACATGCCCGTATCAATCCCATTTGATGCTCAACAGTTCCAGCTCGCTGTTCGGCGTTCGAAGTTCGTCGAACTTCTAGACATGCCCGTGTCAATATTCAACACGCCCGTGACCAATCCACCTGTCCAACACAAGACAGAGCCTATGATGAAATAACACGATGCCTTCCCCAGATACACCTGCCGGATATGCCCTTGCTACACGCCCGTGACCGCAGAGTCACGCCCTTGACTTCCATGTGGACAGCCCAAAAGTCAACCTGCATTGAATGACCGGCTTCACTTCAGCGCCGATAATGACACGCCCCACCTACACACATGTGACCTAGGGCGTGTAATCTGAATTTTTTGCCTATAAATAGAATCTTGCTGTAAGGGCCATGGGTTCAAAATTTTGAGCCATTTTGCTGTTAGGGCTGCTTCTAGGAGGCTTCTTTTAGTGCTATGTAAGGATATTCCCCCCCTCTTCGTGTTTGTTTTAGCTTTTGTAATGAAACTTTCTCTTAATAAAATTTGATAGCTTTTTATTCTTACATTCTACTGAAATGCCTTTTAGTCCATCTCTTTCAGCAATCTTATGTATCTTCATTTTTTATATGGGTGTGTGCGTGTATGAGTTAGATTTGTGGAATTTATGCTTTCAAATGAAAAAATCACTTAGCTTTACTTTAGATTTTCTTAAATGTACTAGTCATTATTATAGCCTTTTTTTCTTATCATATTCCTTAAAATGATATAGATTTAGGATTTTTATGCTTTTATATTCATCCTTATGGATTTGTAAAATGGTTTCAAAGTGGTTTTCATTTCTCTTTAACTTAGATTTTCCAATTTTAGGATGTAAAACTTTTGCTTCTTTTTAACTTTCTTCCACTTTTTAAACCTTTCTACTAAGCTATAAGAATGGATTATGTGTTATTTCAATTTTTCAACCCCTTTGATTTTCGCATTTATTTGAAAACTCTTTTGCTCAAACAATTTTAATTTCTACTTTTTATGCATTTCCAGCAAATTCTAGCTATAAAAATGTAAACGTTTTAATTTTTCAATCACTTTACTTTTCTCTATTTTTGCTTGTGTGTGTGAGTGTATGAGTTAGCTTTTTTTCTTTCATTCCTTCAAGTTGTGTGTGTGCATTTATGAGTTAGCTTTTTCAGCTTTCATTTCCTGTCTACTCATTTGAGTAGGAGTTGTCATTTCACGACTACTCATTTGAGTAGGACTTGTCATTTCTCGCCTACTCGTTTCAGTAGGACTTGTCATTTTCCGCCTCCTCGTTTGAGCAGGACTTGTCATTTCCCGCCTACTCGTTTGAGTAAGACTTGTCATTTTAGCTTTAATTTCCCGCCTACACGTTTGAATCAGACTTGTCATTTCCCACCTACTCGTTTGAGTAGGACTTGTCATTTTCAGCTTTAATTTCCCGCCTACTCGTTTGAGTAGGACTTTTCCTTTCCCGCCTACTCGTTTAAGTAGGACTTGTCATTTTCAAGTTTAATTTCCTGCCTACTCGTTTGAGTAGAACTTGTCATTTCTCACCTACTCGTTTGAGTATGACTTGTAATTTCAATTATGCAATCTTCCTTTTTTTGTAATGTAGTTTTTTTCTTAGCATGAGTTTGGTTGAGTGCGTGTGTTTTCAATTTTTAGTAGATTTTCTCTTTCTAATAATAGATTATCTTATTTCTTCATAGTTTTTTATAACACTTCGGTGCGTATTTTAGAATTCACGTCTAACCAAACTCATAAGTCATCCACATTCCGATGAGTGGCTAATCGCTCTCAGCCCTCGATATCGAAGAGCATTGAGATATAAAATGTTTTTAAATAATTAAATGTCTTATTTTTCTATTTAATTAAGAACTTAAGGTTTATCCCGGGTTTACGACGCGTAGAACCACATATCGATGTGTGGGCTTTATTTCTGTTATCCATACAGTAGCTAGTCGAGAGGCCGTGCGTATGGACTAATCACCCATAGGTAAAGAGAGCTTCACACTAACCTTCGAGAGAGGAGGTACGTAATTCTTCCAGATTGGTTGCCTCCCCACCCCCAATAGTGTGGGATTTAGCGTAATGCGGGCATTAAGAGGAATCCTTCGTCGGGCGAGAGCCCGATCGAATAGTCTTAATGTTCAGGTGAGCGATAGTCCTAGAGATAGGTGAGCTCATTCTTTTCGAACCCCCATGGCCAAGTCTTCCATTTAATTGAATTGAAACCTTGGATCTCTAATTATTTAAATCTATTTTAGTCCTAACGTAATTCGATACCGAGTGTTATTTGTTCATCGACCTTGTTCTTAATCTATTTCCAGCTTTTTCTTAGTTAAAATCGACAACTTAAATTTTTCAATAAAATAATAGTTCTTCCGGAGTAGTAGGGATAATCAACCCATTCCTGGGAAATTTACGATCTCGATATTCCCCTGAATATCTTGTATTACTTGCAATAGGTGCACTTGCCTATAATTCATCGCGCAAAATCCGGACCCGTCGTGCTCCCTAGATAAAATAAGAGTCAGGCTTCGCGCGCATCAAGTTTTTGGCGCCATTGTTGGGGACTATTTTGTGTTGTTATTTCGAATTCCGGAGTCTATTACTTTTACCTTTATTTCTAAAAACTAAAAAAAACTTAAAAACACTTCTTAAAAATAAAAAGAAGAGTTAATTATTTAGTTTATATTTTAGGGTGTATGGCCCGTGGACAATCTTCGTAGTCTGAAAATTTGGAATTTGATCCTGAGATCGAACACTCACTTGTCCGTATTCGGTCTCAACGCCAAAATCCCTCATTGGATCCCAATGAATCCATCGGAGAACCCTCTGTCGTTGCTATGGCCGACCCTAATCCGAATGCAGCCGTCAAGCATACAATTTCTTATTATGCCCGACTGAGTTTGGATGATACTGGGTCCAATATTGTTCGCCCGACGGTGGCGAACAATAATTTTGAAATAAAATCAAGCATTATCCAAATGATCCAAAATGTCGTGCAGTTCGATGGACTGCCGGATGAGGACCCGAAAGTTCATTTATCTAGTTTTTTGGAAATTTGCGATACCTTTAAGAATAATGGCGTCACTGATGATGCCATTCATTTGTGCCTTTTTCCATTTTCCTTAAGATCCAAAGCTAAGGCATGGTTAAATTCCCTCCCACGAGGATGTATCATCACCTGGGCCGAGCATGCGGAATGGTTCTTAACGAAGTATTTTCCGCCCGCTAAAACTGCAAAGTTGCTGGCAGACATTTCTTCGTTTGTTCAGAATGATTCTGAGTCCCTATTTGAGACTTGGGAGCGGTTTGAAGAATTCCTCTGTAGGTGTCTGCACCACGCGCTGCTTGCGTGGTTGCAGGTCCAACTCTTCTAAAATGGGCTTAACTATCAGATGCGTCAAATGATTAACGCGGCTGCCAGGGGTACCTTCAATAATAAGACCCCCGAGGCTACCCAAGCACTTATTAAAGAGATGGCTATGAACGCCTACCAGTGGAACGTCCCGCGGGGACATCCTAAGCAGGCGGCCGGCCTCTTCGAAGTGGATGCCACTGCCCACTTAGCCCTTCAAGTTGAAAGTTTGATGAAGCAGGTGGAGGAGATGTCTGCTGCCTTCTACACTATGCCTTATGTGATTCCCCCTAATGTTAGCATAGTCGATGAGTTCGTAGACTACGTGGGAAATCCCGGGCGACCTTCCTTCAACCCCAACAACAACCGTTATAGTAATAACTATAATCCGGGTTGGAGGAACCAGCCCAACTTCTCATGGAGCAACGCAAACAATGCACAGCGCCCGCCCAATTCTTTTGGGCCCGGATTTCTGCCGTCTCCCCCACTTCCAAAACCGTCCCCGATGGAGGAAAAATTTTCTAAATACATAGCTTCCAACGAATCAAATATCCGGAACATCACAGGATCACTAAAAAAACTTAGAACTCCAGCTTGGATAGCTGGCGCAAATGATGTCCGAGCGCGCGCTCGGGGCACTGTCAGGAAACACGGAACCCAATCCGCGGGAGAATCTCAATGCTATAACCCTCCGTAGCGGAAAGAAAGTGATCGATACAAAACGGGTTGATCCGCAGGGACATATTTCATCTCCCACTCCTCTTCCCCCTTCTTCGATTACGCCACCTTTATAAATTTTAAACGAAAAATTATTAAAATGCCCTTGTCATATCGACATAAGCTAGATAATGAGCGTAAGGACGCGCTGTATGAAAAATTTATTTTATTATTAAAACAAATTCATATTAATGTTCCCTTCTGCGAGGCGATCTCGCAGATGTCTAAGTATGCGAAATATTTAAAACAACTTCTTTCTAATAAACAAAAATTAGAAAATATTTTTCATATATCTCTGAATGCTAACTGCTCAGCGACTCTTACTAATAAATTGTCCCTTAAAAGAAGTGAACCGTGACGGTTCTCCATCCAGTGCCTTTTTGGCAATATATTAGTAAAATACGCTTTTGCAGATTTAGGCGCGAGTATTAATTTGATGTCATTCTCGCTCTTTCAAAAATTAGGTTTGGGCACTCCGGCCCCTACTAAAATGCATATCCAACTAGGGGATCGCTGGATTAAGCTTCTCGTTGGGGTAGTGGAGGATGTTCTTGTCCGAGTTGATAAGTTTTTCTTTCCGATAGACTTCGTCATCTTAGACATCGAGGATGACACCGATATAACAATTATACTCTGACGCCCTTTTCTCGCCACCTCTCGCACATTAATTGATGTAAGTAACGGTCATCTCCTCCTTTGGGTAGGAGATGATGAAGTTACTTTCTCTATTAATTCCTCCATAGGAGACTCATCATCGAGCGATGACTTTTGTTATAATTTAGATACCTATTTCGGAGATTGTTCTTCCCCTATTTTCGAGTCTAATATTTTAAATGGCGACACGTTTGCTCTCGAAAAGTTTAGCTGCGAAGAGGATAACTCTACTAATTTGTCTTTCGAACCTTTTGGATCAAAAGAAATAAAAATTAAAATCTCGTTAGAAGAACCGCCCTATCTTGAACTGAAACCCCTACCTGAATCACTCAAATACACTTTTTTTAGGAAAAAATGATACCCTTCCCGTTATCATTTCTTCGCATTTGAGCGATTCAGAGACTTCCAATTTATTGGAAGTTTTACTTAAACATCGCCACGCAATTGCGTGGCAAATTTCTGACCTAAAAGGGATTAACCCTTCTTTCTGCAACCATAAGATTTTCCTTAACGATAATTGCCGCAAAACTATTTAGCCGCAGCGACGTCTTAACCCAAACATGAAAGAATTCATTAAGGCCAAAATTATAAAGTTATTAGATGCGGGTGTTATTTATCCTATATCAGATAGTACATGGGTTAGTCTCATTGATGTCGTGCCCAAAAAGGGCAGTCTTACCGTAGTGGAAAATGAGCATAATGAACTCATCCCAACCTGTACTGTTACGGGTTGGCGGGTGTGCATCGATTATAGAAAATTAAATGATGCCACCCGTAAGGACCATTTCCCACTACCATTCTTAGACAAAATTCTGGACCATTTATCCGGTCATCCTTACTTTTGTTTTCTTGATGGCTTATCAGGGTTTTTACAAATCCCCATTTCCCCCGATGACCAAGAGAAAACAACTTTTACGTGTCCGTTTGGCACCTTTGCGTAGCGAAGAATGTCATTTGGCCTCTGCAATGCGTCAGCTACATTCCAAAGATGTATGTTGGCGATCTTTTCCAAGCAAGTAGGAGACATTATGGAAGTCTTTATGGATGACTGCTCTATTTTTGGATGCTCTTTGTCGTCTTGTCTTTGCAATTTAGATCGTGTACTTCAGTGATGTGAGGACACGCATCTTGTTTTAAATTGGGAAAAATGTAACTTTATAGTTCGAGAAGGTTTGGTTCTCGGCCATATGATTTCGTCTAAGGGGATGGAGGTCGATAAGGCCAAAGTAGAAATTATCGAAAAACTTCCCCCACCTTCTAACGTTAAATCTATTAGGAGTTTCTTTGCCCACGTGGGCTTTTATAGACGTTTCATTCAAGATTTTTCAAAAATAACAAAGCCGCTTTCTCGCCTCTTGGAAAAGGAATCAAATTTTGTCTTTAGTAGAGAATGAGAGTCTGTATTTAATTTTATAAAACAAAAACTTATCAACTCACCCATTTTAGTGGCGCCCGATTGGACCCTTCCGTTAGAGATTATGTGCGACGTGTAACACCCCAAAACTCAGAAATGACCTGGTAGCATCTTAAGGCCAATCTGGGGCCTAGCAAGGGTCACACGGCCTTGGACACGGTTGTGTCCATGGCCGTGTCTTGCTACGAGTTCGACGATTTTCCGCGTGGTCAACGAAATGCGTTCGACGATCCTTGGAGGTAGGGTACACGGTCTGAGACATGGGCGTGTCCATGGCCATGTCCTGCTTTTTGTTAGTCGGGCTATGTCGGGTGAGGAACACGGCCTAGAACACAGGCGTGTTCTGGTTGACACGGGCGTATCAAATATTGACACAGGCATATCTAAGCCAGTGTCCTGGTCGTAACACGACAGTTTCCTGTGTCGCTTGGGGAACACGCCCTGTGACATGGGCGTGTCATAGGCTGACACGGGAGTGTCAAGCAGTACACCGGTGTCTCTGAGCCCGAGTCCTGTTCTGTGTTCGACGATCGTTTCAGATCGTCAGACATGGCCTATGACACGGGCATATCACAAGCCGTGTTCGGCCCAGGAAGTTTATTTTAAGTGCGAATCGTGGCAGTTCATTTCCTTCAAATGGGATCCAAGGGCTTTAACTTGTTCTTGTTGTTATAAAGCCGAGAATAGGGGGTGAAACCCACATTTCTCTTTAGGTTTTCTCTTTCTAAAAGTGTTAGAGAGAGGGGAGAGCAAGGAAGAAGGAGAAGGAGAAATGCGGCCGCCGGTGGAGCTTCGGAGCCCCATATCCTGTGCCGAGTACATATCCGTGGAGGCGAGGCCGTTGTGGTGCTTTCCATCTGGCTAGTTTTCCATGGTGCCAAAGCGAACCTCTAGGGTAACGATACTCTTCCTAGACATATGAAGTCCTCTTTATTTCTACATAGGAAACCCGCTCTCGCGAGTATGCAGTGTGTGTGAGGTGTTCCTTCGGGTGGATATGAATAGTCCACCTAATTTTGCATGTAGAGTCTGGAATTGAAGTACGGACATAGGCATGGTGTGTGAAGACTACACGGACAAGTTGGTCTGGATAGGTGAAGTTTCATTATGAATGAATAGCCAGAGAAGACTCCATGCTGATGGTTGTTTTTGGGTTTTTCTACGTGATAGATTGCAATAGGGAGTCTTGGGGATTAACTCCAAGGTGCACCCAGAAATCTGGGAAGAAGCGAATTTCTGTCGTATCGGTGGCCTGGGAGCCATCCATGTACATAACCGGGTTATGTACGATTATTTGATTGATACCTTGGGATTGGGGGAAACTTGTCCCGTGCCGATGGCTAAATTTCCGTGGAGAAGTGAGCAACGAGCAGGTGGAACCCTACCACTACATTTGCTTCGGTTAAAGCGACCTAAGTTACATGGGACTTACCGATAACTTGGAGAGCGAGTCTAGGCTGGGGCTGAAAGGACTAAATGATCACGTTGCTTTCTGTCCTGGGGGTGGTGGTGGATTGCGGAACGAGATGGGTTCGGACCAGGTTCACCGAGTAAGTGCCCTGAGAGCACGTGGTGTGAGGTCGTGCGGGCCTACAGCTGTGGTGTGGTGTACTGATGTTGTATTTCACTTTAATGTTTGACTATGCTAATAAAGTGCAGGGAAGGAGCATTGCCGCCCCGAGTAAAGCGGCAGGATCGTTATAATTTTGTCAGCTTTAGCTGACCGTTGCTTTTTTTGCCACCACTATGGTGGAATGTTGATTGCAGGTGCTGCGGAGACTAGTGGTGAGTAGTGGGCTAAAGCCCTGGATGCTGTGCAGGCGCTTGAATGCCAAAGCAAGTGTTTACTTTTATGCTCATGTGTGGCCGGCCTGCGTGCCGATGTTTGGAAGACATTTATTATTTAAGTAAACTCTTGTAAGGCCATAAGGCCAAGTATTTTGTGTATTTGTATGCTCATTCCTATTTTGGGTTTTTCGTGGACATTCATGTTGTGGCTTGGGTTATTATAACTATTTTAAAAATCTTCCGCTAGAATGCTCTGAGTTAGGACGCATGTTTCTTTGGTAGTAATTTGGTATTAATACGTAACTCTACTAGCTGTCCGTGGTATATGGTGTGGTGCCCCGACCAGAACTTTTGTTATATCTCATGTGGCAAATGGGGGTGTTATAATTGGGTATCAGACTATGGCTTCAGTCTTGCTTATTTGAATTCATCGTCGCATTCTTTTTAAGGTGTGGTGAGCATAGGTATGTGCGTCATCGTTATAACATGAAAAGAACCCATGAATGTCCACTTAGGAATGAAAATACACTTGTTTTGAGGAACCTGTGTAACACCCCCTATCCGTCACATAGCATATAGTTGTAGGTCCGGCCGGGGCCCGACGCCGTATGCCATAGACAGACCAGGTGGTTACTCATGGAAACCATCCAACCAATCTCAACGTCATACACAGAGCATTCTAGCGGAAGCAGTTTATAAAATTTGTAACAAAGAACCCGGCATTAAAGCATGAATGTCCACTAATACAGAATAGAAATGTTATACAAAATACCCAAAATAAGCCTTAAGGCCTTACAAAATGTTTCACTTCAAATTACATGTTTTACAAACCACGGCACGCAGGCCGGTCACACATGAATAAAGCAGTAAACACTTCCAATTAGGCCGTCAAGGGCCGGCTTCGCATTCGGGCTTTAGCCCGCTATTGACTGCTTGGTCCAGCTGCACCTGCAAGCAACAAACCACCGCACGGTGGCAAAACAAGGCAACAGTTAGCAATGTTGACCAAATTATAACGATCCCGCCCCCAACTCGGGGCGGCGATGCTCCTTCCCTGCATTCCATTAGCATAAGCGAGCGATAAACATATACAACCATTTCATCACAGACGTTGGCTCGCACGGCCACACGCCCCGTGCTCTCAGGGCACATTCTCGGTGAACCGGTCGATGTCACGTCAATTTAAGCCATCGACATTCCGGACTCACCACCGCCACTAAGACGGCCAAACCTATGAGCAATTTGTCTTCTTGGCCAGGGTCACGACAATTTAATCCATCGACCGCCGAAGACCCTAATCTATGCCAACGGTAAGTGCCACGTGCCTTTAAGTCTCTTTAACCGAACGACATAAAACGGGTACGGTTCCATCTATCCCGTGCTCACATCGCAACGACAATTTAAGTCATATGCGCGGGTCAAACTTCCACTGAGTCCCATATCCATCACAATTCACATAACCCGGTTATGTTCAAGTTGGCTCTCAGGCCACCAAGTTGGCAAGATCTCGTATCCGCCCAGTTTTCCGGGTGCACCTTTGGGTTAGTCCCCAAGGCTCCCTGCTGCAATCTACCGCGTAGAAAACCCGAAAAACAACCAATAACACAGAGTCTTCTCCGGCATTATGCAATGCAACATCACCGATCCAGATCAACATGTTCGGGTAGGCTTCACACATCATGCCTATGTCCGTTCTCGCTTACGTACTCTAAACAACGGGGACTTCACATATCTACCCGAAGGA
This sequence comes from Platanthera guangdongensis, assembly GCA_039583875.1. Taxonomy (NCBI): domain Eukaryota; kingdom Viridiplantae; phylum Streptophyta; class Magnoliopsida; order Asparagales; family Orchidaceae; genus Platanthera; species Platanthera guangdongensis. Next base: position 106,564,825 of record CM077153.1, read on the forward strand.
ACGCCTCCAACTCTCCGCAAACTCGCGAGAGCGGGCTTCCTATGCAAATAAAGAGAGTTACTCATGCTCAAGATGAGGATCGTTACCCTAGCGTTCCTCTTTTGCGACATTGAAAAGTAATCGGATGAAAAGCACCGCACTAACTTTGCCTCCGTGGATCCAGAGTCGGCTCGCGATTTGGAGCTTTGAAGATCCTCCAATGGCGGGATCTAGCTCCTTCTTCCTCCCTTGGCTCTCCTCTCTCTCAGGTTTTAGAAAGCTAACCACTCATGAAAGTGAGGGTTTCTAAGTCCAATCCCGGGTATATCCCTTGAGGAACAACCCCCAGCCGTTGGATCTCAAAATAAGGAAACGATCGGCTTTGATTCGGGACTGAAATGCCCAATCTGGACCGAACACGGCCTGACACACGCCCGTGTCCAGGGCCGTGTGCCTCATTCGCCGTTAAAATCGGCTCGCCTGGAACCTCACACGGGTATCGAACACACCTGTGTTCGAGCTGACACGCCCGTGTTCCATGTGACACGGCCGTGTGGCCGGCCGTGTACCGCCATCATTTTCCCCCAAAATCAACCCGAGTACTGCACGGGTTCTAGGACACGCCCGTGTCCTTACCCGTATCACATCAACACACCTGGACCCCAGGCCGTGTACACGGTCTCGACACTCGACACTTCGTCGAGCGAAGATCATCGACCTACTGACACGGCCTTGGACACGCCCGTGTCCTAGGCCGTGTGCCTTGTCTCAACACAATGTCGAGACCAAAGTGTCGACTTCCCGGGACGAGTGTCGACACGGGTTGACACGCCCTACGACACGCCCGTGTCGCAGGCCGTGTGCCATATCTCGACACTTCGTCGAACGCAGAGTTGAAAGTCCACCTAGTGTCGGCAAAGTGCACCTATGGGGGGGGGGGAATAGGTGACGTGTAGCGCTTTTGCGGATTTTACGAATGTACCTGCACAATAAAAATAAAAGGCACAGCACACAGAATACACAGGCAATTTATAGTGGTTCCCCAACTTGGGTACATCCACTTTCCCCCTTCGACCTATCTCCCAACAAGGGACGACTCGGTCTCTTCTCCAACAGGATTGAAATCCAATCCCTGCACTATCGGAAGGAACCCTTCCACACGTGAGAGTCAACACTCCCACAAAACGGGTTGCACCCAACCCTTACAACACGGAACAATCGTTACTTTACAACAAAAGTAAATATAGAATGTACACGAAATACAAACTTCGTTTGGAGACTACGATGTTCCTCTTCGTTCGACGACGTGTTCGTGAAGTCAACGAAGAGTCTACAACCTTGGTCTCTCTTGGAGAGGATCTCCCCGGAACCGGCGGCGGCAACATGAGCGGCGGCTAGCTTCGGGATCGGCGACTATGATGATGAGTGGCTGCTGAACTTGGAGATCCAAACTTCGTAGCGAAGCTAGCTTGGTCTTCCAACGGTCACTCTAGGATCAGTCGTCTCGATCGATTCGGACGGGGGAGTTTTTCCCGGTCAACAAATCGAGAGACAAGAGATCTCCGGATAGACACGTGAGACTCAGAGCTTTGCTAAGCTTCTGTCGCCGGAGATCGGGAAGAAAGAGATCTACAGCGGCGACCAACTTATCGCGAGCAGTGGCGGCGGCGACGGAGCGGAAGCGGCGATCTAGGGTTAGTCCGTGCTCCCGTATGTCTGGTTTTCTTCGCAGAATCACTGTTCAAAAATACCCATGTATTTATACATTGAAGACCCATACAATATGACCGTTGTGGGTCCCACAAGTAGAAACCCGAAATCCGGTTCAAACTAGTCCAGCGGCAGAATCCGGTCCAGCAGCATCCCGAGAAATCGCTAAGTGAAAATCGGCGAGAATCGCAGGTGATTCTCGACGAATCGGCGAGAATCACCAAGTGATTCTCGACGATTTGTGGAGAATCGCTAGTGATTCTCGCCGAATCACTTATTGATTCTCAGCGATTTTCACTAGGTATTCATGAGCTACTTAACCACTGGTTCGGCGAGAATCACTAGTGATTCTCGCCGAATCTTACTTGGCACCATTTTGAGATAGCCAGAAGGGGTCGGCGAGAATCACTAGTGATTCTCGTCGATTCGGCGAGAATCACTAGTGATTCTCGCCGAATCGGCAAGAATCACTTGGTGATTCTCGTCGAATTTGCCTTGGACGAATTTTCGTCTTCCACCCAGGAGCTGCTCCTTGACCCATCCATGCTCCTTGTCTTCTCTTGCATATGAACGGCCCTGTACTTGAAAGTAAGTGCACTCCAATAGAGAGAGTACATGTAGGCCAACACACTGATCTGCTCAACGAGGGATTACGTCTTGCAGACCCGTGTATATTGACCTACTGCACCCTGACATTGGTGTGCACTTAGCGTGGAGGAGCTGCAAGTACAACTTAAGATGTTTCATCAAATACATTGTGAATTCATCTTAGCTTGACAGGTGGCTTCCTCAAATCCAGGTAATTGTGGATACAATACCCAACAATCTCCCCCTATTTGACGAAGCCAAAACCCTACTAGCTAAGATGAATAACACCTATCAAATAATAAACATAGCATTCAGAAATTAAACATGCAGCACAAGAGAATATATGCAACCAGATCAGGACTTGAGTCATTCACAAATTCAAATATATATGCCAATATATATATATATACACATATAATCTCAGAATTGTTCATATGATAACAATAATCATTAAATGTTCTTAAGACAAAGTGACAAGCTATAAGTTATTGACTATTTTTCCTTAGCTAAGTCACCCTTAGGATTTTGAGCCAAGTACGTCTTGTTTTGCCTCTCCATGTATTCTTTGGGCTTCGGGTAATACCTAGGAGGAGGAACTTTATCTGCATCCTTGTTGTTTCTGAAAAAGATGTTGCGTTTCGCTTCAAACTTTTTGTGCGTTTCCCACTCATACTGGCTATATACTTCGTTTCGGTTGATCTCTCCTCTTTCTTGCAGCCAGAAGGTGTCTAACATGATGTTCCTTGAAACTGGACTCCATTTTTCGTTTCGTACGTCCTCCTCACTCATTCTGATCCTCTTTTCAGCTGGTGTCTCCTTGGAGGTCCCTTCCTGAGCTTTTCTCTTGGCCTTGGCTTTTGCTAGGGCCTCTTGATCAAACATGCTCCTCAGTTTAGCTTTGGAGAGAGCCCTAGCATCAGATTCACTTATGGGAACATCTGCAGCACTTGCACTTATTCCCTCAGCAGCACTTACTCCCTCAGCGACCATAGATGTCTCAGGAGGATGAATGTCTGCAGGATTTTCAGCCAAGGGGATGCCTAACGCCTGGTGGAGCATCCACCGGCAGCTTTCATAGACGTACTTGTTTGACTGTTCGAAGTTTAGGATCATGACTTCTCGGAGCTCAGCCATCTTAGCTAGATATTCCTTCTCCCCCTTTTTGGCTTCTACAACTATGAAGTTGGCATAGGAATGTAGGGAGTCATCAATATGCTTCGTGGTCTTGGAGAATTCAGAGACCAAGGCCTGCTGATTGGCGTTGAGAGTGACCATATTACCGTCAAACTTTTGAATGTTGTTGGCGACAACATGTGCATTCTGATTTACGACAGCAAGAGTATCAGTGTTCTTTTTCAATTCGGCCATAAGGAGTGTGACAGCTTCGCCGGCCGCGGTATACTTTTCTTCAAATTTCTTGTCCATCACGTCAAGTTTATGATTGATCTCCACCATATTCTTGAGCATCAGATTTTCAGAAGTCTTAATCCTTTTCAGCAGTTTATTCTGAGCGTTAGCAAAGGAGTCTTTGAGTTCATTCACAATTCCCTGAATGACATTTACTGTGTGAGCGGCTAGCTCATCTCGTAATGGAAGAGTCGGAGGCACTTCTTAGCCTTGCTCTTCAGCAGACGCATCTGTAGAGCTGGATACAATCACAGTCTCTAATGGAGGAATGCTGGCGGCCTCTATAGATGTTTCAGTCTCCCCCTCCACTGGTGCAGGCTTGTCAGATGGAGGTTCAACAGGATCCGGAGCCTCAAATACTTCATGTCCCTTGTGCCCTTCATCTTCTTCGTCATCATCCATGAACTCATCTTCATCAGCAGCCTCTTCCAATTCTTTGTCAGCAGTCTCTTCCAATTCTTTGTCAGCAGGCTCCATTACAGTGTCACTTTCTTCTTGAATTTCGGCCACCGCATCCCTGGCCACCTAGGAGATGTCAGATACTACATCTGTATACGAGGGTAGAGGCTCCCCCTCGATTCCTGTAGTCAGGGTATCAGGAATTTCACCGGGGGTTCCTGCTGGAGATACTCCATGTTGCTCTTCCACTGCAGTCTGCCCAATACGCCTCTCCCATCGATCAAACACACTTGTGTCCATCTTCTTCAAGTAGTGGAGAGGGACACCTTTGCTCATGTCAAACTTGTCTCCATTTAGCTGGTTTAGATATAGACTTATGATGCGGCCAAAACTCGGAGTGCCCAAGGTGTCCTTGATCTTCTCGAACAACAACGCTCCCCAGTTGAACCTCTTACGATACACCACAGCTATCAGGATCTTGAACATATCTCCTGAGATATGGTCATGAGAGCCTGGCTTGCAGATGAGCACCTTTCCAATAATATCAGACAGGAGCTTCCCTTCTTCATTCATATCCTTTCTCTTTATTGACCGTGTTCCTCGTGGGAGACCGCAGAATAGGAGAGTTCTGGTTTTGTCCTCGTCCTCCAGATAGTCCTCATGCTCCGAGCTAGAAAGCTGCAGGTATCGAGTCAGCTTGCTGGCAGACAGCTTGACCTTTTCCCCAGCCACCTTGCTTTTGATTAGTGAGTCGCCATTTCGGAGTCTGGCGGTGGCGAAGAACTCCAGTAATTCTTTGTCCATGATTTTGCAAGGGTGCTCCAGGACGAATGTTAGCCCAGCCTCTTCCAGCATCAGAATGATGTTGCGGAATTCGTCCGAGGCGTGAGAAAACCCAGTTCGAACCAGCTCGCAACCAGAGACCAACCCAGCAGTTGTTCTTGGAGCCATTGCAGATCTAGGGAGAGAAGCCCTCTTCTATGCTTAATAAAAAAAATCAAAAAGGAAGTGATACAAGTGATCAAGTCCAAGTGCGGGTGAGGGGATACCTAGCGATGTAGACGGTGAGTTAGTTCGAGTGGAGAAGAATCGAAACTTGAAGAGTTCGTAGGTGAAAGCTTCGGCGGGATTCTTGCGGGAGACCTTTGATGGAGACGGATTTGGCGAGCTTTCCAGCAGGAGTCGGCGAGTTGTCCTCCGGTAAGTTTCCCTTGCGGCGGTTAGTTGCCCCTCGGCGAGTGTCCAGCGGAGGAGAGTCGGCGAGGTTTGGCGCGCTTCCGCGAGTCGGTGAGAATGGGATGAGTCGGCGTGATTCGATGGGATTTGGCGTAGGCGGTGCGACGAGCTTCCTGCGGATCCGACGGAAGAAACCTTGCGATTCTGCGAAGAGCTTCCTTGCGGGAACTTTGGTGTTGCGGATCCTAGCGTGGATTCTGCGAGAGTCGGCGGGACTCGTGTAGATTGCTCCTTCGGCGGGACTCTTGAGGAAGGCGAAGGGTTGGCGAGCCCTTTCGGCGGGATTCTTAAGTATAAAAATGAAATTGAAGGGTTTTCGGCGGTTTTCTATAATGGGTCGGCGGGATTTGTCTAATCCAAAATTGAAAGGTTTCTCTACTGGAAATTTTCACGATAGGAAGCATTGCAACATTTTCGAATTCTTCTGATGTCAAGTCAAAATAAGAACGATAAATACATATTTATTGTAAAGACAATCTATTTGGATTTGAGCGAGGCTTCTCCAAACACTTCTTGATGTCAATTGTGAGTTGTCGAGATTCACAATGACATATCTTCGTTAACTTTTTTTTGATGTATAAAGGTTTGCATGTATCGTGTTAACCTATCCTTAGATGTGCATACATACACTAATATACAAAGATGTATCTATATATAAGGATATATATATATTGGTAATTGTCAATTGAAAACGACTCAAGTCTTGGAACTGATCATGAGTACCTGGGATTTTGAGAGTCATCGTTTAAGTCCCACAGGTAGAACATATTAGAAGCTCAATGTGAGTATGCTCAAGTAGATAGCACATCTGTTATTTCAGACGCTTGTTCTAATTTAGTCTTGAGCCACCTACTGTCTAGTTCCCAACATATTCACGGGAACATAGACTATCCTGCAAGAAAGAATTTCTTTACCTTAGAAACCCAAATCATATTGGGTCCTAGGTTCCTGTTAGCATAAGCACGCAACTGCCTTCTTTCAGAAAACCTGTCTGGAAGACTACCTCTGTCCCGAGAATGTGAATAAGCCCTTGCCGTGGGCACAGAGGGGTTGTGCCAACAGTCGATGGCAAAGTGCCCCACTTTGCCGCAGCACCAACATGGGTGAATGTTGTATCGCCGTTTCCGACCTGATCTAGTGACTGATGCAGTCACGGTCCTAGGTCTAAACGGGATAGGGCATGATCTTGTCACAAAAATTCCTCTTCCATCGTGACACGTGGAAGGGTGGAAAGAATGCATGTTGTGCGCGTTATGAGGCTGGGAAGGTGGTGTCATTCTTTCAGGCATCCCCCTTCCTGAGGCCCCATGGAACCTGACATCATGACTTCTATCCTCTCTATCCCGTGTCCTCGAGTGGTGAGAAGTCTTCTGTGAGCGGGGACATGCAAATTCACACTGTGTTGAGGCAGTGGCAGTGAATACGAAGGGCTCAGAATGAGCCTTAGGTATTCTCTCGTGGGTGGCCACGCCGGCCCTTGCACTCCGGGTGTCTCCAGATGGGGACAGATCACCCTTGCAGTGACCACGACTATGCCTGTGGTCATACCTGAAGGCATGATGAGTTGCCTTCCTGCTTGGAGAGGGGGGTCGGAATACCGTTTCCCCATTTCTCCACGAATTGATAATCCGGGAGATCCACCCGTTTTCTTGCTTTCTCTTAATGGCATCAACCTTGGAGAAGTTTGATACTATTCTTTTCTCATTCTCCAGACTACTCTCTAGAGCTGAGATCTTAGAGTCCTTGGCCTTGTTGGACGCCAATTGGAGAACCAACAAGACCTTCAGTCGAGCAATCTCTTGAGCTTGCTCCTCAGCAAGTAGATTGCTTGACTGAAGGGCTCTCTTCAGGGAATCAGCATTTTCTGAAGGAGGGCAGTTCCTGTCTTCAGAAATTTCAAGAGATACGGGGCAGGATGAAGAAGTTACCTGCACTTTTGTGTTATTGTCATTAGATCCAGTGACTATTGTTTCATCCACATCAGAGCTGCTTTCCTCACTGTCCTCTTCAGTCTCTGACACGGACACTGGAGCTCTGATGCAGTCCGAGGGATCCTTGCCTTCATCTTCAGAAGTGAGGACCCCCACATACGCTTCATCCTCTGATTGACAGCATATTCCAGCTTTCTCTGACCCCCCATCAGCTCTGAGATCATCATCCACAGAGATTTAGTCGTTCTGCATTTTTCCAATCTAGAGCGAGAGGCTCCAGACCAGATATCCATGATAATTTGACGAATCCTCTCGTCCAAGTGAAATAGTGATAGTTCCGTCTCTGACATCTCAGCAATGCCCATGGGCACATGGATCCTAGAGTCGGAGGTCTTCATTGGAATAAACGGACCCTCTTCCAGGATGAAGGATGCTCGAGGATCGATAGCATCAAGGTGAAATGACACTCTCATTCTCCAGATGGGATAATAATCCTTTGTGCATGCGGGGAGTTTGAGTGGCGGTATCTCATAATCCAGATCCATGCTTCTGACACTGCTGGCAGGATTCTACTCAAGGTGTTAACCTTTGAAGAGTAACCTCGCTTTGATACCACTTGAAAGTCCACCTAGTGTCGGCAAAGTGCACCTATGGGGGGGGAATAGGTGACGTGTAGCGCTTTTGCGGAATTTACGATGTACCTGCACAATAAAAATAAAAGGCACAGCACACAGAATACACAGGCAATTTATAGTGGTTCCCCAACTTGGGTACATCCAATTTCCCCCTTCGACCTATCTCCCAACAAGGGACGACTCGGTCTCTTCTCCAACAGGATTGAAATCCAATCCCTGCACTATCGGAAGGAACCCTTCCACACGTGAGAGTCAACACTCCCACAAAATGGGTTGCACCCAACCCTTACAACACGGAACAATCGTTCCTTTACAACAAAAGTAAATATAGAATGTACACGAAATACAAACTTCGTTTGGAGACTACGGTGTCCCTCTTCGTTCGACGACGTGTTAGTGAAGTCAACGAAGAGTCTACAACCTTGGTCTCTCTTGGAGAGGATATCCCCGGAACCGGCGGCGGCAATACGAGCGGCGGCTAGCTTCGGGATCAGCGGCTATGATGATGAGCGGCTGCTGAACTTGGAGATCCAAACTTCGTAGCGAAGCTAGCTTGGTCTTCCAACGGTCACTCTAGGATCAGTCGTCTCGATCGATTCGGACGGGGGAGTTTTTCCCGGTCAACAAATCGAGAGACAAGAGATCTCCGGATAGACACGTGAGACTCAGAGCTTTGCTAAGCTTCTGTCGCCGGAGATCGGGAAGAAAGAGATCTACAGCGGCGACCAACTTATCGCGAGCAGTGGCGGCGGCGACGGAGCGGAAGCGGGGATCTAGGGTTAGTCCGTGCTCCCGTATGTCTGGTTTTCTTCGCAGAATCACTGTTCAAAAATACCCATGTATTTATACATTGAAGACCCATACAATATGACTGTTGTGGGTCCCACAAGTAGAAACCCGAAATCCGGTTCAAACTAGTCCAGCGGCAGAATCCGGTCCAGCAGCATCCCGAGAAATCGCTAAGTGAAAATCGGCGAGAATCGCAGGTGATTCTCGACGAATCGGCGAGAATCACCAAGTGATTCTCGACGAATTCTAGTGATTCTCGCCGAATCACTTATTGATTCTCAGCGATTTTCACTTGGTATTCATGAGCTGCTTAACCACTGGTTCGGCGAGAATCACTAGTGATTCTCGCCGAATCTTACTTGGCACCGTTTTGAGATAGCCAGAAGGGGTCGGCGAGAATCACTAATGATTCTCGTCGATTCGGCGAGAATCACTAGTGATTCTCGCCGAATCGGCGAGAATCACTTGGTGATTCTCGTCGAATTTGCCTTGGACGAATTTTCGTCTTCCACCCAGGAGCTGCTCCTTGACCCATCCATGCTCCTTGTCTTCTCTTGCATATGAACGGCCCTGTACTTGAAAGTAAGTGCACTCCAATAGAGAGAGTACACGTAGGCCAACACACTGATCTGCTCAACGAGGGATTACGTCTTGCAGACCCGTGTATATTGACCTACTGCACCCTGACATTGGTGTGCACTTAGCGTGGAGGAGCTGCAAGTACAACTTAAGATGTTTCATCAAATACATTGTGAATTCATCTTAGCTTGACAGGTGGCTTCCTCAAATCCAGGTAATTGTGGATACAATACCCAACAAGAGTGTCGAATTCGCGGGATAAGTGTCGACATGGGTCGACACGCCCTGCGACACGCCCGTGTCGCAGGCCGTGTGCCCAGTCTCGACACAATGTCGAGACCAAAGTGTCGACTTCCCGTCTCAGTGTCGACACAGGCTCGACACGCCCTGGGACACGGCCGTGCCCCAGGCCGTGTGCCTGCAGCCAGAACCCAAACTGGCCCAAAATGTCCCCCTTTGCTCCTTTGAGTTTCGGGGCGTTACAACTCTCCCCCTATTAAAAGAATTTCGTCCACGAAATTATACAAAGGAAAGACATGTACGAAACCAAAATTTGTACCTGAGCGGAACAACTCCGGATACTCGCCAAGCATAGTTTGCTCTCGCTCCCAAGAGAGCTCCTCATGACCGTAATTGTCCCATCGGACCTTGACCATCCTGATCTCTTTATTGCGTAACCGCTTGACCTCCGAGTCCTCAATCCGCACGGGCTTGACCTTTGTCATTAGCCCACTATCCACCGGCACTTGATCAACTGCGATCACTTGCGTAGGCTCTTGCACCGCCTTCTGAAGTACCGAAATATGGAATACATCGTGTAAACCACTAAGCTCCACTGAAAGCTCCAACCGATAGGCTGCTTCACCAACTCGCTCCAGAACCTCAAACGGTCCAAGGTACCTCGGGCTTAGCTTTTTCAATCGCCGCACCCGCGAGACACCCTTGAACGGCTTGATCTTTAAGTATACATAATCGCCCACAACGAACTCCACGTTCCTGTGCTTGGCATTATAGTACTTTGCTTGTCGGTCCTGAGCAATAAGCAACCTCTCCCGAATGGTTCTCACCAAAGAAGTAGAATCCTCCACTTCTGATCGATTATACAACTTTGACTCACCCGTTTCTAACCAAGACAACGGCGTGCGACATTTTCTACTATATAGGGCCTCGAAAGGCGCCATCTGAATACTCGCATGGTAGCTATTGTTGTATGCGAACTCCACCAAATAAAGGTGGTCTTCCCATTGCTTTCCGAAATCCAAGACACACATGCGGAGCATGTCTTCCATGGTTCTATTGACCCTCTCGGTCTGCCCTTCCGTTTGCGGATGGAAAGCTGTGCTGAATTTCAACTTTGTTCCCAACATTTGCTGCACAAGCCTCCAATCGTTGGACGTGAACCGCCCATCTCGGTCACTCATGATGCTGCGGGGCACACCATGAAGCCGTACTATGTTATCCACATAAAGTTTTGCCAACTTCTCCACCGGATCATCCTTCCTATACGGAATAAAATGCGACACCTTCGTTAATCGATCAACAACCACCCAAATGGCGTCGTTCCCCTTTTGCGACCTTGGCAAACCGTGCACAAAGTCCATAGAGATGTCGTCAAATTTCCACTCCGGAATAGGCAAGGACTTAAGAAATCCTCCCGGCTTTTGGCACTCCGCCTTTACCAAGGCGCAAGTTTGGCACTTCGCTACGTATAGCGCCACATCCTTCTTCAAACCCGGCCACCAAAACAGTTTCTTAACATCACGGTACATCTTCGTGCTCCCCGGGTGAATCGAGTACTTGGTATGGTGCGCCTCGTACAACAACTCCACCCGCAAATTGCCCACACTTGGGACGCACAAACGACCGTCTTTCCAAAGTAATTCATCCTCCACAACGAATTGGGGATTTGACCCATCCAGAGCCTCTACCATGAACTGCTTCATATTAGCATCCATATCCAAAGCCTGCCGAATACGATCAGCCAGGTCATATTGGACTTCAGTCCAATTCAGAACTGCTTCAGCACTTGATCGCCTGTCCACACAAACAATCTCCAACGCCTCCAACTCTCGCACCAACTGCTCATCATGCACTGATAGCCAATTGGCTTGAGCTGGGGCTCGGTGACTCAACGCGTCCGCAACCGCATTCCCTTTACCAGGCACGTAATGGATCTTGAATGTATAGTCCCCCAGGAACTCCATCCATCTACGCTGTCGCATATTCAGATCCTTTTGATCAATAAGATACTTCAGGCTCTTGTGATCGGTGTAGATATCAATCTTTACACCGTACAAGTAGTGTCTCCACAGCTTCAGGGCAAAAATCACGGCCGCTAACTCCAAGTCATGGACCGGATAGTTCCTTTCATGCACTTTTAGCTGTCTCGAGCCATAAGCTATTACACTTCCATGTTGCAGTAGCACGCAACCCAAACCGCTGCCCGAAGCATCGCTATAAATCTCGTAGCCTTCGGTCCCACATGGCGAACTCAGCACGGGCGTCGTGGTCAACCGACACTTCAACTCCTCAAAAGCTCGTGCGAACTCCGACGTCCAAACGAACTTATGCTCCTTCCTCGTCAAAGTAGTGAGAGGTAACGCTATCCGCGAGAAGTTCTCTACGAAGCGCCTATAATAGCCGGCAAGCCCCAGAAAACTCCAGACTTCCGCTACAGTAGCAAGCTCAGGCCACTCCCGTATCGCAACAATCTTCGCCGGATCCACAGCAATACCCTCTCCACTCACTATATGACCGAGGAACTCCACTGAGGATAGCCAAAACTCGCACTTCGAGAACTTGGCATACAACTGATTTCTCCTTAGCGTCTCCAACACCAAATGAAGATGCTTGAAGTGATCTTCCTCACTTTGCGAGTACACGAAAATATCGTCGATGAAGATGATCACGAAATGGTCCAAGTACTCCCTGAATGTCCTGTTCATCAAATACATGAACACTGACGACGCATTAGTCAGCCCAAACGGCATGACCGTAAACTCATAATGCCTGTACATCGTACTAAATGCTGTTTTCGGGATATCACTCTCCCTTATTCGCAGCTGATAGTACCCAGCGTTTAGATCTAACTTCGAGTACACTGTCGACCCGACTAACTGATCAAAAAGATCATCAATCCGGGGGATCGGGTACTTGTTCTTCTCCGTCAGCTTGTTGAGCTCCCGATAATCAATACATAGCCTCAAGCTTCCGTCCTTCTTCTTAACAAAGAGGACCGGTGCGCTCCAAGGCGAAGAACTCGGGCGCACATACCCTTGCTCCAACAACTCTGGCAGTTGAACTTTCAGCTCTGCCATTTCTTTAGGCGCCAGCCGATAAGGAGATCGTGACACAGGCTTTGCACCTAGCACTAGCTCAATCGTAAAATCTATCTCCCGCTGAGGCGGGGCTCCAGGAAGATCTGCGGGGAACAAATCAGGGTATTCCGATACCACTGAAATACAATCCAACGCGGGCTTCGGCTTTCCAACCTCCACTAGTGTAAAGAACAGTTCTGCTCCGGCACGAACCGTATTCACCACCTGAAGAGTAGACATCAACGTCTTGCTCGACCCCTTTAAGCCCGTAAAAGTCGTCTCACGACTTGCTCACAGCTTGACTTCCTTGCTACCGCAATCTATATGGGCCTGCTGCTCCGAGAGCCAGTCCATGCCAAATATGACGTCGAACTCCACCAATGGAAGTAAAGACGCCCGCAGGGCGAACTCCTGCTCCCCAATACGAATCTTAACATCGCAGATCCTATCCGCTCGCATCGAACACCCATTGGGCAACAACACATCCAACTTATCCTTCGCCATCGAAGAAGGGACTCCAATGCGTGATATAAATCCTTCAGACAAGAAGGAGTGTGAAGCTCCCGTATCAAAGAGTGCTCGTGCCGGATTTTCATAAATCAATACAAATCATAAACAAGCAGTGGTAAGGTAACATGTGCATAACAAGTATTTAAAGAAATTGACTTGCTATAAATTAAACCGTACCTGTCACCACATCAGCCTGTTTGATGGCCTCCTGTTGGCCAAGATTGTAGACCCTTGGTTGTGCCGGAGCATAATGGGATGCGGTCGACTCCACCGCCTGTCCCTTCTCTTCATAAGTAGCTCCCGGCCTTCTCTAGGACTTAGGACGTCTGATCCAACAGTCACGGGCAAAATGCCCCGTCTTTCCACATGTAAAACACGCGCCCGAGGTCCGACCCGTAGTCGCCCCAGAATCACCAGAAGGAGCTGGACCCAAAGTCCTCTGCTTCTTGAAAGACCTCCGATAGCCGGTCTTTGAAGTAGTCGGCACTTTAAATTCAGATTTCATATCACCCAAGCCTTTCTTTGCTTGCATATTCTTCATGTCCTTCTCCAAGGACCGGGCAGTATTGACCAAGGTTAAGAAACCCTGCGTCATTGGCCCAGAAAGTAGTAATCTCAACTCATCTCTCAAGCCTTCGTAGAAGCGATTAGTCTTACGCTCCTCATCCACGATGGTGGAGCTAGCATATCGACTTAAACGAGTGAACTCATGGAGATATTCATCGACGCTCTTCTCACCCTGAACCAACTTCAGAAACTCATTCTCCAACGCTATCTTCTGCGTCGAAGGGAGGTATCTAGCCAAGAACAATCTCGAGAACTCTTCCATCGAGATATCACCAAGTTGCCTACCTCTCAGTAAGTGCAGCTCCAATCCTTCCCACCACATTCTCGCTTCACCGTACAAAAGGAACGTAGCGATGGTGGTCATTTGCCACTCCTCCATCTCCGTCGCTGTCATGACTCTTTTCACTCTGGAGAGCCAGTCTTCAGCCTGAGATGGGGTTCCCAACCCCGAGAATAACGGAGGGTTAAAGCTCATTACATGCTTAAGCTGCCTCTCAGTTGCCCTCCTTGGCACCACCGGTTCCACAACCACTTGCTCCACTCTCCTCGGCTCGGCCTCTTGAAGAGGTTCCTGCTCCATCACAGGAGCGGACTGCTACGCTTGCCTTGCAGGTTGCGCATTTATCACGACCAACACCACTTCAGCCACCAATCGTATGTTCTGAGCCGACAGAGGTGTTGCAGGAGCAACGTCCGGTGCACTACTAGCCTCAGAAATTCGGCGTTTTGACGGCCCAACACCACTTCTGGTCACCTATAGTGGTACAAAACACCGTTAAGCGACCAAATAAATTGCAAACAGCAATTATAGGAACACGCAGGTTCCTCAAACACGAGTATTTTCATTCCTAAGGGGACATTCATGGGTTCTTTTACTGTTATAACGATGACGCACACAATGTGCTCACCACCCCTTAAAAAGAATTCGCCCACGAATTCACTTTAAGCCCGACCAAAACCAGTAGTCTGATACCAAATTGTAACACCCCCTATCCGTCACATAGCACATAGCAGTAGGTCCAGCCATGGCCCGACGTCGTATGCCATAGACAGACCGGGTGGTTACTCATGGAAACCATCCAACCAATCTCAACGTCCTACACAGAGCATTCTAGCGGAAGCAGTTTATAAAAGTTGTAACAAAGAACCCAGCATTAAAGCATGAATGTCCACTAATATAGAATAAGAATGTTATACAAAATACCCAAAATAAGCCTTAAGGCCTTACAAAATGTTTCACTTCAAATTACATGTTTTACAAACCACGGCACGCAGGCCGGTCACACATGAATAAAGCAGTAAACACTTCCAAATAGGCCTTCAAGGGCCGGCTTCGCATTCGGGCTTTAGCCCGCTATTGACCGCTTGGTCCAGCTGCACCTGCAAGCAACAAACCACCGCACGGTGGAAAAACAAGGCAACGGTCAGCAATGCTGACCAAATTATAACGATCCCGCCCCCAACTCGGGGTGGCGATGCTCCTTCCCTGCATTCCATTAGCATAAGCGAGCGATAAACATATACATCCATTTCATCACAGATGTTGGCTCGCACGGCCACACGCCCCGTGCTCTCAGGGCACATTCTCGGTGAACCGGTCGATGTCACGTCAATTTAAGCCATCGACATTCCGGACTCACCACCGCCACTAAGACTGCCAAACGTATGAGCAATTTGTCTTCTTGGCCTGGGTCACGACAATTTAAGCCATCGACCTCCGAAGACCCTAATCTATGCCAACGTTAAGTGCCACGTGCCTTTAGGTCTCTTTAACCGAACGACATAGAACGGGTACGGTTCCATCTAACCCGTGCTCACATCGCAACGACAATTTAAGTCATATGCGCGGGTCAAACTTCCACCGAGTCCCATATCCATCACAATTCACATAACCCGGTTATGTTCAAGTTGGCTCTCAGGCCACCAAGTTGGCAAGATCTCGTATTCGCCCAGTTTTCTGGGTGCACTTTTGGGTTAGTCCCCAAGGCTCCCTGCTGTAATCTACCGCGTAGAAAACCCGAAAAACATCCAATAGCATGGAGTTTTCTCCGGCATTATGCAATGCAACATCACCGATCCAGACCAACATGTCCGGGTAGGCTTCACACATCATGCCTATGTCCGTTCTCGCTTACGGACTCTAAACAACGGGGACTTCACATATCTACCCGAAGGAACGCCTCCAACTCTCCGCAAACTCGCGAGAGCGGGCTTCCTATGCAAAGAAAGAGAGCTACTCATGCTCAAGATGAGGATCGTTACCCTAGCGTTCCTCTTTGGCACCATTGAAAAGTAATCGGATGAAAAGCACCGCACTAACTTTGCCTCCGTGGATCCGGAGTCGGCTTGCGATTTGGAGCTTCGAAGCTCCTCCAATGGCGGGATCTAGCTCCTTCTTCCTCCCTTGGCTCTCCTCTCTCTCTAAGTTTTAAAAAGCTAACCACTCATGAAAAGTGAGGGTTTCTAAGTCCAATCCTGGGTATATCCCTTCAGGAACAACCCCCAGCCGTTGGATCTCAAAATAAGGAAACGAACGGCTTTAATTCGGGACTGAAATGCCCAATCTAGACCGAACACGGCCTGGCACACGCCCGTGTCCAGGGCCGTGTGCCTCATTCGCCGTCAAAATCGGCTCGCCTGGAACCTCACACGGGTATCGAACACGCCCGTGTTCGAGCTGACACGAGCGTGTTCCATGTGACATGGCCGTGTGGCCGGCCGTGTACCCCCATCATTTTTCCCCAAAATCAACCCGAGCACTGCACGGGTTCTAGGACACGCCCGTGTCCTTACCCGTGTCACCTCAACACGCCTGGACCCCAGGCCGTGTACACGGTCTCGACACTCGACACTTTGTCGAGTGAAGATCGTCGACCTACTAACACGTCCTTGGACACGCTCGTGTCCTAGGCCGTGTGCCTTGTCTCGACACAATGTCGAGACCAAAGTGTCGACTTCCCGGGATGAGTGTCGACATGGGTTGACACGCCCTGCAACACGCCTGTGTCACAGGCCGTGTGCCATGTCTCGACACTTCGTCGAACGCAGAGTGTCGACTTCTCGGGCTACGTGTCGACACAGGTCGACATGCCCTGCGACACGCCCGTGTCGCAGGCCGTGTGCCCAGTCTCGACACAATGTCGAGACCAAAGTGTCGACTTCCCATCTCAGTGTCGACACAGGCTCGACACGCCCTGGGACACGCCCGTGTCCCAGGCCGTGTGCCTGCAGCCAGAACCCAAACTGGCCCAAAATGTCCCCCTTTGCTCCTTTGAGTTTCGGGGCGTTACAACCTGAGTGTTCCAATGATTGCTTTTAGCAATCTGTGTGCCGCCTAATCGAGGGTTTTTGCTATTATAGGTGACTAGGAGCATTGTTGGACAGTCAAAATGTCTACAATCGGCGGAGAGCAGTGCACCTAATGACGTGTCTGCAACCACTCCTTCAGCAGAAAATATAAGACTTGTAGAGGAAGCGGTGTTTGCAATGATAAATGCCCAGCCAGCAAGGCAGATGCAGCACCCAGCCCCTGCGATGGAATAAGAACCGCTTCTAGCATCAGAGTCTAGATTTGTGGAATGCGTGGCGGAATAGCCTTTGCCGCCAAGAAGAGCAATAAAAAGACAACTTAAGCATTTGATGAGTTTCAGTCCTCCAATATTTACAGGAACTGGAACCCCAACTCAAGCCGAGGATTGGCTCACTAGAGTTAAGAGAATCTTGTCGACAACGAAAACGGAGGAATGGCAGAAGACCGCCATAGCCACTTTCCTGCTAGATGGCGAGGCAAGGTTATGGTGGGAAGATCTGGAGTAGCATCACTTAGTTGGGATACAACTCGCCGACGTCTCAATAAAGGAATTCTCAAGGTGGTTCTTGGCTAGATACCTACCCTCCGCTGAGAGAATTGTGATGGAGAATCAGTTTCTGAGGTTGAAGCAAGTAGTCAGTAGCGTGGATGAGTACATCCACGAATTCACACGGTTGGGTTGTTACGCTGCCCTTACATTTGGAGATGAGGAGCGTAAGACCAACTGGTTCTTTGAGGGTCTGCGCAATGATCTGAGGGTACTACTCGCTAGGCCTATGACGCAAGGTATCCTAACCTTGGTCAGTTCAGCCCGATCAATGGAAAGAGATCTGAAGAGAATACAAGGGAGCAAAGACTTGGGTGTGCAGATGACGGAGTTCAAGGTGCCGAACTCCTCAAACTCGAAGTTCCATAAGTGGACAAGAAGGCTAGGACTTCGTGTCAAGCCCCTTCTTCTGGTGGGTTTGGGTCAACCACAGGCCGAGCTAAAGGTGCTTGCTACAACTGTGGTAATTCGGGGCTTTTTGCCCAAGAGTGTTGGAGCGGATGTCCAAAGTCCGAGAGGAAGCCTGGAGCAACATACGAGGAAAAGGGGAAGGCGATGGAGTCAACCGCATCCCACTATGCTCCAACCAAGCCTAGAGTGTACAATCTTGGCCTTCAGGAGGCCATAAAGCAGACTGACGTGGTGACAGGTATAAGTTAATTAAAAGTAGATTAACTTTATATACTTGTTACCCTTTTGTGTGTTAGCTTATGACTGCTTGTGCTAGGCTTTTTTTTATTTTCGATTATCCAGTAAGAGCACTATTTGATACGGGAGCTTCGCATTCCTTTTTGTCCGAAGGATTTATATCGCGCATCGGAGTACCTTCTTCGATGGTAAGGTACAAATTGGATGTGTTGTTGCCTAATGGTGTTCAATGCGCGCGGATAGAGTTTGTTGCGTAAAGATACGGATCGGGAGTCAAGAGTTTGACTTGTAAGCGTCGCTACTACCATTAGTGGAATTCGACGTGATCTTTGGGATGGATTGGCTCTCAGAGCAGCGAGTATACATTGATTACAACCGCAAGGAGGTCAAATTGAGAACTGATCGTGAGATGACATTTGCCGGCAGAAAGGGACGAGCAAGACTTTGATGTCTGCACTCTAGGTGGTTATGGCAGTTCGTGCTGGTGCGGAGCTGTTTTTCAAATTAGTGGAGGCTTCAAAGTCTAAGCCTAGTATATACAGTATCCCAATTGTATCTGAGTATCCCGACATGTTCCCTAACGATCTCCCTAGATCCCTACCTCAGCGAGAGATTGACATCACCATTGAACTGGTGCCAGGTGCCAAACCTGTGTCACACTCTCTGTATCTGTTATATCGTAAGGAGATGGCAGATTTGAAAGTGCAACTTCAAGAACTGTTGGAACAAGGGTATGTGCATCGAAGTTCGTCGCCTTGGAGCATGCCGGTCCTCTTTATCAAGAAGAAGGACGGAAGTTTACGACTTTGTATCGATTACCCGGAGTTGAATAAGCTAACGAAGAAGAATAAGTATCTAATCCTATGGATTGATGATATTTTCTACCAGCTGGTGGGATCGACTGTGTACTCAAAGTTGGATCTGAAATCTGGATACTATCAGCTGTGGATAAGGGAGAGTGACATCCCCAAGACAGCTTTCAGTACATGGTATGAGCATTTTGAGTTCACTATCATGTCGTTTGGGATGACTAATATGCCATCCGTGTTTATGGATTTGATGAACAAAACATTTAGAGAGTACCTGGACCACTTTGTGATCGTCTTTATCGACGATCTATTGGTGTACTCGCAGTACGAGGAGGATCATTTCAAGCATCTGCATATGGTGTTGGAGACATTAAGGAGGAATCAACTTTATGTCAAATTCTCCAAATGCGAATTCTGGTTGTCCTTGGTAGCATTCCTTGGACATATATTTAGTGGAGAAGGGATTGCGGTAGATTCGGCGAAGATAGTTGCGATACGGGAGTGGCCTGTATTATCTTCAGTGGCAGAAGTCTGGAGTATCCTTGGACTTGCAGGCTACTACAGGCGCTTCGTAGAGAACTTCTCGCGGATAGCATTACCCCTCACGACTTTGACGAGGAAAGATCAAAAGTTTGTTTGGTCGTTGGAGTGCGCGCAAGCTTTCGAAGAACTGAAAAGTCGGTTGACCACGACACCTATTCTATGTTTGCCAAGTGGGACCGAAGGATTTGAGATTTACAACGATGCTTCAGGCAGTGGCTTAGGTTGAGTTCTATTGCAGCATGCGAGTGCAATAGCTTATGGCTCGCGTCTGCTGAAGGTGCATGAGAGGAATTATCCAGTTCATGACTTGGAGTTAGCAGCCGTGATATTTGCTCTGAAGCTGTGGAGACATTACCTGTACGATATAAAGGTCGAAATTTATACCAATCACAAGAACCTGAAGTACTTGTTGGATTAAAAGGACTGGAACCTACGTCAGCGGAGGTGGATGGAGTTCCTGGGTGATTACACATTTAAGATACATTATGTGCATGGGAAAGACTATGCGGTGGCGTATGCGTTGAGTCGCAGGGCCCCGCGTAGGCTAACTGGTTGTCAGTTCATGACGAGCATTTGATTCGGGATCTGGAGGCATTAGAGATCTCTTGTGTTGACAAGCAGATGAGTGCCGAAGCACAATTAAACTGGATAGAGGTGCAGTATGACCTTGCTGATAGGATTCGGCAGGCCCTGGTTTTGGATAGCAACATGAAGCAGATCATGGATGAGGATTTGGATGTTTCAAATTCCCAATTTGGTATCGTGGATGGACTGTTATGGAGGGACAGTCATTTGTGCGTCACAAATATGGGTAAACTGTGGGAGGAATTGATGTACTAGGCTCATCATACCAAGTACTCGATTCACCCAAGGAGCACGAAAATATATTGTGATATGAAAAAGTTGTTCTGGTGGCCAAGACTTAAGAAGGACGTGGCACTTTATGTGGCGAAGTGTCAAACGTGCTTCTTGGTGAAGGCGGAGTGCCAGAAGCCCGGAGGTTTCTTGAAGTCCGTATCTATCCCGAGTGGAAGTAAGACAATATTTCAATTGATTTTGTGCATGGGTTGCCAATGTCGCAGAAGGGAAACAATGCCATCTGGGTGATTGTAGATCGATTAACGAAAGTGTCACACTTCATTCCGAATAGGAAGGATGATTCGGTGGATAAGCTTGCAAAACTCTATGAAGATAGCATTGTTAGACTGCACTGTGTGCCCCGCAGCATCGTGAGTGACTGAGATGGGCGCTTCACATCCAATGACTGGAGGTTGGTGTAACAAATGTTTTGAATCAAGCTGAGTTTCAACACGACCTTTCATCCGCAGATGGATAATCAGACCAAGAGGGTGAACAAGATGATGGAGGACATGCTTCGCATGTGGGTCTTGGATTTCGAAAAGCGGTGGGAAGATCACCTGTACATGGTGGCGTTTTCTTATAATAACAGCTACCAAGCGAGTATTCAAATGGCGCCCTTCGAGGCCTTATATGGTAGAAAATGTCGCACGCCATTATCTTGGTTGGAGATGGGTGATTCGAAGCTGTACAAATGACAAGAAGTGGAGGGCGCACTTCGTTGGTACAAATAATACGAGAACGATTGTTGATCGCTCAGGACACACAGGCTAAATACTATAATGCCAAGCATAGGAACGTTGAGTTCGCTGTTGGTGACTGGGTATATTTAAAAATTAAGTGGTTCAAGGGTGTCTCTCAGGTATGACGCTTGAAGAAGCTGAGTCCGAGGTACCTTGGACCATTTGAGATTATAGAGCAAATTGGTTAAGCGGCTTATCGACTAAAGCTATCAGTGGAACTGAGTGGTCTAACGACGTATTCCACATATCGTTTTTGCGGAAGGCAGTGCAGGAGCCTTCACAACTTATTGTGGTCGATCAGGTACCTGTTGATAGTGGGTTGACAATGAAGGTCAAGCTCGTTTGCATTGAGGACTTTGATGTCAAGTGACTTTGTAACAAAGACATCATGATGGTCAAAGTATGATGGGACAACTGCGGTCATGAGGAGCTTTCGTGGGAGCGAGAGCAGACCATGCTTGAGGAGTATCCCGAGATCTTCTACTTAGGTACCGTTTAAGTTTGAGTACTTTCTATTCCATAATTTCGGGACAAAATTCATTTAAGGGGGGAGAATTATAACGCACCAAAACTCGGAAATGATCTGGTAGCGTCTTAAGGCCAATTTGGGGCCTGGCAAGGGTCACACGGCCATGGACACGGGCGTATCCATTGTCGTGTCCTGCTACGAGTTTGACGATTTTCTGTGTGGTCGACAAAATGCATTCGACGATCCTTGGAGGTCAGGTACACGACCTGAGACACGGGCATGTCCATGGCCATATCCTGCTCTGTGTTAGCCGGGCTATGTCGGGTGAGGAACACGGCCTATAACACGGATGTGTTCTGGTCGACACGGGCGTGTCAAATGTTGACACGGGCGTGTCAAATGTTGACACGGGTGTGTCAAATGTTGACACGGGCGTGTCTAAGCCCATGTCCTGGTCGGGACACGATGGTTTCCTGTGTCGCTTGGGGAACATGCCATGTGATATGGGCGTGTCATAGGCTAACACGGTCTTGTCAAGCAATACACGGGCGTGTCCGATCCCATGTCCTATTCTTTGTTTGACGATCATTTTCAGATCGTGAGACATGGCCTGTGACACGGGCGCCGTGTCACACACCGTGTTCGACCCAGGAAGTTGATTTTAAGTGCAAATCGTGGCTGTTCATTTCCTTCAAATGATATCCAAGGGCCCAAACTTGTCCTTGATGTTATAAAGCCGGGAATAGGGGGTGAAACACTCATTTATCTTTAGGTTTTCTCTTTCTAAAAGTGTTGGAGAGAGGGAGAGCAAGGAAGAAGGAGAAGGAGAAATCCGGCTACCGGTGGAGCTTCGGAGCACCAAATCGCGTGCCGAGTCAAGATCCGTGGAGGCGATGTCGTTGCGGTGCTTTCCATCCGGCTAGTTTTCCATGGTGCCAAAGCGAACCTCTAGGGTAAAGATTCTCTTATTGGACATGTGAAGTCCTCTTTCTTTCTATATAGGAAACCCGCTCTCGCGAGTATGCGGTGAGTGTGAGGTATTCCTTCGGGTGGATATGAATAGTCCCCCTAGTTTTGCTAGTAGAGTCCGGAATCGAAGTACATACATAGGCATGGTGTGTGAAGCCTACCAGGACAAGTTGATATGGATCGGTAATGTTTCATTATGCATGAATAGCCGGAGAAGACTCCATGTTGATGGTTGTTTTCGAGTTTTCTACTTGGTAGATTGCAACAGGGAGTCTTGTGGATTAACTCCAAGGTGCACTTGGAAATCTGGGCAGAAGCAAATTTATGTCGTATCGGTGGCCTGGGAGCCTGCCGTGTACATAACCGAGTTATGTATGATTGTTTGATCAATACTTTGTGACTGGGGGAAACTTGGCTCGCGTCGATGGCTAAATTGTCGTGGATAAGTGAGCAACGGGCAGGTGGAACCCTACCCATTCCATTTGCTTCGGTTAAAGCGACCTAAGGTACATGGGACTTACCGATAACTTGGAGAGCGAGCCTAGGCTGGAGGTGAAAGGACTAAATGCACATGTTGTTTGCCGTCCTGTGGGCGGTGGTGGACTGTGGTACGAGCTGGGTTCGGACCGGGTTCATCGAGTAAGTGCCCTGAGAGCACGGGGTGTGAGGTCGTGTGGGCCTACACCTGTGGTGTAGTGTGCTGATGTTGTACTTTAACTTTAATTTTTGATTATGCTAATAAAGTGCAGGGAAGGAGCATCACCACCCCGAGTAAAGCGGCGGGACCGTTATAATTTGGTCAGCTTTAGCTGACCGTTGCTTTTGTTTGCCACCGCTGTGGTGGAATGTTGATTGCTGGTGCTGCGGAGCCTAGTGGCAAGTAGCGGGCTGAAGCCCTTGATGCTGTGCAGGCCTTCGAAGGCCAAAGCAAATGTTTACTTTTATGCTTATGTGTGGCCGGCCTGCGTGCGATGTTTGGAAGACATTTATTATTTAATTTAACTCTTGTAAGGCCAAAAGGCCAAGTATTTTGTGTATTTATACGCTCATTCCTACTTTGGGTTTTTAGTGGACATTCATGTTGTGGCTTGGGTTCTTATAACTGTTTTAAAAAAGCTTCCGCTAGAATGCTCGGAGTTAGGACGCGTGTTTTTTTTGCAGTAATTTGGTATTAATACGTAACTCCACTAGCTGTCCGTGGTATATGGCGTGGGGCCCCGACCGGACCTTCTGTTGTATCCCATGTGACGGATGGGGGTGTTACATGACACTAG
This sequence comes from Platanthera guangdongensis, assembly GCA_039583875.1. Classification (NCBI taxonomy): domain Eukaryota; kingdom Viridiplantae; phylum Streptophyta; class Magnoliopsida; order Asparagales; family Orchidaceae; genus Platanthera; species Platanthera guangdongensis. The sequence goes on from CM077153.1 coordinate 106,588,642, forward strand.
TGATATTGCCGTAGGTGCTGTTCTTGGCCAACATATAAACAAATATTTTCATCTTATTTATTACGCTAGCAAGACACTCAATTCCGCACAAGAAAATTACACGATAATAGAAAAGGAACTTTTAGCCGTCGTTTATGCAGTTGATAAGTTTCGCTCTTATATAACCCTATCTAAAGTTATCGTATTTACCGTCCACTCCACCTTAAAATATTTACTAGCAAAAACTGACGCCAAACCACGCCATCTTTGATGGATCCTCCTCCTGCAAGTATTTGATTTGGAGATTCGGGATAAGAGGGGCGCGGAAAATTTAGCCGTCGATCACCTCTTCCGCTTAGAAAATCTCGGAGTAGAAGCGCTCATCGAATCTGACATAAATGACAGATTCTCCGAGGAACGCCTCCTAGCCATAAAATTTAGTTCATCTTCCTCATCTTGGTTCGCAGATTTTACTAACTATTTAGTTGCGCAGGTGCTCCCAAAAGACTTTTCGAGCAAGCAAAAGACGAAATTCTTTTCTGACTTGAAATATTTCTTTTGGGAGGACCCTTTTCTTTTTCGTATCTGCGCAGACAAAGAGGTCCGAAGATGAGTCGCGGGTGTGGAGTACACGCAAATACTTAGTCACTGTCACGAGGGTCCGACTGGTGGGCATTATCAAGCTAACCAGACCGCACATAAGGCGCTGGAGGCGGGCTTCTTTTGGCCCACTCTATTCAAATACGCTCATAATTTTGTGCGCTCCTGCGATAGTTGTCAGCGGTCGGGTAACATCTCTCGTCGCGACGAGATGCCCCAAAATTTTGTTTTTAGAATGTGAAGTCTTCGATTTATGGGGCATCGATTTTGTTGGCCCCTTAACTCCGTATTTTAAAAATAATTATATTTTAGTGGCGGTCGACTACGTATTGAGGTGGATGGAAGCGCAAGCTCTCCCCACCAATGATGCGCGAGTCCTCATAACTTTTCTTAAAAAACTATTTTCTCGCTTTGGCACACCTAGCGCTATTGTGAGCGATAGGGGAACGCATTTTTGCAACACCCAAATGGCTAAGACGTTAGCCAAATACAGCGTAACGTATAAACTTGCAACCCCTGCCACCCACAAAGTAGTGGACAAGTTGAGGTAGTAAATCGAGAGATTAAGCGTATATTAGAGAAAACCGTTTCACTTAATAGGAAAGATTGGTCAAACAAACTTGACGATGCGTTGTGGGCATATTGTACGGCATACAGAACCGCAATTGGTTGTACGCCGTATCGATTAGTCTACGACAAAGTATGCCATCTCCCCATAGAACTAGAACATTGCGTTCTTTGGGCTTTAAAATTCTTAAATCTCGACGCTAACTTAGCCGCTCAAAATAGAAAACTTCAACTAAACGAGCTTGATGAATGGCGTGCAAATGCTTACTAGAGCAATAAGTTCTATAAGGAGCGTTCTAAATTATACCACGACCAAAAAATCAAGACCCAAAAAACTTTTTCTCCGGGTGATCTTGTCCTTATATATAATTTACGACTTAGACTTTTTCTCGGTAAACTAAAATCACGATGTTCCGGCCCCTTCAATGTTAAAGAGGTTAGGCATATGGGACCGTATTCATCTCCCACTCGGAAAAAGGCTAGTTTAAAGTGAACGGTCATCGCTTAAAATTATATATAGCAGGCGATCCAGTGGGCGGTAATATCAAATACATAACCCTCCTCGATATATAAACCGCCACAATAGTCAAGCTACATGACTATAAACAAAGCGCTCCTCGGAGGCACCCCATGTTTATCTTTTTCGCTATTTATTTACTTTTTCTTTGCTATTTTTTCTTAATAATGAAGGATTCCTAACCTGTGCCTCCCCGACCTCCTTTCAGGGAAGCTTCTAACCCCCCTCTTTATTTTCTTTGTAAATATTGTATTTTATTTTTGTTCTGCATACTTACGTTGCAACATTAGGGACAATGTTGTACTTAAGTATGGGGTTTTTTTCTTGCTTAATTTTTTGCACTTCTATTTTCCGCACACCTAAAATTTTAAAAATATATATATATAAAAATATAAAAACAAAACAAAACAAAAAAAAATTAAAATGAAAACTCAAAAAAAAATTTGTTTTTATCATCAAAAAAAATTTCAAAAAATTCCAAAAATAAGTAGTTTTATTTCTTTGTAAATACTTTATGCATATATCTTTTTGTAAATATTTTTGTAAATATTTTTGTAAATATTCTTTTCTCTTTCCCCTCTTCCTTTCTTTTCTTTGTAAATAACTTTTCTCTTTTTTCTTATTTTGTAAATATCTGCTTATAAAAAAATAAAAATACAAAAAAAATGAAAAGAAAAATAGTTCAAAAAATATATCTTTTTCGCAGTTTTAGTATGTATATAATAACAAAACTAAACACAAAACACAAAAAGATAATAAGTCAAAAATTTCAAAAAAATAAACAAAAACAAAAATTCCAAAAAAGATAATAAATTAAAAACACAAAAAAATGAAATGAAAGCTCTAAAATCCAAAAAATACTTTTTATGAAAGAAATAATTCGAATATTCCATTCTTAACTCTTTTTGTGTTCCAAAAATTTAGTTGCGAGTTTATTTTTAAGCGAATTTCACTAATTCTTTGTTTACTATTCGTTTATTAATTTGAGATTGATAGATTTAAATATTCAGGGATAAGTTTTAAAGAATTTTTTATATGCTTTGTTCTTAAGATAAGGGGACTTGTTTTAGGCACTACTTCTAATTTATCTAAAATAGAGGCATGTGTATTATGTTAGAAAAACAACTATAGACTTCAATTATTTCTACTTCAAGCTTTTAAAAACATAGGAACGTTAAATTTATAAAGGTTGTTATCAAAAATTTTTTTATTAAAATCTAATTTTAATTTTGAAACCCCCCCCCCAACTCCCCATATTTATCATGTCTTACATGGCATGATTTTTATCCTTAAAAGAACCTATATCAATGTGAATAAGATTTCGTTCCGTAAACATAGACATCCAATATTTGAAAACATTATATGTTATGGAGTAAGAGGATAAAATTTATTACTCATATACATATATATTAGATTATATGAAGTTGTGCAAAAAAGATTTACTATTGCATGTTATGGAAAATAAGATTTTGTTTTTGTAAACATCCACATTCAAAAAATTGTATTAGAGGTTTAAGAAAAATATACCTCACCTCCTCTTAAGCCGTCTTTATAAACAAAAACAATCCCTTAGATATATTCAATAATTCTAAACTTAATAGAAAATTTTTTTGAGAGCATAATTTTTAAATTGCATTATTTTCTTTAAACTCTTAAGTTAAAGATTCTATAATTCTAATCTATCTTTGTTAGCTAACGATTATAATTTTTGCTTGCTATTTGGCTACTTCAAAAAGTCTTTTTGGCCAAAACCTTTCCTCTATTTAAATCAATTTCATGATTTAGGACTTAACACTTATACCTCTGATAATTATTTTGATCTCTTTTTTAATTAATTCAAGCGGTAGCTAAATTTAGAATTTCTTTTAATTCCTCATAAGTACATCTCCAACTTTTGCTCTAGAATAGCAAAAGTTTAAGTATGAGGGTATTTGATAAGTTTTAAATATACATATTTCCTTATGCATTAATTAAGTCGTATTAGTTTATTTTTGTCATTTTTAGTTACATTTCATCAATAAAATGCTTCTTTTTTGTATATAATTTCCTAACTTAACTTCAATTTATTTTCTGAAAATTTTCAGGAAATTATCAAAATTCATAGTACACACCTGTGTACTTCTCAGTCACGCCCGTGACCTGGGCGTGTGGCTTTCATCCCAAAAGATGTTGCTGCATTCAAAGAAAAGTCAAGTACACGCCCGTGTACGATAATAACACGCCCGTGTTCAACCTGTGACACGCCCCTTGTCACACCCTCGACGTTCGTCGATCACAACTCTATTATCGGTGTTCGACGATTTGCTAAACATGCCCGTGATAGGCCCTGACACGCCGGTGTTAATCTCGTTGGACGCTCAACAGTTCTAGCTCGACGTTCGGCATTCGAAGTTCGTCGAACTTCTAGACACGTCCGTGTTAATATTCGACACTCTCATGACCAATCCACCTGTCCAAGATAAGCCAGCGTCGGTGATGAAATGACACGATGCCTTCCCCAGATACACCTATCAGACATGCCTTTGCTGCACGCCCGTGACAGCAGAGTCATACCCGTGACTTCCACATGGACAGCCCAAAAGTCAACCTGCATTGAATGATCGGCTTCACTTCAGTGTCAATAAGGACATGCCCCCCCCCTACACGCCTGTGACCTAGGGCGTGTAATCTGAACTTTTTGTCTATAAATAGAACCTTGCTGTAAGGGCCATGGGTTCAAAATTTTGAGCCATTTTGCTGTTAGGGCTACTTCTAAGAGGCTTCTTTTGTGCTATGTAAGGATATTTTCCCTCCTCCTCTTTGTGTTTGTTTTAGCTTTTATAATCAAACTTTCTCTTAATAAAATTTTCTTTTCATCCTTATGTTGTACTGGAATACCTCTGAGTCCTTATCTTTCAGCAATCTTATGTATCTTCATTTTATGTATGGGTGTGTGCGTATATGAGTTAGATTTGTGGAATTTATGCTTTCAAATGAAAAAATCACTTAGCTTTATTTTAGATTTTCTTAAATGTACTAGTCATTATTATAGCCTTATTTTCTTATCATATTCCTTAGAATGGTTTAGATTTAGGATACTTGTGTTTTTATATTCATCCTTATGGATTTGTAAAATGGTTTCAAAGTGGTTTTCATTTCTCTTTAACTTAGATTTTCCTATTTTAGGATGTAAAAATTTTTCTTCTTTTTAACTTTCTTCCACTTTTTAAACCTTTCTATAAAGCTATAAGAATGGATTATGTGTTGTTTCAATTTTTCAACCACTTTGATTTTCACATTTATTTGAAAACTCTTTTGCTCAAACAATTTTTATTTCTACTTTTTATGCATTTCCAGCAAGTTTTAGCGGTAAAAATGTAAATGTTTTAATCTATCAATCACTTTGCTTTTCTCTATTTTTGCTTGTGTGTGTGAGTGTATGATTTAGCTTTTTTACTTTCTTTCCTTCAAGTTGTGTGTGTGCTTCTATAACTTAGCTTTTTCAGCTTTCATTTCCCGCCTACTCGTTTGAGCAGGACTTGTCATTTCCCGCCTACTCGTTTAAGTAGGTCTTGTCATTTCCTGCATACTCATTTGAGTAGGACTTGTCATTTCCCGCCTACTCGTTTGAGTAGGACTTGTCATTTCCCGTCTTCTCGTTTGAGTAGGACTTGTCATTTTCAGCTTTAATTTCTCGCCTACTCGTTTGAGTAGGACTTGTCATTTCTCGCCTACTCGTTTGAGTAGGACTTATCATTTTTAGCTTTAATTTCCCGCCTACTCGTTTGAGTAGGACTTGTCATTTCCCGCCTAATCATTTGAGTAGGACTTGTCATTTTCAGCTTTAATTTCCCGCCTACTCGTTTGAGTAGGACTTGTCATTTCCCGCTATGCAATCTTCCTTTTTTGTAACGTAGTTTTTTTTCTTATTATGAGTTTGTTTGAGTGCGTGCGTTTCTCTTTTTTAGTAACTTTTCTGTTTCTAATATTAGATTATCTTTTTTCTTCTTATGTTTTTTTGTTTCAGCGCGTAGTTTAGAATTCACATCTCACCAAACTCATAAGTCATCCCCATTCTGATGAGTGGCTATTAGCTCTTAGCACTCGGTATCGAAGAGCATTGGGATATATAATGTTTTTAAATAATTAATGGTCCTGTTTTTCTATTTAATTAAGAACTTAAGGTTTACCCCGAGTTTACGACGCGTATAACCACATATCGATGTGTGGGCTCTATTTCTGTTATCCATACGCTAGCTAACCGAGAGGCCGTGCATATGGACTGATCACCCCTAGGTAAAGAGAGTTTCACAATAACCCTCGAGAGAGGAGGCGCGTAATTCTTCCGGATTGGGTGCCTCCCCCACCCCAATAGCGGGGTTCTTAACGTAATGCGGGCATTAAGAGGAATCCTTCGTTGGACGAGAGCCCGGTCGAATAGTCTTAATGTTAAGGTGAGCGATAGTCCTAGAGATAGGTGAGCTCATTCTTTTGGAACCACCATGGCCAACTATTCCATTTAATTGAATTGAAACCTAGGATCTCTAATCATTTAAATCTATTTTCGTCCTAACGTAATTCGATACCGAGTGTTATTTCATCATCGACCATGTTCTTAATCTATTTCCAGCATTTTCATAGCTAAAATCGAAAACTTAAATTTTTCGGTAAAATAATAGTTCTGCCGGAGTAGTAGGGATAATCAACCCATTCCGAAGAAATTTACGATCTCGATATTCCCCCGAATATCTTGTATTACTTGAGATAGGTGCACTTGCCTATAATTCGCCGCGCGAAATCCGGACCTGCCGTGCTCCCTAGATAAAATAAGAGTTGGGCTTCGCGCACATCAAGTTTTTGGCCCATTGTCGGGGACTACTTTGAGTTGTTATTTCGAATTCCGGAGTCTATTACTTTTACCTTTATTTCTAAAAACTAAAAAAAACTTAAAAACTCATCTTAAAAATCCAAAAAAGAGTTAATTATTTAGTTTATATTTTAGGGTGTATGACTCGTAGACCATCTTCGGAGTCTAAAAATTTGGATTTTGATCCTGAGATCAAACGCTCACTTGCGCACATTCATTCTCAATGCTGAAATCCCTCTTTAGATCCTGAAGAATCCATCGGAGAACCCTCTACCGTTGCTATGGCCGACCATAATCCGAATGCGGTCGTCGAGCGTACAATGTCTTATTACGCCTGGCCGAATTTGGACGATGCTGGGTCCAGTATTGTTCGCCCGGCGGTGGCGAACAATAATTTTGAAATAAAATCGAGCGTTATCCTAATGATCCAAAATGCCATGCAGTTTGATGGACTGCCGGATGAGGACCCGAACGTTCATTTATCTAGTTTTTTGGAAATCTGTGATACCTTTAAGATTAACGGCATCACTGATGATGCCATTCATTTGTGCCTTTTTCCATTTTCCTTATGATCCAAAGCTAAGGAGTGGTTGAATTCCCTCCCACGATGATGTATCACCACCTGGGCCGAGCTTGTGGAACGGTTCTTAACAAAGTATTTTCCACCCGCCAAAACTTCAAAGTTGCGGGCAGACATTTCTTCGTTTGTGCAGAACGATTCCGAGTCACTATTTGAGACTTGGGAGCGGTTTAAAGAATTCATCTGCAGGTGCCCGCACCACGCACTACCTGCGTGGGTGCGAGCCAAGTCGGTCCGCTACAACCGCACACAACATGGAGAATCTGGACTACAAATGTGGGTTGCCACTCGTGGTTCAGCTAACTAAGAACCCAATATTTCCTAAGCTAAGTACACAATGGGCGCGCGACCTCGCTAACGGGACACGTGCTTAGAGGCAGCGAGCGGGAGAGTTGGGACCATCCGCAAGTACGAAGCAGAAAGAATGAAAATGACATCAAATCAGAATAAGAACATACATGTTATTGATTGGTCAAAAAGAGTTACAATATTAGGGGCTCAGCCCGCATTTACATTAAGAACAAAAAATAGAGTAAAGGCGAGGCTCGGGGATTCAGCGAGGCGAGATCTTGGTAGACAAGTCCTAGAGGGGCTGGTAGGACTTGTCTCCCGGCTTCGGTACCAGAAGGAATAGTGTCGGTACCACGTCGCTTGCGGAAAGGCCCACGCCCTCGCTCTTAATGAGGTCCGCCCGCCGTAATGTCTGGAGGTTGTACTTGACCGCATAGGCTGCATTCATCTGCATCATTTCTTCCAGCACGTACTCGATATAGTGTGCGCGCTGACAGCCGCTACTGGAGGGCGGCGGGGCAGCTACCGTGGATTCCAGCTCTCGCACCCGTTCTTTTGGCGCCTCCTTTTCTTCCTCCAAGGTGGCGACAACGACATCAGATGTGTCCGCTCTCTCCCTCTGATGCTTCGCCTCATCCTAGACGAGACGGAGTGCCTCCTCCTTCTCATCCACGAGCTTCTTGAGTGGGGCATTCTTATCCATCTAGGTGCATTATCGGCCGACCATGTGGGCCATCTACAGGCTACGGAGGTAGGCCTGCGCGCTCTCATGAACGAGCACCCGCGTGGCCTCCTCGTCATAGATCGTGGCGTCTTCCCACGAGTAAAGGCCAAATGAAAAATTGTAGGCCTCACCGCCGATGGTCTCCTACTCCAACCAGCACGACAATAGGGTGGAGATGACGGCCCTGTTCGATTCCTTGTCCCACGGGAGGAGGGGGATGCCAAGCACGTCTAAGGCATGCTCTCCAAGGACAAAGTTACGGTGCCCTCTTTGCACCGGCTTCGCGGTGGGCTGCTTTTCACCCTGTGTTCTGGAGGTACCGGCTGCTCCACCGGGGGAGCCGCTGGTCGAGGCGGCTGCAGGGGCGGGATCCCTAGCTGGTTTGTATGTTAGGGCCTAGCCTTTCTCCCGAGCTGCGGGAGGTGTGCCGCTCGTGGTCTTGAAATTACTTGGGCGGCAAAGGCGGAGGAAGCGATTAGCGACTAGGCTGCTTCGGGGAAGCAGATGTCGGGGTCATGCGGCACGCGACGGCTGCGACCTCTGTGCTGACAAGCTCGCTGGAAGCAAGTCGTGCACTCTCATAAGGAGCTTGCAGGGGGATGTCTCGCTCGGATGCAGGAAAGTAAAGTTAAAGTAGGAAAGATAGTGAAGTGAAAAGTAAAAGAATGAGTGGTTTACCTCCCCCGGGCGGGATAGGGGCGAGGTTGTCCAGATTCCTGCGAAGGGAGGTGACTTCAAAGATCTTCCCGGCAAAGAACCCGCACAGCTCCACTTTGTGGACCTCCAAGCTAGGGGTGGTAGCTCGCCTCAATGAGCTGGACCGGCGAGAAGGGGACGTTGCCGAAGTCCCCCTTGATGAAGACAAATTTCTTTAGCCAGTTATGGCTCTTGTTGATGGTCTCCCGCACCTTGACGTGATTACTGGAGAAGTAGGAGGTCCGATCTTTGTTCAACCGGAAGGAGAATAGCTTGCGGAAGACCGCGAGGCTGAACTCGATCCGCTCTTCCCATAGGAAGCACGCAAACCCGATCACCACTGCGATGGAGTTGGGGTTCATCTGCCCAGGGATGACCCCGAAGTATTTCAATATTTGGCGGACCTCCGGCCATCGGGAAAGCCGATACCCGCCTCAAAATGCGTCATGAGTATGGCGAGCTCCTCCCCCAAGAGATCATTGATCTTCTCTCCCTCCCCAGGTGACCTCGCCACGAAGCCTGGCAGTATGTAGTCGCCTATGACGTCGAAGAACTTGTCTTCAGAGATTGTGGCATGAGAGAAGTTGTGCTCAGAGAAGGTCCAAGCGCAGTTGCTCCACCCATCCACATCGCCGCTGCTACCACCCATCTCGCAGGAAGCTTGCTAAGCGAAACAAAGTTGTTCTCGTAGGAATTTGGCTAGTCAAGGGTCGCAGGAAGAAAGGAAGAAGGGGAAATCTTAAATGCGGTGGGTGAGAAAGAGCCGGCAAGACCTATTTATAGAAAGAAAAATGGTGGGAAAATATTCTGCTGGCGGGAAAAGTGAGGATAGCAAAATATACCCTAACGGTTCAACTTCCCGTCTCGCAACCGCGCTACAAAGACTATTCGGCAGCAAACAACGCTCGCCCGCATCCGCCTGAGGCGCGAGCGAGCTACGACTCGTGCCCGCCTGGAATAGTGGGCGAGTCGCGCAGGCTCGCAATCTCCAAACTTTCGGCTCACTCCCGCCAAGATTAGACAGGCCGGCTGGGCAAGCCGTTTCAATAATCTCACTCCCATTTAAAGAGGTGGTAGGCGAGTAAGAGCACTTCATCCCCATTCACACCGAGAAAACTAAGCGGAAACACATTAAAAGTAACGTGCAACAAACATCGAACCCATTGACGGGCGAGAGAGTCTGAAATTATTACAAACAGAGTAAAATGTTCCAAGAAAAGGAAGTTCGGGACCCTACTAAGCGAACTGGCCTGGGATGTGGATGCGGCCCTATCCTGGCGATCAATAGTGGGGAGGGGGCAGGAATCTCAGTACTGGATCCACTTCCACCTGCCCCGCCTCCGGATCCCAGATTGGGGTAGCACGCGAGGATAATGGTACTCGTGAACCGCGAACAGCTCCTATTGGGCCAGGCTGACTTGCTTCGTGGCATGCCTGAGCCGCTCCTCGACCCGCGTTATGTGCACCCCCAGAGAGGTAATGCCATCCCCATGAGCTGGACGTCTCGCTCCCTCTAGAATGGCAAACCGCTCTTCCACTGCGACATTGTCCTTGTTAACCCTGTTGAAGACCTCCTATAGCAGTATTGTGTGTTTCTGGAATAGCCGCATCACCTGCCTCTTCATCCCATCTGCATCCAACAGGTCGCCCATATACTCTGAAATGTGATCTGTATTAGGGGCGAATATCGCTCGCTCATGTCAACATCAGAGGAGGAGATCGCATTGAAACCTGCAAAGTTAAAGGTCAGAGGGAGCGAGCGGTAACAAACAGGCACAAGTATGAGCTCACCGAGAGTCGACACGTCACCCGCACCAGCTGATGGACGAGAGGAGCTCGGCCAGCCCTGGAAGAGTCCTCCCTCGAGAACTGCGAAGGATTTCCCCAGCCCATGGGGAATTGGCGACTGAGAAATCTCCGGAGGGGGTGCCCCTGGCCCGAACGGCTGGCGACCCGCTCGGTTGACAGCGGGACGGAATGGCCCCGCTCGCCTCTGTCGCCTCCATCTTCTCGGGGCGTCACCTACAGAAAGAGGAGTTAAAAGCAAAGCGGCGAATCAGGCGGGAGGTGCGCATACCTTATGGGAAACCTCGCCACCGGCCGTCGAATTGGATCTCGGGAGGTCATTTGTAGGAGACTGCATGACAATTTTCCCTTTTGCTGGCCTGAAGAGAGGGTCGGGAGATCCGCGCGCCAACCACGGGGCGGCCCCAAGTGCCTCTGCATTAGTACCCTCCCTCACGGCCACTAGGAGCGCTCACATCTCCTCCGACACAGGCATCGTGCAGCTATAACTCACAGAGAAGGCTAAAAGAAGGTGGAATTTTTCTAAAGGGTCTGATGGCATATGTATAGCATGAAGGTGGGACCCACCAAAAGATTCTCTTCAGCTCAGCAAAGAACTCACCGAACATGTGGGTTGGATGATTCTTTCCGAGATTGGCCAAGCTTGAAAAGAGAGGGATTGTGTACAACCCCTAGTTTGCCCAGTGGGTCCACAAGGCAAGGCGAGAGGACCAAGGCGACCTGTCAACGCCAGAACAGCATGCTGGCAAACTAAGAACGACTAGCCCGATCCCTCCAAAGCTAGGCACGCGAGCCGCGCGGTCTGGCCCACCCAGCCCACGTCCGTCCGGGGTTCGTCGAACCGAGTCGGGCTTTCATCGAACGGAGCTTGGTGTTCGTCGAATAGAGCTTGGCGTTCGTCAAACAGAGCTCGACGTTCGTCGAGATTACCTCAGGAATTAGAATCCTGGATTTGTCGAACCAAGCTCGGCGAACTCAACTCCTCTAGAATTCCTTCTGAAGTAATAGTCCCAGACCGGCCAAAACGCTCTCCCATAGGCGACCTGGCCGCCAGCCTGCCTCAGAGCATGGGGTCAGCATTGGGCTGCACATAGCTATTCAAAATAGCGGAGGTTGGCTATTTGCTGACCGTTTACAGAAATCTATAAATAGGACCCAAGGGGCACCTTAGAAGGCATGCTTACTAGTGTTCAGATCTTCTTGCGCTTTTTGAGGTAGCCTTAGCTCGACTCTTGACTAAGGTGGGGAAGCGCTCTAAGATCTTCCGGGTGTGTGGTGGGACCTCTACGCCGAGACCTTGGGTCAGTTCACTTTTTTATTATTTGGCTTGCAGGAGAGAAGTAGGTGTGCGATCACCCCTTCCCCAAGGGTGAACTTCATAGAGACCGAGTTTTCGGTTTCAACACCTCTATTTATCGTAAACAAGAAGTAGTGCTCAAAACAAATCTTCTAACTTTAAATTAAATACACAAGATATTCTTTAAACTTAACCGCAGATATTTAGATCTATCTATTTATGATATATAAACGACTAGTAAATTGAAAAATTAAATAACTGTGTATATATCAACTCATCATTTTTTTTTGGTTTTTGGAAAAGAGACAAATAAAGTAGTGATTTTAATTTTATTTTTGGATGATTGACTAAGCAAAAATATATATTTTAGGTGGATGTTTTTGTTTTTTAAGCGAATATATATACATGACTATTGAAAAGAAAATATTTTGTATAACAATATATATATATATATATATATATATATATATATATATATATATATATATATATATATATATATACTTTAGAAAATATTTGTACATATAACTTCTGTTTTTAGAAAGGAAATACACCCCTCATACTTATGTTATGCATAATAATGGAGAAAAAAGAAAGAACATATATATATATACAAAACTGTACAGTACAATAAGATAAAGTGGTCTTCCTGATTGGAGGTCAGGGGGGCCGTAAGCAAAAACCTGCATATTTAGTAAAACAAAATAGATAAAGCAGATAACTATGGGGTGCCTCCCACAACCGCTTTGTTTATTTTTTGCATAGATTGACTTATTTAGTGGGATTATTTATATGTTATGAAGGATGTGTGATTCTATATGTTTATTTGAAAAGTCCCCGCAAGATAAAGTTTTAAGCGGTGCCTGTTTACTTCAAAAGAGCCTAGTTCGGGGTGAGATATAAGAACAGTCTCATATGGCCAAACCTCTTTAACAGTAAAGGGGCAGGACCATCGGGATTTTAATTTCACCGGAAAAAGTCTAATGCGTGAGTTATAAAGAAGGGCGAGATTGCCCGGTGAAAACGATTGTGGAAATTTTATTTTGCTATCATGATAAAACTTAGAACGCTCCTTATAGAATTTATTGTTTGCATAGGCGTTGGCACGCCATTCATCAAGTTCATTTAGTTAAAATTTTCTTTGTTCGGCGTCGAAGTTTATATCTAAGTTTTAAAAAAATTAGCGCCCAGTATGTTCATGTTCTAATTTTACCAGAAGATGACACAATTTTTTGTATACTAAACGATAAGGCGTACAACTGATAGCGATTTTGCATGTCGTGTGATAAGCCCAAAGTGCGTCATCAAGCTTAAACGACCAATCTTTTCGATTGGTGTGTACTGTTTTCTCAAGAATACCTTTTAGTTCCCGATTAACTACCCCACTTGGCCGCTCGTTTGTGGGTAATAAGCGGTGGCGAGTTTGTGAGTGACTCCATATTTAGCTAAAATTTTAGCTAACTGGGTATTACAGAAATGTGTGCTGTGATCACTAACAATAGTACGAGGCGTGCCAAAATGATAAAATAAGTTTTTAAAAAATTTTACAACTCTCGCATCATTAATGGGCAGAGCTTGCGCTTCTGCCCACCTTGAAACTTAGTCAACCGCTACTAAAATATAACGATTTTTATAAGATGGAGGTAGAGGGCATATAAAATCTATAAATAAGTTCTCCGGCATTTCGTCCCGGCGAGAAATATTACCTGATTGTTGGTAGCTATTGCAAGTGCTTACCAATTTCTGAGCATCTTTGAATAAAGTGGGCCAAAAGAAGCCCACTTCAAGCACCTTCCGCACAGTCCGGATTGCTTGATAATTTCTATCGGTTTGTCCTTCGTGGTAGTGCCGTAAGATTTTGACATCATCCTCGCCTGAAATACATCTTCTAATCACTTGATCCGCACAAACTCGGAATAAAAATGAGTCTTCCCAAAAATAGTTTTTCAGGTCAGAAAAGAATTTCTTCTTTTGCTGACTTAAAAATTTTTTGGGATGACTTGGGCCACTAAATAATTGGCCAAGTCTGCAAACCAACGAGCAGAGGAATTCGTTACCGTTTCTAGGCAAGGAGCCATTTTTCAGGGAATTTTTCCTCAATGTCGGCCTCCACTAGTGTATCTGTTGTTGTATTCTCTAGTCGAGAAAGTTGATCGGCCACCAAGTTCTCTGAGCCTTTTTTATCTCGGATCTCCAAGTCGAATTCTTGTAGGAGGAGAATCCAGCATAGTAGATGGGGTTTGTCATCTGCTTTACTTAATAGATATTTTAAAGCGGAATGATCAGTAAAAACTATAACTTTAGATATCATTGTATATGACCGAAACATATCAAAAGCGAATACAATTGTCAGCAGTACCTTTTTCGTAGTGGTGTAGTTGGCTTATGTAGATGTGAGCATTTTACTTGCGTAATAAATAGGATGAAAATACTTGTTTATGCGTTGTCCTAATACTGCTCCTACTGCATAATCGCTCGCAACACACATTATTTCGAAAGGAAAGGACCAATCTGCTGCTACTAGAATAGGATAATTGATAAGTTTTTCTTTTATAAAATTGAATGCTGATAAGCATCAGCTATCAAATAAATGGTGATTCTTTTTCTAGGAGGTGGGTTAACAGTTTAGTGATGTTGGGAAAATTTTGAATGAACCGTCTGTAAAAACTTGCGTGGCCTAAAACCTTCGTATAGATTTTATATTTGTAGGTGGGGGAAGTTTTTCAATAATTTTTATTTTGGCCTTATCAACCTCGATTCCCTGGATAGAAGTTTTATGACCGAGAATAAAGCCTTCTCGAACAATAAAGTGACATTTTTCCCAGTTCAGTGCTAAATTCGTGTCTTCGAAGCATTGAAGGACACGAGTGTGGTTATCTAAACAAATATGGAACGAGTTTCTGAATACTGAGAAGTCGTCTATAAACACCTCCATAGCATCCTCTACTAACTTGCCAAAGATGGCGAGCATACATCTTTGAAATGTAGCTAGCGCATTATAAAGGCCAAACGACATTCTTCTATATACGAAGGTGCCGAAGGGGAAATTAAAAGTGGTTTTCTACTGATCTTTGAGGGCGATAGGGATTTGTAAATACCTCGACAGACCATCGAGAAACCAATAAAATGAGTGGCCAGAGAGCCGCTCCAAAATTTGATCGATAAACGGTAGTGGAAAGTGATCTTTTCGGGTGGTATCATTTACTTTTTTGTAGTCTATGGACATCCTCCAACCCGTAACTGTACGAGTTGTAATTAATTCGTTATTAGCATTTGGCACAACCATTATGCCGCTCTTTTTCGAGATGACGTGTACGAGACTAACCCACGTACTGTCTGAAATTGGATAGATTATCCTTGCATGCAGAAGTTTCATTACCTCATTCTTTACAACATCCTACATATTAGGATTAAGTCGTCGTCTAGGCTGGATGGATCTGCGAGGATTATCTTCAAGAAAAATTTTATGTGTACAGAACAAGGGGTGAATCCCCTAAATATCAGAAATCTGTCATGCAATTGCATGGCGATGTTTTTTTAACACTTACACTGAATCGAATGTTTCCGAATCGCTTAACTTTGAAGAAATGATAACAGGAAGTTTTGAATTTTCTTTGAGAAAAACGTATTTTAAATGATCGGGAAGCGGTTTAAGCTCGAGGGTTGGTGGTTCTTCGTAGGATTTTTTTATTTTGAAATTTTTAGAAGTAATGGTTTCAAAAGGCAAATTGTTAGATATTTCATTTGAAATAGGTAAGTTCACCAAGTCTGTTTCTTCTAAAGTCATACAAAATAAGTCAGAAGTAGAAAAACCATTTTCTTCAAAAGAGGCTTCCACTTGAAAGCAGGAATCGTCGTTTGAAAGCGAATTTTGCATAGAGGGATCTATATTAATTGTAACCTCGTCATATCCAACCTGAAGGAGGAGTCTACCATTACTTACATCAATTATAGCACGGGATGTGGCGAGAAAGGGGAGACCGAGTATAATGGGTACATCGGCGTCCTCCTCGATGTCGAAGATAACAAAGTCTACCGGGAAGATATACTTGTCAACCTTGACCAGAACATCCTCCACTATCCCTATCAGATATTTTATAGAACGATCTGCTAATTAGATGCTCATTTTGGTTGGGCTTAGAATAACCAATCCTAGTTTTTTGAAAAATGCGAGTACGACATTAAGTTAATACTAGCGCCAAAATTTACTAAGGCATCTTTTATTAATAAATTACCGAAAAGGCATGGGATTGAAAATTGTCCCGAATCGTTTAATTTTTGAGGTAATTTGTTTAATAAAACTACCGAACGTTCAGCGTTAAGGGAAACTCGCTATATATCCTCGAGTTTCTTTTTTTTGGAAAGTGACGCTTTAAGATATTTTGCGTATTTCGGCATCTGTGTGATTGCCTCGCAGAAAGGAACATTAATTTGTATTTTTTAAAAATTTGTAAAAAAAATTTATAATGCTCGTCTTGTCGCTCATTAATTATTTTAGAAGGATAGTGTAAAGATGGTGGAGAAATACGCGGTGAAATAAAAGAAGAAGAAGAAGAAATAACAGGGGGTGGGGTAAAAAATCTATCCTCAGATTCAGCTTTATTAGGTAAATATACCTCCTTTCAACTTCGAAGTGTGATTGTGTGAGCATTCTCCCACGGATTTGGCTCCGTATTTCCTGGTAAAGTTCCAGGTTGGCGCTCTGACAACATCTTTGAAATCTATCCAATTTGAGTTTCCAAATTTTTAATTGATCCGGTCAGGTTCCGGATATTGTACTCATTTGTGACGACATATTTAGTAAAGATGTCTTCTATCAGAGTGGGTCGTAGTGGTTGTGATTATGGTGGTCATGGTTGTGGTGCAAATCCAATTAGATTTGTATTAGGCGGGTGCTAAGCATTATTTGGGTTGCTCCATGATAAATTTGGATGATTCCTAAACCCTGGATTATAAGTATTATTATATGATTTAATATTTGGGTTATAGGAAGAAGGTCGATAGGATTCCCCATATAATCGACTTGTTCTTATATTATATTATTAGTTGAATTCCAAGGAGGAGTGGCGGAGGGAGCAGACATCCCCGCTACTTGCCTAGTTAGAAATTCTACTTGGAGTGCTAAATTTGAAGAAACGTTGAGCTCATAAAGCCCAGCAGGTTTATTAGGGCATGACCTAGGCACGTGCCATTGGTAGTCATTCATGGTCATTTCCTCAAACAAGGCTTGAGCGGCCTCCGGTGTTTTATTATTTAGTATTTGCCCGGCGGCAACATCAATCATTTGTCTTGTTTAGAAATTCAAACCATTATAGAATGTCTGCACTTGGAGCCAAGCCGGCAGTCGTGATGTGGAAACCTAAGTAAAAATTCTTTAAAGATTTCCCAAGTCTCATAGAGAGACTAAGGGTGCATTTGGGAAAGCTTATTGCCTCCAGTGCGGTAGCCTAAAAAGGTTGTTTTGATCATAAGCTTTGTTTTGTAAACAAAATCTCAAAACGACGTTTATAATTATCCACTCCTTTATACCTAGGGCTCAATCGCGGTTTATTTCTCCAGCCCCATCGCACCGCAACTCTTCCCCAACCCTGCGACATCTTCTTCTACAGTTCCATCCCGACATCTTATTCGGCATCTCGGCCTAAGTATTGATGGGTCCTCTGGGTAGAGAACATAACTAATGCTTGTCTTTCATCCGTAACAAAAATTGAAATAAATGCAAACGAATGGCATCGTCAGTGACGCCATTTATTTTAAACGTATCACATATATCTAAGAAATTTGACAGATGCGTATTTGGATCTTCATCTGGCAATCCATCGAATTGAACTGAGTTTTGAATCATTTGGATTATGCTAGATTTGATTTCAAAATTATTATTAGCAATCGTGGGACAAACTATACTTGACCTGGTGTTGTCCATGTTCGGCCTCGCATAATAAGACATCGTCCTTTGCAGGGCCGTGACTGTAATTTGATATGCCATAGCTTCTACATGAGTGGTTCTGATAGACTCTTCCAGATTTAATGTCTGGTCTTAGTCACGAGATCGAAGGCGCCTGTAATAGGTGCGGTCGATTTCACGATCAAAATCAAGATTAGGATCAATAAGAGAGTTTCGTCGGATCATGCACTAAAAAACTATTATATAAAACTTTTTGTTATTTTTATTTTTGTTTTATTATATTTTTTGTGGTTTTTTTTGGGAAATTAAAAGGCAAAAATAAAAGTGTGTTAAACAAAAATATAGTTTTTTATACAAATAAAGGTTTTGTAATGAACAAAGAATTTGTGATTTGTTTATTTTTATAAAAACAATATTTTTTAATAAAAACTAAGATAAAAGTAATAGTAATTCTTTTTTCTTTCAAATATCAACACAAAATGATCCCCGTCAATGGTGCCAGAAACTTTATAAGTAAAATATGGAGATAGTTTTAAATTTAAAAGTAAGTTGGATTTAAAAATTAGGTATTCTGTGTAATCTATCTCTTATACTTATATATTTTGATTAAGACAAGCGTACCTATCGAATAATAGTGTAGTATTTTAAAATATCAAGGTCATATTTTTCCACGGATCTGTGTAGAGTACTCTACTTCAAGGTCATATTTTATCGAAAAGATTTAAGGGTTTGTTTTGAAAATGAAAATAAAAGTAACACGTAGGGTTTGGAATTTATATAAGGTAGAGAGCCCTCGAATTTTATTTACTTTGGAAAATACTTTTTTCACTAAGATAAACTCTACTTTTTATTAATTAAAATACTTGACTGTGCAGACTCCCTAAATATGAGTGTACCTCTATCGAGGATACCTCCACCAGTGATAATGTACTTTGACTGAACTTTCACATCTAATCAAAAATACCTTAATTCATGCTTTAAATTATGAACCGCATTATTGACCTCCTACTAGTTTTCAAAGGTTCAACCCGGGGGCTTACGTTTATCTCTTTCGAGAATGAGCCGCATGTACAACCTCGTATCCGGCGAGTGGGCTCGCTAGGAGCCAGATTGGTCGGTTCTCTTTTCTCAAGACCCGGGCGAGCACTCAAGGGGGCCAGAGATCGACAGCCACCATCTCGCCCATGCGAGCCCGGCTATTGGCAGGCGAGTAGGGCTAGTCGGGCCCGCACTCGCAAGGAGGTAGGTGGAGGTGGCGAGTGCTAGCCTGTCCAGAAACTTGACATCGTTCTGACTTAGCGTTGAGTGAAGTCCAGTCACTCAACATCGTTCTGCCTTTAGCATTGAGTGAATTCCAGCCACTCAACGCGGTTTTGCCTTTAGCGTTGAGTGAAGTCCAGACACTCGACGTCGTTCTGCCTTAGCGTTGAGTGAAGTCCATAAACTCGACACCATTCTACCTCAGCATTGAGTGAAGTACAGACACTCAATGCCTTTCTACCCTGGCAGTGAGAGAAGCTCGCCCGGTCCACTCAATTCGTCGAACGGAGCTCGGTGTTCATCGAAGGGAGCTCAACATTCATCAGGCTCAATTTCACAAGAGCCAACCTGCAGGACCATGCAGTCCAAGTCCCGAGCGAGAGATCAAGGGGCAATAGATCGGCAGCCTCCAGCTCGCCCAGGCGAGTGGAATCATCCGGGGCGAATAGTGTCGAAAGGCTCGTACTCGCCCATTGGATCTGATGAGTACGGCCAGCTAGGCACATACTCGCCAAGGCCCAGTAGGACTAGCCGAGCCCGTTCTCGCTGCCCCAGGCAAGCAGAGGCTTCAGGAGGCCCCTCGACTAGCGTCCTATGATGTTGTTTTTACGATTTTTGCCCCTGCTGGTCTACCTATAGTGTAAGCCCCCAAAATGAAACAAGCAAAGAGTTGGCATGGCTGGGCGAAAAAATTGTCGAGCGGAGCTCGACAAACTTTGTCCCGTTTGACGAATTGTCGAAAATATGGATATGGCCGAGCGGTGTCTCATGTCAGGTGGCTGGTGTATGGCCACTAAGCGGTGGTTAACTTTTCAACTTCAATCCCGAGCCGTTGATGTGTTTTGAGGGGAAGAAATCATGTGGCTGGAAGATAACTGATGCCTTATCTGTAGAGATTGGAAATTGGAAATCATTATTCCCTTTTGTCTATTCTCTTTCTTCCCGAGTTCTGGAGTAGGCCCTCTCAGCTAGTAGGGTATGAGTGCTCTGGTTATGCTGCTGAAGGAGGATTTGGGGCTGGAATCTAAAGCCAAAGCGAGATTTGCAAAGATGAAAGTGTAACGATCATTTTCGTCTGAGTAGAAACACTTTGCCATGGCTCCAAAGAGATATTCAAGGCTAACGATCTTTCTTCTTGGACAAGTGAAGTCCTTCTTTTGGCATATGCATGGAATCCCCCACCAAAAGGTGGAAAGTCGAGGGAGTTCCTTTGGGTTGATTCATGAAATCCCTAATGAGTCTTGCATATAGATCCGGAAATGTGTAGTACGGAATAGGAATACTATGTGAAGCCCATCTGGATAGGTTAGTCTGGATTGGTGATGTTTTATTTTGCGCACCGGAGAAGATTCCCCGTATAAACGAATATTTTGTGGAGTCGAGGGGGGGGGGGGGGGTCGTGCCTGTGAAGGGTAGTAGAAGGAAGTATTGGAGTGGAATTCCAGGAAAATAACTGCAAAGTGCATGTGTTGTATGTTATGAAAGACCAGTGTTTCTTGTACAGCAGGTGGCTGCAGGGATTTCTGGATGGTTGGTCCAGATAAGGTTAGGGCTGGATACGGAAAGAGAGTTCTGTCACTAACGTCGGGCGATAGTGAGAGTCGCTGGCAATGGCTCCTAGCTAACCTGTGATTGTAAAGGCAGTCCTTAGGAGACAGTGTGGCTATTGTGGGCTATGTGCGCTCTTAAAAAGGCTTCATACCGAACAAACAAGGGGATGCCGACCCGAGTCAGTATAGTCATTGAACTGACGATTTGAGCAACGGGCAAGAGCTGAACTGTATCCGCATTATGGTTGTCTGACATGAGTGCCTGTGATATTGGCATTCGTCAGGTTCAGATAATGAGAGTCTTAGGCATGCGCGACATTAAGACTAAAGTCTCCGGCTGTAGGCTGTGGAGCAAAATGCTCAAGTTTTCCATTGTGAATGGTGGTGGGACCTTGGTTTTCCGGTACACCAAGAATGTTCCCTGAGTGCAGGGAACGTCGGGCCGTGTGGTCGACGTTTGTGATATATTGGTGGTGCGTGAGTGCACATCTTGTGATATATCTTCTTGTAAAATGTTATGCATGTAGGGAAGGAATACTGCTGCCTCGGGTAAGGGGTAAGGTCATTATAAATTAGTCTGCTGAATGATGACCATTACCTTGTTTACCACAGTTGCGTTGGATTGTCCCCA
Source organism: Platanthera guangdongensis (assembly GCA_039583875.1). Taxonomy (NCBI): domain Eukaryota; kingdom Viridiplantae; phylum Streptophyta; class Magnoliopsida; order Asparagales; family Orchidaceae; genus Platanthera; species Platanthera guangdongensis. The sequence continues at coordinate 106,609,891 of CM077153.1, forward strand.
TGCAGCTGCTGGAGAGCCTAGTGGAAAATAGTGGGCGGAAGCCCTTGTTGCTGCTACTACTGGCCCTCTAAGGCCGAATGATGAATTTTACTGTTTTCATGCATGGTCAGCCTGCGTGCCGATGTTTGTAATCCACACCTGTAAACTTAACTGTAAGGCCTTAAGGCTAGACTTGTTGTGTATTTGGGGGAAATTCCTTTGTGGTGATATATATAAATGTTGGTTTATATATTGTGGACATTCAAATGAGTTGAGTTTGAATAACTTAAAATATTCCGTTAGCATGCTCTGGATTACGATGCGAATAGTTTTTGATATTAACCTATAAACTTCGCCACTTGTTTGTGATATATGGTGTGGGGCCCCGGCCAGACCTTCTACTATATGTCATGTAACAGATGGAGGCATTACAATTTGGTATTAGAGGGAGGTTTCGATCCTCCGACATGTGGGTTATGGACCCACCACGCTTCCGCTGCGGAAGAGTGGTGGGCCCATAACCCACAGGTCTTCCCCTCCGAATTCATTGTCGAATTCTTTTGTGGGGTGGCGAGAACGTGTCAGTGCGACCCGCTTTGACCGTAAATGAACTCAAGAATGTCCATTAAGGAATGCAAATACACCTATTTGAGGAACCTGTGTGTTCCTATATTGTTGATCTTACTTGTGCAAAGTCGATAATGTGTATCTTGTCCACCTATAGGTGACTCAAAGTGGTGCTGGGCAGTCTGACCACCGGCATTCTGATGAGAGTGCGACACCAGTTGAGGTGCCTACACCTCCTCCTTCTGCAAAAACAGTATGCTTAGTTTCTGAGGTGCTATTTGCAATGATTCATGTACAGCCTACTGGGCAGTCGCAGCCTGTAATGGTGCCCGAACATGTTGGTGTGAGGCCAGAACCTGGTGAGGGTGTTGTTTATCTTCAAGCAGCTGAACGGTAGTTGTAGCAGTTTATGAGCTTCAATCCTACTACGTTTACGAGTGTGGTATCCCCGACGCAAGCAGAGGATTGGCTGTCCCATGTCAAGAGAATATTGACGGCGATAAGGACGGAGTAAGAAAATAAAGTCAGCTTGGCCACCTTCTTGTTGGAAGGCGAGGCCCGGCTATGGTGGGACGAGATAGAGTTGCACCACTTAGCTGGCAGAAAATTAACAAAAGTCTCGATAGAGGATTTTTCGAGATTGTTCTTGGCAAAGCATTTGCCAGCAGTAGAGGGCATCGCAATGAAAAATGAGTTCCAGTGTTTAACTCAGGGTGAAAGTAGTTTTGACACCTACCTACATGAGTTTACACAATTGTGATGCTATACGGGGTCTATCTTTGTTGATGAACAACGTAAAACCAATCGGTTCTATGAAGGACTGTGGGATGAGTTGAGATTCCTGCTCTCGAGTTCAGTGAACGAGGGGTTTCAAGCATTGGTGGATACGACGTGTGCATTGGAAAAAGATATGAAGAGGGTGCAGGGAAAAAGGGACTTGGCTGTGACAAAGTCCGAGTTCAAAGTACCTCACCCGGGGTAATCAACCTACCGAAGGAAATGGGGTAATAGGTTTAAGTCTTCTTCACAGGCTCCCTCAAGTGTTGCATCTGGAGCAACTTCGAGGCAATAGTCGCGTACTTGTTATACGTGTGGTAGAGTGGGACATATATCCCGGAACTGTCGGGTTGATCCACCAAAGGTTGAAAAGAAGATAGGAGCGTCATATGTTGATAAGGAAAGGCTGTGGTGGAGTTCTCTGCATCCCAGGCGCAGCCCCGAGTGTATAATCTTGGCCAGCAGGAGGCCAAAAAGTAAAGTGACGTCTTCACAGGTATGATCTATGTTATTGATTGTTTCCTTTTCATATTTCATACCTTGTATGTAGCTTGTTTATGATGTGTTTGTATTAGGCTTTGTCCTGATTCGAGTCTATCTGGCGAGAGCACTGTTTGATACGGGTGCTTCGCATTCATTTCTATCTATGGACTTTGTGTTACGGATCAGAGTGCCGATTCGTATGGTGGCAGATAGTGTGAAGGTGTTATTATCGAAAGGATGTGTGATGCGTGCAGATAGATCTTGCTTTGTGGAGGTATGAATAGGAAGTCGGGATTTCAGGTTGGAAGCATTTGTGCTGCTAATATCGGAATTTGATGTGATCTTTTGTATGGACTTGCTCTCGGAGCAGCGTGCCTTTATAGATTGCAATTTAAAGGAAGTAACACAGGGGAAAAATACCGAACAACTGACGAAATTCGCTGGTATGTGAGGATCGAGCAAGACATTGATGTATGCCCTCGAAGTGGTTAAGGCAGTTTGGAAAGGCGCAGAGTTATTCTTCACGCTTATTAAGGCTGTTGAGCCAAAGGCTAGTGTGAATGATGTTCCGATTATTTCGGAGTTTGCCTATGTGTTTCCGAAGGAGCTGGCGGGGTTACCACCACAGCGGGAGATTGACTTCTCGATTGAGTTGGTGTCAGGTGCAAAACCTATGGCCCGCTCTCCATATCGAGTAGCGCCAAAAGAAATGGCGGAACTAAAAGTTCAACTACAAGAGATGTTGGAACAATGTTATATACACCCAAGTATGTCACCTTGAAGCGCACTTGTTCTCTTTGTGAAAAAGAAAGATGGCATCCTGCGATTGTGTATCGACTATCGTGAATTGAATAAGTTGACGAAGAAAAACAAATATACAATTCCACGGATAGATGACTTGTTTGATCAACTGGCTGGATCGACAGTATACTCAAAGCTTGATTTGAAATTTGGCTACTACCAGTTGCAGATTCCGGAAGGTGTCATACCCAAGAAGCGTTTGGAACATGCTACGGTCATTACGAGTTCACTGTACTGCCGTTTGGGCGATGTAATGCGCCATTGCTGTTTATGAACTTAATGCACCGCACTTTTAGAAAGTACTTGGATTTATTTGTAATCATCTTCATAGACGACATTTTGGTGTAATCCCAATCGGAAGAAGATCATGTGAACCATTTACGGATGGTGTTGCACACCTTGAGGAGAAATCAGCTCTACGCCAAGTTCTCCAAGTGTGAGTTCTGTCTATCGTCAGTGGCTTTTCTTGGCCATGTGGTGAGTGGAGAGGGCATTGCGGTGGATCCGTCAAAGATAAGAGCCATGCGGGAGTGGCCGGTGTTTTCTTCGGTGGCCGAAGTCATGAGTTTCCTTGGACTGGCGGGATACTACAGACATTTTGTACAAAACTTCTCACGGATCGCTTTGCCTCTTACCACATTAACAAGGAAGGATCAGAAGCTCGTTTGGACGTCGTAGTGTGCGCGAGCTTTTAAAGAGTCATTTGACCACGACACCCGTCTTTACATCGCCATGTGGTGCAGACGGCTATGAGATCTATAGTGATGTCTTATGGAGCATATTAGGCTGTGTTCTTCTTCAGTTTGGAAAGGTGATCACTTATGGCTCACGCTAGTTTAAAGTGCATGAGCGAAACTATCCAGTCCATGACTTGGAGTTGGCGGCGGTGATTTTTGCACTTAAAATGTGGCGTCACTATCTATATGGCGTGAAGGTGGATATATTCACGTACCGCAAGAGCCTAAAGTACCTTTTGGATCAGAAGGATCTCAATATGCGACAACAAAGGTGGATGGAGTTCGTCGGGGACTTTACCTTTGTTATTAATTATAATCCTGGGAAGGGAAATGTTGTCGCAGATGCCTTGAGTCTTAGGACTCCAGCTAGGGCGAATTGGTTGCAGATGCATGATGAGCGTTTGATCCAGGAGTTACAAGCATTAGAGATTTCTTGTGTTGACAAGAATTCCATAGTAAATGCATACTTGAACTGGACGGAGGTACAATATGACCTTGCGGACAGGGTTCGGCGGGCAACGGAACTTGATGCAAGTTTGCAATGCTATGCAGTGGATGGGTCAAATGGCCAATTCTCCTTGGATGACGGCCTCTTGCGGAATGATGGTCTTTGTGCGTCCCAAGTATGGGTAAGCTAAGATAACTATTGATGTAAGAGGCTCACTTTATGAAATACTCAATTCACCCATGGAGCACCAAGATGTACAAAAACATGAAAAAGATGTTCTAGTGGCCGAGATTGAAGAAGGACATTGCACATTATGTGGCTAAATGTCAGACATGTGCCTTAGTGAAATTTGAATGCCAGAAGCCTGGCGGTTTCCTGAAGTCGCTCCCTATTCTGGAATGGAAGTTTGATGATATTTCGATAGATTTCGTGCATGGTTTGCCGAGATCGCAATGCGATAACAATTCGGTTTGGGTGATCGTAGACCGGTTTACTAAAGTTGCTCACTTCATTCCGAATAAGAGGGATGATTCTATGGAAGTTTTGGCAAGGTTGTATGTGGAACAAATAGTACGATTACACTGTGTTCCCTGTAACATCGTAAGTGATCGAGATGGGCGCTTCACTTCAAAGGATTGGAGGCTAATCCATCAGTTGTTGGGGACAAAGTTAACATTCAGTATGGCCTTTCATCCACAAACGAATGGTCAAACTGAAAGGACAAACAAAACGATGGAGGACATGCTCCGCATGTGCGCCTTGGATTTTGGAAAGAGATGGGAAGATCATCTTTATGTGGAAGAGTTCGCCTACAATAATAGCTATCAAGCTAGTATAAATATGACACTGTTTGAAGCTTTGTATGGTAGGAAGTGTCTTACACCATTATCTTGGGCAGAAATAGGCGAATCTAAGTTATATAAGCGTAAAGAAGTCAAAGAAGATAATTCGACAATACGCTCTATTTGGGAGAGGCTATTGATGGCCCAGGATAGACAAGCCAAATACTACAATTCCAAGCACTGAAATGTGGAATTTGCGGTTCGCGAGTGGGTCTATTTAAAGATCAAACCATTCAAAGGCGTATCCAGGATTCGACGCTTGGAAAAGCTGAGTCCAAGATATCTTGGTCCGTTTGAAGTGCTGGAACGAATTGGCGAAGCTGCCTATCGGCTAGCTCTTTCGGCAGAATTGAGTGGATTGCATGATGTGTTTCGCATTTCAGTGCTTTGTAAAGCCGTGAAGGACCCAGCTCAAGTAATTGCGAATGATCGCGTACTGGTCAAATCTGGGCTAACAATAAAGGTTAGGCCCATTCGGATCAAAGATAAAGCAGATAAGCAGATACGGAACAAGATAATCGGGATGGTCAAGGTCTGGTGGTACAATTGTGGCCGTGAGGAGCTAACATGGGAGCGGGAGCAGAACATGCGGGCTGAATTTCCCGAACTGTTTGTCTAAACTGGTATAACAGGTTTTGTTCTATTTTGGACAGGACATAAAATGTTGTAACAAAGTTTGTTGAAGAAAAGTTAAGTTATATCTTATTGGATACTGTGTTCTGATAATGTAGCCAAATTTTGGGACGAAATTTTTGTTAGGAGCGGATCTCGACGAAGTCCTCGAGCGGAGCTCGACGAAGTCCTCGAGCGGAGCTCGACGAAGTCCTCGAGCGGAGCTCGACGAACTTTGTCTCGTTCGACAAATTGTCGAAAATATGGATATGGCCGAGCGGTGTCTCATGTCAGGTGGTTGGTGTGTGGCTACTGAGCGATGGTTGACTTTTCAGCTTCAATCCCAAGCCGTTGATGTGTTTTGAGGGGAACAAATCATGTGGCTGGAAGATAACTGATGCATTATCTGTAGAGAATGGAAATTGGAAATCATTATTCCATTTTGTCTATTCTCTTTCTTCTCGAGTTCTGGAGCAGGCCCTCTTGGCTAGTAGGGTTTTAGTGCTCTGGTTGGGATGCTGAAGGAGGATTTGGGGCTAGAATCTAAAGCCAAATCGAGATTTGAAAAGAGAAAAGTTTAACGATCATTTCTGTCTGAGTAGAGACGCTTTGCCATGGCTCCAAAGAGATCTTCAAGGGTAACAATCTTTCTTCTTGGACAGGTGAAGTCGTTCTTTTGGCATATGCATGGAATCCCCCACCAAAAGGTGGAAAGTCGAGGTAGTTCCTTTGGATTGATTTATGAAATCCTTAGTAAGTCTTGCATATAGATCCGGAAATGTCTAGTACGGAATAAGCATACTGTGTGAAGCCCATCTGGACAGGTTGGTCTGGATTGATGATGCTTTATTTTGCGCACCATAGAAGACTCCACATATAAATGAGTATTTTGTGTAGTCGGGGGGGGGGGGGAGGGGGTTGTGCCTGTGAAGGGTAGTAGCAGGAAGTACTGGAGTGGATTTCCAGGAAAATACCCGCAAAGTGCATGTGCTGTATGCTATGAAAGACCAGTGTTTCTGGCACTACAAGTGGCTGCAGGGATTTCTGGATGTTAGTCCAGATAAGGTTAGGGCTGGAGATGGAAAGAGAGTTCTGTCGCTAACGCCGGAAGATAGTGAGTGCCGCTGGTGATGGCTCATAGCTAACCTGTGATTGTGAAGGCAGTCCTTAGGGGACATTGTGGCTATTGTGAGCTATATGAGCTCTTAAAAAGGCTTCATACCGAACGGACAAGGGGATGATGACCCGCATCAGTATAGTCATTGAACTGATGATTTGAGCTACAGGCAAGAGCTGAACTGTATCCGCGTTATGGTTGTCTGACATGAGTGCCTATGATATTGGCATTCGTCAGGTTCACATAATGAGAGTCTTAGGCCTGCGCTCCCTTAAGACTAAAGTCTCCTGCTGTAGGCCGTGGAGAAAAATGCTCAAGTTTTCCATTGTAAATGGTGGTGGGACCCTGGTTTTCCGGTACACTGAGAATGTGCCCTGAGTGCATGGAACGTCGGGCCGTGTGGTCGACGTTTGTGATATATTGGTGGTGCGTGAGTGCACATATTGTGATATATCTTTTTTGTAAAATGTTATGCCTGCAGGGAGGAATACCGCTGCCCCGGGTAAGGGGTAGGGTCGTTATAAATTGGTCAGCTGAATGCTGACTGTTGCCTTGTTTACCATCATTGCGGTGGATTGTCCCCATGCAGGTGCTGGAGTGCCGAGTGGAAAATAGTGGGCAGAAGCCCTTGTTGTTGCTACTGCTGGCCCTGGAAGGCTGAATGATGAATTTTACAGTTTTCATGTATGGACGGCCTGCTTGCCGATGTTTGTAATCCACACCTGTAAAACTTAACTGTGAGGCCTTAAGGCCAGACTTGTTGTGTATTTGTGGGAAATTCCTTTATGGTGATATATATATAAATGATGGTTTATATATTGTGGACATTCAAATTAGTTGAGTTCAAATAACTTAAAAGCTTCCGTTAGCATGCTCTGTATTAGGATGCAAATAGTTTTTGATATTAACCTGTAAACTCCACCACTTATTTGTGATATATGGTGTTGGGCTCCGGTCGGATCTTCTACTATGTGTCATGTAACTGATGGACGCGTTATATATAGCTTGTTAGAATAGTGGAGTTAAGCTGTTGGTAGACCCAGCTGAGCTGCATATAGCTGTTCAAAACAGTGGAGGTTGACTATTTGCAGAATGTTTTCAGAAAACTATAAATAGGACTCAAGGGGCACCTCAGAAGTCATGCATACTAGTGTTCAGATCATCTTGTACTTTCTAAGTTACCCTTATCTCGGCCTTTGGCTAAGGAGGGGAAGGGCTCTAAGATCTTCCAGTTGTGTGGTGGGACCTCCACGCCGAGCCCTTGGGTCAGTTCCCATTTCATTTTGTTATTTAGCTTGCAGGAGAGAAATAGGTGCGCGATCACCCCTTCCCCGAAGGTGGACTCAACAAGAGACTGAATTTTCAGTTTCAACATTTTGGTGAGGAGAGTGTGGAGAGTGGTCAGCACAGATAATCTTCAGCAGGCTAGATGGCAGGAGGAGAAGGACAAGGCTCGGACAGGTCCAACTAGTCACCCCCACCCCTCTGGCCATGGTGGGGATGTTCGAAGACTTCAGGCAGGAGTTGATAAGCCTCATCAAGTTCACCCTCGATGCACGGGCCGAGTGCTCAACTATGGCGGTTGTAGTCAAAGATTCCCCATCTCTGGGTAAGGAAGCTCCCGATAGGCAAGCTGGGAAGGAGGTCGCCATGGAAAGGAGAGGCTGCGAGCTCCCAGGGCGTATGCTCTTCAACGGCTCAGCAAGCGGGGGACGGTTTGGCGAGATGGGTGTGCGAGACCCTCCTGCTCACACAGCAAGGGGAGGAATCCCCTTCAGCGATTTGGTTTCTTCAGCCCTGGTTCAGGAGGGGTTCAGGGAGCCCAAGATGTCTTATTACATCGGGAAGGGGGACCCGGTCCAGCACGTCCAGTGGTTTGAGGATGTGGTCTCAATCCGGTAGATGTCAGATGGCTTCAAGTGCAGGCTCTCCTCCATCACCCTCAAGGAGAAGGCAAGAGAGTGGTTTCACCAACTACCGGCCTGCTCCATTTACTGCTTCGAGGACCCGTGTTTGGGGTTCATGTTGAGGTTCACCACCAACAAGAGGAGGAAGAAGGAGTCAGAGTCCCTGTTCTACATAAAGCAGGGTGTGAACGAGACCTTGGGGAGTTATGTTGACCGGTTTCAGCAGGAAGTCACCCAGGTCCAAGAAATGCCCGGTCATAGTGTAACGGCCCGACCTAGGGCTCAAAGGCTACCGCACCCCATCATGGGCCAAATAACTTGGCCCACCCGTAAGCCCATTACAGGGTTGCAGCCCAATACACCCCAATGTCTCTCCCGCCTGTTTCTCAGCAAGGCGTGTTGTTGGCGCTAGGTATTGAACCCGCAACCCTTGATAACACTCTCTTCTAAGAGAGTTCATCACCAACTGAGCTACACTTTTTATGTAACGGCCCGGCCTAGGGCTCAGAGGCTACCGTACCCCATCATGGGCCGAATAGCTTGGCCCACCCGTAGGCCCGTTAAAGGGCTGCAACCCAATACACCCTAACACCTCTCCCGCATGTTTCTCAGCACGGCGGGTTTTTCAGAATGCCAAGTTTCGAACCCAGCACCTCCTTAACAAGGCACCTTCAACAGCCCTCATCACCAACTGAGCTGCATGTTGAGGAGGTTCTTGTCCTAGAGGAGAGGGACGCCAGAGAATGGGGATAGTAGTCCAGGCTAGAAGCTGTGGAAGAGGTCATGGAGATGGAGGTTCTCATCTTTGGAGGAAGGGTGGAGAAGGTTCTGTTGGAACACCCTATTACTGATTTGGGCAAGGATAACTATGTCCTTTAGGAAATTTGTTTTGACCTCCTTGTATAGATCTAAAGGTCAATTAGATTGAGTCTAAGGGTTAGTATTTAGGCTTCAAAGCTGCCCTCAAGACCCTCAAGACCAGATATTTCAGTTCAGGAGACTAAGTCATTTCATCGAGCTCAGGTCGACGAATCGTCGAACTCCATTCGACGATCTCTGAGCTCACTTCGACGAATCGTCGAACTCCATTCGACGATCTCTGAGCTCACTTCAACGAGTCGTCGAACTCCATTCGACAATCTTCGAGCTCAGATCGACGTTCCTGTCTCTAGTTTGTTTCCCTATCTATGAACTCAGTTCGTTGATAATTGAGCTCAGATCGACGATTTCTGCTCCAGTCTAAGTCCAGTCGCTGAGCTCAGTTCAACGATAGTTGAGCTCAGGTCAACGTTTTTCTGGAGAGATTGACGTTTTTCAAGATTCAAATTCAGTCAGTTTTGGTATTCATTCGAATTTATTCCCAGCATTTATTTCCAAGAATCTTGTAGCCGTTTCAATTAATCTGGAGCAAGTTTCAAGGAGAATTCAAAGGAATGTTTTATTGGACTTTCCTCTAGAAGACAAAATGAATTTAAGGAAGTCATTTATGACAGGCTAACGGCTATCTTGGATAGAGAATTATTCTATTCAGATCTAAGGAATAAAAGATTATTCATTCTGCTAGTTAATTACAACTACAACAATAACAACAATCACAACAACAAGAAGGAGAGAAAAAGTTGCAGATATTCACAGTCATAGAATTCTTACAGGAACACACACCACTGAAGGAGATCAATATACTGAAACTTTTAGATCCCTTTTGATTCCAGTGTTCAAAGGCCTTATCATTCAAGACTCCAGACACCACACATTTCAGTTGCTGCTGGAATCATATTTTGCTGGAGATCAAATCTTCTGAAGGCCTATCACCCTATTGCAAAGCTTCACTTCCTGAACAACTCAAGATCTCAGGGGGAGCTTTGATAACATCCAATATCTTCTCTCTGATTGTTGACAGAGAAGATCATCTCACCCCTCTCTCTCTCTCTCTCTACTATAAAGGGTTTCTCAAACTCCCTTCAAAAGCTTGTGTTGGTTTCTGAGACCTTGTTAAAACTCAGTGGTGGCAAGACACCTGATCAAAAAAACTGGTTTGGTTTTTGAGCACCTTATCAAAAGCTCATTGGTGCCCAGGACACCTGATCAACTCATCCTGCAGTGGATTCCTACCTAGGGTGGTAGAAGAGTGGATGTACCCAAATTGATTGGGGAACCACTATAGCTCCTTGTGTCCTCTGGTTGCTTCTTTGTGTTTTGATGTGTGTTGTGTTGTTTTATTTCTTGCATTCATTTTCTTTTAGTAACTGCAAGCACCTTACACCTATACTTAAATTAAGTCTTCCACTGCAAAATAATTTTTATCTTGAAAATTATTTTAATATACTCTATTCACCCCCCCCCCCCCCTCTAGAGTTAAGATAGATCTTATCCTCCACTTTCAATTGGTATCAAAGCAAGGTTGGTTAAAAATACCACACCTTAATTGGTTGGTTGTTTTCCTACAGGCTAACACCTGAACCAAAAGATCTCTGATAAGATCAATCTTTCATAGAGGGTTTTTATTTTTATTATTCGTATTATATTTATCCTTATATAAAACCATGGCACAGAGCAAAGATTATGCTAGCACCAGACCTCCAGTTTGCAATCTATCTAAGTTTGCACTTTGGAAGGCAAGGATAAGATTGTACATGAATTCTATTGATGAAGATATTTTTAATTCTTTTTTGACAGTGTGTCTAAGACCACCAGAAAATACAAGTACAAGTGTTGTTCCACCTCCTTCAGGAACAGATGCAGAAATCAAGAAATGAAAAGTGGCAGATGCTAAGGCAATAAATATTTTAGCCCAGACTATGTCTGATGAAATATTTCAAAAAGTAGCTGAATGTAACTCAGCAAAGGACATCTGGGACAAGTTATCTGAGATAGTCTCAGGATCTGCTGATGAGAGAAAAGATAGAAGATCCCATCTCATAACTCAGTATGAGAACTTCAAGAAAGGAGAAGCTGAGTCAGTAGCAGATATATATAATAGACTCAGTCTCATAATCAATGAGCTGAAAACATTGGACAAAGAGATCTCATTGACTGAGCTCAATGATAAAATCCTAATGTGATTCCCAAGCATTTGGGACTTAAGGATCTGGCCAATCAAGGATTCCAGAAGCCTAAATGAGATCACAACTGAAGCTCTCTTGGGCAAGCTCAAGTCTTATGAGCTACTCATCAAGAATAGAGAAGAAGAGCAGAAGGCTTCTTCACCAGCAGTCAGAAAAGAGAAATCAATAGTATTCAAAGCTATTGAAGATCAGCCTGAAGACAAGGTCATAGGAAATGAAGAGCTACTAAGCTTACTGTCCTGAAGGTTTTATAAAATGGCCAGGAAGAATTTCAGGAAAAGATCATACAGAGGGCATGACAAGCCAAGGTATGATAAATCAAATAACAAAGAGATTATTTGTTTTGGATGTAGGAAACCAGGCCACATTGTGCCTGACTGTCCAGAAAATGAAAACAAGGACAAGAAAGACAAGAAAGAAAGGATAAAAGAAAAGGACTTCAAGAAAAATAGCAATAATAAACCCTCCTCCAGCAAGAACAAAAATACAAGGAAGGGGATTGTTGCTAAAACTTGGAGTGAGATAGAAGAAGAATCTGAAGCTTCATCTAGCTCTAGTGATGATGAAGATGATGCTGATGAAAAAGAATTCTGCATGATGGCTATCAATGCCTCATAACAAAATTCCGATGCAGAAGAGTCAGATTCAGAATCAGAGACTCAATCTGAAGAGGACTAGGTAATAAATTCTTTTGATTTTAATTCTGAGGACTTCAAGTGTAAGTTTAAAGCACTGTGTTTAGATTTATTAAAATATGAGAGGGAAATCATTTCTCTCAGAAATCAGCTATCTGAACACAGCACTTTAAAATCAAAAACCTCAAACTCTCTGAGGAGTTGGAATGATGTAGGGAGCAGATAGCTTCACTGAAAAGTGAGCTATCAGAGGCCAAAAAGTTTGAAGAATCCCTTAATGGGAGAAGTATCAAACTAATGGACATCACAAGCACAGTGAACTCAAGATTCAATAGTACACTGGGCTTGGGTGCCTCATCTAGCCAACCTATAGTATTAACAACCCCAATCAAGTTTATCTCAGATAAAGGTAAGGGAGTTGTAGAAGTGGTTAGGAAGAATTCTGATTTACCTAGGAAAACAAAAGTTCAATAGAAAACATCGAACGTAGCTCGACGATCGCCGAATGGAGCTCAACGATCTCAGGCGGAATCATCGAACTCAGGTCGACAATTTCTGAACCCTGAACTCTGGCATAGTCGATCTTCGAACGGAGCTCGAAGATCTGACCCAAGATCGTCGAACTCAGCTCAGAGATCATCGAACAGAGCTCTGAGTTTTGAAAAATCCTTCAAAGGCAAATCAAACTTCAATCCTAGAGGTCCCACATCTTAGAGGTTTAACCCTTATACTGAATGGATAATACCTCCTAGGAGATATCATCCTGAAGGCTATAAGAGTCAACCAGAGATGTCTTTTATTTCAGAATTTAAAGGTTATCAACCTAGGCCCAAGGAAACTGGGTCAAAAATAAATAAATTATTTTATGTGCAGGAGAAGACCTATCCAACATCAAACCAGCAATGGTATCTGGATAGTGGGTGCTCAAAGCACATGACAGGAAACAAGGACAATTTCACATCCTTCAAAGCTAAGCTTGGACCCAAAGTAATATTTGGCGATTCAAACTTTGGACTAACAAAAGGATATGGTGAAGTCCAGATTGGCACAGTCACTTTCAAGAAAGTAGCCTATGTGGAAGGACTGAAGCACAACATAATCAGTATCAGTCAAAAGGCTATCAAGTGACTTTCAACAAATCCTCATGTAAAATCAAATCAGAGGACAACACAACTGTGTTGACAGATAAAGGAAAGGTAACATTTATCTTGTAGATTTTCTTTCAACTAAGGTAGATATATGCTTGTTCAACTCTATTTGTAGACCTAATGAATTATGGCATAAGATACTAGGGCATCTAAACCCTAGAACCATTGCTAGGCTATCCAAGGACAACCTTGTTAGAGGACTACCTTCTGGCCCCTACAAGCAGGAAGTACTTTGCAGGGCTTGTCAATTAGTCAAGCAAATCAAAAATAGTTTCAAATCACTTAATAAGAGTGATTCACCTAGGATTTTGTATCGGTTACACATGGACCATTTTGGACCCATTACAGTACAAAGCTTAGGAGGGAAATCCTATACTTTAGTGGTTGTAGATGACTTCTCTAAATTCACATGGGTGTTCTTTCTGAGGAAGAAGTCTAATAACTTTAAGTGTATGACAGAGTTTCTCAAATGCATACAGAGTGAGTTCAATACTCACATTGCTCTGATCAGAAGTGATCATGGGACAGAGTTTGATTCTCTTCTTATGCAAGAGTTCTGTCAGAGTGAAGGGATCAGGCCCACTTTCTCAGCTCCTAGAACTCCTCAACAAAATGGGGTAGCTGAAAGGAAAAAATAGAACCCTTATTGAATCTGCTACTACATTGTTGTCAGATGCTCATCTTCCTCTATCCTTTTGGGCAGAGGCAGTGAACACCTCCAACTATGTGTTGAATAGAAGTTTAATACATAAACTGAAGGGCAAGACTCCCTATGAATTACTCAAAGGGAAGAAACCTAAAGTAGATTACTTCAAAATCTTTGGTTGTATTTGCTACATTCATAATAATGACAAGAAATACTTAGTAAAATTTCAAGCTAAAGCTGATGAAGGAGTGTTTCTGGGATACTCCATGATCAGTAAATCTTATAGGGTATATAATAAATCTACTCTCAAAATTGAAGAATTTGTTCATATATCTTTTGATGAATGTAACATGTCTTTTAAGGAGAAGAATACTTCTACCATAGAACCTTTGCAGGTACACTCTCTTGCTGAAGACTTGGACAGGTTACAAATTATTCAAAAAGATGAAAGCAGTGAAGATGAAGAAGATATTCAACATCTTGGAGAGAATCTTCTTGAAGAGCCAGTTGTTGTACCACAAGAGGAAACAACAACACATGTTGGTGAACAATCAACAACCACTATTGATTTAGTAACATCAAGAGACCATCCAATCTCCCAAGTGATTGGAGACATCTCAGCTGGTGTGCAAACCAGAAATCAGGTCAATCAAAACTTGATGCACACTTGCTTTCTTTCTCAAATTGAACCACAATCCATTCAAGATGCAGAGCAAGATCTACACTAGATCATTGCAATACAAGAGGAGTTGCATCAATTTGAAAGGAACAAAGTTTGGGAACTAGTGCCAAGGCCAAAAGATCACTCCATTGTTGGAACAAAATGGGTGTTCAGAAATAAATTGGATGATCAAAGAGTCATTGTAAGGAACAAGGCAAGTCTAGTTGCTCAAGGGTACTGTCAAGAAGAAGGGATAGACTATGACCAGACCTTTGCACCAGTTGCAAGGTTAGAGGCCATTAGAATCTTCTTAGCCTATGCAGCAAACAAAGGATTCAAAGTATACCAGATGGATGTAAAGAGTGCTTTTCTCAATGGAGATATCAAAGAAGAAGTCTATGTCAGACAACCCCCAGGTTTTATCTCTTTAACTCATCCTGATTATGTTTTCAAATTGCATAAAGCATTATATGGTCTAAAGCAAGCTCCTAGAGCATGGTATGAGACCCTAACATGCTTTCTTCTGAAAAATGATTTTATAAGGGGTAGAGTAAGCCAAACTCTTTTTATTAGAACCCATAAGTCCCATACCCTTCTAGTACAAATCTATGTAGATGATATTATATTTGGTTCTGCTGATTCAAATTTGTGCAGAAGGTTTTCCAACCTAATGCATTCTAAATTTGAAATGAGTAGCATGGGTGAGCTTTCCTTCTTTCTAGGATTGCAAGTCAAATAACGTGCTGAAGGCATATTCATCTCTCAAACCAAGTATGCAAAAGAATTGGTTAAGAAATTTGGTATATCTGAAGCATCATGTATGAAAACACCTATGCCTACTAATGCTGTATTAGATGCTGATGAACATGGGAAATCTGTTGATCAGAAAAAATATAGAGCAATTATTGGCTCTTTATTGTACCTTACAGCTAGTAGACCTGACATAATGTTTGCTACATGCATATGTGCTAGATTACAAGTGAGCCCTAGAGAGTCACACTTAACCTTAGTAAAAAGGATTCTTAGGTATGTGAAAAGTTGTCCAAATCTAGGTCTCTAGTATCCAAAAGATTCAGCATTTGACTTAAGTGGATTTTCAGATGCTGATTATGCTGGATGCAGAATAGATAGGAAAAGCACCAGTGGAACTTGTCAGTTTCTTGGTGATAGACTTGTCTCCTGTTTTTGTAAGAAACAAACATCTGTGTCAACTTCAATTGCTGAAGCTCAATATATGGCTGCAGGTAGTTGCTGTTCACAAATCTTGTGGATTCAAAACCAACTCCTAGACTATAGCTAGAACTTAGAGAAGTCTAAAATATTTTGTGATAATACCAGTGCTATTTCCATTGCACAAAATCCAGTCCTCCATAGTAGGACAAAACATATAGAAATTAGGGATCACTTTTTAAGGGATAATGTTGAGAAAAATAAAATTGAACTTCAATATATCTCAACTGACTTGCAAAGGGGAGATATTTTCACCAAACCTTTGGATGAAAAAAAACAAACATTCTTCCTGAATCAGTTAGGAATGTTAGATGGAGGAAGTTTAAAATAAGATCCAAGATTTTAAAACTCTAAAAATGACCAAGACTAGGCAAATCAAAATGCTTTTTCTAGTGTATTGAGTATGTTTCTGGTCTCTGAACTGCCCTCGACGATTTTCCCCAAGATCGTCGAACAGAGATCAACGATTTCAGAAATCGTCGACCAGAGTTCAGTGCTTTCCAGATAGTGCTAAGTTATCTTCTTCCGCTCAGCGATCGTCGCACGAAGCTCGACGCACTCCAATATCGTCGAACAGAGATCGACGATGTTGAAGATATTTCAGATTCCTTTAGTCTCCCAGATCATCAAACGGAGTTCAACGATCTTTCCTTATCTGCGTCGAACCCTAATATAAAACTCATTTTTCGGCTGTCGTTCTGCCTTTGGGCTTTCATACTCTCTGCAGAATTTCTCTTTCCCTCCAAACTTTTCTGCACTTGCTCTTGTGTTTGTTCATTTTATGCAGGAATCAATGGCAGTTTCAGTCGCAATCTTGGCAGCCATGAAATTTGATACTGGCTTTGATATAGACATAGATTCTTTCGATAATAGCGATCAAATATTCAAGGACATTCTGGAACTCTTCAAGGACCAACAGTAGGTTAACATAATGTCTACAAGGATCAAATTGGCCGTAAATGAAATAAAGGAATGTGTGTATAATGCCCACAATCTGGATCAGAACACTGTGATCGGAACCATCTCAAGAACTCAGGTACATTTAACACCTGCTGTTTTGACAGAGGTATTTCAATTAAATTCTGGTGAAGATTCTATTGAGCTTTATGGAGAAGAATTTTCAATTATGCTTGAGAGGATGGGTCATTCAGCAGCTAACCCTAATAAATTGCTTAAGAAGAATCTGTCAGTTGAGTACAGATTTCTTGCTGATATAGTTGGGAAAGTGTTGTTGGTAAAACACTTTGCTCATGATACCATCTCTAGGTATCAGCTCTGTTTTATGGGTGCCTTGGTGGACAAGAAGCAGCTGAACTGGGGAGAAGTGTTTTTTGATTTGATCAAGAAGAAAATTAACAAGAATTTTGTTAATTTTGGGAGGATTTTAGGGCTATTTCTTCATAATAGATGCCCTGACCTGCTTGTGTCCAATGGAACACACATCAATGACTCCAAGAGGCTTACCTGTGCTCTATTTGGGAAATGGGACATGCAGATTATCAAGCCCAGCAGAGCCTCTGCAATCTCTTCTTCAGGCACAAGGACTATTTCAGTCTCTTCCCCTCAGGTTTCTGCCCCTGCAGAAGATTTTCCTGCCTCATCATCTCCTCCTTCTCCACCTATTGTTTCATCAACAACAATCACATCCACTATCACAATTTCATCCCCCATTTCCATCCCATCTCCAACTTCAATCTCTTCCCCAACTCCAACATCAACTGAAGAAATCTTCCATCCACTACATCACTACCCACACATGGACATTGATTCATCATCTCATATTCCATCATTCACTCTTCTAGATGATTCCTATATGGATGATTCTCCTTCATCCCCTCTTGAGCCACCATCATCATCCACTTCTTATCAATAATTACTTCAGGAAATCATTACTCAACCATCATTCACACCATCCATCTCCACTCCATTATCTTCCATCTCCACAATTCCAATATCTCAACCATCACTTCCACCATCCACAGTTTCTCCAACAACATCTCTTGCTGCTCCAACTTTCATCTCTACCACATCCATCCCTACCTCTACTCAAGTACCTCTTGAGTAAGTAGACCTTCCAGCTATTGCAGACAAGCTATGTGATCTGATAGCTCCAAGGCTATCACTACTGCTGGAGACTTCATTGGCTCCACTTCTGAAAACTGTTCAGGAGTTGTCTGCCAGGGTATCCTCTATTCTTCCTCCTCAGGCAATCCCTTCTACTGGGTGCCTTGATCCAGTTATCACTGAATCTAGGCAGGGGGAGATGTCTTATGAAGCTGAGAGATTGCCTGCTGCAGTAACTCCAGTTCAAGCTCTAGTTGCAGTCATTACAATGGATCTCAGGTCACTGCTATCAGTATTTGATTCTGTATACTTCTGCTGCCTTCCAGACCAGCATACTGAAGACCTTACTAAGGCCATTATGCTTATCTCTTGCTGTGAGCCTAGCATTTAAGCCTCTTTTATAGATTCTATCTAGGCTGTGGACAATGTTGAAATTGCTGCTGCTGCTGTTGATGTCTTAGTTAGATCTGATGTTGCTGTTTCAGTTTCTGAGGATGTGCGTATGACAGAGGCAATTGTTTTTGAGCCTGCTGTATCTGAGCTTAATGTTACTGAAATTTTTGTTTCTGAACCTGCTGTTATAGCTCCTTCTGCCATTATTATTTCTATTCCAATTCTTGCTGCTGTTGTTGCTCCTGTTGGTGTTCCTGCTGTTATTTCTTCTGCTCAGTCTCAACAACAGAAAGCATATATCAAAAGGATTGATACATTGTATGACAATCCACAAATTTTAGACAGTGATCAGTTTAGAACTTACCGTGATGATTCCTCTGCAACAAATGCAAGGAAAAGGAAAGCAAGAAGCAAGTCCATGAAGAGAGTTCCCCCAGAGAAGGTTAAAGATACAAATGATATTCCTTATTATATATTACATGATTGCCAGATTACAGAACCATGGATGCAGTACTCCAGAAATCAGCTGAAAGCCATGAAAAAGAAAAGGAAGTATGACAAAGGTTCATCCCTTTTCAATCATCCTCCTCCTCCTCCTCCTTCACCTAATGCAGGTACAGGTGGAAGTTCTGCCTTTCAATCTACTGCTAGAAGCCAAAGTTCATATCAATTTTAAGGAAGATCTCAGCAAAGAGAATATCAGTCTAGAGGCTACCAGTCCAGAAGAGGACAGTATAGGGGAAATCAAAGAGATCTCAGAGTGTACTCTAAAGGATATTCCAGACAACATCCTTTAAAAAGGGAAGGAAAAAGACCTACAGATTCTACTTCTGGTCCTTTCCCTTATAAGCTTAAAGATCTTGTCTCTTCCAGAGCTCCTGCGAATGAGTCAACTAATAGATATGAACCTCCTGTTCCATTTGAAGACCCAGAGAACAATCCTAATTCCTGGACAGCAAGGATGAAAAAATTGGCTGCACTAGACCAAATTAAGAAGGCAAAAGAATAAGGAAAAGATACATCAAGTTTCACCACTCTATCAGAATAGAGAATGAAAGAACTTGAGAGATATTCTTCCAGTAAATTCTATGTCTCAGAAAGTTACATGAAGCTGCACCCAGAAGTTGTAGTTCCCAGGCCAAAACATCAAACTTTTCTAGGTGCAAATAATGACAGGAGATCCAAGAAAGAAGCTCTCTACCCAAACAGAGAAATAGTTCTCAAAAAGGGCAAGGAAAAGGAATGATGATGTAAGCTGATAGTGATACCTATTTCTGACTATCTGTGATTATATCTGTGTTTCTACAATGTTTTTTTTGGTTATATTTCTGCATTGTATGTTTTTATTTTTTCCAATTTTTCCAATATCTGTAAATAATAATCCTAACCCAAATAGGGGGAGATTGTTGGAACACCCTATTACTGATTTGGGCAAGGATTACTATGTCCTTTAGGAAATTTGGTTTGACCTCCTTGTATAGATCTAAAGGTCAATTAGATTGAGTCTAAGGGTTAGTATTTAGGCTTGAAAGCTGCCCTCAAGACCCTCAAGACCAGATATTTCAGTTCAGGAGAATAAGTCATCTCATCGAGCTCAGGTCAACTAATCATCGAACTCCATTCGACGATCTCTGAGCTCACTTCGACGAATCATCGAACTCCATTCGACGATCTCTGAGCTTACTTCAACGAGTCGTCGAACTCCGTTCGACGATCTTCGAGCTCAGATCGACGTTCCTATCTCTAGTTTGTTTCCCTATCTCTGAGCTCAGTTCGACGATAGTCGAGCTCAGATCGACGATTTCTACTTCAGTCTAAGTCCAGTCGCTGAGCTCAGTTCAACGATAGTTGAGCTCAGGTCGACATTTTTCTGGAGAGATCGACGTTTTTCAAGATTCAAATTCAGTCAGTTTTGGTATTCCTTTCAATTTATTCCCAGCATTTATTTCCAAGAATCTTGTAGCCGTTTCAATTAATCTGGAGCATTTTTCAAGGAGATTTCAAAGGAATGTTTTATTAGACTTTCCTCTAGAAGACAAAATGCATTTAAGGAAGTCATTTATGACAGGCTAACGGCTATCTTGGACAGAGAATTATTCTATTCAGATCTAAGGTATAAAAGATTATTCATTCTGCTGGTTAATTACAACTACAACAATAACAACAATCACAACAACAAGAAGGAGAGAAAAAGTTGTAGATATTCACAGTCATAGAATTCTTACAGGAACACACATCACTGAAGGAGATCAATATACTGAAACTTCTAGATCCCTTTTGATTCCAGTGTTCAAAGGCCTTATCATTCAGGACTCCAGACACCACACATTTTAGCTGCTGCTGGAATCATCTTTTGCTGGAGATCAAATCTTCTGAAGCCCTATCACCCTATTGCAAAGCTTCACTTCCTGAACAACTCAAAATCTCAGGGGAGCTTTGACAACATCCACTATCTTCTCTCTGATTGTTGATAGAGAAGATCATCTCACCTCTCTCTCTCTCTCTCTCTCTCTCTCTCTGCTGTAAAGGGTTTCTCAAACTCCCTTCAAAAGTTTGTGTTGGTTTCTGAGACCTTGTCAAAACTCAGTGGTGGCAAGACACCTGATCAAAAAATTTGGTTTCATTTTTGAGCAACTTATCAAAAGCTCATTGGTGCCCAGGACACCTGATCAACTCATCCTGCAGTGGATTCCTACCTAGGTGGTAGAAGAGTGGATGTACCCAGATTGATTGAGGAACCACTATAGCTCCTTGTGTCCTCTGGTTGCTTCTTTGTGTTTTGCTGTGTGTTGTGTTGTTTTATTTCTTGCATTTATTTTCTTTTAGTTACTGCAAGCACCTTACACCTATACTTAAATTAAGTCTTCCACTGCAAAATAATTTTTATCTTGAAAATTATTTTAATATACTCTATTCACCCCCTCTAGAGTTAAGATAGATCTTATCCTCCACGTTCAGGTTCGCATCAGCGGGGGGCTGATCCCGGAGGATCAGGGCAGGATGTTGGCATGCATCTAGAAGAACGTGGACATCTTCACATGGAGCACAACGAAGATGCCATGGATTTACGCGGACGTGGACTGCCACTACCTCAACCTAGACCAGGGAGCTTGCCCCGTCCAACAGAAGAAGAGGTCCACCACAGACAAGCTGCCCAAGCCCATCAGGCGGGAGGTGGCTAAACTCCTCAAGGCCGACTTTGTATATGAAATACAATACCCCGACTAGGTCTCTAATGTAGGTATGGTTAAAAAAGGATACAGCCAGTATCATATGTGTGTTGATTTTTATTTGCATAATAAATCATGCCCTAAGGACTATTATCCTTTGCCTCGGATCGACGTGTTGGTTGACCCAGCCGTCGGTTTTCCTGTAATGAGCTTCTTAGATGCATTTTCAAGTTATCACCAGATTAGGATGCACCCCCACCCCCCGATATCAAGGATGTGTCATTCATCACTGGGGGTGGGTGCAACTGCTACAATATGATGCCCTTTGGGCTGAAAAATGTAGGGGCAACATACCAAAAGATGATGGATAGGGTCTTCTGAGAATAGAAGGGGAGGAACCTGCAGGTGTATGTAGATGATATCATGATCAAGAGTCGAGATATGGACTCTCACCTCCAGGACCAGGAGGAGACCTTCACCACCCTGCGCAAATACAAGATGAGGCTGAACCCCCTGAAGTGTATTTTCGGGGCCAGCAGGGGAAAGTTCCTAGGCCATCTCCTCACCACCGCTGGGGTCGAACCAAATCCCGACAAGGTCAAAGCCATCATGTAGCTCGGGTCTCCTCGGAATGCTAAAGAGGTACAATGGTTGATAGGGAAGCTAGCCGAATGGAGCATGTTCATCTCCCGGGCCGGCGAGAAGTGCTCCCCATTCTTCAATACATTGAGTGGGGGGCTAGAAGTTTGAGCGGACAGAGGAGTGCGAGGAGGCATTCCAGGCCCTGAAGAAGCAGTTGACTCAGGCTCCCCTGCTCCAAGGGCCGAAGGAGGGGAGGACCTGTATTTGTATCTCGGGGCCAGAGAAGAGGCCTTGAGCTCCATTCTGGTTCGAGAAGAGGGAAAGAGGCAGCTCCCCATATATTATGTGACTCGGGTCCTGAGGAAGGCCGATCTTTGGTACCCCATCTTGGAAAATCTGACCTTCGCTCTGGTCATCTCCGCTCGGAGGCTCCGGACCTACTTCCATGCACACTCCATATGAGTGGTGACTGACCATCCCCTCCACAGCATCTTTGAGGGGGTGGAGCATTCGAGCAGGTTGGCTAAGTGGTCGGTTGAGCTAAGTGAGTTCAACATCTCCTTCGTCCCCTGCCTCTCGATCAAGGCCCAATCAATGGCTGATTTTTTGGCTGACTACCTGGTCGAGGTGGCGGAGGAAGAGCTCACTCGGCCGGCTTCGTGGAAGTTAAATGTAGACGACACTTCAGGGAAACATTCCTTGGGGGTGGGGATAATTTTGGAAAGCCTTAAGGGACGAGAATCGAGCAAATGGTAGTGGTGCACTTCCCTGTCACTAACAACCAGGCTGAATACGAGATCGTAATAGCAGGGCTGCACCTGGCCAGGGAGCTGGGGGTGCTTGACGTGGAGGTCCACACTAACTCCATGGTGGTGGCTTCCCAAATCAATGGGGAGTTTGATGCAAGGGATCCTACCCTCTAGTTGTACTTAGCAAAAGTGAAGGGGGTCATCGAAACGTTCCAGATCTTCTCCATCTGACACATGCCCATGGAGGAGAATGAACAGGTAGATCAATTGGCAAAGCACAGTCCCCTGGTGGGGGGTACCAAAACTGATCTATTCCTCCATTCCATCGAAGAGGGCGAGCTGATGGAGGTGGATCAACACCCCTCGTGGATGGACCCGTTCACAAACTTCCTTTTCACAGGAGAGTATCCGAAGGGGATGGACAAAAAGAAGTTTAGACAAAAATCGGCATATTATCTCCTCTGGGATGGGCAGTTGTATCGAAAGATTCTCTCGGGGATGCTAGCCCATTGCGTGGCCGAGAGGGAAGTGTAGAGGATCTTGGAAGATGTCTACTCTGGGGAGTATGGGAGTCACTCCGGGAGCAGGACCCTGTAAGGGAGGATTGTCATACAAGGGTACTTCTGGTCTACCCGGGTCCATGACACTGCAGAATTCACAAGAAGGTGCCACAAATTCCAGTTGTTAGCCCCCTCCAACTACAACCGGCCTAGCATCTCAGAAGCATCACGACCCCATGGCCCTTCGCCATCCAGGGGATGGATTTGGTAGTGTCGTTTCCCCAAGCCAACGGGCAAAGTAGGTTCCTATTAGTAATGATTGATTATTTTTCTAAGTGGCTGGAGGTGAAGGAACTGGATACGGTGACCTCCCAGGTCATTAGGAATTTCGTTTGGGGAGAGATTATGTGTCGGCACAGGCTACCCCAAGCCATCATCACGGACAACGGACCTTAGTTCGCCAACACAGAATTCATTAGCTTCTGTGAGCAGCTCGGAAACGACCTCAGGTTTGCGTCAGTCCACCGCCCTAGGAGCAACGGGCAAGTGGAAGTGGCAAATAAGATCATTGTAAACCTCCTGAAGAAGCAGGTCGAAAATTTGAAGGGGAGCTGGGTGGAGCAGCTCCCCCCAGTCCTCTGGGCTCTGAGAACCACCCACAACATGGCCACAGGGGAGACCGCCTTCAAGCTCTCTCATGGATGTGAGGCAGTACTCCCCATAGAATTTGAAATAAAGACGCCTCGGGTGGTCGCGACAGAGGAAGGCAGAGAAGAATGGCTAGCTGAAAATAAGGAGGAGCTGCGGCTCTCCCTTCACATGGTGAAGGAATTGTGTGATCTCTCTGCCATCCGACATGAAGAAGTGAAGAGGAGAATGGCTAAGTACTTTGCCAAGCATGTCAGGGTAAAACAATTCGCGGAAGGGGACTTGGTTTAAAGAAGGTGGATTTAGCAGGAAGATCAGCAGCTGTGGGAAAGCTCAACCCCAATTGGGAGGGTCCATACATTGTAAAAGAAATATTGAAATCAGGAGGGTATCGCCTCTGGAATGTGGAGGGCGAGACCCTAAGTCTCACCTGGAGCGGTGATGACTTGAAATGCTTTTATCCCTGAGACATGTAAGTGGTGCCTTATTTTTAATGAAGCTTCTTGATGTGCTAATTGTAACACCCCCTATCCGTCTCATAGCATATAGCAGTAGGTCCGGCCAGGGCCCGACGACATATACCACAGACAGACCGGGTGGTTACTCAATGGAAAGCATCCAACCAATCCAACGTCCTACACAGAGCATTCTAGCATAAGCGGTTTTATAAGTTGCAATTAAAAGAACCCAGCACAAATAGCATGAATGTCCACTAATCAATCCCAAAGGAAAGAAGTACAAATACACAAGTACTGGCCTTAAGGCCTTACAAATTGTTTCCTTCAGAATTACATGTTTTCAAACCTCGGCACGCAGGCCGGCCATACATGAATAAAGAAAACTTCCAAATTATTAGGCCTTCGAGGGCCGGCACAGCAACTTGGGCTTTAGCTCGCTATTGACCACTTCGTCCAGCAGCACCTGCAAGCAACAAACCACCGCACGGTGGCAAACAAAGGCAACGGTCAGCAATGCTGACGAAATTATAATGATCTCGCCCCCAATTCGGGGCGGAAATGCTCCTTCCCTACACTTATTAGCATAACCAAACAGTATATATATACATTGCATCACAGGCGTTGGTACGTACGTCCACACGCCCTGTGCACTCAGGGCACATTCTCGGTGAACCGGTCAATGTCACGTCAATTTAAGACATAGACACCCCGGTCTCACCACCTCCACTTTGACGGCCAAACAATGAGCATTTTGTCTTCCCGGCATGGGTCACGCCAATTTAAGGCATAGACCGCCGAAGACCCTCATCTATGCCAATGGCTCTAACCGAACGACACAGAACGGGTACGGTTCCATCTAACCCGTGCTCACATCGCAACGACAATTTAAGCCATATGCGTAGGTCAAACTTCTCCGAGTCCCTTTTCCGTCACACATTTCACATAACCCGGTTATGTTCAAGTTGGCTCCCAGGCCACCATGTTGGCAGAATCACGCATCTGCCCAGTTTTCCGTGTGCACCTTGGGGTTAATCCCCAAGGCTCCCTGTTGCAATCTACCATGTAGAAACCCGAAAAACACACATTCGCACAGAGTCTTCTCCGGCCATTTATGCAATGCAACATCACCGATCCAGACCAACTTGTCCGGGTAGGCTTCACACATCATGCCTATGTCTATTCTTGAATACAGACTCTAAACAACGGGGACTTTACATATCTACCAGAAGGAACGCCTCAAACTCACCGCAAACTCGCGAGAGCGGGCTTCCTATGCAAAAGAAGGAGAGCTTCACATGCTCAAGTAGAGAATCGTTACCCTAGCATTCTTCCTTGGCGCCATGGAAATGTAAGCGGATGAAAAGCACAGCACTCTCTTTGCCTTTGTAGATCCGAAGTCGGCTCGCGATTTGGAGCTCCGAAGCCCCTCCAAGGACTGGATCTAGGTTTCTTCTTCCTCCTTCGCACTCCCTTCTCTCTAGAACTTAGACAGAGAACCAGCGACAGAAGAATAAGGGTTTTGAAACCCTGTACACGGGTATATCCTAGTCGGATTAACCACCAGCCGTCGGATCCCACAAAAGGGAAATGCATGGCTACGATCCAGGTCTGACCTTGACAAATGGGGCTAAGCACCGCACAGTTCACCAATCCGAGAGCAAGACATGTCCGCGACCAATCAAATTGTGTCGCGACATTTAGTCAAGTTCCCACCAAAACCTCTGTGTTGACACTCCGCGTCGACAGAGTCAAACACGCCACAATCGCCCCGCGCTCGACGATTGTCGAGCCAGATCGCTAAACACTGCCAAATCTTCGAACAGAGTTCCCTGCAAAATCGTCGAATGCAGCCAGATCGTCGAACGCAGATCCTTGCGAAATCGTCGAACGCAGATTGCTGGAAAATCGTCGAACGCAGACTTTGGCTAAATCGTCGAACACAGATTGCTGGAAAATCGTCGAACGGTCATGACACGCCTGTGACAACCAGCCGTGTACGCTGTTCGACGATCGTCGACCCAAGATCGTCAAAAGCTGGCCAGATCGTCGATCCCAGATCGCTGGCCTGATAGACAAACGAACAAGACACGCCCTGGGACACTCCCATGTCCCAGGCCGTGTACCCCTGCCAAATACTAAATTTGGCCCAAAACGCCTCCCGTCGCTCTTTGAGTTTCGGGCATTACAGCTCTCCCCCTCTAAAAGAATTTCATCCACAAAATTACATAAAGGAAAGATAGTACAAAACTAAGATTTGAACCCGAGCGGAACAACTTCGGGTACTCGTCAAGCATAGTCTGCTCTCGTTCCCAAGAGAGCTCTTCTCGGCCGCAATTGTCCCAATGGACCTTGACCATCCGGATCTCTTTATTGTGTACCGCTTGACCTTCGAGTCCTCAATCCGCACGGGCTTGACCTTTGTCATCAACCCACTATCCACCGACACTTGATCAACCGCGATCACTTGCGTAGGATCTTGCACCGCCTTCCGTAGCACAGATATATGGAATAAATCATGTAGACCACTAAGTTCCACTGGTAGCTTCAAACGATAGGCTGCTTCGCCAACCACTCCAGAACCTCAAACGGCCCAAGGTACCTCGGGCTTAGCTTTTTCAATCGCCGCACCCGCGAGACACCCTAGAACGGCTTGATCTTTAAGTACACCTAGTAGCCCACAACGAACTCCACGTTCCTGTGCATGGCAATATAGTACTTCTCCTGGCGGTCCTGAGCGATTAGCAACCTCTCTTGAATGGTTCGCACCAATGAAGTAGCATCCTCCACCGCTTGAAGCTTGTACAACTTTGACTCACCCGTTTCCAACCAGGACAACGACATGCGACATTTTCTACAATATAGTGTCTCGAAGGGCGTCATTTGAATACTCGCCTGGTAGCTAATGTTGTACGGAAATTCCACCAAGTATAGTTGGTCTTCCCATTGCTTTCCAAAGTTCAGGACACACATGCGAAGCATGTCTTCCATTGTCCTATTGACCCTCTCAGTCTGCCCATCCGTTTGCGGATGAAAGGCTGTGCTAAAACTCAGCTTTTTTCCAAAATTTGCTGCACTAGCCTCCACATCATTGGACGTGAACCGCCCATCTCGGTCACTCACGATGCTGCGGGGCACACCATGAAGCCGCACAATATTGTCTACATACAACTTTGCCAATTTCTCAACCGGATCATCGTTCCTATGCGGAATGAAATGCGACGCCATCGTTAGATGATCTACGACCACCCAATTAGCATCGTACCCATTTTGCGACCTTGGCAACCCGTGCACAATGTCCATAGTAATGTCGTCGAACTTCCACTCCGGGATAGGCAAGGATTTCAAGAATCCTCCCGGCTTTTGGCATTCCTCCTTCACCAAGGCGCAAGTTTGGCACTTCGCCACGTACAGCGCCACATCCTTTTTCAGTCCTGGCCACCCGAACAATTTCTTAACATCGCGGTACATCTTCGTGCTCCCCGGTTAATTGAGTACTTGGTATGATGCGCCTCGTACAACAATTCCACCCGCAAATTGCCCACGCTTGGGATGCACAGACGACCGTCTTTTCCAAAGTAATCCGTCCTCCACAACGAATTGGGAATTTGACCCATCCAGAGCTTCTATCATGAGTTGCTTCACATGTGGACATCCCATATCCAATGCCTACCGAATCCGATCAGCCATGTCATATTGGATTTCCGAGCAATTTAATACTGCTTCAGCACTTGATTGCTTATCAACACAAAAGATCTCCAACGCCTCTAACTCCCGAACCAACCGCTCGTCATGGACTGACAGCCAATTAGCTTGAGCTGGGGCCCGGCGACTCAATGCGTCCGCACCGCATTGCCTTTACCGGGCACGTAGTGGATCTTGAATGTATATCCCCCCAGGAACTCCATCCATCTACGTCACCACATATTCAGATCTTTCAGATCAATCAAATACTTCAGGCTCTTATGATCCGTGTAGATAAACAATTTTCACACTGTACAATAATGACTCCCATCTTCAAGGCAAAAACATGGCCGCTAACTCCAAGTCATGACTGTTAGTTCCCTCTCGTGCACCTTCAGCTTGGCACTAGCTCAATATGCTATAACTCAATCCATGCTGTAACAGCACAATAAACCCAAAACTCACTGCCGTGAAGCATCGTCGTAAAATCTCGTAACCTTCTGACCCACATCGAGAATGCCAACACATTCGTCGTGTCATAAAGCCGACATTCTCAGGCTCCTCGTAAAAAGATCGCTCTCCCCACTCCTGACGATGCCAAACGAACTTCGGGCTCCTTCTCTCAAACAAA